>OX382255.1:1259999-2504998 GCA_947507525.1 Apamea epomidion
CGAACTCGTAATTGCTAAACCACCGCAAGGTTCAACGTCACTTGCACGTCAAAAAACGACAAGGTCTATTTGTCTATGTAATTGTTAGATAATTACAACCTTAGTGAAGTTTCAATTTACTGGGAATTGTTCTCAAAAGTGGATATCTGGACCATTAGCAACATCTGTTATCACAACAGCAATCAAGCTATCTGTGAAATTTATTTAAGAGATTTTAAACTTTATCGCTAAAGTGTTAGTTTCAAGGTTGATTGGGAAAATTTGACAGTTTCGGGTATCTTGTGATGTGCTGGCGTCTGTACCCTTAAATAATTCCTCTAACCAATAGATAGATAGAATACTCTTATTTATTTACAGTATAAAAATTACAGATATAAATGTAGAATTTTTACATAGGTTGACACAATATTGTGTCTTTTAGCGCGTTAATTCCAGATTACGTAAAAGTTAACTTTAAAATGCGTAATAAAATAAATATATAAACTGCATTATCTTATTTATTACTTCTTACAGACATTATAATACCGTAGGTACGTGTATCAGTTTTGGCAAAAAAAAAAAAAAATTGCTCACTATTTCAATCTGTCAAAAAACGGCTAACCTAGTGGAGAGGGTATAGTTAGTCATTTAATTCAGTACCTAGTAATTACTATTTACTAGTTAGTTGCGTTATATATTTTAATTAATCATTTTAATGTTTATGAAATATAGCTGAATAAAATTTACCAAAAACTCGTCTCTTCCGTTTTCCAGCTCTCCCCTATGATCCGGTCATCAGGAAGCTGGACGACGGCCTCCGCTACCAGTACGCTGAGGGTCCAGATGGAAGCCTTCACCTGGCAGACCTGTGGGGGAGCGTCAGTGACGTCGCTGAGGCGGCCAGATACAACCCGGATAGACAAAATGTGTATCATCTTTTTACTAGGTAAGCAATGTCCTTTAACTTAGGACATAAGTAATGTCGTATTTATTGCTCAACATTCACCGAGCCTTTTCCCAACTTTGTTGGGATCGGCTTCCAGTCTAATCGGATGCAGCTGAGTACCAGTATTTTACATGGAGCGACTGCCTACCTGACCTCCACACCCCAGTTACTTGTATACCCCTTGGTAAGACTGGTTGTCAGACTTTCTTCTGACGACCCGTAACGACAGTCAAAGATCCACAAATGACAGTCGGGACCAACGGCTTAACGTGATTTTCGATGCACGGAGGGGTCTTGGTATGTGAAGATGGTCACCATCTACGGAACACCGCGGCAAGCGTAGCTCTTAACCTAATCGATCGACTTCTTTCTTTCTTTCTACTAAAGTAAATTTCATGCTACCAAACAAAATTAAAATATACCGTGGTTGCAGCCAGTGCCAAGAAGCCAAAGATCTTTTCCCTTTTCCACAGATTTTCGTTTTCTTCTAATGCAGGCCAGTCCTTTCGGTAGGAGTCAAGCTTGTCCCCACATTCTTGCCTTGGTCATACAGAAACAAGCTTGTTAAATCCTAACAAAGCAACCGACTTCCAAAAAAAAAAAACACTACAATGTGAAAAATTACTTTAATTTCGGAAGTCCGTGTCGTTGGTGCCGCATTTTCGTTTTTTGACACCGACTTCCGAAATTAAAGCTATTTTTTACTTTTTAATTGTACAGACAAGCATCAAGCTACTACAATCTGTCAAATTTCTTTAATACATTTCAACTTTATCACTGAAGCATTAAAGTTCAAGATTGATTGGGACAACTTGACAGTTTTGGGTAGTTTGACCTGCTGGCATCTGTACTACCCCACACAAATTCATATAACACTAATTGCTATGTAAATATCATTGACAGGAAGTTATTAAAACATCATCAATATAAACTGACGGGATGGTTGGCGCAGTGGTTAAGCGATTGACTGCTGCGCTGCGTGTAGCGGGTTCGATTCCCGCACGGAACAAATGTTTGTATGACCTGTTTGTGTATGTGAGTTTAAATGTTTGTAAACGCACCCACGATACAGGAGAAATTCCTAGTGCGGAGCAGTTAAAAAAAAAAAAGTAAGGGTTGATTTTTCCAATGCCAGATAATTTTATCCGAGGGAAAAATTTGAATATTTGACAGTTCTTCCATACAAAATCTGTCAGACGTCAAATTTATTCCACGAATAAAAATTTCTGTCGATTGAAAAATCAGACCTAAGTGGTAAAAAAAGAAAAAAAAAACATCGGAGTTCTGAGGTAACAAAGAAAAAAAAACAAACCAATTGAGAACCTCCTCCTTTTATTGAAGTCGGTTAAAAAAATAAGTCCGCTACATTCATCTCCATCTAGCCATTACCCAGGTTAAATTGCTCCATTCCCTTTCCAGACAGAACCCCACAGTGAGCCAGCCGCTCCTGATCGGCAGTGAGGGTCTCCTGGGCATCACCAACTACAACCCCAACAGGAGGACCATCGTCCTCATCCACGGCTGGCTGGACTCTGTCACCGCTGATTTTAACACTGTTCTCGTTCCTGGTAAGTTCTTACATAATTTGCTGGTAGGACCCTCATTGCGTAATACACGATCAATCACAATCTCAATGATTTGGAAGGATATTGCTAATCTATGGCTTCATATGTTCGATTAATTTGTCGACGACTTCATCCGTATGAAATGTCCTGCCGGTCGATTCTGTAAAAATCTCACCGTGGAAACACAAGTGAAGTGAGCTTGATGTAAGTTGTCAGTAGTGTCAATCCCTAGCATTATTTGGAATGACAGCTCACTCCACGCTCACTTCACCTAAGTTTTCACGGTGCTATGGTTACAGAATCGCACTGCAGTTCCCTCCTTCGTTCCTTCGTTCTGACTTTCATTATTTTTGTTCGACGCCTAAGGGTATTAGCGTGATGTTAAATAGCCTTCTCCAACAGTTGGGCTATCAAATGCAAAAATAATTTTTCAATTTTTTATTTTTCATTAGCGCTTTAAAACATACAAACGCTTCAGCTTTACTATTAGTATATACATATATAGATTTATAATAATCTGGTCGGTGCAACACGTCTTTTTCTTCCATACATTTCTATCAGTCACCTCAGTAGTCACCCCCTTTCTGACCATATTATCTGTCACACAATCTATCCACGTCTATTTATCACAAAAGCCACAAAGTCAAATCATTTATTTCAAATAGGCACATAAAAGGCACTTTTGAACGTCAAAAATAAAATTAAAATAAAATTGATTCTAGTCGCCCCTTCCAAAAGGTAGTTTTCGTATGGAGAAGAATGGGCAAGAAACTCCACCGTTACTCTTTTAAAATGTTTTACAATATATTGCATACATTATTTATATAATTATATGTGAAGACGATGCACCCAAAAATAAAATTACTACACCACAATAGGTAAAAGAATTAAAATGGATAAATGTAACCATGACATATAGATCAACTATGTGATAGATACATGGTGCTCACATATTCACAAACATTCCAAACGTAGACGATTTTCATAAATAAATAAGGAGTAATAAGTCCGGGTGTGACCCCAAGTAATTACAGAATGTAAATCAATGTCAAAGAAAAAAAAAAGAATAAATTATACAATTACATTAGCAACCAGTTTGATTTTGTCTAGACTCTTTCTAGATTGTCCTATGGAGCAAGACCAGCATGTTTCCAAGCATTCTTATCTTGGATATAATCCTCTAATTTGTAATATCCTTGCTTACAAAGTGTAATTTTAATATAAGTTTTAAATTTATTTTCATTTAATTGCAATATTTCACAAGGTATTTTGTTGTAACATTTAACACAGTACCCCATAAAAGATGTATGTACTTTAGATAATCTGAAAAAAGGTTGATCTAATTTATCTTTATTTCTAGTATTAAAATTATGTCTATCACTTATTTTATTAAAAAGATGTTGATTTTTTCTTACATACATAATACTTTCATAAATGAATTGGCAAGGTACCGTCTTAATATTAACCCTTTTAAATAGTTCCCTAAGAGATTCGCGGCGACGTAGATTGTAAATGGCTCTGACAGCTCTCTTTTGCAAAATAAAAATGGATTCAATGTCAGCAGCCTGACCCCACAGTAAAATGTGGAAGTAACTCAAATAGACCAAGCGCGCGGTTTCTTCGTCTGTTAATTGTCTTATCTTTCTAACAGCATATGCGGCCGAGCTTAGCCGCCCCGCAATAGATGTTATATGAGGTCCCCATTGTAATTTCTCGTCTAGCGTGATTCCTAGAAAATTGTCTGATTAACAAATTCTAATTTTTGGCCATTCAATATGATGTCACATTCGCTACTTCTAACATTAGGTAATTTAAATCTAATGCATTTTGTTTTTTTTTCATTAAGTACTAAATTATTTACCGTAAACCAATCTTGGACCTGAAGAATAGAGTTATTCACGTCGTCAAGATTTTGTGACCGTCGGTCTATTTTAAAGATCAATGATGTGTCATCTGCAAATAACACCATCTTCGGTTGATTTTGAAGTAATTGGGGTAAATCATTAATATAAACTAAAAAGAGGAATGGACCCAATATCGAACCTTGAGGAACGCCCATTGTCATTTCAGAACCCAATGAGTTTACGCCATTTACTTGGACTTTAACCTTTCTATCTTTCAGGTATGATCTTAACAAGTCAAGTGCTGTTTTCCTAATCCCATAGTGCTCGAGTTTCATCAGAAGTGTTTCATGGTTTACGCAATCGAACGCCTTAGAGAGATCGCAAAAGATTCCAATAGCATCTTGTGCTTCTTCCCAGGCGTTAAAAATGTTCTTCATTAGGGTAACACCGGCGTCAGTGGTACAACACCCTTTGGTGAAGCCGTACTGGTGTTCATGAAAGATGTATTTTTTATTAAAGTGACGTAACATTTGATGTGTATTGTAGTGATGTGGTGGCACCGTGTTCTCCAGAAACGCTCGCAGCTCTGGAGAGCAAACACCCTGCCGCAGCGGATGACCTTTCTTTTCCCGACCCCCCTGATCCGGTTAACCACATCCTCACC
Source organism: Apamea epomidion (assembly GCA_947507525.1). Taxonomy (NCBI): domain Eukaryota; kingdom Metazoa; phylum Arthropoda; class Insecta; order Lepidoptera; family Noctuidae; genus Apamea; species Apamea epomidion. The sequence continues at coordinate 1,264,998 of OX382255.1, forward strand.
AATACAGGTCGAGAGTTGGTCACAGCCATTTGTTCTTTCCGGAGCGGCTCCGCCGGTGGTCTCGACGGTCTGAGTCCTCAGCACCTTAAGGGCCTTATCTGTTCAGGCGCCGGGGCAGCTGGTGAGTTGCTCTTGAAGGAGCTTACGGCTTTGATCAACCTTATGCTCTCCGGCAAGGTGAACGAGGCCGTCATCGACGTTCTGTACGGGGCCAATTTATGCGCCCTGCGTAAGAAAGATGGCGGTATTCGTCCCATTGCCGTGGGCACTACTTACCGTCGTATGGCAGCCAAAATTTGTTGTAAAATTTACGGTGAGGTTGTTTCGGAAAAATTTCAGCCCCTGCAGCTAGGTTACGGCTCCAAAGGGGGCAGTGAGGCTGCCGTACACGCCTTGTCGACCTACCTAAATTCTGGAAAAGGAGAAGTTATCCTGAAGGTTGACATAAAGAATGCCTTCAATTCTGTTAATAGGGACACCTTGCTGGCAGAAACTAAAAAAGAAATACCCCAAATTTACAGTTTCCTTTGGCAATGTTACAGACACCCATCTAAATTACTGTATCGGGACAAACTTTTGGATTCTGCTGTTGGCTGTCAACAAGGTGACCGTCTCGGGCCAGTGATTTTTAGTTTAGCCATTCAACCAATTATTCAACAGCTAAATTCCAAATTTAATGTTTGGTATCTATCTTTTTTTTGACCTTGGGTGGCGAAGTAGAAACTGTTTTAAATGACCTAAGTTTCCTAAAAAATGAACTTCATTCCATTGGCCTTGATCTCAACCTTTCGAAGTGTGAACTGTATTTAGCGGACAGTACTGACAGTCATCTGACACTTTCCAAATTTAACGCAATAGCTCCAAATATTAAAATTGTTGGAAAAAGCTCTCTTCGTCTCCTTGGGTCTCCAATCTTTGAAAATTCCTTTTCCGAATTTATTGAGGAAAAAATACAAAATTTCAACGACGTTTCGGAAAGATTGTTCCAAATTAATATGCATTCGGCCATCACCTTAATTCGTTACTGCTGTTTCGGCCCTAAATTAATTTATTTTCTTCGCGCTTCCCATTTATGGAATCATACTCACCTTTTAGACAAAATGGACCAAATTATCAGGCATACATTAACTTCGATTTTAAATATGGCCTTGGACGATCGAGCTTGGGCACAAGCTACCCTTCCCATTCGTTTGGGAGGCCTCGGTATCCGCAAAATTTCTAGTATTAGTTTACCGGCTTTCATAACCTCGGTCCACGGCACTGAGAAATTAATCAGAAAAATCCTAGCCTCCACACTGATTAATTTTGATGTGCCCTGCTTCACCGAGGCTATGGATGCCTGGAGACTCGCTTGCCCGAACTCAGATCTACCCGATAAACAATTTTCCCAGAGACGGTGGGATGAGCCGCTCTGCAGAGTAGTTCAGGATAATTTACTTAACACGTCTGTTACTACTGCAGAGCGTCCGCGCCTGCTGGCTGTGGGTAAATGGGAGTCGGGTCTGTGGCTTCATGCACTTCCGTCATCGAACATAGGCACTTTGCTCGACGACAATACTTTCCGCCTCGCTGCTTCCTTACGACTAGGAGCACCATGTTGTTCTCCCCATCGTTGTCACTGTGGCGAAGTTGTCAACAGCCTCGGACACCACGGCCTGTCTTGCAGCCGAAGCGCAGGTCGCTTAGCGCGGCACGCAAACATTAACGACATCATTCGACGAGCTCTTGTCACCGTCGGCGTTCCAGCTGTATTAGAACCCAATGGATTGGCACGCGACGATGGCAAGAGACCGGACGGCATGTCTTTATTTCCTTGGAAGGTGGGTAGCCCTTTAGTGTGGGATGCAACTTATATCGATACTCTTGCGCCATCCCATCTTCCAGGGTCGGCGTGCTGCGCTGGTGCTGCTGCTGCGGCTGCAGAAAACCTCAAGCGGCGTAAATATAATAACCTTATTAATCATTATATTTTCAAGCCGTTTGGGGTTGAAACCCTCGGGCCGTGGGGTCCGAGTGCGCATAGTCTTTTTAAGGAAATTTTGAAAAGACTGGTTGACACTTCCCATGACCCAAGGGCTGGCTTTTACTTTGGCCAGAGGATAAGCATTGCCATTCAACGTGGCAATGCCGCCAGTGTCTTGGGTACATTACCAGTCGACAGCGCTGTGGATGAATTTTTCGACGCTATTTTTTAGTTTGTAAATAGTTTTAGTTAATTTAGGATATTATTTTGTTATTTTAGTGTTATCTTATAAAATGGAAATAAATTATTAATATGTATAATACATTTGATTGAGCATCAACTTTTCAAACACCTTACTGAGAACTGGCAGAATTGACACAGGTCTATAATTGTTGGGATCTTTACTATCACCGGATTTGAACAATGGTACTACTTTACTATGTTTCATAAGATCCGGAAAGACTCCTTGGTCAACACTGGTGTTAAATATGAAAGCTAAATAGGGCGCAATGGTTTCGATGAGAGATCTACATACTTTTACAGACATACCTCAGAGATCTTCTGTTGATTTAATTTTAAGATCTTTAAAAGCTCTTATAACAGCCTGGGGGTTTGTATGCTGAAACCTAAGCTCCGAAGGGCATGCCTTTACATTCCTTTTAAGTAAGGCAGCAGAAAGCGTGGGGGAAGAATTTAAAGCTTCAGTAGTTTTAAGGGGAATAATAGCAAATAAGTTTTCAAATTTCTGAGCTATTTCTACATCTGAATTGATGCGGCCATGTGCAGTCTCTAAATTAAGTTCACTATTTCGCTGTTTTTTCCTACCTGTTTCATTATTTATTATTTGCCAGGTAGTTTTTATTTTATCATCAGCTGATTTTATTTTATTGCTTATATAAAGAGCTTTAGCTCTTTGGCACACCCTTTTAAAAGTTTTTGAATATTTTGCAACATACTGATGAAAGTTTGTATTTTTCATATGTTGCTTTATGCCATACAGTTCAAAAAGTTTTTCCCTGCTTTTACGAATACCTGGAGTAGCCCAGTCACATTCACCATAGTCAGCCACATTCACCATAATCACCACATCAGCCATATTCCCACAGCTGGGACACAGACCTCCTCTCTGTTAGAGGAAATGATCCCTAACCCACCACGTGGGCCCAGTGGGGTTGGTGAATGTTACATGTCTTCGAATTTTTGTTACTAGGACATGGCGGTTTCCTCACGATGTTTTCCTTCATCGTTTTGAGAGCAGGGGTGATTAAATAATTTATACAAAGTAATGTGCCTGCTTCGGTTCGAACCCACGACCTGCAATTCGGCTGTTAACACTGTGCCACCACCGCTCTACTGTGCCACCACCGGTCTACTGTGCCACCATCGCTCTACTGTGCCACCACCGCTCTACCGTGCCACCACCGCTCTACTGTGTCACCACCGCTCTATTGTGCCTCCACCGCTCTACTGTGTCACCACCGCTCTACTGTGCCTCCACCGGTCTACTGTGCCACCACCGCTCTACCGTGCCACCACCGCTCTACCGTGCCACTACCGCTCTACCGTGCCACCACCGCTCTATACTGTGCCACCACCGCTCTACTGTACCACCACCGCTCTACCGTGCCACCACCGCTCTATTGTGTCACCACCGCTCTACTGTGCCTCCACCGGTCTACTGTGCCTCCACCGGTCTACTGTGCCACCACCGCTCTACTGTGCCACCACCGCTCTACCGTGCCACCACCGCTCTACTGTGTCACCACTGCTCTGCTGTGTCACCACCGCTCTGCTGTGCCACCACCGCTCTACTGTGCCACCACCGCTCTACTGTGCCACCACCGCTCTACTGTGCCACCACCGCTCTACTTTGCCACCACCGCTCTGCTGTGCCACCACCGCTCTACTGTGCCACCACCGCTCTACTGTGCCACTACCGCTCTACTGTGCCACCACTGCTCTCTTCATTTACCTGCCACTAACCAGATAATCTGTTGCATCTCCTCAGCGTTCCTGTCAGCTGAAGATGTAAACGTGATCGTGGTGGACTGGAGCGCCGGCGCTGGCTCTATCAACTACTTCATTGCCGTGGCTAACACCGTGCCTTCTGGTAAGTTCATGTTCTCATTTTTATTTTTGGTATTGAATAAAAACCGACTTTGACGCGCAGAAAACTGTGCTTACGTATTTACAGAACGGGACGGGGATTGTGGGGTTATTTCAAATCATAGTAAAAACATACAAATTTCGTTTTCCTAAAAAATATTTAGATTAGATTAGATTTTGCGTGACGTCAGTATTATGAGTAGTTCGCATGTGGCGATGTAGATGCTGACACAAGACCTACAATATCTCCATAACCATTCGGTAATAGTCAATTTCTTAAATTTTCAGGTGAGAGTGTAGCCAGATTTATAAACTGGCTGAACGGTGTCACGGGTGCAGTTCCCGGCATGTGCCACCTGGTGGGACATAGCCTCGGAGGTCACCAGGTTGGCATCGCGGGCAGAAACGTTGAAGGAAATATTGCTTACATTACTGGTAAGAACTTCAGTATACGGTTTACTCAACATGAAGATGTAACCAATATATATTAAGACAACTTTAAAAAAATTAAAATACTGTCCGTGGAGCTTCTGCCCGTTCTTTTCCATCTTCATCTTCTACGTAGCACTCTTGTCAGAGCGGTCGTGCTCCTCATGTAGTTTCTTGTCTAGGGGCTGATGTGATTCTCCTCACGATTTCTCGCCACCTAATCCGAATTCTGGTATTTTTTGTGCACTCATACAAGGGATCGCCCACTGCGGATTTAATTTGATCAGTCTCTATACAGTCACCCTCGCGCCTCGAAACGTGTCCGAAGTTTTTTTGTACAATAGATTTGTGATCAGGAAAAGAAATTTAAAAAAAGTTATTAGGATAGATTATGTAAGTGTTAAGGGCTATCCTGAATTCTGATAAGCTTAGGCAGTTTGACTGTGTAGTCTAAGACCTGAACATGAATTACCTTGGGTAACCTGGAAGTCTTTAAACAGACTCCGGACTCAGGTTGGCCGAAGCAAGGAAACCTGTTCAGGTGGAGATTGATAGACGCCTCCGCCTTGGAGTATGCATGTGGTGCTGTTCCGCAAACGAAGGGACACTTAATATCATGTCCTGCGTGTCCTGTCAGCTGCAAGTCACAGGAACTGATGGACGATGGTGATGGCGCCAAACAAGTGGCCGAATTCTAGGCCGAGTCCATTTCGATTGCTTTCAACACGCTAAAAAGAAGAAATACCAGCAAGGACTTTTTACTCATGCCCGGTTTAAAGATATAGGCTTGCTCCCTATTACATGGAACTTACATATAACCAGCTCAATGTTGATGTACGTCTCTTCCACTTAAGGAAACACCCATAATATTACATGTATACTAAATATCCTCTCACGCATTCCAGCTCTCCACTCCGCTCCGCCGTCACTGGAAGTGGACGTGTGTCGCGTGTGCTCGGACCGTGTACAAATAATTAATTATACTAAATTCCTATTGGTCAAATTCCTTAAAATAAATTCTAGTTTCCTCCTACGGTCTTTTTACGGAAGGTCTCCGCCCCTCGAAAGGGATAGAATTGGTTCTCGTTGTGCGTCGCCTGCGCAATAAAGTGCGCCTTCTGTGATTGGTGTTTGGTGAGATTTGAACCCGGGACCACCGCGCGGCGGGCGCTTGTCTGTTGCCTCGAGCCACCGTAGCATTAGCGCAGAAGCCGAATTTGCAAGATACTACGCGCGGTGACATCCCCACCACGGGCCGCTCTCTGACGCATCGCCTACGAACTGAGTCACTGATCTAGTAAGCGGCTACGCGGCTACGAATCAGAAGGTGTGCTACGTGTGCTACGTTCTACGCGTCGACCGGTTTGCTGGTATTTATTGTCTTATTATAAAAATTGCTCCGCAATGCCACGGATTCAACGGTCACCTCCTGCAGGCACGGGTATGGATACTCAGCGGGTAATGTCATCGCCTGATATTTCGAGTATTGGTAGCGAGCCAGAGCATGCAAATAGCAATATAACTTCAAGAAGCAAGCGTCCTCGGCCAGACTTTTCGCCGGGTCACTCCCCGCAAAGTGAGTTCAAGACATTTGAGGACAAAATAATGAATTTATTGACAGCCTGGAAAAGTGATCAGGATAAGTTATTAAGTAAATTAACATCCGATATCAACGAGGTAAAGCTTCAAAACAAGGAAATACAAAAAACAAACGCCGAGATTGAGAAATCCATCGAACATATAAATTTGGCGTATGAGAGCATGAGACAGTCAGTACTAAAACTTGAAAAGGAGCGACAAGAACATTACTCTTATATCTTGGAACTAGAGAAAAAGGTGTCTGATCTGCAGAACGGTTCACGCTCCTCCTGCTTCGAAATAAGAAATATCCCGATTACTGAGAAGGAGACAACAGAAAACTTGACATCCTTAGTACTACAAACATGCAACGTTCTTCAGGTCCCTTTAAAAGAGACGGATCTGCGAGATGTCTATCGTATGCCGGGAAAAAAAGGATCAAGTAGGCCAATCGTTGCAGAGATGATCACTGTTCCTATTAAGACAAAGATTCTCGACTCTATCAGGGCTTTCAACAAAGACCGCCCCCCGCGGAAAAATTAAATAGCACTCATATTGGCATAAGTGGTGAGTCTAAGCCGGTTTACGTGGCCGATCATCTGCCTAATAGTCTGCGACAATTATTTTATGAAACTCGTAAGTTCGCCAGCGCTCACGATTACAAGTTCTGTTGGTCGCAAAACAACAAGATTTTTCTTCGCAAGCGGGAGGGCATGGACTCAGTCATCGTCTCCTCAATGTCATGTCTGGCTAAGCTGCCCAAAACCTTGCAGCAACAACTCTGATCAACACTTTATAACTGTATCTTGTTCTATTCCTTGGGCTATGGCCTTATTTTATATTTTATTATTGTTTGTTTTTGTTTACCTTTTAATTATCACACCATGTAAATGCTTATCTACATTTTCCACACTCTCACACTACACCTTTACTGTGACACAGTTTCTTTTTATCAAGTGTGCGGTACGGTTCCCGCAACAGTCACTTTGTCCCAATATCGACAACGCTAAATATGAAACTATTTTAAGAAAGTTATTTATACGACTTCACTCTTTCCTGGGCTATTTATTTAAGGTTTGTTTTAGTGACGCGTCTTTACACAGTTTCGAAATAACTACAGTGTGCCAATATGACGTGTTCTTTTGCTTTACTACAAAATGCTGGACTTAACATCAATATCTGAAGAGCTGGATGCCATCGGTGCAACCCAGTCTTATATTTGTAAACCAGAACAGTGCGCAACCATCCTAAATGATACAAGTCATACAGTAAATATATTACATGTCAATATACGCAGCGTAAACCGAAACATGGACGAACTTACTGTGTTCTTACATACCCTGCGTATACTACCAGAAGTGATTACCCTAACTGAATGTTGGCTAAGTAAAACACCACATATTCCACCTCTTGATGGCTATGTAAGCTATCATACAGGGAAAAATATCAATCAAAATGATGGTATTATAATTTACATTCGCTCTTGCATAATGCATACCGTAACTGAACCAAACATATTGGATTCTAATTGCATGTTATGTAAAATTGAATCCATAGACCTGATAATAATAGCCCTATATCGCCCGCCCTGCAATCGCAATATTGATAACTTTATAAACGGTTTAGACAACGTGTTGACATCTATTTCTAACAATAAAAACACAGTATTAATCGGTGACCTCAACATAAATATTATGCCTGATCACTTAAGTCAGCAAGCCAATGAGTACCTAAACTTAGCCGCACTTCATGGCCTTTTACCTACTCATAAGCTGCCTACTCGGGGTAAAAACTGCTTAGATCATATCCTCCTGAAATCAGAGTTAAAGAATATTACCCTGATCTTTGATTCCCACATTACTGACCACGCGCCTATTCTCCTAAATATTAAAGCTAACCAGAAAATAGTTCAACATAAAACCAAAATTGCAAAAGTGGACTATCCCTCAGTTTTTACTGCTATCTCAAAGACTGACTTCACGTCAATTATGGATAATACAAATGCTGAATTGGCAGCTGAAATGTTAGTTTCGATTCTTGGTTCCATAATTAAAAAACACTCAATAGCTAGGTCTATTCCATCAAAATGCAGAATTCTTAAGCCATGGATAAGTAATGATTTACTTCGTTGCATCCGCAATCGAGACGCTATGTGTGGACGGTTAAAGACTAACCCTGACAACTATACCCTTAAACTCACTTTTGTTCGATACCGCAATTTTTGTAACAAACTGTTAAAACGACTGAAACATTCTTACGAGAAGAATGAATTCGAAAAAGCCAAAGATAATCCTAGAGCAACTTGGAAAATAATTAAAAATATTATACATTCTGACAGCTCCAAAAACCCACCAACTGAACTTCTGAAGATAGGACCCGACAAAACTACATCTGTAAACATGGTAAACAATTATTTCTCCAGTATAGGTAGTCAACTAGCAAAGAAACTTCTGTCCACCACACAGACCCCGGCCCACTTGCTAGATGATAAAACTGTCACCAACTCCCTCGTTCTCCTGCCAACGGATGAATGTGAGGTGGAGCGAATTATTCTCGGTCTACGTAGTGACACCGCTATTGGATGGGATGCTATCCCTACGCAGTTGTTACAGAAGTGCTCCAATAGTCTAGTACCGGTGATTACACATATTTGCAATGTCTCCATGTCAAGCGGAATCTTTCCCAAAGTTTTCAAAAGGGCCATCGTCCACCCAATCTACAAGAGCGGGAACAGAGACAGTGTAAATAATTATAGGCCAATATCCGTGTTGTCTGCATTATCAAAAGTCCTTGAGAAATTGCTTAATATTCGACTGCGAAATTTTTTGAAAAGTAATAACATTTTAGCGCCAAACCAATTCGGCTTTAGGCATGGCAAATCTACGGAAAATGCTGTGGGCTCTCTTGTCGATCAATTAGTTACTATCCTTGATCAAAAACAAAAATGTCTCGGCATTTTCCTGGATCTCACAAAAGCTTTTGATACTGTCTCGGTTCCACAGCTTTTGTTGAAGATGGAAAGGATGGGAATTCGTGGATATGCCCTCCGGATTTTCAAAGATTATCTCTCTGATAGAACTCAGTCTGTTCAGATCGACTCTTTTGTAAGTGAAACTACTTCTTTAAACTTTGGGGTACCACAAGGCTCGATCTTGGGTCCTACTCTCTTCCTCCTATATATCAACTCCCTCTGCTTGCTCCCCCTTTCCAACTGTGCCATTTTCACTTACGCTGACGATACAGCGCTTCTCGTCTATGACAAGAGCTGGGCTGAGGTTTTCACCAGAGCCGAACAGGCACTAAGTCAAGTTTTGCATTGGTTGTCAGGCAATCTCTTAACCTTTAACCCAAGCAAAACGACCTACATGACCTTTTCACTGACATCTTCCTCTCAACCATCTAATGAAAACTTTACTCTCAAAGCCCATAGCTGCGACCCAATAACTTTAAGTGGCTCCTCCTCACCTTGTGATTGTCCCACCTTAATCAGGTCTACACAAGTAAAATACCTTGGAGTATATATTGATCCATTTATCAGCTGGAAAAATCACCTAACGGTTCTCACCGCTCGAGTTCGTAAGACTATCTACATATTTAAAAAACTTCGCTATTCTCTTGAACTCAACACTCTGATGATGGTATATTGTGCCCTATGTCAGTCCATCCTGACATATTGTATAACTGTATGGGGAGGTGCCGCAAAGACCCTTCTACTACCTCTAGAACGTGCACAGAGGGCTGTGCTTAAGGTCATGTCCTTTAAACCCTTCAGGTATCCGACAGTTCAGCTTATGGGGGACTGCCAAACTTTATCGGTGAGACAGCTATTTGTTCTGGGAACGGTTTTGAGAAAGCATAGTACTCTAGTGTACGACAAAGCTATAACAGCAAAGCGCCGATCATACGTAGTGTGTGAAACCCAGCGGTATCGTAGCTCCCTGGCTGCACGGCACTACAATGTGATTGGATGTCATTTATATAATAAAATAAACAAATATTGCAACATCTACCCACTCACCAGATTCGAATGTAAAAGGAAGGTGTCAATCTGGCTCCTAAACAAAGCATATGACGAAACTGAGAACCTCCTTAAATTATCAATAGCGTAATGGGACCCCTTGCCTGCATTATCACACACCTCAATCACGTACACTCATCATCTACACGCAAATTTACACACCCTCACACATCACACCCACCACTTACACACCCCCACACCACTTACACACATACACACCACTTACATAAATTACTCACTCCTACATACCACATACTTTACATCTAGTTTTTAATTATTTACTTTATTTCTCTTTTATTTACAATTGCAAACAGTTTTTATTATTTGTGTACAACTTTGCTCACGTGAACACGTTCCGCTACCTAATATAATATTGTAATAGATTAATAAGTGCGAGGGCCCTGGTACCCATAACACAAGTTAAATCTTAATTTGGGTACCAGATTTCAACTAAATTAGCATTTAAATTGTGTTCTCTATAACTATTGTGTTTTTTATGTGTCCTTATTTGCAAATAAATAAATTATTATTATTATTATTATTATTATATTATTAGCTCTAGACGCCGCTCTACCCGGCTGGACTGGCCAGAACAACGATAAGTTCAGGTCCACCGATGGGGTCTACACTGAGGTTATGCACACCAACGCAGGATTCCTGGGTTATCTGGCGACGCTAGGTGATGCAGACTTCTACCCCAATGGAGGAATCAGCATGCCTGGGTGTAACTCTAACGATTGTGATCATTCTAGGTAAGATTGGGTGGTGACTGCATGTATCTTTGGGTGATGACTTTGTGTCTGGGTGATGATCTTGTGTCTGGGTGATGATTTTGTGTCTGTGTGGTGACTTTGTGTCGGGGAGATGACTTTGTGTCTGGGTGATGACTTTATGTCTGGGTGATGACTTTGTGTCTGTTTGATGACTTTGCTTCTGGTTGATTGCTTTGTGTCTGGGTGGTGACTTTGTGTCTGGGAGATGACTTTGTGTCTGGCTGGTGAAGTTGTGTCTGGGAGATGACTTTGTGTCTGGGTGGTGACTTCGTGTCTGAGAGATGAGTATGTGTCTGGGTGGTGACGTTGTGTCTGGTGATGACTTTGTGTCTGGGTGGTGACTTAGTCTCTGGTAGATGTCCTTGACTTTAGATAAAAATCATACAACAATAAACAACAGCAACGGTCGCTGCTTATCTCTACTCAAATATCTCTTTCTAAGTACAGACGCCAGTCTGCAGATCAAGCTACCCGAAACTGTCAAATTTTCCCAATCAACCTTGAACTTTAACGCTTTAGCGATAAAGTTGAAAATCTATTAAAGAAATTTGACAGATTGTACTAGCTTGGTGTGCTGCCGTCTGTACCTACAAAATCGTACGACAGCAGCCAGAAAATCTAGTTCTACCTTATTTAGATTTTCATCTCGACTCTCTTTTTTACACCGTACTCTTCTTCTATCCAGGTCCTTCCATTACATGGCTGAGTCCCTAAGAACAGGAGGCTTCAACGGACAGCGCTGTCTGTCCTATGTGACAGCCATGACTGGAAACTGCCAGCTTTGGGGCACTCTTCGTATGGGAGGACTGGTTCCCAAGACTGGGTAAGACAGGAAGATATGTAACTAGCTTTTGCTTGAGGTTTTGCCTTCATCCCACTGTCCTCTAATAAACAAGTACGCTGGACTAAATATGCTATACGAAATGACATTTGTTTTTTGTGCCGATTCAAAGCGCCCCGCTCGAGCATCTCAGGAACTAAAATTGATGCACTGTTGCAAACAATCGTCGAGTTGTTTTGGTACGTGATGATTTAGATCCAAATCGTGGAACAAGACTTTTTTGTGTATTTTGTGTTTACTACGAGATATTTAGAACATTTTTATCATGAGAGTAACGCGCATTTTGTAAAACTCACTATCAAAAATATTAGTTCCACGGACGCTGACGTTGTTATCAGCGCTAAAATGGCGAAAATCAAATGTCTTCGTTTTGTCATCGATAGTATGATGTCCATTGTACTGGTATAATATAGGTCAGGGCTTCATCCATACTCTATGTACTGCACTGTTCAAAAAACGGTAAAGGAAAACATCGTGAGGAAACCTTCAGGTCCTAGAAACACAAAATTCTAAGACATGTGACATAGTACCGCCTTTTTTACAAGCTTTTTTTAACTTGCGATGTATGTTACCTTTTCGAGGACAGTCGTTTTAATTTTTTGTTTCTTTTTAGACAATCCGGTATCTATTATTTGGAAACGAACGCTTCTCCTCCGTTCTCCAGAGGTTAGGCTGAAGAAATATGGAACCCACTGTAGCGGTATCTTCAACGCCACATGCGGACAACGCGTCATACTGACGTCACGCAAAATCCTGCATCTCGCAAGCAGAGTTTACCGCGCAATTAGCATATACACCGTTAAATTTTGATCGTTTTAATCCTTAAAAGGGGTTATTGTACTCATCATTATGAACAACTTTTACTACGGGACCAACCCTGAAATCGTGAAAAAAAAAAACAGTTGATCCATAGATTTATGTTCGCATAACTCGACATAATGTATAGATCAACTGATTTTTTTTTGACGGTTTATAAAACAGCCCGACATGATTCATCGGGCAGTTGCACGTCAGACACAACACCCGTCTGGTCGGAGGATCCTCCCTTTTCTATGGAGGATGAGAGAACTTTACACCCTGTTCCTCATACCTCTATAACATTATTTAAATAAAATAACCATCATTCTACCTCTACAAGAGTCCACTGCAGGACATCAATAAATAAAATAAATTAACTAAACAATTTGGTTTTATTGTTACCTAACTGCCCACATCCCTAAGTCCTTGTCTCCTCTGTCACACTAGTAACAGATTCCAGAACGACGTTTTCTTTCATAACATAACATCACGCTTTTAATCCTCGAAGAGCTAGCCAGAGATGTAGCTATAGCACACCCACATTGTAATTACCCGTGACATCACAGCGGGCCCTATCAGAATACCAGCGCTGCGACATTTATTTTTTAAATGTCGCAGCATCATGCTGAGATAGGAGCCTTTTGGCCTCGTACAGGACTTTCTGTTTCATTTTTCTTTTTGTTACTTTTGTTTTATATAATTTGGTTTTTTTATTTTTGATTGTGTTTAGTTTAGTTTTATGATCTTCCTGTGCGAGTCGCAATAAATACTTTTGCCTGTTATGTTTAAGTCCGATGTTATTACGTGGGACTGATGGCAATAGTCCTGGGGTGAGGAAACATAAATTTAGACTCCAGGCTGCTATTGAGGAATCCCTGACTGAAAAACTTAATACCACTTTCCCGACCTAGGAATCGAACCCAGGACGTCGTGCTCAGCAGTAGCACTTGGGACCACTAGACTAAACAGACTTGTTGTATATTAACATTGAAGGTAACCTCACAATAATGTTTTGTTCATATACCGTACATATAAATAAAGTAGTAATTATCTAGCAAGATCGTGTTTTACGTATATATATATATTTGTTTATTACTTCATGGTGACAGCGATAAGTACGAATTACGCTTTCGGAAATAATAATTAGCCGAAATCAAAGTGGTGTTAGTGTGTTAAGGTGATAGACAGTACGGGTTATTATGGAACAAGCAAGACCTCCGGCCGAATTAGTTTTAGAAGGTGGCCCGGCAAACCGAGCTGACGCGTGGCGAAAGTGGCTCAAACAATTTAAGGTTTTTTTTTAAGGCTTCAGGAGTGTATGTACAAAGAAGACAAGGATGTACAAGCCAGTTTGCTTATTAACTTAATAGGCACTGATGGATATGACATATATTCTACTTTCAAAATAAAGGTGGAAGGAAAAGATGTTGATATTGACGTATTGATCCAAAAATTCGATGAAAACTTCGGCACAAAAACTAATACAACGATGGCAAGATTCAGATTTTTTACACGAAACCAGATGGAAGGCGAAAACATAGATACTTACGTAACAGCACTAAGATTATTATGCCAACATTGTGAGTTTGAACATTTAGAAGACGGTTTAATACGTGATCGTATTGTCTGTGGAGTAATTGACACAGGTGTGCGTGACAGATTACTGAGAACAGACGAGTTAAGTTTAGAAAAAGCTGTAAAGATATGCCAAGCAAGCGAGGTATCTAACGAAGAGAACCGTAATATAGAAAAAACGAAATCAAAAGAGCAAAGTGGTGCGGTTGACGCGCTATTGAGTACGCGAGTACCGAGGCATAGCGGATCTACGGGGACTGCAGCGGCGGCGCAAGATGCGCGGGGCCGAGCCCGCGGTGCGCCTACGACGACGCCTCGACACGGCGGGCGCGCGCATCCACATGGTTCAGCAGTCGGGAGTACCGTGGCGTCGTCGGATCGCGGATTCGATTCTGTTTCAAATCGTGAAACGCAATCAAAATGTTGTAGTGCTTGTGGTGGTATTCACGGTGATAATGCACGATGTCCAGCGCAATTTTCAAAGTGTTTCTTATGCTACAGTAAAGGTCATTTAAAAAAATGTGTATGGTTAGAGGTAATAAGCGTGTACATGAAATACAGGAGTGCAGTGATGGTGATGACGAGTTATACTATGTCTCAACCTTGGACAAAACTTCACAACATAAAGACAGTAAGTGGTTTGAGCGATTAATTTTGGTCGACAATGAAAAGTACGAATTGTTTAAACTAGATACAGGTTCAGATCTGAATGTATTATCTTTATTTACTTATAATGAATTAGGATACTCAGTAAACCATGTTGCATGAGAGCACAGTCTTTTTGTGGGAATTATATTCCAATACTAAGTTTATGTCAGATGTTATGGTCATATAAAGATAAAAAATGTTTAATAGAATTTGTCATATATCAAGTGATCGTTGCCAAAGTGTATTGGGAAAAAATAACTGTGAAGAATTAGGATTGGTTAAGAGGGTTTATACAGTCAAAGTAGATAAATATACTTAATGATTTATTTCATGGAATTGGCAAATTACCAGGTAAATACAGAATCATTTTAGAAAACAATGCAAGTCCTTCAGTTTGCCCAGTCAGGAAAATACCTTTAGGGATTCGGGATCTCTTTGAGGAGTGGCTAGAGAGGCGTCACGGCGTTCTCACCTACCGCCTGACGCAGGTCCTCTCCGGATACGGATGTTTCGAGAGGTTCCTGCACATCATCAGGCGGGAGAAGACGCCCGGGTGTCAACACTGCGAGGATCGCCCAGAGGACACGGTGGAGCATACGGTGGAGGTCTGCCCCGCTTGGGCAGAGCACCGCCGTGTCCTCGTAGAGGCGATTGGCAGCGGCGGCGACCTCTCGCGTCCGGCCCTGGTTCAAGCCATGGTCCGGGCCAAGAGGGAGTGGGAGGCGGTCACCTCCTTCTGCGAAGCAGTCATGCTAGCGAAGGAGGTGGCGGGATGGCTGAGGGAAAGAACCTCACGCCTCAGCCGCCGCGGTAGACGCTCCGGGCGTCGGGAGCCACGTGACGACTCCCGGCCACCGTAGGCGCGGGCCTGCGGGCGGAGAGCAATGGGTAGCTCTCCGTCCGATCAGGACCAGGCCCATGCCGGACGGCGCGTATGTGTTCCACGCGCGCCTCAAAGAGATGTCAGCATGATTGACGGGGCCCGACAGGGCCGAAGCCTACCGGGGTAGCGGGATCGTCCGAAAGGGTTACCGCTGCCCTGGAACATAAAGGGCTAAGGAAGGAACACGGATGGGTTTTAGTCAGTAATAGTCTGACACTCCCTTCCGCTCCACCCAGAGCGGGAGAGGTCATTTGATGATTTCCGATCCTCAAAAAAAAAAAAGGGATTCGGGATAAATAAAAGACGGAACTCGATAGTATGGAGCACATGGGGATAATTTGTAAAGTATCTCATCCGACAGCGTGGGATTCACCCACTATCGTGTTGCCGGCGAAGAAGGATGGTAGTCTGCGCGTGTGCCTCGACCCGCGGCCGCTGAACCGAGCGGTGCGCCGCGCACACTACCCCCTACCTACACTTACTGAGATTGCTGCAAAATTAACGAATGCAAAGTATATTTCAGTAAGCTTGATGCCCGGTCCGGCTTTTGGATAATAGAATTAGATGATGATAGTGCGGATATCTGTACATTTTGAACTCCATTCGGGAGGTATCAATTTTCGCGATTACCTTACGGCATCAACTGTGCGAAAGTATGTGCTGTGTGTGAGGTATTTCACGGAAAAATACGACAGCGGCTAGAAGATCTCAATGGGGTAGATTCATTTGTAGATGACATAATTATTTGGGGCAGGACTAAGGAAGAACACGACGATAGACTCATAAAATTGCTAGATAGGGCTCGGGAAGTCGGAATTAAATTTAATAGGGATAAGTATGAGTTCTGTGTAGAACATGTCACGTATCTGGGACATATTTTTAGCAAGAAAGGCATGCAGATTGACAAAAATAAGATAAAAGCAATTATGGATATGCCAGAACCGAAGGATAGGCCATCGTTAGAGCGATTTCTTGGCATGATAAACTACTTATCAAAGTTTATCCCACATCATTCGCAAACGGCAGGCCCCCTTAGAAACTTGCTGAAAAAAGGCAATGACTGGGTGTGGGACAGTGTACATGAGACTGCGGTTGACAAGTTGAAGCAGGCGGTGAGCAGCGCGCCGGTGTTGGCCGCTGTACTCGAGCGACCGGCCGTTCGTGGTCACGGTGGATGCAAGCTCCATGGCTTTGGGTGCAGCACTATTACAGGACGGCCGCCCGGTTGAGTTTTCTTCTTTCACGATGATTGACACACAAAGGCGATACGCGCAGATTGAAAAGGAAATGCTGGCGATCGTATTTGCATTGGAAAAACACCATCAATATCTTTATGGGAAGAAGGATGTGGTTGTGGAAATAGATCACAAGCCTCTGGAGGCTTTATTTAAAAAAAGTTTGGATACAGTGCCGGTTCGCTTGCAAAGAAGGATGCTGCGCGTGCAACGCTATGAATTCACGGTTATATACAAACCAGGAAAATGTATGTACGTTGCTGATACATTATCGAGAGCAGCCTTACCAGAACTAATGCATGTCAGAGTGACATCTGAGGTGGAGGATCAAGCGTGTTTCCTCATAGCAAACGTACCGTTCAGCGACAGTAAACTCAGTATGGTCAGAGAGGTCACAAAAAGGGATCAAGAATGCAAATTACTGGAGTATTATATTCAAAATGGTTGGCCAAGGTATAAAAAGGATTTAAATTAAATGTTAAAAATGCATTGGGCATATAAAGAAGAATTACAGCTAGTCGATGGTGTGATTTTCAAAAATCACTTAGTGTCATACCACTTGATCTGAGAGGTGAAATGATATCCCTCGTTCACGAGGGGCATCTAGAAATTGACCGATGTAAGCGTCGTGCGCGTGATGTCATGTTTTGAAGCGGAATGTCACGTGACGTTGAGCAGACAGTGCGCGCCTGCGCCACTTGCGCGGAGCACGCACTGTCTGCTCAACGTCTGACAGGACTAAACTAATATTTTATCTTCTGTCCTTTTCTTAGTGAAATAGAAAGAAAAAGATGCACAGAACTTAAATTTAGTTTAGTTTGTGAATAAGGGAATCAGCGCCATTATCTAGCAGGATCGTGTTTTACTTCAAGACTAAACTAATATTTATCTTCTGTCCTTTTCTTAATGAAATATAAAGAAAATGAAGTTCGTGAACAAGGGAATCGGCGCCAGTGTCTTCTTCTCTTATCCTTGAGAGGGGAACCATAGCATAGCATGCATAGATTATTATAGAATATATTTATTTGCTTTAAAACATGGTACAGTAAGGTCTTATAATATAAATAGAATTATGATCTTACATGAGTGTCCATGGAGTTTCTTGCCCGTTCTTTTCCATAGGTACTGTAGAGGCCTGTCTGCCGAAGGCAACCTCATATGTTGCAGGCCGGATATAATTTAGCGCGCATGACATTCGAACGCTCAAGCTTGTGTCAAATATATTGATTAGGTTTTTGTTTTAGAACCGGAAATGATATTTTAGACAGAAAAATGTAAAAGCCGTTCTCCCAATATATAGTTAAAGGAATCATATATTGTTTGATTCCACCCGTTACCTCAGAGGGCTCTTCTAGCCCTCTATAGTACCTACTACGCTTTGGAATTGGCAACTAGCTTCATCTTTTTGACTGACCGACCTTGACAATTCAAAAGTGCCTGTAATTGGTTTATTTGAAATAAATAGTTTGAGTTTGATTAATTGAATAATTATTCAAATCAAATACAAATATAACATGTTTCGCTAAGGACTGGCATACAAATAATTAAACACGTTACATGGAAAAAATTAAAAGGATACATTATTCCAACAAGTGTAATAACTTTAGTGAATTCTTAACAATAATAGGTATTTACAAAAAGTAGGTAATAATTATAATGAAAATTAGTAACCATATTTATCTGTTACTTTTTTATCAATAAATTACCAATAAGCCATTTATATAGTTTGGATTCGAAGTATTTAAGAGGGAGTTCCCTCATTTTTTTTTTGGAATATTGTTAAATATTTTAATTGCTGTGATAAAGCTATTTTTATGGCACAATGTGCTTTGATGTGATGAAATCCTTAACCGTGTTGGGTCTCGACGAGTATATTTCGAATGCAAGTCGCATGCTATAAAAAATGTTGAATGCTCTTTTACAAATACACCAGCTTGCATTATGAGAAGACCTGTTAGTGTTAAAAAACTTAATTTTTTAAATAGAGGTCTGCAGGATGTTAATGGACTGATACCGCAGATTGCTCCTAGGCATTTTTTCTGCACTAGAAAAGCTTCATTTACGTTCGTCGAGTTCCCCCAGAGTAGGAGTCCATACCTGAGAAAAGAGGAAACATACCCGTGGTAAGCAGTACCTAAGTGCAACTGCTTCACTCGCGGTACGTCTTAAACGTTTAAGGGCAAATACAAACTGATTTAATTTCTTGCAGATGTGCTCTATATGTAATTTCCAGTTACAATGCTGGTCTAGGATAAGTCCAAGAAATTTGTACTCACTAACTTCGTCAATTTGTTGTCCTTGACAATTAACTTTAATATTTTAATGATTTATTTAGATTTGCACAGAGATCATTGTTTTCAAGCCATTGTAACACTTGGTTTACTGTTTCAATAAGGTTTTTTTCGTGACTGGTTTCTGATTTGTTACAATTACTGATATGTCGTCAGCAAAAAGTATGCACTGTTGTTGTAAAGCTGTGGGTAAATCGTTAATGTAAATGAGAAAAAGTAGTGGGCCAAGTATGCTTCCTTGGGGTAATAGTTTGACTATATGATGTGGACTCGCTATTTTCATTTATTGAGCTTATTTCTATGCATGGCATAGTAGTCATTAGTATAGCCTTCTCATCTATCTTGGGGCCTAAAAAGGCCACTTTGGCAGAATCATAATAGGTTAACAATATGAATCATATTAAAAATCGTAAAATGGTCACAAACTGACAATTCATAATATGATCTGTGTGCAATTCATATCACAATGAAATAACATTTAAACTGTAGAAATAAAAAATAAAAAACCAATTTGATATAAAAACTGTAATGAAAAATTTACCGACAAAATTACAGTTTTTATTTTTTTCATGCGGCAATGTTTACACTAAATATCAAATGTCATTTTACGAAAATTAGAGGAATTGCTAATGATCTGCTGGGAATTCAGGAAATGAATAGCTTTTAGAGGTATTGCTTAAGTCATTGACCGCGGTCACACGGTGTCCGCCAACAATAGTTTTTCTATTGTGTTTGGCAGTCAACGTGTTAAAGTGGCCTTTTTGGCCCCCCTTATAATAATAACTTCATTCTTATATGGAATAGAATGCATAACATAGCATGCATCACAAAGCATGCAAGACCTCATCCACACGGTTCGGAAAATTGTACAGAAGACCGAAGAGCATGACCAGCCGCTGTGGCGTTGTGTGTTATGGCATCCACATGTGCCATAACAATCGAAGGTTTTCTTGTAGTCCACACTACAAGAAAACCTTCGATTCCATCGAAATATGAGCGGTTCTGACGTCTATGCAATGATGTCAAATTGAGTAGCGCTGCTTCAAAGTATTCAAATATTTTTATGACGCTGCCGCTGATGACTGTCCAGATATTTCAAAGACCCGTAGCTTACTCGAAAGTGGAGGGGTTAAGTAGGGGATGAAAGACATCTGGTACACGGCTTGTTCATAATTGCCTAGCCTTTTCCCAACTATGTTGGGGTCGGCCTCCAGTCTAACCGGATGCAGCTGAATATCAGTATTTTAGATGGAGTCTATCTGACCTCCACAACCCATAATACGATACCTCCTGGTAAGACTGGTTGCCAGACTTTCGGGCTACTGACGATCCGTAACGACTGTCAAAGACCCCACGAGTGACAGTCGAGATCAACGGCTTAGCGTGCTTTCCGAGGCACGGAGGGGTCTTGGTATGTAAAGATGGTCACCTGTCCACGGACCAACCGCGGCAAGCGTTGCTTAACGTGATCGATCGACCTGTGAGGCTGTTATTACTTACCCACAAGCCCCTCCTGATGGTACACGGCTTGTTTTGTGATTGTATTTTCCTTCAATACACTTTAGGAAAATATCAATTTAGGAAATACGGGCGAGGCGATTTGTTTTTTTTTTTGTGTTTTCAGAGCACAAGGCGTGTACTAAAACACATTCCTTTTATTACAATTTCGTGATTCCGGTTAGACTTTGAAAAATCGACTATTTTTAAATGATAACGTACTTAACCGATTGGTTACGTAACCATACGAAGGTCCAAAAAAACTTTTTAAGATAAAAATTAACCGACTTAAAAAAAAGCAGGTTTTTTGGTTTGGTTCTAAAAACCAAACCAAAAAACACTTCTGCAATAAAAAGTGAAAAATCAAAAGTAAAAATAAAGCACTACTGCACTAAAAAGCAAAAAATAACTTGAACTCGATCATTAATCCAAAAGAATGCTCAGAAAAGTATTATAATGGATGTCTAATTTTTTACACTATATTCGTTTTTCAAATCAATGCTAGCTATTAACTTAAATAAATAAAATACTATTATAATTATGGGCTAAGTACCTACTCATCTGTTTGAAGTCGTAGTTCAGTTTATTTTTTGCTTTTTAGTGCAGTAGGTAGTGCTTTATTTTTACTTTCGAATTTTCACTTTTTATTGCAGAAGTGTTTTTTGGTTTGGTTTTTAGAACCAAACCAAAAAACCTGCTTTTTTTGAAGTCGGTTAATTTTTTTCTTAAAAAGTTTTTTTATTTTTCCATTTTTTGTGTAATTACAATTTTGCCTTTGTTAAGAATCACTATGGGCAGACCAACCAAAGGGGCCGCCCGCATGAGGGCAAACAGGATTAAAGAAACTAATACTGCAAATAAGGAACGATTAACTAAGTGTCGCAAACGGAGCGCTATGTCCCGTTCCAAAGAATCAGAGTTAGTTCGTCACGCTAGGTTATCTCAGATGAGAAATTACAGGCGTTCTGAATTATCACAAGAGTCGCCAAATGATAGGATTTGTCGACTCTATCGTATTCAAGAACGATTGAGTGACGAGTCGTCTGAACAGCGTGAACATCGACTGGGTGTTATAAGAGAACAGTTGAGCAATGAGACTCCCGATCAACGTGATCACCGACTCGGTGTTATACGAGATCGGTTGAGTAACGAGACTCCCGAACAACGTAAGAACCGACTCGACGTTATCCATCAACGACGAAGAACTGAACCTGCCGATCAACGAATCCGAAGACTGACGGCAATGAGAGAGCGTAACTGTGAATCAATGCGAATTGAAAATGAGGAACATAGACGTAATCGCTTGGAGAGACATAGGGGTGACATATATATATATGACTGAGGTAGCAACCTACGGCAAACGACCACCATCAAATGTTATTCCAGCTGACGTATAAAACTGTGGTGGATTGATGCATGAGTTAAAACTGGGAATAGGTTCTAGAGTTATGTTGAGACGCAATATTTCTGTGACTGAGGGTCTGGTGAATGGAGCAATGGGGATCGTATCGAAGTTTAAGTGGCCTGCCCTTCGCCGAGATCAAATTGAATTTGGCGAGTTACCAGATTCAGTTTTTATAAAATTTGGCGATAGTACTAGCGGCATAAATGTGAAAGACAGTGAGGGGTTAGTCGCCATAGCGCCTGTGTCACTTATCAGGCAACTAAAGGCTATGGGGACGTGGAAAGACGGATGCTGCCGCTTATACTTAGTTGGGCTGTAACGATGCATTAACTCCAGGGCACCACCTTAAACAAAGCCGTAATAGACTTAGGCAAGAAAAATTTTGCTAAGGGCCAAGTTTATGTTGCGCTTAGTCGTGTAAAAACGCTGGATGGCATTGTATTATGCGACTTGGAACCTACCAAATAGCTAAATACACCACATGACGAAAAGGCATTGCGTGAAATGCAATGATTGAGGCTTTTATAAAACGTCATCAACCTATTGCAGTTCACTGCTGGACGTAGACTTCCCCAAGTTTGCGCCAACGTTCATGGTCCTCCGCTTCTCTCATCCAGCCACTACCGGCAACCTTTGTTAGGATAATTCTACAGAAGAAAAACTCGCAAAAGTATTTCACTTTAAGAAGTATTTATTAGTTTTTAGACTAGATGCTGATAATCCTGGCTGCAGCATCAGGCCAGACTTATGTCAACATTGCATTGAACTTAAAATTTAGTCCTGTTTAAAATGAGCGCAAACACGACTACGTTGCTGTAATTTCTAGGTTTGTACTTTTTCTGATGCTCCTGGCTTTAGCATCAGGTCTCTATGTACTTCCGTGTTCCTCATTAACAGTACGTTTATCCACACATCGAGCCCTTTTCAATGAGCCTAAACACGATATATCTGCTGTTAGTTGCCGAGGAGTTAGGTACTCTGCAGACTATCCTGACTGCAGCATCAGGTCATGCCTTGATGATCATGAGACCAAATGTGGCAAATATCAAACATCAAAACAAATTACTAAAACAGTCCTTGTCTGTTCGAGTAACTTCTTACTGTTAAGGAGTTGTACCTTCCATCATCAGCCCAGCTACCTGAGATGGTGACAACCATACGCAAATACACAAGATACTTCATAAAATATGCGAAAAACAATAAGTGAGCCTATAAAATTTGAGGGTTGCCCTCGATTTCTCTAAGATCCCATCATCAGATCCTAACTTGGTGACAGTGGGACCACCTCAAAACTATCTACTTTCGAACAAAAAAAGAATTTTGAAAATCCGTTGACAATTGGCGGAGTATTCGATGAACAAACATACAAAACAACATAAAACATACAATCATCTGAACATAGTAATTCCTCCTTTTTGTGAAGTCGGTAAAAACCCACTTAACGTGGTCTTTATCTCCGCCACGTCAACATTACCAGAAATAGATTGCATAACGATTATTATGATAATCCAATCGAATGAATTATCATTCGATTGGATTATGTATATGTTATATTAAATACATTAGTATTTATTTATGAATGATTCATACTAGGTTAAGGCTAAAGATAGATAATTTACCTACTAAATGATGATTTCCACCAAACGGCTCGCATCGCATCGGGTCCGGACGGATATCTTTACACGATATTAAATCGTTTACACAGTATTTAAAGTCTATACTTCCGCGACACGCGATCGTAGCCGAAAGTATGCTGCGACGCGCGATCGGCTCCGTTCGCCCGTCGTCGTACCCGATCGAATCAAATTAAAAAATTAGAACACGTCAACGCAGTAAAAATGAAACTATTTAACTAGGTGCAGAAACGGAAACGGTCGCAAGCGACGGTACGGAGCCGATCGTATGCGTCGACATCCTGCCGGACACGATCGGCTGTCGCCGTATCCGTTCGTATGCTTTCCGATCTGATGCGGTGCAAGCCGTTTGGTGGAAATAATACTTTACAGTAATATTAAAACATCGTATCTCAGATACGATGCGCGATATTAGCGCGTTCAAACAAACAAACTATTCAGCATGATTATTTTTAAAAAATACTTATAAATTTATTATCAGTTATAGATTAGTATATATGTAGATATAAATGCAAATTATTGTTATTTTAAACGGTCAGTTAATTAGTCTACAAGCATGGAAAAGCACGTAGCGTTTCTGCTCATCGGGTTGGCTGTAGTAGTAGCAGGTAATTATTATTATTCTAATACTAGCTGCGCCACTCTAATACTAGTTTCACCCACATAAGTTTCGATCCCGTAGGATTATCGGGATAAAAAGTATCCTATATGTTAATCCTGGTTATAAACCATCTGTGTGCCAAATTTCACCCAAATCCGTTAAGTATTTTTTACGTGATAGAGTAACAAACATCCATCCATCCATACAAATTTTCACGTTTATAATATTAGTAGGATTTAATTCCGACTTACCAAGGAGTAGGAGCACTGATGGCCAAGTGGTAATGGCCGCGACTTCCGAGTAGGTGTTAGGTTCGAAGAACCCAGACAGGCGCTTTACTTTGTGTATATTATTGCCTCTAATGTTCCCACTGCTGGGACACAGGCCTCCTCTCTTCGAGAGACAGTGGTCCGTAATCCATCACCCGGCCCCAGTGCGGGTTGGTAGATGTCACATATCTTCGATTTTTTGGTTCTAGGACATGCCTGTTTCCTCACGATGAATTTCCTTTACCGTTTTGAGAGCAGTGATTATTAAATAATTTACACAAAGTATAGCGCTAAACAAGCTAATTCAGTTATATGATAAGCTAAGTCAGACTGTTGGCTGTCTCCTTTAGCTCAGATTTTAGGCTGACAGGAGTTGTGTACAGACGTTACAGGCAAGCACGACTAAAACAATGTGATCTCGTCTTGCGACGAAATCACATCGTTCAATCGTACGATGGTTAGCCAAATAGGACGAAGCCTTATAAATCATACATTTAAATCAGATAAAGTGGATAGATTGCATGTAGGTACTTTAATACCTAACTAAAATATTATGTATGTAAGAAAAAATCAACATCTTTTTAATAAAATAAGTGATAGACATAATTTTAATACTAGAAATAAAGATAAATTAAATCAACCTTTTTTCAGATTATCTAAAGTACTTACATACATCTTTTATGGGGTACTGTGTTAAATGTTACAACAAAATACCTTGTGAAATATTGCAATTAAATTAAAGAAAATTTAAAACTTATATTAAAATTACACTTTGTAAGCAAGGATATTACAAATTAGAGAATTATATCCAAGATAAGAATGCTTGGAAACATGCTGGTCCTGCTCCATAGGACAATCTCTAGAGTCTAGACAAAATCAAACTGGTTGCTAATGTAATTGTATAATTAATTCTTTTTTTTTTTTCTTGAACTTTGATTTACATTCTGTAATTACTTGGGGTCACACCCGGACTTATTACTCCTTATTTATTTATGAAAATCGTCTACGTTTGGAATGTTTGTGAATATGTGAGCACCATGTATCTATCACATAGTTGATCTATATGTCGTGGTTACATTTATCCATTTTAATTCTTTTACCTATTGTGGTGTAGTAATTTTATTTTTGGGTGCATCGTCTTCACATATAATTATATAAATAATGTATGCAATATATTGTAAAACATTTTAAAAGAGTAACGGTGGAGTTTCTTGCCCATTCTTCTCCATACGAAAACTACCTTTTGGAAGGGGCGACTAGAATCAATTTTATCTTAATTTTATTTTTGACGTTCAAAAGTGCCTTTTATGTGCCTATTTGAAATAAATGATTTGACTTTGACTTTGACTTTAGAATAGAATAGAAAACTTTTATTTCAGACAGGACTCCATATGGTTAGTAACAATTTTACTTAACTTTTAGTGTTACAGGTTATAGACACAGATAAGGGGATAAGGTCAGTCTATAAGGTCAGTACAGTCTCCGTAGAAGATCGATAGGCAAGCAACATTATGCCGATGAGGTTTTGCCGCCATTATTAGGAATAAATGTGCATCCCTGATGACGCGTGTTCGCGGCAGCACCAACAGTTAGTGTGTTCGCAGATCGGTGGGATTCCCCGATGTTGTGGAGGTGGATGCTGGTGTTTAGATATCGTATAGTCATCACATCTGCCGAGTTTCGCTAGCTAATTTAATTAAACCCTGTATACAATTAAAATTCAGCGTGGAGCTGCTTCCACCTCCACAACATCGGGGAATCCCACCGATCTGCGAGCACACAGGATACTGTCGGAGCTGCCGCGAGCACGCGTCATCAGGGATGTACAGTCAACAAAAGAAATAAGTATGCAGGGTCGTCGGATATAGTGGAAGTTTAGTAAGAAACCGATGGATGTTTTAGAATGAAATTTAGTTTGTTAAATGAACTGTTTGTTTTCTATTAATTAAATAAAATTCCATCCGAAAACATCAATCAGTTTCTTACTAAAAAAAAAATACTTTTTCTTTCTAAACTTCAACTGTATCCGACGACCCTGCATACTTATATCTTTACATCTATTCCTAACAATGGCGGCAAAAACATTCAAAGTCAAAGTCAAAGTCAAAGTCAAATCATTTATTTCAAATAGGCACATAAAAGGCACTTTTGAACGTCAAAAATAAAATTAAAATAAAATTGATTTTAGTCGCCTCTTCCAAAAGGTAGTTTTCGTATGGAGAAGAATGGGCAAGAAACTCCACTGTTACTCTTTTAAAATGTTTTACCATATTTTGCATACATTATTTATATAATTATATGTGAAGACGATGCACCTAAAAATAAAATTACTATACCACAATAGGTAAAAGAATTAAAATGGATAAATGTAACCATGACATATAGATTAACTATGAGATAGATACATGGTGCTCACATATTCACAAACATTCCAAAAGTAGACGATTTAATTAATATTATTATCCGCTAACATGCCTGACACACTACAACGCCCCACGGCAGCCGCCACAGTATGCCCGCTGAGTGAAGTTGACCCACAGACTGCACGTGTAGAATGACTGACAGTAAGCTTTGTAAAGCGTTACTTTAACTGGCTTAAATACTATTATACTTGTATACATGAGCCTATAATTATACAATTATATCCTATTCTGTGAGAGGGAGTGGGCCGTAATCAACTACGCGGGCCCAGTGCGGATTAGTAGATGTCACATGTCTTCGAATTATTATTGGTTCTAGGACATGCCGGTTTCCTCACGATGTTTTCCTTCACCGTTTTGAGAGCAGAGGTGATGAAGTCTGGTTTCGAACCTTCAACTCGTCGCGGTCGTTAGTTACCACTGCGCATATTTGTATAATGAAATACAAAATACACGCAGACAATGTCGTCCCAGGACAAACTAGTTTTGAATAAAAATAAAACCAAAGAATCGTTGTAAATCAAATTTATTCATAATTGTCTTTGTATAAAATGTTCTTAATTATAAATTTATTGCTAATATATTACATAGCTATTATGGCAATTTATTTAATATGTACATATTTTTTACTATTATCACAAAGTTGAGTACAATCTAATCTACTCTCAAATTAATTCATACGGTTGGTTGTTGTTATGAACCAATCAATACAGTTAACATGAGATTTGACATGAGATTTACTGATTAGAGACTTTCGTAACATCACCCCTGTATTCCGTAGGATTAGGCAGACGTGTAGGTAGCCATAGTACACCCAACATGGGCACTTGTGAAACGTCAGAAGCTAGATGCACGGTTCCAATTGGTCGTTTCCTATGGAGTAAAGCCAGCAAGAAACTCCACGGTTACTCTTTTAAAAAATATTGTCTTTTTTTACAATGATTTCAAATTAGTGTTAATAGAATAGAATACTGTCAGATCACTGATGTGTGTCGGGTGAGTAGTGTTGCGAGGGGGCTAACCTGTGTGTCAGTTTATTTATTTATTTATTTACCATTTATGTACACACATATATAAACAGAACAGAAAAAATAGGTACAGTGGTGATGCTTTATTATTATTAATTACAACGGTTATACACCAGTAACACACACACACACACACATACACCCCCCCCCCACATGCACAGTTAGGCCATTGATGTGTGCGCGAATATGTTTGGTGTGAGGTATGTCTTAGTGTGTGAGGATATATTTGCATGTTCCTCTCACTTTACTCTTCTTATTATTGTGGTGCATCATGTTCATATGCTTGTATAAGCTAGTCTTTCACGTGAAGGTAGCTTGATAGAGATTACTTATATTATCTTGCTATTAGAGCCGTGCTTACAGCATGTAGGGTGTATACGCGTGTATGTGACAGAGTGGGTGTCCTGATGTGTTGAAGAGGTAAGAGAGTTTGTTTAATGGTGTAGGGTGTGAATGGGTTATTAAGGGTGTGTGTAGGGTGTAGTGTAGGGTGTGTTGGTAGGGTATGTGTTAGTGCAGGGATGTGTGTGTGGTATGTTAATTTCCTCACTTTACTCTGGGTGTGGGGTGTGTGCGGGGAGTGTATTAGGGGGAGTGTATGTGAGTGCGTAGGGGTTATCAAATGTAGTGGTGGTGTGTAAGGGTGTATGTTTGTGTCAAAGAAGGGGTTGTGTTTGTTTAGAGTGTCGTAAGTTTGTGGAGCGAGTGTGTGGGGTGTAGGGTACGGGTGTGTAAGTTATCCTCACCTTACTCTTATTATTGTCGTGCATCATCTTCATGTGCCTGTAGATGCTAGTCTGCCACATGAAGGTAGCCGGACAGAGCTTACATTTGTATATCTTGCTGTTCGACCGTTTGGTGTGCATCGCCCATACGTGGCCCTTTAGACGTTTCACTGTCTGTAGAGGATAATAAATTACATATTAATTAATCAAATATTATGTTTATACCGGCTAACTTTTTTTACCGTCTGGACAAAAACAGGGTATAAAAGGTGAACTGGGTAGACGTAGAGTAGAGTAGGGTGGCCTTTGCCCAGCAGTGGGACATTAATGGCTAGTAAAAATAAAAAAGTGCCTGTCTGGGGTCGATCCTACGACCTACAACCCGTAAGGCGCGGTCGTTAGCACTGCTCAATAACGTTACGAATATTGATATTTTGCAAATTATTGGGATGTTTTTGGAGATTTTTAGGTATAATTGTAAATAACTCACCCTGTATGATTTCCCACAGATTTCGCACAGATGTTCGCCCTCCACTTCTTTTTTCTTTCCCTCGTGTATATTATTGACGTGAGCCACCAATATTTTAGCCGTTTTGAATGCCTGCAAGAGAAAAACACATTATGATCAATCAACTCAGCCTATCACAGTCCACTGCTGGACATAGGCCTCTCCCAGGCTGCGCCACAACACCCTGTCCTCCGCCTTCCGCATCCAGTCTGTCCCAGCCACCTTCTTTAGGTCGTCCGTCCACCTAGCTGGGGGGCGTCCCACTACAGGACTCGCCTGCTCCACCGGCCATCGATCCTTCGACAGACATGGCCATTCCGCTTTATTATGATATTAGATGGTAAACTGCCTCGTTGGTCGAGTGATCGCAAGCTACTACTGAGCACGAGGTCCTAGGTTCGATCCCCGAGGCAGGCAAAGTGATATTGTGTTTTTCCACTTGAAATGTCTCAGTAGCTCATATGACGTCTCCCGCTCTGGGTGGAGCGGGAGGGCGTGTCAGACTTTTACTGACTAAAACCCACCCGTGTTGCTTCAGTTGCCTGTGCCAGGGGCCACGGTATCTCTTTCGAACAACCCGCGGCCCTGGCAGGCATCGGCCCTAGCGGACCCGTCAGTTCGTGCTGACACCTCAACGTGGAACACAACGCGGCGTCGTCCCGCGCCTGGTACTTCTCAGCAGCAGTCTGGAGTCTGGAATTATGCCCGGTTGATGACAGTAGGCTCGCTCCGTATTGGAAATTCCTCAGTATGAGTAATGATAGCCGGCACTAACAGCTTAACGTGCTTTCCGATGCGCGGAAGTGCCTCTGATGTAATGGATGGTCGGAGAACGCAGAAAATAAAAGGGAAATTTGCCAAATTACTTAGCTGTTCTTTCTCAAGAGTTTGCAAACCATGTTTGTTTACTTATTACCTACTTTGTAAGGTTATTAAGTGGGAATTAAGTGTCCGCACTTGTAAATCTGGTTTTCTTTTTTGTACTGTTGGTTCCGTTCCCACAGACAAACCGTGAAAACGGTTTTGTGGGGCATAGTTTATAAGCAAGATATATATGTCCACGTCTCGTCCACGGACCAACCTGGGAAACCTTTGATCAACCGTGCAGCTGATACTTAGCCACGAGCCCTTCTTTCACAAAGATCGTTACTAATGGTGAATACGTACCTTGAAGCAGAAGGAACATTGGTATTTGATTTTCTTCAAGTGATCACAGTCGATGTGGTCGGTCAGGCGCCATTTTGTAGCGAACTTCTTTCCGCAGTAGTTACATTCGTGTCTGTAACAAAATTAAGAGGTACATGACTGTGTTATTATGACACGGGTATGACTGACAGAGACGACGCTCTAAAAAGCCCAACATTGAATTTTTAATTTCGATAACAGTCGCGAATATTTTTTAAATATTTCGGTTATTTTTGTAATATTTTCAGATATACGGACATTTGTTACCAACCCGCACTAGGCCTACCAACCCGCACTGGGCCCACGTGGTAGATTATGGCCCACTCCATCTCACTGAGAAGAGTGTGTATCCCAGCAGTGGGAACATTATAGTAATCAACATAATTATTATGTAACAGATAGATATTTTCGAAACGTTTTCGGATATTTTTCAGATACTTTCGCGGATATTTTCTGATAATTTAAACACACTTACTGGAAAGTATCCTGCGACACGTGCTTCTTGCTGAGCCGCATATGGTTGTTGTAGCAGTCCCTGCTCGCGAAGGTCTTGCTGCAAGCGCGGCACTCGTGCAAGTTGCCCGCCTGTCGCTCGCGATGGTTGCGCGAGTGTCGCGCCAGGTTGCGCTTCCATTGGAACAGTTTGCCGCAGATTGGGCAGGGGTAGGTCAGGCCGTCGTGAATCACGCTGGTGGACAAGATCCTACTGATATACTTACTGCGAAGGTTTGCAAGGATGGATGGATGGATGGATGTTTGTTACTCTTTCACGCAAAAACTACTGAACGGATTTGGATGAACTTTGGCACCCAGATAGTTTATAACCAGGAATAACATATAGGATACTTTTTATCCAGATATTCCGACGGGATCGAAACTTATGCGGGTGAAACCGCGGGGCGCAGCTAGTAGGAAATAAATTAGTAAGTTGCAGAAAGATGAAATCGAGAAAAAAAAGGCAGTTGTACTGTGAACTTTAGCAGCTTTGAACAGAGAGAAGTGGAGAGAGAGTAGGGAGTCCTTTGCCCTGCCGTGGGACATCACACGTTAATCTATATACTAATAGTAAAGCTGAAGAGTTTGTTTGTTTGTACGCGCTAATCTCTGGAACTACCAGTTGGACTTGAAAAAATATTTTTGCATTTGATAGCCGTATTCTTGAGGACGTCTATAGGCTATTTAACATCACGCTGCGACTCTTAGGATGCAGCAAGAAAAATAGACAGTAACAAATGGGATGAAAAACTGTTTAGTTTTGATTCACAGAAACAAAGTGTTAGTGTGCTAGAAAATGAAGAGTTGTTCCAGAGGGATGTTGCTTTACGGAATCTTTCGAACTGTACCATTGGCCTCAAGGGCGTCATGGGAACTTTGCATTTAACCAATCTCGACAACTGTACAGGGGGTCTACTCCGAAGTAGTATCGGCCGAATATTCGGTCGTTTACTGCTACGAAGTTACTATTTGGTTCGGTCGGTTCCGATCCTGCACTCCTACACTCTTTCGAATATTGACTATGGTCCCGACCCAACTGAGCCGATCCGAACTTTTTTCGCATTTTTCAATAATATTCGGTTCGGCCATGTCTGTCCGGTCCGAACATTCGCACTTTGCACTTCGGAGTAGGCCCCTTGTGCTTTCCGGACCAGTCACTTCATGAGTATTTATGGAGAACTGTACAAATTGTAATATTGTTGCCGCATGTCAACAGTTACGAATGCACACCACCAGTCATTGTGATATTTACTTACATGTGACAAGCAAGGGGATAGTTGAAGATTGTACGGAGATTTGCACTGCTCCATACAATTTGTGTTGTGAAGACCTAGAGAAGCATTTCAATATGTCTGCTTTGGACCGGAATTCTAATAACTGGGATCGTTTGGACGATTTCAACTGGCTGGCTCCAGACATTCCTTCACCTAATTGGTCAGTTTTAAATGCAGAGCTTCGTATCAACAGTCGGGATGAATGGTGCTCACAGACTCCTTCTGGATCTGGATTGCCCGCCAGACACAACACCCGTCTGGTCGGAGGATCCTCCCTTTTCTATAGAGTATGAGTGAACTTTACACCCTGTTCCTCATACCGCTATACTGGTGACCCCGGACATGAACGTCAGCGCAGCCTTCGTGCAAACACTTCAGCGTGACGTCATCATCGTCACTCCCCCTCACTCTCGCCTCTATATATATTTATTCAAAAAATTATAAGGCATGACAATGAGTACAGTTTTGCTTAAATTTAAATGATATTCCTAAGACTTACGTGCCTGAACTAGGTAATCCTGTGTTTCAGGCGGAAAGAGCTAAAATAGTCTTTAAAAATTAGTAAATAATTAAAAGTTGACAATAGAAAAATAATTATATGTTGAGTAGCATAACTCCTAGTTTCTAAATTTGATAAATATTTGTATACCTATATTTACTTTAACACAGTTAGTAAATTCTCTAAAAACGAATTCTCGAAAACGTAATATAACTTGTCTTGTCTGCATTTAGTGTTAGTGAATTATGTTGAAGCCATTTATTAACAACAATATTGAATCCGTGTTGCGCCACCTTGTAGATATTTTTTTTGAGTCAGCCGAAAATAGAAGGGCAGTGTCGTCAGCATAAGAAACAATTTGACCATGATCTAGACTTAGATTACAAAGATCGTTTATGTATATCAAAAATAGTGTAGGCCCTAACATACTTCCTTGGGAAACTCCAAAGGATGTGTTTTTTTTATCCGCGCTGAGAACATCTCCAATCCTTACACATTGAATACGATCTTCTAGATAACTGTTAAATAGTTTCAGCTGAGTGCCTCTGATACCTATGGTTTCAAGCTTGTGCAACATAATAGGAATAGAAACCGTGTCAAAAGCTTTGGCGAGGTCCAGGAAGATTCCTACTGTGTGATTACCATTATCAAGTTCTTGTGCTAGATAGTCAGTCAGATGGTGTACGGCATCGTCTGTTGACATTTTTTTCTTTTATTTAGAAAGAAAAAACATTATAGACAGAACTTATTAATAATAAAAAATAACTGTCAACTACACGTCAGTGAAACATTTTAAACTGAAACTAAATTGTGAAAGCCACTGTAGCGGTATCTACAAAGCCTCATGCGAACAACGCGTCATACTGACGTCACGCAAATCCTGCATCTCGCAAGCATAGTTTACCGCGCAATTAGCATAGATACAAACTTCCCAGCATCAATCGTTGGGCAGTTGCCCGCCAGACACAACACCCGTCTGGTCGGAGGATCCTCCATTTTCTATGGAGGATGAGTGAACTTTACATCCTGTTCCTCATACCTCCAAACTGGTGACCTCCGGTCTCCGGAGGGGAGTGTGTATCTTATTGCTACGTGCAGTTAACTGTACCAAAAATTTTTTTTTTTCATAAATAATTAAAATTGTCGGATATAAGAATAACTCTAGCAGATATTTTTTTTTTAAGGAATGTCACGTGACTGTTTTAAATGCATGATGGTTTCTAGCTGTTTCGCTAAAATTTACTATTTTTTCGAAACTCCTTTCATGTTTCCTTAGTAAATCACTGTAACGCATAAAAAATAATGCTATTTGAGTAATACTCACGCATGCGCTCTATAGCTCTTTTTCGAATGGAACACTTTATCGCATCCCTTGCACGGTATGAACAGCTTCTCCTTAGGCTTATCATCTTTATTCTGTGGCAGGATTCTGTGAACAATATAATAGTTTTCATTCAAAATGTCGTGAGCAGAAGACGTTATTGAAACTTAATTAGCAAAAGAACCTTTATTTAAATTGAAAGACAAAATGCATAAGTAGTAATCCGGGTTCGTGGTTAAGTAATAAAAGATCGTGATCAAGGTAAAGCAACAAGCAAGTAGATGGGTGACCATCCTAAACATACCGAGACCCCTCCCTGCTTCCGAAAGCACGTTAAACCCTTGACCCCAGTTGCCATTCGTAGCTCTTTGACAATCGTTACGGGTAGTCATAAGCTTAAAAGTCTGAGAACCAGTCTTACCGCGCGGTGTCGTGAACCCAGTAACTGGGTTATTGAAGTCAGATAGGTAGCTTCATGTAAAATACAGGTGTATCCAGTTAAAATGGAAGCCGACCCCGACAAAGTTGGGAGAAAGCGAGCCAGATGATATAGAGTAGGTGAAGAGCAAAGACGATGGATGGTCTGATGGTCTGTGTCAAAGACGATTTGGCTAGAAAGGGGGTGACTACTGAAATGACGGCTGATAGAGATCTAAGGCGAAGAAGACATGCTGTGCCGCCCACTAATAAGTTGGGATACGCGCAGGAGGGGGAAGCTCGGCAGGTGATGATGGGGCGAGGTCTACACCGCCACATGCGAGCTACGGATCACACTGACGTCACGCCAAATCCTGCATCGCGCAAGCAGAGTTTACCGCGCGAAAAGCTTATATACAACGTCCCGACATCAATCGTCGGGCTGTACCCACCAGACACAACACCCTGGTCACTAATTTTCCCTCTTCTATGGATGACGAGTGAAAGTTGAGACCCTGTTCCTCACATATACCTTTTTAATGGTATGTACGTACTTGAGGTGGTACTTGAGCGTCACTTTGTTGGCGAAGACTTTGCCGCAGCAGTCACATTGTGGCCTTTCTTGACAACACACGTCACGGTGGTATGTTAGCTTCGATTTTGTGCTGGAACAAGATGAGAAAAAATTCGTTGGAAAGAAAGTGAATATTTTTATGATGACGTGACGCATAGAAAAACAAAAATTGTCCAAAAACAAACTGTTGTAAGGTTGCAACAGCCCTAATAACTTTGAGCAATGAAACAATAAGCACACACACTCCTAAGGGGGATGAGATTTATGTGTGCAGTTGTAGGGTGTTAGGAGATGTGGGTGGGTGTGAATTTGTGGGTGGTACAAACTAAGGGTAAAGTAAGGGTGAGTGTGTTGACCACCACACACTGCGTGTCGGTTTGTTTGTGGGTGTGCACATACTTGATCATCCCCGCTCGGCGCATGACTCCCAACATTGTTTCAACATGCGCCGTTTCAGCGTAGTATTGAACCGACACTCCCGACATTTATAGGCTTGTGTAATGCCGCACTTTTTACTGGCATGCGGTACCTAAGAAGAGTGTATGAATGTCGATGGCTATAAGAGTAGGGGAAGGCCAAAGAAACGATGGATGGACTGTGTGAGAGATGATATGTTTAGAAAGGGGGTGACTGTCGAGATGGCGGCTAATAAAGCAGTATGGAAGTAAAAGACATGTTGTGCCGACCACGAATAACTTGGGATATGGGCAGGAGAATGCTGATGACCTAAGAAGAGTGTATGTAGGAAGTGTAGTGTCTGTGGGTTAGTGGGTGTGAGTTTGTGTCAGTTGTTGGGAGTATGCGAGTGAGTGGGTGTGAGTTTTTGCGGGAGTGAATGCGTATGTGACTAAGACAGGTGTAAGGGAGTTTGTAAGCATATAGTTACATACCTAAAACTAGTCCCACAAGTCTGACACACGTGAGCATCCCCACTCGGCGCGTGACTCCCAACATGTTTCAACATACGACGTTTCAGGATAGTATTGAACCCACACTCCCGACATTTATAGCTTTGTTGATGTAACGCCACACTCTCTAGAACTTTCCAACTTCCTTCTCATCGACACATAGTTTCCCAAGTGTATGTATGAAGTGTAGTATTGTGGTTGTGAGTACCCACTCATACAATAACACCCAGTCAGGGTCTTATTTATCAGTGGGTGTGAGTGTGTTTTGTGGATGGCTGGAAGTGTGAGTGTGAGTTTGTGTGTATGTGGTTTGCGAAGTGTAGTGTTTGTGGGTGTGAGTTTGTGGGTAGACGAGTGTAAGTGTGTGGGTGGGGGAGGGTTGTGAGTGTATGGGGGTGGACGAGTGGAGTTGTGTGGCTGAGTCAGAGTGGTAAAAGAGTGTGTGAGGGTGTAAGCAGGTGTTTATTATTTGTTGTTAAGATCAGTAACTTACCTAAAGCTAGTCCCACAAGCCTGGCATACATGAGCATCCTCACTCGGCGCGTGACTCCCAACATGTTTCAACATGCGTCGTTTGAGCGTAGTGTTGAACCCACACTCCCGACATTTATATCCCTGTTGATGTAACGCCTTGTGTGCGGCCACGTTGTCCTTTAGGAAATAGGCCTGACAGATTGAGCATAACTGACAGTGTTCGCTTTTCTGAAAAAAGTAAAGCAGAAATTTAAAAAAAAAAAACGTTATTTTGTTGAGCTGTATCTTGTAAATGAATGAAAAAGTATTATTACGGATTCGAAGTTTGATAAAAAAAAGTATTATTTTAATTGGCGATAATATATTGATGAGCTGTTGGCTGTCAAGTGTTGCCGATATGGTGTTGCGCTGTTAAAAGTGAATTTGTGGTAATGTTAAAAATAACTCGCCTGGTAACACTGGCTGTCATTTTTCTGAGATTTTATAGAAATATTTAAGATTTAGGTAATAAATTATTGTAAAAATCCTTAAAAATGAAGGGTTAATGTTATAATAAATACTCACTGGTTGGTGTTTACCATTTAAATGATCATGCATCAATTTCTCAGTGTTGAAGGCAATAATGCAGTCATCACACCTTTGGGAAAAATAAATTACTAGTAGATTATATAGAGATTGGTAAAAAGATAAATAAATTCGACTTCATACTGACTAGCTGATTTTACATGATCAAACCAAGATTATGTTTGGACTTTAAAAGTGCCTGTGACCTCTGAGTTTATCTCCGTGTTTCTTCACAGAGTAGTCGAATAGCAAACACCAAACTCATCTAGTTTTAAAACATAATTTACTTTTGACGTGTAAGTGTTTGTAGAAACCTACTTGCAGAAACATAAATATTTACCTATACTTAAGTTTCTGAAACTCCTTGCTGTTCAGATCCTCAATCCTGATAGCCCACATGTCTTCTTTACTCATAGTGTACAATTCTACCAACTCTTCTGGGAGATTCTTTAGCTTCCTACTCTTCTTGTCGGGGTTTTTGTCCTTCTTAGTCTTCTGGCGCTTTGGGGACTCCACCTGTGAAATGAAGGGAGATATAACATAGCGCCTGTATGCCCTGAAGGGGAAGGCAGACGTGTATAGTAGACTGAGATGTTGCCAGCCATGTATGTTTAAGTTCCAAGTACTAGAGGGGAAGACTATTGCGAACATTCCCGATCAGTCTCGCCCCGTCGTCTACAGTGTAGACTTGGGTAGTTCCGAGACGAGTCATGAAAATGATATACTTCCAGTACCGGTACTACACCACTCACTCGTTCACTACCAATTCAAATGTGTCCTTTAGTTCCTCTAGTACCGAGTAGTCCCGACTATTACTCGTACCAAAGCACTCTGCTAGCTCTCGCATGCTCTGGCTCGCGCCATCGCACATCGACGCACCGCCACGCCTATGATAGAACGAGATGGGAACACATCGTATGTTCGTAATAGTTTTGTACTCGTATAGTCCCGAGGTAATAATATATCAGTTTTGCTTTGATAGTTCAGAACTACACGGTACTGGAGCTATTCTGTGGTACTAACGAACTGAAAGCGTTCCCCGATACTAAAGGAACTAATGAACTAGGTGAGTGGACTAGTTCCGGAAGCAAAAATATACATTATCACTCCTTAGGTATCTTTTCTTGGACACGTTTTGCGCATCTCTACTACAGTGTTGACGATCGGGGGAAAAAAGATCCGCGGGGCATTCGCGTAACACATTGTCAATCGGAATCGGTTTCATTTTGACAGTTCAACAACATTCATTGCGTCATTTACGTTTTGAGCGGACAAATTTTTCAAACTTATGAAGCAATGGATTAGCAATTTGCTTCAAAATTGTTCAGATTCCGATTGATCACGCAATTAGCTTGCTGTTCGTTCGTTGGTTGTTACTTAAATAAATTGAATTTTTAACATTTTAATTGTATCGACTAAAATGACTTTTATTGTATTTTGTTTGACATTTTAATTGTGCTTTGACCTTTTAATAGTATTTTGACATTTGAATAGTATTTTAACATGGGAATTGTATTTTGACATTTTAATTGTATTTTGACATTTTAATTGTATTTTGGCATTTCAATTGTATTTTGACATTTTAATTGTATTCTGACATTTTGATCTTATTTTGGCTATTAAGTGCATTTCGACTGAATTGATTTTAATTGTATTGAACTGTTAATTTTGATCTCATAATTGTGTTTAAAGTTTTATTTTTTATTATAGCATCGTATTGATTCATTTAAATTTTGCATGTCGAATCTTGGGCAGAATGTATGGCTCAACTTGAATTCTTCACGACCTTATTTCTATACCTGCATTCTAGCGAATAAATAATTTGTGTGTAACGGAACTTTTTTTTTCACGATCATGCATATGCTTAGTTCATGTCAAGGTTTTATTGCCTGCTCAACAACATGAATAGGGCAATGAATATTGTTTAACTGTCAAAATGAAACCCATTGCTACTGATTGTGCGTTCCACAATTACCCCGCGGGAATATTCGGTATATTGGCATTTACCGACTGAGATATCCCTAATGAAAAAAATAAACTATACTTGGTTTAACCTGGGGACTGAACTCAGGAGCACATACCCAGCAGAAGCACTTGTGACAACAGCTGACCACTGAATTTTTTTTTTTTTGTTTGCGTGGGAAATCATCAAGTGACATCTCCCGCTCTGGGCTGAGCGGGAGGGCGTGTCAGACTTTTACTGACTAAAACCCACCCGTGTTCCTTCAATTGCCTGTGCCAGGGACCACGGTATCTCTTTCGAACAACCCGCGGCCCTGGCGGCATCGGCCCTAGCGGACCCCGTCAGTTCGTGCTGACATCTCTTTGAGGCGCGCGTGGAGCACAACGCGCCGTCTACCCGGGCCTGGCCCCTACCGGGCGGCGCCTACGGTGGCCGGGAGCCGGCTGTTGACTCCCGTCCAGGTGACAACTAGATCAAATGCTGTTTCTAGTTCTAGCTGTACCGAGGTGAATCGCGAGCGGGATGCGGGATGCGGGACGCGAATGCACGTGTCGATTGTTTGTATGATTGGGCAGTCACGTGACAATTGGCGACAGTTTGAATACCTCCATACAAGTTGAAACAATTGATGCGAGTAAATTTCTTTAGTGGGAAGAGCTTTATTCTGTGTTTATGTATGTGTACATTTTAGATATTTGCACACCTATTAGTGTAGGATATGGTCTAAAGAACTTGTAATTATGTTTCACCTCATAAACCCACCCATATTCAAGCAAATAAATGATTTGATTTGATATTTTGACGCAATCAAAATGTGTGAATGCTTTATAATAAATTGTTCGTCGTTTCGGAGTTGCTTCCAGAGTGACAGTTTATTTTTAAATATATTAATAAAAACATTTATGGTAGTTACACATCTGATGGAAGATGTATCGCATAACGCCAAAACGGACAAGTGCATAGTAAAATATTCAACACACACAATTTGATTACTGATCCCTCGAATACCCAGTGCGAGTGCGGTGCTCCTGACCAGACCATGCCCCACTTGTTAGAGTGTCCTAAGTGCTCACACCTGCACCTTGGATGACCTAGAAATGCCGCTGATGCCACAATTAACGTGGCCACCTACGGGGCTTAAACAATATTGAAAAAAACAACGAGGAAGATTACCATCGACACGAAAAGAGGAACCTTACACACTCAACCGACGATGTGTTAGTGGACGAGCGAACTAACGGCTGGCCTATTCTGTTAACATCTCACCGTGAAAACTGAATTGAAGTGTCCTTGAAGTGAGCTATGTCAATAAATTGTCAATCTCTAGCATCAGCTGATCGATTCTGTAAAAATCTCATTGTCAAAAGTTAGGTGAAGTGAGCTTAGTGTGAGCTGTCAATAGTGTCAATCCCTAGCATTAGTTGGAATGACAGCTCACTCCACGCTCACTTCAGCTAAGTTTTCACGGTGAGATGTTTACAGAACCGCACTGCTGAAAGTTAACGAAGTTACGCCTGACGCATCTTCCGTCAGATGTGAGACCACCCTTAGGCGGAGTAGGAAATTAAGGGGTAAAGAAACTCTTTGTCAGACACACTCAAATTGTTTAATAAAAAAATACAAGTTTAATTCACCCACAAAGGCGGTCTATTTTTTAATTCTCAATTTTATAAAAAAATCATAACAGC
Organism: Apamea epomidion; assembly: GCA_947507525.1. Classification (NCBI taxonomy): domain Eukaryota; kingdom Metazoa; phylum Arthropoda; class Insecta; order Lepidoptera; family Noctuidae; genus Apamea; species Apamea epomidion. The sequence goes on from OX382255.1 coordinate 1,305,585, forward strand.
TAACAATAAAACAAAAACTCTTAAGAAAAAAAATATTAACTGTGGGTTGTTTTTTAATGTTATAACAATATATTATGAACGATTTAGAGGTATGAGGAACAGGGTGTAAAGTTCACTCATACTCTATAGAAAAGGGAGGATCCTCCGACCAGACGGGTGTTGTGACTGGTGGGCAACTGCCCCACGATTGATGTCGGGAAGTTTGTATGTATGCTAATTGCGCGGTAAACTCTGCTTGCGAGATGCAGGATTTGCGTGACGTCAGTATGACGCGTTGTTCGCATGTGGCGTTGTAGATACCGCTACAACGACATAAAAATTAAGAACAACAGCGCCCCCTGGCAACGTCATATGAGCGCCAAAATATCAAACTTTCTTAGGTTTTTTTGCATTTGCAGGTCTGTGTCAGGTTGTATGTTGAAAAAAATATGATTCCCGACCATAAAAAGTATGTATTTTCATAATTATAATCATTAAAATCGTCAATACAACCCTCAAAGTTCAAATAACCCCATTGAATGACTATTTCATGAAATATCAATCAGATAAAAAATTACAAAAAACGTAAGAAAATTTGAATTCGGCTGGCCCTTCCCCCTTTAACATGGTTACACTTATAAACCAAGTCCTTATTCGACAGTATTCTCTTCCAAACCATTAATGATAACTTCCCTGTTATAAGGAAATATACCCGCGTTTTTAAAACCATCTTGAATCGAGTTTTGGTCCAAACATTTTGACAATCCCTCAGAAAGCATATTAGGAATTATATATATGCACTTTTTTTGCTCCGGTTTCTCTAATATTAAAGTGTTATACATAGACGATATCGTTTTTTTTAAATCACTTATTATGGGATGTAAAGGCTCTATAACCTGTGCCATATAAGAAGGTATTACTAGTAAAATAATATCATTTTCGCTACAATATTCCATACACTCAATGCTTAAATGAAAAGTCTGATTTTCCAACAGCAGCAATAGTTTTGGTCCCACAGAGTTTCTTAAATACTTCGTGAAATGTTTTAGAAAGACCAGGAAATCAAAGTCCTCCGTCCAATCAGGTAGGTTTTTTAAATCGACGCCATTTTTTAAGAATTTATTGAAAGTTGTCTCGTTTGAGTAATCTGATTCGTTTATCAAATCTTTTTCTATTTTGATTTCAGCGTTGATTTTTGGCGTATCTTCCTTTTTCTCTCGTTGTATTAAGAATAAAGGGGGTATGATGTACCCCTTAGCGTTGGCTGCGTAAGTGAACAAAACTTTAGACTCTTTCAAAGCCATAGGTCCGTTCTTCGTCGTCATCAGCCAAATTTTATCTCTAAACTCTTCAATATTGACCCCTATTTCGTCTAAAGAGTAGATGTTTTCCGATCCAAAATTATACTGGCATAAAATACTCCACAATCGATCATAAAAAACTCTAAGTTTTTCTTTAGCAGTCTGCCGAACAATTTTATCTTTTAACGCTGTATTCCTGTACATAAAATTCTTGTACCAATCAACACCAGCCATTTCATTATCAACCCAAGACTTCGGAGTTTTCAAACCCAGCTTCTGACTGAACTCTGTAGCATACTTTCTGACTACCCTCACGCATAACCCGGGATATATCTCCGCGTATTTTGTCAAGTATTTCGTTAGGAGAGTTTCCTGATCTGCTGTATAAAAACTGTTACGTGCATAGCCAACTTTGACAGGAAAACTTGTGGTCTGACGTCTTTTCTTGTATCTTTGGAGGGTGACGTGTGTGATATCGAACATTTTTGCCGCTCGTCGTACGGACACCCCGTGATTGACAACTTGGTCATAAGCAGCTTCAAACTGTGCTATGTCGTACAGACCTCGTGTCGTTTTTCTCGGCCGTTTGTTGGCTGGCATCTAAAACATACATACGGTCCATTTTAGTTTTATGGCACTTCTGGATTTGTTATTTGACTGGGGTTTTCAAAGCGTCCCATAATCGTTTACACGGCAGGTCAAGTAGACAGTTGCATCAAACGTGGTACAAAATCGTGTGACAGCGTGTTAGCTTTATTTCGACAGTTCTATTGTAGCGGCATCTACATGGCCACATGCGAACTAAGCATCACACTGACGTCACGTAAAATCCTGCATGGCGCAAGCAGAGTTTACCGCGCAACTAGCATATATACAATGTCCCAACAACACCCGTCTGGTCGGAAGATCCTCCCTCTTCTATGGAGGATGAGTGAACGTTACACTTTACATCCTGTTCCTCATACCTCTATACAATAATGGCGTCTTGTTTTTTGGAAATAAATGTTCACAATATTCCCGAGTCCCCGAGGGAGTCCTTATTCACGCATGCATATTACTAACCGAGTTCATAATCAGCCTTTAGCAGTCCACTAATGGACATAGGCCTCTCCTATTGCACGCCATTCAAATCGTTTTTCGGCAACTCTCTCTCTCTCGACTAACCGAGTTGAAATAGTTTAAAGAGAAACGTCTTTTAAAAACAACTACGTGTAATACTTGGAAACATGTAGGAAGATAAAAAATAATAATAATAAGATTATCATTATTTGACATAATGAACAATTGAATTGAAAAAAAAACAAGCCTAGTCAAATAGCTACTGTCGGCACTATAAATATTAGAAAAACTACCAATTGCTCTCCAAACAGTATAAAAACAACGTCAAAAGTCACACACTGAGAGAAGGCTAATAAAGGCTATAATTCTGTAAATACATATTTGTTACGGCTGCAAAACATATTTTAATGAACGTACAACTTAGTACTGACCAGCAAATTGCAAAAAACGTAAGAAAATTTGAATTTCGCGGGCTACCTTGGAGCATCCACCTTAAGATTGGCCACCGTGACCGAAATCGGAGGCTATTATGGATTTACAATAAAAAAGAAGTACTCACCCTATCCCTCTCCCGTTCCTTCTTCTTCTCACTCGTTATCTTCTTCCTCACTTTCTCCGTCTCTTTCTCGTTTAGTTTAGTAAGCTGCATGTCTTCATCCGATGTGATATCATTGTCAACAGTAGGCATATCTTGGAAATATGGGTCGTCCAACGTGTTTTCTTTTATGGTCACCTCTGCGAAGGACAAAGGGTTTTATTTTAGTGGCGTTAGAGCATTGGCATAGCTAGGGATTTTGTCTAGGGGGGCCAGCAGTTAAGCTGAACTAACTACAGTCATTTAATGAGAGATCATAAATGGCGCCTCATAATAAGTAATCCCACCAAAAATATTTCATGTAAAGTAGGTTGCCAAGACTTAAATATCGCTTTCACTGTTAAAAAGTTATCAGATCTAATGTAGAGCCAGGGTAGCGGGCGCACGTGCGCCTCAGAGAGATGTCAGCGTAGTTGACGGGGCCCGACAGGGCCGAAGCCTGCCGGGGTAGCGGGATCGTCCGAAAGGGTTACCGCTGCCCTGGTACATAAAGGGCTAAGGAAGGAACACGGGTGGGTTTTAGTCAGTAAGAGTCTGACACTCCCTTCTGCTCCACCCAGAGCGGGAGGAGTCATTTGATGATTTCCCATCCTGAAAAAAAAAAAAAAAAAAAAAAAAAGGGTAGCGGGATTGTCCGAAAGGGTTACCGCTGCCCTGGTATGTAAAGGGCTAAGGAAGGAACACGGGTGGGTTTTAGTCAGTAAGAGTCTGACACTCCCTTCTGCTCCACCCAGAGCGGGAGGAGTCATTTGATGATTTCCCATCCTGAAAAAAAAAAAAAAAAAAAAGACCCTAACTCTACCAGGCCTAACACTTCAAACTTTACGTCTTGGTCAAAATGTACGGCTCCAATAGAAAAACATTTTTGCCAAATAAAAAAAAACCGACTTCCAAAAAAGACACTAGAAAGTGAAAAATAATTTTAATTCCGGAAGTCGGTGGCAAACAACGAAAATGCGAACCCAACGACACCGACTTCCGAAATTAAAGTTATTTTTCACTTTGTAGTGTCTTTTTTCGAAGTCGGTTGTTTTTTTTTTTTCCAAAAAAGTTTTTAAGTTTTTCACTTTTAAGTTGTAATTTTTACCAGTAATTTTGGTTTAAAAACCAAACTACTGAACCGTTTTTGATGAAATTTCTATGGGACCAATCTGAAAGTATTAGGGGTTAAAGTATGAAATTGCCGATTTGTACTGAAAAATTGAAATTCGTTTTTTTTCTTCATTTAACATATTTATTTAATCAAAATAATTACCATTATTATCTATACATTGCTGCCATCTAAGAGGAAGGTCATTTATGCCTTTGCGATAGATATCTCGTAATCTATATTCGACAAACTGTGTGAAAGTATTTTGTACTGCCTCCTGAGATGAAAACTTTTTATCACGTAGAAAATTGTCCAGATCACGAAAAAAATGATAGTCCGTTGGAGCAAGGTCTGGCGAATACGGAGTGTGACGAATGGTTTCTAATTGCAGTTCCTGTAGAGTTAAAACGGCTTCTCGTGCTGTATGAGGTCTCGCGTTATCATGGAACAATAATGGTGAAGATCGATTCATGAGTCGGGGCTGTTTCACTGCTAGTTTTGCTATCATTGTTCGGAATTCGGCACAGTAGACATCTGCCGTTATTGCTTGACCAGATCGGAGAAAGCTATAGTGAATAACACCATGCTGAGACCACCAAACAGTTACCTACCATTACCTTTTTATTGGTAAGCTTTGCTTTTCCATCACGAAAGCGTTTAAACCAAAATCGCACGGTGCGTTCATTAGCAGTCCCCTCTCCAAACGCAACATTGATATTGCGAGCTGTTTCTGCCGCGTTAGTTCCGCGTCGGAACTCGTATTCAAAATTAACTCGAATTTTCGAAGTATCCATCTTTCTTATCTAAGCTAAATAAAAAAAACAACTGAAAGTCGATAATCGAATGTTGCACATTTTTTAAAAGAAGAACTTCATAGGTACCACGTGAAAAAAGTTTCACTCAAAAATCTCAAACCATGAAGGTTCTATGTCAATTCGAAGTACCTATTACAATAAAACGGCAATTTCATACTTTAACCCCTATTATATCCTTACTAATAAAAAAGAATTTTGCAAATCAGCTTATAAATAACGGAGTTATGAGGTAACAAACATTTAAAAACAAAACAGTCGAATTGAGAACCTCCTCTTTTTTTGAAGTCGGTTAAAAAGCGATTAAACAGTAAGTGATTCTTCAAAACTCGATTTTTCTAGGGTGGGCAAAGAAGTTTCTAGGGTAGGCATTGACCCCCCCACCCCCTCCCCCCCAAAGTTACGCCCATGCCTTCGAGCCATATTTTATTGGATATATTTTATTGACTACTAGCTTCGCCGGCGTGGATGTCGGAATATATCCCAAGGGTTCGTACCGGGGCTAAAAGTACCCTACCCTATATGTTAATCCCGGTATACAATGCAATTTCGTAATACATTAGTTTCATACATTGGTTTACCCAGCGCACGCCAGTAAAGCTCCCAGTCGGTGAGTCAGCATGATTTTTTCCGACACCTTCAACAATCATCGTCATATTTCAGCCAATTTACACAAACATTGACGAATTATACAACTAAACCTTCCTCATGAATCACTCCATCCATTGGTGAAAACCGTATACAATCCGATCGGTACTTTTTTAATTTATCGCGTTCAAATAGACAGACAGACGCGGCGGGGGGACTTTGTTTTATTCTGAGACCTTTACTGTCGTGCGCCGCGTAAACCAATGGACGAGAAAGTAATATTTTCTTACATCCAAGCCGGCGCAGCTGCGGGGCAATGCTAGTCCTCATCTGCCTGCCTTTACCAACTATGTTGGGGTCGGCTTCCAGTCTAACCGGATGCAGCTGAATACCAATATTTTACACGGAGCGACTGCCCGTATCTGACCTCCAAAACCTAGATACTGGGTAATACGATACCCCTAGGTAAGACTGGTTTTCAGACTTTCGGGCTAATATATAAAACGAAACTCACCGAAACCATACTTATCCTCAATCTCCTCTTCCTCTTTAACATCAACTGCTGTGTCAGTATCCTCCACCACTTCTGCTTCGGGCAGACACTCGTAACACTCCACTGCTGTCCTCTCCATGTTGATGGTGGCGTGAGGGCCGAAGTCATTCGGAGAGTCCAGGAATGTGTGCTGGAATGATTTGGGACCTTGATATCTGCAGTTGCTGACTACACTACGTGGCCGTGACATCGACGCACTACCGGTTAGCATGGATGTACGAGTAGTGCACGATTCTGAACCACGCTGCGTTGAATTTTTTCGTCGGTAAAAAAATTTGCTGTTCCATACATTTTGACCGCGTAAGTTTTCACTTTTGGTATTGCACTTTTCTATGAAACAGCAATTTGTTTTTACCTAGCGGTCACTGTGCGGGTTGGTAGGTGTCACATGTCATACATTTTTTTTGTTTTTTGGACATGCCGGTTTCCTCACAATGTTTTCCTTCATCGTTTTGAGAGCAGTGGTGATGAAATAATTTACACAAAGTAAAGCGCCTGTCTGGGTTCGAACCAACGCGTTTTATTTTAGGTCGTAACTCGTAAGTCGCGTCCATTTTATACGGTTTGTTAACTTAAACTTACCTCCTTAGAGTACGAGATAAGAAAGTCGTAAGACTTTAGCATCTGTTCCTTAAAGTTGATAGCAGATTTGACGCGTGCCAGGCATTCCCAGCACACCTGGACCTCCAGACCATCTGGCACCTGCAAATGGACATTACAACCCTGCTTGAGCAACTGTGATGATCAATGTTTGTGTCTTCTCGGTATGAGACGACACGTTTATTTATTGAATACTTTAAGCACACAAATGTACAGAAGAAGGAGGAGGTTGAGGAGGAAAGGCGTGTTAAGTTCCCCCTGAAGTCCGCCTCTGAACATCTGCGCCAGGATACCCCCGAAATTCAATATTTCTTACGTTTTTTGCAATTTACAGGTCAGTGTCAGATTGAATGTTGGTTAAAATATGATTCGCGAGCGTAACAAATATGACTCTATAGAATTATAATCAGTAAAATCATCAATACTACTACTGCCCTATAAGTGCATATAATCCTATTGAATGATCATTTCATGAAATATCAATCAATAGGATTGTGGGCCTAGTTTGTAATGGCTTTCAGGTACCTATTTAGTTAGTCGATAGCGTCAGGAATTTCATCAACCTTCCCTTGACAGTACAATTACTGCAAGTCCGCATACACATGATACGCACACTGAAGCTCGAAAGTTAGAAGATTAATGAAAATAGAATCAGAAGAGGAGAAAGAATACTGCCTTGAGGAATGCCAGTTTCCAAATCACTCCAGCATGAAGAATAATCCCCAACATGAACGGACTGCTGACGTTCCTGAAGGTAAGAGGAGAGCAATTCCAATACTTCGGGAGAAACTATTACATATGACAGAATGGCTAACAGGATGTTGTGACTGACTGTATTGAAGGCATTCGAGAAATCAGCCAACTTGAACCGACACTAGAGCAGTTAATTTTGGTGCCTTCCAGTCCTGCCCTTATATCACCAGTCACTTTAAGAAGGGCGGAAACAGTGCTCTGCCCGGGCCTGAACCCAGATTGAAGAGTGTTAATGAGTGAGTTGCGATGAACAAATTAGGAGAATTGTTTGTGGTTACAGGCCTCAAGCACTTTGGATAGGAAGAGAAGGAAAGAGACGGAAGTCGGCGGTCTTTGGCCAGCAGTGGGACAATAATAGGTTGGTATAATGAATAGTGAGTGCTGCCATCAATCGGGTACAAATCCTGACTCCAGGCGGTGACTGAGAAATTCCCAATAGAACCTGGGGAGCGAATCGGCCTGTACTCAGCAGTCGCGCTCGCGACCACTAGGACAAGACCAACGAGAAAGTCGAAAAAAAAACACGAAGAAGAAACAATGTTGTTTTTTTTACGTGACTTTTTTTATTTCTGTTTTGTGTTCACTTCAACTCATTGTCCCAATTTTTTCTCTGACCGAACAATTATTTGCAGACACTAAATTGTTAAGACAAAAAATGCAAAAGATTTCACAAAAGAAAAAGATATGCGTCAACAATGGCCGATCCAAGGATTTCTGTTCTATGTTTACATGATTTTTAATACAAAATATGAATTAAACTACATACTTGTATCGGTTGTAGTTACTTTATATCAAAGCATAAGCGTGTTTTATTAAGAAAATAGTAGTAAAATCATCACTTACGTCGATATTTCCAAGCAAACGAAAACATTCTTTCACGGAGGGGTGGTAAAACATTTGACGATTGTAGTTTAAACAGCCGACACATATCCCGTTAACATTATAGCCTTCAATATTTATGTTAACTTCCTTCATTTTTAACGCATTTTATCACTATTATATTACAAAATATCTTTAGGAACAAAAGAAACTTCATCGCTTTCTTTCGGCCATTTTGGTGCTCGCTGCCTGCTTTAGATTCCGTTCCGTTATTACTAATAAATAATCATAGAAATTAATTCTTTTTTCTTGGAAAAAATATTCTGGAAACGGAAAACAACTAAAACTTCTGAAAAATAAACCTTCCTTCTCTATGAATTTTATTTTTACAGTTATCTTGTTATTCAATCATTAATGTAATGGAATCTTTAAAACAATTAACAATTCTTTATTCGTGAACTGGAGCGTATCAAAATAGCGTTCCAGCTCCGAAAACAGCCAGTTTACACATACACAGTTATCTAAGCATAAATAATGTTGGTTTGACTACTTCTTTCACTCTTATAGTTTCTACGTAAAGTTAGATCACTTTGATGCTAAATATCTAAAAAATTACACTCTGCAGCATTTTTGCCTTATCAATTAGTAATTAAAAAAAAACAACGTCAAACAATTTGTCAATTTTTGCGTGTGCTCTCGCTAATAATTGTTTACTTCTACGGTTTATTTTATAAAAAAAATTACATTCCTTAAAAAAAACAATCAAAATGTTTCGTTCTCCCAAAGATATATTGTTCAAAAAGAAAGAGAAAGTAAACCACAATGCAAACAGCGGTCATTGTTGTGATTTGTGCGGTCAGGGTCCATGGCCCTCCGAGACGGACGTTGATATTCATAGAAAAAATGTACACAAAGTGGAGATAATAAAAGCATTGAAAGATGAAAACATTTCAATATGTTCTGTAAGTAATAAACTTCATTTTTTAACGTGTGTTGTGGACGGTTGATTCTGGGGGCAAGCTTTCGCTCAGTCTGACCTCTTTAGGAACTTCTACGTTAAATGCTTCACGAGTGGCGGTATTTACATGTACTCCCAGCGCACTCCTGGGCAAACCACCCAGCTACCACCTCGCATACTGGCTAATATTATTACTGACCTATTTCCTAATGCAAGTACCTTTTTCAGTGAAAAACTTATGAATCGAAAATAATCTTCTTTTTCTTTGAAAGTCGTAAAGAGAGTGGAAAGTACTATTTTATGATGACGACTACGACGATGATGATGATAATGACAACAATGACAAGAAAAATGTAAAAACAAACACTTCTTTCCTTTCCAGATATGTCTACGAATCCAGAAAGACAAAAAAGCGCTTATTGAACACATATTAGTAAACCACCTCTGCTGTCCTCCAAACGCGACCATGATAAACCGAGAAATATACATCTGCGACCACTGCCACCGTCTCTTCTTCAACAAACAGCTCCTCATAACGCACATGTTCCACTGGCATACAAAAAAAACCCCTGAAAACACTAACCTAAAACACATTTGCCCGGTGTGCTATAAAAGCATCCGTGCCAAATCTTCATGGTTCCATCTGCTATACCACGGTGCCTTCAATGTAGGAACCTGTCCAATTTGCCTGAACACCTTTGAGAGTCACTCCGAAATGCTAGAACATGTCAAAGTTCATCCGAGCCTATTCCGATGTAATATATGCAACTATGAGACGACTAAGGAGTGCTATTTTAACAACCATCTAGCGAAGCACAAGAAGTTGATAGAAAGTGTAAATAGTAATGATGCTTCGAGTTTTTTTTTGCCGGGTCAATTTCTGCCTTCGTTAAATAACCGTATGACCAATATTTTCAAAGGCATCCCTTTAACAAATGAAGTGAGGGTCTGTATATTATGCAGAACTTTAGTGTTTTCTGTGGAGGAGATGAACCAGCATATATTTGCTGCTCACGTACCCGAGGTGAAGAAAAAGAGCAAAACGCACCAGTGCTACTGCGGTGAAGTGTTCTTCAATAGTATACTGTTGAAGCATCATATTTTTAAGATGAAAGGGAATCATGGCGTTTGTGGTGAGTTGCATTTTCGTATTTTATTAGCTTCTTTCCGCAGCTTTGTTCATGTGGAATACGTAAGACACCACAATATACTACAGTAACAGCCTCATTTTATAAAACTTCCCCATACAGTTGGCCATTTGTGGTTTTGGCTTCAGCAGGCAAAATATACAGAGAGTTAGAACTGGTGCCGCGGTAGCAAGCGATGTACAGTTGTCCGTGTGAGAAGTAGCTCGTCCTAAAGTCGAAACTCACAGCCTTCGACTTCAGGATGAGCTGAGGGAATACTAATTCCCTGCTCCTACTACCATCCTATTACCAAGATAATAAGTATCCCTAATCTATACTGAACCCCCAGAGGGGCAATTCTTGTAATTTTAAGAACATTCACAGTCTGATCTTGTGTTGTGTGTCAAAAATACCTCTAAATTTCCAACATTTGGACAAGTTTTTGACATTTGTTTGTTGCCGCGTTGAGACTGCGGCTAGATTTTGAACGTTTTAAATTACGAGAATTGGCCTTGTGTGGGCCTAAAAAGGCCACTTTAAGCCATACCTCTAAACGCTATTCATTTCCTGAATTCCCAGCAGATCATTAGCAATGTTCTATGTTACGGGTGTGGTTTCCCCACTTAGTCCTTCAGGTGGACCATTGTGCGTGGATCATTAGCAATTCCTCTAATTTTCGTAAAATTTAATTTCATATTTGGTGTAAACATTGCTGCATGAAAAAAATGAAAACCGTAATTTTATTGGTAAATTTTTCAGTACAGCTTTTATTAATCAAATTGGTTTTATATTTTTTTATTTCTACAGTTTAAATGTTATTTCATGAATTGCACACAGATCATATTTTGACTTGATTGATTGTCAGTTTGTGACCATTTTACGATTTTTAATATGATTCATATCATTATCCTATTATGATTCTGCCAAAGAGGCCTTTTTAGGCCCCCAGCCCCAGCAGTCTCAACATTCATAGTGACCGCTTTACGGCCGAATTCGGTCGCAAATCTTGTCACTCCATACATTACACCTGTCAATCCGGGACATGATGATGATGATGACTTTTAATTAGCTGTCAGTCTCACATACAATTTTTTATTCTGTTTGTTTTAGCTGTAAGTTATCCATAGTTAATAAATAAACAAATTACAAAAAAAAAATGAAAACAAAAAGGATAAATCCTCCTTTTTTGAATTCGGTTAAAAAATTACAAATGGCATTCGAGCCTATACGGTCAGTATAGGCACTGCTGGGCAAAACCTCCCCCATATTCTTCCACCGTTCCTTGTGCTGTGCCTTCTCTGTCGATTCGTTGCATTGTCGCTCAAAAATACTTTATTTTTTCAGATACTGAAACACCAATCCCAGATGATTCAGATCATGAGCAACAAGAAATGGTGAATGTGTATCAAGTATATGGTATGAGTGAATGTTTATACACTTTTTAACTATATTTTTATTGATGATATACTTGACTTTCTCTGTGTCTCTTTCTATTATTCAGGGTAGCAGGGCCATTGACATGCGAGTTTCTTGCCCATTCTTCTCCATACGAAAACTACCTTTTGGAAGGGGCGACTAGAATCAATTTTATTTTAATTTTATTTTTGACGTTCAAAAGTGCTTTTTATGTGCCTATATGAAATAAATGATTTAACTTGACTTGACTTGACTTGACTTGACGTGCAAACTGAAACCATGAATTCAGCATATGATTTCAGAACCTGTTTTTTTTTTTGGGTGGGAAATCATCAAATAACCTCTACCGCTCTGGGCTGAGCGGAAGTGCGTGTCAGACTTTTACTGACTAAAACCCACCCGTGTTCTTTCTGTTGCCTGTGCCAGGGGCCACGGTATCTCTTTCGAACAACCCGCAGCCCCGGCGGCATTGCAGACCCTCTAGCGTAAATTTATTTTTATTTTTTATTGTCGGTTATCAATAAATTGCTGTTTCATGGGGGGTTCAGAACTATGTGCTGAATTCATGGTAACAGGTTTCTCGTCGATGTCCTTGCTACCATGTATTATAGAAAGAGCTGCCCCGTTGGTCTCGCAAGCACGGTCCTGGGTTCGATTCCCGGGTCGGGCAGTGTTATTGAAATTTTTCCATTAAGCATTTCTTCCTGGAGTTTGGAAGTTGGTGGTGTGATACCCCCGTGCCTCGAGCGCACGTGTCGCCGTTGGTCCTGCGCCTGATCTCTCCCCGCGAGTGTCGGATTGCCGTCCCATCGGACTATGAGAGTAAAGGAACAGAGAGTGCTCCTGTTTGCGCACACACTTGTGCACTATAATATCTCCTGCGTACCTGCCTAAGCCATCGTGACCGAAATCAGTCGGGGGTTTATTATTAACTAGCTGCGCCCCGCGGTTTCACCCTCATACGTTTCGATCCCGTGGGAATATCGGAATAAAAATATGCTGTGTTAATCCAGGGTGTCAGCGACGTCCATATCAAATTTCATCAAAATTGGTCCAGCCGTTTGAGCGTGATGAAGTTACAAACGCACACACTCACAAACTTTCGCCTTTACAATATTAGTATGATTAAAATCATCAATACAACTCTCTCAAGGCGGTGTAACTATAAGGCTTATATTAAAATAAATATCTCTTACTTTTTCAGGTAATCCATTGGCAATAGGGTTAAACGAAATAATAATATCGGAACTATCGAACCACGCCGCAGCAGAGGAAAATATCAACAGTGACGATGATCAACACATGACGGAGTTTGAGGTCATGGAGGCTTAATGCAGGACGTTTTATTATTTACTAGCTGTTGCACGCGACTTCATCTGCGGTTCCTTTTGTATTCTATCAATATTTTTATTACGAATATCCAGGATGAAAATTAGCCGTCGATTAGACGAGTCGCAATCTCATCTCAGCAATCAATGTCAAAAATTTAGTGAAACTAGAGGTATTTTTGACAGATTGAAACTGAAATCAGGTGGCACTACAAATTGACATGTACAGTCACCAAAGGAGATACGTAACCAGGGTCGTCGGATATAGTTAAATTTTAGTAAGAAACCGATGGATTTTTTCGAAAAATTTGATTTGATAAATTAACTGTTTGTTTTCTATTAATTAAATTAAATTTTATTCATTTTGCACAGTTCCTCTATACACAGTCTTCACGTTATCCATAAACTTTGGCAAACGCTTCTATAGCTTTTACAAATCTAACAACGGAAGTAGTACTTAAAAAGGCTTCGTTACAAAGATATTTGTAATTTTATTCAATGAAATTTAATTGAGCTATGCAATAAGAAAAGGATCTTAATTTGGCCTACGTTGCCGCTTAGTCTGCCGCAATTAAAATCCAATCGCGAAAATCGAAATTTTTCGTCGGTTATCAAAAAAAAATCTTCTGTTTCATAGAAAAGTGCAAACGCGGTCAAAATGTATGGAACAGCAATATTTTTTTTTAATAACCGACGAATAATTTCGACGCTATGGGGTCTAAACTCATGTGCTGAATCCATGGTTACAGTTTGCGCGTCGATGTCCCTGCCACCCTGTATATATAATTCTTCTGTACGTGTGTTTGTCACCGAACTCCTAAACGGCTGGACCGATTTGGATGAAACTTTGTGTGTATATTTCAATGGGATCCTGGATGGCTTGAAAACTCATTGCCGGGTCCGCTAGTACTCTGTACAGCAGTAGACTCGGAGTTTCACTTCTTTGCATCTATTTTGAATACCAGTGGTGGTGCACTGATAACGGCCCCGGCTTACGAATTGTAGGTCGTAGGTTCGAACCCAGACAAGCGCTTTATTTTGTGTAAAATTTCATCACCACTGCTCTCAAAACAGTGGCACCGGCATGTCCCAGAAAAAAAAAACGAAGACACGTTACATCTACCAACCCGCACTGGGCCCGCGTGGTTTATGGCCCTCTCCCTCCCACCGAGAGCAGGCCTATGTCCTAGCAGTGGGAACGTTAAAGGCTGATTATATATCTATTGAAGCCTTTTATAAATTGCGAATCTTAGGGCGAATTTTTCAATCGCCAGATAACTTTTATTCGAGGAATAAAATTGACGTTTGACAGTTTTAGTATGAATTAACTGTCAAAGGACAATGACCAAAAGTCGTACCAAAAAGTCTCAAGTATCAAGATCAAAATATTATAGTAATTATTTTCATAATTTTTTACGACTTTACGCGTCGGGAACTTGATTTTTAACAGGGAATTTCATTTAAAGTAAAAAAGTATTGATATTGTTTTATTCCCTTTAGATGACGTTCCGTTTCAAAGGATATGATTAATATAACCTTGAATTTTGAAAGATCACGTCTTTCAAAAAACATGTAAAAAAATTATACTTTGTCGATTCTACGTTAATTAAAAATTACTAGAATAGAATAGGCTGTTTTTTAGAGCAATAATGGCCGTTCGTGATGACATGTCAAACAAAATAAAGTACTTACTTATTAGGTTATTTAGATTTTTTTGAAAATCTCCGAAAATTTGTAGTTAGTAGGAGTTATATGATAAGTGTTGTAGTCTATAAAAAACAAAGTTTGACTTTGATGCAGCATGGTACAGGATTCATGAGCATTGTCCTTTCAAAATGATTCATCATTATTCATCAGATGATTGAAATGATAACTTTATTCGAGGAATAATTCTGAATTTGTGACAGTTTTTTCATACAAATACTGTCAAACGTCAATTTTATTCCTCGAATAAAAATTATCTGTCGATTGAAAAATCAGCCCTTAGTCACATAATGGTGCACACAAAGCCATATATAAGCAATATTTAGCTAATAGTTAGTTTCATTTATACATAACATACTGCCCTGGGTACAGACGTCAGTAGATCAAGCTAAAACTGTCAAATTTTCCCAATCAACCTTGAACCTTATTGCTTTAGCGATAAAGTTGAAAATCTATTAAAGAAATTTGACAGATTGTAATAGCTTGGTGTGTTGGCGCCTGTACATATTTATACTGCGATAAGATTGCCGGTTCGTGGAATGCATACCTCCGTCGTTGAGCAGACAAATTTTTTGGAACATATGAAGCAATGGATTAGGAATATCCATCAAAATTATTCAGATTGAAAGTGTGTTACGCGATTAGGGTGCTAATATAACGTTAACGATGTCAAAGAAGTATGTAAGGATCGTAGCAGCCGGTCGATTCTGTAAAAATCTCACCGTGAAAACTGAAGTGAAGTGAGCTTGATGTGAGTTGTCAGTAGTGTCAATCCCTAGCATTATTTGGAATGACAGCTCACTCCACGCTCACTTCACCTAAGTTTTCACGGTGTGATGGTTAGAGAATGGCCCCGCTGGTGTCGTTCTGTAGCTTCTGTCTGGGAAGAAGGTGAGTTAATGTGTGTGTCGGCTGATATCAATCATAAATTATGTAATTGTATATTTTTAATCAAGTAGATATACCTTATTGCATTTTATGTAGTCACAAGAAAACGTTATTATATAGTATTTGTATCGAAACTAAACTACAGGGCCCCAAGTCTGCTATTTTTATAAATTCGTCATTCCAACACGATCCCAAACCCATCCCATTGTCATTTTGCTTAAAGTTCGTTATCTGCTAAATTCTTAATGGCGATCATTGGTCGGTCAATGGTCTCGTAATAGAATTGTGTCATAATGACATTGTCGTACTGCCTTTATTATAAAACCCATTAGTAGAAATGATTTTCGAAAAACTACCACTACTTTATTTATGCCAGATTTCATTTATATATATTTTTACATATTATTTATTAGTGTTTTATACAAGTCAAGTGTTTTATGAAAGTCAGTCATTCATTTATCATTATGTACGAGATTACCATTCTATGCAATTTCTTTTAATGGAGTGTCAGTGGTTGACCACTGGAAAGTCATAATGACGCCAATAAATTAGTAGATTACCAAACTTGTCAAAATCAACAATTATGAAATCAATGATAGACCATTCTGACACTATTGTAATAGCAGACTTGAGGCCCTGGTGTGGTAACCAAGTGTACAAACACGCTGTGAATGTGTGTGTAAGCGCAGGAGCTCTTGGTACGTCCGAGACAATGGTGAAGTCGGAGGTGTGTGTGTTATGTGCTCACATTACTCGTCGTCACACACACATCGCATGCTTAATGGAATACTGACTTAACTCAAAAAAGACGATTTTTGGGAAATCGCAAAAGGAGATCTTGCTATGAGGACTTATCCTACTTGTTGATGCATAAAAATAAACCTGATTTATATTAATCATGAATACTTGTATTTTGAACGTCTATGATTAACTATTGATGAGATCTGAGTAAAAAAAAAAATGGAAATCACATCTGACCTATCTACTAATGGGTCAGTGTTCCATTAAGCATGCGACATTCACAGCGTATTTGTACACTTGGTTATCACAAGTAAAACGCGCTTCGCTTCGTGAGATATAAATACTGTAGGTGATTATTATAGTAAATATTCACACATGTAAATACATGTTATATTTTATTGTATAATTAATATACACCATTTTTGTAGCCAACTTGTGTTTTATTTTGTCAAACAAATCATAAATCAGAGGTGTACCTAGTACAGTCACGAGCAATAGTATGTATACACTCGGCTTTATTCAAAAGCCATTTACACCTATATTTTTTTATGAAAATTTATGTTGTTACGAACATAGCATTTTCGAACCCATAGGTTTATGTAATGTGTCGTATTCCAACGTTGCATTCGTTATTTCACGAAAAAATCGCAATTGAAAGTGGCCAAGTGATGACATATTGGTGCTCATGACTGTACACAGTGGCGTAACAATAGGGTGGCAGGAGTGGCAAAATGCCACGGGCCCCTACCCGGAGGGGGCCCCCGGCCCGAGAGGGCTATGAGCACAGAAGGATCCTAACATACCTAAGTATAGAAATGCAAACTTTTCGCCCACTAGAACAAAGAAACAGTCAGGTATTCCATTTTGTAGGGGAAATTACGAAATCTACACGGACGAACTCGCGGGAAAAGTGCCAGTAAAAAAAAAAATATAACGTTGGTTGAGCTTCTTTACATTGAGGGAGCGCCCTACCAATCCTATGAATTTGCCACGGGCCCCAAAGGGTATAGTTACGCCACTGACTGTACACACACATTTCGCTAGTAATGTTTAAGTCCCGTTGTAATAGGGGGCGAGCCTATTGCCAACTGGGCACAAATCCAGACTAGAGGCAGCTATTGAGAAATTCAAATGGCAAAACCAGCGAAAAGTCGTTTTTCAAGCTGGCTAGACACGTTTTCGATCGATTATCTAAGATTCCGTAGCAACACAAATTCTGAAATAATGGTGTTTAGCCGTCACATAAAGTGCCCTATTGACCTAGTTAAGTGCGAGCTATTTTGAAGATTTGTCCAGCCAGCCTGAGTCACATAGGTACCTACTCCAGGACTCGCCTGCTCCACCGGCCAACGGTCCTTTGATAAACATGGCCAACCCACTGCCACTTCAGTTTGCTTACTCTGCAAGCAACTCTAACTTAGCAGGGCCGTAATTCTCCCTGAGTTAATCACGACATCTGTTAATAACGTTTTCTCTATTATGACACAATGGCCCGATTCCCTAGTTCACAAACTAAACTGCATCTTTTTCTTTCTATTTAATTAAGAAAAGGACAAGATAAAATATTAGTTTAGTACTGTCAAATTAAGATACTTTATAGACAGTTTAGACGTGATTATAAACATGGCTACTAAAAATACGACAATTTACGTCAGGCGCTGGTAAGATTTCAGATTTCGTGGTAAGATACAGGAATTGGGGCCCAGGTGCATAGAAATGAAACAAAATTAAAAAACTAAAATAGTTTAATGTAAATCGACTTAGTTTGTCGCTCTGGTTTTCTTGTCTCTCGTCACCCGAACAAACCTCCAATATTCCCCCCTAAAATAAAACATGACACATTACAGAATTGACAGCGCCTTTGTGTAGTAGCAATAAAAGCGAATTTCGTAGTGAATGTGTTACCACTGACTGTCGTTTTAAAAAATTGAAAAAAGTTGAAAAAGAATCGCTCCTGCGGGGTACTAATGGCTTAACACACAGTAGCAATGGCTTTCATTTTGACAGTTCAAAACATACATTACGTTATTTACGTTGTTGAGCAGACAATTTTTTCGAACATACGAAGCAATGGATTTGCAATGGCGCCGATTCTGCGCCTGACGTAAATTGACGTATTTTTAGTAGCCATGTTTCTAGCACGTCTAAACTTGTCTATGGAATATCTTAATTTGAAACTAAACTGAATTTAGTGCATCTTTTTCATTCTATTTCATTAAGAAAAGGATAGAAGATAAATACTAGTTTAGTCCTGTCAAATTAAGATACTCCATAGACAGTTAAGCCGGGCTTAAAAAAATGGCGACAAAAAATTACATCAATTTACGCCAGGCGCTGACTAATTTGGCAGGACTAAACTAATATTTATCTTCTGTCCTTTTCTTAATGAAATAGAAAGACCAAGATGCACTGAACTTAAATTTATTTTAGTTTGTGAACAAGGGAATCGGCGCCATTATCCTTCAAAATGATTCAAATTGTGATTGAACGAGTGCTGGGCTATTATACGTCCCGATATTTAACGCATTCAGAGCATATGTGGGTGTAACCAGCAATCATTGATGATTGTAGTCACATCCGCGTGTTTGTACACTGGCTTACCACAAGTAAAGTGCGTGTCGCTTCGTGAGATATAGGTACTTAAAAGCTATATTTGCTAATTACCTGCGCCTGCGATGTTAGCCGCTTTTCCAACCAAACCTTGAGCTGTACCTGTAATCATATTAATTTTGTAGTGTTCAGTACCCGAAGGGAGCCGCGGGGTAATTAATAAGATAAAAAGTATCCTATCTGTTAATCCTGGTTATAAACCATATGTGTGCCAAATTTAATCCAAATCCGTTCAGTAGTTTTGCGTGAAAGAGTAACAAACATCCATCCATCCATACAAACTTTCACGTTTATAATATTAGTAGGATTGACGTTCGAAGAGTATTGATTCTCAGCCTAAGTTGAATACATAAATGACTTTTGATGTAGTATTTAGATGTTAACTTTATTACCTGCTGCGACGTTGATCGCTTTCCCAGCCGCAACGTGAGCTCCACCTGTAAGTATTCGTTAGTTATTGTTTTGAACATTCTTGCTGGTTACAATTAATATGAGAACTAATATCACCTTAACCATTAAGCCACCGTCAACGAGAAATTAGATTATTCGTGACGTTCCGGTGACGGCGATCGTCGGTCCAGCGCGACCGAATTCGGCGGATTTAGTATGTTAGTGCCCATACACAGAGCGACACGCGTCAACGACAGAGGCGTCTGCAAGCGTCGGTGGTTGCCGTCGACAACATGCCCCTCGTGTATTTGAAGTTTTGAACACCGTACTCAAATACACTAGCGGCACATTGCCGACGGCGGGCGTCGACGGGCGTGCCGCTCGTGTGTATGCAGACTTGTATATGATAGACAAAACATAAACCAGGCGATGGCAGTGGTGAAGGCGGCAGCGTGTGGATAAAATCAAACGTGTTTTGTATTTCTGGAACATCGGCCCCTCACAATCTTGGGTCGAGTTCTAACGGATGCGCCAAACTACTCGAAAAATGCATAGGTTTTGTTAAAATTGGCTGTAATACCTATAATGATGATTGGCGAAGATATAGGAAATCATCGTGCCAACTGGCAGCTTTACTGGCGTAAGCCGCGAAAACCAATAGAGTTATATGAAAACCCCGGTAGACCACCAGGGTGGTTTTAGTGAGGTAGACATCCGACACTCCCGGGTCTTATTCCCAAAACCCTAATACTCAGTCACAGTTACTCAGGGAGCCTTTTGAAGGCTTCCCCCCAAAAAAAAACGATACAAAAAAAAAACGATTAAAAAAAAAAACGATTTAAGAACGTGGACAGTCTGATCTCAGTCTCAATTTGTCAAAATTACTTCTAATTTCCCTACATTTTGACATTTGTTTGTCGCCGAGATGAGACTGCGACTAGATTTTTAACGTTTTAAATTACGGGAATACGGGCCCTGATTAGGAAGGTATAGTCGACGTCGTAATTACTTCACTACCCTAGGGTTGAATAATAATAACTCAGAGGTCGTGGTCTCTTTTAAAGTCCAAATTAAGATTTTGTGAGTCTAAAAATGTAGAGCCTTTGCAGGTTTGAGTTGACTTGTCCCCCAACAGATGACATGCATGCAATAGTCATTGTCTAACTCGAGCCTTTTTTACGGAGCTCAACGACCCGTCACACGACGCTACCAGCGTTTAGACAAAATCAAACTGGTCGCTAATGTAATTGTATAATTTATTTTTATTTTATTTTTTCTTTGACATTGATTTACATACATTATGTAATTACTTAAAGTCACACCCGGACTTATTACTCCTTATTAATTTATGAAAATCGTCTACTTTTGGAATGTTTGTAAATATGTGAGCACCATGTATCTATCACATAGTGAATTTATATGTCATGGATTCATTAATCCATTTTAATTCTTTTACTTATTGTGGTAAAGTAATTTTATTTTTAGGTGCATCGTCTTCACATGTCTTCAATGTATGCAAAATATTGTAAAACATTTTAAAAGAGTAACGGTGGAGTTTCTTGCCCATTCTTCTCCATACGAAAACTAACTTTTGGAAGGGGCGACTAGAATACATTTTATTTTAATTTTATTTTTGAAGTTCGAAAGTGCCTTTTATGTGCCTATTTGAAATAAATGATTTGACTTTGACTTTGACCAGCGTTAGACATTTTTCCACCAAATCTTGCAGGATAGCCTCTGGCTAGTGCAGGAGGTTTTTAAAAAGCCAGGCTTCTTTTAATTATAGTACTTTTAATTTGGTTTGTATACTTAGTACCTACATATAATAGAACTTTTGGGCCAACAAAATTCGAATAGCTGTCGTGCCAGTGACACGACACGAACACGGAGAAAAAGATAAAACTGTAATTTAGTTGATAAAATTATTAACTTTCGAACTTTATCCTTAACCTAGGTTGTGATA
Organism: Apamea epomidion; assembly: GCA_947507525.1. Classification (NCBI taxonomy): domain Eukaryota; kingdom Metazoa; phylum Arthropoda; class Insecta; order Lepidoptera; family Noctuidae; genus Apamea; species Apamea epomidion. Next base: position 1,326,859 of record OX382255.1, read on the forward strand.
CCTTGCTTCTTGCCAAATATCGTGATTCTAGGTTAACGGGAAGTAAGTACCCAATGGCTACAAACGTACTGACTGCTTGCTTAGTTCCTAGAGCCTAGCGAGTCAGTACCTAAAGAAGAACGGGTTAATATCCTCTTAGGGTTATATCCTTGCCGGGGTAGCGGGATCGTCCGAAAGGGTTAGGTACCGCTGCCCTGGAACATAAAGGGCTAAGGAAGGAACACGGGTGGGTTTTAGTCAGTAAGAGTCTGACACTCCCTTCCGCTCCACCCAGAGCAGGAGGGGTCATTTGATGATTTCCCATACTCAAAAAAAAAAAAAAGGGTTTTATCCTATTACGAGTAGCGAAATGAAACGATCGCTCTAGAATTTTCGCAACCGGCCGCACTGCACGCTTGGCGCCTTCGCTAGTCGCCTAGCGTGTATCGAAGTATGTTAAGTCGCTAAGCTCTAGATGCTAAGCGAGCTACCTGTCAAAGCGTACGTAGCTTAATAAGGGTCTTGATTTATTTGCAAGTATCAAAATCTGTCGCATAAATAGCCGTATTTTTTTATTGCGTTGGCTTAGAAACTTGATTTTTTAGAGCTCCAAAGGACGGTAGCCTTACATCTTAGCCGTATTTGACAACAATTTCACCTTGATACGTCAACGCGTTCCTGAGACATAAGGGTTCTTAACAGACAGACAGACGGATGGTCTACGAAGTGATCCTATAAAGGTTCCGTTTTTTTGCCTTTTGAGGTATGGTCCCCTAAAAATGACACTGGCTGAACAGAGGCCGGGAAAAAATGAGTTGGTGTATTGCGGTGTATTGTAGAAAAAGTAGACGTACCAGGTAACGACAAACTGCCAGATTTTTGGCCTCCTACACCAGGGAGTGACGAACCTCCTCCGGGCAGATGTGGTAATCCCGAAGGTAATCCTGCTGCGGCTGTGGAAGTAAAAAACAAGTTAAAATCGCGTTTAATCAGAAGGCCAATTCCCGTAATTAAAACGTTAAAAATCTAGTCGCAATCTCATCTCGGCGACAATCAATGTCAAAAATTTTCGGATATTATATATAAATATTTGGGATATATACAAGCTTTTACTCGGTCGCAGAATACCTACTTAGAACAAAATAATTAGTAGTTATAATTAAATAATTAGTAGAACTTCATACCGCCAATTAAAGTTGTCTTTACTGCTTTAATTGCAATTTCTTTATATTTTCTCAGCTTTTAAACCTTCCTTGTACTTCAACAAATATTTCAATATCAAAATTAGGCAAATCGGTTCAGCCGTTCTCGAGTTTTAGCAAGACAAACGAACAGCAATTGATTTTTATACAGGGTTATTTTTCAAAGACCAGCAAAATTTAAGGATGTGGTACAGACCATCAAACTGAACAACTTTCTCCATGGCACAAATAGCGTAATCGCGAAAATTTTATCAACTGTCCCATAGAAAACTTCAATACCTACTCGACCTAAATGTATGGGACGGCTGAATTTTTATTCGCGATTACGATGTTGGTAAAATTCACACTTTACAGACGAATGGACAACTCATCATTTAACTTTGACCTCTCTTAACTTTGACCACGGAATAAATAATAGTACAAGTACAAAATAAAATAAATAAATAAAATATATATCCTACACGTTTATGTCTATATATCTGTAAATAAATAGGCTTAACACAGAAAGAACAGCGATGGATGCATTATTTCCGGAAGGCCTATGTAGGCTATGTCCAAATTTCAATCAATTAGTGGACATGTGATGGACATGTACAGGTGAAATTATATGGATGATAAAGGTAAAAATAAATGTAAGTGGGCGGGACCGGCATTTTTCAGATTTTGCCCCGCCTAAAAAAAAATTGAAGATTCGGGGCTGCCGACCAGGGGATCGAACCCAGAACCCCATGCGCACTTCTAGACCAACGATGGAGTCACTTAGATTAGTAAATGAAAATTAGAATTACCTGGTGTTAGACCTGCAGATACCGTTTTCATGACATCAGATGGTTTTTGCGCAGCCAAGGCAGTTGCACCCGACACAGGTACACCCGGTAGACCACCAGATCCAGGCAATCCTGGTAACCCAGGTGGAGATGGTAGACCACCAGATCCAAGGGCTGCTGGTAACCCAGGTACTTTAGACAATGGATTGCCGGATCCAGGCGATTTTGGCAATCCGGGTACAGTAGGTAGATTGCCCGGTAACCCAGGCACCGCAGGTGGACTGCCTGGTCCAGGTATTGCTGGCCAACCACCTCTTGTGGGTAAAGCTGGAGCACCTGGCATTCCAGTTTGGGAAGGAGCTACAGGATTGGGAGATCCAGTTGATGTAGGATTTGGTATACTAGGTAAAAAAGTTGAAGCGCCTGGTGGACAAGGAGTAGTACCACCATTAACTGATGGTGGAGAAACGCCACCAGAAGGAGTTTTGCCGGTAGTTGAGGGTGTGGTTATTCCACCCGGAAGAGTTACGCCGCCACTCGTTGCAGGTGGAGTTACACCTCCTGGAAGAGTTACGCCACTGATTGATGGTGGAGAAACACCACCTGGTGGGGTAACACTACCTGGTGGGGTAACGCCACCACCAGCTGAGGGAGTGGTGACTACACCAGAAAGAGTTTTACCACTAGCTGAAGGAGTGGTAATTCCTCCTGGGGGTGTTGAACCACTAGCTGACGGAGTGGTCATTCCTCCTGGGAGTGTTGAGCCACTAGCTGAAGGAGTGGTAATTCCTCCTGGGGGTGTTAAACCACTAACCGACGGAGTGGTAATTCCTCCTGGGGGTGTTGAACCACTAGGTGACGGAGTGGTAATTCCTCCTGGGGGTGTTAAACCACTAGCGGACGGAGTGATAATTCCTCCTGGGGGTGTTGAACCACTAACTGACGGAGTGGTAATTCCTCCTGGAAGAGTTGAGCCACTCCCTGAAGGTGGAGTTACACCTCCTGGAAGCGGTACGCCAATGGTTGATGGTGGGGAAACACCACCTGGTGGGGTAATGCCACCAGTTGAAGGTGTGGTGACCCCACCACTTGGAGTCGAAGCTCCAGGAAGTGAAGGATGTGGAGTAGTAACACTTGCAGGGGTTGAAATTCCATAAGCTGGAGGAGTGACCCCAGGAACTGATGGTGGGGTTAACCCAGAAGGAGTAGTAACGGATAAAGATGGCGTAGTCACACTACCTGAAGGAGTACTTGAGTTTGGAGTGGACGCGCCTGGAGTTGACCACCCAACAGAAGGCTTACTAGGTCCTGCAGGAGTACTTACACTAGTAATCGGTGCCCCTGCAGATGGAGTAGAAGCACCGTGAGCAGTAGCACCTTTAGGACAAGGAGTGGTACCCGAAATTGAAGGAGGAGTCGCACGTACCCCTGAACTTGGTAAGAATGGGAAACTTGGGAGCTTAGGAACACCAGGAAGACGTGGAGCTTTTAAACCATGAGGTGGACTGAAATTCCGTTTTGCTATATCTGGTATACCAAACAAACCGGGGCGCTCTGCTTTGGGAGGACTCAGTATAGCATTAGCCACTTCTTTGAATGGATCAGCTATGGCATTAATGACGTTTACTGGATTAATAATAGGAATGATAGGAGTCGGTATTCTGGGTATAATAGGCGCCAACGGATTTTTTGTTTGTATCGGTTTTTTTATTACATGTGGTGCCGGTTTTCTGGCGGGAGTTGGTAGCCTCGGGAATAAATTTACTTCTTCATCATTTAAGTATAATTCTGTAAACAAAATGATGCATTTTAGAAGTTAAAAATACAAATCGTTGTTAATTTTCATGAATGAATTATTTATAAATTTTTGGTTGCTTACTGAAGTCAAACAATGTCGCGTGACATATGCAAAACTGAAACAAAACAAAATTAGTTCTTCTACCTGTTAACTATGGATGAAGCTAAAATACAGTTAGCTTTTAAAAACAAAATATTTTATTCCACATAAACCTACATGCTTATGAATCGTCAGAAGTTAGGTGCACGGTTCCAATTGGTCGTTTCCTATGGAGAAGAGCCGGCAAGAAACCACGGTTACTCTTTTAAAAATAATTTACTTTTACAATGTTTTCAAATTACAGTGTTATCAGGTACCTATGGCAGGACAGTGTAGCCTGAAGGCCGACCCGAACATACAGAGTTGGAAAAAAACTAGGCAAATGATATGATTTATAGCACTCTGTGACCTAAACTCGCATTTAGCTCACGCTTATCTGTCTGTGACTTTTAATGTAGTCCATTTTTACCCAAACAACCGCGTTTAGGTCACACGAGCTATAAAATAGTATACGATACGTGTGACTTACATAATCAGCTTTTAATGTTCCAACTGCTGGGACACAGGCTTCCTCTCGGTGAGAGGGAATGGGCCCTAATCAACAGTGATAGGAATAGGTAGTGCCTATTTGCCTAAACTTCGAAGAACAGAGACAAGAAACAGAGACTTCCTTAGGACAAATTTTTTTCCGGGACAACACTTTTAAATACATAAAAAAAATAATTCACGACGAATAAGATATTTTTTTAATGTAGTAAGTGTTGTCCCGAATTTCGAGACAGATGTCCCGGAAAAAATTTAGTCCTAAGGAAGTCTCCGTTTCTTGTCTCTGTTCTTCGAAGTTTAGGCAAATAGGCACTACCTATTCCTATCACTGCAGTAATCCACCACGCGGGCCCAGTGCGAGTTGGTAGATGTCACATGTCTTCGAATTTTTGATTCTAGGACATGCCGGTTTCCTCACGATGTTTTCCTTCACCGTTTTGAGAGCAGTGGTGATGAAATTATTTACACAAAGTAAAACGCCTGCCTGGGTTCGAACCATACGACCTACAACTCAAAAGTCGCAGCAGGTACCACTAGGCTATCACTGCTCCACGAGCTTTGCTTACCGTGCAAAAATGGACTAGTAAAGTCACACGTATCATAATATAGGTACTATTATTACTTATATTTAACTTAATTAAATTAAATTATAATAACTCACCAAAGACAATAATATAATCACCCGCGCCATTGTCGCCGCTTATCGAGTTAACTAATGTTAATTTACCAAATTAATCATTAATATCACTTATATAGGCACGCCAAATGTTCAAACAACGTCGATCAATTGTTTGAATTTAAAACTGCTTTAGTTTGAACAGATGTTCTTAACGACAATAGTTTAGGTTTTCAATGGTGTGGTTTTCGGCCATGAAAACTGCGTTATGGGGATTTACAGGGCGATTTTAGCTGGCTGGTTGCTTACCAAATCGCTTCACAAGCCGAATCACTAACCCATTTACGCAGGTCAGTAAAAATCGCTGGTGTCTAGGTCATTTTGCACCAAGAGGTACTGAGTATGTTCACGGTCGATTTTAGTCACCCGCACATGAGTAATTTGACATCGACATGCGACCTTTGGAATTTGCGATTTTGGTCTCCTGCGGTCTAGCTGAATTGCCATTTAGATCATATATGGGCAATGCCCAGCCCGCGAAATATTTTAAAATCGCGCTTTTAAGAAGAAGATAAAAGATATTAATTTTCAGTTCACGCAAACAAGAAAGAAATACTAGCCTTCTTCCAGGTAGATTCAAACCTAACACGACAAAGCTGATATTATTATATTTATTTTTATTCTTATTATTTATATTCTTATTATATTTTCCTAACTCGCTTATTAGCTACCTCTTATGTACCTATGGCCTGTGCCTTTTTTTTTTTTGGGTGGCAAATCATCAAATGACCTCTTTGACCTCTCCCGCTCTGGGCTGAGCGGAAGGGCGTGTCAGACTTTTACTGACTAAAACCCACCCGTGTTCCTTCAGTTGCCTGTGCCAGGGGCCACGGTATCTCCTTCGAACAACCCGCAGCCCTGGCAGATGGCCTTTGCCTTCATTAGTATTCCAAAGTTTGGCCCGCAACTTTCCAAAGGTTTGCCCATCCCTGATTTAGACAGTCGATTTTCACCTTGCGGCGAAAATCGTACGGCTATAGTCAGTCACCTGTGTAAAGCCCGCATTACTGCCACGTTGGTCTAGTAGCGCAAGCGCATTTGCTGAACTTGGGGTTACTATAAGACTGGTTTCACACTTGGCGATTTTATAGAGATGTAAGGAACAGGGTGTAAAGTTCACTCATACTCTATAGAAAAGGGAGGATCCTCCGACCAGACGAGTGTTGTGTCTGGTGGGCAACTGCCCGATGAATCATGTCGGGCTGTTGTATATATGCTAATTGCGCGGTAAACTCTGCTTGCGCGATGCAGGATTTTGTGTGACGTCAGTATGACGCGTAGTTCGCATATGGCGTTGTAGATACCGCTAAAAGCAGCGCGACAGACGCGCGACAGACGCACGACAGACGCACGACCGTCACGCAGTCAGAATTTCATATTACAAACAGAAGCGCGGTGACCGTGCGCGGTACCTGCATTGTTCTGCTAATCGCTGCTTTTAAAGCCTCAAAATAACATCACATTATAACCAATTTTATGAAAAAAATTCATGATTTTCTGACGTATGAAACATTGCCCAATAATTATTATAATGCCCGATGACGTCATGGAATACCTTAAAATATATTTGTTAGGGCAGCTTTGTAAATCCATATAATTACACAATAACATGGGGGTAGCTACTTCCTGTTTTGATGTGTGTGTCCTGTAAATGTGGTAGGAGAAGATCAAAATAATAAACTACCAAAATCGTATAGGGAACTGCAAATTATACCTTGTCCAGTAGGTAAAACGATTTTTCGACGACGGCTGCCTTAGCACGAAACTATTCCAGCCCCAGCAGTTTCGACATTCATAGCGATCGCTTTACGACCGAATTCGGTCGCAAAGTCCTGTCACTCCATACATTACACCTATCAATCCGGGATTTTGCGACCGAATTCGGTCATAAAGCGATCGCTATGAATGTCGAGACTGCAGCCCCAGGGGCGTCTCGACATTCATAACGATCGCTTTACGACCGAATTCGGTCGCAAAGTCCTGTTACTCCATACATAACACCTGTCAATCCGGAACTTTGCGACCGAATTCGGTCGTAAAGCGATCGCTATGAATGTCAAGACTGCAGCCCCTGATTACGTAAGAGTTAACTTTAAAATGCGTAATAAAATACATATACATATAACTGTACATATAGTACATACTACTGTATTCTTGCTTGCGAAAGATGATATGCCTAGAAAAGCGGTGATGCAGTGCAAGTGCGGATCTAGGTTTTGGCTCAAGGGGGCGCAAATGTATCTCTCTGGGAGGACGGGGGGCATTCCTCAAGCCGCGAAGGCCCTTCAAATAAAAACCTTCCGCCGCTATTTTCTGTAAACTCAACTATGTGCCCCCCTTTTCGAGGATGAATTGGATTAATCTATGTATTATCTTAGTAATATACTGTATGTAGCGGTATATAAAACGCCACATGCGAACAACGCGTCATATTGACGTCACGCAAATCCTGCATCTCGCAAGCAGAGTTTAGCGCGCAATTAGCAGAGATACAAACTTCCCAACATCAATCGTTGGGCAATTGCCCGCTAGACACAACACCCGTCTGGTCGGAGGATCCTCCCTTTTCTATGGACGTTGAGTGAACTTTACACCCTGTTCCTCATACCTCTATATGTATACAAAGTAAAAGTATCCTACTAATATTATAAACGCGAAAGTATAATTTGGTGGATGGATGGATGTTTGTTACTCTTTCACGCAAAACCTACTGAACGGATTTAGATGAAATTTAGCACACAGATGGTTTATAACCAGTAATAACACATAGGATACGTTTTATCCCGATATTCCAACGGGATCGAAACTTATGCGGGTGAAACCGCGGGGCGCAACTAGTACCCAATAAAACTATGCCTGACGCTCCCCCCAGACGTGCTTGCGACGACGAGACCAACTGGGCAGTGTTAGTAACATAATATTAAACAACTTAATAATCTAGTGTTAGTGACAAACACCCTTTGTACAAACTGATTTACAATTATTGGAGAGCTGAAACTCTCCTCTACAGCCGGTCGATTCTGTAAAAATCTCACCGTGAAAACTCAAGTGAAGTGAGCTTGATGTGAGTTGTCAGTAGTGTCAATCCCTAGCATTATTTGGAATGACAGCTCACTCCACGCTCACTTCACCTAAGTTTTCTTGGTGAGATGGTTACAGAATCGCACTGCTGTTCTCAGGATGCGGTTGCGACACTGGCGACTGTCTGTCACTCTCCTCAGTAGTGAATCTGTTTTCTTGCGCTTAGACGCGCGAAATCTGTAACACACGAGCTACACATTTCCAGTTTGAGGTGACCTCGCATAGTATAGGGTACAATACGAAGTCAGATTATGCTGGACATGTATAGCTTGATATGTCTTCGTGCGTACGAGCTCCCGCAAACATTTCGGAGGCGCTACAGTAGCAAGGAACTCTCCACAACATCCTGAACCCATTGTTGTACAGCGGGTTAATTGCGGAACACACTAACAGTACCAAAGCCTTTCATTTTGACAGTTCACCAACATTCATTTTCGAACATTACTGCACTGTGTTACGCAGTTAGGGTGCTGGATGCGCAGGACATCCAGCGATCTTTTGGTGTAGTTGACCCATAGATTACTCCTATACAGACTCTGGTAGTCCATCAACTAGCCTATCGCAGTCACTGCTAGAGATAGGCCTCTCCCAGGCTGCGCCACAACACCCTGTCCTTCGTCTTCCGCCTTCCAGACTGATGTCAAGATGGACGGACGACCTAAAGATGGTGGCTGGGACAGACCGGATGCGGACTCTGGTAGTAAGCATTCTTCTTCTTCGAGTCGCTGGCACGACAGTATTTTATATCTTGTTTTCCTAAAACTTTGCCATTTCCGCGGCGTTATCGGTGGCAGCGTAGTGGTCAATATTTGACTGCATGTTTTAGGACACAGAGGGCAGGATAGGAGGTGGAGTCTGGTTTGTGACATAGCTCCTAGTAAACCTTGAAAATAGTAACTTTTTACTACGTAGGTCTGTACACCGGGCGAGTCTACGCTGCGTAAAGATGTGCTAAGTATGTACAGTCGTCCGTAAAATAAATATTTGCTTTACCCGATAAATTATTGTTTTATGTACCCAAATGCTGAAATTTAATGGATTTAATTTAATGGATTTTAGTAACGGCGCGCGGCGTGTGTTTCTTCGTAAAGTAAAATTGTCGTGTCAGAACTAACAGTATTTTCAGTCCAAGAGTTTGTGACCTTCCTGCATCCTTCCTCCGATGACTAATACCTTTGTTATTTGATTGACCTCGATGATTTGACATTATGTCAATACATACAAATCTGTCTAGCCTTTTCACATCTATGTTGGTGTCGACTTACAGTCTAACCAACCTCACACATCAGGTTCAGTTGAAAACCAGCGTCAGACACTATTGTCTGGCATTTTTGCTGAACTGGGCCTTTTTGGTGCAGCCGTGAGGCACACTTTCCTGATAATTTCTTACATCGGTCTTTGTACTTTCTATTTGTTTTTTTTATTCGTTGTTATCTGATGATATGTATCTGGTGAATTGTGTGTCTTATAGTCTGTGCTAAATAAATGTTTTTTCTTACTTTCTTTCTTTCTTTTAACCGGATGTAGCAGTCGTTACGGGTCGTCAGAAGCCCGAAAGTCTGACAACCAGTCTTATCAAGGGGTATCGTGTTACCCAGTAACTGGGCTGTGAAGGTCAGATAGGCAATCGCTCCATGTAAAATACTGGTATTATACCAGTATTTTACATGGAGCGATTGCCAATTTTAACCTCCACAACCCAGTAACTGGGTAACACAATACCCCTTGGTAAGACAGGTTATCCCTTAAACAAATGCAGAGCTGTGTAAGACTTATCAAAGATGTTAAAATGGATTTAGCTTACACTTATAAGTAGTTTTAATGTATGTAAAATTAAATATTAAATAAACACAGTATATATTTTTTTTTTTGGTGGGAGTATAGATCGAAATAATTTCAAGTGTTGATTATCAATTAATTATAAAATACGAAAATGTAGATAATTGTCGGGTGGGAAATAATTTCCCTATATTTGAATAAGGGTTATCAGACATAACGACTGTGAATGACAGCCGGGACCAACGGCTTAACGTGCTCGCCGAGGGGCTGATCTGTGTTTCCGAGGTACAGGGGGTCTCGAAATGTAATGAGTGGTCACCCATCCATGAACGACCGCAGCAAGCGTAGCTTAACTTTCGATCGATCTGTGCGGCTGTTAATAGTGAGCCTCTTTTGAATTTGATGAATTGACAGATGCATCGCTTGGATATTTGGCGCCAAAATCGGAAGTAACGCCGCCATCATCCAGACGACACGGTCGGCGCAGTGGCTAAGCGATCGACTGCTGCGCTGCGTGTCGTGGGTTCGATTCCCGCACGGAACAAATATTTGTATTGTCTACAGGTAGTTGTTCCGGGTCTGGCTGTTTGTGTATGTGAGTTTAAATGTTTGTAAACGCACCCACGATACAGGAGTAATTCCTAGTGTAGGGCAACGTTTTTGCCGCACATTGTCATAATGTCATGGGCTTTCCTCGTTCAATTTAATACGACGAAATTAAAAATACATACTTACGTCTCACACATAATACTATGAAGTTCGATCTTCACAATTTATCACCCTTAGATAGGCATGCCTACTCAAGTAACCAATCGAGTATGAATGTTAAAATTAAAAATAATACTTCGTAATTTGGCCGTGCGAAGGAAGAAAGGGATGGATAATGAGGTCGCCGATAGTGGGGTAAAAATGAAAGTCCTAGATGGCGGCTGGAATAAATTTCGAATTTTTCGTCATAGGTGTCATTTTCATGGTTTTCAAGGGTGCTGGAGACGATTATAAATTCAAAATGAAAACCTAATATGGCGGCTCCGAAAATTTTCAAATTTTTCATCATGGGTGTCGTTTTCATGGTTGTTGAGGGTGCTGAAGCCATTATAGTGAGGTCAAAATGAAAATCCAAGATGGCGGCTCCGAAAATTTTCAAATTTTGCGTCATGGGTGTCGTTTTTATGGTTTTCAAGGGTGCTGGAGCCGATTATAAAGTCAAAATGAAAATCCAAGATGGCTCAAGCGAAAATTTTCAAATTTTTTATTATGGGTGTTATTTTCATGGTTTTTGAGGGTGTGTTGAAGCCAATAGTAAGGTCAAAATTAAAACACAAGATGGCGTCTGCGAAAATTTTCAATTTTTTTCCGCAAGATCGACCGTATCAGGTCAGAGGTAGCAATTAGTCCATTATGGGCCGTGACGGACTGCAATCGGCAGAAATGGGTCATGCTGGACCATGATGGGTCGTGATGAACAATGACGGGTCGTTCTGGGCCATTATGGATTGTGATGGGTCATGCAGGACGACAATAAGTCGTGATGGAGAACGCATTGGGCCACAATGGGTCCTAATGGACAATGACGGATAGTGTTGGGCCACGATGGACCATGATGGACCATGTTGGCCCACTGTGTAAATTAGTGGAAGATGATGGTCTTCCTATTTTTTAAATAAAAATGCACACAATTCCTTAAATAGTTATTTTATTGTCATGAACTCTCGTCGAACACCTGAGCAGCTACAAACGCATGCGGTATGACGGCGTACAGCGCAGGGGTATCAGGGGCGCCGCAGGACCGACCGTATGACGTCACACCGACCACGCGCCACAGGCAGCCATCTTGTATCTGCGCCGGACCACCAGAGTCACCCTGTGGAAAGTAAAAATGTCCATTAACCATCATCGTCTGCGTAACCTTATCCCAACTATATTGTGGTCGGCTTCTGGTCTAACCGGATACCAGTATTTTACATGGAGCGACTGCCTATCTGACCTCCAAAACCCAATAACTGGGTAACCCTTGGTAAGACTGGTTATTAGACTTTAGGGCTTCTGATTAACTGTAACGACTGTGAATAACAGCTGGGACCAACGGCTTACCGAGGGGGTGATCTGTGTTTCCAGTTACTGGGTGAAACTTTGTCATGCGCTAAGACTGCTTGTCAGACTTTCAGGCTTCTGACTACCTGTTACGACTGTCAAAGATCTGCGAACGACAGTCGGGACTGATAGATAAACGTGCTTTGCGAGACCCGGAGGGGCCTCAGTATACAGGCTGATTTTTTAAAGACCAGCCAAATTTAAGGATGTGGTACAGACCATCAAACTGAACAACTTTCTCCATGGGACAAATAGCGTAATCGCGAAAATTTTATCAACTGTCCCATAGAAAACTTCAATACCTACTCGACCTAAATGTATGGGACGGCTGAATTTTAATTCGCGATTACGATGTTGGTCCCATGGAGAAAGTTGTTCAGTTTGATGGTCTGTACCACATTCTTAAATTTGGCTGGTCTTTAAAAAATCACCTGTATAATGGCAAGGCACCCATCTACGGACTGACCTCAGGAAGCGTAGCTAGATGGATCGAATGTCAGTCTTTGTCACAACTCAGGGCAAGATTCACACACCGCACTTTGACTTAACTTTGCTAAGTGAAGTACCTAAGCGTCCTATACGAATATGTACTACTAGTTTCCGCCTGCGGCTTCGCCTTCGTGGTCTGTCGATAAAAAGTACTCTATGTCCTTCCCCAGGGTTCAAAGTATCTTCATAGGTACCAAATATCATCAAAATCGGTCGGTTTCGAAGATTATACGGATTTTTGTTATAAGTACCGTATATACGAATACTTTCATATGCATTTAGTAAAAAGCTATATTATATTGACATAACAAACAGACACTTCAATTTTATTTTTTTGCATGCCTAACATGTATGTAGTATTATATTATCAGTGGTAGTCTGTATGAATAGATATATTTACCTTGTTCTTGTTCATATTCGTGTAAGCCAACATAAGCAAGCGCTTCATACAAATATGAACTTTAATGATAAACAAACCGTAGTAATTCTTACCTGACAAGTATCATGCCCGCCACTTCTGTCCCCAGCACACATGTGGCTATCAGGGGTGACTCCATTGGGCAGCTTCAGGGATGTGCCCCAGATGTCCTTACATTCCTGCATGTCCCACACGTCCAGGGAGACACTGCGCAGCTGTACGGAGTGATCACCTCCTATAATTAACAATGATGGGGATGGTTAGGTTTGAATAAGGTGTAGCGGTATCTACAACGCCACATGCGAACAACGCGTCATACTGACGTCACGAAAAGTCCTGCAACTCGCAAGCAGAGTTTACCGCGAAACTAGCATATATAAAACAGCCCGACATCAATCGTAGGGCAGTTGCCCGCCAGACACAACACCCGTCTGGTCGGAGGATCCTCCCTTTTCTATAGAGGATGAGTGGACTTTACACCCTGTTCCTCATACCTCTATGAAGGTATAGAAGAACTGGCAGTGTTAAGCGGTGTTCTCAAATCTCAAGTCTCACAACTGCAATGCCTTGGGATAATAGTCTTCTGCCTAGCTTTTTCTTAACTATGTTGGGGTCGGCTCCCAGTCTAACCGGATGCAGCTGAATGCCAGTATTTTACATGGAGCGACTGCCTATCTGACCTTCACAGCCCAGTTACTGGGTAACACGATACCCCTTGGTAAGACTGGCTGTCAGACTTTCGGGCTTCTGACGACCCGTAACGACTGTCAAAAGATCCACGAATAACAGCCGGGAGCAACGGCTTAACGTGCTTTCCGAGGCACGGAGGGGTCTTGGTATGTCAAGATGGTCACCCATCGACGAATCAACCGCGGCAAGCGTAGCCTAATTTGATCGATCAAACCGTCGGCTGTTATTACTTAGCCACAAGCCCCTCACACTTTTTATTAAATATTTTCTCTCAAAAAGTCAAGGTTATTTTAAATCATAATTTAAACAAAGAAACTCACCAAACTCAGTCCTTCCCCATCCAGTAGCGATGATACTTCTGCCCGTTGGTGGCGGCACTCCCAGACACGCTGGACGAATTACCTTCGAGAACCTGGAATTATAATCATTACTGAGTTATCAAGTTATCAATCATCTTGTGTTTGGTCCTTGCTGGAATTCTTCATTTTGACCCACTGACTAAATTACCTACTCTCAAACTAGTGAACGAGAATATCCTTTTGAAGCCAGCATGTCCTAGAGCCAAAAAATCAAAGACGTCACATCCACCCGCTTTTTTTTTTTGGGTGGGAAACCATCTTATACTTTTCCCGCTCTACGTGTCAGACTTTTACTGAGTAAAACCCACCCGTGTCCTTCAATTGCCTGTGCCAGGGGCCACGGTATCTCTTTCGAACAACCCGCGGCCCTGGCAGGCATCGGCCCTAGCGTCAGTTCGTGCTGACAGCTCTTTGAGGCGCGCGTGGAACACAACGCGCCGTCGACCCGGGCCTGGTCCTTACCGGGCGGCGAGCTGCCCATAGCTCGCCGCCCGCAAGCCCGCGCCTACGGTGGCCGGGAGTCGGCTGTTGACTCCGACATCCACCTCCTGAGTCTTAAAATTCGCTTGGTTTTTTTTTTACTTCCTGCGGTCTAGTAGTCTTTTTTTTTTTTTTTTTTTTTTCAGGATGGGAAATCATCAAATGACTCCTCCCGCTCTGGGTGGAGCAGAAGGGAGTGTCAGACTCTTACTGACTAAAACCCACCCGTGTTCCTTCCTTAGCCCTTTACGTACCAGGGCAGCGGTAACCCTTTCGGACGATCCCGCTACCCCGGCAGGCTTCGGCCCTGTCGGGCCCCGTCAACTACGCTGACATCTCTTTGAGGCGCGCGTGGAACACATACACGCCGTCCGGCACGGGCCTGGTCCTGATCGGACGGAGAGCTACCCATTGCTCTCCGCCCGCAGGCCCGCGCCTACGGTGGCCGGGAGTCGTCACGCGGCTCCCGACGCCCGGAGCGTCTCCCTCGGCGGCTGAGGCGTGAGGATCTTTCCCTCGCCCATCCCGCCACCTCCTTCGCTAGCATGACTGCTTCGCAGAAGGAGGTGACCGCCTCCCACTCCCTCTCGCCCCGGACCATGGCTTGCACCAGGGCCGGGCGCGAGAGGTCGCCGCCGCTGCCGATCGCCTCTACGAGGACACGGCGGTGCTCTGCCCAAGCGGGGCAGACCTCCACCGTATGCTCCACCGTGTCCTCTGGGCGATCCTCGCAGTGGTGACACCCGGGCGTCTCCTCCCGCCTGATGATGTGCAGGAACCTCCCGAAACATCCGTGTCCGGAGAGGACCTGCGTCAGGCGGTAGGTGAGAGCGCCGTGACGCCTCTCTAGCCACTCCTCAAAGAGGGGTCTTATCGCCGCTATCGTGGCGTGCCCTGCGCTGGGTTGCGATAGTCGCGCCTTCCATTCCACCATGAGACCGCGCCGGAGGTCCGTCCGCTCCGCAGCGATTTGCCGCGGGTGCAGAGTTTCCCCCCGACGTAGTGCCTCCGCGCGCCAGTCATACAGGCGCGCGAGGACTATCGCCTCCAGATCCCATGGTGGCAGTCCGGCAAGGAGGCTTGCTGCCTCGCCCGAGATCGTGCGGTACCCCCGGATTAGCCTTACGGCTACCACCTTTTGGGGCGCGTTCAGGTAGTGTGCGGCTCGAAGCCGCAGTGAACGCGCCCATACCGGGGCCCCGTATAGGGCCATGGACCGCACGACCCCCGCGTAAAGCCTCCGGCAGGAGGCGTTTGGCCCCCTCAGGTTGGGCAGGAGCCGCTTTAAGGCGGCCCCGGTCCGTTCCAGTTTGGGGGCCAAACGTCGGAAATGCTCGACGAAGTTCCACCGGCTGTCGAGGACGAGACCCAGGTATCTCATCGTCTTCTCGACGCCGATGTGAACCCCTCCTACCATTAGTTGGGATCCCGAAGGTGGCCCGTACCGGGGCCCATGAAAAGACATGGCCTCGGACTTGTGCAATGCCACCTCGAGACCCAACTGCCGGATCCTTTCCACGACTATCGCAACCCCGCGTGTCATCGCGTCGGCCGCCGCCTGATGCGACCTCCCCTGCGCCAGGACCAGCGTGTCGTCAGCGTAGCAAACTACGCTGACGCCATCAGGGAGGTCGGCCCGCAGCACCCAGTCGTAACCGATGTCCCACAGGAGCGGCCCCAGAACCGATCCCTGCGGGACACCGCACGACATCTCTCGCCGGTTCCAATTCCCGTCGCGACCGGGGTAGATGACGGCTCTGTCCGTCAAATACGCCCCGACTATTCGACGGAGGTAAGTCGGCACCCGGTGATACCGGAGTGCCTCCCCTATGCAGCTCCAGGGCAGGGTGTTGAACGCGTTGGCGATGTCGAGTGACACCGCCACGACCACCCCACCCCGGGACACCGCGTCCCCCGTCGTGAGGGCTCTCACGCGCATGATGGCGTCCACCGTCGAGCGCCCCTTGCGGAAGCCAAACTGGCACTCCGCAAGATCCGGCCCCGTCCTCACCAGGTGCCCGACGAGGCGGCCCGCAATCACTCTCTCAAAGAGCTTGCCGACCTCGTCGAGCAGCACTATGGGCCGGTATGCGGACGGAGAGTCCGCAGGGCGCCCTGGCTTCTGAATGAGGACCAGCTTCCCCGTCTTCCAACGGAGTGGAAACTGGCCTCTCTCCATGCATGCGCTTAAGAGCGCCTCCAGTCGAGGCCCGAGAGCCCTCGAGGCCAGGACCCAGGCTTTACCCGGCAAGCCGTCGGGTCCCGGGGCGGTATTTTTGGCCTTCAGCCTGCCTACCGCCGCTCTCAGATCTACCCCGGTCACTTCAGGGGTGTCGTCGTCGTCGTCCGTGTGGTCCGCTTCGGGCACCGCAAGTGGCGGAGCCATAGGCGGGGGAGTATGCTCCCCCCGTGAAGGGAACAGAGCGCTCACCACTTCCTCCACCAGCTGGGGTCGGAGACTCTGCGTCAGCGGGGGGGCCCAGGTGCGGAGTTTATTCCGCACCATTCTGTAAGGGCGCCCCCATGGATCTCGGTTCAGAGTCTCCAACATCTCCTCGCGGGCCGTATCCTTGGCCCGCTTGACAGCCTCTTGGAGGGTGGTCTTCGCCGCTCTGTACCCCTCGTACAGCTCCACCTCCGTGGCTTCCGCATCCGGAGGGCGGATGCGGAGCCTGCGGTGCCTGGTGTACCGATGTCGCGCGTCGACGCACGCCTTGCGTAGCGCCCCAACCTCCTGCGACCACCAGTACACCTGACGTCGGGCGCGTCCTGGCCGGACTCGGGGCATTGCCACGTCACAGATCTCGGACATGGCCTCCCGGAACCACTCCGCCTCATCGTCAATGTCAGCAGGCCTGTCCGGTGAAAACACCCAGGCCTGCACGATCGAGGCTTCCAGGAGAAGCTCCCGGTCCAGCTGCTTCAGCGCCCACCGCGGACCACTCGGGGCCTGTTGGACCAGCGCGCTAGAGGTCTGGGTGGAGACCTCAAACCGGATATACCGATGATCGGAGTAGGTCTCCACCTCCTCCATGACGCGCCAGTCAATGACACGCTGTGACAGAGCGGGGCTGGCGAACGAGATGTCCACCACCGACTCGCCCCGCATCCGCACACACGTAGGAACAGAACCCCGATTTAGGACGACCAGGCCTGTTTCCAGAGCCCAGTCCTCCACCATCCTGCCCCGCACATCCGTGCAACGGGAACCCCAGGCCAAATTCTTGGCGTTGAAGTCCCCGAGCACTAGCACGGAGCAGGCATGGTTTCTAGCGACGACGACACTCAACTCTGTTAAAGAGTTCTGGAACTCGGCGAGAGTTCGGCTCGGAGAGAAGTATACTCCCACTACTACAATCTCTCCGAACCGTGCTGCTACGCACCCCTGTCCCCTCGTGACACCTGCGAGGGACGGGGTACCGGCGGCGGCCGACGAAAGTATGGCCACTGAGCCGTTCAGGTCCTCCACCCAGTCATCCCTGGGCGGGACAAAGTACGGCTCAGCGACCACGGCGATGTTAATCGACCACTGCGCCATGCTCTGGAGCAACAGGTCCTGAGCGCAGGCGCAGTGGTTGATGTTCGCCTGGAGAAGGCGTAGTGGAGGAGTTATTACTCCTCCATTTCAGCCCCCTCCCGGGCCCCCTCGGCAGTGGTGGCGGCGGCGGCGGCGGCGGCGGCGGCGGCGGCGGCGGTGGTGGCGGCGGCGGCGGCGGCGGTGGCGGTGGCGGCGACAGTGGCGGCGACGGTGGTGGTGGCGACGACGGCGGAGGGCCTGCCTTTCCTCCTGGCTTCGGCGGGTGGAGCGCAGGACTTGCTCCCCGCCCGGTGATCGGCCGGCTTGCCAGCAGCCGCACATGCGACGCAGTGCGGCGCGGCATTGCACGAGCCGGCCGTGTGTCCGGGCTTGCCGCAGCGGAAGCACAGAGTGCTGCGGTCCTCTAAGGTGCACTGGACGCTCACGTGGTGCCCCACGAGGCATCGATAGCACCTTAGAGGTCTGGGCTCCAGCAGCTTGACCTGCGCTGACACCCAGCCCACCAGGAGCCTTCCGCCCTCCACTATCTTCCTCGCCGCCGTCACGGGACAGCTAACCGTTATGGTTCGCATACCCGTGAAGTCAGGACGTAGGGTGCCCGCCTTCACCTGGTCGGTCAGACACCCGCCCGTCCTGACGACGGCGGCTACCACCTCGGCCCCCGTCACCGAGTCATCCAGGCCCACAATGCGCATATCCGCGCACTTGACGGGCCTGGAGACTCGAGCCTCGTCCGCATTGAGGGACGCCCTTAGCTTTTCAGCCAGGGCGTCTGCGGTGGGGCCGCTCGACGCACCGGGGACCTCCAGCATGCGGGCACCAGTGGCGGTCACCCTATGCCGGAGGCCTCCGGTGATCCCCAGCTCCTGGAGATCCACCGTCGCTCTCGCTTTGGCGAGCACGTCGCCGTAGGTCACCCCCCTCTTGACCGCGTCCGGCTGTAGTGTAATGACTACAGCCGCGGTCTTGGGGGAGCGAAGCCTAGCCGCAACGGCTCGCTCCTTGCGGCGCCTCCTCTGCGCCTTTTTCCTGGCCGCTTTGGCCGCCTTCTTCTTCTCCCCGACCACCTGCCACTCGGCGTTGGTCGTGGGAGATTTGATTGGGGGAGGCGTAGGCTCTGGGGCCTTCCCCTCCCCAGCCGTTCTGCCCTTTTTGGGGGCCGGAGCCGCGGGTTTGGCGGCAGGCGCCGATTTTGCCGGCGCCGAGGCTCCGCCAGCCGACGTCGGTTTCGCCGGCGCCGGGGCTCCTCTAGCCGACGCCGGTTTGGCCGGCGCCTGGGCCCGGCCAGACGGCCCGGGTTTAGGGGCGGCCGCGGCCGCGTACGAGGCCGCCTTAGGCCCTGGGGCCGTCCTACCCGCCAAGGGAGGGCGCAGAACAATACCCTCCAGGACGGCGAACCGCGCCTGGAAGGTCGCCAGCTCCTGCCGAACCAGGTTCAGGACCTGGTTCTCCACCGGCACGGGCTGGCTTGGTGGTGGGATGTTCTGCGCTGTGCCGGCCGCTCGCATCCCGGCCAGGTCCGCTCGGAGCTCCTCGTTCTCCTTTCGGAGGAGCTCCATGGCAGCCGTCAAGCGGGCCACCTCCGCCCGCATTTCGGACATGCCGTCCGGCGGAGGCCCGAGGTGGATGGCCTCCGCTGCCGCCAAGATGGAGGCCTTGGCCGAGACTATGGCCCTGTTTTTCGAAGTCTGTAACTTCTTTAGGGCCACGTCCCGGATCGCGGCCTCCACGACCTCCGCGAACCTCTTTTTGCGGTCCGCATCAGGGCCGCCAACCTCCGCCGCCTCGTCACTAGAGGTCTCTGATGCGGACACGCGACCAGAACCCCCCTCCTTTGCGGGCTCCTCCGCTTTCTCCGCCGCCTCCCGAGCAGTGAGCCCCCTCCCTACGCCTCGCTCTCGGGCTCCTCCCCGCCTGCTGGTCGGGATCTTTCTGGCCGAAGCCAGCTCCCAGTCAGAGGACGACCCCTGGCCGTCCACTGACCTTGGCCGCTTGCCCTGTGCCTTTCTCTTGGCAGCGGCCGTCTTCTGGTCACGGCGAGAGCTCACTGAGCCTCCCGTGCTCCCTCCTCCAGATGCGGCGTCGGACTCCGACCCCGCATCACTCCTCACTACGTCTTTAGGGTTTTTGGTTTTTAAAAAATGTTCCATGTTAGTTCCCACGAGTAAAAACTTTGTGTACCTGCTCAAAAAATGCGTGGTCTAGTAGTCTTGAGCACTGCTCCTGACCATGAGGTTCTTCAGTAGCAGCCTGGAGTCCGGATTTGTGCCCGCCTGAAGGCAATAGACTTGCCCCATACAACATGGGACTTACACATAACTGGCGAAATGTCGGTGTACTTTATGTATACGTCACTCAGAATGGGCCTTTTACAAGGTTGATCACCGAAAGGGCAATGGAGAGGGCTATGCTTGGAGTTTCCCTGCGTGATGAAATCAGAAATGAGGAGATCTACAGGAGAACCAAGGTAACCGACATAGCCCGAAGAATTGCCAAACTTAACTGCGCATTGCTCGCAGAACAAATGGCCGAAATTAATAAATAAATAAATAACTGGCAAAATGTGAGTCTACTACAGGCACTCTGTCTACTACAGGCACCTTGTCTATTACAGGTACCTACACTGTCTATTACAAGCACCCTGTCTATTACAGGTACACTGTCTATTACAGGTACTCTGTCTATTACAGGTACACTGTCTATTACAGGCACCCTGTCTATTACAGGTACACTGTCTATTACAGGTACACTGTCTATTACAGGCACCCTGTCTATTACAGGTACACTGTCTATTACAGGTACTCTGTCTACTACAGATACACTGTCTATTACAGGCACCCTGTCTATTACAGGTACACTGTCTATTACAGGCACCCTGTCTATTACAGGTACACTGTCTATTACAGGTACACTGTCTATTACAGGCACCCTATCTATTACAGGTACACTGTCTATTACAGGCACCCTGTCTATTACAGGTACACTGTCTATTACAGGTACACTGTCTATTACTGGCACCCTGTCTATTACAGGTACACTGTCTATTACAGGCACCCTGTCTATTACAGGTACACTGTCTATTACAGGTACTCTGTCTACTACAGGCACCCTGTCTATTACAGGCACCCTGTCTATTACAGGTATACTGTCTATTACAAGCACCCTGTCTATTACAGGTAAACTATCTCTTACAGGCACCCTGTCTATTACAGGCACACTGTCTATTACAGGCACCCTGTCTATTACAGGTACACTGTCTATTACAGGTACTCTGTCTACTACAGGTACACTGTCTATTACAGGCACCCTGTCTATTACAGGTAAACTATCTCTTACAGCCACACTGTCTATTACAGGCACCCTGTCTATTACAGGCACACTGTCTATTACAGGCACCCTGTCTATTACAGGTACACTGTCTATTACAAGCACCCTGTCTATTACAGGTACACTATCTCTTACAGGCACCCTGTCTATTACAGGCACCCTGTCTATTACAGGCACCCTGTCTATTACAGGTACACTATCTCTTACGCCTCTGTCTATTACAGGCACCCTGTCTATTACAGGCACCCTGTCTATTACAGGTACACTGTCTGTCTACTACAGGTACTCTGTCTATTACAGGTACTCTGTTAACTACAGGTACTCTGTCGATTATGCGCAAAAATTTTACTCACTTGACTTTTGAAACCAGCTTGATGAGCGCTACATCATGGTATGACCTTCTCTGCTTATACTTCGGGTGGCGTATGACAGCTGATGTCTTCACAACGATGGCGCCACGATCGTCCAGATATGAGGACCCGAGTTGTACCGCATGAGGGGGACCACTGTAAATATCGTTACTGGTTTCAGTAAAATAGGATGAATTAATATGAGGTAATGGGTCGATGGCTCGGAGCTTTGTGATAGACGAGGGTAAGGTGCGTTTGCTGCGGTCAATCAATGAATGGGTTGGTTTATGAAAGTCAGTCTGCGATTTCGTTGAAAAAAATATGAACGATTTTTTAGACGTCTGCATGAACTACCAAGTTTTATCAGCTTTTGCACGCGACTTCGCCCGCGTAAAATTTTTTCTTCACCACCCCACCTCACCATTTTCGATTAGTGTTCTTTCAGATTTTTTTTCTTTTTTCTCAGCTCAGCAGTGATTTTAAATACCTACAACCTTCCTCAAGAATTCGGCTATAAAATGCAAACAGTTTTTTTTTTAGAATCAGACTGGTAGGTCCAGAGATTAGCGCGTTCAAACAAACAAACTCTTTAGCTTTATAGATTGATATAGTCAAGTTTGCGTCGTAGCACGGAAGTAATAACAACAGTGATAATACCTGACGACATTAGCGTCTTTGTCCTGATAGGTGCAGTGTCCCGCAGTCAGGACGTAGCGGTCGCTGATCAGAGAGCCTCCACACTTCCAGGAGTAGCCGTTGTTCTGGAAACATCATCATACATACTTAACCACATAGCACTAAAGAAAAGGGCTAGAAAAATAAAAATCCAAGATGGCGGCTGAGAAAATTTTAAAATTTTTCGTCATGGGTCGTCGTTTTCATGGTTTTTGAGGGTGCTAAAGCCGATAGCGAAGTCAAAATGAAAATTGTGGTTACAATGAAGCTTCTAAAAACTAATACTAGATGGCTCTGTATTAAAAACGCGTATAAAATTCATAATTTCTCTCATTCTGTCTCTTATATAAGAGTGGGTGTGCGTGCGAGTACCTATCGCTTAAGGACCTCCGTTCTTGTTAAGGGTCCCCCGATCGCACATGTATATAGTAAGATTGGTTTTGTCAGAATTTCGGGATCCTGACGACCCGTAACGACTATCAAAGATCCACGAATGACCGCCGGCACCAGCGGCTTAACGTGCTTTCCGAGGCACGGAGAGATCTCGGTATGTAAAGATGGTCACCCATCCACAGACCATACGCGGCAAGCGTAGCTTAACCTGATCGATCGACCTGTGCGGCTGTTATCATTTAGCCACGGGCCCTTCACGTTTTTATAATATAAAAACGTGAAGGGCCCGTGGGCCCGTGTATATATTATATAGATGTCTAGGATGAATATTTAAACTTACTGTAGCTTTCATCCAGCCAACAAGAGCCATGTGTGGGAAATCTTCGATGGTGGCAACTGTTCCGCCGATGATCAGAGGCACGTTGATAGGCACACAGTCAGACACTTTGATTTCTACCGGGTCTGGCGACGGTAACAGAGGCAAGGCCACCACTTTCTTCACTGTGAGGGATTTGTAGTAGTTGCACACTAGAAAAATAAGTTGAAGTAATGTTATAAAAGAAAGAAAATATTTTTATTTGCGGCAAACGTGACGCATAAAAAATAACAAACACAAAAAATCCGGTCACGTGCTAGTTGGACTCGCGCACCGATGGTTCCGTACTTTGTAGGTATGTAACTACAAAAATAAGGTTTTCTGATTTTTTCCTGTACTTGTGCTACATGACATTGCTTCTTGCCGTTCATGGTTCTGGGTCAACGAGAAGTACCCTATAGGGTTTGATTCCCTTGCGAATGGCAAAATATGCGGCATAAACGGAACATAAACGCCCGTATCTTTTGATTGCATTTCCTTAGAACTTTGATTTTTTTCACTGCTTCAAGGGATTGCAGCCCTGAGTATTTGATATTAATTTCAACTTGATAACACCACGCGTTCTTGAGAAAAAGGGTCTTGACAGACGGACGGACAGAAATACGGACAATGAAGTGATCTTATAAGGGTTCCGTTTTTCCCTCTGTGGTACGGAACCCTAAAAATAACAAGTTGGGTGTAAACATGTGTCACATCCACGCAAAACGGCCATCGCTCAGCATAATGCTAAGACTCCATGCGAGACAGAGCCAGAACGCTGGTTTTCAACTGTTTTGGTAATGGTAATGAGTGATGTGAAGAAATAATACAGAGTTTGTTTGATCGATCTCTGCCACGGTCAGTCAATAGATTGATGCCGTGTCCTTTAGTTTGTTGGTCTTTGGTTTGTTTGTCCTTTAAATCAAACTCAAATTATTTATTTCAATTAAACCATTTACAGGCACTTTAGAATTGTAAAAATTAAATAGTCGGTCAGTTAGTCCGAAAGTTGAAGCTAGTTGCCCATTCCAAAACGTAGATCTCTATGGAGGAGAACGGGTAAGAAACTCGAAGGACACTCTTTTAAATCAATATATTATTACAAAATCCTGAGTACATAGTTCTTGTTGCTTCTATAGGTATGTGAGAACAATTTAAAAACAAATGAAGAAATAATTCAAAATATAAGATTAAAAATAAGCCCTGGCAGTTAAGAGATGACCAGTCTCAACCGACGGCGCCTTTTTAGTTTTTTTTTTACTTTGTGAATTTTAACATTTTATAGTTACGGTTACCAAAGGAGATAAGTAACCAGGGCCGTCGGATATAGTTGAAATGTAGTAAGAAACCGATGGATGTTTTCGAATGAAATTTAATTTAATTAATAGAAAACAAACAGTTCATTTATCAAATTAAATTTCATTCGAAAACATCCATCGGTTTCCTACTAAATTTCAACTATATCCGACGACCCAGGGGCTGCAGTCTCGACATTCATAGCGATCGCTTTACGACCGAATTCGGTCGCAGAGTCCCGGATTGACAGGAGTAATGTATGGAGTGACAGGACTTTGCGACCGAATTCGGTCGTAAAGCGACCGCTATGAATGTCGAGACTGCAGCCTCTGGGGGCCTACTCAGAAGTAGTATCGGCCGAATGTTCGCCGTTTCCTGCTACAAAGTTACTATTTGGTTCGGTCGGTTCCGATCCTACACTCCTACACTCTTTCGAATATTGACTATGGTCCCGACCCAACTGAGACGATCTGAACTATTTTCGCATTTTTCAATAATATTCGGTTCGGCCATGTGTCGGTCCGATCCAAACATTCGCACTTTGTACATCATCGGAGTAGGCCCCCTGGTTACTGATAAGTAACCAGGGGGTCTGGAAAATTCACAAAGAAAAAGAAGGAAAATTCACTGTGTCGATGTACAGTCAGGGATAACTTTTGGTGACTGTACCAAAAGTAGGTTTTTTTTTTCCTACTGTACTGTACCTAAAGGGATACCTTTTGGTGACTGTACATCCACACTTTGTGAATTTTGGCATTTTGTGTACTTGTTACTACTATTTTTGTAACAAGCCGTTCACAAAGCCGTCATTGTGTAAGTCAAACTAATAGGGTAGTTACCTGGGTAAAAAAATGATTATTATATTTAGTCCGTCAGTTAGATTATCAAAAAATAATGGACACGTATTTTTTCTTTTGTCAATCAAACAAAAAATGACAAAGATAAAACGCGTCAAAATTTGGGAGTAGGGGGTCGTGACGTCACGCCTTGCTAAAAAGTGTAGCAAGGCGTGACGTCACGCGGAACTTTAACGGGCGATATCTTCATCATTTTTTATATAATTGACAAAAGAAAAAATACGGGTCCAATGTTTTTTGATAATGTAACTGACAGACTAATTAGATTTTTTTAGGCATCTAGCCGTTATTTGTGCAAAAATAATGACTGGGAAACGACTTTTATTTTTGGTGAGAAAGTTTGCTGTTTACCGCAGTGTGCAACGTAACTCACGCAAAGCATTGTGCTTGTGGGTGGGTGCATGCAACGGTACATCGGATCGTGGGAGTAATTAAAAAGTTAAGTTATAACAATTGAAACTTGTTTTCGTAAAAAAACATGAAACTTTGACCTTCAATATCTCCGTAAACAGCTCCCAGGTACGGTCCAGTACATAAAAAACTCGTCAAGTGCGAGTCGGACTCGCGCACCGATGGCTCTGTACAACTTTTTTTTTGTAATGTGACTATACGGTTTTCGGATTTTTTCCTTTACTTGTGCTACATGACATTGCTTCTTCCCAAATTTCATGATTATATGTCAACGGGAAGTACCCTGTAGGTTATAATTTCGGAACATAAACGCCCGTATCTTTTGATTACGTAGACTTAGAAGTTTGATTTATTTTACTGCTTCAAGGGATTGCAGCCCTGAGTATTTGATATTAATTTCAACTTGATAACTCGACGCGTTCCTGAGAAAAAGGGTCGTGACTGACGGACACACAGACGGACAACGAAGTGATCTTATAAGGGTACCATTTTTCCTTTGGAGGTACGGAATCCTAAAATGATCATAATAAAGGAAAAAACAAGTGACTCTTGACTTCGTTAAGGGTATTTTGACACCCAATTTAAATTATCGCCGTTTCCTATCTGACTACTCTGAGAAGAAAGGCCGAAACAAACTCAGGGGACACAGTCTCTTTTAAAGTCCAGACATAATCTTGGTCAGATCATGTGATGACCATGCCCATGTAGATTAGTGTCTGAAATGGTTTTTTGAGGAAAGAACCACACAGATTGAGTGAACCTGTCCAGTCAGCGCACGCATTTATCAGTAATCGTGTAGCTCAACTCTGCAGCTCAACGACTCGAAGAACAATACCAAAGAAAGGACATTTGGGTAGGCCGCATGAAGTACTCAAATTGCCAGACCGTCATTAACAGAGAGAAAGGAAAAAAAATTATACTCACTCGTCTCTGCCTTCTGGGCATATCTTTTCTTTTGCATTTCAGTCATATCATCTTCATCAGGACCAATCAAAATCTCTGGTTCCCGATCAGGTTGACCATTGAACGTCACTGTACTTGGATCTGAAGGTCTATTGAAGTTCCCAAAGTTATTATTGTTGGAAGCTGGTCTGTTGGTGATGGGTGGTAGACCAACGTCCACTGGGGAGGGTTGCACCCCGGGTCGGTTGATTAGAGGAGTGCCTGGGTAGTTAAAGCCCCCGAAGTTGTTTCCTTGATTGAAATTGTTAGCGGGTCTATTGTTATTAAAGTTAGAATTTCCTCTGTTGTTATTATTATTTGTAGTTCCTCTATTATTGAAATCGACTCCTGTGTTACCGAAGTTATTAAAACCATTATTGTTCCTGTTGTTATCTGGAAAATTTATGTTAGAGTCAGTGTTTTGTGTCCCTCCATTATAAATAGCCCCAGGATAATTGTTGTTGTTATTAAGACTGGCTCCATTGCTGAAAAAACCGGCAGGTCTTGGTTGGTTATTGGCAGCGACATTAAAATTGCTACCGAAAACGTTCTGCGTTGTTGCTCTATTAATTCTAGTTGTTGTTTCATAAGGGTTGTAATATTCTCCAAAAAGTATGTTGCTGTTTTCATTTTTATTGTTGAAATTCCTAGAGTTATTTTGACTAGATTTTGTGCGTCGGTCTTCAGGCTGATGTCTGTTCTCGACAGTTTTCTTCTTGCTTCCTTGTCTGTTCGCCTGTTTGTGTGGGGCCCTTGTGGCCCCAGTGTATAGGTTTAAGTTGTTATTGCCCTGAGATGGCTGGAATAATTGTTGGAGTCCTTGGAGGAGGTCTGGAAAAAAAACAGGTGATATATTTTTGGTGTTACTTTGGATGATAGACTGTGGAATTATGTGCTAACAGCTAAGGCATTGGTGCGGTTTAAAAGAAGATGTAGTGACAAAATTTTTAAAGAGTATGCTTATCTTTTATTGTATACAATCAAGTATTTTCTAACTAAACAAACAGCTGTGCTGCTGGGGAGTTTGTTGCGCCACTTCTTCCCAGCGAAAGCACTAGGAAGTGGTGCAGGGCGGGCGTTTTAGGGGACTGTCTTATGTAATTTTGACGTTCGAAAAGCGCTGATTCTCAGCCTAGTTTGAATAAATGTTTTTTTTAAATTAAGTATATAACTAATATTTTATTTCATTTCATTATTCAATTTCTGTACAATTTGAGTATAATCAATTTAAAGTTGCTTCTCAACAAAATGTATAACGCAATGAATGTACAAGATAGCACTAAAATAATAAAATTATATCCTAAATTAACTACACACATCAACACCGTCTAGGGATATTTTGTATAAAGTTCTTAAATTAAAAAAATACTGGCCAGTTTTGAATTCTTTTGAAGAAAGCTTATTTTGTAAACCTTTTTGAACGATTCTAAATTTGAATTTGAAAAAATAAATTAAAAACAAAAGATTTACGCGGCATAATGGTAGCGAACTCCGAAGGTTTCATTTACCTACAGTAGTTTTTGGCTATTTTTTATGTCAAATTTAAGTTTTATAACAAGTTATCGGTTAGTTTCGAATTAATGTTATTGTGTGCATCATGCAGCGGCGCCATTTAACGAGAGAGGAAATGTTAAGGGCAGTAGGCATGCTCCAAGCTGGGGCTACTCAACGGAGTATTGCTGAGGAGATTGGAACAAGAAAAAACGTGATATCAAGGTTATGGTCACGTTATCGTGCTTCTGGTGATGTGGCTGAAAGACACCCAAGCGAGAAGCGCATAACCACACAACGACAAGACCAAGTTTTGCAAGTTGCCGCAAGAAGACAACCAAATGTTACGGCCATGCAGTTGGTTCAGAGGCTCCAGTCAGAGCACCAGTTGCTTGTGAGTGACCAAACTGTAAGGAGAAGGCTGCATAAAGCAAACCTTCATGTTCGCAGACCGCTTCGTACTCCAGCACTACGCCGAGGAAATCGTGGACGACGACTAGAGTGGGCTCGTGAACATTTGCACTGGAAAGATAACCAGTGGTCTGTAGTGCTGTTTACCGATGAGTCCCGGTTCAGTTTCCATCCCGATACACGTAGAGTACGTGTTTGGCGAGTTCCTGGTCGTGAGAGCCGTCTACAACATCCTCAGGAAGTCCATTTATACCACGGCGGGACAATTATGGTTTGGGCGGGAATTCGTGTTGGTGGAAGAACAGACCTCGTTTGGATCAGAAACACCATGACGGCTGAAAAATACCGTAACGAGGTGCTAGTACCAATAATCTACCCCCATCGAATACAAATGGGCCAAGAATTCACGCTCATGCACGATAACGCCCGTCCGCACACAGCGAGAGTGGTGACGAGCTGGTTACAGGAGCACGACGTATCGGTCTTAGGCTGGCCCGCTCAATCGCCTGACCTAAACACCATAGAACACGCGTGGGACATGCTCCAAAGAAGGGCTTTGAGGAATTTCTCTACAAACATTGCGACGGAAGAGCCACTTTTTTTGCATCTTACCCGGACCTGGGACAATATACCGCAGCAAGACTTGGATAACTAATCCAAAGCATGAAAAACCATTGCAAGACCGTTATTAACGTCATGGGCGGTTTTACTGACTACTGATTTTTCACATAACTGTTAAAAACAGATTAATTTTTCCTTATTTTTCACTTTTTCTTGAGAAACACATTTATTGTTAGTTTTACCATTATTTCACGTTTTTTCTTTATTTGAATAAAAATTTGTTTACGCAAAAAAAATAATTTTCTTTTATTCTGGAGTGTAGTCTGATAAATGGGCTTTATAAACATATATGCATGTTGTATGTTATTTTTAATAAATTTTGAGTAAATTGAGTAAATCCAAAATATCCCTAGACAGTGTTGATGTGTGTAGAACTATTTACAAACTAAAATATAGCGTCGAAAAATTCATCCGCATCGCTGTCGACTGGTAATGTACCCAAGACACTGGCGGCATTGCCACGTTGTATGGCAATGCTTAGCCTCTGGCTAAGGTAAAAGGCAGCCCTTGGGTCATGGGAAGTGTTAACCAGTCGTTTCGAAATTTCCTTAAAAAGACCATGCGCATTCGGACTGAAATGACTTTTGATTTTGATTTGCCTACAGTTTTGACAAGTTTTTGACATGGATTGTCGCTGAGATTAGATACGAGAATT
This sequence comes from Apamea epomidion, assembly GCA_947507525.1. Taxonomy (NCBI): domain Eukaryota; kingdom Metazoa; phylum Arthropoda; class Insecta; order Lepidoptera; family Noctuidae; genus Apamea; species Apamea epomidion. The sequence continues at coordinate 1,356,578 of OX382255.1, forward strand.
GGCCTTCTGATGCTACAAGGAGTAACAGGCTAATCCCGTGAGATAATTTACGACATCCACGTGGGCGAAGCCGCGGGCTGAAACTAGTTTTAAATAAGTACAATGTTTACGAATGCACCCAGAGCGATGGGCAAAGATCGTCACTTACTGGACGCTTGAGGGCAGTGGCGTAACTATACCCTTTGTGGCCCGTGGCAATTTCATGGGATTGGTAGGGCCCGCCCTCAATGTAAAGAAGCTCAACCAACGTTATATTTTTTTTTACTGGCACTTCGCCCGCGATTTCGTCCTCGTAGATTTTGTAATTTCGAGACGTAGATTTCGGGTTCGATTCCCGCACGGAACAAATATTTGTATTGCCTACAGGTCGTTGTTCCGGGTCTGGCTGTTTGTGTATGTGAGGTTAATTGTTTGTAAACGCACCCACGATACAGGAGAAATTCCTAGTGTGGGGCAACGTTTAAAAAAAAAAATATAGCCCTACAAAACTGAATACCTGACCGCTTCCTTGGTCTAGTGGTCGAAAAAAGTTTGCATTTCTACACTTCGGTATGTTGGGTTCCTCCTGGGCTCATGGCCCTCACGGGCCGGGGGCCCCCTCCGGCTAGGGGCCCGTGGCATTTTGCCACTCCTGCCACCCTATTGTTACGCCACTGCCTGAGGGAGGACATCGCCATCGAGTTAGACCACGGCGATGGTGGTGCAACAATGTGGTAACATTTGCAAGGCCAACATGGCCAGAGATCGCACAAGACAGGGAGTTTTGGAAAAAACAAGGGAAAATAAAAATGTAAAATTATTTATGTACTTATGGGTAAAAATGGTTATGGAAGAAACTAATCCTTATCTTTCTAAGACTAGGAATCATCTTGGCCTCCGACGGGTGTCTTCGCAAAAAAAAACGGGTTGCACTCCGGGAGTGCCGGCAGAAATGAAAACTTGAATAATAACGTTGTGCATTTTTGATATTTTGGAATGCGGTCTACTCTCCCTCCGTCTTACGAATTTTCGATTAGGTCACGTGTCCTGACACGAGCTCCGTCTTACGAATTTTCAATCAGGTCACGTGTCCTGACGCGAGTTTAACATTATTTACCCATCACAAAAAACTCTCCCTCCGTCTCACGAATTTTCGATCAGGTCACGTGTCCGGACGCGAGCTCCGTCTTACAAATTTTCGATCAGGTCACGTGTCCTGATGCGATTTTTTTTTTTTTCAAATCACAAAAAAAATGCACAACGCCCCTAAAGTACCTAGTTTTCACTTCAAAAAAATGTTTATGGAAGAAACTAATCCTTATCTTTCTAAGACTAGAAATCATCTTGGCCTCTGACGGGTGTCTTCGCAAAAAAAAAACTCGTCCACAATTTATAACTTATTATTAATGACAAAATATCTTGTCTGAGTAGGTTATTAAAAGTGTTTTTAAAATACTTCTAGAATGTAGGTACAGCTGCAATTGTAATAAATTACGGACCGTCTTTCATAATCATCTGCTAGCTTTTGCCCAACTATTTTTGGGTCGGCTTCCAGTCTAACCAGTCTTCCAGTTTAAGGGATAACCTGTCTTACCAAGGGGTATTGTGTTACCCAGTTACTGGGTTGTGGAGGTTAAAATTGGCAATCGCTCCATGTAAAATACTGGTATAATACCAGTATTTTACATGGAGCGACTGCCTATCTGAGCTACACAGGTAACTGGGTAATAAGAAACCCCTTGGTAAGACTGGTTGTCAGAGTTTTGGGTTTTGATGACCCGTAACTACCGTCGAAGATGCATGAATGACAGCCGGGACCAGGCTTAACGTGCTTTCCGAGGCACGCATGAAGAGGATCTGACGTAGAATGTCCCATTCGCAAAATGTCACCGTGTAAACGAATGTCCTATTCGCGAAACGTCCTATTCGCAAAATGTCCCATTCTCAAAAGGTCCCATTCTCAGAAGGTCCCTTTCTCAAAAGGTCCCATTCGCAGAAACACGGTCACCCATACACGGACCAACCGCGGCAAGCGTAGCTAAACCTGATCGGTCGACCCGTGGGGCAATTATTACTTAGCCACAAGCCCCTCAATTCGTTCTTATTGATTCTGACGCGGTACAAAGTTCGGTCAGCTAGTAGACATTTAGAAAAACGCATAGATAATGCATTCTTTTGGCATCCCAAACAAAAAAATAAAAGAACTAACGAACGTAGATACTATTTATGTTAAAAAAACTAGATTAATTCACCTTTAACATGACTATGTCAAAAGTATAATTATAAACTTGAGGTTGTTATTGAAAATAACCAGTTCCTCGAGTGCTCGAACTGGTATCATCTCGTCGAAAAAAAAGCGAAATCTTAATTGATCTGTTATGTACCTACTTATGACTACTACTTTGGTATTTATTGCATGATACTTAATAATATAATATGGTGATTTGGAATGGAGATAAATGGTATCATCGTCATAAAAAGGCTAGCTTATTCGCAAATGGGTGTCCCATAAAGTGGAGCAGACAGAAGTGATGCGACAGCGCGACGCAACTCGTAGTAGAACGATTTCTATAAAAACTTCATGCGAATTATTCTTCCAGAATCGCGTTGAGCCTGTCTGTGGGAGTCTTAAGGCGACATAAGATGACATACCTACCGGGTGTCAGGGACATCCACGCGCAACCAGTACGAATTTAGCAAATGATTTTAGACCCCTTAGCGTAGAGATTTTTTGTCGGTTATCAAAAAAAAATACGTACTGTTTCATAGGAAAATGCAATACCTACGCGGTCAAAATGTAAAAATGTTATTTTTGTAATGTTGTTTTTATAATGTTGTTTTTTTTTTAATAACCGATGAAATCTATCGACGTGAGGGTGTTTAGAATCATGTATAACAGCCTATAACGTTCCCACGGCTGGGACACAAGCCTCCTCTCACAGAGAGGGCGGGCCGTCCGGGCCGCTGCCACAGGGCTACCACTGCTTCCAGCCACTTCATCTTCCCAGCGAAAGCACTAGGAAGTGGTGAAGGGCGGCCGTTTTGGGGGACTGTCTTATGAAATTTTGACGTTCGAAAAGTGCTGATTCTCAGCCTAGTTTGAATAAATGACTTTTGATTTCCTACTAGCCCACCTCTCCTCCTTTATTGTTGTACAAGCTGCGCTCCGCGGGTTCACCCGCATAAGTTTCGATCCCGTCGGAATATCGGGATAAAACGTATCATATAGGTTAATCCTGGTTATAAACCATCTGTGTGCCAAATTTCGTCCAAATCCGTTAGGTAGTTTTTGCGTGAGAGATTAACAAACATCCATCCATCTATCCTCACAAGCTTCGCGTTTATAATATAGGAAGTAGGATTTTAGTTACCGAGGTATTGTGTCTGTCCCCTGGTGACTGTGATCACGGTGAGCACCAGCAGGGTAGTGAGAACGCAGCTGGTCCCCATGATCGCATTCTTGTCTGAAACAAACAGAAATATTGTTAGAAACTGCTACTATGGACGTCACAAGGCCAGAGTTAAAAAAATTACGAAAGTGAAATTCTCTATCACACTATATCTTTACACACATGGGCTTGTGGCTCAGTAATAACAGCCGCACGGGTCGATCGATCAGGTTAAGCTACACTTGCCGCGGTTGGTTCGTGGATGGGTGACGGTCTTTAGTAAGAAAGAAAGAAAGAAAGAAAGAAAGAAGATCCAGACCCCTCCGTGCCTCGGAAAGGACGATAAGCGGTTGGTCCCGGCTGTTAATTGTGAATCTTTGATAGTCGTTAAGGTTCGTCAGAAGCCTGAAAGTCTGACAACCAGTCTTACCAAAGAGGTATCGTATTACCCAGTAGCTAGGTTGTGGAGGTCACTTATGCAGCCGCTCCATGTAAAATACTGGTATAGTTTGACCAAAACCGCTGTACTGCGACTTCGGTATGTGTGTGGCGAGACGGGGGGACAGTGCAGGCCGCTCATTCGTCATCGCTCACGGCGTCCCGCCCCCCGCCTCGCCGCGCATTCCTCCCGCCTCGCCGCGCATTCCTAAGGCGCGGTACAGCAGTTTCGGTCAAACTATACTCAGGTGCATCCGGTTAGACTGGAAGCTGACCCCAACATAGTTGGGAAAGGGCTACGCAGATGATGATCAGTTAGCTCAATTTTTAAACTGATACTAGTATTATGAAATCTGAGCCTGGGAAATGTTTTTATTCAGCTGACTCAGCTGATTCACGAAACAATCGCCAACTGTGAGGGACTGTCCCTGCTCTGTGGGGCATCGAACTATCAAGGAGGTTGTGAATTTAAATCTCGATAGTTTCGTTATTGAACCCACTCATATCGGATGTTGCTGAGTAGTGGTGGCCCAGTGGTAAAGGCCGCGACTTACAAGTGGTCGTGGGTTCGTACCCACGCAGGCGTTTTACTTTGCGTAAATAATTTCATCACCACTGCTCTCAAAACGTTGAAGGAAAACATCGTGACGAAACCGGCATGTCCTAGAACGAAAATATTCGAAGACATGTGACATCTACCAACCCGCACTGGGCCCGCGTGGTGGATTACAACCCACTCCCTCTCGAAGAGAGGAGGCCTGTGTCTCAGCAGTGGGAACATTGTATGCTAATTATGTTATGTATATAAAACATTTGTATGATAATTATTTATTTCATTTTAACTATCTATTTACTCTGGGTACTAAATTAAAGCTACTAACTAACTAACTATATAAATAAATACAAATACAAAAGGATATTTAGGCGTCGAAGTACTCGTCCGCGTCGCTGTCATCCGGAAACGTGCCCAGAAGACTGGCAGCATTGCCACGTTAAAATGAAAGAAAGGAAGAAAAAAAGAAAGAAAGAAAAGAAAGAAAAAAGGAAAGAAAGAAAGGAAGAAAGCAAAGAAAGAAAAGAAAGACAGAAAGAAAAGAAAAGAAAGCAAAGAAAGAAAAGAGAAAAGAAAGAAGCAAAGAAAGGAAAGAAAAGAAAAGAAAGAAAAGAAAGAAAGAAAGGAAAGAAAAGAAAGAAAGAAAAGATTGAAAATACATTTATTTGGCACAAACTAAAAGACACAATACACCAGGTACAACAAATGCCATTTGACGTTTGTATAAGTAAATTGAATAGGTTACTCAGCGATCATTACGACGCCCTTGCTTGACCACATTATACTCATTAAAGATTGAAGTAAACAATTTTTTCTTTATTTATTTCTTTTAATCAGTATGTTCGGGCTTCGGTGACGACTTAGAAGTTTTTTGTTTTCATTCAGATTCATTTATTTGCAATATACATTTTATGATGTTTATTATAGGTGGTACAGGATATTCTTTGGCACAACATGTTTGACCATGGCTGGTGTACAAATAAGGTCGGACGACCATAGAAATTAAAAAAAAATACAAAGTTAAATAATATAAAAATAAATAACAATTGGTTGACTCTTCACGTGACCAGAAGGCTGGCCTATTCTTAGCCCAAAGAATCAGCATTGCCATCCAACGTGGTAATGCTGCCAGCCTTTTGGGCACTTATCCCATTGACAGTGATGCGGACGAATTTTTTGATGCCCAATGAGCTCCTGCCTTTTTCTATATTTTTTCGTATTTTATACTTGTATATAATCGTATATAGTATATATTAGTTTTAACTGTAGAAATAAAAAATCAATTTGATTAATAAAATCTGTAATAACAATTACATTAATATTAGATTTAACCAAAAAAAAAATTGATGAATTAATATTCATGCTATTCAAAACCATATAGAATAGATTCAGTCAATATATTATTATAGTTATTTGAGGGACAGGCAACAATATGTGGAATATGCGGGGCACGCGTCAGATCCAGAACCTTGGCCCTTTGAGTTTCCTTCTGATGATAAACGACCTACCAGAAGTAGTTCAAGACGCTAATTGTTTGTTGTTTGCCGACGACCTCAAATTGTCCCTCGCGGTAAAAGGCAGTGATGACTGTGTCAGGCTACAGGGGGACATTGATAGAGTAGTGAGCTGGAGCAAGGAAAACCTCTTGCAGTTTAATAGCTCGAAGTGTGTGGCCATCACTTTTTCTCGCGCGCATAGTCCCATAACACATACCTATCATATGGACGGGTTGCCTATGGCACGGGTCACAGAAGTCAAAGACTTGGGAGTAGATTTTAACAGAGGTTTGACTTTTCGTGATCACATCATGCGTAGCTGTAAAAGAGCCTTTAGAAATTTAGGTTTCATGCTTCGTACGGTCAGAGGGTTCACGAATGTGAAAGCTATTATAGCATTATATAATGCATTGGTGAGGAGAGGCCAGTTAGAATGTAATGCAGACATCTGGGCGCCGCATGAAGCTAAATATAGTCTTATGCTGGAGAGGGTACAAAATAAGTTTATAAGATATTTATATAAGCGTTATTATGGAGTCATCCCTTTTACCCGTTAATGTATCCAACCTTATTTATTTTAGGTATGGTAGGATACAATGAGCTAAGGGTTAGGAGGGATCTTGCACTCACCTCATATATATTTAAGTTACTGAGAGGGAAGGTGCATAATGCAGTTATTTTAGAGCTGGTGAGTCTGTGTGTTCCAGACAGGTACGTGTGGCGACGACGGCAGCCGCCACTGCTAGTGGAACCGCGCGCTCGGACCAACCTTTTAAGGAAGGCGCCCCTGACGCGCGCACTCCGCACGCTCAACCTCATAGCGAGTGGGACGGACTTATTCTGTTGTTCTCTGAGTGAATTCACAAGGAATGCATTATTTATAATAAGTTATAGGTGTTAGAGTTTAAGTTAGGATAAACGCATTTACCGTATTGGGTTATATCCTGTAATGGTAACTGTAAGTAGATAAATAAATAAATAAAATAAATATCAGAGCGATTTGTCATTAGTAAGGATTTAGGTATGATTTTAATAATACCTTTAGTTTACTACGTGCCTCGGAAAGCACGTTAAGTTGGTCCCGGCTGTCATTCGTGGCTCTTTGACAGCCGTTACGGGTCGTCAGAATTCCGAAAGTCTGACAACCAGTGTTGCCAAGGGGTTTCGTATTACCAAGTTACTTGGGTTGTGGATGTCAGATAGGCAGTCGCTCCATTGTAAAATACTGGTACTCAGCTGCATCCGGTAAGACTGGAAGCGGAACCCATTGGAATAAGTCAGGCCGATGAAGTTTTTGTCGTATCTACGTTTATATTTAACACCAGTGTTGACTAAGGAGTCTTTCCGGATCTTATGAAACATAGTAAAGTAGTACCATTGTTCAAATCCGGTGATAGTAAAGATCCCAACAATTATGACCTGTGTCAATTCTGCCAGTTCTCAGTAAGGTGTTTGAAAAGTTGATGCTCAATCAAATGTTACGTCACTTTAATAAAAAATACATCTTTCATGAACACCAGTACGGCTTCACCAAAGGGCGTTGTACCACTGACGCCGGTGTTACCCTAATGAAGAACATTTTTAACGCCTGGGAAGAAGCACAAGATGCTATTGGAATCTTTTGCGATCTCTCTAAGGCGTTCGATTGCGTAAACCATGAAACACTTCTGATGAAACTCGAGCACTATGGGATTAGGAAAACAGCACTTGACTTGTTAAGATCATACCTGAAAGATAGAAAGGTTAAAGTCCAAGTAAATGGCGTAAACTCATTGGGTTCTGAAATGACAATGGGCGTTCCTCAAGGTTCGATATTGGGTCCATTCCTCTTTTTAGTTTATATTAATGATTTACCCCAATTACTTCAAAATCAACCGAAGATGGTGTTATTTGCAGATGACACATCATTGATCTTTAAAATAGACCGACGGTCACAAATTCTTGACGACGTGAATAACTCTATTCTTCAGGTCCAAGATTGGTTTACGGTTAATAATTTAGTACTTAATGAAAAAAAAAACAAAATGCATTCGATTTAAATTACCTAATGTTAGAAGTAGCGAATGTGACATCGTATTGAATGGCCGAAAATTAGAATTTGTTAATCAGACAGTTTTCCTAGGAATCACGCTAGACGAGAAATTACAATGGGGACCTCATATAACATCTATTGCGGGGCGGCTAAGCTCGGCCGCATATGCTGTTAGAAAGATAAGACAATTAACAGACGAAGAAACCGCGCGCTTGGTCTATTTTAGTTACTTCCACAGTATTATGTCATATGGCATTTAACTGTGGGGTCGGGCTGCTGACATTGAATCCATTTTTATTTTGCAAAAGAGAGCTGTCAGAGCCATTTACAATCTACGTCGCCGCGAATCTCTTAGGGAACTATTTAAAAGGATTAATATTATGACGGTACCTTGCCAATTCATTTATGAAAATATTATGTATGTAAGAAAAAATCAACATCTTTTTAATAAAATAAGTGATAGACATAATTTTAATACTAGAAATAAAGATAAATTAGATCAACCTTTTTTCAGATTATCTAAAGTTCATACATCTTTTATGGGGTACTGTGTTAAATGTTACAACAAAATACCTTGTGAAATATTGCAATTAAATGAAAGAAAATTTAAAACTTATATTAAAATTACACTTTGTAAGCAAGGATATTACAAATTAGAGGATTATATCCAAGATAAGAATGCTTGGAAACATGCTGGTCTTGCTCCATAGGACAATCTCTAGAGTCTAGACAAAATCAAACTGGTTGCTAATGTAATTGTATAATTTATTCTTTTTTTTTTTTTTTCTTTTACATTGATTTACATTCTGTAATTACTTGGGTTCACACCCGGACTTAGTACTCCTTATTTATTTATGAAAATCGTCTACGTTTGGAATGTTTGTGAATATGTGAGCACCATGTATCTATCACATAGTTGATCTATATGTCATGGTTACATTTATCCATTTTAATTCTTTTAACTATTGTGGTATAGTAATTTTATTTTTGGGTGCATCGTCTTCACATATAATTATATAAATAATGTATGCAATATATTGTAAAACATTTTAAAAGAGTAACGGTGGAGTTTCTTGCCCATTCTTCTCCATATGAAAACTACCTTTTGGAAGGGGCGACTAGAATCAATTTTATTTTAATTTTATTTTTGACGTTCAAAAGTGCCTTTTATGTGCCTATTTGTAATAAATGATTTGACTTTGACTTTGACTATCTGCTGTAAACATGACTCAGAGAAAGAGCACGTACACAAAAAAATAACAAATTGGGGGAAAAAATCGACCTTTCACGTAATACCTAATAGGTTGTATACAGGGTTACTAGTAATTCTACGTATATCCGTCAGGGGCTGATAAGGGGGCCAAAATGCAACAAATTGAACCCCCATATGTATGGTCGAAATTCAATAGTTTTCGAGATATTTGAATTTTAAGGGTTTTTCGATATTTACCCAAAATTTGACATTTAATTCCAAATAAAAAAAGAACTACATATTTGAATGGGTACCATTAAAAATCATGTTGTAGCTGGCACTTCAATTAAGCTATGGCCATAATTAAAACTACTTAATTTAACAAAATAATTAAAATAATGAGCGATATAAGAATAATATCTTACCAATATTTTCATTTTACGCTTCAAAAATGTTGTCTCGTCACAAAGAGCTAACAATTATAATTGTGTAAATACATATATGTCGGAGTCATTCGTTTGACTATTCGGGACGTTAGCGCCATCTCGTGGCGCTAGACAGAGTCTAGCCTGAGTTCCTGGTGGGACGAGAGCAACAGGTACAAAAGCGGTGTGAGCAGAGCTCTAGAGAGGATCGAAACATTGAACATCGTACGAACAACATGTGCTCAGAAACTGTCAATTGCGTCCCGAATCGTTGAGTTAGTTGAGTGTGTGACTCGCTAGTGTGACTAACTAGTTCATAAGTTCTAATCTGATTTGAACTGTAAACCGTTTTTCTATTGTGCTTTAACCAACATTACCCATAGTACGCCCACAGTAATTAAAATATGCCTGATGCTAACGAGAGACAGACATACCATCTGCGACATATATATTTGTTACGGCCGCGAATCATATTTTAATCAACGTACAACTTAGTACTGACCAGCAAATTGCAAAAAACGTAAGAAAATTTGAATTTCGCGGGCTACCTTGTAGCTAGGAGAACAGTTATAGTTCACCCCTACAAATATTTGTTAGTATAAGTTCTACGCTTACTTAATAACTTTAATATGTACATACCACAAATACCCTTTAATTGCAATAAATATTTTTATTATATTAGTATACTTAGTTAGTAGCCTATTATAATGTTAATGATTTTTTAAATGATAAATCGGTTTGAAGATACTGACTGAATCTATTCTATTTATTCTGAATCGCTTGACTATGTTGACCATTTTTTTTAAATTAATTAGGTATTAATGTTTTTTATTTTATGGAAAAGAAGTCACATTTAATTCCTTTATTACATTTAAATACTAACAAATTACATTTTTAACACTAATATATACTATATACAATTATATACAAGTATAGAATACGAAAAAATATAGAAAAAGGCAGGAGCTCATTGGGCATCAAAAAATTCGTCCGCATCACTGTCAATGGGATAAGTGCCCAAAAGGCTGGGAGCATTACCACGTTGGATGGCAATGCTGATTCTTTGGGCTAAGAATAGGCCAGCCTTCTGGTCACGTGAAGAGTCAACCAACCGCTTGGCGATGTCCCGAAAAATTCGATGAGCACTCGGACCCCAAGGCCCTAGTATTTTAACCCCAAACGGCTCAATTATATAGCTCCCAATAAGGGGTTTATATTTAGGTATTAATGTTGATTGTAATTGTTGATTTGTTTATGTTACCTATTATTCTTTGTATTTTTAATTTTGAAATTTTATTGTCTTTCGACCTAATTTGTACACCAGCCATGGTCAAACATATTGAACCAAAAAAATATCTTCTAACCTTCGATCAATAATAGTACTAGATTCCCGATAAGCGCTTCAAAAACGGCCCGAAAAATAAGACCACGAATACTTTTGTGATCTTATTTCAAACAAAATGTTTTTAACCTTATTACTTAGACTTTAAGTTTTATATTAGAATAAATGACTGAAAATTTGAAAATAGAATAACTTTTTATTTTCAACCGACATTTTAAATATATTTTGCAATGGTAATTAAACTTTATTTTTAAGCATTAAGGTTTATAATAAACTGAAGTTGTTAATAATATTAAACTTTTTTCGAAGAAATGTAGATGTTTACGTGTGTGCAAACGTGGCCACTTGAGCGACTGATTTTTGTTCCTGATCCTTAATCTAGTACTATTATTGACCGAAGCTTCTAACACCTATAATAAGCATCATTTCGCATCCTTAATGGAACACTGACCCATTAGTAGATAGGTCAGATGTGATTTCCGTTTTTTTTTTTACTCAGATCTCATCAATAGTTAATCATAGACGTTCAAAATACAAGCATTCATGATTAATATAAATCAGTTTTATTTTTATGCATCAACAAGTAGGTTAAGTCCTCATAGCAAGATCTCCTTTTGCGATTTCCCAAAAATCGTCTTTTTTGAGTTAAGTCAGTATTCCATTAAGCATGCGATATATATGTTTTTGTAAATAAAGAAATTTGAATTTGAATTTAATGTTGTAGGACAAATCTTTCTGAAGAAGCTCGACCGTGGAAGTACCATCAGTATACCTATTTCTAATCTATACCTATGCACGCAAAACTTTAAAGGCGTAATACTTATTATAAAAGACATAATGCTTATTTTATGTAAATAAGATAAAATCACTGTTTATATTAAAATTCTCCGTAATATATCGGAAGCGAGCCAACTGGTTTCTTGTCCGTATAAAAGGTCAGATTCAGTCTACGGCCGTCTGCAGGGTCATTAAGACATGCCTTTTTTACATACAAACAGGCTGATTTTTTAAAGACCAGCCAAATTTAAGGATGTGGTACAGACCATCAAACTGAACAACTTTCTCCATGGGACCAACATCGTAATCGCGAATAAAAATTCTGCCGTCCCATACATTTAGGTCGAGTAGGTATTGAAGTTTTCTATGGGACAGTTAATAAAATTTTCGCGATTACGCTATTTGTCCCATGGAGAAAGTTGTTCAGTTTGATGGTCTGTACCACATCCTTAAATTTGGCTGGTCTTTAAAAAATCAGCCTGTACATAATGTCACACCAACTTCCCATGGGGGAGGCAGAAACTAGAGAACGTCATCTGCTACGATCCTTACTTATTACTTTTGCTTCGTTTACGTTCGTACTTATACCAAGGCCAATTCTCGTAATTTAAAACGTTCAAAATCTAGTCACAGTCTCGTCTCAGCGACAAACAAATGTCAAAATGTAGGGGAACTAGAGGTAATTTTGACAGATTGAGACTGAGATCAGAAGGCTAATTCTCTTAATTTAAAACGTTCAAAAACTAGTCACAGTCTCGTCTCAGCGACAAACAAATGTCAAAAACTTGTCAAAGTGTAGGGAAACTAGAAGTATTTTTGACAGATTGAGACTGAGATCAGAAGGCTAATTCTCTCAATTCAAAAACTAGTCACAGTCTCGTCTCAGCGACAAACAAATGTCAAAAACTTGTCAAAGTGTAGGGGAACTAGAAGTAATTTTGACAGATTGAGACTGAGATCAGACTGTGAATGATCTTAAAATTACGAGAATTACGCCTCTAGTCAAACACGCACGCCAACTGCGAATTCTACGCACCTGACCTTTCTGAAGAACACTACCAAATATAAAGTCACAATAGTAATGTAATGTGTGTAGTTGTTTTCATTTATTTATGTATAATTGCATGCTGCACTGGTTAACGTCATCACGTCAACGCCGGCTGCCGCTGAAAACCAGCGCTTGGGCTCTGTCTCGTATAGGGTCTTAGCATTATGCTGAGCGATGGCCGTTTTGCGTGAATGTGACGCATGTTTACCCCCAACTTGTTTTTTGTGTATTTATGTCCTTTTTTCATGCGTCATGTTTGCCGCAAATAAATGCATTTTCTTTCTTTCTTTAATCCTATGTAGGGCAAAGTCTAAATGCGACACCCAGATTACATGGAGTCCTGCCATTCTTCTTTTATTGAAATCAGTTAATATCAGGATGGGTTCTGGAGGTTAGTTACGCAGTGGCTCCGTGTATAACGTACTCATCTGCCAGCGTATGTATTCCCTTCGACGTATAACCTGTCAACTATCAAAGCAAGAGTGAACAGGCATCTTCTGGGCACGCTCGTTCCATCATAGACCTCATCCATCACTTTGGAAAGTGATGGATGAGGTCTATGATGCCAGGCGAGATCACGGTCAAGAGCAGGCTCATTTCGCACAAAAAAAAAGTTAAATACTGGTATTCAGCTGCATCCGGTTAGACTGGAATCTGACCCCAACATAGTTGGTAAAAGTCTAGCCAGTTCATGATGGTACCTTTCAAACCTACTTACTTTCAGATCCAACCAGAGAAATGTTTTCATTCACTAATAGGTACAAATAATATAATATCTTCTTTTTATTCAATTCACAGTTACAAAAAAACGGTAATAGGAACTGTCTCGGAACGGTATTACGACCCACTTATGTCTAATTTTCGGTCCATAATCAGTACAGTCTGGCAATCGGCAACACGATAAAAAAGAAAATAAGTACAGTCAACAGCAAAAGTAGATGATCAAAATCAGAAATTCAATACTAATGAACGGAGTTCGCGTCAGAACTGTGTGGCGTCGAAATGATTCAAATGTATGTGATTGTAAATTATACCAAACATTTACTACTAGTACAGCTGCCATATATTCGTGATCAGTTTTGACTTTGGTTTGAATTTCTGATTTTAATCATCTACTCTTGCTGTTGACTGTACACAATGAGCATAGTATTCTAAACATTTGCAAGTAGATTTAAAGGTTTCAAGACCAATTTAAGTCTGAATGTCTGGTTTTTGGAAGTAAACCTTTTACCAAAAAAAATAAAATAATAGGAAGAAATGGGCTTGTGGCTAAGTTATAACAGCCGCACGGGTCGATCGATCAGGCTAGGCTACGCTTGCGCGGTTGGTTCGTGGATGGGTGACCATCTTTACATATCCAGACCCCTCCGTGCCTCGGAAAGCACGATTGGTCCCGGCTGTCATTCGTGGATCTTTGACAGTCGTTACGGGTCGTCAAAAGTATGAGTCTAATAACCAGTCTTACTAAGGACCCAAGGGGTATCGTATGTAGCGGGATCGTCCGAAAGGGTTACCGCTGCCCTGGTACATAAAGGGCTAAGGAAGGAACACGGGTGGGTTTTAGTCAGTAAGAGTCTGACACTCCCTTCTGCTCCACCCAGAGCGGGAGGGGTCATTTGATGATTTCCCATCCTCTTAAAAAAAAAAAAAAAAAAGGGGTATCGTATTGCCGCCGGGGCTGCGGGTTGTTCGAAAGAGTACAAAAAGCCCTTATCTAAACATTAGGCAGCTTTAAAACCGTGTTTTCGATGACCTCTGGCACCCAATGTAAGATTTGACTTGTGTTTAGGATACCAAATTGAGTTGTGAAGGTCAGAAAGGCAGTCGCTCCACGTAAAATACTGGTACTCAACCGCATCCGGTTAAACTGGAAGCCAACCCGAACATATTTGGTAAAAAGCAGGCAGGTGATGATGATGTTGTTTCATAGTTGTTGTTGTTTTGTGTATCCACGTTTGGCCAAGAGGGTGAGCCTCAATGAACATCAATAAACCACCCGGTATTTAGTTATACATGTATACAATTATGTACATATTTATCATTCTGCGATCAGAATATAAATGACTAATTATTTATTGTTTATTACCACAAGCAAAATACGTTATTTTTAGAATACACGAGAAAAACCGCAGAATGAATGGTCGAGCAATTAAGGACCGTATGTGGTTGGTGTTTAAGTTCAAAGTCCAATATCGTTGAAGGTTTTAGTTTATTTTGACCCTGTTTTGCATTTGTGTTGTTTCGGATCGTTAAGCTAGTCACATAAAAACATTGAAGGAACTGCTTCTAATTTTATAAACGGGTCAAATTAAATTAGCTAGCGAAACTCTGCAGACGTAATAGTTATCGATATTTAAACACGATAAAATATAATAAAAAATATTTGTTTTTTTTTGGCTGTCAACGACCTCTGGTAGGTATTGTTGTTACTTGAAATGGTCGGAGGATCCTCCCTTGTCTATGGAGGACTAGCTGCGCCCCGCGGTATCAGCCGCATAAGTTTCGATCCCGTGGAAATATCGGGATATAAAGTATCATATGTGTTAATCCTGGTTATAAACTATCTGTGTGCCAAATTTCATCCAAATCCGTTCAGTAGTTTTGGCATGTAAGTAACAAACATCCATCCATCCATCCATCCAAACTTTCGCGTTTATAATATTAATAGGAAGTAGAATGAGTGAACTTTTTGACGACACGGTTGGCGCAGTGGCTGAGCGATCGACTGCTGCGCTGCGTGTCGCGGGTTCGATTCCCGCACGGAACAAATATTTGTATTGCCCACAGGTAGTTGTTCCGGGTATGGCTGTTTGTGTATGTGAGTTTAAATGTCTGTAAACGCACCCACGATGCAGGAGTAATTCCTAGTGTGGGGCAAAGTTTTTATTTAAAAAAAAAAAGGAAGAAACTTACACCCAGTTCCTCATACCTCTGTAACAATTCTATTCATAATTATATAACAACTCAGGTAATATTCCTCATTAACCACATGGGTGCCTTGTATAGTAAACGCATGAGAATTTAGTAACTCGACACGCGAGGGGAAAAACCATTGAGTAGGTACTCGTATAACTTAGTACCTAGGTATGTTTGTAAACAGTGTCATATTACTAACACTCAGTGGATACTTAGTTGTACATGGTTATTTTTTTAACTAATAGTTTATAATTTGACCATTAGTAATGATATTAAATCATTAGATAAAATAAAATTGATCAAAAACTACATTTTGCAAAAATGTAACCATTAGTTACTATTTTTAACAATTGGTTGAGTTTAACTACGGATCAAAAAACCGGCCCCAGAAAGGTATGAGCATATTTAAGGTTGTAGTACAAACACTGACCTCTATTATACAAGTACACTGGACTAAATACATATACAAGGTGGGCCAAAAGAAATCACCCTAACCTCCCAAATCTTGCTGAATTTAATGAAAAAAAAACAAAATGAATTAGATTTAAATTACCTAATGTTAGAAGTAGCGAATGTGACATCATATTGAATGGCCAAAAATTAGAATTTGTTAATCAGACAGTTTTCCTAGGAATCACGCTAGACGAGAAATTACAATGGGGACCTCATATAACATCTATTGCGGGGCGGCTAAGCTCGGCCGCATATGCTGTTAGAAAGATAAGACAATTAACAGATGAAGACACCGCGCGTTTGGTCTATTTTAGTTACTTCCACAGTATTATGTCATATGGCATTTTACTGTGGGGTCGGGCTGCTGACATTGAATCCATTTTTATTTTGCAAAAGAGAGCTGTCAGAGCCATTTACAATCTACGTCGCCGCGAATCTCTTACGGAACTATTTATCAGGGTCAATATTATGACGGTACCTTGCCAATTCATTTATGAAAATATTATGTATGTAAGAAAAAATCAACATCTTTTTAATAAAATAAGTGATAGACATAATTTTAATACTAGAAATAAAGATAAATTAGATCAACCTTTTTTCAGATTATCTAAAGTACATACATCTTTTATGGGGTACTGTGTTAAATGTTACAACAAAATACCTTGTGAAATATTGCAATTAAATGAAAGAAAATTTAAAACTTATATTAAAATTACACTTTGTAAGCAAGGATATTACAAATTAGAGGATTATATCCAAGATAAGAATGCTTGGAAACATGCTGGTCCTGCTCCATAGGACAATCTCTAGAGTCTAGACAAAATCGAACTGGTTGCTAATGTAATTGTATAATTTATTCTTTTTTTTTTTTTCCTTTGACATTGATTTACATTCTGTAATTACTTGGAGTCACACTCGGACTTATTACTCCTTATTTATTTATGAAAATCGTCTACTTTTGGAATGTTTGTGAATATGTGAGCACCATGTATCTATCACATAGTTGATCTATAAGTCATAGTTTCATTTATCCATTTTAATTTTTTTACCTATTGTGGTCTAGTAATTTTATTTTTGGGTGCATCGTCTTCACATATAATTATATAAATAATGTATGCAAAATATTGTAAAACATTTTAAAAGAGTAACGGTGGAGTTTCTTGCCCATTCTTCTCCATACGAAAACTACCTTTTGGAAAGGGCGACTAGAATCAATTTTATTTTAATTTTATTTTTGACGTTCAAAAGTGCCTTTTATGTGCCTATTAGAAATAAATGATTTGACTTTGACTTTGACATCTGTCAAAAATCGGTTTACCGAATGTACAGGGTATAGTGAGGACAAATCTTGCGATTCCAATCTTTAGGCAGCAGAGTTTGACTTTACTGTGTTAAAAACGCTCTCCAGGAAAACACACCAACTTACTTTCACACACAACGTTTCCGTGACGTCATTCATCGGTAAATTGCGGACGCCATGTGACCGTTCACCGCTTTCTTACGAAACCAAAGTTGACTAATTTATGAATAATGCTAAGTTGCTACGAGTAACGCAGTCTTAACCTGTGTATTTAAAATTTTACCTCCGTTGTGTTTTTCCTTCAATAACAACTCGATCATTCGTTCATAAAAAGCTGCTCATCGCGGTGTGTCACTGTGTTGTTGATTAAGGAACTTTTCCTTAAAACTTCGACACCGTCGACGAATTTAATAAGGGGAAATATTTGACTGGTCCTCTAAAAACTTTTTGCGCTTTTAAGGATGGATAATTTCAACACATGGTTAATTTCAACACGAATGATGTAATCAAATATTTTGTAACAATTTTATGATTTAAAAGAGTGTCCATGGAGTTTCTTGCCCGTTCTTCTCCATAGGTACCTACGCTTTGGAATGGGCAACTAGCTTCATTTTTCTGACTGACTGACCCTTTGACAATTCTAAAGTGCCTGTCATTGGTTTAGTTGAATTAAATGATTTGAGTTTGAGTTTGATACTTTTTTTAACTGATTGTCTTTTTAAGTTTCTGACCTGTATTCTCATAGGTCGCGGAGTCCCTTTACCCCACGGGAACCCACTACCGGGACAAACAGTGTCCTATACCCAGGTACTCAGGTCATAGTCTATCCGCGCGTCTTCAAAGGTAACAGACAAACACGAGTTACTTCCACATTTAAACACAACAGTTACGAAACTATCTTTTGGAAGGAGGAACTAGTATAATCTTTCTTTTTTTGGAAATTAGACAGATAATAGATAATAGATAATTAGGACATGAAAGATATGACTCATGATCGCATAATTAAAAAATTATGACGTTCAAAAGTGACTTTTATGTGCCCTGTGCCACGGTAACGCTAATCGCAGTTTCAGCAGCTCGGAGTCCGGATTTGTAACCGGGTAATGGTAAAATAATACCCACCATTTTAATGACAATATCCACCAACCCGCACTGCCTAGTGTATTACAGCCCGTTCTCTCTCACAGAGTGTAGACCTGTGTCCCAGCAGTGAGAACACTTTAAGCTGATTATGAAGCAATGGATTAGCAATTTTTTGACGGCACGGCTGGCGCAGTAGTTAAGCGATTGGCTGCTGCGCTGCGGGTCGCGGGTTCGATTCCCGCACGGAACAAATATTTGTATGACCTACAAGTAGTTGTTCCGGGTCTGGCTGTTTGTGTTACATGTGAGTTTAAATGTTTGTAAACGCACCCACGATACAGGAGAAACTCAAAATCAGGAAAACACAGAATTAAAAAAAAAAAAAAAACAAAAAAAATCCTTCGAATGTACAAGCAATATTTTTGTGTTTTCCTATCAGGAATTTCTCAGTAAAAGCCTTTTTTTTTTTAAATCGCTGCCACGAGGACACGGCTGTGCTCCGCCCAAGCCGGGCAGATCTCCACCGTATGGTCCACCCTGGCGTTTCCTCCCGCCTTATCCTGAACAGGAACTTCCCGAAACAACCGTGTCCGGTGAGGACCTGTGTCAGGCGGAAGGTGAGGGCGCCGTGGCGACTCTCTAGCCACTCCTCAAAGAGGGGACTTATCGTTGTGATTGTGGCGTGCCCAGCGCTGGGTTGCGACAATCGCACTCTCCATGCCGCTATGAGATCCCGCCGGAGCTCTGTCCGCTGTACCGTGATTTCTCGCAGCAGCGGAGTTACGCCCCCGGCGTTTAGCCTCTTTTTTTTTTTGGGTGGGAAATCATCAAATGACCTCTCCCGCTCTGGGCTGAGCGGAAGGGCGTGTCAGACTTTTACTGACTAAAACCCACCCGTGTTCCTTCAGTTGCCTGTGCCAGGGGCCACGGTATCTCTTTCGAACAACCCGCAGCCTCAGTAACAGCCTTTTTTTTTTTTTTTTTTTTTCTGGGTGGGAAATCATCAAATGACTCCTCCCGCTCTGGGCGGAGCAGAAAGGAGTGTCAGACTTTTACTGAATAAAACCCACCCGTGTTCCTTCAGTTGCCTGTGCCAGGGGCCACGGTATCTCTTTCGAACAACCCGCAGCCCCGGCGGCATCGGCCCTAGCGGACCCCGTCAGTTCATGCTGACAGCTCTTTGAGGCGCGCGTGGAACACAACGCGCCATCGACCCGGGCCTGGTCCTTACCGGGCGGCGAGCTGCCCATAGCTCGCCGCCCGCAAGCCCGCGCCTACGGTGGTCGGGAGTCGGCTGTTGACTCCCGTCCAGGGCGTCTCCTCCTGCGGCGGCTAGGCGCGCGAGGGTGCAGCGATTGCCTCTCTCTCACGCGCTCCGCCTCCTCCTTCGCGAGCATTACTGCTTCGCAGAAGGAGGTGACGGCCTCCCATTCACTCTCGCTCCGTACCATGGCCCGGATGAGGGCCGGACGCGAGAGGTCGCCGCCGCCGATCGCCGCCACGAGGACACGGCGGGGCCCCGCCCAAGCCGGGCAGACCTCCACCGTATGCTCCACCGTGTCCTCCGGGCGATCCCCACAGCCTCAGTAACAGCCTTGAGTCTTGATCTGTGGCAATAGGCTCGCCCCTTACATTCATGTTCATGTCCAACATGAATTATGAAATGTGGGTAGGCATACTATTAATACACCTCTGCTGTACTCCTTCGGGGCTACAGCGAGATAATTGCGTAACACACTATCAGTTGGAATGGCTTTCATTTTGACAGTTCAACTATATTCATTGCGTTATTCACGTTGTTGAGTAGACAAATCTTTCATATATTATATAAGGCAATTAAATTATTCTGAAAAGTAACGGAGTTACCGACATAGCTTGCAGAGTAAGCAAACCGAAGTGGCAGTGGGCTGGCCATGTTAGTCGAAGGACCAATGGCCGGTGGAGCAGGCTAGTCCTGGAGTGGAAACCGCGTATTGGCAAGCGTAGTGTGGGACGCTCCCCAGCTAGATGGACGGACGATCTAAAGAAGGTGGCTGGGGCAGACTGTATGCGGTAGGCGGAGGACATTGTGTTGTGGCGCAGCCTTGGGAGAGGCCTATGTCCAGCAGTGGACTGCGATAGGCTGAGTTGATTGGTTGACGAAGCAATGTTTCACGAATTGTGTCCAAATAAACTTTTTTCTTTCTTTTTTTTCTTTCTTTCAATGCATGCATTGTATGCTAGTTTTAGCAAATTCTTTTAAGAAACTGTTTAAAAAAACTCGACCATCTGTAATGAACTACAATACTTGCAAATAAATTTCATTTCATTTCAATGGATTAGCAATATCATTCAAAATGCTTCAGACTGAGATAGATTGTGTTATGCAATTAGAGTGCTGGCATGTTTAATGTTATCTAGGATATTTAAGCTCTTTCTGACGCAATAAGCAATACCTAGCCTTAATTATTTTTTAATACGTAGATGCGGGCCAATAATTATGCTCATTAATGCAAGTATTCCACAGACAGATAATATTTATAAACGATAAGACTGTCAAACAGGGCTGTAAGCTACTCTATTTCACAAGTCATTCATTACAACAAAATTAAAGGTAAGGAAACTGGAATCTTAAAAAAAGGTCTGGAATTCCCCCTGATAATCCCCCATAGGGGGAAAACTAGAATCGAAAAAAACACTTATTCCACATGTCCCCCTGAAAGTGCCCCCTAAGGGGGAAAACTGGAATCTAAAAAGAAATCTGGAATTCCCCCCCTGATAATCACCCTTTTTTTTTTTTTTTTCAGGATGGGAAATCATCAAATGATCCCTCCCGCTCTGGATGGAGCAGAAGGGAGTGTCAGACTCTTACTGACTAAAACCCACCCGTGTTCCTTCCTTAGCCCTTTATGTACCAGGGCAGCGGTAACCCTTTCGGACGATCCCGCTACCCCGGCAGGCTTCGCCCCTGTCGGGCCCCGTCAACTATGCTGACATCTCTTTGAGGCGCGCCTGGAACACATACGCGCCGTCCGGCACGGGCCTGGTCCTGATCGGACGTAGAGCTACCCATTGCTCTCCGCCCGCAGGCCCGCGCTTACGGTGGCCGGGAGTCGTCACGCGGCTCCCGACGCCCGGAGCGTCTCCCTCGGCGGCTGAGGCGTGAGGATCTCTCCCTCGCCCATCCCGCCACCTCCTTCGCTAGCATGACTGCTTCGCAGAAGGAGGTGACCGCCTCCCACTCCCTCTCGCCCCGGACCATGGCTTGAACCAGGGCCGGACGCGAGAGGTCGCCGCCGCTGCCGATCGCCTCTACGAGGACACGGCGGTGCTCTGCCCAAGCGGGGCAGACCTCCACCGTATGCTCCACCGTGTCCTCTGGGCGATCCTCGCAGTGGCGACACCCGGTGATAATCACCCTTAGGGGCCAAAAACTAATATCGAAAAATACACTTATTCCACAGATCCTACCCCCCGAAAGTGCCCCCTAAGGGGGAAAATTGGAATCTAAAAAAAGTCTGGGATTCCCCCCTGATAAACCCCGCTTGCCGGTGCTGGTTGCCAAAATTTTGTGTAATTCTAGTCACTCATTGAATTGAATTTTATGTATACTTTTATTGGAAATAATGTAATTTAATCTATTTGTCTCAGTGGCCTATTGATCTTAAATCGTTTTGTATACTTTTATTATTTATTGAATTTTATGTTAATTTTTATTTTATTTAATGTTTCATTAGCAATTATGTAATTTTATTTAATCAACTTGACTATTGTATGCCCTATGGGCGGGACATAGCTGTTCTCATTGTTTTTCTTTTTATCTATTTAACACCTGTACCATGTACGTACCTGTGATCCACAATAAAGATTATGAATTGAATTGAATTGAAAATTGGGGGTGACTACCGATGACGATATACAATACAACACAACACAATACAATTATTATTAATTATAAAGAAACAGTGTTACTAGCACAACTGCTAATTTTAGAACAACATAGACAGATACCAAGACGTGAAGCTACCCGAAACTGTCAAAATTTCCCAATCAATCTTGAACGTAGCGATAAAGTTGAAAATCAATTAAAGAAATTTGACAGATTGCAGTGGCTTGGTGTGCTTAAATGCTATTAGAACATCGAAAACTTTCCATCATTAAAGAAACAGTTAGGTCCATCAGAAACACACAGTCATATATTGATTGGAAATTAAGGCAATTATTTCGGCGTCAATAATTTTATGGAAAAAGATAAATATAAATCCAAAGTCAGTCCTACCACTTCAGAAATGCATTGTAATATTTTTTTAATTATTTAAATGTTCGTTCCTTGATTTAGTTAACTACGTTATTAGTATATTACTGCATGTTGTTACTACATACCTACTTCATGTATTAACTTCATGTATTAAATATTTGCATGCCATCATTAAATGGCGGAATGTGTCTTTGCACTACAATTTTATATTTATCATCTTTTGACAGACGCAGGTCAAGCTACCCGAACTGTCAAATTTTCCCAATCACATTTTGAACCGAATGCTTTAGCGATAAAGTTGAAAATCTATTAAAGAAATTTGACAGATTGTAGTAGCTTGATTTGCTGGCGTCTGTAACAACCACATATTATGCAAATAAACGATTTTGATTTGAACTTTGAAAATATCTATAATACCTATACAAGGTGTCGTCTTGCATCCTCGTCAAATTCAAGGAGGTAACTATGCTACTGATTCTCGACACGAATCAATAATAAAATAACTAGGTTTTCGGAAATCGGCATGTGTGGGACACGCATTTTAAAACGCGGCCTGTGTGAGACCGCACTGTAACTGCCCTTTTACACACACATGCAAAAACGCGGCCGCTTATTTATAACGATATCATAACGCGATTCTGTTCTTTGAAAGTGTTGTATTCTGAAATACTGTCAAAGTTAAATAACTAAAAAAACAAGTATGTATTCATTATTTACCAGGAATCGTAATTTTATTTGATTATTTATATCTTTTATAACAGCCTCCTGGAATTTGACGAGGATGCAAAACAACAGCTTGTATAATTTGCGTGGACACAAAAGGGTTCTAATTTTAGGTGGAAAAGTAAACATTTTTGTTATCGAAAGGTGACCTTAATTAGAAGTTGGTATGACGTCAATGGCTCTGCAACCAGTTAAACGCATGACACGCATCTTTAAAATCGGATATGTCAATACTCCCGATACATTTTAAGAGTCTCCACTTAGTACTAGTACTTACTTAATATTAAATCATCATTTGCCTCGCCGTTTCCTAACTATGTTGGGGTCGGCTTCCAGTCTAACCGGATGCAGCTGATTACCAGTATTTTACATGGAGCGACTGCCTATCTGAACTTCACAAACCAGTCTACTGGATAATACTATACCCCTAGTAAGACTGGTTGTCAGACTTTCAGGCTTCTGACGACCCGTAACGACTGTCAAAGATCCAGGAATGACAGTCGGGACCAAGCACCAGGCACGGGGGGATCTCGGTATGTAAAGATGGTCATCCATCCACGGACCGACCACGGTAAGCGTAGGTTAACCTGAGTGATCGACCCGAGCCGCTGTTATTATTTAACCACGAGAACCCCTTCATTTATATTCATCATTGTGAAATTCATATTTCGTTTTAAGTATTAATCTCGATGGCTATAAGAGTAGGGGAAGACCAAAGAAACGATGGATGGACTGTGTGAGTGATGATATGGTTAGAAACGGGGTGACTATCGAGATGACGACTAATAGAGAAGTGTGGAGGAAAGAGACATGTTACGCCGACAATAAATAAATGGGGATAAAGGACAGGAGATTGATGATTGTGACATTCATATCACTGTAATAAATAAACTTCAGCTGAAAGAAGGTCTGAGGGCCTAAAAAGGCCACTTTAAGCAATACCTCTAAAGTTATTCATTTCCTGAATTCCCAGCAGATCATTAGCAAGTCCTCTAATTGTCGTAAAATTTCATTTCATATTTGGTGTAAACATTGCCGCATGAAAAAAATAAAAACCGTAATTTTATCGGTAAATTTTTCATTACAGTTTTTATGAATCAAATTGGTTTTATATTTTTTATTTCTACAGTTTAAATGTTATTTCATTGTGATATAAATTGCACACAGATCATATTATGAATTGTCAGTTTGTGACCATCTTACGATTTTTAATATGATTCATATTGTTATCCTATTATGATTCTGCCAAAGTGGCCTTTTTAGGCCCCCAGTCTGCTGTTATCATGAACTTACAGGATGTCCGATACAGATTATTCTATATATTAATGTCACTTTATTTTTTTTCATTAATTGTTTGCTCAATTATATGGTGTAGTGGAATCCACATGCGAACAACGCGTCATACTGACGTCACACAAATCCTGCATCTCGCAAGCAGAGTTTACCGCGCAATTAGCATACATACAAACTTCCCGACATCAATCGTTGTCAATTCGAAATCATAGCTTCGCCGCGATTAACATTGACTGTATTTCTGCTTAACTTAGTGCTATCTATTCTATTTGTACTACTCTTTCTTCTTAGTGTAACTCTTGTGTGTGTGACTGTAACCTGTGTCTGTGCAAAAAACTTTCTTCCTTCTTCTTGTGTACTTCGGACTTTTCTTCATCCCTTCTGTTGGAACTGAACAACAACTCAGAAATGAAACAACGATTGTATAGATATTCTTCTATATAATTCTCACAACCAAAATATAAACGCTCAGTTCGACAGTTCCAACCTCAATTCCCTCCAAAACGTGCAAAAGTCCACTTTCAACTTTCAAATAATGGTGGCAAAGGTCTCAACTTTTAACAGCCTAACAATATTCATTAAATTAGTCGATCACTACTTTTGTGACGGGTATCTGTCAATTTTCCCAGATGAAAAATACAAGATTGTGTTTACGTGCCTATGACAGCTGACAGATACTTGTCACTGGTACAAATAATAACAATTGGATAACCTAAATCGTGAATATAATACTATTAGTCTTACACAAAGATTATAATAACTATTATAAAGGAAGTCTTACACTTCGTACACGTTCGTACATTCATAATCACACATGCCTACCCTACCTACAATGGCTAGTTACATTCTCGACAAATAACTAGTACTGGCATGGTTATCATGAAAGTAGAATAACTCCTGTGTGCGGACAGCCTTATCAATAAAATTGTCACTTTAATGTGTGTTAATATTTTATTATTCCCACTGCTGGGAGCCAGTCCCCCTCTCGAGGAGTGGGAGTGGGCCGTCATCCACCACGCGGGCCCAGTGCGGGTTGGTAGATGTCACGTGTCTTCGAATTTTTGGTTCTGGGGCATGCTAGTTTCCTCACCGTTTTGAGCGCAGTGGTGATGAAATAATTTTCACAAACTAAAGCGCTTGACGGGGTTCGAACCTACGACCAACAACTCGTAACTCGCGGCCATTACCACTGGGCCATCACTACTTGCTCACTGCGAGTTAATAAAATTCAGGTTATCTCACAAAATATTTTCCTTATCCATAAATCAATGATCTCAATCAAGATAAAGTGTGTGTCATTATCATCTGTCGCGACTTTCCTCAACTTGTTGGGATCGGCTAATCGGCTTCCAGTCTAACCGGATTCAGCTGTATACCAGTATTTTACATGGAGCGACTGCCTGTCTATCTTCCACAACACACTTACTGGGTACACGATACCACGTGGAAAGACTGGTAATAAAAAAATAAAAACTTTTTTTGCGGTAAAAATTACGCAGAGAAAGAACACAAAAAAAACAAGTTGGGGGAAAATATGCGGCACATCCACGCAAAACGGCCATCGCTCAGTATAAATGCCCTAAACCCTAATACCCTAGAGGTAGAGCCCCAGCGCTGGTTCTTGCCCGATCTTCTCTATACAGATCTACGTTTTGGAATGGGCAACTAGCTTCAACTTTCTGACTAACTGACCGACTATTTAATTTTTACAATTCAAAAGTACCTGTAAATGGTTTAATTGAAATTAATGCTTTGAATTTGAGTTTGACTACCCGTAACTAATGTCAAAGATCAACGATCTATTCTGGTAAAATCTCGCCGTGAACTAAGATGAAGTGAGTTCTGTCAATAGTGCCAATCCCTAGCATCAGGTGGAATTACAGCTCACTTGTAGCTCACTTCACCAAAGTTTTGGTGAGATTCACCAAATTATACAGAATAGATCGGCAAGAAGAATAACCTAGGAGGTTTTGGTCTTGGTGTCTCCATAAATGAAGGCCTCATGCCAAGACCATAGAAATTCTTTCTTATATCTCTGGGCAAGACTGTGTCAGCCAGCGGTGTGTAAAATGGTAAATGTAAGTCTTACAAATAGGTTTCGTATTACCCAGCCACTCCACGTAAAATACTGGTACTCAACTGCATCCGGTTAAACTGGAAGCCAACCCCAACATACTTGGAGAAAAGGGTAGGGCAGACTTCTTAAAATCCTCCGGTAAATCATTAAACAGTTGTGCTCCTACAGCAAATACTGTTTCATAGCCGTAATTAGTCCGTGCACGTGCAGTCATTAGTTGAAACTTGTTCTTACTTGTTGTATTGTCATTACAATTGCAATTATAATTGGGCGGACAAAGCAAAAAGAAATGCGTTGAAAGTCGCTGTAAAAGGTTAAGGTCACAAGGTATAAGGAAGGGCAAAGTCGAAACGAAAAGCACTGGTATACGCAAGCGGAGGCTAAAGTTCTGTTGAATTTTGAGATACCGTAAAATGGGGTGACATTTGAATAGCGGGGTGTCTTTGATGATTACTTTTTTTCGTTGATTTTTTAGTAAAATCTCGGAGTCTATGGACTGCAGATTTTTTTTTTATTTTGGGTTGGCACCATTGACAGTTTTGCCATATTTCTTAAAAATGGCTGCGGTTTAAGCTGTGACATTCCATGACAATAATGATTTAAAATTAATAGTGCGACAACTAGCAAAATAGTGTGCTGGAGAACTTCAGTGGTACAAGGGTAAGTATTATTATTGTAGTTTCAGAACTTATATTTCATAATTATACGGTTTCTTTAGAATAATATAAATCTGATAACTTCGATTGATGACGACCATTTTGTTTTCTGTGTTGAGTTTTATTCCTTGGGGTTAAATTGATTAACGGTACGAGGCGACATTGATAGTTATCAAAGTGACCCCAAGAAACGAAATTTGCGTGTATTCATACTAAAAGTACTGCATAGCAAAGTCATCCTTTTTAAAGGTAAAATGGTGCGAAACTACAAGAAGACGCCGGGTACCCGCCACTACAGGAACTATACGGATGAAACCCTCGAAGAAGCTCTGCAAAAAGTTACGGATGGAGATTTGAGCATCAACGCAGCGTCGGTAAATTATAAAATACCATTCGGTACTTTATACAATAGATATAAGGGAATGCATGGATCAACTCCTGGAGGGCAACCTGTATTTACATATGTTGAGGAAGTTGCAATTTTAAAAGCCGCCGCAACTTGTGCCGATTGGGGATTTCCACTCACCAGTTTTGACTTACGAATGTTTGCAAAATCATATTTAGAACAGCATGGAAGATATGAGGCTAAATTCACAAATAACATTCCTGGCATTGATTGGGCGATGACTGTCCTAAAACGCCACAATAATGGATATGGTCAAAGAGTTGCCACCAATATAAAAAGAGCAAGGGCTGCAGTAGGCCGGGGTTCGATCAACGCCTACTTTGATAATCTTGAAAAGGTTATAGAAAACGTACCACCGTCGAACATCTTTAATTATGACGAGTCAAATTTATCGGACGACCCGGGCAAGAAGAAGTGCATTTACAGACGCGGTGTTAAATACCCCGAAAAGGTGATGAACCACTCGAAGAGTTGTACTAGTATTATGATTTGTGGATCTGCCGATGGGACTTTACTGCCCCCATATGTAATCTACAAGAGCATGCACTTATACGATACGTGGAAAGAAAGAGGCATAGCTGGATATCCTTGCTGTCAGCAACCATGTTGCAGTCGTGGCAGCAGATATAATAGGACTGCAAGCGGGTGGATAGACGCTTCAACCTTTAGAGACTGGTTTATGAGTTGTTTCTTACCTCACGCTAATAGGCTCGAAGGCCAAAAAGTGTTAATTGGAGACAATTAGTTGTCACATTTAGATTCTGACGTATTAGAAACATGCCAATCACATAACATTAGTTTTGTATGTCTTGTGCCAAACTCTACGCATATCTGTCAACCTTTGGATGTTAGTTTTTTTCGGCCTATGAAAGCCGCTTGGAGAAAGACCCTCGAACAATGGAAGCTTAGTAACCCCAAAGCTTCAGCTGTACCAAAGGACGTTTTCCCACGACTTCTGAGAGAAAACTTAACAGAAATGGACAAAGTTCGAACTCCTGGTGACGCCAATGAAGAGTTCACATCTGCTATTAGAAGAAATTTGATCAGTGGTTTCAATGCAACGGGAATTTATCCTTTGAATAGAGCAAAAGTTTTAAACAAAATCCCTGCGTCTCAAAACGAAGCAGACGTAACTGCGGCTGTGAGGGATTCATTGACTGATTTTTTGAAAGAACAACGTTTTGGCAAAGATTCTGAACCAACACGTAAAAAAAAACGACTAGCCGTTGAGCCAGGAAAGAGCATTTCAACTATCGATGAGCCTGGGCCTTCGACATCCACTGCCGAGGCTGAACCTTTGACATTTTCACCCATTAATGAACCTGATATCGGCGAAATTATTTTGGAAGATAGCATAAGCCAGCGATATTTGCGCCAAAGCGTTCTAGATAACGACGATGATGCAACAGACTGCGAGTCGGTTGCAGATGACCAAAGAACATAAAAGGAAAATGTTAGGCAAGGTCCAGAAACTGGTGAATTTATTTTGGCAAAATTCAACTCAGCCAAAGGAAAAAAAACTTATCAGTATGTTTGCATGGTTGAAGAAAATGTCGGAGACAAACTCGTTGTTCTAGGATTCAAATCTCACAAGAAAAATAAAACTATATTTCATGCAGTAGAGAATGATGTCTCCATTATAGATCAGTCTGATGTCATAGCTTATCTTCCCAAACCTAAACAGGAAAGTGACTTATACATATTCCCACAAAATATAAATGTAAAAGAGCTGTAAGCTATAATTTCTTATTTTATTGTATTAAAATTAAGTAAAATGTTGATCTCAATGTTTAAATTAAAAGACTGTACGTGATACTTATCGTAGTTAAATATAATTTTAAAGTTTATTACTACTTTAGGAGTACACGTTGATTTTGACGATTTTTCTAGTAATTTTTGTAAGCACTAAAGTGCAATAATAAAGCAGAAGGCTGATTATTCGTAAGGAATCTGTTGTTTTGTTAGAAGGCTGATTATTTGTAAGGAATCTGTTGTTTTGTTACTAAGATTTTGTGTTTAATTCACTACATTTTGTCTATTTCATAATACGATATTTGATTATACTACAAAACGTGTTTTTTTACCACAATATACCTCTAAAATCAATTCTCAATGTTACCCCTGTTATCAAACACACCCCGGTGAACTTTGGAGTGTTTTAATTCAAAAACTAATGACTGCACAATTTTTTTAATTTTTGTTTTTATTTCCTGTTAGGGGCTACTTTCTTATTACATACAAAAAACGGGGGCAATCAAAGCGACCCCATATCAAGTATAAAGATGATAAGCCACTTAATGTTTTTTTTCTCGGAACCTACAGGGCGTAAAAATTAAATAAATAATTTTATCAATAAAAAACCATGAGTCGCCATTACAGTATTTTTTTTGTATTTTTTTATAAATAACTGAAGAAGTTACAGTCAGTTTTATTTCAAAATTAATCAATGTAACCCCATTTTACGGTACTTACTTTTTTATGTTTGGTTGTTTTTTAAATTTTTACTGCTGGACTACAGAACCGATTTTGATGCTCAGACTAAGGAAAAGAATAGACATGACATACCTACGAAAAAAACGTGCATACCTAAAATGTGAGTCTGGCAAAAAGATGGCGGCTTGTGGCATGCGGCAGCCTAACAAACTGCACCTACCCATAATAAATGCAGTCTTATGCAAGTTCGAACACTTTAGACAAGCAAAATTTTCGCCTAATAACAGTAATAACACAAAATTTTGTTCAAAACACTGAATCAAACAAGTCGCGATGACAACTGATGTACTTTTTGTTGAACTTGTTGGCTGTGACAAAACATGGCGACCGGCCGCAGTGAGATATTTTGTAGATAATGTTGCCGTTTTTGGTAATGATAAAACTACTGTTGTCCTTTTTTAAATATGATTACCCTCATAAGTTAAAAAGAGATGCCATTATGTCAGTAACTATGCCGTCGAAATACATCACATTCCTTTAGCTACTGTTCGTTATGCCGAGTGCTTTCTTTTCCTTAGTCTGAGTTTTGATGAAACTTTACCAGGAGATAGCTTGAAATTTCAACGCAGTTCTTGAATCGTGTACGGCGAAGAAATTGCGTAACACAATAACAGTAGGAATGGTTTTATTTTGACAGCTCAACAACATTTATTGCGTAATTCACGTTGTTGAACAGACACATTTTTCCAACATATAAAGCAATGGATTAGCAATATCCTTCAAACTGATTGTAATTAAAAATGTGATACGCAATAAGGGTACCGAGTTTATGATAACGGTTTGCGTGTCGATCGATGTCCCTGCATAACCTTTTTAACCGACGAAAAAAAACTTTCTTGGCCAAAGAATTAGCATCGCCATACAACGTGGCAATGCTGCCAGCCTTTTGGGCACTGTCCCTGTTGACAGCGATGCGGACGAATTTTTTGATGAACTGTGATTCTTTTGCTTATTATTTCACATGTACATATGTATTATTATTGTGTAATCAATTGTTATCATAATTTTTTTTATTTACCAGGTTTTGTAAAAGTTGGAAAAATGGCTAGGCAGATAATAATGTATTGTATTGACTATATCGTTTCGAAATGTTGCCACTACATAAAACGTAAACGTTTATTGAGGATGATATTCTCTATATGATATATAGATAGCGATCTATATGATATAGCGATAGCATGTATATTTCCTTTTTTTTTTGCTTTTTTTTATATCCCTGTTTGTTTCTATTCACATTTAAATTAAATTGTATTATTTTGCTATAAGTACGCTGTACCAGTACAGCGTCCGAATAACTGTTTGCTTTAAAAAGTAAAATAATTGTTTTATTACTTGTTGATGAATAATTGTTTGCTGCACCGGACGACGTCATTATGTCGGCGCCGGCTGTCGCTGAAAACCAGCGCTGGGGCTCTGTCTTGCATAGGGTCGCAGCATAATGCTGAGCGATAGCCGTTTTGCGTGGATGTGACGCATGTCAACCATTTCTTACTGCTTTTTTTTTCTTTATTTGTTTTATGTTCTTTTTTGCGTCATGTTTACCGCAAATAAACGCATTTTCTTTCTTCTATATTGCATAAAATCCAGAACCTACTGATTGGGTCAAGGCTCCTGTATAAAGGTGTTGTTACCAAGCGCGGGAGCTGACTCCTCAACATAAAAATGTATAGAAGCTTTATGCTAAACTTACTTCCTACTATAATATTGTAAACGTGAAAGTTTGTATGGATGGATGGATGGATGGATGGATGTTTGTTACTCTTTCACGCAAAAACTACTGAACGGATTTGGATGAAATCTGGCACACAGATGGTTTTTAGCCAGGATTAACATATAGGATACTTTTTATCCCGATATTCCCACGGGATCAAAACTTATGCGGGTGAAACCGCAGGGCGCAGCTAGTAATATTATAAACGTGAAAGTTTGTATGGATGGATGGATGGATGTTTGTTACTCTTTCACGCAAAAACTACTGAACGGATTTGGATGAAATCTGGCACACAGATGGTTTATAACCAGGATTAACATATATGATACTTTTTATCCCGATATTCCCACGGGATCAAAACTTATGCGGGTGAAACCGCAGGGCGCAGCTAGTAATATTATAAACGTGAAAGTTTGTATGGATCGATGGATGGATGGATGTTTGTTAATCTTTCACGCAAAAACTACCGAACGGATTTGGATGAAATCTGGCACACAGATGGTTTATAACCAGGATTAACATATAGGATACTTTTTAATTATTTATCTACAAAACCATAAACTTGTTCGTTGGTCGGTTTATGCCTTCGCTAAAGAATTCATAATTAATCATTTCCTATACTGCACAACATAACCAGATTTGGTCTTTAATATATGCGACAACAATACACAAACTTGTTTGAAATTAACTGGTTTATGTATTTAATGATAACAGCCAGTTTTTTTAGACGTTTTTGCATAGCTATTTCATTATGTCAACTGAGCAACTTTTAACATATTTTTTTAGTTTATTTTCCTGTTAATAAGGCATCTTTGCAAAGAAATCCTACCAGAGGAAATAAAGTCAAATAAATATTCGATTGGTGAATTTGTACAGACGCTAGCAGGTCAAAGGACCCAAAGTTGACAAATTTTTCCAATCAACCTTGAATTAAGGTTCAAGGTTGATTGGAAAAATGTGTCAGTTTTCTGTATGCTTCGGCGATTAAGATGAAAATCTATTAAATAAATTTGACAGATTGTAGTAGGTAGCTTGATGTGCTGGCCTCTGTACAATGTAAATAAGATTCGCGACCGTAACAAAAAATCACTTTACAGAATTATCATTCATATTACCATCCTTGAGTTATGTAGAATTGGCCTCAAATGCCATGATTGCATGAAATAGTCATTCAATAGGGAAACATGAACTTAGAGAGATGTATTGATGATTTTTATGATAATCCCACTTCCTACTAATATTATAAGCGCGAAAGTTTGTATGGATGGATGGCTGTTTGTTACTCTTTCACGCAAAAACTGCTGTACGGATTTAGATGAAATTTAGCACACAGATAGTTTATAACCAAGATTAACACATAGTATACTTTTTATCCCGATATTCCCGCGGGATCGAAACTTACGCGGGTGAAACCGCGGGGTGCAGCTAGTAATTGATAAAAAATATAAGTTTGTTACGGCCGCGAATCATATTTAGATCACCATACAACCTGATACTGACCAGCACCCTAATTGCGTAACACACAATCAATCTCAATCTGAATAATTTTGAAGGATATTGCTAATCCATTGCTTTATGTGTTCGAAAATTTGCCTGCTCAACAATGTAAATAACGCAATGAATTTTATTGGACTGCCAAAATTAAACCCATTGCTACTGATAGAGTTTTACGCAATCACCCTGCTGCAAATTGCAAAAAACGTAAGAAAAATGTAATATGGCGGTATTCTCTGACGTTTTCGCCTTAAATTAAAAAAAAAAGTTGTAAATCTTATGTGGTTTTCAAGTTCTTTATAAGCTCAGTAACAGGGCAAACAGGTATATTATAACACTGTGTTGGCGTTGTATAATAATTATTATATAGGGATGAGTAAAGCACATAGCGGGGCTCGTGGCTGCAACTACGCGGGGCGATCTCCAACGTTAAGCAATGCTTGCCGAGATCGGTCCGTAGATGGGTGAAAATCAAGATTCAAACTCAAACTTAAAGCTTTTATTTCAATTAAACCATTTACAGGCACTTTTGAATTGTCAAAATTAGTCGGTCAGTTAGTCAGAAAGTTGAAGCTAGTTGCCCATTCCAAAACGTGGATCTCTATGGAGAAAAACGGGCAAGAAACTCCACGGACACTCTTTTAAATCAAGATATTACACAATCCTGGGCGCAATATTCTTGTTGTTTCTATATGTGAGAACAATGTAAACAAACAAATGAAGAAAGAACTCAGAATATAAGATTAAGGGCTGATTGTTTCCAACGCCTGAAGGCCAATTCTCGTAATTTAAAACGTTCAAAATCTAGTCGCAGTCTCATCTCGGCGACAAACAAATGTAAAAAACTTGTCGAAATGTAGGGAAATTAGAAGTATTTTTTGACAGATTGCGACTGAGATCAGACTGTGAACGTTCTTAAAATTACGAGAATTGCTCCTCTGATAATTTTATCGGAGGAATCATTTTTAATTATTGACAGTTCTTCCATACAAAATCTGTTAGACGTCAATTTTATTCCACGAATAAACAGTATCTGTCGATTGGAATATATCAGCTCTATTAACCCTCCATGCCTCGTAACGTAGACCGTCTCGGGGCGAGCCGCGTCCGTGTCTGCGATATAATATAAAATTCAAAGTCCTGACTGACTGACTGACATCAACGCACAGCCTAAACCCCTGGTTCTAGAGACATGAAATTTGGAGGGTGTGTTTTTCGTGAAGAGTAGGTATCCACGAACAAAGGGTTTTTCGAAATTCTACCCCTAAGAGGTCGAAATGGGGGGATTTTGTTTGTATGGAAAATCTTATTCCTTAAGTTAATAAACTTGAAACTTGGTACATACCAATACTAATCTAAGTAAATTATGAAGTTTGCCATTTTATGTTTTTCTGAACTACCCCCTAAAAAGGGGTTAGGGGATTTCAAAGTGTGTATGGAAGAATTTTAGCACGCGGTCCGATTTACTCAAAACTCAGTATTTATACCTAAGATTGAAAGTAAAGAATAACATGTTTTTCGAAAATCTACCTCTAACGGGTTGAAAAGGGGTAGTTTATTTTACAGGGGAGGATTGTAATGCGTGGCTTGATTAACTCGAAAATTGTGGTATAAATAATCTTTGAATCAAGTTATGAATACATCCTAAACGATTTTTCAAAATTCCACCCCTGTGGGGATGAAAAGCGAGGATACAGTTTATATGAAAAATCTTATTCATTTAGTTAATAAACTTGAAATTTGGCAAGAATACTCGCCTAAGTAAGTAATAAAGTTTAATATTATAAGTTTTTCAAAACTACCCCTCAAACGGGGATATAGGGGTGTTGAAGTTTGTGTGGAAGTACGTAATTGAATGCGCGGTCTAATTAACTCGAAAGTCAGTGTTAATACTTTTGACAGGAAAGAAACGATTTTTTAATTAATACAGATCACAGAGGCTTCAGGGGGTGAAAAACTTAATAGGTAAGAAAAAATATTAAACCGCTCGGACGGATTAACCCGAAACTCGGTACTAATACTTAAAACAAAAACTATGTGTTTTAAGGGTTTTTAAAAAATCGTCTCTTACAGGGGTGGAAAATACCCTTTTCCACTCCGGCAAAAGACGATTATAAACTTTAAGGGGTGGATTTTACTGCTTGCTTCCATTAACTCGAAAATTGGTATAAATAATCTTAAAGTCATACAATGGGAACGTATCAAACGCTTTTTTAAAAAGATAGCCTGTCGTGGTAAAAGGGGACGACAAGGTTTGTTTCAAAAATCTTAATTATTTGATCTGTAAACTTTAAAATTAACCCGAATTAAATAAATAAATGATAAAGATCGTAAACAAACATCTTCGAAATTTTAAGAGTAAAGTACACGCGGACGAAGTCGCGGGCAAAGTGCTATACTATATAAAATTAGAAATTCTGTCTCTATGTTCAATTTCACGCCTAAACCACTGAACGGATTTCGATAAAATGGCCTGCCAGCAGATTCCAAAGAGATAGATGGCATCCTAGGGAAGGACATACTTCTGATCCTTTCCAACATCCACGCGGGCGAAGCCGCAGGCAGAAGCTAGTAAAGCCATAAAGGAGGCCTGTGTCCCAGCAGTGGAAACATTATAGGCTGATCATGTTATGGGAAGTAAGAAATGGAAATTCCATATGAATCATGCATTGAATCTTTAATTCAAGTGAATGCTTCAATTAAAGATTCAATACATGATTCATATGGCATTTGAATATTGATTTGATCTTGGCTTGTGGCTAAGAAATAACAGCCGCACGGTTCGATCAATCAAGTTAAGCTATGCTTACCGCGGTTAGTTCGTGGATGGGTGACCATCTTTACATACTAAGACTCCTCCGTGCCTCGGAAAGCACACCGAAAGTCTGACAACCAGTCTCACTCAGGGCGTATCGTATTACCCAAATGTGGGTTGTGGAGGTCAGATAGACAGTCGCTCCATGTAAAATACTGGTATTCAGCTGCATTCGGTTAGACTGGAAGCTGACCCCCACATAGTTGGGAAAAGGGAGGCAGATGTTGAGGAAGTAGGAAATGGGTTTTCCATAATATGAATCATCCGTTGAAACTTAAATTAATTCAATGTAGGATTCGATTGCTCATTATGAAGGTTCGATATTAACCACAAGATTCTGCGGTTTTGTTCAATTAATTTAAGGGAATGGTTTAGTCACAGTTGTATTAACCTTCCTATAATAGGGAAGCTGTTTTTTATATAAATCAAAAAGGTAAACATAGGGACAAAAGAGCCGAGAAAGCCTTAGAACCCCACCAAAAGATTCACCGGTGAACCTGGACCTGCAGTGCGATTCTGTAACCATCTCACTGTGTAAACTTGGGTGAAGTGAGCGTGGAGTGAGCTGTCATTCCAAGTAATGCTAGGGATTGCCACTATTGACAGCTCACTCTAAGCTCACTTCATCTAACTTTTCACGGTGAGACTTTTACAGAATCGATCGGCTGAACCAACCTGGTCGCGACGTTGTTAAAAGATGCCCATACATAGACAAATATCACCCATCTCTCCACTAGTCCAATGCTTACTTCACTAGCATGCATGCATGTCCGCTATGGCTCTGAAATCCTTCCCTATCCTACGGGCGTCTTCCCTACCATTATCGCGCCCCCCGGTTTACTCCTTGATATGCAATGCTCGCTGTTGAACCATGAACATGAGGGTACAGGAGCTAGTGTAAATCTTGGGGTTCATTCGATTAATCGAGTCTGGTCAAACCTCGCTGGGATCGGTGCAACTCATTCATTCATTCAATCAAAAATGTAAACATGCGGAAAATCTGTTAAAGAGTGGTTACCGCCGCCTGCATAAGTAAGGTGCCTCAGGACACCTGTAATAGCGAGGAGTTTGTGATGGCAAGTTTACAATGGCGCCGATTCCCTTGTTCACAAACTAAACTAAATTTAAGTTCAGTTCTTTTTCCTTCCATTTCATTAAGAAAAGGACAGAAGATAAATATTAGTTTAGTCCTATCAAATTAAGATAGGTACTCCATAGACAAGTTAAGACGATATTAAAACATTGGCTACTAAAATACTTCAATTTACGTCAGGCGCTGACTAATTTATCAGTTGCTTGGGTACATTTGGTCATGTGTTCGGTTCCCGGTTGCCTTAGCTTGTTATAAATTATGTCTTAGTATTTATAACCGGCCAAAATTTTCTTTTTGCGTAAGACTTAATAAACCTGAGGGCCTACTCCGAAGTGCAAATTGCGAATGCTCGGATTGAAAAATGCGAAAAAAGTTCGGATCGGTTTGGGTCGGGACCATAGTCAATATTCGAAAGAGTGTAGGAGTGTAGGATCGAAATCGACCGAACCAAATAGTAACTTCGTAGCAGAAAACGGCCGAACATTCGGCCGATACTACTTCGGAGTAGACTCCCAGGTTCGGGGTTAACCAGACAGTCGTTGTACTGTCCAAATTTCAATATTTATTTATTAAAACTTTAAGCACAAGTAAAAAAAAATACCGTACAAAGGTGGACTTAACGATAATGATAGTCCGCAAAATTCAATTTTTTTTACGTTTTTTGCAATTTGCATGTTAGTGTCAGGTTGTAATGTTGAACAAAGAACAAAATATGATTCGCGACCGTAGTATTTAAAGAATAAAAATCATAAACACAACCCTCTAAGTTCATAAACCTCTACTGATTAATATGTCATTGTAATAAAAATAAAGTAAAGTTAATAAAAATTAAAGGTGGTCTCCATACAAAAAAAAAATATTTCACATGTTTTGCCTTGTGCTACGTGACCCTTCGTGCGCGAGTCTGACTCGCACTTGGCCGGTTTTATTATGTAGATTATAGATACATAGATAGATTTCATACAATTAGACAAGCATCCAGCAGGGCTGTGGTGGCCTAGTTGTAATGACCGAGAGTTACGAGCTGTAGGTCGTAGGTTCGAACCCAGAAAGTCGCAAAGTCAAAGTCAAAGTCAAATCATTTATTTCAAATAGGCACACAAAAGGCACTTATGAACGTCAAAAATAAAATTAAAATAAAATTGATTCTAGTCGCCCCTTCCAAAAGGTAGTTTTCGTATGGAGAAGAATGGGCAAGAAACTCCACCGTTACTCTTTTAAAATGTTTTACAATATTTTGCATAGGTACATTATTTGTATAATTATATGTGAAGACGATGCACCTAAAAATAAAATTACTATACCAGAATAGGTAAAAGAATTAAAATGGATAAATGAAACCATGACATATAGATTAACTATGTGATAGATACATGGTGCTCACATATTCACAAACATTCGCTTTACTTTGTGTAAATTACTTCATCACTATTTCTCTCAAAACGGTGAAGGAAAACCTCGTGAGGAAACCGGAATGTCCTAGAACCAAAAATTCTATGACATGTGACATCTACCAACCCCCTCTGTGTCCGCGTGGTAGGTTACAGCCCACTCCCTCTCACCGAGAGGAGGCCTGTGTCCAAGCAGTGGGAACATTACTTAAGGCTGATTATGTAAACAAGCATCACTCAATTCTCTGTCTCTCTCACTTTAAGTACTTAAAGACGTCCTATTTTGATATACGGGACCTAAATATTCGAACATAGACGTAGGTATAAATAAGTAGGTACCTAGGTAATTACTAAAATACTGTAGGTTAAAAACAAAACCCCGTGCAGATGATGATACAACTGCGTCCGTAAGTAAAAGGAAAGAGGATCCTTTTTAGGTCGATTAATAATATGCGCTGCAAGCAGGAATAGTCCTTAGGGTGGTCAGATACTTAAAGATTTTGGCGATAGTGCCTACTGATGTATATGAAAATCTAAAACATGACATGTAAGTAATAATCGCGGAGAATAATCGTAGATTTATTCATCGATACGAAGAAGCAACCATTCTTATTTAGCGTCTTTGATTCGTAGGCATCTTTGCGGTAAAGTTAGTTATGTATTTGTTCTAAAAAAATGAAGGTAGATTCCATAACAAAACAAACGCAATCAGTGTTACACGATAACAAAATACAACAAAAAATCAAAGTAACAATATTTTTCTTCAAAACGGGCAATTATATTAAAAAAGTCAGTAAAATTCCCACAATTACCTACCTTACGGCACGCAAACTGATTTAATGATAGACAATTAAATATCTATCAGGTCCATCACTTAGCAATCACTTTGTGAAAAACAATCGTTTTTTTCGTCCATAAAATTCGACCACAAACAACCAATACAAAAATGAAAAACTCAAGAAAAAAAAAGAACACAAGTTTTTGAAAATTTAAAAAAGAACACTTTGAAATGTCAAATTCAAAATTCGAGTTCGGTTCCTTTTGCTGATTTTGTTTTTTATTACAATTTTAATTATTTCAAATGTTTTCTGTTTATAATGTTTTAATGTTTCTCGATACACAAGATGTCGGCTTAAATGCTAAACTACGTCTGAGCAAAACTTGTATTGTAACGCACACGGACAGTCGGCGTTAGGGTTGGTGAGTAAGAGATTTTATTACTTAGTCATCCTTAATATTTTTGCCTTTATAAACCACTAAAATCGCATAAAAGTCACCATGCTTGGCAGCAAACTGAGGGGCAATTCTCGTAATTTTAAGAACGTTCACAGTCTGATCTCAGTCTCAAACTGTCAGAAACACCTCTAATTTCCCTACATTTTAACAAGATTTTGACTTTTTTTTGTCGCCGATATGAGACTGCGATTACATTTTGAACGTTTTAAATTACGAGAATTGGCCTTCTGAATTAATACCTGATTTAGTAACTTTTCTTCCAGCATGTTAATTTTGAGAATACATTTTCTTCCTTTCGATCATCCTGGTACGAATAAAGAAGAACTTTTCCTTTCAGATAAAAAATTAAAAGGGCTTTGAAGATCCCTGGCATACCTACCTGTCCGCCATTGTGATTTTATACGCGCCATAGGGATCAACGGAGCCGCCATCTTAAAAAAAAATATGGAACCCTGACCACGGGGTTCCATTTTTTTTTTCTCGGCGTTTATCTCGATCTTCAACTTCCCTCATACAGCTTCAAATGGCGTCAGGCGTGCGATTGGAAAGACCCTTGTCCAGCAGCGGTCTGCTGTGTTGATGATGTTGTTTTTTGTACCTAATCAGCTAAACAAACATTAAGTTATGAACAAATAACTTAGCTCTGCCAACCCTAACAAACTGGGTGTCGTTAATGACAAGTTAGCGGCGGCATGTGTTGCTGTGTACGTCAGAGATTTAGCGATGGTCTAAGTTATAAGAAGTGGCTGACGATGACGGCACGGTTGGCGCAGTGGTTAAGCGATTGACTGCTGCGCTGCGTGTCGCGGGATCGATTCCCGCACGGAACAAATATTTGAATGGCCTACAAGTAGTTGTTCCGGGTCTGGCTGTTTGTGTATGTGAGTTTAAATGTTTGTAAACGCACCCACGATACAGGAGAAATTCCTAGTGTGGGGCAAAGTTAAAAAAAAAACAAAACACACCGTGAAAACTTAGTTGGCAGCATCGTGGTGGCTTTGCTGCTGAGCAGTTTGTAGCGCCACTTCTTCCCAGCGAAAGCACTAGGAAGTGGTGAAGGGCGGGCGTTTTGGGGGAATGTCTTTTGTAATTTTGACGTTCGAAAAGTGATTCTCAGTCTAAATTATATAAATGACTTTTGATTTTGATTAACAACGATTGATGATACACAAATATGAAATCAACATAGCTACGATAGATCATTCATGACTAATCGCCTTCCCTGTAACCGCGTCATGATCACAAAAACCCGGGGGAATCCGTTATTTCCCAGTTTCTAAGAAGAATAGATAAGAATTCAATACTTTGTTATTTTTGATCTCATGACGTATGAGTGCCGATCCCTAGTAACATGGAGCAATGGCAGAAAAATGATGATGATGACGTATGAGGGCCAAATCATCATGTATGGAGGATTGAGTAGTGTAAAACATAAATATTTTGTAAAGAGGTTAGTTATTCAAAATATTGTTTGATGGCTGTATGCTATTAGTTTATTTATCCTACTAATATTATAAACGTGAAAGTTTGGATGGATGGATGGATGTTTGTTACTCTTTCACGCAAAAACTACTGAACGGATTTGGATCAAATTTGGCACACAGATGGTTCATAACTAAGATTAACTTATAGGATACTTTTATCCCGATATTCCCACGGGATCGAAACTTATGCGGGTGAAACCGCGAGGCGCAGCTAGTAATACCTATTTACTTAAAGTTCCGATTATTTAGATAAGTTGAGGTGTTAGAATTAATATGAAAATAATATATTTGTAACTGGCAGTTATGATACTTATGATTGATGCTACTTATCTATGGATTTATGACAGTAAAAAAGTTTAGTCTACGATTAACGACTACGTATGTTTTATTATTTTTTGTCCAACTTCATCTTTAGATGCAGCGATTAATTACCAATTAGCTGTTTTATGTTAAAGGAAAATAAATAAATAAATCCTACTTCCTACTTTTTGACAGGCCTGTTGGTCTAGTGGTTAGTGACCCTGACTGCTATGCCGGAGGTCGTGGGTTCGATTCCCATCCAGGACAAATGTTTGTGTAATGAGCACGATCATTTGTTCTGTGTCTGGGTGTAATTTATCTATAATATTTATATATTTAGAAATATATAAGTATGTTTATCAGTTGTCTAGTACCCATAACACAAGCTCTGCTTAGCTTGGGACTAGATGGCGTTGTGTGATAGTTGTGGAATATTTATTTATTTATTTACTAATATTATAAACGCGAAAGTTTATGAGAATGAATGGATTTTTGTTACTCTTTCACGCAAAAACTACTGTCCGGAATTGCGTGAAATTTGGCACAGAGATAGTTTATAACCTGCGGGGTAATTGTTCAACACACTAACAGTACCAATGGCATCATTTTGACAGTTTAACAACATTCATTGCGTTATTCACGTTGTTGAGCAGACACTTAGACAGCTGTGCTGCTGGGGAGTTTGTTGCGCCACTTCTTCTTCCCAGCGATAGCACTAGGAAGTGGTGACAGGCGGGTGTTTTTGGGGGACTGTCTTTTGTAATTTTGACGTTCGAAAAGTGCTGATTCTCAGCCTAATTTGAATAAATGACGTTTGATTTTGATTTTGACATTTTTCGAACATATGAAGCAATGGATTAGCAATATCCTTCAAAATGATTCAGATTCAGATCGATAGTGTGTTATGCAATTAGGGTATATACATACATAACATACTTTTTATGACGATATTCCCACGGGATCGAAACTTATGCGGGTGAAACCTTGGGGTGCTGCTAGATAGTAATAATAATAAAATAACGGACTGGGATTG
This sequence comes from Apamea epomidion, assembly GCA_947507525.1. Taxonomy (NCBI): domain Eukaryota; kingdom Metazoa; phylum Arthropoda; class Insecta; order Lepidoptera; family Noctuidae; genus Apamea; species Apamea epomidion. The sequence continues at coordinate 1,399,443 of OX382255.1, forward strand.
GGTGGGTTATACGTAGATATGGGATCCATCAAAACAGATGGGCCAGAGTCGTCACGCAGTGGGTGCCTGAAGACGGACGTAGTCATTGAGACAGGCGTAAGAAACGCTGGCGTGACGATTTGGACTCGTTCGCACAAGATGAGGAAAATTGGAAAAGTATGGGGGAGACCTTTGCCAAGCAAGTGGTACTAAATAGGTTGTCAAAAAAAAACATCTTGGGTCAAAGGACTCCTAGCAGGTACGAAGTTTAAAATGAAAATCTAAGATGGCTGCAAAATTTAAAAAGGACAAAATCATTGAAAATTTTCACAGCTGCCATCTTGGATTTGCATTTTGACCTTACCATTGGCTTCGGCACTTTCGAAAACCATGAAAACTGCCTTAGGGTTTCTTGGTTTCTTTCCATTTCATTAAGAAAGGGACAGAAGATAAATATTAGTATATAAATTAACGTATTTTTAGTCGCCATGTTTTTAATCCGTCTAAACTTGCTATGGAGTATCTTAATTTGACAGGACTAAACTAATATTTATCTTCTGTCCTTTTCTTAATTAAATGGAAAGAAAAAGATGCACTAAATTTAGTTTAGTTTGTGAACAAGGGAATCGGCGCCACGACTTATGTTATAGTTTTAATATTCTCATGTAAGTGAATTTTTGTAATCTTAGGGCTGATTTTGCTTCGAAATAAGTTTTATTCGTGGAATAAAATTGACGTTTGACAGTTTTGGTATGAAATAACTGTCAACATTTCAAAATTATTCCTCGAATAAAGTTATCAAATAAAAAAGTCAGGAAGCACATCGTTTGTACCACACACTCTTGTTGTACAAGTAGGTACAACCGCACTGATAAAGACTATAATCTCAAAGGTCTGGTGGCCGGAATTTTATAAAAACTTAATACAAAGAAACGTTGGAATGTGTGTTAAGTAAGCTATTGTTGTATTACGATTAAGAACCACAGAACAGAAAAAAAACAGTAGTTTAATAGTCCACTATTACCTATGATATTATGCGGACCTCAACTAGTTTTTAAACAAACAAAAAGTTATGTGAATAACTAAAAACTGTTGTTTTATTTACAAATTTTCAAAATCTTAATCTTAATATATATAATTCTTCTGTACGTGTGTTTGTCACCTAACTCCTCCTAAGCGGCTGGACCGATTGTGTGAATATTTCAATGGGTTCGTGGATGGTTTGAAAACACAATTGCACCTGGTAGGCTGCTTTTCCGGGCAGGACGACGTCTGCCGGGTCCGCTCGTAAGAATATATTATCCTTGCGTTAAAATAGCGCCCAGTTATTGTCATCACCATTTTCATCAGCCTATAGCAAACTGCTGGATCCTAATGTCAAGCTTGAGCTAAGATCAATTTCCAGCTCATCCAGCTGCTACCAGCTACCGGCTCCTTGCAAAGATCGCTCCGCCTAGCCTGGGGGCCTCGTTCGTCGCGGTCTCCACAGACAAGAAGCCAACCGCAACATACATTGTTTAGAACAGATTGATTCTCTTGTATGACACGAGCTCTTAAAGAATAGCTTAGGTACCAATCAATCAACTCAGCTTACCGCAGTACGCTGCTGGACATAGGCCTCTCCTAGGCTGCGCCACAACACCCTGTCCTCCACCTTCTGCATCCAGTCTGTCCCAGACACCTTATTCAGGTCGTCCGTCCATCTAGCTGCTGGGCGTCCCATACTACGCTTGCCGATACACGGTCTCCACTCCAGGACTCGTCTGCTCCACCAGCCATCGGTCCTTCAACAAACATGGCCAGCCCACTGCCACTTCAGTTTGCTTACTCTGCAAGCTATGTCGGTAACTCCGGTTCTTTTCCGGATAATTTATTCCCGATTTTATCCTTCAAAGATACTCCGAGCATAGCTCGCTCCATAGCGCGCTGAGCGACCTTGAATTTGTGGACTAGCCTGACCGTCAGTCCACGTTTCGGCACCGTATGTTAAGACGGGTAGGACGCATTGGTTGAAGACCTTATAGGCGACGAGAAAACTTGACGAAGTTTTCCAGCTTAGGTACGCCATGGTAAAAATAATAGCCTGCTAGCAAGATTGTAGCCGGCGTTGACAGCTAAGGTGCGCCTCAGGTGTTTGCACCACGCTTGGTGTACCTGACTACTCCGGAAGGTACCCTATCTCAGCGATGCTTTGTTCCGGTTGGAAGGCGCTGGGTGCTAGAGTATGCCAGCACATCAAGCTGCCCGAAACTGTCAAATTTTCCCATTCAACCTTGAACGTAACGCTTCAGCGATAAAGTTGAAAATCTATTAAAGAAATTTGACAGATTGTAGTAGCTTGATTTGCTGACACATGTACAGTCACGAGGAAAAGTATATATACACTCGGCTTTATTCAAAAGCGATTTACTCCTTTATTCTTTAATGAAATTTTACGTTGTTACGAACATAGCATTTTCGAACCCATAGGTTTATGTAATGCGTCATATTTCAACGTTGCATTCGTTATTTCACGAAAAAATCGCAATTAAAAGTTGGCAAGTGTTGACATATTGGTGCTCGTGACTGTACATAATTACAGGCATTATGAGACATTTCAGCTTTGGGATGGCAACGCATCTGGAATACCACTGGTACTATAGTTTCCGATGTCCATATACGGCGCTGACCACTTACCATCAGGCTGGCCATTGGCACAGATTACTGAATAGTTACTACGTACCATTGGCTTATAGCCAGTCAGTCATATTTCTAAGAAATTCTTAAGTGGTTAAGTACTTTTTTATCAGTTTATGCATTTATGTTAATACATAATGATGGCTTAGCATATCAGGTTATTGTATCTTATATAATTATGAGCAGTCATCTAATTGTGTTTTTATAAAAATTATAGCCTGCATGCATTGCGAAATTCATCTTTTTTAATAAAGCGCCATCTACGACATATTGTTAGCGTTATTCCTAGTAATTATATTTGTTGAAAATAGATGGCGCTTTTTACACTTTGAAGTTAAATAAAGTTTATTCACGAATATACAGGCTTTGTAATATTGGTGTGATAGATAGCATTATTTATTTTAGGGCTGATTTCTCAATTGACAGATAATAATTTATATTCGTGGAATAAAATTGACGTCTGACCGTTTTTGTACGGAAGAATTGTCAAAAATTCAAAATTATTCCTCCGATAAAATTATCTAGCGTTGGAACAATCAGCCCTTACTGAAATACGCTCAAACCTAAGAATTAACCACGTTGATGTATTGTCCCCAGTTACAGGGTTGTGCAGGTACAGGTTAGAGTCGCTCCACGTAAAATACTGGTATTCAGCTGCATCCAGTTAGACTGAAAACCGGTCTCAACATAGGAAGAGGCTAGAAAATACTTTAGAACTCATTGTTTTCGGCATTTTGCGTCAGACCGGTGTCAGAACTAAAATCATCATTCTCTTGTCCATAAACCCAATTTATTTGAGGTCGCCTAACTTGGGGCCTAAAAAGGCCACTTTAAGCAAAACCTCTAAAAGCCATTAATTTCCTGAATTCCCAGCAGATTATTGGCAATTCCTCTAATTTTCGTAAAATTTCATCTTATATTTGGTGTTAACATTGCCGCATGAAAAAAATAAAAACCGTAAAATTTTATCGGTAAATTTTTCATTACAGTTTTTATTAATCAAATTGGTTTTTTATTTTTTATTTCTACAGTTTCAATGTTATTTCATTGTGATATGAATTGCGCCCAGGGGCTGCAGTCTCGACATTCATAGCGATCGCTTTACGACCGAATTCGGTCGCAAAGTCCTGTCACTCCATACATTACACCTGTCAATCCGGGACTTTGCGACCGAATTCGGTCGTAAAGCGATCGCTATGAATGTCGAGACTGCAGCCTCTGATCATATTATGAATTGTCAGTTTGTGACCATTTTACGATTTTTAATATGATTCACATTGTTATCCTATTATGATTCTGCCAAAGGGGCCTTTTTAGGCCCTCTTTTTTTTGGATGGGAATTCATCAAATGACCTCTCCCTTTCCTGCTCTGGGCTGAGCGGAAGGATGTGTCAGACTTTTACTGACTAAAACCCACCCGTGTTCCTTCAGTTGCTTGTGCCAGGGGCCACGGTATCTCTTTCGAACAACCCGCGGCCCTGGCAGGCATCGGCCCTAGCGGGCCCCGTCAGTTCGTGCTGACATCTCTTTGAGGCGCGCGTGGAACACAACGCGCCGTCGACCCGGGCTTGCCGATCGATTCTGTAAAAATCTCACCGTGAAAAGTTAGCTCACTCCACGCTCACTTCACCTAAGTTTTCACGGTGAGATGGTTACAGAATCGCACTGCTGGTCCTTACCGGGCGGCGAGCTGCCCATAGCTCGCCGCCCGCAAGCCCGCGCCTACGGTGGCCGGGAGTCGGCTGTTGACTGCCGTCCTTTTTAGGCCCCCGTCTTCTTAATCCATATTTTTCTATTAGTCGTCATCTCAGAAGTCACCCTTTTCTAGCCATCTTGCACACAGTAGGTACATCCATCGTATTTAGTTTTTCCCTACCGGCACAGCCATCCACATTCATACGCAGAACTTTCATCACGACACTACTACAAAAATCCTTCCTTAGTTCTGGGATGGCTGAATAAACTGACAAACATCGCACAGCTTTTAAGCTGATGATAGCCACAAAAATCAGTACTGCCATTTTTGGCAGACTTTCGACATTAAGGCGCGGCGCCCACTATCGGTGGGCATCGGTGCGGCTCGGTACAGCTAGGGCGCCTTACGGCGGCTTTGGGCGCCTGAGGGCTGCTTCGGGCGCCTGAAAGCTACCTCGGCAGTCGTAAACATGCCTAAGGACGCCGAGGCTGGTTTCGAGTAGCTTCGACAAAACTAAAAATAGTTCGGGTGGCAGACACGTCGCAGAGCAGTCGTAATGATACGTGAAAACAGTTGTGCGTGTGTATTTATAATGGTGGATTGGGATTGGGACTTAATGAGGCTTTTTGAATGAACTTTAATGAGGCTGTTGCCGTTTATTTTCCTCTGGGTGTTGCCAAGCTAATGGAGGCGCGCGCGGTGAACGTTGTGACTGTTCTGCGACCCGAGCTACCCGAAGACAGCCTCGGCGTCCTTAGGCATGCTATCGACTGCCGAGGCAGCCAGAAGCCGCCCGACGCAGCTCGCAGGCGCCCGAAGCCACCGTAAGGCGCCCGAGCGGTACCGAGCCGCACCAATGCCCACCAATAGTGGGCGCCGTGCCTAAGGCCCAGTGCCCACTATCGGTGGGCATCGGTGCGGCTCGGTACAGCTCAAGCGCTTTACGCCGGCTTCGGGCGGCTTCGGGCGCCTGAGAGCTGCGTCGGGCGACTTCGGGCGGCCTCGGCAGCCGTAAGCATGGCTAAGGACGCCGAGGCGGTCTTCGGGTAGCTCGGGTGGTCAAGTTTCTCTTCTTCAGCAAGATGAACAATGAGAACTAAGTCCCAATCCACCATTATAAATACACACGCACAACTGTTTTCACGTAACGTTACGACTGCTCTGCGATATTTCTGCCGCCCGAACTATTCTGAGGCTACCCAAAATCAGCTACGGCGTCCTTAGGTGTGCTTACGACTGCCGAGGCAGCTCTCAGGCGCCCAAAGCCGCCCGAAGCCGCCCGAAGCTGCCCGAAGAAGCCCGAAGAAGCCCGAAACCGCCCGAGCTGTACCGAGCCGCCCCGATGCCCACCGATAGTGGGCGCCGGGCCTAAGAAGTCGCTTTTTTGTAGCGGTTTTAAAAAGGAATCGGTATCGTACTACCCAGTAACTGTGTTGGGGAGGTCTGGGGCTGCAGTCTCGACATTGATAGCGATCGTTTTACGACTGAATTCGGTCGCAAAGTCTCGGATTGACAGCTGTAATGTATGGAGTGACAGGACTTTGCGACCGAATTCGGTCGTAAAGCGATCGCTATGAATGTCGAGACTGCAGCCCCTGATAGGCAGTCACTCCATGTGAAAAACTGTTATTCAGCTGCATCCGGTTAGACTGGAAGCCGACCCCAACATAGTTGCGAAAAGGCTAGGCAGATCATCAGCTTCGTCTTTAGCTAAGCATGCAAACATTATTGGAAACGACTTCCTATTTTTGTCTTTTTTTTTTTTAAGTTTATGTGTAAAATAAAAGTCTTGTGTAAATAAAACTCTATATTAATATAATATAATAATTGTGTCGGTATAATCTGTGCTTGCACGCGCCCGTAGTGTTGTCTCGCTCGCTCACGGCTTCAGGCGCTTGTAGTTCGCGAGGTGGCTGTTCAGATGCTGCGCCAGTTGATCTGCTCGGGCGAAAGACGCCTGCAAAGAGAAGGAACGTAATGTTAAACTCGTATACAAGGTGTAATGGGAGTCAGGACTAACTGATGGTGTCCGCTAAGGCCGCCTGCTAGGGTCGCGGGTTGTTCGAAAGACCGTACCGTGGCTCCTGGCACAGGCAACTGAAGAAACACGGGTGGGTTTCAGTCAGTAAAGTCTGACATTTATTTATTTATTACTTTAATTAAAACGGCTTAAAACCAATTACAGTAATTAAGATACAATTTGTATAAGACAAGATAAAATAAAAGATAAAAGTATACAAAAGATAAAATATAAAATCATCAAGTAAAACAACACTTTCATAAGTCCCTCTCACAGTACTTCTGACATGCCGACAAAATCTTCGTCCATTCGTCCGCAAACAGATCGTTTGTTGGATTAGGGTCCAAGAGATTTGCGGAAGGATCATACGTTCCCGCGACCCCCGGCGTAGGTGTGAGATGGAACACCGGGGTGGTTTTTAGCCGGTAAGATCCTCCGCCCTGGGGAAGGCAGAGGGGCATGCCGGACGCATGCCCCTCTGCCTTCCCCAGGGCGGAGGATGTCCATGAGGAATTTCCCCCCGAGACAAAAAAAAAAAAAAAAAAAAAAAAAAAAAAGGGTCCAAGAGATCGTTAAGTGCGGCCAGAGTACGTGGTATTGGGGACTTTGCAAGTGTGCGACATGAAGGCACAGCAAACAGCCTGTGCTTTCTGCCGCGGCAGTAGTTGTCTGGCCCAAAGAAGCAAGCTAGCACAGCATGTAGATCAGGCGCGTCTATAGTGCCACGGAGTGTCTTACAGACTATGGTGAGCTGGTCTTTTGCTCGCCTAATCTCTAACGAGTGACATGTCCTGCCATGCTCCGCCCAGAGCGGGAGAAGTTACTTGATGATATCCCACCCAAAAAAAAAATAGCTGTAATGAGATTACCGAAACCTTGTCCAGCAGAGGGCGCTATGAGGTTGTTACTTGTCAAAAGATTTTTAGTTTTTAAAATAATTAAAGGGTCAATTGTACTGAGAGATCCTCACGCCTCAGCCGCCGAGGGAGACGCTCCGGGCGTCGGGAGCCGCGTGACGACTCCCGGCCACCGTAGGCGCGGGCCTGCGGGCGGAGAGCAATGGGTAGCTCTCCGTCCGATCAGGACCAGGCCCGTGCCGGACGGCGCGTATGTGTTCCACGCGCGCCCCAAAGAGATGTCAGCGTAGTTGACGGGGCCCGACAGGGCCGAAGCCTGCCGGGGTAGCGGGATCGTCCGAAAGGGTTACCGCTGCCCTGGTACATAAAGGGCTAAGGAAGGAACACGGGTGGGTTTTAGTCAGTAAGAGTCTGACACTCCCTTCTGCTCCACCCAGAGCGGGAGGGGTCATTTGATGATATCCCATCCTCAAAAAAGGAAAAAAAAAAGTATTTTTTTGAGTCTTTATGATGTATTCTACTTGGCGTTACGCCCAGTTCCAGGCTCCACCTGGAACTGGAAAGGAAGAGATGCTTTGTTGCAATTGTATACCCATTCCTAATTCAATTTCATTGATACCTATTTAATTACTTCCAAAGCTCCCATTTTTAGGGTTCCGTACCTCGAAAGGAAAAAACGGAACCCTTATAGGATCTCTTTGTTGTCCGTCCGTCCGTCCGTCTGTCTGTCAATACCCTTTTTCTTAGGAACGCGTGGAGGTATCAAGCTAGAATTTATATCAAATACTCAGGTCTCCTGACCCTTGGAGCTGTGAAAAAATCAAACTTCTAAGCCAACGCAATCAAAAGATACAGCCGTTTATGCCGCAAATTTCCGCAAATTTTCGACACTCGCAAGGGAATCAAAACCTACAGGGTACTTCCCGTGAACTTAGAATCATGAAATTAGGTACGAAGCAACGTCTTATAGCACAGATAAAGGAAAAATTGCGAAAACGTAAATTTTTAGTTACATACCTACAAATTTGTACGGAACCCTCGGTGCGCGAGTCCGACTCGCACTTGACCGGTTTTTCACATATTTCGAGGATAGATAAAAAATCTCATACAATATATTGAACAATTGGTGAACCCCCCTGCTGCGTTGAAATTTTTCGTCGGTTATGGGAAAAATTGCTTGGTCAAGGAGTAGCCTACGGGGTGCCAGGGCAGAAAACCTCCACGTGTGCCTGGGGACTGGAGTTCCCTTCTGGATACGTCCGGGGGGAAGACCAGTTTTCGGGCCGGTGCATCCTGGGGTGCGGGCAGCTATTTCTCAGTGGGATTTTTTCCCAATGAGATCTCGCTGCCCGCATGCTAATGTTCTGCCAAGAGGAACGCTCCACACAAGCCGCTATGAGGAGCAGAGCGGCTACTGTGTGGAGTAAGAGCGGGCCTGGTGTGCACTTACCCTGCCGCCGGGCAGGCAGGAGGGGATAACCCCCCCTCCTGCCACCGTTAATATCGTAGCCCCGAAGATTGTCAAGGTCATGTCTCTGACTTTTGACGGGGGTCGAGGGTCTTGGCTTAACCGCCCGGACCGCGAGGAAGATTAACCTCTATAAAAAAATCCCCAAACCTCCAAGCGGCGGCGCACCGTGAGGGAGGTAGTAAGCTTGACTAATGGGTAGCTTGGTTTAGTCACTAGTGCGAACCACGTAATTTGAGCAAGTACAAGAAGTTTTTTACTCGTGGGAACAAATATGGATTCATTTTTTAAAAAAAACCCCAAAACCACAACAGACGAAGATGCGGTGTCGGAGTCCGACGCTGCATCTGGAGGAGCGAGCACGGGAGGCTCAGTGAGCCCTCGCCGTGACCAGAAGACGGCCGCTGCCAAGAGAAAGGCACAGAGCAAGCGGCCAAGGTCAGTGGACGGCCAGGGGTCGTCCTCTGACGGGGAGCTGGCCTCGGCCAGAAAAATCCCCACCAGCAGGCGCGGAGGAGCCCGAGAGCGAGGCTTAGGGAGGGGGCTCACTGCTCGGGAGGCGGCGGAGAAAGCGGAGGAGCCCGCAAAGGTGGGGGGGTCTGGTCGCGCGGTCGCATCGGAGCCCTCGAGTGACGAGGCGGCGGAGGCAGGCGGCCCTGATGCGGACCGCAAAGAGAGGTTTGCGGCGGTCGTGGAGGCCGCGATCCGGGACGTGGCCCTGAAGAAGTTACAGACTTCTAAAAACAGGGCCATAGTCTCGGCCAAGGCCTCCATCATGGCGGCGGCGGAAGCCATTCACATCGGGCCCCCGCCGGACGTAACGTCCGATATGCGGGCGGAGGTGGCCCGCTTGACGGCTGCCATGGAGCTCCTCCGAAAGGAGAACGAGGAGCTCCGAGCAGACCTGGCCGGGCTGCGAGCAGCCGGCACAGCGCAGGTGACACCATCAAGCCAGCCCGTGCCGGTGGAGCACCAGGTCCTGAACCTGGTTCGGCAGGAGCTAGCGACCTTCCAGGCGCGGTTCGCCGTCCTGGAGGGTATAGTCCTGCGCCCCCCCTTGGCGGGTAGAACGGACCCAGGGCCGAAGAAGGCGGCCTCGTACGCGGCTGCTGCTGCCCCTAAGCCCGGGCCGTCTGGCCGGGCACAGGCGCCGGTTAAACCGGCGTCGGCTAGAGGAGCCCCGGCGCCGGCAAAACCGACGTCGGCTGGTGGAGCCTCGGCGCCGGCAAAATCGGCGCCTGCCGCCAAACCCGCGGCGCCGGCCCAGAGAAAGGGCAGAACGGCTGGGGAGGGGAAGGCCCCAGAGCCTACGCCTCCCCAAAACAAATCTCCCACGACCAACGCTGAGTGGCAGGTGGTCGGGGAGAAGAAGAAGGCGGCCAAGGCGGCCAGGAAAAAGGCGCAGAGGAAGCGGCGCAAGGAGCGAGCCTTTGCGGCTAGGCTTCGCTCCCCTAAGACCGCGGCTGTAGTTATTACGCTACAGCCGGACGCGGTTAAGAGGGGGGTGACCTACTGCGACGTGCTCACCAAGGCGAGAGCGACCGTGGATCTCCAGGAGTTGGGGATCACCGGAGGCCTCCGGCATAGGGTGACCGCCACTGGTGCCCGCATGCTGGAGATCCCCGGTGCGACGAGTGGCCCCACCGCTGACGCCCTGGCTGAAAAGCTAAGGGCGTCCCTCAATGCGGACGAGGCTCGAGTCTCCAGGCCCGTCAAGTGCGCGGATATGCGCATTGTGGGCCTGGATGACTCGGTGACGGGGGCAGAGGTGGTGGCCGCCGTCGTCAGGACTGGCGGGTGTCTGGCCGACCAGGTGAAGGCGGGCACCCTACGTCCTGACTTCACGGGTATGCGAACCATAACGGTAAGCTGTCCCGTGACGGCGGCGAGGAAAATTGTGGAGGGCGGAAGGCTCCTGGTGGGCTGGGTGTCAGCGCAGGTCAAGCTGCTGGAGCCCAGACCTCTAAGGTGCTATCGATGCCTCGTGGGGCACCACGTGGGCGTCCAGTGCACCTTAGAGGACCGCAGCACTCTGTGCTTCCGCTGCGGCAAGCCCGGACATACGGCCGGCTCGTGCAACGCCGCGCCGCACTGCGTCGCATGTGCGGCTGCTGGCAAGCCGGCCGATCACCGGGCGGGGAGCAAGTCCTGCGCTCCACCCGCCGAAGCCAGGAGGAAGGGCAGGCCCTCCGCCGTCGTCGCCACCACCACCGTCGCCGCCACTGTCGCCGCCACCGCCACCGCCGCCGCCGCCGCCGCCGCCACCACCGCCGCCGCCGCCGCCGCCGCCGCCGCCGCCGCCACCACTGCCGATAGGGCCCGGGAGGGGGCTGAAATGGAGGAGTAATAACTCCTCCACTACGCCTTCTCCAGGCGAACATCAACCACTGCGCCTGCGCTCAGGACCTGTTGCTCCAGAGCATGGCGCAGTGGTCGATTAACATCGCCGTGGTCGCTGAGCCGTACTTTGTCCCGCCCAGGGATGACTGGGTGGAGGACCTGAACGGCTCAGTGGCCATAATTTCGTCGGCCGCCGCCGGTACCCCGTCCCTCGAAGGTGTCACGAGGGGACAGGGGTGCGTAGCAGCACGGTTCGGAGAGATTGTAGTAGTGGGAGTATACTTCTCTCCGAGCCGAACTCTCGCCGAGTTCCAGAACTCTCTAACAGAGTTGAGTGTCGTCGTCGCCAGAAACCATGCCTTCTCCGTGCTAGTGCTCGGGGACTTCAACGCCAAGAATTTGGCCTGGGGTTCCCGTTGCACGGATGTGCGGGGCAGGATGGTGGAGGACTGGGCTCTGGAAACAGGCCTGGTCGTCCTAAATCGGGGTTCTGTTCCTACGTGTGTGCGGATGCGGGGCGAGTCGGTAGTGGACATCTCGTTCGCCAGCCCCGCTCTGTCACAGCGTGTTATTGACTGGCGCGTCATGGAGGAGGTGGAGACATACTCCGATCATCGGTATATCCGGTTTGATGTCTCCACCCAGACCTCTAGCGCGCTAGTCCAACAGGCCCCGAGTGGTCCGCGGTGGGCGCTGAAGCAGCTGGACCGGGAGCTTCTCCTGGAAGCCTCAATCGTGCAGGCCTGGGTGTTTTCACCGGACAGGCCTGCTGACATCGACGGTGAGGCGGAGTGGTTCCGGGAGGCCATGTCTGAAATTTGTGACGTGGCAATGCCCCGAGTCCGGCCAGGATGCGCCCGACGTCAGGTGTACTGGTGGTCGCAGGAGGTTGGGGCGCTACGCAAGGCGTGCGTCGACGCGCGACACCGGTACACCAGGCACCGCAGGCTCCGCATCCGCCCTCCGGATGCGGAAGCCACGGAAGTGGAGCTGTACGAGGGGTACAGAGCGGCGAAGACCGCCCTCCAAGAGGCTGTCCAGCGGGCCAAAGATATGGCCCGCGAGGAGATGTTGGAGACTCTGAACCGAGATCCATGGGGGCGCCCTTACAGAATGGTGCGGAATAAACTCCGCACCTGGGCCCCCCCGCTGACGCAGAGTCTCCGACCCCAGCTGGTGGAGGAAGTGGTGAGCGCTCTGTTCCCTTCACGGGGGGAGCATACTCCCCCGCCTATGGCTCCGCCACTTGCGGTGCCCGAAGCGGACCACGCGGACGACGACGACGACACCCCTGAAGTGACCGGGGTAGATCTGAGAGCGGCGGTAGGCAGGCTGAAGGCCAAAAATACCGCCCCGGGACCCGACGGCTTGCCGGGTAAAGCCTGGGTCCTGGCCTCGAGGGCTCTCGGGCCTCGACTGGAGGCGCTCTTAAGCGCATGCATGGAGAGAGGCCAGTTTCCACTCCGTTGGAAGACGGGGAAGCTGGTCCTCATTCAGAAGCCAGGGCGCCCTGCGGACTCTCCGTCCGCATACCGGCCCATAGTGCTGCTCGACGAGGTCGGCAAGCTCTTTGAGAGAGTGATTGCGGGCCGCCTCGTCGGGCACCTGGTGAGGACGGGGCCGGATCTTGCGGAGTGCCAGTTTGGCTTCCGCAAGGGGCGCTCGACGGTGGACGCCATCATGCGCGTGAGAGCCCTCACGACGGGGGACGCGGTGTCCCGGGGTGGGGTGGTCGTGGCGGTGTCACTCGACATCGCCAACGCGTTCAACACCCTGCCCTGGAGCTGCATAGGGGAGGCACTCCGGTATCACCGGGTGCCGACTTACCTCCGTCGAATAGTCGGGGCGTATTTGACGGACAGAGCCGTCATCTACCCCGGTCGCGACGGGAACTGGAACCGGCGAGAGATGTCGTGCGGTGTCCCACAGGGATCGGTTCTGGGGCCGCTCCTGTGGGACATCGGTTACGACTGGGTGCTGCGGGCCGACCTCCCTGATGGCGTCAGCGTAGTTTGCTACGCTGACGACACGCTGGTCCTGGCGCAGGGGAGGTCGCATCAGGCGGCGGCCGACGCGATGACACGCGGGGTTGCGATAGTCGTGGAAAGGATCCGGCAGTTGGGTCTCGAGGTGGCATTGCACAAGTCCGAGGCCATGTCTTTTCATGGGCCCCGGTACGGGCCACCTTCGGGATCCCAACTGATGGTAGGAGGGGTTCACATCGGCGTCGAGAAGACGATGAGATACCTGGGTCTCGTCCTCGACAGCCGGTGGAACTTCGTCGAGCACTTCCGACGTTTGGCCCCAAAACTGGAACGGACCGGGGCCGCCTTAAGGCGGCTCCTGCCCAACCTGAGGGGGCCAAACGCCTCCTGCCGGAGGCTTTACGCGGGGGTCGTGCGGTCCATGGCCCTATATGGGGCCCCGGTATGGGCGCGTTCACTGCGGCTTCGAGCCGCACACTACCTGAACGCGCCCCAAAAGGTGGTAGCCGTAAGGCTGATCCGGGGGTACCGCACGATCTCGCGCGAGGCAGCAAGCCTCCTTGCCGGACTGCCACCATGGGATCTGGAGGCGATAGTCCTCGCGCGCCTGTATGACTGGCGCGCGGAGGCACTACGTCGGGGGGAAACTCTGCACCCGCGGCAAATCGCTGCGGAGCGGACGGACCTCCGGCGCGGTCTCATGGTGGAATGGAAGGCGCGACTATCGCAACCCAGCGCAGGGCACGCCACGATAGCGGCGATAAGACCCCTCTTTGAGGAGTGGCTAGAGAGGCGTCACGGCGCTCTCACCTACCGCCTGACGCAGGTCCTCTCCGGACACGGATGTTTCGGGAGGTTCCTGCACATCATCAGGCGGGAGGAGACGCCCGGGTGTCACCACTGCGAGGATCACCCAGAGGACACGGTGGAGCATACGGTGGAGGTCTGCCCCGCTTGGGCAGAGCACCGCCGTGTCCTCGTAGAGGCGATCGGCAGCGGCGGCGACCTCTCGCGCCCGGCCCTGGTGCAAGCCATGGTCCGGGGCGAGAGGGAGTGGGAGGCGGTCACCTCCTTCTGCGAAGCAGTCATGCTAGCGAAGGAGGTGGCGGGATGGGCAAGGGAGAGATCCTCACGCCTCAGCCGCCGAGGGAGACGCTCCGGGCGTCGGGAGCCGCGTGACGACTCCCGGCCACCGTAGGCGCGGGCCTGCGGGCGGAGAGCAATGGGTAGCTCTCCGTCCGATCAGGACCAGGCCCGTGCCGGACGGCGTGTATGTGTTCCACGCGCGCCTCAAAGAGATGTCAGCGTAGTTGACGGGGCCCGACAGGGCCGAAGCCTGCCGGGGTAGCGGGATCGTCCGAAAGGGTTACCGCTGCCCTGGTACATAAAGGGCTAAGGAAGGAACACGGGTGGGTTTTAGTCAGTAAGAGTCTGACACTCCCTTCTGCTCCACCCAGAGCGGGAGGAGTCATTTGATGATTTCCCATCCACAAAAAAAAAAAAAAAAAAAAAAAGGAGTAGCCTACCTATTTGTACGTATACCCTGTCCATTAGGTTAACCGTTTTTTGACAGCTGTCTTAGAACGTACATATTCCAGATTACGTAAAAGTTAACTTTAAAATGCGTAATAAAATAAATGTATAAAATGCCTCATCTTATTGAATTATCTTATTTATGGCTTCTTACAGACATTATAATACCGTACGAGTATCAATCAATGTATTGTGTGTTGCTGCAATCACTAGTTCCATCTGTCAAAAATCGGTTTACCTAATGGACAGGGTATAAACATGTGGTAGCATAATATTTGCGTATTGGAAATGCAGTTGTAGTGTATTTGGAGCATATTGATAGTGTATTTTTTATTATTATTAATTTTTTTTATTCTTCATTGTGTATCGTTGGTGAGTAATATACAAATAACTAAAATTTAAGTGTCCGTTTGCTATATGAAAATAACAGCTTTTTACTATATGTAAGTAAGTATATCGGTACTTGTGACAAAAAACTGTTTTTAAAATGTTTGTCTGTCTGTCTGTTTGTTTGTTCCGGCTAATATAAAAAGGAACTATTTTGATGAAATTTGGTATTAGGATACTTTGAACTTTGGGGAAGGAAATAGGCCTTTTATCGACAGACCACGCAGGCGAATACGCGGGTAGAAGCTAGTTACTAATTACTGTAGTTTCTATGTCGTGGTCTTGTAGTTTTAATGTCAGTGTCATGGTAGTGTCAGTGTCATGGTAGCGTCTGTGTCATGGTAGTGTCAGTGTCATGGTAGCGTCTGTGTCATGGTAGTGTCAGTGTCATGGTAGCGTCAGTGTCATGGTAGTGGTAGTGTCAGTGTCATGGTAGTGTCAGTGTCATGGTAGTGTCAGTATCATGGTGTCATGGTAGTGCCAGTGTCATGGTAGTATCAGTGTCATGGTAGTGTCAGTGTCATGGTAGTGCCAATGTCATGGCAGTGTCAGTGTCATGGTAGTGTCAGTGTCATGGTAGTGTCAGTGTCATGGTAGCGTCTGTGTCATGGTCTTGGGAGTTTCGGAGTTGAGATAGTGTCTGTGTCCATGTGCAGTAGTTGTACAAACGCCAGCACATCAAGCTACCCGAAACTGTCAAATTTTCCCAATCAACTTTGAACCTAATGCTTTAGAAATAAGGTTGAAAATCTATTAAAGAAATTTGACACATTGTAGTAGCTTAATATGCTGCCGTCTGTAGATAAGCAGACGTTGCCACAAGGCATTCAACGATGATGATGGAAATATCAGTTTCTATGTAGAGTCACAGCAGTGGGAGCGTCAGTATCGTGGCGTCGTCGGGGCGGACTCACCTTGCACACGACGCAGCGGTACAGCTGCTTGGCGTGGTTGTGCATGTGGCGCGTGAGGGAGTGCGCGTGCGAGAAGCGCTTGCCGCACTGCGCGCAGGCGTGCGGCAGGCGCGCCGAGCCGGGCGGCGGCGCGGCGCCGTGTGCGCACGCGGCGTGGCGCCGCAGCTGCTCGTAGCGCGGGAACGTCAGCCCGCACGTGGGGCAGCGGCCTGGGGGGGGCGTTCATGTACCACACAGAGGTTGCTGCTACACGAGACAGGGTTAATACTTTCTCTCCTAAAATGGATCGAAATAGTATAACACTGACGCCGTGCCTACACACGGCGTAAACATTGCGCCGTAGATAAAACGTGTTCGTCAACAAGCTGACCCTTTGTACCACTGGCCTATAATAAACAAATACGCTGGCCTTCATACCTTCGATGACAAAATGAAGACGATTGATTTTCGAAATCAAAATCAAGTCAAAATCAAAAGTCATTTATTAAAATTAGGCTGAGAACCAGCACTTTTCAAACGTCAAAATTACAAAAGACATTCCCCCAAAACGGCTGCCCTTCACCACTTCCTAGTGCTTTCGCTAGGAAGAAGAAACGCCATTTTGACGCTCACGTTGCTGTCAGCATCAAAATAGCGCTTGTCGCCGTGAAACTAATGTTTTTGATAGCAAGTTTTACAAGATGCGAATACTCTCATGACAAAAATGTTCTAAATATATCGTAGTAAACACAAAAAAAGTCTTATTCCACAATTTAGACCTAATCATCAGAAACGTACCAAAACACAACGACGGCCATTTGCGGCAATGTGTCAATTTTAGTTCCTGAGACGCTCGAGCGAAGCGCTTTGAATCGGACAACTGTCATTTCATATAGTATAGTCCAGCGTACTTGTACAATACAGGTCAGTGCTTTGTACAAAGAACTAAAAATCAATTTGTTACCTGTGTCGTATACGAAGCTTCTAAGGATGCTGTTAATGAAAATAAACCACATTCTTACCAGCACGTTCGTCTGCAGTGTGTGTACGATCATGCGCAGCCAACTCTGCGTCGTCTTCGAAGCATTTCCGGCATACTTCACATCGGACTGTCATGGCGCCACGGTGTGCTTCCGCTCTGTGGGACAACAATAATTTTATGAGAAAAATATTGTTTTCTAGAATTGGGGTTGGGGTCGGTTTCCAGTCTAACCGGATGCAGCTGAATACCGGTATTTGAATCGGAGCGCCTGCTAATCTGACCTCCACAACCCAGTTACTGGGTAAAGCGATATCCCTTGGTAAGACTGGTTGTCAGACTTTAAGGCTTCTGACTGACCCGTAACGACTGTCAAAGAACCACAGACAACCGGGACCAACGGCTTAACATGCTTTCCGAGGCAAGGTGGACCTCGGTATGTAAAGATGGTCATGCATCCACAGATTATTTACTCTGGGTCTTCTACTGAAAGTTTCAAACGGCCACCAGGGGGCGTTATCGCCCACATTGGGAACCTTTCGTCTAGAATCATGTACTGCAGCCTTGTATACTTAATTTGCAATAAACGTTTTAGAATTGTAAAATTTTCCAGTTATGAATACGGAGAGGAGGGAGACCTTTGTCCTGCAGTCATCCATCACAGGCTTTTAATAATAACAATGCCTGACTCAAAAGGCAGTACTCCTCGATACGGCTAGCATTGTGAGGAGGTTCCCGTCTCTGGAGCCCTAACCACCGGTAGCCTGGACGCTGCTCCCGACATCCGTGGATCACTATTTTTTATATTTTTAAATGTTTTTTTTTACTTAATTTTTATATTTAATAATATAATAAAATAAGAAAAGTAATTATATAAACGACATAATAATAATAAACAACAGCCTTAGGAGGGGGAGGGTGAGGCGGAGGAGGAGGAGGGGATGGGGAGGGGAGGGAGGAGGATAATCAGCGACATCACTCACTTGTGCTCCCATAGTTTCTCGCGCCTGTTGAAAGTTTCGCTGCAACAATCACACTCGTAGCGGTCCGACGAGCGTGCGCGCGACCGCGGGTTGTTGCTACTGCCGCGGTTCTGATGCACGCGGCGGTGGATTCTGAAGAAGAGAGTTAAGTAGAACTTCTAAGTTGATTTAATGTCATCGTCGGTTAGTGTTGCCCAAAATCGATCTTGGTCTTACAGTCTTGGTCTTGTTCTTGAATTTTCGCAAGACCAAGACCAAGACTGACCTCTGCAAGATTTGAGCAAGAACAAGACTGTAGCGGTATCTACAACGCCACATGTGAACAACGCGTCATACTGACGTCACGCAAATCCTGCATCTCGCAAGCAGAGTTTACCGCGCAATTAGCATAGATACAATTTCCCAACATCAATCGTTGGGCAATTGCCCGCCAGACACAACACCCGTCTGGTCGGAGGATCCTCCCTTTTCTATAGAGTATGAGTGAACTTTACACCCTGTTCCTCATACCTCTATAAGACTAAACCTGCAAGACTTGCGTCTCGCAGTTAAATCAAACTGAGATTTGGGCGTTATTAAGTAGGAATTTGATTTCAATACCGATTTTGATATACTTTCCCCAGTATCAAAACCGTATCGTCATAACACTAAAAGGTATTGTATTGATTATTATATTTAGACTATTTATTAAGTAGCGTGTTACACAAAAATATGTTCGCATCGGTACGTGTGCAGGCGGCGACTCCCGCAACTGCTAAACGTGCCCGTGGTCAGAACCAATCTACTGGCGAAAGCAGCCCTCACCCGAACCATCCGTGTGGTGAACGAAGCCCATGAGAGACTGGATATTTTTTCATGCTCTTTGAGTGAATTCGCATTTATTAAATGTAGTTAGTTATATAAGGTAAAAAGTTATATTATTATTTGTTGTGAGGTATGTAAGTTAGATAAGTTATTTTTTAAACTGATAACTACACTGTCGCATTAGTGTAAGAACTGTTATGATAGTTGTAAGGATGATAAATAAATAATCATTCAGCCGCGCACCCGCTCGAGTGACCGACGTGGAGCCTTAGCGCTCAGCTACAGCCACCGTGATGGTGGCGCCCCTGGCGTAAATGCAGTGAACTACATACTTATACGTGCTGTGCAATGATTGGTTTATTTAAATTGCAATGTTTTTAAAGTTTCCCGCATCGTAAGAATTGGTATTAAGTAGTTAAGCATTTTCAAAATAAAACTCGTGCCTTTTAGTGTCTCGTACTGGTGGTTTCTCTTCATTACCTACAGACCCAACAATTGTAACTTCGTTAATTTTATGCTAATTGTACTGCCAATTCTACTGTCTACTATTTTTATGGTCTTTTACCGAAAAGACCATGGTCCGTTACTGAGAAGACGACGTTCTACTACTGAAAATACCATTTTCTTTTTAGTCTATTAATACAACAAACAATACTATGGTCTATTACAGAAAAGACCATGGTCCGTTACTGAGAAGACGACGGTCTTCTTCTGAAAATACCATCGTCTTTTGATCTATTAATACAACAAACAATACTATGTTCTATTACAGAAAAGACCATGGTCCGTTACTGAGAAGACGACGGTCTTCTACTGAAAATACCATCGTCTTTTGATCTATCAATACAACAAACAATACTATGTTCAATTACAGAAAAGACCATGGTCCGTTACTGAGAAGACGACGGTCTACTGCTGGAAAGACCATCTTCTTTTTAGTCTATTAATACAACAAACAATACTATGTTCTATTACAGAAAAGACCATGGTCTGTTACTGAGAAGACGATGGTCTACTGCTGAAAACACCATCGTCTTTTCGGTCTACTAATAGAAGAAATACTCACTTTAATGTCACTCTCGTAGAATACCATTTGGAACAGATATGACATTGGAAGCTCTTATCAGCGGACTCATTCTCCGACTCGCTGATCTCATCGTGCGACGCCGGAGCTGCCGGATCCGCGGCGCGTTCCGGATCCGAGTCGGACCCGCTGTTGGAAGCCGGCCCGCTGTACGACCAAGCGCCGAACGACCTGTGGACGTGACGACGATCAGTTTTGACGGGATTAGGTGGTGGGTTAACGTGGTTTTAACTTGTTCACGATGTCGAAACGGATGGAAGTACGGACTGATTATACTCAAAACCAACGAATTACTACAACTAATTAAAGCAAATCAAATCACATCGAAGAGTGTGTATAAAACAGAACTTTTGGAAATGTTATACTTTGTTATGTTATTAAGCCCCTCACCTATCGTCCTCATTGGTTGTATGATTGACCACCGGCGGTGGCTCTTCAGTCTTGGGTTTCTCGTCGCCAGATTCTGACTCTGTGTCGGAACTGTCTGATGAACTCGAGGAGTCGGAGCTCGATGACGAACTGGTTCCGGAACTTGAACTGCCTGTGGGAGAGATTGGTGGGTCAGTTGAGTGATCAATGAGGAAGTTCATTTAGTACAGGATAACATTTTAACACCAGGGTCCTAAATTCCCTATGACCACTTAACGATTCCTTACTTCGAAACCACGACAATTCCTTAGCTATACCCTGTCCATTAGGTTAACCGTTTTTTGACAGCTGTCTTAGAACGTACATATTCCAGATTGCGTAAAAGTTAATTTTAAAATGCGTAATAAAATAAATATATAAACTGCCTTATCTTATTGAATTATCTTATTTATGGCTTCTTACAGACATTATAATACAGTACTTGTATCAATCAATGTATTGTGTGTTGCTGCAATCACTACTTCCATCTGTCAAAAAACGGTTTACCTAATGGACAGAGTATAATCACGACATCTGCTAATAACGTATTCTCTATGACAAAATGAACGGAACCGCGCGAAATGAACACGAAGTTGGCGTGGTTTGAGCTGTCAAAATACACGATGTCCGTACGGTTGACGTTTCGATTCCTTGCCGTTAACAAGACACGATATTGACGCGGTTTGCACGTGGTAAGTTTACGCGAGGGATTATAATTACCATACAGAATTGGGACCCTGGAGTTAAATTTTTATAAGAAGTTTGGTTTGTGTTTCTATCAAAGTGCGATGAAGATATAGTCGGTGCATTACAAGGTAGCAATAGCGGACAATCTCCTATTCCTAATAATCTCTTCGTAGAAATCTGAACAAACTATGCCGTATATACACCGTTAAATTTTGATCGTTTTAATCTTTAAAAGGGGTCATTGTACTCATCATTATGAAAAACTTTTACTACGGGACCAACCCTTTTTTTTTTTGGGTGGGAAATCATCAAATGACCTCTCCCGCTCTGGGCTGAGCGGAAGGGCGTGTCAGACTTTTACTGACTAAAACCCACCCGTGTTCCTTCAGTTGCCTCTGCCACGGTATCTCTTTAGAACAACCCGCAGCCCCGGCGGACGGGACCAACCCTCAAATCGTGAATAAAAAAATCTGTTGATCCATAGATTTATGTTCGCATAACTCGACATAATGTATGGATCAACAGATTTTTTTTTCATGATTTTAGGGTTGGTCCTGTAGTAAAAGTTGTTCATAATGATGAGTACGATGACCCCTTTTAAGGATTGAAACGATCAAAATTTAACGGTGTATCTAATAATACACGAAATATTTTAGGAGAAACATCTTTAAGTTCATAATTAAAAAAAAAAAATATCGGTTACTTGACACACATAATAAATACTGGCTCCTTCTCTACGGCTTCTCTCTCTTCTCTCTGGGTCTACGTAATATTTACTGTCATTGAAGCGGAGTAAAGATTTTATGCAAAATGTCTCAAGTAATTTTAAAATTAATATTTATTTTATTTAATTACGTAAAAAAAAACATTGATAAAAAAAATCGTTGCTATGGCTTACTTAGCGTTCTTTTTGCCAGTTTTCCCTTTGCTTGGCTCCTAAGAGTCTATAACCTCTACCTAGCCTAGCCAAATACGACGGGTAGTTCCAGAGATTAGCGCGTTCAAACATACAAACTCTGCCTGCGCGATGTTGGACTTTGCGTGCGTGACGTCAGTGTGCTGAGTAGGCCGCATGTGGCGATGTAGATGGCACCACAGATTGTTTTATTCAGGGCGTTTTTGTAAGTGATCCTACTATATTACTTTCTACTAATATTATAATTCGAAAGTTTGTGAGGATGGATGGATGTTTGTTACTCTTTCACGCAAAAACTACTGAACGGATTTTGATGAAACTTTACAGTAATATAACTTATACATCAGAATAACATATAGGATACTTTTTATCCCGATGTGTCACTGACTCTCACTGACTAGGTGGCCGATCTGGAGAGAGTCTTCCCAGCAGGGCCAGATTTATATCTCAAAAACTAGGGCACCTAGGGAAGATCTGTTTTCTCCCATATTTTGTCGCTAATTAGTCGCAATTTGTCACCAAGTTACAGATTCAGTCGGTGAGTAATTAAAAAGATATTAAAGAATTCAATTTCCCCATACAGTGGTACAAGATGGTTCGATCTAGCTCTTGGACTATACCTTACTAATTGAACTCATTATATCTGCTAAACTAAGACCCGATTAAATCTGTGTCTTGGTGACAAATTGCGACTAATTACCGAAAAAAATATGGTAGAAAACACATCTTCGCTAGGTGCCCTAGTTTTTGAGATATAAATGTGGCCCTGCTGGGGAGACTCTCTCCAGATCGGCCACCTATAAACCTTTATATCTTTTGAACCAGTAACCGACAAATTCTGATATTTAGCGACAAATTTCAACTAATTAGCGACAAATTTTTTGTGTTATCAAAATTAAAATCCCTGATGGTGGCCCTGCCAGAATCAGTGCCACTATCCCGATATTCCCACGGGATCGACACTTATGCGGGGTGAAACCGCGGGGCACTGTTGTAGTAAATAATGGAGATTGGCCTATGACCTTCTATTGCACCAACTAAAGTTGAATTAGAATGAACTTACTGCTACGAGTGTTCCGAGATCCGGACGTGCTTTGAGAGGGGGCGGCTTGTCGCTCTGTTAATAAGGGTAACAAACCGTGAACATACATACATACACACTAATTCACACAAGCACATCAAAACAGGGGGCCCATTCCCTTTTGTTACGGGTTGGAAAATCCTCATGGATGTCCACCGCCCTGGAAAGGGCGGAGGGGTCTGTCAGACTCTTACTGACTAAGGCTCCTTACAGGATTGGCGCGTTTACATTGCGTTTCTGTATCGAATCTGTACAGATTCTTTACCGAGTGCATGTAATTCAATGAGAGCTTCCTCACTGAGTAGTTTCGGTACAGATTCTTTAACGAGCGCATACACCCGTCTCTGTACCGAATACTGAACCATTCGACTCGCCCGGCCCGTCACTCCCGCCCCACCCCGCAGGACCCATAACCAATAACAAAAACCGTAGCAAACCGAGCCAGTGAAGAAGTGGTTCTCGGTAAAGAAACGGAAACGAAAACGTGCCGATCCGGTAGGAAAGGAGCCTTAAAACCACCTCAGTGCCTCCCCCTCGGGTCGGGGGACGTGTGTGCCTCCCCCGCGCCGCCACCTCGGGGCCTGGGGTGTGGGGGCCGTACTCCCTAAGGCCAGCTACGCACAGCGGTTCATTTGAGCAGCCAGCCGCCTGACGCGGTTGGAATAGCGGCTGAACGCCGTGGCAGCCAATCGCGATCAAACCGCGTCAAGCGATCCAACCGCTGGAAGGCGTGTTGGTCCATAAACAAAATGGAAGCCGTCGAAGTAGCTTGTGTTATCTATTATTATTAATCCCGAAAACAACGAAAGAAAAATAAAAATATACTGGATTCATCCTTTACTGGAAACACGCAACGAATCTGGCCAGTACGCCGTAACTGAAAAAGCGCGAAGATGAAACTTGTGGCTCAAGGCACACTAAACCAGGGCACGCCACGATAGCGGCGGTAAGACCCCTCTTTGAGGAGTGGCTAAAGAGGCGTCACGGCGTTCTCACCTACCGCCTGACGCAGGTCCTCTCCGGACACGGATGTTTCGGGAGGTTCCTGCACATCATCAGGCGGGAGGAGACGCCCGGGTGGCATCAATGCGAGGATCGCTCAGAGGACACGGTGGAGCATACGGTGAAGGTCTGCCCCGCTTGGGCAGAGCAACGACGTGTCCTCATAGATGCGATCGGCAGCGGCGGCGACCTCTCGCGTCCGGCCCTGGTGCAAGCCATGGTCCGGGGCGAGAGGGAGTGGGAGGCGGTCACCTCCTTCTGCGAAGCAGTCATGCTAGCGAAGGAGGTGGCGGGATGGCTGAGGGAAAGAACCTCACGCCTCAGCCGCCGCGGGAAACGCTCCGGGCGTCGGGAGCCGCGTGACGACTCCCGGCCACCGTAGGCGCGGGCCTGCGGGCGAAGAGCAATGGGTAGCTCTCCGTCCGATCAGGACCAGGCCCGTGCCGGACGGCGCGTATGTGTTCCACGCGCGCCTCAAAGAGATGTCAGCGTAGTTGACGGGGCCCGACAGGGCCGAAGCCTGCCGGGGTAGCGGGATCGTCCGAAAGGGTTACCGCTGCCCTGGTACATAAAGGGCTAAGGAAGGAACACGGGTGGGTAGGTTTTAGTCAGTAAGAGTCTGACACTCCCTTCTGCTCCACCCAGAGGGTAATTTGATGATTTCCCATCCTCAAAAAAAAAAAAAAGGCAGACTAAACCCATGCACGAACCGCCAGTGCGTACAAACAAGATGGCGCCAATTTCCAAACCTTAATAAATATCTAAGATTCTAAATACAAGCTTACAAATCAAGACCTTAACAAACAGCTTGGTACCCGTCGCAAACCAAACAAAACTCTACTCTAAAGTGTACGAAATCAGAGGGGCAATTATCGTGATTTTAAAAACGTTGACAGTGTGATCTCAGTTTCAATCTGTCAAAAATAACATTGATTGTCGCTGAGACGAGATTGCGACTAGATTTGGAAAGTTTTTAATTACGGCAATTGTCCTTCAGGTGCAAAAAAAAATCGCCGTGCAATTACGGTATTTTTTATTGTATAACGGAACCATAGCTCACCAGATCCAGAACTACTGCTGTCGGAGTCAGAATTGGAACTATCTTCCAGTTTCTCGACCCTCGTCTCCATTTCTTTAACCGAAGCACATCCTGCAACAATATTTACAATAAAGTATAAAAATATGTTTTTATTTACACAGGGTGGCAGGGACGACGCACCGCATACTGTTGCCATGAATTCAACACATGAGTCTAGACTGCCAAGGGTAGTTTTTCGTCGGTTCATCATCTGTCTGACATGCATCTGACTGGAAGCCGACGCCAAAATAGTGGGGGTCGGCTTCCAGTCTAACCGGATGCAGCTTCTGCTGCTTGTCAGACTTCTGACGACCCGTAACGACTGTCAAAGATCCACGAATGACAGCCGGGACCAACGGCTTATCGCGCTTTCCGAGTCACGGAGGGGTTTCGATATGCAAAGATGGTCAACGCGGACCGCGACAAGCGTACAACCTAACCTGATTGATCGACCCGTGCAGCTATTGTTTCTTAGCCACGAGCCCCTCAAAATTTGTTTTTGCCCCCTTTCCTTATTTGGGTTTGTAATGTACGTGATTACTAGTTTATTTATTTATTTATAAGTATGTATTAGGTATATTGAAACTGTGTGTACTCCCCGTCACTTTTCCCTAAAGGTTCATTGGAAAACCAGCGTCAGACAGCATCTGTCTGGCATTAATGCTGAAATGAACCTTTTTGGCGCAGCCGTGAGGCGCACACTATTGTTGTCTGAAACATTATTTTTATTTTATTAATTTTGTGTTTCACGAACTGTGTCCAAATAAACTTTTTTCTTTCTTTCTTTCAAAAGTGCAATACGTACACGGCCAGAATGTATGAAAAGCAGTTTTTTTTTAATGATTCGACTAGTCTTTCACACTGGTGAGTCTACAATCATATACTGAATTCATGGTAACAGCTTTCGCGGCGATGTCCCTTACACTCTGTAAGATTATTTTAATTTCATAACACCAAGTAAGCTAAAAAATACTCTAAAACTATATTATTAAGGTCGAAACTCCGCTAAAACAACCAACATTACTGCTACCTTAAATCTTTATAACACGCGTACAATTCGTGCCCACACGAATGGAGTAGATTGTCCCACAGCTGGGCAAAGACGTTGTTTCAAAGAGTCCTATTCTTTGTTTCTTCATTTTTGATAGCTATAGGCTCGTAAGACGTCCTTCTGTGCATCGGAACCGCTATTCTTTCAACAAAATTATAAAAAGCCTCGATTTTAATTCAGTTTTACATACTCAAACTCACGCAGTCTCCCCAAGGAGGTAGGCAGGTACCATATAATGCCATCTGCTACGATGCTTACGTACTCTATACATATAAATCAGTTTTGTTCATTTAACTCAGTTTTAGACGCCATGCAGCGTCCTAATAACTGTTTCCTTAAAAAAAAAAAAAAAACGTTTTATACTGGTTGATGAATAATTGTTTGCTGCACCAGACGACGTCATTACGTCGGCGCCGGCTGTCGCTGAAAACCAGCGCTGGGGCTCTGTCTTGCATAGGGTCACAGCATAATGCTGAGCGATAGCCGTTTTGCGTGGATGTTTTTATGTTCTTTTTTGCGTCATGTTTACCGCAAATAAACGTTCTTTCTTTCTTTCCATGCGTGAGGAGAATCCACGATAATCAGTCTGCTATTTTTAGTAAAGGAGGTCAGGAGACAGTCTGCTCGTTTCAGTATAGGAGATCAGCCATACTGGGCCCATAATCCAATATGGCCGGCCAACAAAAAAAAAATGTATCACCCTGGTCGGGAAGTCCTCTTTATCATTTTTTTACTATTGCGTCGACAAGATTAATACGACTGGACAGGAAAGGCCTGCGCCTGGTGACACGGGGACCATCACGGGACACTGCTCACTGAACAAACACTTTTATATATACATACGATATGCATAACGGACAGCCCCCTGTGCAGAGCTTGCATGGAGGCTGATGAAACCGTCGCGCATGTGCTCTTTGAGTGCGCAGGCGTCACCCAGATTAGATCAGAAACCCTCGGGACACCCAGATCCTACACAGATGTTCTCGACAAACCAGGAGACGTTATAAGCTTCTGGAGGGAGATGGGCTGGTTGGAATAACCACCGACGGTCGCCATGGCCCACGCACAATGATCCACCTGAAGGACTAAGTGCGGAAACCACACCCGTAACATAGAACATAAAACTATTGCGTCGATTTTCTACGACCATTCCTTCAGCTGTTTTTTAAAGTTGAAAAGTCTAGTTTTATACATTTTAGGGCTCATTTGAATCATTTGATAACTTTATTCGAGGAATAATTTTGAAATTTTGACCGTTATTTCGTACAAAAATTGTCAAACATCAATTTTATTCCTCATATTAAAGTTATCTGACGATTGAAAAATCAGCCCTTAATCTTACTAATATTATAAACGTGAAAGTGTGTATGGATGGATGGATAGATGGATGGATGGATGGATGGATGGATGGATGGATGGATGGATGGATGGATAGATGGATGGATAGATGGATGGATGGATGGATGGATGGATGGATGGATGGATGGATGGATGGATGGATGGATGGATGGATGGATGGATGTTTGTTACTCTTTCACGCAAAAACTACTGAACGTATTTGGATGTAATTTGGCACACATATGGTTTATAACCAGGATTAACATATACGATACTTTTTATCCCGATATTCCCACGGGATCGAAATTTATGCGGGTGAAACCGCGTGGTGCAGCTAGTAAAATTTAAAACTACTGATTGTCGAAAATAAATTACTGGTGGCCTTAAACAAGAATCACATACTATGACAACAGACTGCGAGCGTTACTATAACTATATTTTTGCATATTTCGTTCTAAAATCAGGTTTTTTTAATGTATAAAACTAGATTTTTCAACTTTATAAAAACAGCAGAAGGAATTATCATAGAGATTCGGCGCAATAGTAAAAAATTATAAGGACGACTTCCCCGACCAAGGTAATATTTAATATTTCGTTGGGCGGCCATTTTGAATTTATCAATCAAATCAATCAATCAATCAAATCAATCAAATCAATCAATCAATCAATCAACCAAATCAATCAATCAATCAAACAATCAAATCATTTATTTGCATAATACATGTTAAAAAGGTGTTATAAAAGGTACATTGTATAAATTATAACCTATTGAGGTGTGCAAATTAATATATTAGGCACGCTGTGTGATCCATCGCCACTCGTTCGATGTCCACCGCGCACAGGATGAAAGGAAAGCAGCACATGAAGTGATTTTTTGCTCCGTTGGTGTAGTTGCCGTATGGCATTCCAGTGTGAGGATAAATAAATAATAACAAAATAATTTTTAAATTGATTTAAGTACATAAAAAAATACAATGTCAAATTATTATACACAAGTACGAGGGGCAATTCTCGTAATTTTAAGACCGTTCACAGTCTGATCTCAGTCTCAATCCGTCAAAAAATATTTCTAATTTCCCTACATTTTGACAAGTTTTTGACATTTGTTTGTCGCTGAGATGAGACTGCGACTAGATTTTGAACGTTTTAAATTACGGGAATTGGCCTTTTTTTTTTTTTTTTTTTTTTTTTTTTTTTTTTTTTTTTTTTTTTTTTTTCTGGGTGGGAAATCATCAAATGACTCCTCCTGCTCTGGGCGGAGCAGAAGGGAGTGTCAGACTTTTACTGACTAAAACCCACCCGTGTTCCTTCAGTTGCCTGTGCCAGGGGCCACGGTATCTCTTTCGAACAACCCGCGGCCCCGGCGGCATCGGCCCTAACGGGAATTGGCCTCCAGATCAAAATTTCAATAATAATTACATTTGTGGTGCCATTTCAGATAAAATCGACTCGTCTTTCATTTAAATAATCATTAATTTAATAATAACATTTTACTACTAAGAATTCGTGCAAACATAATTTGAATTGGTTCATTTTGTGTAGGTCTGTCATTTGGGGCCCAACTTTGTGTGAAACGTGAATGGTCCCCTTTTTTCGATAATGCGCGGTTACTGAAACGCGCAGACTGATAACCAGTGATTTCTAATCTAATATCGTGACATAATCGCCAAAAATGGTAAACAGATATGAGTTTATGGAAAAATAACTTTAATTTCTACACAATAAAGTTTAGTTTACGCTACAACTTCAAATATTTTTATAACTTTTTCAATAGTGCTAGGCACTCTGAAATCAAATTAATTATCATTAAAATAAAGTTGATATTTGTTTAACTTGAAATAACGTAAATTTGAAACAGCACATCTCTGGCGGAAAATGAGCCTCTATATCATTTTGAAATTCACTAATTTATTTAATTTTATCATCTACAAAACTAGGCCTTTGCCCAGCAGTGGGACATAAATGGTAAAATCAATCAATTGTCTTTTTGTATGCACGTGTTTGAAGTGAAGGAATAGCTTTACTGTATGGTCATGAGTCATGACCATACAGTAAAGTTTATATGTCATGACTCATGACATATAAAACTGCATACTTCATCATAGTTGTGTATGTATTTATTATTTTGATTACGTTAGAATTATTTATACTTATGTATGTCTATTTGTATGTATGTATATTCTCATACTATTTGTTTGGTTATATTAAGTGTTTTCATCAACTGCATTTTTTTTTTAAATCAGTTGATCCATACATTATGTCGAGTTATGCGAACATAAATCTACGGATCAACTGATTTTTTTTCTCACGATTTCAGGGTTGGTCCCGTAGTAAAAGTTGTTCATAATGACGAGTAAAATGACCCCTTTTAAGGATTAAAATGATCAAAATTTAACGGTATATATGTGTGTACATAAATGGTTAAATAAGTAAAATACAACTGACCTTCGGAGCTCCTGACAGACAGGACCTCGTCTTCATCACCTCTGCGCTCGTGCGGCTTCTTAAAGTTGGCGGCCAGCAAGTGTGTATCGTATAGATCGTCCTGTTGAGAAGAAATGTTACATAAAAGATGTGGTTATAAGTATCCTAGTTCCTAATAATATTATAAATGCGAAAGTTTGTATGGATGGATGGATTGATGTTTGTTACCCTTTCACGCAAAAACTACTGAACGGATTTGGATGAAATTTGGCACACAGATAATTTATAACCAGGATTAACATATAGGATACTTTTTAGCCCGATATTCCCACGGGATCGGGAATAAATTATAGTTTAGGTTGGAACTGTAACCAATCACGTGCGAGCCGAATTGGTCGCAGTAACTAAGCCAGGGCACCCCGACCAGATGGGTTAGTTTAGAATTGTGATCAACCGCGTGCCAACCGAGAGAGCGAAGCGAGGCGAGCACTACTTCCATAGGCCAGGCGGTTGACTAAACGGCTAATTTAACCAGTTGGCTACGACATTACATTCATGTGCATGTAGCAAAAATGTGTATTTTGACATTAAAACAGAACACACACTTTAATTTTATTTATTTGGATATATATTCTCTCACAAACAGGAGGCTTGTGTCCCAGAAGTGGGAACATTTTAGGCTGGTTATGCTATGTACAAATATAGAAATGTAAATAATATGTATTGAAAACTAGCTTTTGCCCGCGACTTCGTCCGCGTGAAGCCACTTTCTTATTTTTTTAAATTTATTTAAGAACCTTCTACAAAGCATTAGACAACTTAAAAAAAAAAGATGGATGAAATCGGTAAAGTCGTTCTCAAGTTATGACGTGACCAAGGGAAATAGAAATTCATTTTTATATATACAGAAAGAGTACCAACCTTGTCAATATTAGCGTATTTCTCATGAATATGTCGCAACGCTCGCAGATTCTCGTCCAAACTCAGAGAGTCTGATGCTTGACTCGGTGATCCTAGAATAAAATAATAAATTGTTACTACGTTACTTCTAGAAGATGGTGGAACGAGCTTGACACCTACAGACAGCATTGGTCCACTGTTCTCAACATGATCTGACCAAGATTATGTCTGGACTTTAAAAGAGACTGTGATCTCTGAGTTTGTTTCGGCCATTCTTCTCAGACTAGTCAGATAGGAAACGCCGATCTCATCTAGTTTTTAAAATATGATTGACGTGTAAAAGTAGTACCGGTGTTCTCTAAGGTCTATGAAAGAGTTATTTATGACAGAATAAATAACTACTTTGAAAATTTCAACTTATTTGCTAAAGAGCAGATAGGCTTTAGGAAAAATAAAACCATTAATATGGCCGTCTACGATTTTCTGACAACAGTTATGACTAGCTTAGACAATAAAATTCCTGCGTGCGCATTGTATATGGATCTTAGTAAAGCCTTTGATTACGTGGATCACCACATTCTGTTAAATAAATTATACAGGTATGGAATTCGAGGCACTTCATTGGAGTTGATAGCTTCTTATCTTACCAACAGAAAACAGTCCACATTAGTTACTCGAGTATGCACCAAAACAAGTACAGAAATTAACTACACTTCAGAATATAAAGAAATCAAACAAGGCGTCCAAGGAAGTGTTTTGGGCCCTCTACTGTTCATCATTTATATAAATGACCTTCCCAAAGCAACTAATCATCCCACTATACTTTTTGCTGATGATAGTACTGTCGTATTCACAAGTGAGGACAAATTATCCTTAGAACAAGATATAAACAGCACTCTAAGTGATATTATAAAATGGCTTACTAATAACAAATTAAAAATGAACTTTGACAAAACTAAAATTATGATATTTCGCAATCGTAAAGCAAAATTTACTGACATTAATGTATATTATGCAGGAAACAAAATAAATGAAATAGCTAAATTCTTAGGCATGTCAATTGATTATAATTTGAATTGGAAGACACATGTTGATTCTTTAAATCAAAAACTAAATAAGCAATCATACGCCCTACACATGCTGGCAAAAACGGTAGACACTTCTGCTGTACTTGCAGCATACCATGGCTACGTGGGGTCCTTAATAAAGTATGCACCAATAAAGACATTGCATTCAAAGCGCAAAAGCGGTGTATTAGGGGTATGTTTAAAATCAACCAGACTGATAGCTGTAGGCCGTATTTTGACAAATATAATATATTGACATTGCCGTGTGTCTACATTTACGAGATTGCTAGCTTCGCAAGAACTAACAAACATCTTTTTGATAAGTATAGAAGTAACCGGCACGGTGAAAAAATTTGTTGCAAATCTAGCAAGACGGCCTTATATACCAAAAGTATTTTCAGTATGGCACCGCGTATATACAATCACTTACCAAAGACTATACTAGAAGCTCCTACCATCGATGAATTTAAAAATAAATTAAGAAGAATCTTGCTATTCAAATGTTATTATTGTATTCAGGATTATTTAATAGAGGATGTAAGGACATATTGTACTCAGAAATAATGGTGATGATGTGACATGTGATTAATACACTGACTAATTATTTATCTATTATTATTATTTTAACATTTATTTACAATTATATCTTGACATTCTCATTATTTTAATTATTCTAGAGACATTATGATTTGCTAATTTTTAATTTAATTATTATTTACCACAGTGAAATTACCAAAATTATGTCATTAATTATAAATTATTGTTGCAATGAATTTCTATAATAAATAACAATGTTGTGATACAGTCAAAGCTTGAGATTTGCATGCTTCAAGGCGTAATATGGCTGAACTCTTTTCTATTTTAACAACTTTATGTAATTACCCATATTAGCAAATAAATGATTTTGAATTTGAATTTGAATTTGAAAAAGTGTGCAAACTTACTTACAGAAATTAAATCATTTATGCATTTTGTAAACCGCTGTAATTCTGACATTACAAACAGACACTTCAATTTTATTTATTTGTACAGATTTACTTATTGTGAACGTCTGACTTACCCAGATCCGGTTCATCATCGCTGTCCACTGTGATGGGTTCAGAGTTGATGGGCATCAGGTTATTTCGAACGCGAATCTCTGGAAACGGAGGCAGCAATATAAATATCTCCATGGTAGTGAACACTATTACATTACTGAGAATTTCATATGAATGAGTTGCACTGAAAATCTGACAACCAGTCTTATCTCTTGATAAGACTGGTTGGCAACTGGTTATACGATAATACTATAGGTAATACGATAGCTCTTGCTATCGTATTAGCATTACCGTAATAACATTCTAGATGTTTCTACAATAGAAGGTTCTGGAACTATCTGCGGCACTATATAAGGCCGGGACTAGCCGCGACCAATCGTCAATTCGATCCAGCCTGTCCCTTTGCTGCCCTCTCCCAGCGACGCCCTAAGCCGAGGTTCGTACCCCACAGGGGGTGCCCTTAGCGTGCAGTCGCCTAGTTTTAATTAGTTTTAGCCCTGGCTGGAGGCTATAAGATTTCTTAAGGCAACCACAGGATAGTCCGGTTAAGTAGTCACGACCTCTCAAGGTCAACTACGAGATGGCATTTATAAAAATAAAAAAAAGCGACCAATCAGACTTGGTTCTGCGATAGAAGCGAATACATCGAAAGCGATCTTCAAGTGCGACTTAAGAGCGATTGTGTTTTATAATTAGTGTGTTTGAGTTGTTCTTAGTGTTGTTTAAATAAAGTGTAACTTTTGGTAATATTTATCGGCAGTTTTTATTGTCACGAACCCGAAGCTCGTAACATTATTAATTGTATGGACAATGACGCATACTTATAAAATGCTTCATTGTATAGTTCGATATTGAGATAGACTCGTGATAGCACCAGTTTAAACCTTAGAGGTTTTTTGGTTGCTATTTTTTATGAATAATCCTGTATTCTTTTTTATAAATGATAAATAAAAAAAAAAAAGATAGGCAGTCACTCCATGTAAATACTGGTATTCAGCTGCATCCGGTTAGACTGGAAGCTGACCCCAACATAGTTGAGAAAAGGCAGGCAGATGGTGAAAGAGCTTCACCCTAGTTGCGTGACATCCTGTCAATCTCAATCTGAATCATTTTGAAGGGTATTGCTAATCCATTGCTTCTTATGTTCGAAAAATTTGCCTGCTCAACAACGTAAATAACTCAATGAATGTTGTTGGGACTGTCAAAATAAAAGCTATTGGTACTGTTAGTACAAAAGGAGATCTCCAAAACACATGTATCTAAATGCCCATTGTATTTGAAATATTTTTTTTTTTTTTTTAGTGTCTTACTCAATTATCCTGCCGATACCAAATTGGGATTTAATAAAGAAACCAAAACGTGGGTGTACATAGTCCTAGAAATGGAGAATACCTCTGCTTACCGCTTCAGGTAGGCGTCTTCATAAGCAAAAATTTATGATCAATATTTAAAAATCCGTTCCTTCATAATTGAAATGTAAGGATTTATTATCTGTAAAATTCGCTCTGTCAAAATCAAAGTACAGACGCCAGCAGGTAAATCTACCCGAAACTGTAAAATTTTCCTAATCAACCTTGAACCTTAATGCTTTAGCATTAAGGTTCATTAGCATTTGAAAATACTTCACACACGCCTACCTTACCTACATACTGTTGGAGCTGCCGAAGATTCTAAAATACTATGTTTGCATTATATAAATTCAATCTCCTAATATTGTATAATTGCATAGAACGTATGTGAGTACTATGTTACATACTATAAAGCTACCATTTACTGGGTACGTCTTTCATTGACTTGAATGTGCCTTGGCGGATGAGAGTATGTCATGCTCACTCTAATGTCTCGCTGATGGTGGCACATGTGTTGGATCATTTAGCTCCCTTCAAAATGGTTGAGCTGAATGGTGCTAATCTATGCGTCATGTTCGTGAACGGGCGCCGTCAGTAGGGACTGGTCAACTCTTTGCTGCCATGGCTTATTTTAATTTAATTTAATATTTGAATTGTTTTTTTTTTTTATCTTTTCATTACGGACGCTTTTAACGTTCTGCATCGTTCTCACATGCATAATTTTGAACATGAATGATGTAACCAATACTTTGTAACAATATTATTATGATTTAAAAGAGTGTCCATGGAGTTTCTTGCCCGTTCTTCTCCATAGGTACCTACTACGCTTTGGAATGGGCAACTAGCTTCATCTTTTTGACTGACCGACCTTGCCAATTCAAAAGTGCCTGTAATTGGTTTATTTGAAATAAATATTTTGAGTTTGAGTTTGAGTTTAGCGATAAAGTTGAAAATCTATTAAAGAAATTTGACAGATTGTAGTAGCTTGATGTGATGGCGTTTGATTTGATGTTACAAAAGTACCTGATGAAAATGTAAACCAATGGGTCAGAAAATGTACCAGCATTCATATGCTGATTAGTAGCGCCGCTTACAAATCGGACATGCTGATTTCCTCACGATTTTTATCAATCAATCAATCATTTATTTTGTTAAACATAGGTATGGTTACAGATATTATATAGTCTAAGATATGTGCACTATGTTCTGCCAATATATGGCGTCCAAATTTAAAAAAATAATATGTATATATATATATATATATATAAATAATTATTTATTAAAATAAATAAATAAACAAGCAATTAATAATAATAATAAGGTACAATCAATAAAGGCATGTCAATAGATTACATTTAAAAAGGAAAAGCATGTCAAATATATTGAATTAAATAAAACTTTACCTTCACCGTTTTGAGAGATGATGAAATAATTTACAGAAAGTAAAGTGCCTGTTTAAGTTCGAACCCACGACCTACAACTCGTTAGTCGTGGCCATTACCACTGGGCCACCACATCTCACCGATACAAATAATATGTTACTAATTCCTTTTATTGAGTGATTGCGTGACCGAACAGGGTTAGTTTACACTTTCAAGTGATAGTTTTGGAACTAACATTATATATAAAAAATAAATAAAAAGGTACAACTCACTGGGCTGCTGTTGCTGCTTGTTGTTAGCAGCGAGCTGGTCCACCTTCCGCGGTCTACCTCGCTTGCCCTTCACGCGCTCCGTCGAAGGTGGCTAAAAAAATATATATTATTTTAGAGCAAATTTCAGTCAAATGCTTCTTAACTTGGGAAACGGCATCTTCTCGTGTATTACAACTAGGTTGGACAGGGTACGCCCTAGGACATATACACCGTAAAATTTTGATCGTTTTAATCCTTAACAGGGGTCATTGTACTCATCATTATGAACAACTTTTACTACGGGACCAACCCTGAAATCGTGAAAAAAAAATCAGTTGATCCATAGATTTACGAGGGTCATTCAATAAATACTTAGCCTACAAAAAGTAAACGAAAATTTTGGAAAAGTGGCAATTTATTTTTCAACATAGTCTCCTTTTAGTTCGATACACTTAGCCCAGCGATGCTCCAACTTTTTTAACCCGTCCGAAAAATAGTTTTTGTCAAACTCTGCAAAATAGGCCTCCGTGGCGGCGATGACCTCCTCATTTGATCCATATCTATTCCCGGCGAGAGATTTTTCAGATTAGGAAACAGAAAGAAGTCACAAGGGGCCAAATCTGGAGAATACGGTGGATGGGGCAGCAATTCGTAGCGTAATTCGACCAATTTGGCCATGGCAACGGCAGACGTGAGAACCGGTGCGTTGTCGTGGTGAAACAGCACTTTTTTCTTCGCCAGATGGGGTCGTTTTTTCTTTAATTCGGCGTCGAATCGGCCCAATAAATCGGCATAGTAAAGCCCTGTAATTGTTTTACCCTTCTCGAGGTAATCGATGTAGATCACACCTTGTGAGTCCCAGAAAACGGTGGCCATAACTTTTCCGGCCGATTTTACAGTTTTCGCCTTCTTTGGAGCACGTTCCCCGGTCTGGATCCATTGTTTTGATTGCTCCTTGGTCTCTGGTGTGTACCAGTGGATCCAGGTTTCATCGACGGTCACAAAACGACGCAAAAACTCCGCTGGATTCCGCTTAAACAGCGCCAAACACGTCTCCGATGTGGTCTCACGGTTGCACTTGTTTTCCGGTGTGAGTAAACGTGGCACCCATCGCGCCGACAGCTTTCTCATGCCGAGTTCCTCGTGAAGAATATGATGCACTGTTCCTTCTGAAATGCCTACAGTCTCAGCTAGCTTCCGAACCTTCAATCGGCGATCTGCCAATACGAGATCATGGATTTTTTTAATGTTTTCCTCCGGTGCAGCTGTTTTCGGTGCACCTGGACGTGGTTCATCAAAAACCGACGTACGGCCACGTGCAAACTCGTTGAACCAATTCTTGACGGTGGCCATCGATGGAGAAGAGTCACCGTACACAGCATCCAAGCGCTCTTTGATTTCGATGCGCGTTTTCCTTCCAAAAATAGGAATCGAATCACCGAACGATATTGCTCTTTTTCCATTTTTGTAAAACCGATCGATACGTTCGCTTCCATAAGTTGTCAAATTAAAACAAATGAAGGAATTGGAATGAAAATTTGAAAAAAGAATTAAAAAAGAATGTGCTACACTGTGGTAAAACTCTTTTGAAACTACAGCGCCCTCTGGCGATGAGGCTAGGTACTTATTGAATGCACCTCGTATGTTCGCATAACTCGACATAATGTATGGATCAACTGATTTGTTTTTACCAACCCTGAAATCGTGGAAAAAAAATCAGTTGATCCATAGATTTATGTTCGTATAACTCGACATAATGTATGGATCAACTGATTTTTTTTTACCAACCCTGAAATCGTGAAAAAGAAATCAGTTGGTCCATAGATTTATGTTCGCATAACTCGACATATTGTATGGATCAACTGATTTTTTTATCACGATTTCAGGGTTGGTCCCGTGGTAAAAGTTGTTCATAATGATGAGTACAGTCACGAACAAAAGTATGTATACACTCGGCTTTATTCAAAAGCGATTTACTCCTTTATTTTTTAATTAAATTGTATGTTGTTACGAACATAGCATTTTCGAACCCATAGGTTTATGTAATGTGTCGTATTCCAACGTTGCATTCGTTATTTCACGAAAAAATCGCAATTGAAAGTGGCCAAGTGATGACATATTGGTGCACGTGACTGTACAATGACACCTTTCTTTTAAGGATTAAAACGATCAAAATTTAACGGTGTTTAGACTTTATTGGTGACTAGCTCCTGCCGCGACTTTTTGTTCCGCCGACCCACCCCATCGCATCGCATCACTTGCCGGCGCTATCACTTCGTTTTCCTTCTGACTTTTTTTTTCTTTTCGCTCAGCTCCCAAGGGTCGTAGCGTGATGTTAAATAGCCTTAGCCTTCCTCAAGAATTGGGTTATCAAATGCAAAAATAATTTTTCAAATCCGACTTGTAGTTCCAGAGATTAGCGCGTTCAAACGAAACTCATCAGTTTTATTATTAGTATACAGGGAGAATTTTTCAAGTGGGCGTGGATGGCCAAATCTGAAACTATGAGGAATAGCGACAAGTACTCAAAGGAGTGTTGGGCTCAGATTTTGATGAAATCTAAAATTGCATCATTGGATTTTTGAAAAATCAATATTTCTACCCAGGAATCGAACCCGTAGATTTTCATTTAAAAAAACACACAATGCATTATTACACCATTCGATAGTGTCCCTAATAAGGATCAAATTCTGGGAAGTAATGACATACTAAGATATTACTCACAGCATCTTTCTTAGCGCTCGGAGTCCTTTTAGTATATTTTCTCTTGGTCCTCGGAGTCGTCTCCCCAGCAGACGATGAGGCTGCAGAATCTGTAATGTAAGTAAAATCATGTCTAGTCTGCGAAGCCCACACATCGCCAAGAGGCAAGAGTAGAGAATCATGAAAGAGTAGAGAATAGTTTGGCAAGGAGTTTTTTCATGCACTGTTCGGCCGTTTGACGCCTTCTACAGGTTGGTAGGGATATCGACGCGCACCATTTTACTATGGATTCAGCATATTATTCTGAACTGCCACGCGGCGTTGAAAATTTTGCGTAGATATTGATTGCAGTTTTCTATGATACGGCAGATTTTTTTTTTTTTTTTGATAACCGACGAAAAATCTCTACGCAAGAGGTCCGGCTAAAATCATTTGCCAAATTCATGGTTGCAGTTTGTGCGTCGATGGCCCTGCCACCCTGTGTACTTAAAACCGTGTATCCTGCGCGTGTATTTTCCAAACATTACACATAAACATTTGTTGTCATACACAAGCTGTCTCCTGCGTATTAAAATATTTTTAGATTAGTGTCAACTATTCTCAAGACAATATAACTTCACAAAATTGTGTCAGTTGGAATCATGCTTTAAAAATGCTAAATGCTAGATGTGCGCGGTGCGCGTGGCGGTTTAAAATGAAACAGACCCTTCCCCACTTCACCCGCGCGGGGAATGTTTTCCGGAAAACAAAATCATCGTTCATACACAATGTGTATGACCACGCCTCTTTGCTTTGACGTTTTTGTGTAATGTTTCGAAAAAACTCGCGCAGGAGATACGGCGTAATTTACACCGCATACTGTAGCGAAAAAACAGCAAATAATTATATTTATTTGAATATATCGGTGTCTAAATACACCGCGATTTGGTTAACACTGACAGGTCTTTACATTTTCGCTCCACTTTCGCTGCAGTATGTTCCGAATGCATAAAACGTTTTTCATTGTAAAACAAAAATCAACATTACACAGGTAAAAATAAAGTCGAAAATCAACAAGGTTGCACTAATGACGCGGATAGAGGCACGTGGCTGAAGTTATCTATTTTCGATTTTATTTTAAGGTGCAAAAAGTTGATTTTTGTTCAGCGTTGAGGCCGAGATTGTCCTTTGCCTTAGACAGCTGACCCAAAAAGCGAAACAGCACGTGATTGGTCTAAATACGCTAAAATGAAGATGACATGCAACATAAAAGTGTTATAAAATATCATCGCTATAGAATCGTCGTACCGAACTTATTAGTGTAACACTTTTAAAACCATAACAATAAAAAATTGCTAGTGAAACTCCGCAGGCGTCATCGTCTGCGGAGTTTAGCTAGCAATTTATTTATTTTTTGTTTTTATTGACCAACCCGGCGTCAGCCCAGAAATTGGCCACGAGCTTGGCACCTTCAGTAGCGTCCATACTCCTGTAGCGTGCAGACAACAGGACACGCTATTTTATTTATTTATTTATACTTATGTATAATGCCTCAAGACCCTCAAATGTTTTCCATTTTAGGGTCCTATACTAAATAGCTAAGTAACTGCAACAAACTTGCATGTAGCGCTCAACGGCCGCAGCCGCGGCACGGCTCGCTTCGCTCGCTCGGCTTACGCGCTTATGACCACGGTTCTAACCTAACCCATTTGGTCGAACCATAGTTTAGTTACTGCGACCAACTTTGAAAAAAGTCCAGAAAGTTAATAAGAGGCTTGTTTATTTAAAATAGCGTGCATCAATAGATGGTCAATAAGTTTTATAGATAATCGTTTAAATATTTCTCATTATATGACATCATCTGCCTGCCTTTCCCCAACTATGTTGAGGTCGGCTTCCGGTCTAACCGGACACAGCTGAATACCAGTATTTTACATGGAGCGACTGCCTCTCTGACCTCCACAACCCAGTTACAGGGTAATACAATACCCCTTCGTAAAACTGTTTGTTAGACTTTCGGGTTCCTGATTATATGACCTGTTTCATTAAAATAATTACTAACATCAACAAATTGATTTTTCTACGAGTCTTTACAACGTTTATTTAAAATATAATAGCACCTTATAAATAAATAAAACACGTCACAACTACATACCTAAAAAACTACCTACTATCATGCATTTTCAAATATTAAATAAATAAATATAAAAAAATATTACCTACCTATTAATTTTTTTTCAGATACAATAAAATATGAAAAAATCAATATTTTTTAATAAAAATAGACGTAATTTATTACACACAAACAATATTTACCTATATATAAAAATCAGTAAGCCTGAATTTAATTAAAATAATTAATTAATCTACTAAAATCATGCAGACATCTTTAATTTTATTTAATCATTAAAAATTGAATAATGTTCTGAATACATAAATATAAATTATTAATTAATTTTATTTTTTTTAAATAACCTAATTATACTGACCGTTAAAAGATGTACCGTCAGCGACACTGAATAGTTTAAAACTAATATTTTAGAAATAGTTGTTAATTTAAATGTTTCTGAACGAAAATTTTGAAATACCCTCATATACTGAAAGTACATATGTTGCAAAATCTTATGAATCTGATTTTGCATCACTGTCAAAATCAGTGATTTTTATTGTCGTGGCAATGAGGTTGTTATTGGGTCGCTGCCATTGCCAATTCTGTCAAAATCACAATGATCTTTATTTTCGTTGCAATAAGGTTGCTATTCGGTTGCTGATATTAGAAATAACATAACTATGAACGGACTGTATAATGGGTTTGTTTGCTGATTAGACGCTTTTCATTCAAGATGACTTTGACAAGTGACAAACCCACAGCGCCATCTCGAGGCAAAGATTTCTGCAAGGAACTCCATTGGCAGATGAATGAATGTATCAAACACATAGCGCCTTCTCGCGGCACTAATTTGACAGCTTTCTTCCCCATTAGTCAAGAAATATTTACA
This sequence comes from Apamea epomidion, assembly GCA_947507525.1. Taxonomy (NCBI): domain Eukaryota; kingdom Metazoa; phylum Arthropoda; class Insecta; order Lepidoptera; family Noctuidae; genus Apamea; species Apamea epomidion. Next base: position 1,440,779 of record OX382255.1, read on the forward strand.
GTCAAGGAATTAAAATGTTAAAACCTCCTTTATTAAGGTTATTTTTTACTAACATTATTTTCGACTTTGTGTTGCCAACCTTTATGAAAATGACAGCTCGTAAAGACAACATGCGCCTGGGCAAGTAATGAGTTTGAAAATTCCTTAACATTTTTTCACTTTGACCGTACAGCTAACATTTTTGGTCAGGGTTTCAGAAAAAGATGTTTTATTTGACTAGTTCCAGGTTGCATCTTCAATCCTTAATGTGTTATAACTAGTAAGCATTAAACTTTATTTTGTTCGCGAAAAAAAAAAACTAATTTTACTTCTTTTGCTGACGGTACTCAAACGGCAGAAGACACTGAATTATTTGATCTACCCACACAGCCTAACTACTTCCATGCATCCATTATCAACTTGTGAACAAAGCAGCCATCTAGGAATTTTTGACATCTATTGTTAAGATTCTAAAGTTGTCAAAAAATAAAAGGCCCGTTTTGACATTTGAGAATGCGTTCTTGACACCTGTCAGTTTCATATAAACAAATACGTGTTTTGCGAATTTGATCTTTATTAACTACTAAAACTGTCAATGTCAAAACGGCCCTTTTATTTTTTGACAACTTTAACAATCTGAGTTTTGGTCACTTATCTGTGGCGCCATCTACAACCGCCACATGCGAACTACGCGTCACACTGACGCCATTTAAAATCCCGCATCCTTTACCGCGCGGCTAGCATATATACAACGCCCCAACATCACTCGTCGGGCACCAGACATTTATCACCCGTCTGGTCGGAGGATCCTTCCTTTTCTATGGAAGATGAGTGAACTTTACACGCTGTTCCTCATACCTCTATAGATTATCTAATACAAATTCAGTTCTATTATTTTTAGTGCTCATATATTATAGGAAAATGAGGCAATATAGACAAACCCCCGTTTTTTTATTAGGTAGAAGATCTTGATACGTAATTGAACATTATTCTTATTGAGTCACACAAAACGTTTGTGTGACCAATTATTTTACAAAATAAATTCTGATTAGATTGATTCTTGTGTAACACACTTTCAGTCACAATCTGAATCATTTTGAAGGATATTGCTAATCCATTGCTACACATAACTGGGGGCCTAAAAAGGCCACTTTAAGCAATAGGTACCTCTAAAAACTATTCATTTCCTGAATTCCCAGCAGATCATTAGCAATTCCTCTAATTTTCGTAAAATTTCATTTCATATTTGGTGTAAACATTGCCGGATGAAAAAAATAAAAACCGTAAATTTATCGGTAAATTTTTCATTACAGTTTTTATTAATCAAATTGTTTTTTTTTATTTTTTATTGCTACAGTTTTAAATGTTATTTCATTGTGATAAGAATTACACACAGATCATATTATGAATTGTCAGTTTGTGACCATTTTACGATTTTGAATATGATTCATATTGTTATCCTATTATGATTCTGCCAAAGTGGCCTTTTTAGGCCTTCATCTCAACCGCGCAAATAACGCAATGAATGTTGTTGAACTGTCAAAATAAAAGCCATTGCTACTGTTAGTGTATTACGCAATCGCTGTTTAGTTCAGATTAATCTTTAGAATACTAGTTTGTTTTAAGATACTACATATTTAAAATAGAACCATAAATATAACGCTTTAGTGGTTATAATGGCAATCATGTCACTCGGTTTCAATATGTTTTTATATTTTATTTATTCTTTTGATAGATTCTTTTATATTTTGTAAATGTGAGGACTTTGTACGCCTTTTAGACTTTAAATCTGTAGACTGTTTTTTATTTTATCAAGTACCTGGTACTCGTTGACAGGCCTACGCTGTCCTCCCATGCCTACTGTAATTTGAAAACATTGTAAAAGTCAATTATTTTTAAAAGAGTAACCGTGGAGTTTCTTGCCGGCTTTTCTGCATAGGAAACGACCAATTGGAACCGTGCATCTAGCTTCTGACGTTTCACAAGTGCCCATGTTGGTTTATATGAAGTAAAATATTTTGATTTTGCAGTTATTTTCCTTAACAATAGATGTCAAAAATGAAACCACTTTCCACACAAGCAAATAAGAATTGTTATCATCGAACAAATTACCTTTTCGCTTAATAAACTTTCGGCTTTCAGTCCGCCTCACTAAAACCTTCCTATCGCCGACTTTTCTCACGGTATTGCCTGCCATTCTGACGGTGTTGCCAATTTTCTGCGGTAATTTCCTCAAGGCAACACCCATTTTTTTATTGTTTGCTGGCAACTGTCGTTTTTTGACGCGCGAAGACATTTGTAATGCAGTTTTTGAGATGGGTTTCGCTAGAGACGAATGTACATGTGTTAGTAAGCCAGATGATGGTAAGGGACGGAGTTGCAAGACGGATTTCAACTTATTGTACCCATTGGCATAGCTAGAGATTTGTCTATGGGCAGCCATCCCGCTAATCTAACCACAATCAATTAATGACAGCCCAACTCTACAAACCTTACATCTTGGTCAAAATGTACGACCTATAAGGGTTCCGTTTTATCCAAAAAAAGGAAAGGTTTTTCTCTTTTCCTTTTGAGGTATGGAACCCTACTGTAAGTACTGTCGATTTTTCGAGGGTGGGCAAAGAACCCTTGCCCGAGGGGGGTCGCTACGCCCATGATTATACCTGAATTTCACTGCCACTTACACAAGTATTCAATTATCAACTTTAGGGCTATGTGGACTCAGTTGATTTTTGAGTAATGAATAATTTTGGCCTACTTTAGTTTTGGCTGCCATAGAATTTGTATTTTATATGCAACAATATCCGCAATGGGCCCTCGTGGTGGATAGCCCCAACCCTCTCACAGAGGGGCCTGAGTCCTGGCAGTGGGAAAATTACACGCTGATTGCGTTAATTACCTTTAGATATTTCGAATTAAGTAGCATATTATACAATTATATTCAAATTTTTTATGTAACGAGTTTCCAGTATAATCTAATATATTCTTTAGGTTCAAAAAGTTCAAAATTGAAATGGTCTTGCAATTCCGCGTTCTTGTTTAGTGACTGCAAAGAAAACATAGATGCAAGACTGAAGCAAGACATGCAACCAAATGCAAAAAAAAATTGTAACGAACATTTTAAAAGAAATAGTTTTTCTTGCATTTTCTTGCGTCAGTCTTGCAAGAAAATGGTAAGTGTTTAGTACATGATTAGTGGAACACTTCAAATACACAATTTTATAATATTATACAACAATTGTCCCATATACAAATGAGTGATCTTCAGGGTCAGATTAAATTGACTGGATGGCGTTCACAGACGAGATTGATCGATATCTAATCAAATCATAAGTCATTTATTCAAATTAGGCTGAGAATCAGAACTTTTTGAACGTCAAAATTACAAAAGACAGTCCCCAAAAACGCCCGCCCTTCACCACTTCCTAGTGCTTTCGCTGGGAAGAAGTGGCGCAACAAACTCCCCAGCAGCACAGCTGTCTGTTCAGTTAGAAAATACTTGATTGTATAATATACTATGTATGTAAAGTAATTAAAATTAGAAGACACAGCCATATGTCAGCTAGCCACGCCATTATATATACCAACAAATATAATAAAAACTATATGTACTCAAGCTAAAAAATAATCAATTAAAAATGTAAATAAAAACTTGCTACCTAAATAAAAGCCGCCAGGCATAAAGGCCTCCAGGCGTGACAGCTTACATATTTATGCATTGCTGGGTTCTATTAATGACGATAATACAAAGAAAAATATTTACAAGCTCATAATGTCAATTGGAGTGTACATAACACTCCTTTGATAAAGATTGTTCCTTGGCAGCTCTGGACAGAGAGATGTGGAAAGAGAGTAGCGTAGCGAGGCTTTTGCCCCGCAGTATCACATTAATGGTTAATAATTAAAATAATACGGGAAAAAACCGGTATGTCCTAGAACCATTCGAAGATATGTGACATCTACCAACCGGTAGGGTCCGCGCGGTAGAATACGGCCCACTCCCTCTCACACAGAGGAGGCCTGTGTCCCAGCAGTGGGAACATTATAGGCAGATTATGCTTGATAATAATGTACTACTTTTTTATCTTTTTATTTATAAAAATACTAGCTTCGCCCCGCGGTTTCACCCGCATAGGTTTCGATCCCGTGGGAATATCGGGATAAAAAGTATCCTATATGTTAATCCTGGTTATGAACCAACTGTGTGCCAAATTTCATCAAAATCCGTTGAGTAGTATTTGCGTGAAAGAGTAACAAACATCCATCCATTCATCCATACAAACTTTCACGTTTATAATATTAGGGGTTAAAGTATGAAATTGCCGATTTGTACTGTAAAATTGAAATACGTTTTTTTTTTTAATTTAACATTTTTTTAAATCAAAATAATTACCATTATTATCTATACATTGCTGCCATCTAATAGGAAGGTCATTTATGCCTTTGCGATAGAACTATCGTGATCTAGATTCGACAAACTGTGTGAAAGCATTTTGTACTGCCTCCTGAGAAAAAAACTTTTTATCACGTAGAAAATTGTCGAAATCACGAAAAAATGGTAGTCCGTTGGAGCAAGGTCTGGCGAATACGGAGAGTGACGAATGGTTTCTAATTGCAGTTCCTGTAGAGTTAAAACGGTTTCTCGTGCTGTATGAGGTCTCGCGTTATCATGGAGCAATAATGGTGAAGATCGATTCATGAGTCGGGGCTGTTTCACTGCTAGTTTTGCTATCATTGTTCAGTGCGTTCATTAGCAGTCCCTTCTCCAAACGCAACATTGATATTGCGAGCTGTTTCTGCCGCGTTAAATCCCCTTCGGAACTCTTATAAAAAAATAACTCGAATTTTCGAAGTGTCCATCTTCTTTGTCTAAGCTGAATAAAAAAAACAACTGAAAGTCGATAATCAAATGTTGCACTTTTTTTAAAAGAAGAACTTCATAGGTACCATGTGAAAAAAGTTTCACTCAAAAATCTCAAACCATGAAGGTTCTATGTCAATTCGAAGTACCTATACAATAAAACGGCAATTTCATACTTTAACCCCTATTATTAGTAGGAAGTAGGATTTAAAACTGTAATTTATATTGTTACGAGCTTCGGGTTCGTGACAATAAAAACTGCCGATAAAAATTACCAAAAGTTACACTTTATTTAATCAACACTAATAACAACTCAAACACACTAATTATAAAACACAATCGCTCTTAAGTCGCACTTGAAGATCGCTTTCGATGTATTCGCTTCTATCGCAGAACCAAGTCTGATTAGTCGCGGCTAGTCCCGGCCTTATATAGTGCCGCAGATAATTCCAGAATCTTCTATTGTAGAAACATCTAGAATGTTCGAGTACTTACCGGCCCCGACTGACCAGATGTCGATAGTTCTAGTAAGTTCAGCCAATCGATAATAGATGGCGCTAGTGAAGAACTAATAAGTTCTTCTACTAGAAACTAGATGGCGCTAGTGGTAACTAATGTCACCATCATCAGGCATTAATTTTGGCGCGCAACACTGCCCCCTCCTAAGACATGCTCGTCCCGAGCATTATCGGCTCCATAATAACGCGCCAATCGATCCACATGGACGATCTTAAGAGTACCTCTTGCACCTTTCTGTATCCGGTAGGTTACGTCATTGATCTTTGTCACAATCCGGTACGGTCCATCCCATTTAGCTTGAAGCTTAGGAGATTTCCCCTTGCTGCGGACTGGATTGTGCAACCATACAAGTGAACCTTCGTCGAACCCTTTACTGTTCATTTTGCGGTCATAACGGGTTTTCATCTTTTCAGACATTTGCTGGCCCGATTGTCTGACGTGCTCATAAATGTCATTCATTTTGTTCCGCAAGTTATTCGCATAATCGGTTATACTGCGTGGGGCATCAGGTGGTATTCCGGTGATCAGGTCTGCAGGCAGCCGTAATTCTCTTCCAAAGTTTGCGAAAGCTGGTGTCACCGATGTACTTTCGTGAACAGCGCTTCTATATGACAACAAAAACGGTTGTATGTGCTTGTCCCAATCTCGTTGCCGATTTTCCACAACTTTTGCTAGGTACCTCTCCAATGTCTGATTGAATCGTTCCACCATTCCATCCGATTGTGGGTGGTAAGAAGTTGTTCTTGTTTTATGAGTACCCATAACTCGACAAGTTTCCTGGAATATTTGGGACTCAAAATTCCTTCCTTGATCACTGTGAATCTCTAAAGGTACTCCAAACCGACAGAAGACTTCATAAACTAATTTATCTGCAACTGTCGAAGCTTCTTGATTTGGGATGGCGAAGACTTCCGGCCACTTAGTAAAGTAATCCATCACAACCATGAAATACTTGTTACCACTTTCACTTTCCGGAAACGGCCCCGCTACGTCAAGGGCTATCCTCTCCCATGGTGCGCCAACATTGTACAATTTCAGTGCACCTCTACTACGAGTCTGAGGTCCCTTTACAGCTGCACAACTTGTACACTTGCGACACCAGTCCTCGACATCGTCTCGGCAGTGGACCCAGTAAAACCGTTCTCGTATCTTCAGTAGAGTCCGTTTTACTCCCAGATGACCTCCTGAACAACTATTATGGTACAGCTGTAGAACATCCGGTACTTGAGCTTTAGGGACAACCATTTGCAAATGACAGCTGTCTCCCCGAGCATTTTCCCATTTACGGCACAGGACTCCATCCTGAATCACCAAGCTGTCCCATTGGGCCCAATAGCTTTTTGTGATCGAACTCATTGCTGAGACGTCGCTCCATCTGGGCTTAGGAGCTCTGGCCTTCATCCACTCCAGAATCGGCTTGATGTCCGAATCTTCCTGCTGTGCACGTTGTAGGCTTTCCTTCCACTCGTTGCTGAGGTCTGTCTTGAGCATCTTCACAGGTACGACTTCTTTACTTTCTTGCCTAGTACAATGCTTGCAGTCTTTAGGACAAGGTCTTCTTGACAACGCATCTGCGTTGCCATGAGATTTTCCGCTGCGATGTTCGACCACGAAGTCGTATTCCTGCAGTAGTTCAATCCATCTCGCAACTTGACCTTCTGGATTTTTGAACTGCAATAGCCATTTCAGTGCAGCATGGTCAGTTCGTATGTGGAATTTCCGCCCCAGAAGATATTTGCTAAAGTGCTGCAATGACTTTACCACAGCAAGCAGTTCCCGTCTCGTAACACAATAGTTCCTTTCAGGTTTCGACAATGACTTGCTGAAGTACGCTATCACAAATTCATGATCGCCATTCCGCTGGGACAAAACACCGCCAAGTCCTATGTCGCTTGCGTCTGTATCAACTATAAATTCCTTGCCCGCATCAGGGTACCCCAAAATAGGTGTTTTGCACAGACGGTCCTTTAGCTCCTGGAATGCGATGTCACAACTTCCATCCCAGCAGAAATGTCGCTTCTCCTCGGTTAGCCTATGCAGGGGTTTGGCTATATCTGCAAAGTTCTTGACAAATCGCCGATAATAGGAGCACAAACCCAGAAATGCTCTGACCTGCGTCTTGTCTTTTGGAATTGGCCAATCCTTGACAGCGGCGATTTTCTCTGGATCCGTGCGGATACCTTCTTCAGACACTACATATCCCAAAAAGCTAACTTGTCGTTTGAATAGTGAACACTTCTTCGGACTTAACTTGAGGTTGGCACTCTGGATCTTCATGAGCACGCGTTCCAGGTTTTGAAGATGTTCTTCAAACGTACGGCCTACGATGATGATGTCATCCAAGTAGACCAGGCAAGCATCGCCAATAAGCCCGGTAAGTACAAGTTCCATCAACCTTTCAAACGTTGCCGGAGCATTGCATAATCCAAACGGCATAACTTTAAATTGCCACAGACCCTTTCCTGTCGAGAATGCAGTTTTCTCCTTGTCCTTAGGATCAATTTCAACTTGCCAGTAGCCACTTTTCAGGTCCAGTGTGCTAAACCACTTTACTCCAGTAAGCATGTCCAGCGTGTCATCAATTCTTGGCAAAGGATAGCTGTCCTTCTTCGTAACGTCGTTCAGACGACGATAGTCAACACAAAACCTCATGCTGCCGTCCTTCTTTCTTACCAGCACTACAGGTGAACACCATGGACTAGATGAAGGTTCAATAACACCATCCTTCACCATTCCCTCAATCATGGTTTCCACTTCCTTTTCGCGTGCTACCGGCAATCTCCTTGGCCGCTGACGGATAGGCAATTCTTCTCCTGTGTTTATTTTGTGTTGAACTAAGCCAGTCCTCCCGATGTCAGCATCGTTTGACGAGAAAACATCGGCATACTTAAGTAACATTTTCTTCGCCTTGACCATTTCATTTTGGGACAGAGCGCTGCGGCAGTCTTCTAAAAGTGTGGTCACTCTCGTTTGTGCATCCTTGCTGAGGGTCCCAGTCGATGGATATTGGCATCGACGCAACCAATCCACTTCCTCGCAAGTACCAACTAGTGTGCCTTTTTCTATAACCTGTTCCTGATCACAAAGGTTCAGCACACGTACCCCTGAGATGTCGGTGGTTCTGACCAAAGTTCGTGCCACTTTCCATGGTAGGTCATTGTCTACCCTTTCCACGAGTACACAACGATGAGTTTGCCCAGGATTCCGAGGAAGACTAACCGGCACAATCGTTTCCGATCTCGGCGGAAGAACAATCTTCTTAAGGCTGTACACGTTCCCTGGTAACGCTCCTTCCACGAAAAGTTCCTCTTGTCCACATTTCAAAACACCCTGCTTGACGTCAATTTCGCAACAATTCTTCCTCATAAAGTCAAGGCCCAGGATGCAATCGTCCATTATATCAGCCACGATGACATTATGCAGGTAGATTCTATTGCCTAGCTTCAACCCCATCTTCTTCTCTCCATGGACGGGTATGCGCTGACCGGTGGCTGTTACCAAATTAATGTGTTCCCGGTTGTATGCGGAGTCCCCAAGGGACCGTCTTATGAGTTGGGAACTGACAACCGTGCGAGAGGCTCCAGTGTCTATGGTCAGCTTACACGGCGTTCCGTTGACCTCGCCCTTGATGATTAGGCTGTTCCCGTCTTGGGTTTGTGTGATCGAAACCCTTGGGGCTCTTTGAACATCAGCCAGCACCCGCCCCGCAGTCCTGGCTATTACTCGTTTCCCTGCTGCTGGTGCTGGGCGGTGCTGTTAGCTGCACTGCCCTCTGGAGATCGGCCGTCTTCTCTTTCTGCAGTTCGCTTGGGGCAACTGGATCTAAGGTGGCCCCTTTCCCCACAGCCGTAGCACCTAGGGCTGTACCCTTTATTGCGGTCGCGAACTGTAGCCGCTGCAACCTCCCTGACGCGATGGGAGCGATGATCCTGTCGCACGGCTTCCACCTCCAGTGCATGGGCCAAGGCGTCCTTAAGCGTCCCGTGGTGCCCGAGCCTCACAGCAGCTCTAACTTCAAGGTCGCGGATGCCGTCGATGAATGCCTGCACCAGGTTCCCATCAATAAGCGCAGGTACGGACTGGTAAGCTTTACGCACCAGCTTCTCCACTTCAAGGGCCCACTGCTGCAGGTTTTCATTACTGCGTTGCACGCGATCCTTGAGCTGCGCACGAAACACGTGTTCCAGGTGAGCGTCGCCATACCGAGCCTCCAATGCCTCAAGGAGCTGCTCGTAAGTCACTTCCTTACCGAGAGCTTCCAGAACAGTTAAGGCCTGGTCGCGCAAGCCTAGGGTGAGGGCAGTCATGGCCTGACTTTTACTCCAAGCGTTCGCCTTCGTGACGGCCTCAAACTGGATTTTGTAGGCCGACCAGGAAGAAGTTCCGTCGAACGGTGGCACTTTGAATCCACGTAGCGAAGGTGTTGTAGCTACGGGAGCTGCGATTCCATCCCCAAGTTTAAGGTAATCCAGCGTTTTCTTTACATCAGCCATCACGGTTTTCTTTACGTCAGCCACCACGTTGTCAACCCGATTATACACTTGGTCGATCCGGATTTCAGCTTCCGACAGGCGGTTGTCATGTTGATCAACCTTATCCTTCACCTCCTTCATGTCTTTCCCGAAGGTAGCGTGAAGGTCCTTCATAAGGAGCATCTGCTCTTCCTGGCGGCGCGTTTGCTCCTCCTTATCACGTTGGAGCTGTTCTTCCAACCGACGAGCTTGTTCCTCCTGTCGGCGAGCCTGTTCCTCTTGTCGGCGGGCTTGTTCCTCCTGTCGGCGGGCCTGTTCCTCCTTGTCCCGCTGGAGCTGTTCTTCCAACCGACGAGCCTGTTCCTCCTGTCGGCGAGCCTGTTCTTCCTGACGGCGGGACTGCTCCTGCAGCATCATCATCAGGGCAGCAAAGTCTGGTGCTGCTGATGCTGGAGCTGCTGCGGACGGTTCGGCCTCCGTGGTTGGTAGCTGGCCCTCCGACCTCTGCGGCATAGCTTCACCAAAACGTCTCTGGTCCGTCTCCTGTTGGCGTTGACTCCGGGTACGGATACCCTCCGTGTCGTCTTTAGGTAAAATCGGCATGATTTTAATCCCACTTCTGACACCAATTGTTACGAGCTTCGGGTTCGTGACAATAAAAACTGCCGATAAAAATTACCAAAAGTTACACTTTATTTAATCAACACTAATAACAACTCAAACACACTAATTATAAAACACAATCGCTCTTAAGTCGCACTTGAAGATCGCTTTCGATGTATTCGCTTCTATCGCAGAACCAAGTCTGATTAGTCGCGGCTAGTCCCGGCCTTATATAGTGCCGCAGATAATTCCAGAATCTTCTATTGTAGAAACATCTAGAATGTTCGAGTACTTACCGGCCCCGACTGACCAGATGTCGATAGTTCTAGTAAGTTCAGCCAATCGATAATAGATGGCGCTAGTGAAGAACTAATAAGTTCTTCTACTAGAAACTAGATGGCGCTAGTGGTAACTAATGTCACCATCATCAGGCATTAATTTTGGCGCGCAACAATATGTACTTAGTTGAAATAAAAAAAAAAATGTACTAGCAGTCGTTGAGTATGTTGTCAGCTGTAGTTGCACATAATTAAAAGTTTAGAAATTTTTGTCTTTTGTTTTATCGTCATAACATATCGATACCCTTCACGTCTGTGAAGTTTCGCTAGCGAATTTAATTTGACCCTGTAAACAGAAACGGTATATACGTTGAGTTTTGTGAGATGGGACTTCAGGGTGAAAACCGTAACCATAAAAAAACGACTAAAAAGGTTTGACAGGCAACCATAAAGATCTTGAAGTAAACTAAAACTGCAGTCTTGCAGGAATTGAACCCAATCTTTTTACTATACCTTCCTGTACCTATAATAATACTACACTGCATTTGTTTTGGTAATAAAAGTAAACAAAGAAACCATGTGACTTAGTTAACCGACTAAGGGCTGATTTTTCAATCGACTGATAATTTTTATTTGTGGAATAAAATTGACGTCTGACAGATTTTGTATGGAAGAACTGTCAAAAATTCAAAACTATACCTCGGATAAAAATTATCTGGCGTTGGAAAACCCAGCCCTAAACGTAACACCAGTCACTTCAGTTGTCATGCTACGTTACAGTTGTGCTCTTTAATTTAGCAACGTTAATAATTCGTTAATAACGTTGCTAAATTGGTATTACGTTTAGTCGGTGAAATAAGTCACGTGGTTTTTTTTGTTTACCTTTATTTTATTAGCTAAATCAATGGAGTATAGTTGATATTTTTTGGCACTATTGCATTGGAGTTTATTCCTGAATTTTTCGCCCCTTGTTTGGCTAACCGTTCGCCTAACACCCTGTATTTATGAGTACTTTCACCCCCTACAAGGATTATAAAGGTGCTTCCACAGAGCAGTTATATGACGTCAGAGAATGTTGCATAACATTTTTTTTTACTTTTTTCTTTTGTCTTTACACACTATTATAAAATTTTATCATGTTACACAATATTTTATAACGTTATATAACTACTGTGTGCGAGCACCTTAAGGATTTTAATAACACGGTGTATATATTGTTAATTATTATTATTAATAATAAAGTCTTACCTCCAGTAGCGCGGCGTTTATACTCTCTCTTAGCTTTTCTCTCCAGTGCTTCTGTTAACAAATAAAATGTAGAATTTAAGAAATTGGAAATAAACATATTTTCCCTTGTATTTTTTTTTTTGGTCGTCTATTAAAAGTACGCTGGACTAAATATATTATACGAAATGACAGTTTGTCAGTTTTGTGCCGATTCAAAGCGCCCCGCTCGAGCGTCTCAGGAACTAAAATTGTCACATTGTTGCAAATGGTCGTCCTGTTGTTTTGGTACGTATCTGGTGATTTAGGTCTAAATCGTGGAATAAGACTTTTTTGTGTATCTTGTGTTTACTACGAGATATTTAGTTTTTTTTTTATCATGAGAGTATGCGCATTTTGTAAAACTCGCTATCAAAAATATTAGTTCCACGGACGCTCACGAAGCTATCAGCGCCAAAATGGCAAAAATCAAATGTCTTCATTTTGTCATCGATAGTATGATGTCTAGCGTACCTACTTGTATAATATAGGTCAGTGCATGTAACACGGGACACTAAACGTCGCCAGACGTAACAACAATAAAACTTATATTGTGTTTCGTTCAGTTCCTACAAGCAATTATTATGATGTACATTTGTAGCAAGAGAAGAGGTGAAGCAATTGTTTTAATTGTTGCACCGTTGTAATATATTAGTACCTTTTTTTTTTTCGGGGGGAAACCATCGAAAGGCACCCGACCTCCGGGGAGTCTGGGATTTTTACCTCACTAAAACCACCCCGGTGATCACCATCCGCGCATAGGGGAGGTACCGGTTCCTCTTAAAAGACCAACTGATCGACGGAACCATCCCTGCGCAACGCCTGTAAGGCACATTCCTCATCCAATATTTTAGTACCTATTGTGTCATTTACAAAATGCAATCGGAAAAATAAAAACTCTCGCGCACAGTGCGAGTGACATGTTGCGCCGATCCTGCATTGATTGGGATTTATTTATTTATTTTATTGGTTCACCATTGTTACATTAATACATAATTAAAAGAGCACAAAAAAATCATACTAGAATGGAAATGATTCACAGTGCAGATAAAAGTTGGCCAAAGTCAAAAATGTGTTTCACCCTTTTATTATACAACTGTACATCATATCCCCTATATTGTAGACACAAATATCACATAGACAAACACCCAGATAAAAACTAGAACCACTTGTTCAATGCGGGACAACCAGTCTTACCACGGGGTATCGTATTACACAGTAAGTGGGTTGTGGAGGTCAGATAGGCAGTCGCTCCATGTAAAATACTTCAGCTGCATCCGGTTAGACTGGAAGCCGACCCCAACGTAGTTGGGGAAAGGCTAGGTAGATGATGTGACTTGTTCAATGCGGGAATCGAACCCGGCACCCGAATCATAACTGAGCGGGTTGAGATGACCTATTCCTTGCCGGGAACCACAGGGCACCACAGCATTAATTTTACAAGTAACATAATATTTACAGCAATAACAAAAAAAACGGACGGATTAAAAAAAAGCGCCAACACCATACAAACCTGGTTATTATAGTAAATGCGAAAGCCTTTTTTTACTCAAACACAAAATGGCTGAATGTATAATCGCGAACGTAGGCGGTTAGCCAGTTTTCACTCTTATATCCATAGAGATAAGATCGAATCGTGGCTAACCACCAACGTTCGCCTAGTTATTAGGATAGAATTTTCGAGAAGGGTTGAGTATGTAATAGCACATAATAAATCAATAAATATCAATAAAATCATTTATGTGCTATGCTATATACAACGTGTTTTTTTTTTTTATATCCCATAACTCTAGAGGTCATTGTCCTCATCATTATGAACAACTTTTACTATGGGACCAAACCTGAAAGCGCCAAAAAAATCAGCTGTTCCCTACATTTATGTCCGTATAATTCGTCAAAATGTAGGGAACACCAGATTTTTGTTTCGCGATTTCGGGTTTGGTCCCATAGTAAAAGTTGTTCATAATGATGAGTACAATGACCCCCTAGAGTTATGGGATATAAAAAAACACATTGTATATTTATATACATAACAGATTTATTACATATAAGGTCCCCTAGAGTGCAGCTGCCGTGAGAGCGTCAGGGTAGCCTGCGAAATCAAAATTTTCTTAATTTTTTTTGCAATTTATAGATCAATATCAGGTCATATGTTGTTCTAAATACGATTCGCGACCGTAACAAATATTTATTTATGGAATTATAATCATAAAATCATCAATACAACTCTCTCAAATTCATAAAAGCCTCCCGACCGATTTTGGTCACGGTGGTCCATCTCAACGAAGACTAGCCAGGTACGCAGGAGATATTATAGTGCACAAATGTGTGCGTGAACACAGGAGCACTCTCTGTTCCTTTACTCTCATAGTCCGATGGCACGGCAACCCGACACTCGCGGGGAGAGACACGTGCGCTCGAGGCACGGGGGTGTCACACCACCAACTTCCAAACTCCGGGTTGTTATTGAGACATTCCTAATGTAGAAACCCAATAAGCATTTGGGAATCGAACCCAGGACCTCATGACGCTCAGCAGTCGCGCTTGCTACCACGAGATCAACAAGGCAGTCAATGTCAAGTTCATATTACCCTACTAGCAGCGCCCCGCGGTTTGCATAAGGTTTGATCCCGTGGGAATATCGGGATAAAAAGTATCCTTTGTGTTAATAATCCTTTGGGTTATAAACTATCTGTGTGTCAAATTTCATCCAAATCCGTTCAGTAGTTTTGGCGTGAAAGAGTAACAAACATCCATCCATACCAACTTTCGCATTTATAATATTATAATAATACATTATTTATTTCTTACCACAAATTACAGACATATTACATAATAGTCTACAGACACAATTTCATAATTAATTTGTGGAAGACTGGTGCCTAAACTAAGTTTTTTACAAAACCTGTATGTCAGGTTGAACCAGATTGAATAACTATTTCATGTAATCGTGACATTTCAGGCCAATTCGAACCCAAAGACTTGTATTTCTGATTCTAATGATTATAATTCTGTAAAGCCATATTTGTTACGGTCGCGAATCATATTTAGATCAACATACAACTTGACACATACATGAAAATTGCAAAAAACGTAATAAAATTGAATTTCGCGGACTACCCTGTCGCTTTCTCCTTAACACTGCTATTTAACTGCATCTTGTTAGACTGGAATCCAACCCCAATATAGTTGGGAAAAGGCTGGACAGGTGATATACCACAAAGCTCCTATTTAAGCGGTCAAATCCACGAGGCAAGTTACAGTTTATTTACATTTTGTCTTGCTTGATTATAAAGTAAGTTAAGTTTTTGCCCTCACTCTAAATTTGTATCGTAGCGACATATTCGCCAAAAAGTAACTTTATTTCCTACATAACAAAGTTCAGTTTACGCTACAATTTCAAACATTTTTATAACTTTTTAATAGTGCTAGTCACTCTGAAATCAACTTAATTACCATTTAAATAAAGTTGATATTTGTTTAACTAGAAATAACGTCAATTTGAAACATAAATAAAATTTGAATTTAGATATTCTGTTTCAAGTCGTTTCTGGATTTGAAGTCGTCAATCTGGTTTTCTTGTCGTGTTTTGGGAGTTCGTGTCGCGTTTATATTCTGTCGTGATTTTTGATAACTAGCAACTATTTTAGGTTAATTATGAGAGTTTTTACTGGTTAAATGCTCTCAAATTCAGGCTTGAATTACTTTGGAACACCATGTTTTTCAGGGTTAGGGTTTTGAGTATCGTGTCAAGTGTCTGGATGTCCTGTCTAGAACCAGGGGGCCTACTCCGAAGTACAAAGTGCGAATGTTCGGATCGGACCGACACATGGCCGAACTGAATATTATTGAAAAATGCGAAAAAAGTTCGGATCGGCTCAGTTGGGTCGGGACCATAGTCAATATTCGAAAGAGTGTAGGAGTGTAGGATCGGATCCGACCGAACCAAATAGTAACTTCGTAGCAGGAAACGGCCGAACATTCGGCCGATACTACTTCGGAGAAGACCCCTGAATTTCGTGTCGTCAATCTGGATTTCAATTCTAAATGTCACAATAATCGGACTAGATTTTTTAAATACTGGCAAGCTCAAGCTAAAGTTAGTAACAAATTAAATTTAGATAAAAAACCTTCCCCATGTTAGTAAAATATGATTTAGTATATATATATAAAATATGTATGAATCTCTTTATATATTATCACAAAGTCATACACACACACATACATGCACACACAAACACACCCCCACACATGCACATACACTTAAAAATCGTGTAAAAAATTTATGCAAATACCTACATTTGTTAAGCTAATTTAATGTATTCTAGTTAAGGGAGTGCGGCTTCTCCTGGCACAGGTGTTTTCACACTTAAAAGGAGAAGTCAACCTCATTATTGTTAAGACAAATTTTGTTACCGAATAAAACATATTTCTTTTTTTTTTTTTCATATGATATTCGTTACCTTACTCACGTGCCAGATTTCTAGCCAAGAACTCTAGGCTTGTTTTGTTCACCCGTGTTCTGCCGCGCTTAAATATTAGAGTTCATTGTCTTAATTTAATAGTGGTTACAGAAGTGATTTAATTAATTTTGTGGCTTATCATTCTGTTTCGAGTCGGAATTTAATGTTGGATTTCGTGTCATGTGTTCGGATTTTGCCTTATATGTCAGCATTGAGCGTCATATGTTAGCGTTTCAAGTCACGTTTCTGGATGTCGTGTCGTAATTCTGGATGTGATGTCGCCTTTCTGGATTTCGTGTGTATTTTTAGATGTTGTGTTATTATAACCATCTTTTGCGTACCTAAATGTTATCAAGCTCAAGCTACACTGATATTCAGCTGATTACACAAAAAATGCGAATGTTAGTAAGTATTTATACTAAAAACCTTTCCCAAGTTAGCACAAAACGGATGTAATGTAGATGATAGTTGTTACCTAACTCGCGTGCCCTCTTTCTAGCCAAATACTCTGGGCTTGTTTTGTCCACGCGTGGCCTTCCCCGCTTACGCTTTTCCCCACTTTCTGGGGTCCTGTTATTCATCATAGCCGCTGAAAAAAAAAGAATCAAAATATAAAAATAATGAAAAACGAACCTCCTCTTTTTGAAGTCGGTTAAAAAAGGAAAAAATAATGTTTGGCCTTTATGTGGTTCCGAGCAATTTATAGGCCACACCTGTCTTCCTGTGAGGGACCATTTTAATAGGTATTTCTCGTGCTAAGACTCAAGTGGCATCGATTCCCTTGATCACAAACTAAACTGAATTTAAGTTCTGTGCATCTTTTTCTTTCTATTTCATTAAGATAAGGACAGAAGATAAATATTAGTTTAGTCCTGTCAAATTGAGATACTCCATAGCAAGTTGAGACGTGATTAAAAACATGGCTACAACAATAAAATTACGTCAATTTACGTCAGGCGCTGACTAATTTGACAGGACTAAACTAATATTTATCTTCTGTCCTTTTCTTAGTGAAATAGAAAGAAAAAGATGCACTGAACTTAAATTTAGTTTACTTTGTGAACAAGTGAATCGGCGCCAATATAAAGTTCCAAAAAATACTTAGAGAAACGTTTACAGAATTAATAATTTAGGTAAAAAATTAAGTAAATAAAAACATTTCCAACTGTTTTCATATATTTTGGTCAAGTTAGTTTTTATATGGCTCAGCTATACACCGTGTTCTTCACGTTATGCATAAACTTTGGCAAACGCTTCTATAGCTTTTACAAATCAAATCTAACAAAGGAAGTAGTACTTGAAACGGCTTCGTTACAAAGATATACGTAATTTCGTTTAATGAAATTTAATTGGGAAAAGCTAAAGAAACTCAGTTTCGACAAGTATCAGCCAAATCTTATTTATGAAAATACCACGTTGCCAATTCGGATAAAGAGGCATGCATATCGGGTGATTTACGTCAAGGTATTTAGTTTGTATGAAAATTAACAAAAAATAAGAATTCATTAATGTGTCCATAATGAAAAATGCTTATTTCCATGGTCTGAACATCTGGTCAAAGTTTATGTATATCGTCCGGAACACGGTGTATATTTTTTATTTAGGCTTGGTGTTTATATTAAGTCGTTCTGAAATATCTGTAAAAGTTTGCCCATATACAGGCTGATTTTTTAAAGACCAGCCAAATTTAAGGATGTGGTACAAACCATCAAACTGAACAACTATCTCCATGGGACCAACATCGTAATCGCGAATAAAAATTCAGCCGTCCCATACATTTAGGTCGAGTAGGTATTGAAGTTTTCTATGGGACAGTTGATAAAATTTTCGCGATTACGCTATTTGTCCCATGGAGAAAGTTGTTCAGTTTGATGGTCTGTACCACATCCTTAAATTTGGCTGGTCTTTAAAAAATCAGCCTGTATTTTTGGGAACTAATTCATTTGAACGAATCGTTGTCATAGATTTTTCTCTCTCTCCTTATGTCTCCTATATAATAGCTAAGTGAACAAACACAAAACACACAAATACCCCGACCCGGAACAACTACCTGTAGCACAAATATCATGTATGTGTTCCATGCGGGAATCGAACCCGAGACACTTAGAACAGAAGTTTATTTTGCTAGTACGTTTAGGGACTAACCACACTTGCGTAATGCGTACGCATCCGTTCCGCTTTACGGATGACAAAAGCTGAACAGAGCTGAATAAGTGTGGTTAGTCCCTAAATCGTGCCGTCAAATCTAGATCGAAAAATCTAGGCCAATGGGGCTGATACGTTTTGAGATAGGAGTCCATTCCTATTTTCCAAAGTGCTAGTTTAAAAGGTATACGATTTGACTTTGATGACAATATTTCGTTTTGCTTTTTTTTACCTTTCGGTTTTAATTTTGACTTACATTTAAAAACTCTTTTAAAGTAATTAACACTTTGATTCTTCACTTAGTCGTCTGACTTTTCACTTCGTTTAACTTTGAATTAACTTTCGACTGTTACTAGGTAATATGAAAAGCCTCTTACCCATTTCCTTGGCTTGTTTTCTGGCCGCCAAGTTGGCCAGATACTCCGGACTCGTCTTATCCACCCTGGGTCTGCCCCGCTTCCGCTTCACAGGAGTCGGCGGGTCGCTGGGTGCAGCTGAGCAAGAAAAAGATTATAGAACCAGTAGATCAGCATAATTTATGAGCGGACTAGCAGCGCCCGGCGGTTTCACCCGCATTAGTTTCGATCCCGTGGAAATATCAGGATAAAAAGTATCCTATGTGTTAATCCTGTTTATAAACTATCTGTGTGCCAAATTTCATCAAAATTGGTCCAGCCGTTTGAGCTGAAGAAGTAACAAATATACAAACGCACACAAACACACTCACAAACCTTTGCCTTTATAATATTAGTGTGATCTACTGACGTCCCTGAGTTGGTGGGCAATATTGGGCTTCGTGTACCGAGTGCATTTCTTCGGAGACCACGTCTTCTCCATGTGCCTCAAGTCAGAACTATCTACAGACAGAACTCGTACATGATAAGACCTTGTCATACTTTTAATATGGTGTGTCAGGATGTCCATTTAGATTTATTTACTAGTAGTGTTAAGGAAGTAAAGCAAAGTTTGAATAAATTGTTTCTTCGATGTATAACCATTTTTTAGGGTTCCGTACCCAAAGGGTAAAAACTCCACTGTCCGTCTGTCTGTCTGTCTGTAACCAGGCTGTATCTCATGAACCGTGATAGCTAGACAGTTGAAATTTTCACAGATGTTGTATTTCTGTTGCCGTTATAACAACAAATAAAATAAATACAATACTAAAAACAGAATAAAATAAATATACTTAAATATTTATTTTATTCTGTTTTTAGTATTGTATTTATTGTATTTGTAAAATAAATATTTACGTGGGGCTCCCATACAACAGACAGACAGGGATTTTTTGCCGTTTTTTGCTCGATATTAATAACGGCAACAGGTAGACGCTTGAAATATTCACAGAATATATAGTTGACCCCGGGACAGGTGAAACTAAAAAAAAAGGTTATAATAATAATATAGTGTCTAATGTTGTATAGATAATGGTACGGAACCCTTCGTGCGCGAGTCCGACTCGCACTTGGCCGGTTTTTTTTCTCTTCTTTTATTATTGTGCTTTTTGAGCGTGAGATAATTCATTTGCGTATCTCTTACGTCATTGTTTTCGCGTATTTGTTCATGTTACTCATATTGATCGTTAGTGGAAGCTTGTAACTGACCATCGTTTACACATTGTACTAGATATTAAAATGCATTAGCAGTAAGTTTTCCAAACAAAAAACACAGCCTATAATGTTCCCACTGCTGGGACACAGGTCTTCTCTCTTCGAGAGGGACTGGGCTAGCCTCTATAGCCTCTAAAGCCTCTATCACAGATGTCCTTAGATGGCGGTGACCACACTGTCAGATGGGCCACCTGCTTGATTACCATAAAGACATATACGACATTGGTATCAATGATACTCCTTATACATAGCACAATCAGCCTATAAGTTCCCACTGCTGGGACACAGGCTCCTCTCTGTGAGAGGGACCACCACGCGGGCCCAGTTCGGGTTGGTAGATGTCACCACTGGGTCACCACTGCTCTCCGCTCTGCTTCCCAAGGTTATATAATTGTTATTAAGTTATTGAGCCTGTTCAAGATATGTAAACTTATAAAAATAAAAACGAAAGAATGAAATGGAACACAGTATACAGTATTTTTATGACATCCAAAAATGGTGCTGAGATGTGTGTTATGTGAGTAGAAAAAAAAAAAGGACGTTGCCCCACACTAGGAATTTCTCCTGTATCGTGGGTGCGTTTACAAACATTTAAACTCACATACACAAACAGCAGACCCGGAATAACTACTTGTAGGCCATACAAATATTTGTTCCGTGCGGGAATCGAACCCACGACACGCAGCGAAGCAGTCAATCGCTTAACCACTGCGCCAACCGTGCCGCCAAGGAGAAGGAGATGGTGTGGAGGTGAATGTGTATGTGATTAAGTGTGGCAGTAAGGATTCTACCTACATAGTATACATGGTTGAGATTAATAATTGTGGGCGTCCAAGCAAAAAGGGTCCAGTTCTAGGCATTTATTTTCTGAGATATAAGAAGTTTTGTAAAGTTGGATGAAAAAATTGCATTTCGCGATTTTAATTGATTATTCATAAATTCTCAATTATATACAGTAATTTTTTTCTTCAGAATGTCAACTTCTAATGTCTGATCAAATAAAATATGTGCCTGTTTTTGAATATTTTTTCAATCCTTACTATCAATCGTTGCCCCACACTAGGAATTTCTCCTGTATCGTGGGTGCGTTTACAAACATTTCAACTCACATACACAAACAGCAGACCCGGAACAACTACTTGTAGGCCATACAAATATTTGTTCCGTGCGGGAATCGAACCCACGACACGCAGCGCAGCAGTCAATCGCTTAACCACTGCGCCAACCGTGCCGTCAATTGACTATTGTAGATACCGAATCTAGTCTTAACCAAGAAACTTATATCCAACCTGGAATGTGCATTTCAATTTTACACCAATATAAAATAAACCTTATGAAGCTACGTTCTATTACAATCACTTGGCCAAAGAGAAATCCGGTCCGAGAGAGAAAGCGCTTCGAGAGCCCTGTGTCCCTTTCTAAAGTGTCGCCAGCAGGATTATTCCCGAATTTAGTAGGAATGGTAGGAAAAAATAATATTGTCATGTCTTATTAAAAAAACATTAATTTTCGTTCTGATATATTTCTAATATTTTTCAATTATCTGTTAGAATGAGAACATTTTTTTTGCAATAATTTGGACACTGTATTGAAATGTAATTAAAAACGAAAAGATTATTAGCAGAATATATATATAAGTTAGACTGGCAGCCCGTCAGCCATATTAATTTGTTGTAATTATGGTGATTTGAATTTAACCGCAATTCGACGATAAAACAATCAATTTCCTTATTCGGACGTAATAAAGATGGTTAAAAAGTGTGCGATTCAAGGTTGCAAAAGCGAATCCTATGCAGGATGCGGTGTTTCTTTCTTCAAGTAAGTATATTTCAATTCTTGAAGTAGGGTGCCCATAATGAACGAAATTATAAGATTATTTACACAATGCAGCATATAAATAGGAGGTAGTCTTCAACGTAAGCATAATTACGCATGTCTGTTATAGTTAGGTATTTTATGTTTATACTAGGCTGATTTTAACATTTATTTCAGTAGGTAATATGTGTGTTGAGCCTGTTCTGTAGTACGCGCCACGATAACTTTATAAGGAATGGTGTACCGAATACTTAATAGACGTGATCATGAAATTTCACATTTCCCGAAGAACATTGTAGGGAAATGGCAAAAAACTTTCAACTTCCCATATTAATCGCTGATTTAGGTGCGTGACATCGTATATCTATATATATAAAATCAATTGCTGTTCGTTTGTCTTGCAAAAACTCGAAAACGGCTGGGCCGATTTTGGTTTTGAAATGTTTGTCGTAGTCCAGGGGAGGTTTAAACGGTGAGAAAATATAAACTTTAAGAGAGAAATTGCATAAAACTGTTTTATTTAGTAAAGTGTGAACCTGACTGTAAATATCTACCAAATAAATATTTATAAATTCTCCATAATGGGCTTTCTATAATCCATCCTTAAAGCATAATTATTATTATTTTATGAAATCAAATTATTGGTTAATATATTATATCCTATTATATTAGTATCTACCTACATCATATTGTTTGGTCACCCTAATGAAAGGGACAGAGGGCTCTCGCGAAGCTATCTCGCTCGGACCGCGCATCGGCAGCCTGTGCGCATTCCAGGTTGGATATAAGTTCCTTGGTCTTAACTGAATACTGGATACTGGACCCTTTTTGCTTGGACGCCCACAATTATCTACTGTAATTTGAGATAATAAAGTTATCGAACTTACCGGTAGGAATCGGCTCCTGCTTCTGTCTCGCAGCGTACAACTCGGGCGGCACAAAGTGTGACACGGGCGAGCGGTAGTCCACTGTTAGCGGCAGACCACCAGGCACTGCGACAAACACATATAATGGTTAATTATACAGGTACGAGGGGCGTTGAATGCATTCTCGGTAAGTATCAGGGTGATTTACTAATGATGTAGATAGTTTGACTAATTAATTAATGACATTATCTAAGGGTTAAATTTCATATAGTTGTGATCCTTGTTTTTTTTTAAACGTTGCCCCACACTAGGAATTTCTCCTGTATCGTGGGTGCGTTTACAAACATTTAAATTCACATACACAAACCATTCATTCACAATCATTAGTTTGCTAGTTATCCTTAGTCAACGACAACTGGAATGGCTAACGTGACAATGGCGCCGATTCCCTTGTTCACAAACTAAACTAAATTTAAGTTCAGTGCATCTTTTTCTTTCTATTTCATTAAGAAAAGGACAGAAGATAAATATTAGTTTAGTCCTGTCAAATTAAGATACTCCATACAAAAATTATACGTGATTAAATTGACATGACTAAACTAATATCTATCTTCTGTCCTTTTCTTAATGAAATAGAAAGAAAAAGATGCACTGAACTTAAATTTAGTTTAGTTTGTGAACAAAGGAATCGGCGGCAATGTTAAAGAAAATCGAGCACCGTGCTGTTATTAAATTCCTTACGAAGGACGAAGGATGGCGGACTCGGGGACGTCCACACCCCCCATTCAGCAGGAAACGTTCTAGCAGTGGACGTCCTTCGGCTGAAATGATGATGATGATGAAAACATACCTGGGGGCCTACTCCGAAGTGCAAAGTGCGAATGTTCGCATCGGACCGACACATGGCCGAACCGAATATTATTGAAAAATTCGAAAAAAGTTCGGATCGGCTCAGTTGGGTCGGGACCATAGTCAATATTCGAAAGAGTGTAGGATCGGAACCGACCGAACCAAATAGTAACTTCGTAGCAGGAAACGGCCGAACATTCGGCCGGTACTACTTCGGAGTAGACCCCCTTAGTTCAGCCCATAAATCTCTCATCTCAGTCACCCACCCACGGTCCAAGTTCAGCTAGCGTAGCTTAACCATGATCAAGCGACCTGTGCGGCTGTTAGCCCACGTACGGGAGATTTTTAGGCGCGCACTGGATTTTGAACTCTTGGTGCTGCTGAGCCGAGCATTGAATAACCAACAGAGCGCATCCCAGCGATTCAAAAAAAATACGCTGTTGGATTTTCAACTCTCGACCTAAAGCAGTATGTTGATAATCCAGTGCACGGTTAAAAATTGCCGAGGGCTTGCTTAGCCACGAGCCCCATCTGCGCGAGTACTGTAAATATATTGATGGAAACAAACCTTGGTTCAGGCCATAAATCTCCCCATTATGGTCGATCTTCGTCTTCTTCTCGGGCGTCTGCTTCTGGCTGCCCTCGCTGCTCGAGGACTCCTCCCGCTTGAGCTGCGGCAATACGGAGTCCAGCTGACTTTCACACAGCGCCATTTTTGTTGATTTTTAATTTATACTGGAAGAATAGTTTTCTGTTATTAGTTGCGAGTTGAAAATTTTGTGTATTTTTTCAGGCCGTCGATTCTGTAAAAATCTCACCGTGAAATCTTAGGTGAAGTGATCCACAATGGGACACTATTGACATCTATCTGACTTCAAGCTCACTTAACCTAAGACACTACTGATATCTCACTTCACCTAAGTTTTCACGGTGAGATTGTTACAGAATAGCTTGGCTATTGAATGACCTTTGATTTTTCTCAAACTAAGTACGGTAGTGTTTCATACGAAAATGATCCTTATTATTATAAAAAAAATGTTCATATTCAGATGAAACACTTGATCACAGTCGCTTATAGGAATATGCACTTTAACATTATAGAGATAAAGCTACTGTACTGACCTTGACTAAACTTTATGTTCGCTCTAAGTATCTCTTTTGGTAAACAAATAAGTATGGTAACTTGCTCTCTAACTTTCTCTAACAAATAATTTGTATGGCATCATATGAATTACATCAAAAACTGCTTCAAATGTTACCTAGTTATTTAAACAAATATTTCTCTCAGTTTCATTTGTTTACCAAATAACTGAAGTCAAGAAAAATAGACTATAACCTGTCCATTAGATAAACCATTTTTTGACAGATGGAACTAGTGATTGCAGCAACACACAATACATTGATTGATACTCGTACGGTATTATAATGTCTGTAAGAAGCCATAAATAAGATAATTCAATAAGATAAGGCATTTTATACATTTATTTTATTACGCATTTTAAAATTAACTTTTACGTAATCTGGAATATGTACGTTCTAAGACAGCTGTCAAAAAACGGTTAACCTAATGGACAGGGTATAAGGGCTGATTTTTCCAACGCCAGTTAATTTTGAATTTTTGACAGTTCTACCATACAAAAACTGTCAGACGTCAATTTTATTACACGAATAAAAACTATCTGGCGATTGTAAACCAGCCCTATGTCATGTAACATTTATTTACTGCTGGTTTCAGACGGAATTGTCACAGAAATTGTCTAGAATAGTAATTACTTTTGATATTTTATTTTCAATTTTTGGGCTAAATTCTTGACCTGAGTTTATGCTAATATTTACAATCTTCGTGCATGATAAATTTATAATATAATAAAAATGACAAATGAAGGGATGAACCAAGCCTAAAAGTTTGTTTATTTTAGTTTGTTTTTATTATACAGAGTGGCAGGGACATCGACGCACAACCTGTTATCATGGATTCAGTACATGATTCTGAACATCCCAGTCTAGAATATTTCGTGTAAATTATTGGAAAATTATAATAATAATAGACTCCCGACCGATTTCGGTTACGGTGGCCTATCTCAACGGAGATTAGCCAGGTACGCAGGAGATATTATAGGGCACAAGTGTGTGCGTAAACACAGGAGCAGTCTCTGTTCCTTTACTCTCATAGTCCGATGGGGCAGCAATCCCACACGACCGGGGAGAGATCAGTCGTAGGACCAACAGCATTAGCTTTCCGAGGCACGGGGGTATTAAACCGCCAACTTCCAAACTCCGAGCTGTTAATAAGAAATTCCTAATGGAACACCCAATAACACTTTACTCGACCTGGGAATCGAACCCAGGACCTCACGCTCAGCAGTCACGCTTGCAACCACGAGACCAACAACGGGGCAGTAAAATAAATATTTGCTGTTCAGTACATTTTGACCGCGTAGGTATTACACTTTTCTAGGAAACAGAACATTTTTTTTATAAGAAAAAAAAACGTGTTGCACTCCGGGAGTGCCGGCAGAAGTGAAAACTTGAATATTAACGTTGTGCATTTTTGATACTTTGGAATGCGGTCTACTCTCTCTCCGTCTTACGAATTTTCGATCAGGTCACGTGTCCTGACGCCAGCTCCGTCTTACGAATTTTCAATCAGGTCACGTGTCCTGACGCGAGTTTAACATTTTTACCCATCACAAAAAACTGTCCCTCCGTCTTATGAATTTTCGATCAGGTCACGTGTCCTGACGCGAGCTCCGTCTTACGAATTTTCGATCAGGTCACGTGTCCTGACGCGAGTTTAACATTTTTTACCCATCACAAAAAAAATGCACAACGCCGCTAAAGAAGTTTTCACTTCAAAAATTACGCTACGTTGTCAAGAATCATGTGCTGAATACAAGGTTACAGTTTGCGCGTCGATATCCCTGCCACCCTATATAGGGACATTTGATTAACTCTGAAAATGTCATTAAAACTTTTTGCTGTCAATAGAGGCTATTTTAGCTTAAATTTTAAAGCAAATAATCTGCTAATATTTACCATTGATTGCAGATCAAAGCAGCAAAAAAAAGATAATTATATTTTAGCATATTTACACATTACATGTTGACGGTTGAGAAATTAAAAAAATAAAAGTATGAAAAAGTATGCTGCTTTAGGTAGCGACACTTGTGTTCTTATGTTTCACTGTTAAAATTTTTCTGTTATTATGTATTAGGTATTTAATTTGTTAGCTTAGTTTTTCATTTTATTGTGTATGCTGTGGTCTCCTGTAATTGAAGGAGTACACCTGCCAGATACTTTGCCGTCCATTAACTATATGTTTAGTGTATATCTTTTGTTGGAGATCCTAAAATAAATAAATAAACTGCTACTCTGTCATACAAGAAATATAATTTAGGTGTAGGTTTTTTACTCCTGTTTTTCCTGAAGAGCACCCACCCACCCACGATACAGGAGAAATTCCTAATGTGGGGCAAAATTTAAAAAAAAAAAAAATTAAAAGAAAAATTTTTATTCATGGGGTAATACTCCAGAAACCATTCAAGAATGTATGCCAAATGAATTCTAATAGACATTGTTATGCTAGCAATCCTCACAGCAGACTAGCAAGCTCTGCAATCTACGTCCTATTTCAAAATCCTGTATTAATATTAAAAAAATATAAAAATATGATTGATGTGCAAAAGTGTTTGTACAAACCTACTTACAGAAATTAAATAATTTATCATTTAATAGCAATAAAAAACTGTTAAAATATAAGTTACCTAGTAGATATTTTTTTTTTAGTTTATTTTATTAGGACGCTCATGATGACAGCACTAAACTAATATTTATCTTCTGTCCTTTTCTTAATGAAATAGAAAGAAAAAGATGCACTGAACTTAAATTTAGTTTAGTTTGTGAACAAGGGAATCGGCGCCATATTGACACCATGCCAAAATAAGCCTTATGAAGTTATGACACAACACAGCCAACCTGTTACTCCCAAGCATATTAGAACATAATATACAATGTGTTTACAATAGGGTGCACTCTACCCTAGTACCTTTCAAACATGTCTTACGCACCTGTTATTCAGACCCTTGAATATAAGGTTACTTTTAAAAAAAAATTAGGGTGAGACTGAATAAAAAACCGGCTAAGTGCGAGTCGGACTCGGACACGAAGGGTTCCGTAACACCGTAAAATAATTTTATTTTTATTATTTGTCGTTATAGCGGCAATAGAAATACACACTCTGTGAACATTTCAACTGTCTTCCTATTACGGTTCATGAGATACAGCCTACTGACCAACAGACGGATGGACGGATGGATGGACGGACGGACGGACGAATAGACAGCGGAGGCTTAGTAAAAGGGTCCTGTGGCATACTTTGGTTACAGAACCCTAAAAATGCTGTGGTGATCAGACTAATAAGAATTTAGGTAATGAGACTATTTACAATACTGGAGGAGCTGTATTTATTAGCGTAAAATGGAGGCGACCTTTTCCCCTGCAATCAAAACTTTTATTTCCACCCATTTTTTACAATTCTCACTTTGAATTATCAAGTACCAGCTGCGCCCCGCGGTTTCACCCACATAAGTTTCGATCCCGTGGGAATATCGGGATAAAAAGTATCCTATGTGTTAATCCTGGTTATAAACCATCGGTGTGCCTAATTTCATCCAAATCCGTTCAGTAGTTTTTGCGTGAAAGAGTAACAAACATCCATCCATCCATCCATACAAACTTTCACGTTTATAATATGTATTAGTAGGAATTAGGATATTTAGTCAGCAAGCTGAAGCTACCACTCCTAAAACGTAGACATCTGTGGAGAAGAATTGGAAAAAAACTGTGGATACTCTTTTCAATCAAATTATTTCAAACTAGCGTTTGCCAGCAGCTTCGCCCGCGTAAAGTCGGAAGTTATCCGCGGGAACATACTACCAGGATAAAAGTTGTTTGTGTTTTTTTTTTTCGTGTTTATGTTCTTTGTATGCGTCATGTTTGCCGCAAATAAATGTATTTTCTTTCTTTCTTTCAAAGTATCCTATGTATAAATTGTATATTCAAAAATAATCTAATCTGTATGTTCCTTTTTCACGTCTAAACTACTGAAGGAGTTTCGATAAAATTTGCGAAGACATAGATGCCATCCTGGAGAAGGATATAGGCAAACTTTTTGTCCTAGTGGCATGTTCCCGTAGGATAGTTTCTGACATCCACGCGGGCGAAGCCACTTATTATTTATAAGGCCTACTGTATCACCAAAAGTCACCATGATTTGATAAGCTGTCAGTTAGTCAGAGAGTCAGTCAGCAAGTTGTATATTGGATACAACTTTCTGACAAACTTACAACTTTTTTCTTAAAAATTTTGGATGGCAACTAAGCAAACAGTCGACTAAACAGTTAGTGGTCATCTCCGCCTAAGGAAATTTGCAATATCAGAGGCATCAGAGATGCATTGCCATCCCAGAAAAAAAAGATGACATGTGTCATATGCCTGAATGTGTTTACAATTGAAACACCTGAACTTAACTGTTTGAACTGACTAACAGGCAATGAGAAGTGTGGTGATTGTTGGTTAATCAAAAGTGTTTATTTCAATTAAATAATTTACAGGCACTTTTGAACTGTCAACGGAGGGTCATTGAGAAAGATGAAGCTAGTTGATATTATTTTGATAATTACTTTATTGTAATCCTTATATGGATGACATTAAACATCAAAATAATGGGATAAGTGACCTCTGCAGCAAATTTTCTATAAATAAAGGCAGATGACACACAATAAGAGTGCCATAGTGACCATTAAAGCAACCAACAGCCAATGCAAGTGTGGTGCTTCTGATCAGCCCATGCCCCACTTGCTGGACTGTCCTAAGTGCCCGTTCACCTGCACCTTGGATGACCTAAATAATGCCACTGATGCCGCAATCAACGTGGCCACCTACTGGGCACAAACTATATTAAAACAAAAACACAACAAGTAAGGTCCATATTACAGAACCTCACTCAAAACTCAAGTATTACTTAAAACTCGTTTAAAGCTATTTGATTGGTTAAAACTAGTTTGAAATTATGCTTGATTCTTGAGTAAGGTTCTGTAATACAGTCCTCAGAGTACCATCGTGGGCTCGCGAAAGGTAGAGCGAGTGGAGGGAGGACTTTGCCCAGGAATGTGAAAGAGTATGTGTTAAGGTGTGTCCTTAATATTGGTTCTTCGAGCCGGATTCTTTCCTGTGTACCTATAATTGTAAATCTCAAATATTTTCACAAGAAGAATAAACCAGTCACTTTGGTTGTCATACCGTATATGATTTGCAAAACCCTATCAAATTAAGGACATGCTTTAACATTGGTCCTTTGAGCCGGATTAGTGACACAGGTTGGTACACCGACAATGTTCGATTTTAGTTCGGGTAATATATCGGTCTGAATCTGACTTAGGTTATCTTGTTTGCTTTATTTACCCTTTCGTGCAAGAATAACGGCTCGAAGGACCTATAATTGCAAATCTCAAATAAACTCTTTTTCACAAGAAGAATAAACCAGTCACTTTGGTTGTCATACCGTATATGATTTGCAAAACCCTATAAAATTAAGGACACACATTAACAGTTTGCTAGAAAAAAAACTACCATCTAAACGCAAAGAAGAAGAACCTTTGAGGCTCGCTTACAGTCTGATCAAGACATCGTCATCATCTGCCTGCCTTTTCCCAACTATGTTGGAGTCAGCTTCCAGTCTAACCGGATGCAGCTGAATACCAGTATTTTACATGGAACAATTCCCTAAAAGCCTGATCAAATCTCTGATCAGTAAATCTGCTAGAAAGCTTAGCGTCCTTGTAGACTATAGATTTGTTGTCCATTTTCTATTTTGTTAAGTACCTGGTACTTGTTGACAGGCCTATGCTGTCCTCTCATACCTATTAAAGTTGTCAAAAAATAAAAAGCCCGTTTTGACATTTGAGAATGTGTTCTTGACACCTGTCAGTTTCATACAAACGAATACGTGTTTTGCGAATTTGATCTTTATAAACTACTAGAACTGTCAATGTCAAAACGGGCCTTTTATTTTTTGACAACTTTAACACTGTAATTTGGAAAATTACAACTATTTGTAAAAGAGTGACCGTAAAGTTTCTTGCCGGCTGTTCTCCATAGAAAATACACAATGGTACCATGCTAGGTTTTGATGTTTCATAAAAGCCCATGAAGTTTTATGTGAAATAAAAATATTTGATTTTTAACTGACGAAAAAAAGAGATGGGTCTCAAGTTGATGCGAAAGAACTAGGAAGTGGTGAAGTGCGGGCATTTTGGGGGACTGTCTTTTGTATTTGTGACGTTCGCAAAGTGCGGATTCCCAGCCTAGTTTGAATAAATGACTTTTGATTTTGATGCATATATTTGATTTGCTGTCTAATCTCATGTGAACAGTTCTGATTGGCTGAACAACATCGAACAACCATAAAAGTTGACAACAGATTTAATGGAATGCTTATGAAAACCTCAGGTCGCAGGGCCTATTGTTGTGTCAACCTTTTTTTTTCATAATAATAAAAAAAGTAAACACTGGCAGGTGTTGTACCTTCTATACCCAAACCACCTGTTAGGATGAAACAGGTTTTGGTTGACTTAGGAGTTGATGAGTTCTGATCATGATAGATACAAAATAATTGAAGTATGTTGATTTTAATTTATTAATAATTAGTAATATTGTTTTGGGATAACAAAAATTGAGCTGTAAGGTAGGAAATATGTGGTAATGTGTGATGTGTATGATAAATAATGCTTCAACAAATTTTTAATTTTAGACTATGAGTAATTCAATAAATTGGTAAACTAAAACGCAAACCAATCACACTAACGTGCTTTTATCTCAACGGACACCATGGAAAACCTAATTAAATGCTTATCAATAGTTCCTAACTACAGAAAGCGTAATCACCCTTACCTTATTCATCAAACTCCATTTAAAAACAG
The DNA here is from genome assembly GCA_947507525.1 of Apamea epomidion. Taxonomy (NCBI): domain Eukaryota; kingdom Metazoa; phylum Arthropoda; class Insecta; order Lepidoptera; family Noctuidae; genus Apamea; species Apamea epomidion. The sequence continues at coordinate 1,472,478 of OX382255.1, forward strand.
AAAAACACTTAAATAACACTCTTTTACACTTAAAACTTACGATAAAACAATATTAATTAGATTTCCACACAATACAAACTTAATATAACAACAAAAAACGCGTAAATTGTAAAATAAAGTTACATTAACTAAAATAAGTACAATCAATTTTCTCTGCCCAACAAGTCATGTCGAGGCGAACGGGAATATGCAAGGAAACAACGTTTTCCACTGTTGATTTTTAACGTTACTACATCTTTGTTGTATAAGAATGCTTTTAAAAGTGATTACAAAAGTTTTTAGCGTAGATTATCGAAGATATAAACAAATTTCACGGCGTATTTTATCTGAACTATACGTCCATTTCTGTTCCGTCAGTAACGCTACTGCCCCTAGAAGAATTGAGATAGCGAATCTATTTTTTTTTATGGCAACATTCTGTGTTACTTTGCAAAGTCCCGTTGGACGTAGTGAAAGATGGTGCCTTGGTCCGATTCATAAAACGAACTTTTAGGAAGAATTAAATAACTGTTTTAAAATGATCTGTTTATTTGTTGTTTAGCTTTTAATTCCAAATTGTATTCATTATGTAGAAAAATAAAACCTATAAACACTTAATTATTACTTGGTTTTACTAAAATAATCGCAAGTTTTGATTTCGTGTAGAACAAACTAGAATATCAAATAACTTTATAAACTTCCCTTATAATTTAAAATAATTGTAGATTCTGTTTATTGTGATCTATTTGGCAGATAAATTTAGTGTTCACGGTATTCTCATGTATTTTAATTCAATATTGAGTGCGAACAGTGACTCTCATATCGTACTTCGGAACTGAAGTGACAGGTTTCTACTCAAATACAGTGACTTCATAATCTTTTCAATTTGTCCGTATAATAAATAAAATTATCAAAATCTAAACGAAAACCTTAGAAATTATGTGAAAAACATCAAAAATCTTGTTATTTTATTTACAAATACTTAAAATTTGATTGGTAAAAGTTGGGTAGTAAAAATATTGTTAACTTAGGTCGAATAGCAAGCAACATTTATGGGTGTGGGGCAAGAAGAGAGACAGTACGAAATAGCGATAGTTATAGGTAGGTCGAGCGTCGAGTTGGCATTGTAATAAACTACTTGACGTGTTTATCGTCGGCCGCGTTATCGCAAGCTCTTTGTGCAGTTTCACCTTGTTACGGTCGCCTTTCAACTAGTTTTAACTATGACGTATTTCATCGTTTATTTTCTTTTTATTTCTAATTCACTTATATAAGCATATTTCATTAGAATTAGATTTTTTTTTAAATTAAAAACAAGCTGTGTTTTTTTTAATTTGTGTTTTTCAAGTTTTAATTTAAAAGTATTTTATTTCTTGCATAAGTTAAATGGTAATTGATTTATTTTCCATTAAAACCACATTAATGCTATGTCTCGTAACTTATTTAAGGCTGCATTGTGAGGAATTCTAAATAAAACGGCGAGATAGAGTTATTCAGTTCATGGAGTTTTATCGTTATCTAATTATTACTTTTTTTCTAATCTAATTCATTCCTTATATGAAAAAGAACTCCGTAGTAACAACATCATGTTCTAGAATATCTTTTTATTCATCTCATATTTATTAGATCATCGTCCTCTATTTAGGGAAGTAAAGTAGTGTAGGCAGAACGTTTCCATACGGTTTTGCGTTTTATCATCGGTCAATGTTTGTGCCTACTGTTATTAAACAAGAGATTAGTCAGTTTATTATTGATTTGTTTGCATGTCACAGTCTGAACGAAAATCAATAGTTTTGCGAACAAAGCAGGGGCGGGGTTAGGCATTATTAGAAAGAGACAACGAGTGCTCTACTTTCGAAAATTACTATGATTATAATGGATTATTGTAGGTATTGTGGGATTAAAATAAAAAAACAGCGTAGTCCCATAGCAACAGATATCATTACTTGATTGATTTCCTCGAAAATTAGGCTAAGCCTCTCATTAGCTAAGTACATTTTAGCATGTTAGTTACTTCCCTAAGCAGTTAACAGGAAAGCATCAATGGGGGAATAAAGTATATGTATACAAAGTGAGCTCATCAAAGTACAGAATTCGCTGTTATTCTATTGAAATAGTTACAAAGTACAATAATCCCTTGTTATAACGACATTCTTGGCAGTCATTAAAGTAAATAAGTAGGTAACAGAATTAGGCTCATTACGAAAATTTTAATTACATTTTCTGAGTCATAAAACATTTGCTCGTACACAAGTCGAAACCAAGATTATCTATGCATTCGTTAAATCATTTATTAAAAAAAAGACAATAACATTTTTAAAAAAAATGGAAAAATTCCTTCTTTTTGGAGTCGGTAAAAATAGACGCAAAATTCAAATCTTATTATGGCAATATTAATGTAACTCCCCAACTCCCGTGATGTAATAAAAAGTGCAGCATGCACAGAGGCTGTTGACAGAGGGCGTTCACAAAGTTCATTAGAAACGTCAAAAGTTCAATAAACTTGTACATAGACAAGAACTGTTTTATTTATTTGTCTGTGGTTTTGATAATATTTAAAACAAACACTTTTTTTTTGTCTTTCATGTTTATTTTAATGTGTAACTTGGTAAACAACAGACTTAACTATTCGAAGGAAGTTTTAAAAGTTATCCTTTTATCGGTTTTAATGATTGCGATCCGGTGGTCCCTCCTTTTGACGACTGATCCTGGGCACTGGAGAGTCATGTCTTATTTTTCACTCTACATTTTCACTACACACCAAAGCATGAAATGGTTTCCTGAAAAAAAAATTGTGGTGACATCAGAGGAGAACAAGTATATGAAAAATGATGCTGGTTTCCCCAGAACTTAGCTCTTTTATTTTTATTGCTGCTCGTATATGGGCTTACTCTTGACCTCGATCTCGCCTGCTGGAAAGCGCTCACCAGCGCTCCCTCTTACCTTGAAGGTTGACAGGTTATACATACAGCGCAGAAAGGTGTGGCCATATTAAAAAATAATCAGCCATCCCATACATTTGCGTTGAGTAGGTATTGAAGTATTGTATGGGACATAAAAATGTTGTTCCTATGGAGAAAGTTGTTCAGTTTTATGGTCTGTAACCTAGACAACTCCTTCACCATGCTGTATGTATAGCTCCAATAGAGTAGGTATTTGCTACAGGAACATCAAACTTCGAACTACATTATTGAGGTGGTACTAGAGAGGCCTATAAATCATGTCCAGACTCCGCACCAGGAGCGCGACGTCAAAATAAAAACAAAAAAAAAACAATTAAAAAAGATATAACGTTGGTTGAGGTTGGTTGACTTCTTTATAGTGAGGGAGGGCCCTACCAATCCCATGAATTTGCCACGGGCCTCAAAGGATATAGTTACGCCACTGGTGGAGGATGATGTTGATAAAGACTTTGGTGTCGTATCGAACACAGACGACGGCTTGTTTACCAAACTATTACATTATGGACCGATCAATAAATATTACTAACCTATGAACTTGGTCCTTGTTTCTATGCTATTCATTACCTTGGGTGAATAATCTATTTTGTGAGTTTTGAATTCCACTTCATAGATGTCGCTGTGTATGCGACGAAACTAGTTTCAGTCATAGAAATGTCTCAGTGTTCGAATCTAGTTACAATGTGTTTCTCTAATTTCAGAATTGGGATTGGTTTCCTTCATGGCATTTACTAAGATATTAGAGCCAAGATTTAAAGGTATTAATTTGCAAAAACAAGTGCCTGATATATTATTTGTTTAACATTGTCGTGTCATGGTTCCACGAACCCTTTATGATTTTTAATTACTCTTTTTTCATCTCGTAGTTGTATCCCATTCCGTTGCAGTGCTGGGTATTGGACGTTGTTTTCGCAATCATTTTCTCTCAACTAGGTTTTTAATTTCTAAACGAATTACAAAACGTCACGCAGAACGTCAAACTTGTCAAACAAAAGAAACGTCAAAAATATTTACGAAAACTTGATGCTTATTGTGAAAACGAAACAAGCGCTTTGTTTCAAAATAATATTTTTGTAATTAATCCCGTTAATTATAAAACTAATGTTATTAGAAGTAAACCAATTACCTAAGTGTATTGTCTTATCTCGTAATAACTAAAATTTATTTTTGAGTCACGTTAGCAAGGATTTTCCGGAATTTCCTTCGTGCAGTGAAAACTTAAGAAAAAAATAACCGCGTGTTATTTACGTTTTGAATAAAAATGAGTAGATGTGACTTTAAAATTGTGTTATTGGGCAGCGAACATGTGGGCAAAACCAGTTTAGTTCTCCGATTCGTGAATTGCAGATTCAATGCCGATATTCCCTATCAAAACGTAAGTTATTAGCAAAAATTTCATTTGTAAACACGCCTTAACCATGGTATATGTATATTATTATACCATGGCCATAACCACGCCTGTATTTTTTTTCTGAAGGCAGAAGTGCACAGTTATTCATACATAATTGTCTAATGTCATTACCAAGGAGGTCAGGTTTGCTAATTCTAAGAAAGAATTACGCCCAGTGTTCCCATTCAATATTCTATTAATTGATGGCATTATTATTCTATGCCTGTCCTTAAATTGTAAATGCCTCATTTTCATTAAGAAAATATATTAATTATTGTAATTTCAAGGTAATAATTATGTATTATTAATTACTATGCATATGATCAGACCTAATCACATGGGCTGGAGTTGCCATTAATTTAATTTTAATGATTCTTAAAATTGATTTAAATGAACTAGTAGAAGTTTTTAATATTCAAATTGTCAAGCCGTGTGCTTAATGGGAACTCCAATCAGCAAATATGTTGAAGTTCCATACAAACTTTCATCCCCTTGAAAGAATTAATTTTCAACAATCTTACCTTAATGCTTGCCTTTGTTATTTATAAAAGAAACTGTTGTTATGTCTAAAAGAAACATCTTTGCCCATACTAGAAAAATTTACAGTATTAAATTGCTTACTGTTTAATCGCTTTTGATTAGGGTTCTGTACCTCAAAAGAAAAAGATGGAACTGTACCTGTACCAATAATCCATACAATCGTACATTTTGACTAAGATGTAAGGTTTGTAGATTTGGGCTCTCATTAATTGATTGTGCTTAGACTAGCAGGACGGCTGACCCGCCTAGACAAAATCCCTAGCCATGCCAATAATGAGAGGACTCCTTTACCCTGCAGTGGGACAGTTACAGGCTGGTATTATTATTATTATGTTAAACGAGAGCCATTCAGTTTTAACACTGATAAAGAGGTATCTCTATGTCCTTCATACTAGGTGATAAGTAAAGTATTCACTTGTTAAAAATACATTGTTTTTATCAATAATTCACAGGCCAGACATAATATTACTGGCCGGGAATGACAAGTGATTGCATTTATCCATACTAATCTATATCTACCTATATAGTAATAATAAAGCTGACAAAAAAAAAAAACAATAAAAATTCTTCGTTTTTTTTGGTTGTTTTTTTAAACACACTGGAACTACAAGTCGGATATAAAAAAATCCTTTTGCATTTGATAGCCTAATTCTTGAGGAAGGCTATAGGCTATTTAACATTGCGCTAGGACTCTTAGGAGCTGAGCAAAAAGTAAAAAAGAACACTAATATATATTACTCGTATTCAGCTGCATCTGAAGCCGACTTGGTCGTCAGTAGCCCGAAAGTCTGACAACCAGTCTTACCAAGGGGTATTGTATTACCCAGTATCTGGGTTGTGGAGGTCAGATAGGCAGTCGCTCCATGTAAGATACTGGTATTCAGCTGCATCCGGTCAGACTGGAAGCCTACCCAATATAGTTGGCAAAAGGCAAGCAGATGATGATTCTTTAATTGGACCCTGTTAGGCAGAAAAGATCCAACCAACATTTTGTCACTTTTGAGTAAATACGATTTGAAGTTTAGGAGTGAATATAAAACTAACAAGCAGGGGAATACAAAAATGGAAAGTTACTAATGGTATCAATGTAAATTAGCATTATTTTAAATGTAACACCACAGGCAAGTTTCCTGATTTTCTTAAAAAACTATCCGTGGATCTTTTATGCAAAAAAGAAAATTGTCAGTAACATTTTTACATAGAAGTTTGTTTGGTGGAAGTGATCAGATTGCTTTGATCTTTTTGCGTATATAAAGTTCGATGTGTACATTCTTACTATATACACACATCAACACCGTCTAGGGATATTTTGTATAAAGTTATTAAACTCAAAAAATACTGGCCAGTTTTAAATTCATTTGAAGAAAGCTTATTTTGTAAACCTTTTTGAACGATTCTAAATTTGAATTTGAAAAAATAAATTAAAAACAAAAGACTTACGCGGCATAATGGTAGCGAAGTCCGAAGGTTTCATTTACCTACAGTAGTTTTTGCCTATTTTTTTGTGTCAAATTTAAGTTTTATAACAAGTTATCGGTTAATTTCGAATTAATGTTATTGTGTGCATCATGCAGCGGCGCCATTTAACGAGAGAGGAATTGTTAAGGGCAGTAGGCATGCTCCAAACTGGGGCTACTCAACGGAGTATTGCCGAGGAGATTGGAACAAGACAAAACGTGATATCAAGGTTATGGTCACGTTATCGTGCTACTGGTAATGTGGCTGAAAGACACCCAGGCGGGAAGCGCATTACCACTCAACGACAATACCGATTTTTGCAAGTTGCCGCGAGAAGACAACCAAATGTTACGGCCATGCAGTTGGTTCAGAGGCTCCAGTCAGAGCACCAGTTGCTTGTGAGTGACCAAACTGTGAGGAGAAGGCTGCATGAAGCTAACCTTCATGCTCGCAGACCGCTTCGTACTCCAGCACTACGCCGAGGAAATCGTGGACGACGACTAGAGTGGGCTCGTGAAAATTTGCTCTGGGAAGATAACCAGTGGTCTGTAGTGCTGTTTACCGATGAGTCCCGGTTCGGTTTCCATCCCGATACACGTAGAGTACGTGTTTGGCGAGTTCCTGGTCGTGAGAGCCGTCTGCAACATCCTCAGGAAGTCTATTCATACCACGGCGGGACAATTATGGTTTGGGCGGGAATTCGTGTTGGTGGAAGAACCGACCTCGTTTGGATCAGAAACACCATGACGGCTGAAAAATACCGGAACGAGATGCTAGTACCAATAATCTACCCTCATCGACTACAAATGGGCCAAGAATTCACGCTCATGCACGATAACGCCCGTCCGCACACAGCGAGAGTGGTGACGAGCTGGTTGCAGGAGCACGACGTATCGGTCTTAGGCTGGTCCGCTCAATCACCTGACCTAAACCCGATAGAACATGCGTGGGACATGCTCCAAAGAAGGGCTTTGAGGAATTTCCCTGCAAACATTGCGACAGAAGAGCAACTTTTTTTGCATCTTAGCCGGACTTGGGACAATATACCGCAGCAAGACTTGGATAACTTAATCCAAAGCATGAAAAACCGTTGCAGGACCGTTATTAACGTCATGGGGTGTTTTACTGACTACTGATTTTTCACATAACTGTTAAAAACAGATTAATTTTTCCTTATTTTTCACTTTTTCTTGAGAAACACATTCATTGTTAGTTTTACCATTATTTCACGTTTTTTCTTTATTTGAATAAAAATTTGTTTACGTAAAAAAAAATAGTTTTCTTTTATTCTGGAGTGTAGTCTGATAAATGGGCTTTATAAAAATATATGCATGTTGTATGTTATTTATAATAAATTTTGAGTAAATTGAGTAAATCCAAAATATCCCTAGACAGTGTTGATGTGTGTATATAACTCGATTTTCGACAAATTGCTGGTTGGATATTTCTGCTTAACAGGGTCCAATTAAAGTGTTACAATTTATTAGATCAGTGTATTATTTCCTATTTCTGAACAGTACCAACTCTACAGTAGGCCAATAGTCTTTGTTATTGTTATTCAAAGGCTGATTCACACCAAACACATGTTTTGTAAGTTTATTGTAATAGATTATCTCATAATGAGTCATTTTATTACTAACGATGTTGTGATTTTTCATTATCATTAACTGGTATTAGCAAACTACTGTTTACTGATAACAGTAATTGCAATATTTTTGAAGTTTGAGATAGCGGATACTCGGCTTCAGTCGGTCGGTGACTCTGAATCGGGTATACTCGGCGCTGAATCGCGTATACTTGGCGCTGAATCGCGTATACTTGGCGCTGAATCGCGTATTCTTGGCGCTGAATCGCGTATACTTGGCGCTGAATCGCGTATTCTTGGCGCTGAATCGCGTATACTTGGCGCTGAATCGCGTATACTTGGCGCTGAATCGCGTATATTCGGCGCTGAATGGCGTATACTCGGCGCTGAATCGCGTATTCTTGGCGCTGAATCGCGTATACTTGGCGCTGAATCGCGTATTCTTGGCGCTGAATCGCGTATTCTTGGCGCTGAATCGCGTATACTTGGCGCTGAACGCGTATTCTTGGCGCTGAATCGCGTATTCTTGGCGCTGAATCGCGTATTCTTGGCGCTGAATCGCGTATACTTGGCGCTGAATCGCGTATACTTGCCGCTGAATCGCGTATATTCGGCGCTGAATGGCGTATACTCGGCGCTGAATCGCGTATTCTTGGCGCTGAATCGCGTATATTTGGCGCTGAATGGCGTATACTCGGCGCTAAATCGCGTATACTTGGCGCTAAATCGGGTATATGCTCGGCTTTAGTCGGTCGGTGTCGCTGAATCGCGTATACTTGTCGCTGAATCGGGTATATGCTCGGCTTTAGTCGGTCGGTATCGCTGAATCGCGTATACTCGGCTCCAGTCATATGTTTTCACTTCTATCGTGCCGTCATAAGCACACATTCTCTTTTTTTAGGTACAGTAAACATGTAAAAGTCTAGAAAAACTTTTTCAGTATTTTGGAATCTATAGGTAGGTACTAATATTGAAAACGCGCGCTATGGAGCGAGCTAAGCTCGGAGTCTCTTTGAAGGATAAAATCAGGAATGAATTTATCCGGAAAAGAACCGAAGTTAACGACATAGAGCTTGCAGAGTAAGCAAACTGAAGTGGCAGTGGGCTGGCCATGTTTGTCGAAGGACCGATGGCCGGTGGAGCAGATGAGTCCTGGAGTGGAGACCGCGTACCGGCAAGCGTAGTGTAGGACGTCCCCCAGCTAGATGGACGGACGCCCTTAAAGGTGGCTGGGACAGACTGCTGGATGCGGAAGGCCGATGACATGGTGTTGTGGCGCAGCCTGGGAGGCCTATGTCCAGCAGTGGACTGCGATAGGCTGAGTTGAATATTGTAAATGCGAAAGTAACTATCTGCCAGTTACGCTTTCACACCCTAACAGCTGAACGGTTGAATTTGGCACACAAGTAGACCATGACTTGGGTTTTTCTTCTGTTAACCTATTTGGTCCCACTGCTGGGCAAAGGTGTCCCCTTATTGTTCCACCTCTCTTTGTGCTGTGCCTTCGACGACGACTTTGGCCCATCTGTCTGGACGCATCCTACGCCAACCTGGATTAGGACATTATCCAAACTTTCACGTTTATAATATTAGTAATATTATAAACGTGAAAGTTTGTATGGATGGATGGATGGATGTTTGTTACTCTTTCACGGAAAAACTACTGAACGGATTTGGATGAAATTTGGCACGCAGATAGTTTATAACCAGGATTAACACGTAGGATACTTTTTATCCCGATATTCCCACGGGATCGAAACTTATGCGGGTGAAACCGCGGGGCGCAGCTAGTATTACATACTTTTATTCAATTAGTACAGACGCCAGCCATATCACGCTACCCGAAACTGTCAAATTTTCCAATCAACTTTGAACCTAATGCTGTAGCGATAAAGTTGAAAATTGACTAAAGAAATTGACAGATTGTAGTAGCTTGATGTGTTGGCGTCTGTCTGTACATTCCCTTACCGTAGGATATAATATGGTTGCGAACAAGTCTTAAGATTATTTATATTTGTTTCAGACGGTCGGTGCGGCGTTCTGTGCCAAAGCAATGCAGTCAAATGGAAAAAACTTTAACATTGGCATCTGGGACACGGCAGGCAGCGAAAGGTAACATATACACCATTCAATTTTGATCGTTTTAATCCTTAAAAGGGATCATTGTACTCATCTTTATGAACAACTTGTACTACGGGACCAACCCTGGAATCGTGAAAAAAAAAAAAAATCAGTTGAGCCACATTATGTCGAGTTATGCGAATATAAATCTATGGACCAACTGATTTTTTTTCAGAACAATGGTACACCACAGACTACCTGCAGTAAGACAGTACTGCAGGTAGTCTCCTTTCTCTCTAAATCCATCCAAGGTTGTCTTTAAAAGATCGCTTTTAGCGATAAGGCCGCCCATTGTGTCACGCCTCGTAAAATGTCTACATTTATATCTGTAATATTTATGGTGTACTGTAGGTACATAGTAAACAATATTCTATTCTTACTATCTTATACTGCGGTAAACGAAAACCTCTAGGCTCTTGCAGACTCATTTTTATTGGTAACTAGCTGCGCCCCGCGGTTTCACCCGCGTAAGTTCCGATCCCGTGGGAATTTCGGGATAAAAAGTATCCTATGTGTTAATCCTGGTTATAAACCATCTGTGTGCCGAGTTTCATTCAAATCCGTTCAGTAGTTTTTGCGTGAAAGAGTGACAAACATCCATCCATCCATACAAACTTTCACGTTTATAATATTAGTAGGAGTACCTAGTCATTACCCCGCCTGTGGGGAGTCCCGCATGCTGTATATTCGTCGCAGCCAACTAGCTTAGTTAGCCTTTCAGTTAACTCGTCATCTGCCTGCTTTTCCCAACTATGTTGGGGTCGGCTTCCAGTCTAACCGGAGCTGAATGCCAGTATTTTACATGGAGCGGCTGCCTATCTGACCCCCACAATCCAGTTACTGGGTAATACGATAAACCTCGGTAATACTGGTTGTCAGACTTTCGGGCTACTGTCGACTCGCAACGACTGTCTAAGATCCACGAATGACAGCTGGGACCAACGGCTTAACGTGTTTTCCGAGGCACGGAGGGGTCTTGGTATGTGAAGATGGTCTCCCATCAACGGACCAACCGCGGCAGGCCTAGCTTAACTTGATCGATCGATCCGTGCGGCTGTTATTACTTAGAGCTACAAGCCCCTCCTTTCCAGGCCTTTCAAGGCCAGACTGTTAACTAACAGTCTGGCCTTTTTACTAAACAGCAGTACCATCCACACTTGGTTGATATCCCGACGAGTCGTACTCAGCGCTTCTCCTCCACGTTTATTATGCGCACAGCCAGTGTGGAACTCTCTGCCAGCGTCTGTGTTCCCTTCCACTTTTAACCCGTCTGCCTTAAAAGCAAGAGTGAACAGGCATCTTCTGGGCACGCTCGTTCCATCATAGACCTCATCCATCGGTTTCCATCAGGCGTGATTGAGGTCAAAAACATGCCCATTCAGCAGTTAAAAAAATGGCGCCGTTTAATTAGCGGGCTGAATGATATTTAGCCAATGCGTCTAATACAACATTTAATGAACTCGCTGGCTGATGCTTAAGGCCACTTATAGGGGAGGTCGCATCAGGCGGCGGCCGACGCGTCATCGCGTCGGCCGCCGCCTGATGCGGGGCCTGACGCGGGGTTGCGATAGTCGTAGAAAGGATCCGGCAGTTGGGTCTCGAGGTGGCATTGCACAAGTCCGAGGCCATGTCCTTTCATGGGCCTCGGTACGGGCCACCTTCGGGATCCCAACTGATGGTAGGAGGGGTTCACATCGGCGTCGAGACAACGATGAGATACCTGGGTCTCGTCCTCGACAGCCGGTGGAACTTCGTCGAACACTTTCGACGTTTGGCCCCCAAACTGGAACGGGCCGGGGCCGCCTTAAAGCGGCTCCTGCCCAACCTGAGGGGGCCAAACGCCTCCTGCCGGAGGCTTTACGCGGGGGTCGTGCGGTCCATGGCCCTTTATGGGGCCCCGGTGTGGGCGCGTTCACTGCGGCTTCGAGCCGCACACTATCTGAACGCGCCCCAAAAGGTGGTAGCCGTAAGGCTTATCCGGGGGTACCGCACGATCTCGGGCGAGGCAGCAGGCCTCCTTGCCGGACTGCCGTCATGGGATCTGGAGGCGATAGTCTTCGCGCGCCTGTATGACTGGCGCGCGGAGGCACTACGTCGGGGGGAAACTCTGGCAAATCGCGGTGGAGCGGACGGACCTCCGGCGTGATCTCATGGCGGAATGGAAGGCGCGACTATCGCAACCCAGCGCAGGGCACGCCACGATAGCGGCGGTAAGACCCCTCTTTGAGGAGTGGCTAGAAAGGCGTCACGGCGCTCTCACCTACTGCCTGACGCAGGTCCTCTCCGGACACGGATGTTTCGGGAGGTTCCTGCACATAATCAGGCGGGAGGAGACGCCCGGGTGTCATCACTGCGAGGATCGCCCCGAGGACACGGTGGAGCATACGGTGGAGGTTTGCCCCGCTTGGGCAGAGCACCGCCGTGTCCTCGTAGAGGCGATCGGCAGCGGCGGCGACCTCTCGCGTCCGGCCCTGGTGCAAGCCATGGTCCGGGGCGAGAGGGAGTGGGAGGCGGTCACCTCCTTCTGCGAAGCAGTCATGCTAGCGAAGGAGGTGGCGGGATGGGCGAGGGAGAGATCCTCACGCCTCAGCCGCCGCGGGAGACGCTCCGGGCGTCGGGAGCCGCGTGACGACTCCCGGCCACCGTAGGCGCGGGTCTGCGGGCGGAGAGCAATGGATAGCTCTCCGTCCGATCAGGACCAGGCCCGTGCCGGACGGCGCGTATGTGTTCCACGTGCGCCTCAGAGAGATGTCAGCGTAGTTGACGGGGCCCGACAGGGCCGAAGCCTGCCGGGGTAGCGGGATCGTCCGAAAGGGTTACCGCTGCCCTGGTACACAAAGGGCCAAGGAAGGAACACGGGTGGGTTTTAGTCAGTAAGAGTCTGACACTCCCTTCTGCTCTACCCACAGCGGGAGGAGTCATTTGATGATTTGCCATCCTGAAAAAAAAAAAAAAAAGCCACTTATAGGGGAAAAAAAATAAAAAAACGGGACTTCATTTAAATGGGTAATTTATTTATTTATTTATTTTTACTTTAACATAAAAACGGCCCTTGGCCAATTACATTAGTTAAAGATATAAAAATTTACAATAAAAATATACTATAATAAAGAACAGACGTATAACATAAATTACTAACAATAAATTAAATACTATTATTTTCACAAAAATGCAGGCACATTACCATTAAGTCAACAAACTTGTCTGCGAATAAATCGCAGTCCAGGTTGGCTTCCACAAGCTTATTTAACGCGGTCAATACGCGCAGTACGGGAGACGCAGCACGGGCTGCAGTCCGGCGCGACGGTAAGCTTAGCAGCTGATGCTTTCTGCTACGGAGATAATTATCCGGTGTGTGGAGTCGAATCAGCTCATTATGGATATCAGGAGCATCCGTTATCCCTGTGCAAATTTTAAGCATTACGCCTACCTGGTCGCATGCCCTTCTGGTCTCGAGCATATGATATCCCAGACATCCTAGGAGGAACTTGGTAGGATATAGATAGGGATAATAACCGCGAGTTCTCCTGTAGAGAAACCGCAGGAATGCTTTTTGCACTTTCTCAAGAAGAAGCGCATACTTTGCTTCATGCGGAACCGGAACAAACAGACAGACAGACAATTTTTATAAAAAATGTGTTTATGTTATAAGTGCCGTATTTATTTTCGTATCTATTTAGTAAAAAAAACTGTTATTTTGACATTAAAAACACAGTTAAATTTTATTTATTTTTATGTATAGATTCCCAACACACATAAGACTTTACTGTCTGTCTCTCTGTGACATTTAAGCTCCCAAACGGCTGACCCAATTGCAACTTCATTTTTCATCTTTCAGATACGAAGCCATGACGAAGATATACTACAGGGGAGCCCACGCCGCCATCATATGTTACGAGCCTTCTTCCTCAGCTTCCTGGAAACGACTGAGGCATTGGCTGCAGGAGTTACGAGGTGTGGAAGAGGTCAGTTACCATAATCATTGTTCGGGTATGTTCGCGGGGGGGGACAGATGGTTTCCATGCCATCATGCGAAAGGACAGTGATGGCCCAGTGGTGGCCCAGTGGTAACGGGCGCGACTTAAGAGTTGTAGGTCTGGGGTTCGAACCCAAGCAAGCACTTTACTTTGTGTAAATTATTTCATCACCATTGCTCAAAACGGTGATGGAAAACATCGCGAGGAAACCAAAAAAAATGTTTTAGAACCAAAAATTCAAAGATATGTGACGTCTACTCGGTTCACTCACTGACTTTTTATTTTGATTTAAAAGAGTGTCCATGGAGTTTCTTGCCCGTTCTTCTCCATAGGTACCTACGCTTTGGAATGGGCAACTAGCTTGCATTTTTTTTTGACTGACCGACCTCTTGACAATTCAAAAGTGCCTGTAATTGGTTTAATTGAAATCAATATTTTGGGTTTGAGTTTGAGAGAAGGCCTGTGTCCCAGCAGTGGGAACATTATACGCTCATTATGCTATACGAAAAAAAGCCTCCGTACTCCTGCATGGTAGTGACAACAGCATTCTGTAAATTATCGCTGCCAGAGCGGACTGTCCCTTTCAGGGACACTGGGCACGGTTGGCGCAGTGGTTAAGCGATTGACTGCTGCGCTGTGTGTCACGGGCTCGATTCCCGCACGGAACAAATATTTGTATGACCTACAAGTAGTTGTTCCGGGTCTGGCTGTTTGTGTATCTGAGTTTAAATGTTTGTAAACGCACCCGCGATACAGGAGAAATTCCTAGTGTGGGGCAAGGTTTTTTTTCAAATAAAAAAAAAAAAAAAACTGGGCGACAGTCATAGGACAACAAATAAAATAAAATTTGTGAAAACTAACAATACTAACCCAGTTACCGAGGCACTAACATCAAAATTATAACAAAATATGTCTTAGTCTGAAATAAAGTTTTATTATATTACTAACTGCGCCCCGCGGTTTCACCCGCATAAGTTTCGATCCCGTGGGAATATCGGGATAAAAAGTATCCTATATGTTAATCCTGGTTATAAACCACATGTGTGCCAAATTTCATCCAAATCCGTTCAGTAGTTATTGCGTGAGAGAGTAACAATCGTCTATCCATCCATCCATACAAAACTTCACATTTATAATATTAGTAGGATCACCCGCCTAGGCTTGCCCTTCACAACCCAGTTACTGGTGAACACGATACCTCTTGGTAAGACTGGTTGTGAGACTTTCGGGCTTCTGACTACCCGTAACGACTGTCAGAGTCACGAATGACAGCCGAAACTAACGGCTTAACTTGATTTCAGTGACACGTAGAGATCTCGGTATAAAATGTATGGTCACCCATCGGCTGCCTGACCTCGGCAAGCAAAGGTTAAGCTTCGCTCGATCTATGCGGCTGTAAATACTTAGCCACGAGCCCCTCAATCAATTTTTTTTTTCTTCCAGAATTGCAAAGTCTACCTCTGCGGCACTAAAAAGGATCTTCTGGACGGCGGCTACGTCAATCGAGAAGTGCCAGAGGATACCATAGCGACCTACACTCAAGGACTGTGTGGACACTACTTTACTTCGAGTAAAACTGGCGAGAATGTGGGTAGGTGAAGAAAAATATCTTTAGTACTTATTAAAGCGAAAAATTATGGACTTGTGCATCCTTCCCATTCTGACCTATGGATCCCAGACTTGGTCTTTGACAAACATTCAAAAGTCCAAACTCAAGGTTTGCCAACGTGCAATGGTGCGCAGTATTCTGGGCGTCAAATTGACAGACCATATTACAACACCACACTGCGCTCCAAAACACAGATTACTAACTCCACGTCTGCCGTATGCCCAATGAACTGTGGGCAAAAATAACCACCAAGTTGAGCCCTGACACAGCTGGAAGGCGTCGCTGCAGGTCCCGTAGATGATGGCGGGACGAGCTGGACAAAACTAACGACCAGTCTATTTTAACCCCGGATCGAAAGAGCTGGAAGTCATGGGGAGAGGCCTTTGCCCAGCAGTGGGATGATGTAGGCTAACAGTAACAGTAAAGTACTTATTCTATTTCATTCAATTATGGCTTTACCTTGGGGTACGTATTAAAATCCCGAAATTTCATAATAACTATGACTGAAATACCGACGTCCAAAACAACGAAATTCAAAGTACCGAAAGTTTGAAATGCCGATAGCCGTTATATCGAAACATAAAATACCGATGTACAAATGCCCGAAAGGATGAAACGCCGAATGGACGAAATCCCGAATTGACGAAATACCGATGGATGAAATCCCAAAGAGCGACGACGTAGTTCCCGCGATTACTCATAGATGGCAATACAACACAGTTATGACGGTGGACATTCTGCTTAACATGTTTTAATATTTTTTTATAGCGGGGGTAGATCTCGAAAAATTATTTTATTGCGTAATGTTTTATTAATTCGTAGTTACTGTTAGCTACTTAGTGGGTACATATTTGAACGTCGAAAATTAAAATACCTTCGTAAAATGTCAATGTTCAAAACATCGAAAACTTAAATATCGATTGTATCGAAATATCGAAAATGGTTATACCTACCTAAGCTTAAAATATCTAAGATTGAAATGCCGAGTGATTAAAATATCGAATGCTTAAAATGTTTAGTTTTACATTCAAAAGTATGTTTCTGGCACTCGCCGGCCGCTGCCGCGGCACCGCTCGCTTCGCTCGCTCGGCTCGTGCGTTGTGTGGGCACAGTTCTAACCTAACCTAACCTAGCTGTTTCGATTTAAAAAAGATATATGCGTGTTACGCATGCGGGTACAGAAACATATTTTTGAATGTAAAACCAAACATTTATAATAAGTACACGTTGTCGTTGTTTTTTAATAATTAGCTGCTTGGAGTGCATTTCTACCCCGCGATGTTCGTTGTGTAGCAAGAAATTACGATGTTAGTTCAGGGTTAAAATTCATACTAAATCTTTATTGGATAATAAGTTGCGAGTGTCCGTGGAGTTTCTTGCCCGTTCTTCTCCATAGGTACCTACTACGCTTTGGAATAGGCAACTAACTTCATCTTTCTGACTGACCGACCCCTTGACAATTCAAAAGTGCCTGTAATTGGTTTAATTTGAAATAAATACTTTGAGTTTGAGTTGCAATAAGGTCCAGGACCTTAATAAAGGGCTAAGGCAGGAACACGGGTGGGTTTTAGTCAGTAAGAGTCTCACACTCCCTTCTGCTCCACCCAGAGCGGGAGGGGTCATTAGATCATTTCCATCCTCAAAACAGAAAAAAAAGATCCAGGACCTATAAATAGGCTATTTTCCTAAAAACTTCTAATTAGTCCGTCAGTTAGATTATCAAAAAATATTAAACGCGAATTTTTTCTTTTGTCAATTATATAAAACATGATGAAGATATCGCCCGTTAAAATTCCGCGTGACGTCACTTGCTTGCGACACTTTTGCAAGCAAGTGACGTCACGACCCCCACTCCCAAATTTTGACGCGCTTTATCTTTGTCATTTTTTGATTGATTGACAAAAGAAAAAATACGTGTCCATTATTTTTCGATAATCTAACTGACCGACTAAATATAATTACTATTTTTTTACCCAGGCAACTACCCTATTATGACGGTTAAATTAAATAGATTTTCAAAAACAGATGGTATGGAAAATGGAAAACACAATTAGTTGCCATTATTTATTTTTATTTGTCCACCTAACAAACAGAAACTTCCGTTAACTTTTGTTAACCAAAAATTCCGTTATTTCCAGATGAACTATTCCAGCAGATAGTAGACGATTGTGCAGCCGATGTGGAAATAATGAAGAATATTGAGGACATGAGGGTCCAACTCCAGAAAGAAGAAGTCGCCTACAGAGCGAAGAGCAAAGACTACTGCTTCTGTTGAGAAGACCGGGTTGATAAAAATATGAATAATTAATAAAAGAACATACTGGATTCACAAAAACAGCGAACAAAAGAAAATTTACTGAAGAATACTGGAAAGACCGGAAGACCGGAAGACTGAAGGCCGAAAGATCAAAAAGACTACGGTATACACCCTGTTCTTCACGTTATCCATAAACTTTGGCAAACGCTTCTATAGCTTCTACAAATCAAATCTAACAAAGGAAGTAGTACTTAAAAAGTCTTCGTTACAAAGATATTTGTAATTTCATCTAATGAAATTTAATTGAGCTATGCAGTAAGAAAGGGTCTTAATTTGGCCTATGTTGCCGCTTAGTGCAATTTAAATGATAGATCTATCAAATGCTTCGGATAAAGAGATAAAGAGGCAGGCATATCGGGTGATTTACGTCAAGGTTGTATGAAAATTAACAAAAATAAGAATTCATGAATGTGTCCATAATGAAAAATGCTTATTTCTATGGTCGAAGTTTATGTATATAGTCCGGAACACGGTGTATATTTGAAAAATCTTTAAGACTTGAAAGCCAGTTGGCCGGTAGACTGGGAATACTTAAAGACCTGGGGCACAACAGACCAAAGCCTACGGTTGAGTTTAAAGTGTTTTTGTAAGAAATTCCACTCCTAAATAGGCCAAAAGAGTGGAAGATTGTATGCTAAGTTTCGTGACACAGCTGTTTTATTTAACACAACTAACACCATGCCTGTATTTCCTGAAGGGAATAACGCAGGACTCTGCCTATCCCCTTTAGAAGGGTATATGGGCGTGAGGCTATGTTATGTTCTTTAGATATTTAGTAACTCTAAGGGATTAACCACACTCATTCAGCTCTGTTCAGCTTTTGTCCATACAAAATCGTAGTTTAAGCTGAATAAGTGTGGTTAGTCCCTAAAGCCCCGTATTCTTGGTAAACTTTTGTTGAGCAACAGTTGATCAATATTGTTGATGAGCAACGGCAAAGTTTCTAGAAACAAAGTTTATATCAATATGTCTTGTCCACACGCCAGTCTGCGACTAAATGTTGCCCGAGGAAGTAGTGTTGTTGTGTTCTCTGTATCTAAAGCCGTGTCTCATGCGCGTGTTTTTTCGAAACATTACACATAAACATTTGTTTTGAACTTTTGATACACAAGCTGTCTCCTGCGTATTAAAATATTTTTAGATTAGTGTCAACTATTTACAAGACAACCTCAAAGCCAGAATATAATCTGAAAGCCTGTGTCAGTTGGAATTAAGCTTAATTACACAAATGTGTATGGCCACGCCTCTGTTTTGATGTTTTTGTGTAATGTTTCAAAAAAACACGCGCAGGAGTCACAGATTAATGTGTTCCACACTAAATAAACAGATATTGGCGCCGATTCCCTTGTTCACAAGCTAAACTAAATTTAAGTTCAATGCATCTT
The DNA here is from genome assembly GCA_947507525.1 of Apamea epomidion. NCBI lineage: Eukaryota > Metazoa > Arthropoda > Insecta > Lepidoptera > Noctuidae > Apamea > Apamea epomidion. Next base: position 1,491,799 of record OX382255.1, read on the forward strand.
TTTCTTTCTATTTAATTTAGAAAAGGACAGAAGATAAATATTAGTTTAGTCCTGTCAAACTAGTCAGCGCCTGACGTAAATTGACGTATTTTTAGTAGCCGTGTGGTTAATCACGTCTAATCTGTCTATGGAGTATCTTAATTTGACAGGACTAAGCTAATATTTTATCTTCTGTCCTTTTCTTAATGAAATGGAAAGAAAAAGATGCACAGAACTGAAATTTAGTTTAGTTTGTGAACAAGGGAATCAGGGCCATTGTCACTCGCTGAGCGAGAACTTGTCAACACGCCGTGTGCAACATGTTGCCGGCAAGGCAGCAACATGTTGATTAAACTTTGTTTATAAACAAATGTTTAACATGAATACGGGGCTTAATACATAAAGGATAGCTCCATTTTTAACGATTTTATATGTTACAAAGTTAAGTCCGGATGGTATTAGGAACTGTTGAATATGTGATGAAAAAGACAGCTTGAAATTAGTCGTAAGAAAAACGAGGAAAATATAAAAAAAAAAAAAAATAATTACTGGGTAGTCCTAGGCAGCGACTATATGACCCCTGTAACATAGGTTTTACTTAGCATGGGGGTCATTGATTATTTATTTTGTATCAGGCTATTCGCATGCTTAAATTAAGTATCACATTGTATCTGTGTAACTTTTTATGTCAAAAAAAAAAAAAATCTACCACAATCAGTCTTACAGCTACCGCTGGGTCGTGAAGGTCAAATAGGCAGTCGCTCCATGTGCAAAACCTGGTATTCAATTGAATCCAGTGAGACTGGAAGCAGCATTTAAACTTATATACACAAACAACCAGACCCGGAACAACTACCTGTAGGCAATACAAATATTTGTTCCGTGCGGGAATCGAACCCGCGACACGCAGCGCAGCAGTCGCTGCGCCAACCGTGTCGTCAAAAGTTAAATAGCTTTTAAATAGCTTCCGTCTCTTTCTTGTTTTGAATGTCAGTAAGAGATAGCTAGTATATCGTTTCATGTAGTTTAGTCCTTGCCTTACAGAATTGACAACAAAAGTGAGTTTTGAGTCCCAAAAATTGTATGTAAAGTATCTATAAAAGGACGCTTCTATTGTGTATATATTTATGTATGAATGAATGAATGAAATGCACCGACCCCAGAGTAGTTTGACCAGACTCGATTAATCGAATGAACCCCAAGATTTACAGTGGCTCCTGTACCCTCATGTTCATGGTGCTACAGCGAGCATGGCATATCAAGGAGTAGGCTGGGGGGCGCGGTAATGGTAGGGAAGACGTGCCCGAAGGATAGGGAAGGACTTCAGAGCCATACCGGATATGCATCCTATTATAGAGGTATGAGGAACAGGGTGTAAAGTTCACTCATCCTCCATAGAAAAGGGAGGATCTTCCGACCAGACGGGTGTTGTGTCTGGCGGGCAACTGCCCAACAATTGATGTTGGGAAATTGTATATTATGCTAATTGCGCGGTAAACACTGCTTGCGAGATGCAGGATTTGTGTGACGTCAGTATAACGCGTTGTTCGTATGTGGCGTAGTAGATACCGCTACATCACTCCCTTCCGAAGATCGGAGGTCGATAGTCGGCTGAATCTGGCGGGCTACTGCCCAACGACTGATGTCGGGAAGTTTGTATGTATGCTAATTGCGCGGTAAACTCTGCTTGCGAGATGCAGGATTTGCGTGACGTCAGTATGACGCGTTGTTCGCATGTGGCGTTGTAGATACCGCTACACTATGTTATTTTGTCAAATGTGTACAGATGCCAAGCACATCAAGCTACCCGAAACTGTAAAATTTTCCCATTCAACCTTGAACCTTAATGCTTTAACGATAAAGTTGAAAATCTATTAAAGTAATTTGACAGATTGTAGTAGCTTGATGTGGGGGCGTCTGTACTATGATTTGTCTAAAAATGTATCAAAACTCTTAATTTTAGTAAATTATTATTTAATTTGTTAGTGTTGCTGACTAATTATAAGTATGTAAATTTACTTTTAGCTCGAAAGCTTTAAAAAAAATGCAACTCGATGTACGCATGAGATTTCATTTCTCTATGGGATCACAAAGATAGGTTTTAAAATAATTTACTAAATCAGTCGATGCCTACTCCTTACTGTTAAGGAGTTGTACCTTCCATCATCAGCTCAGCTACATGAGATGATGATTATGATGGTTGCCCTCGATTTCTCCAGGATTCAATCATCAGATCCTGTCTTGGTGACTATGGGACCACTTCAGAAGTATCTCCTTTCGAACAAAAAAAGAATTTTGAAAATCGGTCCACAATTGGCGGAGCAATCGCGTAACAAACACAAAAAAAAAACTGTCGAATTGATAACCTCCTCCTTTTTTGAAGTCGGTTAATAATAATAATAACACCTGAGGAGGCTCTCGTTGGGCAGCTGGATCAAGGGCTTGATTCAGAAAGCGGTACTTCTGGACTCTACTCGCATTGTCAGAAGGTTCCTCTCTCTGGAGCCCTGACCGCCGGTAGCTTGGACCCTGTTCCCGATACCGGTGGGCTACTTTTTTTTAATATTTTTAAATGTTTTTATACTTTTTATATTACAATATTTAAAAATATAATTTATATTTTTACTTTTAAAGGAAAGGAAATAATAATAATCCACCGACCGATTTTGGTCACGGTGGCCAATCTCAACGGAGATTAGCCAGGTACGCAGGAGATATTAAAGTGCACAAATGTGTGCGTGAACACAGGAGCACTCTCTGTTCCTTTACTCTCATAGTCCGATGGCACGGCAACCCGACACTCGCGGGGAGAGACACGTGCGCTCGAGGCACGGGGGTGTCACACCACCAACTTCCCAACGTTACTAAGAAATTTCCAACGGAAAACCGCATGACGCCATGGCGTCAAGCGTTTAGTGGGACCCAATCAGTGGTTCTCTTAGTCCAATTGTCATCTGACATGCGGCAGACATGTCCGGCCCAGTCCCCCGTCGGTTATTAAGAAAGAAAGAAAAAACATTTATTTAGCACAGACTAAAGGACACAATACACCAGATACATACATCTGAGGGGCAATTCTCGTAATTTTAAGAACGTTCACAGTCTGATCTCAGTCTCAATCTGTCAAAAAGTCCTCTAATTTCCCTACATTTTGACATGTTTTTGACATTTGTTTGTCGCCGAGATGAGACTGCAACTAGATTTTGATTGTTTTAAATTACGAGAATACGCCTTCAGATAACAACTAATAAAAAAACAAATAGAAAGTATAAAGACCGATGTCAGAAGTTAGCGATGTTAGAAAAGCGCTTCGTGAAATAAAAAACCGGACAAGGTCGGACTCGCGCTCGAAGGGTTCCGTACCATTATCTATAAAAATCACGTCTGTTGTATGGGAAAACCCCCCTTAAATATTTATTTTAATTTTATTATTTATTATTAAAGTAAAAATACAACCGAGTATTTTGTGAATATTTCAAGTGCCTACCTGTTGCCATTATTGATATCGAGCAAAAAAGGGCAAAAAATTCGCGTTTGTTGTATGGGAGCCCCCCTTAAATATTTATTTTATTTTGTTTTTAGTATTTGTTGTTATAGCGGCAACAGAGATACATAATTTGTGAAAATTTCAACTGTCTAGCTATCGCGGTTCTTGAGATACAGCCTGGTGACAGACGGACGGACAGACAGCGAAGTCTTAGTAATAGGGTCCCGTTGGGTATGGAACCCTAAAAAGACCACCAATTTACAAACAGCTCTCACTACATATTTTGCCTATGCTTATGCAGGGCTTAGCTATGTGTCACCCTCTGGGGAAACAGCACAGATGCACAAACACTTTTCACCCTACAAAAGAAATTGGTTAGAACCCTGGTAAACATTGAGTAAACAGACAGTTGCAAACCTTTCTTTCAAAAACATAATATTTTAACCCTTCCCTGTATATACATTTTAGAAACATGCAAATTTGTCCGGACACATCAAGAATTTTATTCAAAACGTGAAGAAATTTAGACATGCTATCTACTGAGACACAGATCTAGACTAAACTTACCAAGTTCTCGACTAAAAATGCACTCTACAAGTCCCTATGTAATTTCCATTAAATTATATAATAAACTACCCGCACCAATAAAAAAAGAAGAGAAAATTAACATATTTTTATAAAAACTTAGACAGTTTTTGCTAAATAAAAGGTACTACTCGGTAAACCCTGCCACCCTGTACTAGTGTTTGGCAGCAGCATTGTATGTGGATAACGCTTGTTCAGAGCCAAAGTTTTTAACTAAACCTATATTTAATACATAAAGTTGTTAACATGTAAATATATGTAATAATAGTTTTGTAAGAATTGGAATAAAAAGCTATATATTTGAATAATGTTTATTCTTATTTTAGTAGCAAACCATGTTCCATAATTATGTTGTGTCCAAAATCTCCATACATCTGCACTTCATGATCTGCCTGCCTTTCCCCAACTATGTTAGGGCCGGCTTCCAGTCTCACCGGATTCAGCTAAGTACCAGTATTTTACATGGAGCGACTGCCTAACTGACCTCCACCACCCAGTTACTGGGTGGTGGAGGTTAGATAGGCAGTCTTTAGAAACTGATTTCTATCTCGTAGAATATCTCGTAGTAAACACAAAATACACAAAAAATCTGAGATTTTTTGTGTATTTTGTGTTTACTACGAGATATTAAGAACATTTTTATCAAGAGAGTATGCGCATCTTGTAAAACTCTAGTGAAAAATGTTAGTTCCACAACCGCTCACGTTGCTGTCAGTGCCAGAATGGCGAAAATCAAATGTCTTAATTTTGTCATCGATAGTATGAAGTCCAGCGTATTTGTTTAATACAGGTCAGTGGGCGCGACTAAAGTTGTCAAAAAATAAAAGGGCCGTTTTGACATTTGAGAATGCGTTCTTGACACCTGTCAGTTTCATACAAACGAATACGTGTTTTGCGAATTTTATCTTTATTATCTTCTAGAACTGTCAATGTCAAAACGGGCCTTTTATTTTTGACAGCTATAAATCCAATCATTTTTAACAACTGTCACGGTAACGTCAATAATGAATCTCGTCAATTAATCGGTAGACAAATAGCCCGCAGGGTGATGAAAATTTCTTTCAATAGCATTTCAGAGTAGGTATATCTGATTCAACGTCTGTGACCCGAGTGTGATGGTTCTGCTTCGTTCACTGTTCAGAAAGAGCGCACAGTGCACAGGCCTACTGTACTTACAGAAGTTTTCACTTAAAAAATCAGGGATCATTTGTGGATAAAAAAATAAAACACCAATATATTATTATTTAATCCCGCATCATATATTACTTTTAATTCTAAGTCATATGTAGTTCGCTAAGATAGGTATAGGTACAGAGTATATTTCATCTTATTTTTAATGTACAATATCATCGTTATCCACGTTACAATACATCGTGAAAATTAACATTTTTTTTAATCAAAACTTTTTTTAGAAATACTTTTTTTTTGTAGCTGTAAATTTTATGCGAATAGCCCAGCTAGAGTTGAGAGAGAAGTTGCAATGTAAGTAGTCAGAAACCTGAGTCTCCGTGTCCCGGAAAGCACGTTAAGCCGTTGGTCCCGGCTGTCATTCATAGATCTTTGGCAGTTGTTGCGGGTAATCAGAAGCTTGAAAGTCTGACAGCCAGCCTTACTAAGGTTAAAGGTGTAACCAGTAACTAGACTGTAAAGGTCAGATAGGCAGTCGCTCCATTTAAAGTATCGGTACTCAGCTGCGTCTGGTTTGACTGGAAGCGACTCCAACATAGTTGGAGATGATGACAAGTCGTAGAACGAAAGACGTGTTCATGAGAGGAAACAATGAATCGGCAAATGTAACTCAGCCCTCAGTCTAGATGGAGCCACGATCTTCGCAGAGTTGCAACTACATGATAATAGCTAAAGATCGAAGAAAATGGTGGGTGATTGAAGACTGCCTTGTATGTATGTCCAGCAGACTGCTGTAGACTGATGTTGGAGAAATGGGAGTAAAGAGGTTCGGAACTTGTGACAGAAACCCGAAATGTTTTAAAACTCGATATTTCCCTTTAACTGGGTTATAGAGGTTAGATAGCAGTCATGTCATGTAGAATACTGGTAGTCGGTATTCGGTAGCATCTGGGAAAATGCTGGCATAACATAATTGTCTCAAGAATGACAACTGCGTGAAACTTTGACAGCTAAGGTCGTAGTTTTGACAGCTATGGATTTGGTTTTGACAGCTGAGAAACGACGGTCTTAAAAAAGGGTTGGGACAGGCTGGAAACAGAAGGCAGAGAAACGGATGTTGTGGCGCTAAAGAAGCCTATGTCCAGCAGTGGACTGTAATTGGCTTCGTTGGTTGATTGATCGAAAAAGTATTTCTACAAAACGTTTTACAGTAACGTCAATAGTTTAACAAAAAGATAGTTAAAACTTAATGTCAGTTGAAACATAACAAGCATACATTAGTTCTTAATATTAATTCTTAATTACTAATTATATACTACATATCTCACCTAATTATATTTACGCGAAATTATTTAAATTATATCAGGGGGGGTATAAAAAATAACTAACTTATGGACACTTGTTTTTTTTTTAATCGAAAGTGCGTTCGTTTTTTTTTAATTGTGGATTTTATAGATTTCGTAATTACAATCTTTTGTATTAAGTAGATTGTTTATTGATGAGTTTTGGGTTATTCTGAAATTTTTCATGTCACAAATATGAAATGATTTTTTTGGGATTTTTTTTTGAACGCCTTTCGATCAAAAATTAACTTTTTAGGGTCCGTTACAGTATGGTTATATATAGTAAGATCTTAACATCACAATAATGATATAAATATTAAAAAGATGAAGATGTAGGGAAGATTAAAATCACTAACTCGTTCGTGGTCGTTTTAAGTTCGAAACATCACATTTTTTTAGAAAAAATTAAAAAAAGCTCAATCTCTTGTCACTACCAAAGTTCAAAACTGTGCGCTAGAAAATTTTTGTTCGTTGAAAAAAAAAATCGTTTGAGCTCTGAAAAAAAAAACTATTTCTACTACAACACCCATGGACGGTAGAAATAAGGGGGTAAAACAAGAAAAACTGTGCTAAAACTTTTTTTAAGAATTTTTTTTATAAGTAATTTTTTAATATATCCAACAGAACTTGGAAGAGATATAGAAATCAAAAGATTTAAGAAGTTGTTACTAGCGGTACGAAAAATAAAAAATCTACTTTTAACACCTATTGCGTCATTATTGCTGTGTTTTTTAATTATTTTTATTAATTTGTTGGTAAAAATCGAAGTACTTTACTGCTTATTCTTCTTTCTACTTTTTACAAACTGTTAAAATTACAGCAACAGCTGCTCGTATTCTTATATTAGGTATTTTTAAAGTAACAAAAAATATTTGAAAGAAAATCTTCAGCAAAATATTCCGTACATTTATAAAATGTACGTACATTTATAAAATGTACGTTTTACCGAGTGAAAAACAAAAATAACGCAAAAAATACACACAAAAAAATATTTCACAAAAAATGTCGAGTAGAAATTCTCATAGAATTTATACCAACAATCCAAGTGGCCACTTCGATTTTTACCACAAAAACCATTATTATAAGATATTGCTAATCAGGAATTTTAAAAAGAAATCTCTACGACATCAAACACGAGTTACAAACACCAAATTCTACTGAAAGTGGTTCGAGCCAGCAAAAGTTTTTAATTAATGTAACTAGCTGATGCTCGATACTTTTATGTCCCTCCAAATTTTCAACCATTCCAGCCGGTCTATTCTGTAAATCGCCATATTTGCAGTGATGCAGTGAGCTGTGATTCCATCTGATGCTAGGAACTAACACTATTGATAGCTCACTTCAAACGCACTTCACCTAAGTTTTCATGGTGAAGTTTTTACAGAATAGATTGGCTGTAGTGCAATTCTATAAAATTTACTCACTCAAGTGAATTCGAAAGCGAACTCATTTGTTTTTTATCACATTTCAACATCATCCAAATTACGAAGTGATATTTAGAGAATAACCATACAAGGGCTAGCTCTTATTGCCTGTCAAACTGCCAATTAAGCTGTTATTCACAATCTTTTTAAGAAATTCTACTTTTATCAAATTTTCTCTTGAGGATTTTTGTGCAATGTTTTACTATGCAAACGACAACGTCAGTGAGCTGTGCTGCAGAGAACTTATAAGTACAACCTGCAAAATTGTGTTTTTTCGTATCACTGTACAGATCAGCTATCAGATTGACAGCTGTCAAAGATGTTTTTTTTCTCATGTTTTGTCGTTACTTAGCAGCCTAAAATTGAAGTTCGATATTCACTTATTTCTCTTCATAAAAGTTTTTCTCGTTCTGTTTTTGCTGGCTCAATCCGAAAGACAAATAAAGGGACAGATCATAGATTTTTATTTATTTATACATTTAAAAAAATATGTATATCATTATATTTTCATGTCGTTCGTAGCTTTGTGTTTAAACACAAATTCTTAGCCATCATTTGGACATTTAACTATAAAACATCAAAAATCTAGCTCATTCTATAAAATAAAACGAAAACGACTACACGCATGCGTTCAGAAGTTGCAAAAATTTAGAGAAATTTGTTCTTACACGCTTTTTTTAGTTGTACTTGATAGTATTTTTTTTTTGGTTGAATTTTTGCCTGTTGATTTTTGACAACTGCCTCTTTGCCAATCTAGCTAGCACTTTTTACGTCAGTTTCAAGTTCTTTTTTTGGGCAAACTTTTCGCGTAATGATGTTATTTTTGCCTGGGCTTCAGAGTGCACTATAAATCTTTCGCGGTTTTTGTTTTAATGTGAAGCATTTTCTGGCGCGTCAAGACCGATTCGTATGGCCGTGACGACATGACGGTCATTTATGCCGCCATGCCCCCTCTCTCCGCCGCTCTTGTCGATGTTTAACATCTACCGGGCGTCCCATGACGGCCAAATTTTTTTAAATGATTCTAGAGTTAGTATATATAGTTCAAGAGGCTCTCAATAGAATTTAGTTTTAGTGTTTTTTTACCTTTTGTGATTGGTTGGACTAGCGTTTACATAGTTTTAATGACGCGACGGTAGAATTTAAATACACCTCAAAACAGCGCCCCTAGCGGTCAAGAATTGAAATAACGATGGGTAGATTTTCAAACATTTTAAAATAATGACTTAATTCTAAATACAACTCGCTTTTCTCACTTCGATAGGTTTTTAAAATAAATTTGATAAATCTACCCTTAATGTTTTTAGTTTTAGTCAAATTCTTTTATTTTCTGTTTTTTTTTTTTTGCAAAATTTGGACGCACACTTAAGGACATAAGAACAGAAAAACACTGAGTAACACTTATTCATGTCTATTCTATAATTTTTCTTACAGTTTTACATGTATTCTCATTTTATACACAAATATTTTAGGGAAAAAATGTATTGTATAGATACTTTGTATCTTTTAATAATATTTTGTTATTACAAAAAAAAAAAGATATATTTCACAAAAACAAAATGAGAAAAAATCATCAAGTTACTTTATTAGCATAGCTAAGTTATCCGTACCAAGATATGTATATTATTTATTCATTATCCCAGAAAAAAATATTTGTCATAAAATTTCAATACACATTAAAATTTTAAGAAAAACGTACTGTAAGAAACGTCCTTACAGGAATACATTTTAGTTTGGTGTTATAATTTTATCTGAATTAGACGGATGTCAAAATGCGAAAAGAGGAAAAAGAAAGAACAAAAAAGTAAATAGTGTAAAAACATTTTTTGGCACTCGCCTCGTTGAGATTGGTGTGTTTGTTTATGAAGAAACAAAAAAAAAAAAAATGTTTTCTTGATTTTTGTCATGGTACAACAGTTATCAAAAGTGCATACTTACATATTTAATCGAAAATTACTATTCTCTCTTTTAAAATAAAATTAAAAATATATCTAAACTAAATTAAAATTTAGAAAATCAGAACTAAAAATAAACACACCAACCTCAATCAATTGTGACTAAAAAAAAAAGAAAAAAAATAATTAAGGCATCTTAGTTAGATAATTCCGAAATACTTTACATACATATATATATCCAATTCTACTTTATACATATAATAAGGATTACAATATTTGGTGTTCTCGGGAGCTTACTATACTTATTCAAGGATTAATTTAAAACAAAAAACTAAAAAAAAAAACTAAAAACGAAATAATTTTAATTTTTAACACAAAAATAATTGTATACCCTATCTAACTTACTTTTTGTTTTATTAATTAATATTATATATTTTGCATTTTCACCTATCTAAATACCTTAGTAGAGCAAAGCCTTATATTAAATTATTTTATTATATTATACTTGATTATATACTTGAAGGAAGTAGGTATGAAAGGCAACAACCGTGTGTCGGTCGGCATTTTTTATATATTGATTATATATGTCTAGAAGCACTTAGGCATAAACGATTTTTCTAGCATATAATGTTACCTATATCCTAAATTTGACTAGCTAACATTACATTTGTGATATCAGAGGTCGAACCTCCGGTGACGTGTGTAGGGTATACAAAAACGGATAGATAACAAAATATCTCGCTTTCTGTCCGTGGATTGGGAAGAGGAGTACACCTATATGTACAGTCACGAGCATAAGTATGTATAAACTCAACTTTATTGAAAAGCGATTTACTCCTTTATTTTTTAATGAAATTTTATGTTGTTACGAACATTATTTCAAGGCTTCATTCGTTATTTCACGAAAAAATCGCAATTGAAAGTTGCAAAGTGTTGACATATTGGTGCTCGTGACTGTACACCCATATTTCGCCTGTTATGTTTAAGTGTAATAGGGGGCGGGCCTAATGCCATCAACTGGGCATAAATACAGACTCCGGACTGTTACTGAAACTTTAGATCGAATAACCCAATAAAATTTTGCCCGACCTGGGAATCGAACCCAAGACCTCATGCTCAGCAGCAGTGCTTGTGACCACTTGAGGCAGACGTATACATAAAATATCAGATATTTATCATTTTTGACACAAGTGTCTGTTACAGAAACATGGTACTGTGTCACTTTATAATAAGTATGTAGATTTAATTAGTCCCGGAACGGGTATTTCGTGAGTTAATTAAATTATAAAAATATAATATATTATTTATATTTTTTAATTCATATCACCCGACTTATGTACGAGAAGGTATAGTTAGCGGATAACTCCACTACTTCAGTTAAATTTTCCAAAAAGAGGAATAAAATATTTTGAAAAATCCGTTCTTCTATACCCATAACACGCCTCCGCCCCTTCCTTGATTGACTGAATGCCCAAATTGACGCAACAACTCTCCTCCCCAAAGATTTTTCACACTTATTTTTAATCTAAATACATTTTTGGTGGCTGAACTACTATCCATCCCACCTTAACCTAACTGGGTATATAATACGCAATATACGAATATTCTTGCATCTCTATAAACTAATATATTTGTAAGCTTTTCTGTCAAAACATGCAAGTGATAATATATATTTTACTTATATTCGAGAATCCTGTCGAAATGTCTTGTCAGACATGTTCAGAAAGAACACAGAAATGCCGTTTTGACCGAGTGAAAAGATAGTTGTATTATCCACCAGGAAGTTTGGTGTACTGGTCAGTTAGACCTGCTGCCAAATCTCTAGACAGGCTGCGCGACACAGTTCAAGCTATTACGAAGAAAAAGAATTCGTGTAGAAAGAATCTAAATTGCAATCCACCAACCAACTATTCAACCCCAACCCAACCAACCAACTGAACCCCAAACCAACCTTCTATTTCTCATACTGGTTATTTTTTAAACTAGTTTGATAATCATAATATATATATGTACACGTTATATCTATAGATCTACGTTCCATCATTGAAATAGCTTTAAATAAAGGCAGGTTTATACAAGCCAGTAACTTGTACAAAACGATGCAAGTAGCTTGCACGCCAATTGTGGCAAAGCATGTACATATTTTAATCAAATCTCTAATAATTCACATTTTGCGCTTCTAAAAATATTATTGAACACTCTAATTACAATGATTACACCTCCTTTTTTGTGAACCCCAAATAATTTCTATTTTGGGTTCCTAAAAATACTAAATGGCCAAGTAAATGTAACCAATTCGGTTCACGCGTGGCTAACCTAACCCGTTTGGTCGGGGTAACCTAGATAAGTTACTGCGACCATCTGTGAAAAAAAGCCAGATAGTTATAAAGAGGCTTAATTATTAAAAAAAGTGTCCATCATTAAAAGTTGAATACGTTTTTAGAGGATCAGTTAAATATTTCTCATGTGGCAATCGCGAATCAGAAGTTATTATGGCACAATGGCATGCAAGTTACTTGCAAATTTCTGTGCAAGTATCTGGTACGAGTAGTCTTGCCTTAAGGCTGCAGACACAACTCCAGGTGAAAATCATCTCTCGCTGCCTCTTAAAAGAATTAATTATGACTTTTACAACTAATTTCTTAAATCAGAATTTATCTACTAACTTTTTTGGATATATATATCCCATAATATACTTTGAAAAAGTAAGTGCCAAGTCAAGATAGTATTTAACTTTATACCTTATCATACTACACACAAGGTCTTATTTTAAGGGACTTTTTTATATATTGGTGTTGAGTTATACATAGTTATATGTATATCTAAGGACTATATTATAGCCTTCTCAGGCGAAGGCTTAAAAAATAAAGCACGTCACACATGGCTGTAACTTGCACAAATACTTGCAAGTAGCTCGCATACTCTTGTGCAAGGTATGCAAGGGCATGTGTGTTTGCGGCTTAAGAAAATAAGACGAGCATTGCTCAGAGTTTTTGTTGAAGGAAAGTTCCTGAAGAACATAAGACAGATATTATATTATATAAGAAAAACATATACGTAGATATGAAGATATAGACAGTTCAATAGTTGAAGAATAAGTGTGAAAATTCTTCAAGTCATGAAATAAACTATATATGTAGAATAGTTTTAGTATATAGTATAATATATTATATATTATCTTATTTATAAGAATCTAGCGATATGTCTGCCCAAATTTTTCTACGCTGAAGATGAAAATAAAAAACAGCTAAATTTCGAAATTAAAATCTAACAGTCAAAACTAAAGTTTGGAGGATTTTTGGTACTTCTCCTTTTAGTTACATAATAATTATACTTTATTTTTAGGGTTCCGTACCCAACAGGTCCCTTTTACTAACACTCCGCTGTCCGGCCGTCACCTATAGCATGGACCTATAGTACACCCACATTTCTCCAGTTATGTTTAAGTCCCATTGTAAGGGAGCGAGGCCTCAAGCCTGAAGCCATCAACCGGGCACAAATACAGACTAATTCCAGATGGAAAAAATTCAATGACACTTTGCTCGACCCAGGAATTGAATCCAGGGCCTCAGACTCAGCAGTAGCGCTTGACCAACGAATCAGTTCTCTTCTGACATAGATTGAAAATCACTTTCTTATCCAAACCACTGGTTCTCTACGTTTTGAAGCCAGTGAAAACAGGTATTTCTGGAAAAAGTAGCATGAATAGTGTTTTTTAGGGTTCCGTACACAAAGGGTGTAAACGGGACCCTATTACTAAGGCTCTATCCGTCCGTCAGTATATCACAGGGCTGTATCTTTTGAACCGTAATAGGAAGACACTTGAAATTTTCACAGAGTGTGTGCTACATGGCCGCTATATCAGCAAGTAATAAAAATGTGTAGTGTTAAGTATTGTAAGTTGGTACGGAACCCTTCGTGTGCGAGTCCGACTCGCCTTTGGCCGATTTTTACCTTTCTAAGCTGATCTAATGACAATTTAAGGCCTTGAGCTTATTTTTAAAATTGTTGCAAGGAGAACCGTAATAATTTCAACCCTCGCCTAACCAACTAAGCGAAAAGTATCAAAAAACATCCAAACAAATATAATATAGTTTTTAATTTAATAATTAATGTATAAAATACGATTTTTTATACAAAGTTACGTCGGGCGGCACTAGCGTACCACCGACTAAAATGTTTCAAAAAAGACGTTCCCAACTACAGCATTTTAGTTTTTTTTTTATCAAACACTAGCCTCCGGCGAGGGAAATATGAAAGGAAATAGAGAAAAAACTCTCTTAGGAAAATAAAAACGAAAAAAAAAAATCGTAAAAAAAAATAGAAGTAGCCGAAATCACGCTTTGTCAGCGCCGTCCAAACTTTTTTTTTTAGAGAAAAGAACTTTTTTTTGTTATAATTTCCTCTAACTACAGTAAACGGGTATTATACTTATTATCTAGGCAATAAATATTTTTTTCTTTTCACTTATACTTTAATATTAATAAATAAATCTAATTTTTTTTTCTCTACATTTTTTCTCGGATCAGTAGTGTATCTTTTATCTAGACACAACCATTTTATAACAGTATTTTTTTATTTTACGGATTTCTGAATTTGGCAATGGCTTCCCAGAAAGAAAAAAAATCGTGACTAAAATTAGAGATGGGCGACTTTGAAAGTCGACTTCAAATCATTCAAAGTCGTTTTTACGACTTGTAAACTTCCGTCACTAAACTAATCGAAACTCTGAAAGTGTGCGCATAAGAGAAAGAACAGATTTCTCGATGTTTTTAAATATAAGTAAATTGCCGACTTTTAACCTCGTCTAAAGACGTTTCGAAGTCGTATGGAACGACTTTTCAAACTTCGACTTTTACTTAACATCGGAGTTGAAGTCAAGAAACCGACATACAACTCACATCAAGCTCTACTCGTAGATAAGTGTCGATATTTTCGACATTAATAAGCCTACTTGGCGATCGACTACCTAAAACCCCCACCGTTAAAATGGTTCCCGACTTCAAATCGAAAAAGTCATAAAGTCGACTTCTTTCCCAACCCATCTCAAAAATGTCTTTACCTACCCATAGTCTACCATTCCTAGCTCTCGGCATATACATATAAAAGTTTTTTTTTTTATAAAATTTTTCTCACTCGGATGTTTCATTCTATTTTTACTACTAAACATATCTCCAAAAATCTAATTTTTTACTCAATATTTTTTTTCTTATTTTTTTACAACTTGTGCTGACAGATGGTTCGACCGTAAAAAAAAGTTTTTTTTTGTCATTTATTTTTGTTCGCAACCCCGGTTTGGCCCGCGTGGTGATACTTCCTTACTTACTAACTTAAAATTATATCTTATGTTTAACTTCTATATATTTTCTAAAAGTATGTTCTATACGCATTTACCTTGCACTCATAAGAAGCAATAAGTGTAATCTTTCGATATTTTTGACTCACATTTTTTTAAGTTTTTTTTCTTATGGTTGTCCCATTTTTAGGGTGATGCTCTAAGCCGTTTTACCGCGCGAACGCATTCCTGTTGTATATTTCTTCTTTTCCCAAACCAGAGAAATTAAGAAAAAGAGTAAAAAAAACCTGAGAAAACAAAAAGTTTTTAGTTAAAATTAAAAATAGCTTAAAAACTAAAAAGTCATTAATTGACTAGATTTGATTGAGAATCTTTGGTTTATCTTTTAAAAATAAGGAGATACATTACGTCATAACCATGAGTTCAAGATTCCTTAAAAAGATACCTTACAATTTATTTTAAGATAGCCAAATGTCTTTTCTTAAAGGATAACAAAAATGTTTAACTTATGTGTCATATTTTTTTCTTTAATAAATAACAAATAACATTTTTATTTTTATTTTAGCTTTAACTAAACCCAACAAAAATCTTTGACTTTTTGACTAAAAATATGACTAGATTCTGGCAACAACAGTTATATTTCTTTGAGAAACACTTTGTAATTCCAAAACGCATTTTAAACTTTTAAAATCAACAAAAAAATAATTTTTTTTTTAATGTCAACTCCAAAATGTTTTAACAAAAGCATTTGTGTTTAAAAATTGAAAAAAACAAAAATTTTAGGATTTGTTTTCAAAATGTTTTCATAAAACTTTTTATAATAAATCAAAATGTCTTTTAAGAGTATCACACTAAATTTAAAGATACTTGATAATGCTTAAAAATAAGACTTGAAATAAAAACGTCTTCAATCAAATGAATATCATAAATTAGCCTCATTATAATAAAAAGACTTTTAACATAAAATAATTTTACAGAACCTGAAAAGTAAACAAAACCATAATTCACAGCATTTAAACACAAGTTCTCAAATTACATGAAGCCTTTATAAAAAGGCCTCAGACTAAAAAAAGAACTCGACTCAAACGATTCTAAAACTTAAATCAAACTTAAAAGCCTTAAAAAATAAGACTTTACAAAAAAGACTCGACAAAAGTGACTCGGAACAGTTATAAACCAAGACTAATAAGTTAAATCCAGTCTTTATGCACGCAACAACAGGAAACAGGCGGTTGATGTCTTTGTCCTCACACCAAGAGGCTTGGGGCAAGCCATTCGTCTTCACCGATCTAGAAAAGATACATCAGGTTTTTAGCCTTAAAAAAGTGGTAAGACAATATTATATTATTTGTGTGCATGGCGAGCAAGTATTTTTATCCTATTTAAAAACCCTCTTTTTAAATAGGATAAAAATACTTGCTTGCAGGTTAATATTAAATGTGCTTAGGATATTATTAATTAAAGTATCTATAGTTATTAATTATTGTAATTATAGTCATTCATTTAGTTAATTCTACCATATAGACATGAGTGTCAGAGATAATGTTCTACAGAGATAAACTTTTTCTTAAGCTCGATGGACTGAAAGACTTCATTCTTCTTCATTAATTTTTTATTATAGAACTGCATTACTAAATAGAAAAACTAGAACCTAAATAAAATAGGTTTTCCTCTTGATAGGTTTTTTTTGAGTTTCGTTTTTCAAAAAAAGATATCATGTTCCCAAAAACGCTATCGTATTTCCAAAAACCTTACCATATTTCCAAAAAACCTACCATATTTCCAGAAACCCTACCATAGTACCAAAAGCCGTTCTCTAAACAGCACTTACCGGCTGCACCTGGAAATGCTGCACCGGGTAGTGCAGCACCTGTGGCGGCTGCGACATGGCGGCCACGCCGCCCACGCCGCCAACGCCGCCGACCCCGGCACCCAGCGCCCACGGCAGCTGCACTCCTCCCATGCTGGAGCAGGCGGTCGTGTTGGCCCACTGGTTGTAGTCCTTGCTCCTATAGAGAAAGGGAAAGAGATGTAGTCCAGACCAGCCGATCGATTCTGTAAAAAACTCACCGTGAAAAGTTAGGTGAAGTGAGCTTAGAGTGAGCTGTCCATAGTGTCAATCCCTAGCATTAGTTGGAATGACAGCTCACTCCACGCTCACTTCACCTAAGTTTTCACGGTGATTTGGTTACAGAATCGCACTGCAGACCGTGGCTTAATATAACAGGCGTACGGGTCGATCGGAGGTCACTTCGTGGATGGGTGACCATCCATTACATACTGAAACCCCTCTGTGCCTCAGAAGGCTTAAATAATCAGCCTAAAACGTTCCCACTGCTGGGACAAAGGGGCCTCCTTTCTGTGGGAGTGAGTGGGCCATAATCTACTATGCGTGCACAGTGCGGGTTAGTGGCTGTCACATGTCGAAGTTTAGGTTCTAGAGGACATGTTGGTTGTCTCACTATTTTAAGAGCAGAGTGATTGACATACATACGAGTATAACACTAGCTGCGCCCCGCGGTTTCACCCGCATAAGTTTCGATCCCGTGGGAATATCGGGATAAAAAGTATCCTATATGTTAATCATGATTATAAACCATCTGGGTGCCAATTTTCATCCAAATCCGTTAAGTAGTTTTTGCGTGAAAGAGTAACAAACATCCATCCATACAAAATTTCACGTTTATAACATTAGTAGGATAACCAGCCTATAATGTTCCCACTGTTGGGACACAGGCCTCCTCTCTCAGAGGGGAGTGGGCCGTAATCCACCACGCGGGCCCATTGTGGGTTGGCAGATGTCACATGTCTTCGAATTTTTGGTTCTTGTTTTCCTTCACCGTTTTGAGAGCAGTGGCGATGAAATAATTTACGCAAAGTAAAGCGCCTGTCTGGGTTCGAACCTACGACCTACAACTTGCAAGTCGCGGGCCATCACCGCTCTCGCAGAGTGATTAATGGTTTTCAATCAATAAATTGCTTTATCATTACTTACCCCATATACTGCTGCTGGTATCCAGCGAACGCCTGTCCTGCATAGGTGTATCCTTGCACCCCCTGCACCCCTTGGAGGAAGCCCCCAAGTTGTTGAGGGTAGGTGTTGTACCAGTAAGATGTGGGGGGCACGCCGCCGGTGTAGGTCGCGCCGAAGGGACTGTAGGCTGTCGGGATCTGGGGGAGAAGGTGGAAATCAATATTTGCTGAATGGTTCGGCAGAGGTATACAGGCTCAAATTAAATTAGCTAGCAAAACTCTGCAGACGTGATGGTTTTCGTTGTCTAAACACGATAAAATAAAAACAAAAAAGGTATGGTGGTTTTTTTTTTGGGGTTCATTGACGGCTGGTTGTGTTGTTACTTAACTGTCATCATGAATTCAGCAAGACAACTAGCGTAGAAATTTTTCGTTGGTTATCAAAAAAACTCTGCCGATTCTTAGAAAAGTGCGATACTTGCGCGGTCAAAATGTACGGTTAAGAACATTCACAGTCAATCTCAATCTGTCAAAAATACCATAAATTTCTCTACATTTTTGACAAGTTTTTGACATTTGTTTGTCGCCGAGATGAAACTGCGACTAGATTTTGAACGTTTTAAATTACGAGAATTGGCCTTCAGGTTGCGAGTCGATGTCACCTTGTATGAATACAAAAGCGAAAGTCACAAATCTTAACGCTAATTGATTATCTTTTTAATGTAAATTAAGATTAATGGACGGGACTTTTTTATTTCTAGCATTAGGAAAGAGAATTTATAATCATGACATACAATAATGAATTCTGTCTGTGATTATTTGATTAGGTATTAACGATGTACTTAGCTGTTCCTTTTTCATTGTAATTAGTACTGACATAAAATTAAGTACTTAATTAAATTGCACAGTATATCAAAAAGCCTATTTATCGAACATCGCATTTTTGTAAAAAAATCTGATTGACAAGGGGTGTAAAAAGACACTTGACGAAGCTGAGACTCGCTGGTTCTCCTCATCATTGTAATCATTTTTAGGATTCCGTACCCAAAGGGTAAAAACGGGACCCTATAACTAAAACTTCGCTGTCTGTCCGTCCGTCTGTCTGTCACCAGGCTGTATCTCAAGAATAGCTAGACAGTTGAAAATTTCACAAATTATGTTTTTCTGTTGCCGCTATAAAAACAAATACTAAAAATAAAATAAAATAAATATTTAGGGGGGCCCATACAACAGACGTGATTTTTATAGATACGGAACCCTTCGTGCGCGAGTCCGACTCGCACTTGGCCGGTTCTTTTTCGTACTGGACCATACCTGGGAACCCTCTGGTAACGGGCTGTTCATTTATTACGTAAGACGATTCCGTCTAAACAAGCCTTATTTTTTCTTACATGTAGGGTCTAGATTGTTCTTACGTAAGATCTCAAAATTAAGCAAAAATTAATGTAAGTTTTTAATTTTTTTTCTACTTTACTTTGCATATTTGGTGGATACTGATCTACAGGGGCAGAGGGGTTCAGCTAAGTCTATTTTTTGAAGTGAAAACTTCTTTAGCGGCGTTGTGCACTTTTTTTGTGATGGGGAAAAAATGTTAAACTCGCGTCAGGACACGTGACCTGATCGAAATTTTTTTTTTTTAGAGATAAAGTTGAAAATCTATTAAAGAAATTTGACAGATTGAAGTAGCTTCATGTGTTGGCGTCTGTACCAACAACGCCTAACTGTGCGACAAAATACTGCGTGTTTTGCGGTGTCCTACGTTTGGGCAGCACCTGAATCCAGGCAAACGATCTTATTGCTTATTCCCGCGACAATTGCTTTCAGTCGCAGGGTAAGCTTAGCAGATTTCATAAGATATCTCCCGACCAGTCGTACAGCGCTTCTCCTCCACGTTTATTATGCGCACAGCCAGTGTGGAACTCTCTGCCAGCGTCTGTTTTCCCTTCCACATTTAACCCGTCTGCCTTAAAAGCAAGAGTGAACAGGCATCTTCTGGGCACGCTCGTTCCATCATAGTCCTCATCCGTCGCTTTCTATCAGGCGTGATTGAGGTCAAGAGCATGCCCAATCAGCAATAAAAAATGAACGAAATCGTACCTGTCCCTGTGCCTGAGCGTTGTTAGGATCCCCGGACTCTTTCCCCCAGGAGCACTTGACAGGCTGGCCGTTCACGTCGGTGTTGTGCACGGCCACAATGGCGTGGGTCGCGCTCTCCTTTGTGGAGAATCTGTGGGTGGAGATAGAAAATACAGAGAGGTAATTAGGTTATCACATAAAGGGCTCATTTTTCCAATGCCAGCTAATTTTACGGTGGAATGATTTTGAATTTTTGACAGCTCTTTCATACAAAAACTGTCAGACGTCAATATTATTCTACGAATTAAAATTTATTTAACCAGCGCTTGGGCTCTGTCTCGTATAGGGTCTTAGCAATATGCTGAGCGATGGCCGTTTTGCGTGAATGTGACGCATGTTTACCCCCAACTTGTTTTTTTTGTGTGTTTATGTCCTTTTTTCATGCGTCATGTTTGCCGCAAAAATGCATTTTCTTTCTTTCTTTCTTTCTTTCTATTTATTTATTTGTTTGCTACATGTAAAACACTGATTAGTAGGCATGCATTCAAATTTCATGGCACAGTGTTAAAGCATGTACCCCGTAAGGGCATTGCAAATATCTGTCGATTGAAAAATCTGCCCTAAATAGTACAGCTGTTATTACAAGTTGTTATCAGTCTGTTAAAATAATAAAATAAACAATTTTACTAAATAGAAAACTGAGTTTTTCAAACAAAATAAATAGCGTAAAAATTGTCACGAAATAAACCACCGGGGCGAAGAAACGAGCGGGGCGATGGTATCAACAATTCAACACAAACTTTATGGTATTGTTACCAAATAATCACAAATTAAGTTTAATATTTTTTAATACTAAAAACAAAAAAAAGTCCCACGGCTAGAATGTAAATTGTTATTATTTACTAGCGGACCCGGCAGACGTCGTCCTACCCGCTTGAGTCATCATATACCAACAGCAGCGCCACCTACCGGGTCCAATTGTGTTTTCAAACCATCCAGGAACCCGTTGAAATATACACACAAAATTTCATCCAAATCAGAACAATCAAACGAACAGCAATACATTTTTATATATACAACGTGTAACTGAATTAATGCACATTATGAAAGCAGTTTGTTCAGAATCGTTTACTGAATCGATTTTTGGCATTTTTAATATGGGTAAAAGTAACTATATATAATAAGTGTACATATAAGTATACTTATATACAAAGTGATTATATTGTAAGAACGTCTTTACATATTTCTGTCTAAATTACAACTCACGGTTCTAAACCAACATCCTAATTAAAATATCTGACACTAGCTTGAACGTTCGAATGTAACCCGCGCTAAAATATAGCCGGCCAGCATCATATGAGGTCGTCTTCGGCAGACAAGCCTCTACAGTACTTATGGAGAAGAGCGGGCAAGAAACTCCAAAGACACTCTTTTAAATCACAATAATATAGTTACAATTATGTTGGGGTCGGCTTCCAGAGTAACCGGATGCAGCTGAATACCAGTATTTTACATCGAGCGACTGCCTATCTGACCTCCACAACACACTACTCAAAGATGTTCAGAGTACATACATAAATTCACATCTTTTCCCATGGGCGTAGGCAGAAACTATATATTAAGTATAGAGCACGCATAAGATATCTATTCTATGTGTAGATAACTGGCAGTTAAGTAGAGTAGCATAAACTAAGTCTGCGCGCTGTCAAAATCGGAAATAATCGTTTGCCGCCATCTCGACGTTTATATCAGTGTCAAGAGAGTGCTGTGTTTCGTGTTTACCAAAGTAAATATTCGCCATCATTATGCCGAATGTGATTACAATATATAGGGATATAGTCTTGAAGTTCGAACACGCGCGCTGACTTAGCTTGCCCGTACTCTAGGTAAGCTTTTGCGTACGCTAAGGTATGGTAACATTAATTTGACACAGGAATATTGATATTGTAAAATTACAAGCAAACCATGATTGATTAGCTTGTAGTTCCAATGAAGAGATTACACTTTATTGCAACTATATTATAAGTGCACATACCTATCAGTCAAAGGTAAAAATATAAACTTAGTGAAGTTGTGCAAGTGCATAGCAACTTCTTTCACCAATCACAAACCTACTTCATAAATTTTATCTCCACGAGAAAAACTCGTGTTTAGATTCAGAATTTTTTGCTTTTGACTAAATACCATAGAGATTATAAACTGATAAGAGTTCTATAACTATACTATAACGAAAGTAATTAAGGAATCGAAAACACTTTCAAGTTTTAAAAGCCTATTAAAGCACCAAGTTCTGAATAATTTTGGAATTGTAAGTTTTTTACTGTTTTTGTAACTTAATTTTAGTTTATAGCCCAGCGAAACCGTTGCTTGTCTTAGTTATTATGTTTTCCTTAAAGGAGTGAATAATTGTATTATTTTTGAGCGAAACTAATTGTCTTAAACCTTATAAGATAAGAAGAAAGAAAATACATTTATTTAACACAGTCTAAAAGACACACATTACACCAGATACACATGTCGCAGCCAACTGGTTAAATTAGCCGTTTAGTCAATCGCCTGGCCTTTGGAAATAGTGTTCGCCTCGCTTTGCTTTCTCGGCTCGCACGCGGTTGATCACAGCTCTAACCTAACCCATTTGGTCGGGGTGCCCTGGCTTAGTTACTGCGACCACTTCGGCTCGCACGTGATTGGTTACAGTTCCAAACTAAACTATAGAATAGAATAGAAAACTTTTATTCCAGACAGGAGTCCATAGGGTTAGTAACAATTTTACTTAACTTCTAGTGTTAGTAGGTTACAGACACAGATGTACAAACAATTAAAACTCAGCGTGGAGCTGCATCCACCTCCGCAACATCGAGGAATCCCACCGATCTGCGAACACACTGAGAATACTGTTGGTGCCGTCGCGAACACGCGTCATCAGGGATGCGCATCTACTCCTAATAATGGCGGCAAAACCATTAACATTATTATCCGCAAACATCCCTGACGCACTACAACGCCACGGCAGCCGCAACAGTACTCTCAGTGCATTATTATATTGAACGCGTAGGTCGCTGTATGCCCGCTGAGTGAAGTTGACCCACAGGCTATAATTAGGCTATAATTTATTGAATATAATTCAGGCTGTTAGTTGAACGGCCGCCGTTTAGTTAAAAGGCTAGGCGGTTAATTAAACTGCTAATTAAACCAGTTGGCTGCGACACATATGTACATCAGATAGCAATAAATAAAGATCAAATAGAAAGCGTGAAGTCCGATGTAAGAAATTATCAGGAAGGTGTGCCTCAAAAAGGCTGCGCCAAAAAGGCCCAGTTCAGCAAAAATGTCAGGCAACTAGTGCCTGAAGATAACCCTATCTTACCAGTTGACTCTACCACTTACCTAATGAAAGCATAACCCTTATCCTTGAAGACGCGGATCTCCTGGATGGTCCCGAAGGGCTGGAAGGTCTTTTGCATCAGCTCCTCGGTCAGACCGGTGGTCAGGCCGCCGCAGTAGACCGTGCAGTTTGTGGGCGAGCTCTGGTTGTACACCTCGTCGAAAGTCAGGGGTTTTGAGTTCACTGGAAAAGAATAAAACAGAATAAGCATAATTAGCCTATCATGTTCCTACTGCTGGGGCACTGGACTTCTCTCCGTGAGAGGGAATGGGCCGTAATCCACCACGCGGGCACAGTGCGGGTTGGTACTTCAACGGGCAACGTACTGGTACCGATTTTGTATGGACGAACGTTGGAAAAATCAGCTAATTTTAACCAAGGAATAATTTTGAATTTTTGACAATTCTTCCATAAATCTGTCAGACGTCAATTTTATTCCACGAATAAAAATTATCTGTCGATTGAAAAATCGGTCCTTATGCCCTGTGTAATCCAGATTATTAAAATGCGTAATAAAATAAATATATAAACTGCCTTATCTTATTGAATTATCTTATTTATGGCTTCTTACAGACATTATAATACCGTACGTGTATCAGTTTTGACAAAAAAAAAAAAAAAAATTGTTATGCGTATTCCATCTGTCAAAAAACGGTTTATCTAATGGACGAACTTGCTTACTGTATTGCTTGGACAATGAATTACTTCTATTTAAATTAAAAATAACCTACAAAAATCCATTTACATATAAATGAGCACATACAATCCTCCACAGCACAAATCAATACCAGAACTCAGTAATCAGTACTGAGTAATGTAAGGTAACACAGCAGGACGTGACGTCATAGCCGTTCGGAAGGAATTACCGCGCCACCGGATATTAACATTCACAGCGGATTTCTATAGAGCTGTGAGTTCGAAATGGTGTATTTTATTTTTAAAGGCTATTTTTAGCCCGCCTTTTATTGTGTTACCGGGTAACCGGTTTGTGGAGGTCAGATAGTCGCTATGGAGTGACGAGCTGAATACCAGTATTTTTTGTGCTGCTGGGGAGTTTGTTGCGCCACTTCTTCCCAGCCAAAGCACTAGGAAGTGGTGAAGGGCGGGCGTTTTGGGGGACTGTGTTTTGTAATTTTGACGTTCGAAAAGTGCTGGTTCACAGCCTAATTTGAATAAATGATTTTTGTTTGATTTTGGGGTAAAAAAATGCATCTGATATTATAGAAGTCCATAGACTCATAAATTTCAAGTTTATACCAACTTTTAGAAAAATCAAATCAAATCGCTTTATCTCATTCATTGTAACTAGCCGATCGATTCTGTAAAAAACACTCACCGTGAAAAGTTAAGTGAAGTGAGCTTAGAGTGAGCTGCCAATAGTGTCAATCCCTAGAATTAGTTGGAATGACAGCTCACTCCACGCTCACTTCACCCAAGTTTTCACGGTGATATGGTTACAGAATCGCACTGTAGGTAATGTATATTTATTTTATTTCTTATTTTGACTGTTGTTTTGTTATTTATATCTTATCGTATGCTGCAACGGTTGACGTCATCACGTCAACGCCGGCTGTCGCTGAAAACCAGCGCTGGGACTCTGTCTCGCATAGGGCCTTAGCATTATGCTGAGCGATGGCCGTTTTGCGTAGATGTGGCGCATGTTTTCCCCCAACTTGTTATTGTGATTTCTTACCATCAAGTGGGCCGTTCACTTGTTTCACCCAAACCTAAAAGTAATAAGAAGCGAGGTCAATTATCACCTGCTTTGCCATTTGTCAACCTTGTCAGGTTTGGCTTTTTTATGTTTAGGTGGGAAATCATAAAATAACTTCTCCCGATCTGGGTGGAGTGGAATTCAGACTTTTTCTGACTAAAACCCACCCATGTTCCTTCAGTTGCCTGTGCCAGGGGCCACGGTAACTCGAACAACCCGCGACCCTGGCAGGCATCGGCCCTAGCGGACCCCATCAGTTAGTGCTGACATCTCTTTGAGGCGCGCGTGGAACACAACGCGTCGTCGACCCGAGCCTGGTCCTTACCGGACGGTGAGCTACCCATTGCTCGCAATCATGTCGGGTCTGGCTTACAGTTCCATCGAATGGGTACAGCTGAATAACAGTATTTTACATGGAGCGCCTGCCTATTTGACCTCCACAACCGCAACCCAGTTAAGAACAGAGCAACGGATACCTTTTCTCAAGACTGACACCTGACTTTGACTCTCTGCTGTGTCTGTCTGACAAGGCTCTGGCTTCTGAGTCTGACTATCAGTAACGACCGTCAAAGATTTACGAGTCAAAATCAAAAGTCATTTATTCAAATTAGGCTGAGAATCAGCACTTTTCAAACGTCAAAATTACTTAAGACAGTCCCCCAAAACGCCCGCCCTTCACCACTTCCTAGTGCTTTCGCTGAATTTTCGCCAGCCGGGATGGTGCTTTCCGAGACACGGAGGGTTCTCGCTATGTAACGGAGTCACCCATCCACGGACTGACCTTGGAAAGATAGCCTGACCTTCGATCGATCGTGCGGCTGTTAAAACTTAGCTACGAGCACGCTGCATGATAAACTACTAAATTGATCATTTTCAAATCCTTACTTCATCAATTTGAAAGAGAATATTAAATTAACAAACAATAAATAATCAGAGGGGGTATTAGCCTCTCTGCAATATTCCCGCTTTTGTGCTAAATTAACGGCGAGATCAAAGGGAAGCAAAACTGTTAAAATTTAAACATTTGTTTTATATTCCCTTTGAGAATTTACTGGATGAAGATGAACTGAAAAGATGGAAAGACGAAAGTTTGCAACACAACCTGTACGTCTACCATGAGTTGTTATCGAAAACTTCCTCGCTAGCGTTAGACTCGCTACCGTATTAACGTGGATCGAATAGATTTCGAGAATGCTTGCACCATGAGTGTTACGGAGTCTTAGACGCCTTCCTCACCGCATCGGGCGTTTTCGTTTCTGTACCGAATCTGTACAGATTCTTTCACTGCGGGTGCTGGATGTCATATATCTTCGAATTTTTAGTTCTAGGACATGCCGCTTTCCTCACGATTCCTCGCGAACCCTAATTTTTTTTCCTAAATAAAAATAGCCTAAGTTATTCCTCATAAAATCAGCTATCTACTTGTGAAACTCCCGTCAAAATCGGTCCAGCTGTTTCTGAGATTAGTCAGACAGACAAAAATGTCAAAAATCGTTTTTGGTTATTTTAAGTGCCGTGCATATTTTTATATGCATTTAGTAAAAAACTGTTATTTTGACATAACAAGCAGACACTTCCATTTTATTGATTTGTTTAAAGAATAGAGTTCTCAGTAACAAGACTGAGCCTGGATTTGGTCTATTGGCAAAAGGCTCACATGAAACATGAACATAATCTTTTGTTCAAGTTTCTCAAAAAAAAAGTATTAAAATGTTCTTAAACAGACCACAATTCCTGCTAATCCCCGTTAAAGATTAGCTGTCAGTAAAATACTCAGAATTCTTAAGTTGTCAGCTTAGTACGGATTACTATTAATACAAAAACGTTCGTCTTCACAACTCTTTTAGAATATTCTCTCAAAGAAAATTAATTCTTACGTATTTATTCAACATTAATGTAATAAAAAAAACCTTCATTTAAAAAAAAAAAAATTATGTTCTTTATTTTCGGAAGGCTTACATACTAATAACATTATAATAACAGTAACTAAAATGCTAATTACAAGCCTCCACAGATAAATACAAAAAATATGACTCCTTCATAGTCAAGTTACATTAATTATTCACTCAAAGTTGGTTTATCTCGTTTGTATTTAACACTATCTTTTGCCAGCGACTTCGTCTGCGTAGAAGTCAACTGTATTATAAAGCATATTATTATCCTACGAGACTCTGCAATCGCGTAGCTTTCTATCAGTAAACTAATTTTCGGTTTCTGACGACACGTAACGACTGTCAAAGTGACAGCCGGGACCATGGACTTAACGTGCTTTCCGAGGCACGAGGGATCTTGACATGTAAAGATGGTCACCCATCCACGGACCAACCACGGCAAGCGTAGCTTAACCTGATCGATCGACCCGTGCGGCTGTTATTACTTAGCCACGAGCCCCTCTACTTAGCCACAAGCCCCTCTCAGCACAGCATGTAGATCAGGCGCGTCAATAGTGCCACGGAGCGTGTTACAGGCCATGGCTGACTGCTTCATCTTCTTCATTCTTCTTTCGTATCGAGGTACTCTTTATACACTGTGTTCTTCACGTTATCCATAAACTTTGGCAAACGAATCTATCGTTTTTACAAATCAAATCTAACAAAGGACTTAAAAAGGCTTCGTTACAAAGATATTTGTAATCTCATTTAATGAAATTTAATTGAGCTATGCAGTAAGAAATGGTCTTAATTTGGCCTATGTTGCCGCTTAGTGCAATTTAAATGATAAATCTATCAAATGCTTCGGATAAAGAGATAAAGAGGCATGCATATCGGTTGATTTACGTCAAGTTATTTAGTTTGTATGAAAATTAACAAAAAAAAAGAATTCATTAATGTGTCCATAATGAAAAATACTTATTTCCATGGTCTGAACGTCTGGTTGAAGTTTAAGTGTATAGTTTAGCCCATAGCCCAGTAGGTGGCCATGTTGCTTGCGGCATCAGTGGCATTGTATGATAACTGCTAAGAACTAGGTACTTACACTCATTCTTGGGCGCTGGTGGCTTCCGTGTAGCCCAGTTGGTTCGGATTGATCTGGATCCTAGCCATTGTCCGTTCATAGACGTAATGGCGGATTCGGCCTCCTGAAACAAGAGGAAAGGAACGTATTATTGCGCGCCACAATTAATGCCTGGTACATGGTGATATTAGTTACCACTAGCGCCATCTAGTATCGAGTAGCAGAACTAATTGAGTCAAGATCCTTCTAGAAATTTCGATGTTAGAACTATCGACATCTGGTCAGTCGGGGCCGGTATGTAATCGAACCTTCTAGATGTTTCTACAATAAAAGGTTCTAGAACTATCTGCGGCACTATATAAGGCCGGGATGAGCTACGACCGAGTCAGAGTTGGATAAGCGATACAAGCGAATATATCGGAAGCGATTTTCAAGCGTGACTTGTGCAATTGTGTTTTATAATTAGTGTATTTGAGTTGTTATTAGTGTTGTTCAATTAAAGTGTAATTTTTGGTAATTTATATCGGCAGTTTTAATTGTCACGAACCCTGAAGCTCGTAACAGTATTTAGTAAAAAGTCGTTAGGAAAGTTGAAAAGGCTAGATGAGCAACATTTTCGATGATTCGTTCGTGGGCTGGTAGCAGCTGGATGAGAGTTGCTGAAAACTCATCTAGTTTTACTTTACTTTAATGATAGTAATAATAGCCCCACCTCCGTATCTCTACGTTGACGACGTGGTGGGGCTTGCGCGCTCTAAACTCTAGGTCTGTGACGTAAGAGTTTACTTTGGCGCATCTGCCCGCCGATTCTGTAAAAACCTCACTGTGTATGTAAAACTTAGGTGAAGTGAGCTTTAAGTAAACTGTCAATAGTGTCAATCTCTAGATTTAGGTAAAATGACAGCTCACTTCATCTAAGTTTTCACGGTGATATTTTTACAGAATAGACCTGCAGGTCTAGGGTGAGGAGCCAGACCAAGACAGACACAGAAACCCGCCTTTCAAAGGTCCGAGACCTCAGGGTCCCGAGATAAGTCAATGACAAAATAATGATAGTAATAATTGATTATTTCATTTAAAATTATTTATTTGTACATGATTATTGCACAAAACACTAACACACTTTGGTGAAAAAAAACATGATTGATTTTTTACGTTTCCAGCTGGCCAGATAGAAATTTATCTGAACAAATTCAGCCATACGACCCGTCGAGGTTCCGGGCCTAAACTAAAGTTATTTAATAAATAGTTGAATTTAATGTGGAACAAGTGCTACTACTCTATAAAAAACTTCCTATCAGACAAATCACTGGTCCAATACACCTCTGTCATGATGCGTTCAGTGGCCCACTAATTTGTACCTACTCAAATTCGTTCCGTTCATTTATATTTTATGTGACATCCTAATAATTTGTAACAATAATGTAAATTTAATTTAATTTCTATATAACTATTGTGTGCCCTAAGGGTGGGACATAGCTGATCACAATTTTATTATTTAAGACCTGCCTATGATCCACAATAAAGATATTGATTGATTGATTGAACTTGTTGACATATGTACCTCTCCATCACCTACAAACTAACATCAACGTTTACATACAATAATTGCCTCAACGTCCGACATTTTCCCCCACATTTTTAGCTAGAAAACGCCCTCAACATAAAACCCTGGACAGTTCTGTGAAACATGACGTGTTGACTTTCAATCGATAGTTCTCATTAAACATTTATAGAAACTGCAGTATTTCCCACAGCTCGTGGATTATTATTGGTTGCGCGAATAGGTGATAATTTGCTACAGAACTGACATATTGAAATGTTGTAGTAGGCACGAAAAGTAACGTAAAGGAACGCGATGTTTTTGTTTGATAGCATAGCCATATGTTTCCCTGCGGGATCGAATCAGAAATGAAGAGATCCGCAGGAGAACCAAGGTAACCCACATAGCCCGAAGAGTTGCCAAACTTAAGTGGCAGTGGGCAGGGCACATCGCTCGCAGAACAGATGGTCGATGGGGCCGAAAGGTTCTGGAGTGGCGACCGACGACGGAAGACGTAGCGTTGGAAGGCCTCCTACAAGGTGGACCGACGACCTTGTGAAGGCCGCAGGAACCCGTTGAATGTGAGAAGCACAGAACCGATCGAAGTGGACGTGCTTGGGGGAGGCCTATGTCCACCAGTGGACGTCTTTCTGCTGAAATGATGATGATGAGCATAGTCAGGGCCCTAATTCACTATGACCACTTAATGATCCCTTACTTCGAAACCACGTCAATCCCTTGGCTTATCATTAAAAGAGACTAACCTCTGAGTTTGCTTCGGCCTTTCTTCTCAGAGTAGTCAATAGGAAACGCTGACCTCATCTAGTTTTTAAAAATATGATTGACGTGTAAAAGTTTTTGTACAAATCTACTTACAGGAATAAAATCATTAATCATTTACCGTAGGCGTACATAGTAATAAACAAAAACGTGGTACTCACCGATTTTTTCAAAAACGAGACGAATCCATATCCTTTGGACTTCAGAGTTTGAGGGTCACGAACCACTCGGCAGTCACTGAGAACAAAGAAAATAATATTTAAATAAATAAATACAAAAACAAAAGGATATTTAGGCGTCGAACTTCTCGTCCGCATCGCTGTCATCCGGAAACGTGTCCAGGGGCTGCAGTCTCGACATTCATAGCGATCGCTCTACGACCGAATTCGGTCACACAAAGTCCTGTCACTCCATACATTACACCTGTCAATCCGGGACTGTGCGACCGAATTCGGTCGTAAAGCGATCGCTATGAATGTCGAGACTGCAGCCCCAGAAGACTGGCAGCATTGCCACGTTGAATGGCAATGCTGATTCCTCGGTAATTTTTTAAATTTTTAATTTATTTAAATTAATAGTTTAAAACGAAGTGGCTTTTCGTGTCTACTTCTGTATGACCGCAATTATTATTATTATTTTTTAAAACGTTGCCCCACACTAGGAATTACTCTTGTATCGTGGGTGCGTTTACAAACATTTAAACTCACATATACGACCCGGAACAACTAGGTCTTTGTAGGCAATATAAGTATTTGTTCCGTGCGGGAATGGAACCCGCGACACGCAGCGCAGCAGTCGATCGCTCTGCCACTGCGCCAACCGTGTCGCAATGTTCTTGTAACATAATAAGCCAATAATGTTCCCCCTGCTGGGTCACAAGCTTCCACTCTTTTTGAGAGGGAGTGGATCGTCTGCACGCGGGTCCAGTGCGGGTTGGTAGACGTCGCATGTCTTCGAATTTTTGCTTTTAGACTTTATAGTATATATCTCTGCATAACTCTTTAGGGTATACAAACGTGATGTTGTGTTATTTTTACGGGTATCGTCGGTTGAGACTGGTCATCTCTTAACTGCCAGGGCTTATTTTTAATCATAAATTTTGAATTGTTTCTTCATTTGTTTTTAGGATTCCGTACCCAATGGGTAAAAACGGGACCCTATTACTAAGACTTCGCTGTCTGTCCGTCCGTCTGTTTGTCACCAGGCTGTATCTCAAGAACTGCGATAGCTAGACAGTTGAAATTTTCACAAATTATGTATTTCTGTTGCCGCTATAACAAATACTAAAAACAAAATAAACTAAATATTTAAGTGGGGCTCCCATGCAACAGACGTGATTTTTATAGATAATGGTACGGAACCCTTCGTGCGCGAGTCCGACTCGCACTTGGTCGGTTTTTTTACATAGTTCTCACATATAGAAGCAACTAGAATAATGTGCCCAGGATTGTGTAATAATATCTTGATTTAAAAGAGTGTCCTTGGAGTTTCTTGTCCGTTCTTTTCCATGGAGATCTACGGATCTACTCTTTTGGAATGGGCAACTAGCTTCAACTTTCTGACTAACAGACCGACTATTTAATTTTGACAATTCAAAAGTGCCTGTAAATGGTTTAATTAAAATAAATGACTTGAGTTTGAGTTTCAAAGTAAATCCTAGACATCTACATTCTAGACGAAAATAGTCAGAATTTGCCAATAATTTCGAAAATTCTAGAATAAATTAGTTTCATAATATGTAAATTAATGTTGACATTGTAAACACAACGTTGTTTTTATTGTTAACAGTTGCCTAATAACGGTCAGCGAATAATAAATAAACCAATATTGTGTATTTTGTAAACAACTATGTATAGTTAGTTCAAACATTCTTAAGTATATGTATTATTATGGCATGTGTCCCAGCAGTGGGAACATTGTAGATTGATTAGTCTGACATACATATAACACTAGCTGCGCCCCGCGGTTTCACCCGCATAAGTTTCGATCCCGTGGGAATACCGGGATAAAAAGTATCCTACATGTTAATCATGATTATAAACCATCTGTGTGCCAAACAAACATCCCATCCATACAAAATTTCACGTTTATAACATTAGTAGGATAACCAGCCTATAATGTTCCCACTGCTGGGACACAGGCCTCCTCTCTCAGAGGAGAGTGGGCCGTAATCCACCACGCGGGCCCAGTGCGGGTTGGTACTTAAATGTCACGATTTTTTTGTTCTAGGACATGCCGGTTTCCTCGAGATGTTTTCCTTCACCGTATTGAGAGCAGTGGTGATGAAATAATTTACACAAAGTAAAGCGCCTGCCTGGGTGCGAATCCACGATCTACAACACGTAAATCGTGGCCTTTGCTACTGGTTCTAGGACATGCCATGCCATGGGACACAGGCCTCCAACATGGCTGATTATGCTACACACAAACACTAGGGCATTGGGGTCCGAGTGTTCATTGAGTATTCCGGAAAATCGTTGACGATTTCGATTTTGGGCGTTTTTTTGTCGGTTTCGCTGTCAATGGGATAACTGCCCAAAGGCGACCAACAGCTTGAGCTGTTGGTCGCCTTTGGGCAGTTATCCCATTGACAGCGATGCGGACGAATTTTTATAATGCGTAATGAGCATTTCCCTTTTTTTATTGTACAGGGTGGCAGGGACATAGACGCGCAAACTGTAACCATGGATTCAGGGAAAATTCCAACGCAGCCTGGTTCAGAATCATGTACTGCATCCATGGTAAAAGGCTGTCGCTCCTTGTAAAATATTTCAACTATAGCTGGTTAGACTCAAGCAGTTGTGGCCCAGTGTTAACGGCTGCGATTTACAAGTTGTAGATCGTAGATTCGAACCCAGACAGGTTTACTTTGTGTAAATTATTTCATCACCACTGCTTTCAAAACGGTGAAGGAAAATATCGTAACGAAACCGACATGTTCTAGAACCAAAAAATTCGAAGTCATGTAACATATACCAACCCGCACTGGGCCCGCGTGGTGAATTACAGCCCACTCCCTCTCACAGAGAGGAGGCCTGTGTCCCAGCAGTGGGAACATTGAAGGCTGATTATGCTGTTATGATTATACGGTTAGACTAGAAACTGACCCTAACATAGCTGAGAAAACGGCTGGACAGATGATGAATGCGTCCGTACGATAAAAATACTGATATCCAGTCCGTCAGACCGAAAGATACCTACGAAGAAAAAGATAAAAGATAAAATATTTGCCAGAGTCTCAAGATGGGCATAAACCAGCATTTTTGGCTTATTGACAAATATGAACTATGTCACTACGGTAGGGGGGTGTGGTGCGACTGACAGCGGGGCTTAAGAGCGGAGCGGGTGACAATGTTTTTTAAAGAACTGAGCAAAATATTGCATTTTATTTTTTGTCTGACTAGTTTCTGCCCGTGACTGTGTCCGCGTGAAATTTATAGTTCCCCGATCCACCTCATGGCATCGCATCACCTGCCCACGCTATTACTTAGTTTTTGCTCAGCGTTTTTCTGTAAAAAAATGTTTACGCGGTATGTAGCCTATAGAGGTATGAGGAACAGGGTGTAAAGTTCACTCATCCTCCATAGAAAAGGGAGGATCCTCCGACCAGACGGGTGTTGTGTCTGGCGGGCAATTGCCCGACGATTGATGCTGGGAGGTTTGTATATATGCTAATTGCGCGGTAAATTGTGCTTGTGAGATGCAGGATTTGCGTGACGTCAGTATGACACGATGCTGGCATGTGGCGCTGTAGATACCGCTACAAGCCTTTAAATGCAAAAATATTTTTTAAATCCAACTGGTAGTTCCAGAGACACATACAACACACATAGAACATAGAATCAGAATATTCCCACTGCTGGGACACGGGCTTCCTCTCAGCGAGAGGAAATGAGCCGCAAACTCACTCTTCACTTAGCAATGCTTAGATGGTGCTAGCAGTTCACTTCAATCTGTACGTTTGTTTCTGCTGTATGTATTGTATTGCTATTAAATTGTAAATCCGTAAGTGGGTGTAAGACTAGTTTCTATGGGCGAGGGAGAGATCCTCACGCCTCAGCCGCCGAGGGAGACGCTCCGGGCGTCGGGAGCCGCGTGACGACTCCCGGCCACCGTAGGCGCGGGCCTGCGGGCGGAGAGCAATGGGTAGCTCTCCGTCCGATCAGGACCAGGCCCGTGCTGGACGGCGCGTAAGTGTTCCACGTGCGCCTCAGAGAGATGTCAGCGTAGTTGACGGGGCCCGACAGGGCCGAAGCCTGACGGGGTAGCGGGATCGTCCGAAAGGGTTACCGCTGCCCTGGTACATAAAGGGCTAAGGAAGGAACACGGGTGGGTTTTAGTCAGTAAGAGTCTGACACTCCCTTCTGCTCCACCCAGAGCGGGAGGAGTCATTTGATGATTTCCCATCCACAAAAAAAAAAAAAAAAAGACTAGTTTCTATATTTTAAGATTAAATTTCAAAGAACTGTGGATTTTGTGAATAATAAATAAATAAACCACCACGCAGACCCAGAGCGGGTTGGTAGATGACAGATGCCTTCGAATTTTTGGTACTAGGACATGCCGGTTCCCTCACGATGTTTTCCTTAACCGTTTTGAGAGCAGCGGTAATGGAATTCAATGAAGCAGCATTTAATTTTAGACGACATGGTTGGCGCAGTGGCTGAGCGATCGACTGCTGCGCTACGTGTCGCAGGTTCGATTCCCGCACGGAACAAATACTATTTGTATTGCCTACAGGTAGTTGTTCCGGGTCCGGCTGTTTATGTATGTGAGTTTAAATGTTTGTAAACGCACCTGATAGCTAGTGGATTGTATTTGATAGTGGACTGTAGAAATGAAACTATAGAAACACGTATAGCAATATTATAAATTTATATTAGAAAATTAAGACAAAGACCTGACAACCGCTCAGACGTGACAACAGCAACGAACCAAACAAAAAGAACATAAAAAAACTATATTTAAAAAACATGACATTTATAGTACAAAAAAGGTCGCACCACAGCCAGTCGCCAACAGCACCCACGATACAGGAGTAATTCCTAGTGTGGGGCAACGTTTTAAAAGACGACAAAAAAAAAAAAAACAAATATCACCACTTTCGGGTTCGAACTCACGACCTACAACTCGAAAGTCGGGGCTGATACGATTGAGCCACCACTGTTCTATCAATGATCCGAGGCATAAGCGCCACTTGTTCCTCTCTAGCACTGCGCCCCGACCCTGTTGGCGGTAATCCAAGCCCTGTCCGTAGGTACATGTCTTGCCATACTTTGAGCACTCAACAGAAGATGAGTCCCGACTTATTACTGGTTTACCAACGCGAGTATTAGCTTTCAAATACATTTACATTTGTAAATTAAGTCTAATTGACTGACACACACGAGACGCGCGAGAAGATAAGATTCTTAAGTCAGCTTGCAACGCAAATTACTAAATATGTTTGACTAAAATAAAATCAACCAAATGAACTAAAATAAAATTAATATTTAAAAACATTTTGCGCTTCTAAAGATGCACACTTTTTAAAATAATTGAGCCTTTTTTTAACTTTCTGGCCTTTTCTCACAGTTGGTAGCAGTAAACAAGCTATGATAGCCCGACCAAACGGGTTAGGTTAGGTTGGTAATGTGCCCCCCCGGTGGGTTCCCGCATTGTCGAGGCGGGGGGGCTCAATAGCCGTGGCTTGGTCACCGACGGTGAAGCTAAGAGGAACCCGAGGAGGGGCCGCTAGTCAGGGTTTTGCCAGTAAGCCGACGACGTAGCGGCCAGCAGCAGGTTGCGGTGATGTTTGGGCGACATCGCTACTGAGGCGGGCCGCGATGTCATATGGGAGGCTTCACGGCTGAGGGTTGGAGGCCGCGGCGGGAAAGGAATGCCGGTATTGCGGTGCGCCGCTCTCCCTACCTTCCGCGGCCTTGACGGGGTCGCCACTGTTTGATGGCGGACGCGGTGGGGCCACAGGCGAGGAGGACTGTTGGTATGACGTTGGCCGCTCTCCCTATCTTCTGCGGCCGAAAATTGGCAGGCGGCGGGGCCAATGACCCGTCGCAGGGGGACCAAGGGTGCTCAAACACGGGGTCGTTTGGCGCCCATGTGCTAGTTTGGTCCCCGGGGTGGTCACGGCATGCTGTGTTCTGGTGCGCCGGTGATAGGGAGTACTCCCCAGAGGAGGGTCCGGTGACGGACAGCCGCAGCGGGTTCACGGATGAGTGCTAACGTGTGCCCGTGTTGCCACCGTAAGCGGCAGAGGAGGACACCGTGGAGTTTTAGTGGGTTAGAGTCCCACATAACTGCACTATCTCCCCGTGGTAGTGCAGAAAGCATAAGCATTTCTTCACGAAAAAAAAAAAAGGTTGGTAATGTGACCAACCACGCGCGAGCTGAACATTCAATTTAGTCGCAGTAATTTAGTATTTTCAGGACCGCAACATTAATTGAGGTCCACAAAAAGGGGCGCAATCATTACACTAGAGTGTTCAATAATATATTTTGGAGCGTAAAATGGGAATTATTGGTTGTGCCTTAAAGTATTAGCAGTTACCACTGTACTTTACATCATGGCGTGCCAATAAAGCAATGTCGCAATAACTCGTGATTGATACATCACCGGTTGCCTGTCAATGCATTCGCTTATGAAATCACACGAAGCTTTTACAGAGCTGATATGCTGGCGTGATGCTAGATAGACTGTAGAAAATGCATCTGTTGCAAAATGCGCGGCTGTTTGTGCCACTGCTGCGCTTCAGCAATGTTTGCGGTGAAAAGCGTGGATGGTTTTCATGCCATCATGCGGAAGCGTTGTGCATCTCTTATGAGGCGCATGCGGGCCAGATCGAACAGCCTTCTGAGCGTGTTTGTGGGCCGCTGGGACTCGCCAGTGTGGAGGCACTGGATGCGACTACACACTGTGAGTGGTCGCATAAGGGTTTGCCATAAACTGACACTCCTGGGCGGTGCCAATTTGTGATTTTGATTTTTTATTGAAGTGAAAACTTCTTTAGCGGCGTTGTGCACTTTTTTTGTGATGGGTAAAAAATGTTAAACTCGCGTCAGGACACGTGACCTGATCGAAAATTCGTACGACGGAGCTCGCGTCAGGACACGTGACCTGATCGAAAATTCGTAAGACGGAGGAAGAGTAGACAGCATTCCAAAATATCAAAAATGCACAACGTTAATATTCAAGTTTTCACTTCTGCCGGCACTCCCGGAGTGCAACCCATTTTTTTTTCTGTCGATTTGTTGTTGTATGTACTAACAATAATAATAATAATAAAAATCTTTATTACTAGAAGAATGGGTACAGTAAATCTCCTTAAAAACAAACAAATTTGGTCTTACGTAATAATGTGCACTTAGATGTCAAAGGAGTGCTTTAGCATTCGTACTAGGATTACCCTGTATCACGAATACCATCACCTTCCTCCGGACCAGCTAGGATAGTTCTAAAGAAATTAAATTTTTAATAAATCCCAAACTAAATAAGATGAATAAATTAGTAATTAACTTATAATTTACAAACAAAGATATATAAGAAGAAAAAGAGAAAAAAAAAAAAAACAAGCAAAAAGAGTATTTGTGTGTATGTGTATTAAGGTGTGTTAGGAAGTATGTGTGTGTTTGTGTGTGGGGGGGAGGGGGTGAGTGTGTGTGTGTGAGGGTGTGTGTGTGTGTGGGGGGTATTGTGTGAAAATTAGACAATAGTTTGTTAAGGTTTTTTGTGTTACCAACAGTATATGGACTTCGTCTGAAATAAATTTCTTATTATATTATCATTACCCTGAGTCTGAAAACCGAATAGAAAAACTATGAAGTAAACTTACGAAATCTCTCCAAAAGGCGCGAAGGCATCTCTCAAGCTCTGTGTCTCGATCTCAGGACTCAGGTCTCCGACGAAGATGTGGTAGTGCTCTGTAACAAGAAGATTTATCTTGAGTTTAATATACAACGTGGCGCTACAATGGCGACATTATTTTAACACACGGCTAGGGCTAGTGGCCAGTAATCATAAAAATTATAAAAACATAATAAAAATCGTAACTTGAAAAACTTCTCTTTGCACGTTATTTGTTTTAATTACAGTGATGCGATGTTATGATCCGTGACCCCGGCAAATGACCTCTGCGCTACAGTTCTGTAAGTCAGGTTGGTCTAAGATGCTATTTTAGAAAATTGTTAATAAATAAATAAAAATTAATGTTTAATTAAATTAAAATATATTCATAAAACTAAAACGCGAAACAGTATACGTGTGTTAAATTAATGTCGCCACTAAAGCGCCACGCTGTATACAAGAATAATCAGCCTATAATTTTCCCAGTGTTGGGACTCAGCGGGGTAATTACGTGACATACTGACATTAGCAATGGCCTTGGCAACATGTTATGGACCAATCTTTTTTTTGTTTTTTTTTTTTTTTTTTTTTTTGTCAGTCCTACGATAAATGTTTCGAATATGTGATGCAATGGATTAGCAATATCCTTAAAAATTATTCAGATTGGTATTGAAAGTGTGTTACGCAATTAGGGCGCTGGTCTTCTCTCTGTGAGAAGGAGCGGTCTGAAATCCAACACACGGACACAGTGCGGTTATAATATAACGCCGGCGTAGCTCACACTTAGTTTGGCGTATCTCAAACAGAGCTACGACGAGCTCACAGTGCTACGACTTAGCTCACAATGCTACGAATTAGCTCACAGTGCTACGACGTAGCTCACAGTGCTACGACGTAGCTCACAATTGCTACGACTTATCTCACGCAGTAATACGACGACGTATATTCTATTCAAATTTATGTTACAAATTGATGTTATTTCAAGTAAGCAAATATCAACTTTATTTCAATGGTTATTAAGTTGATTTCAGAGTGACTCTTGAAAAACTAATAAATATGTTGGAAGTTGTAGTGTAAACTGAACTTTACTATGTAGGAATTAAAGTTATTTTTCCCTAAGCTTATATTTGTTTACATTATTAGCGAATATGTCGCGATTCAAATTATATTTATAGTATAAATCGAAGTTCGATCGATTTTTATACTGCCGTGGTACGACGTAGCTCACACGGAACTCAAACAGTGCTACGACATATCTCACGATAATGCTGCAACGTAGCCTGAGCGGTGCTACGACACATCGCACTCTGTGCTACGGCGTAGCTCACTATGTCCTACGATGTAGCTTCCGAGCTGCAATCGCGTAATCAGAAGGTCAATTCCCGTAATTAAAAACGTTCAAAATTTAGTCGCAATCTTATCTCAGCGACAATCAATGTCAAAAACTTGTATTAAGTATTTTTTGACAGATTGACTGAGATCAGACTATGAACGTTCTTAAAATTAAGAGAATTGTCTTTCTTATTTCTTTCTTTGTTTTTCTCAGTCGTCGTTAATTTTTTTTTAATATCATTATTATTTATGAATATTTTTCAAAAAATTACAAAAGTAACACTCTTTCACAACAGTTTTTTTAATAAAGCAGCGAAGGTATGTAATAGAGAAACTTGCAAATTGTTGCCTGTCGTTTTAATAAATGGGCCTCAAGAAGCACCCCACACATAACTATAAATAATTCCTACTCCTACTAATATTGTAAATGCGAAAGTTTTTATGGATGGATGGATGGATGTTTGTTATTATTTCACGCCAAAACTACTGAACAGATTTGAATGAAATTTGGTACACATATAGTTTATAACCAGGATTAATACATAGGATACTTTTTATCCCGATATTCCCACGGGATCAAAACTGACGCGGGTGAATCTGCGGGGCGCAGCTAGTAAATAATAAATGTATTTACTCAAACAGACAGATTGTAGGTATACATGTTTATAGCAAAGTTTTTACAGAATAATATGTTACGTCGTCTACAATCGAGTGGGTGAACTGTTCTCCTAGCTAGGTTACAAAATAACCTGTGTTAAGGAGAAACTGCAAGAGCAGTGGTGGCTCAGTGGTAAGGGCTGTGACTTACAAGTTGTAGGTCGTACGTTCGAACCCCGACAGGCGCTTTACTTTGCGTAGGTAAATTATTTCATCCATCACCACTGCTCTCAAAACGGTGAAGGAAAACATCGTGAGGAAACCGGCATGTCCAAGAACTAAACATTCGAAGACATGTGTCATCTATCAACCCGCACTGGGCCCGCGTGGTTGATTACGGCCCACTCCCTCTCACTGAGAGGAGGCCTGTGTCCCAGCAGTGGGAACAATATAGGCTTATTATGAAGGAGAAACAGTCTCGGTCTCCTATGCTTAACTATTTTATACCTTTTGCTGTGCCCTACAGGGTCCATAATTGTACCATAGCTGTAAGCCATTGTAACACCTCTACAACATTATGGAATGCAAATAAATATATGAATATGAATATGAATATGAATAATTTGTTATGTATAATTATAACTGTACCACAGTGATAATTATGCATAACATGTAGTACAGATCGCCTAATTTAAAATTGCACGCCCCTCCACAAAAATTTCTATACAAACATTTTATTTATTTTATTTTTTTTACCATTTATGTACACACATATATAAACAGACAATGAAAAACAGAACAGAAAAAATAGGTACAGAGGTGATGCTTATTTCATAAGAAATCTCTTCCAGCATACCTGAGATAGGACAATAAATACAGAGATGTAGACAGCGTGTGATAGAGCAAAGGAGACAAAAAATAATACATAGAATAAAAAAAAAAAAACAATTCACTTAAAAACTAAACAAGAATTATGAGAATATATTAACATACATACAAATAAACATACATAAATACTTCTAAAATAAATATTACAAGAATGATAATAATTATATCATACTCAAAATAATAAATACATACCCAACTATGATGAAAAGGACAGATCGAGAGAGTGTTCTTTCACTATTCTTTTAAAAACCGCAATAGTTATGCATATGTTATGTTATATGTGTATGCAAAAATCAGTGGAAGGGCGTCAGTGCAATTTTAAATTAGACGATCGCTACTTGTGCTGATGCTACAATTTTAACGGCATTACATATTATGAGTAAATACTAGTTTTATATTTTACTAGTTGCGACTTGCGGTTTCACCCGCATAAGTTTCGATCTCGTGGAAATATCGGGATAAAAAGTATCCTATATGTTAATCCTGGTTATAAACCATTTGTGTGCGAAATTTCATCCAAATCCGTTCCGTAGTTTTTGCGTGAAAGAGTAACAAACATCCATCCATACAAGCTTTCGCGTTTATAAAATTAGTAGGGTACAATTCTTATTCTGCTTAATAATTTAATGTAAATGTGGTGTGTCAGTGAATGTGGGTATGTGTGTGTGTGTGGTGTGTGTATTATATATCATTCTTGGAAACCATTTCAATGCACCTTACCCTCCGTCTTTGAAACCAAAGTAATAATCTCGAACCCATCTGTATTTCAGATATCTATTTCAGCAAAACAAACTCTATGAAAGCAGCATCTTCATATATGTATGTATGTATGTCCCGGTTTCAATCTACGCTCCACTCTGATCAAGCAATGCTTGTATTATGAGTACCTTTCACTACAGGGTTGGCACGAACATTCATTCTCTTGCCCTTCGACGGAAAATAAACTCAAACTCAAACTCAAATAATTTATTTCAATTAAACCATTTACAGGCACTTTTGAATGGTCAAAATTAAATAGTCGGTCAGTTAGTCCGAAAGTTGAAGCTAGTTGCCCATTCCAAAACGTAGATCTCTATGGAGAAGAACGGGCAAGAAACTCCAAGGACACTCTTTTAAATCAATATATTATTACAAAATCCTGGGTACATTATTCTTATTGCTTCTATATGTGAGAACAATGTAAAAAGAAACAATTTAAAATATAAAATTAAAAACTAGCCCTAGCCTAAACAGCTTGTATCAGAAAGGTGCGGTCATTTATAAGGGACTAGCTGCGCCCCGCGGTTTCACCCGCATAAGTTTCGATCCCGTGGGAATATCGGGATAAAAAATATCCTATATGTTAATCCTGGTTATAAGCCATCAGTGTGCCAAATTTCATCCAAATCCGTTCAGCAGTTTTTGCGTGAAAGAGTAACAAACATTTGCCCATCCATCCATCCATCCATAGAAACTTTCACGTTTATAATATTAGTAGGATTTTCACATTGTTAGCTTAGTTGTTAATTTTAGAGGGGCCCGTGGCTAAATAATAACAGGCACACAGGTCAATCGATCAGGTTAAGCTACGCTTGCCGCGGTTGGTCTGTGGATGATGAGACCCCTCCGTGCCTCGGAAAGCACGTTAAGCCATTGGTCCCGGCTGTCATTCGTGGATCTTTGACAGTCGTTACGGGTAGTGAGAAGCCCGAGAGTCTGAAAACCAGTTATACGACGGGGTATCGTATTACCCAGTAACTGGGATGTGGAGGTCAGATAGGCAGTGCTCCATGTAAAATACTGGTATTCAGCTGCATCCGGTTAGACTGGAAGCCGACCTCAACATAGTTGGGATGTGGCTAGGCAGATGATTTGAGTTGTTAATTTTATTGTGCATGCTGTGGTCTCCTATAAGTAAAGGAGTGCATCTACTTATTACCTGATTTTTTATATGTCATAATATATTGTGTACATCGTTTGTTGAAGATTCTAATTATACATAAAGAAGGGTGTGGTACTGACCATGTAACTGAATAACT
Source organism: Apamea epomidion (assembly GCA_947507525.1). Lineage (NCBI taxonomy): Eukaryota > Metazoa > Arthropoda > Insecta > Lepidoptera > Noctuidae > Apamea > Apamea epomidion. Next base: position 1,535,037 of record OX382255.1, read on the forward strand.
TTCTCCATGGGGGTTTAGAGGTATGAGGAACAGGGTGTAAAGTTCACTCATCCTCCATAGAAAAGGGAGGATCCTTCGACCAGACGGGTGTTGTGTCTGGCGGGCAATTGCCCAACGACTGATGTCGGGAAGTTTGTATGTATGCTAATTGCGCGGTAAACTTTGCTTGCGAGATGCAGGATTTGCGTGACGTCAGAATGACGCGTTGTTCGCTTGTGGCGTAGTAGATACCGCTACAGGAGCAACATCGTAATCGCGAGCGATGAATGGATTCCTTATCGGGCGCGCGCTAAAATTGATATTTTTATTTTCTTATTTTTTTTGATAATTTTGAAAAAAAACAGATTGAAATGACTATAGTTCGTGTCTACTTACACTATTTTTTTCAAGAATTTAGTTTTGGAAAATGACAATTTATAATGATTATGTAACAGTTACTGCACATAAGAGTCATTGTTGGTGATAAGGCCAGTCGTAATTTGTGGGTCTGAATGCTGGGCTGTGAAGAAGACGGATGAAAAAATATTGCATGCAGCGGAGATGAGAATGTTGAGATGGATGTGTAGAGTGACGAGAATGGATAAAGTAAGAAATGAGTATATAAGAGGAACTTTGAAAGTGGCGCCATTGACAGAAAAGTTGAAAGGAAATCGTTTGGCTTGGTATGGGCATGTGATGAGAAGGGACGAAACGCATGTGACTAAAAGAGTGATGAATATACATGTTGATGGATGAAGAGGGAGAGGAAGGCCGAAGAAAAGATGGATGGATTGTGTGAGGAATGATATGAAAGAGAAGGGAGTGGATGATAGCGTGACGGTTGACAGGGGAGAATGGGAAAAGAAAACGTGTTGCGTCGACCACAAGTAACATGGGTAATGGGCAGGGAGATGATAAGAGTAATTGTTGGCTGCACTGTAACTTTTCTGCGGCTTGCGCGCTTGGCCCGGGTGAAGGTCCCAAATGACCCCACGTGAACGTACTCCCGGGATACGAGGGTCGACACGGTTGGCGCAATGGCTGAGCGATCGACTCCTGCGCTGAGTGTCGCGGGTTCAATTCCCGCACGGAACAATCATTTGTATTGCCTACAGGTAGTTGTTTCTGGTCTGGCTGTTTGTGTATGTGAGTTGAAATGTTTGTAAACGCACCCACGATACAGGAATAATTCCTAGTGTGGGGCAAAGTTTTGTAAAAAAAATAATAAAAAGAAAGATAAAAAGTCTTATGACAGTACACAAGAACTCGGTTAGACCCCAGAGGGGTAGTTACATAACTCACTAGCAGTAACAACGGCTGTCACTTTGACAATTCAACAACATTGGCATCTGGCAGTTTGAGTAATTAATGTGGCCTACCCAAATGTCCTTTCTTTGGTATTATTCGTCGAATCGTTGAGCTCTTTAAGTTTTGAGTTGAGCTGCACGATTTCTGACAAATGCGTGCACTGACTGGACAGGTCCTCTCAATCTGTGTGGTTCTTTCCTCAAAAGACCATCTCAGACATCGACCTACATTACATGGTCTTCATATGATCTGACCAAGATTATGTCTGGACTTCAAAAGAGACTGTGACCTCTGAGTTTGTTTCGGCCTTTCTTCTCAGACTAGTCAGATAGGAAACGCCGACCTCATCTAGTTTTAAAATATTATTCACGTGTAAAAGTGTTTGTACAAACCTACTTACAAAAATAAAATCATTTATCATTCATTGAAAAAAAGAAAAGAAAAAGTATTAATTGTGACTCGCACAGGAAAATTATAAAACTAAACTAAATTAAACACAACCAAAAATAAAAATCCAAATTAAATTAAAAAAAAGTAGGTAACAAAACCAAATTAAGTATATAAAAAATAATAAAAATTTAAGTAACAAAAAAAAAAATGAAACAGAAAGTCCTGTACGAGGCCAAAAGGCTCCTATCTCAGCATGATGCTACGACATTAAAAAAATAAAAGTCGCAGCGCTGGTATTCTGATAGGTCCCGCGCATTGCGTTATTTATATTGTTGATCAGACATTTTTTTCTAACATAATGTGGCAATGGATTGGCAATTTATCCTTCAAAATTATTCAGATTGTCATTAAAAGTGTATTACACACTTATGATGCTGGGGATGGTCTACCTGCGTGTCATATGTAATCGGCCTATAATGTTCCCACTGCTGGGACACAGGGCTCCTCTAGATGAGAGGTGAGTAGGCCATAATCCACCACGCGGGCCTAGTGCGGGTTGTTGGATGCCACATGTCTTCGAATTTTTAGTTCTAGGATATGCCGGTTTCCTCACGATGTTTTCCTTCACCGTTTTGAGAGCAGTGGTGATGAAATAATTTACACAAAGTAAAGCGCCTGTCTGGGTTCAAACCTACGACCTACAATGCGAAAGTCGCGCCCATTACCACTGGGTCACCACTCTCTTATAGTTTACTGACAGACTTACTTTCGAGTTTATAATATTCGTATGGATTTAACTCGTTTTTATCGCAGCTAGCAGCCCTATTTAAGCTCTGAAGCGAGCTTTTAGGGTCTGAATTAAATTCAATCGGCGCTCCTGAGATTATATCATAAAATTTTACTTCACTATGAGAGCGTTGCTTACTAAAGCCGGTTATGTTGAGAGGTAGGCAGAACTCGAGGTTAAACCGATAAGATGCTTCAGAATATTGTAAGATGCTTTTTTAATCGAGTAAATAATATGGGGTTTGTTTTGCTATTTCTTCTCCATTATATACAAAGTCTGGCCATAAATACTGTTACAATTAAAAATAAGAAAGATATTACATTTGAATTTGGAATGTGTCATTTTTATACGATTGTTCATTGCGTTTTCTAATTTTGGCGCCAATACATTTTACAATATTTTGCGATATTAAAATGGGGTGGGGTGATAAAGAGAACCAAATCGCTGTGATTGCATCACACAAAGTTGGTATGGAGCCAAATGCAATTTTTAAAACTCTCCATACGCTTGGTATTAGTCAAATGTTTGTGTACCGGGCTATTAATAGGTACAATGAGACCTTCTCTGTTTGTGACAGACAAAGATCTGGCCGTCCACGTAGTGTTCGTACGAAAAAGGTGGTCAAAGTAGTAAGGGAAAGAATTCGAAGAAATCCTGTCCGAAAGCAAAAGATTTTATCTCGGGAGATGAAGATAGCACCCAGAACCATGTCGCGTATTTTAAAAGATGACTTAGGACTTGCAGCCTATAAGAGACGCACTGGTCATTTTTATTCTGATAATTAAAAAAAGAATAGGGTGGTAAAATCGAAACAACTACTGAAGCAGTACGCAAAGGGAGGTCACAGAAAAAATTTGTTTACGGATGAGAAAATCTTTACAATTGAGCAAAATTTTAACAAACAAAATGACCGTATTTATGCTCAAAGCTCTAAGAAAGCTTCCCAATTAGTCGACAGAGTGCGACGTGGGCATTATCCGACTTCAGTGATGGTTTGGTGGGGTGTTAGATATGAAGGAGTGACTGAGCCATATTTTTGTGAAAAAGTATCAAAACATCGGCACAAGTGTATCAAGATACCATTCTAACAACACCATGTTCAATAACCAAGTATGGTCCTTCCAACAAGACTCGGCACCGGGTCATACAGCTCGGTCCACGCAGTCTTGGTTGGAAATGAACGTTTAACGCTCGATTATGATTTATGGTCAGTTTTAGAGAGTACGGCTTGCTCTATATGCCATGATAATTTGGAGTCCCTAAAATAATCCATACGATTGGCAGTGAAGAATTTTCCCATGGAAAGAGTGCGTGCTTCTATTGATAACTGGCCTCAACGTTTAAAGGACTGTATTGCACCCAATAGAGACCACTTTGAATAAGCTTTTTATATTTTAAATTGTTTTATATTTATGTATTAAACTAACACACTGTAAAAGTAATAAATATTATTTCCAAAAAAAAAATTGTTTCTTTGTGACAATATTTATGGCAAGACTAGGTACCTATATAAAATGAATCCCTATTTCCCTTAGTCACGCCATAACTTGAGAGCGACTTTACCGATTTCATCCATCTTTTTTTTTAAAGTTTTCTAATACTTTGTAGAAGGTTCTTCCGGGAAAAAAAAGTTGCGCAGAAAATTAGAAAATTTTAGAATTACGCTTTTACGCTAAAACTGCGGAACGGATTTAGATGAAATTTGACACATGGGTAGACCATGCTCTGGAGAAGGACATAGGCTACTTTTCATCCTGGATCGCAGATGAAGTTGCGGGCAACAGCTAGTAGGAAATAAATCTATATATCTATACTAATATTATAAAGAGGTAAAATTTGTTTGTATGTAGGTAATCTCCGGAACTACCAGTCTGATTTGAAAGATTGTTTTTGCATTTGATAGTCCAATTCTTGAAGAAGGTTATAGGCTATTCAACATCACGCTACAACCCTTAGGAGCCGAAAAAACCGGCCAAGTGCGAGTCGGACTCGCGCACGAAGGGTTCCGTACCATTATCTATAAAAATCACGTCTGTTGTATAGGGGCCCCTTAAATATTTATTTAATTTTGTTTTTAGTATTTGTTGTTATAGCGGCAACAGAAATACATAATTTGTGAAAATTGCAACTGTCTAGCTATCGCGGTTCTTGAGATACAGCCTGGTGACAGACAGACGGACGGACAGACAGCGAAGTCTTAGTAATAGGGTCCCGTTTTTACCCTTTGGGTACGGAACCCTAAAAAGGAAAAAAAAGTCGGAAAGAGCGACAAGCGCATATGAAGTAGTAGCACGAGTGAACGATGGGATGCGATGCAATGGATCGGGGGCCGAACTTACACGCGGATGAAGTCGCAGGTAGAAGTTAGTGTATAAATAAATCAAGGTCGGGTTAGTTACACTGTTTATAACTCATTGCTGATCAGCTCTTCTGTATACGGTATGACCAGGTTTTCAGGCTTTCAAGATCAAATTTGGTTTTGCTAGTGATCAGAGAGCTCACGAAAGGAAGACCAGGTTTTCAAGACCTTTGGTTTTGCTAGTCATCAGAGAGCTCACAAAAGGAAAGAGAAGTAGTCGGGGTCGCTGTCGCAGGATACGGTGAAGAGGACTATATATATATACAGGGTGTCCCGAAACTCAACGATAACCTGGTACCGAACGAGAGGCCAAGGTATACCAGTTATGAAAAAAATAAGAAAAAAAAATCCATGTCACTTAGTCAAGCGATAATAGACATTTTTAATTACTGTGATCACAATTTTTTATAATTTTACAGTGATTTTTTTAATAATGTAATCTCAAATAACAGTGCTGTTAATCGCAACCACAAATCAAAGTAATAAACATTGTTAACTAACTAAAATAAATTAAGTTTTGACGAGTTATGGTTTACAAAATTATTGTCAGTTAACTTTGACACTCCAAGTTGGAAAAAAAAAAATTTTTTTTCATATCTCATCCATCCACGGACCAACCGTGGCTAGCGCAGCTTCACCTGATCGATCGACCCGTGCGACTGTTATTACTTAGTCACGAGCCCCTCTTCAATTCATTTTCTCATATATTCGTTCTTGGACAAAAAATATTACAGTGTTAAAGAATATTTAGAGGATAAGTCTCTAGTAACATATTAAATAAAAATTATTCTACCATATCCAACACTAACATATCTTTAATATTATATTCTTGACATAATTATTCAATATTAATGACATGACATATTATAAACACAATACAATTTCCATCTTTATTACAGTAATATTTATATTTTATTAAGTGATTCATGTTTACTAATTCAAATATTAATAAATAAGCCTTCATTTATAATAGAAATATTTGTACGCCATAGTATGGCAGGATATGCTGGAACCAAAATTGTAACATCTATTGTACCATATTTTGACAAATAAACATTTTTGATTTGATTTGATTTGATTTATTGATTCTGAGGCGCTACGAAGTTCGCCGTCAGCTAGCTATTAAAAGCACAGATCCGGTCGAAATGCTGCTGCTCGGGGGAGGCCTATGTCCAGCAGTGGACAACTTTCGGTTGAAGTGATGACGATGAATAAAAACATCACGCTTATTTCTAATTCCCTTAGGTTTAGGTAGATGGGTATGGCACACATTTGAACGGTTCGAAGTTTAATTCAGATTTAGGAAAAAACTAGTATTATGATAATCAGGCTATAATGTTCCCACTGCTGGGACACAGACCTCCTCTCTTCGAGAGGGAGTGGTCTATAATCCATCACGCGGGTCCAGTGCGGGTTGGTAGATGTTACATGTCTACGAATTTTTGGTTCTAAGACATTCCGTTTTCCTTACGGTGAAGAAAAACTCACCGTTTTGAGAGCAGTGGTGATGAATTAATTTACACAAAGTAAAACGCCTGGGTTCGAACCTACGATCTACAACTCGTAATTCGTAGCCGTTAGCACTGGGCCACCACTAATCTCACGTCACGTTGCAGTATAAAACTGATTTCCATCCGTCACCTCACACATCAGGTCCAGTTGAAAACCAGCGTCAGACACTAGTTGTCTGGCATTTTTGATGAACTGGGCCTTTTTGGCGCAGCCGTGAGGCACACCTTCCTGCTAATTTCTTACATCGGAAGGAAACAAACATTTTTTTTTAAATTTTTTGTTTGTTTATATCTGAGGGGCAATTCTCGTAATTTTTAGAACGTTCACAGTCTGATCTCAGTCTCAATCTGTCAAAAATACGTCCAATTTTACATTAAGTACTACATTTTGACATTTGTTTGTCGCCGAGATGAGACTGCGACTAGATTTTGAACGTTCGATTTAATTTACGAGAATTGGCCTTCTGATGCGTGATGCATGATGATGAATGATGGCGATTTAAGATTACGAGAATTGGCCTTCTGATGTATGTATCTGGTGTATTGTGTGTCTATTAGTCTGTGCTAAATAAATGTATTTTCTTTCTTTCTTTCTCCCTCTGGTCATACACGCACGCCAGTTTCGAGTAAGGCGCAAGGAACACTATTTATTTATTTATCCTCACACTGGAACGCCAGACACCAATTGGGCATATATGTCCTTCTAGGGCATCCCCTCCTGGCGTTAGCACTCACATCTGCCTAGTAAATACCTGGAGGTAGATCATGCACTGTTGCCCCCAGCCCCCAGCTCTAAATGACCAATTGCAGAGCCATCCGAATGTAAATTGTTTCGGGAATGCTCTGCTATCCTATGAATACAAATTGACGATATTACTGAACAATTCAATGATAATATCTAGTTTACATTACCAGAACATGTTGGTGAAATCATCAACTGTTCGGTAATGGGTTTCTGTTAACATAACATATCATTACGGTGGTTTTCCTAAATAGGTCGGCAGAGGTGTGCAGCATCCACATTGCGCCAGTTATGTTTAAGGCCTATGGAATAGGGGCTTGTCGCTAAGTTATAACAACCGCACGAGTCGATCTATCAGGTTAAGCAACGCTTGCCGCGGTTGGTCCGTGGATGGGTGACCATCTTTACATACCAAGATCCCTCCGTGCCTCGGAAAGCACGTTAAGCTGTTAGTCCCAGCTGTCATTCGTGGATCTTTGGCAGTCGTTACCGGTCGTCAGAAGCCAGAAAATCTGACAACCAGTCTTACGATACTCAGCTGCACCCGGTTAGAACTGGGCACCAATTATTAATACCGATTCTAGCAGCCCGGCTACGACTACAAATTCCTTATTGAAAAACCCGACCTGAAGACCAATTCCCGAATTTGGAATCGTTCAAAATACTAACAATACCTACCTACTAATATTATAAACATGAAAGTTTGCATGGATGGATGGATGGAGGTTTGTTACACTTTCACGCCAAAAGCACTGAACGGATTTGGATGAAATTTGGCACACAGATGGTTTGGTGGACATATAGGATACTTTTTATCCCGATGTTCCCACGGGATTCAAACTTATGTGGGTGAAATCGCGAGGTGGAGCTAGTAAGAGATATTTTTGATAGATTGAGACTTAACTAAGATTAGAATGCGAACGTTGTTAAAAAAACGGGAATTTAAAATAAATCAAACTCAAAATCAAAGCATTTATTTAAAATAAACCAATTACAGGCACTTTTGAATTGTCAAGGTCGGTCAGTCAAAAAGATGAAGCTAGTTGCCCATTCCAAAGTGTAGTAGGTACCTATGGAGAAGAACGGGCAAGAAACTCCACGGACACTCTTTTAAATTATAAAATTATTATATTATAAAATCAAAATAACAAACAGATTCAATTGGGTATTTAGAAGCATCTAGTGTCATTCCTTAAACATAGCTTTGAAATACGGTGTCGCGTTGCGAATCCGCGATGATTGACATTAAAAACAAATGAGTTTGCTTTCGAATTGTGTGCGCTCACGAATGAGGTTCCAAGTGAAGGCAACAGAATATTACACAGCTCTATTTTGAAAAGATTTTAAATACATTCAACTCAGTGTTTTAACGAGTTTTAACCAAATGTTGACCTCATTTACAGTCCAGTAGATTGTAATTACAATGAACACCAACGAATTCAAATTGGTGGACGCATATTTTATCTTTCTTGAACACCTTGTGTTATATCGAATGTAATCTACTCACATATAACAAGTTAAAGTCTCTTTTAGTACCTATTTGTGTGACCGCGTTGTCCTGCTAAGCTACTCAAAGTATTTTGATGAAGTTTTTCTCCATCAGTTAGGGAATTTATTCCGGAAGGTTTGATAGTTTTAATCCTTAAAAGGGGTACTCATCATTATGAACAACTTTTACTATGGGACCAACCTTAAATCGTGAAAAAAAAAAACAGTTGATCCATAAATTTATGTCCGCATAACTCGACATAATGTATTGATCAACTGATATTTTTTTCACGATTTCAGGTCGGGGTCGGCTTCCAGTCTAACCGGATGCAGCTAAATACCAATATTTTACATAGAGCGACTGCCTATCTGACCTCCACAACCCAGTTACCGGGTAATACTGGTTGTTACACATTCAGGCTACTGACGACCCGTAACGACTATCAAACATCTACGAATGACAGCCGGGACCAACGGTTTAACCGTGGTTTGTAAGGCACGGAGTTGTCTTGGTTTGTAAAGATGGTCTCCTATCTAGTACTACCTGGTCGATCGACCCGTGCGGCAGTTATTACTTAGCCACGAGCCCCCCAGTAATTATCTATTGTGTTTGAAAAGTAATAGGCTAATGTCACAATAGATTTCAGAATCAATAGAATTTGCAATTACTTTGGAATATTTATTACATGTCTGTGGAAACACGTTTTTTTTTGTTCAAAAACAATATTCTTGCTAGTAGACGTACAAAAAAGCGTTACCCTACTTATGCGACTTGTAGTTGTGTCTACCTACGGTTTATTCAATGTTTTTTTTTGTTCATTAAAAGAACATCCACGGGTAACACATTAACGATGAGCATGGGACCTGAGCCCATCGCGCTGTAGCGGTATCTACAACGCCACATGCGAACAACGCGTCATACTGACGTCACGCAAATCCTACATCTCGCAAGCAGACTTTACCGCACAATTAGCTTAGATACAATTTCCCAACATCAATCGTTGGGCAATTGCCTGCCAGACAAAACACCCGTCTGGTCGGAGGATCCTCCCTTTTCTATAGAGTATGAGTGAACTTTACACCCTGTTCCTCATACCTCTATAGCGCCACTCCCCTTCGGACACATACGTACTCTGGTAAGAAAACGCTCCAGAGACCAACACGACAAACTTTGGACGGACCTAGGCGAATGTAGGCAGGCCAAGGAAACACTTCCCACAATTGATGGTCGCCTCACGAAACAGGTTCTCCGTCTAAATAAACTAAAGCTGCTTACAGTTCCTGCAGCTTTAACTGGCCATGGGTCATTTAATAAACACCTCTATGTCATAGGAGTAACAGACAGTCCGCTGTGCAGGGCCTGCGTGGAGGATGACGAGACAGCGGCGCATGTGCTGCTAAACTGCCCGGTGGTCGCCACGTACAGGGCAAAGTACTTCGGTAACCCAGGTACCCTACGTGAGACGGTCAGTAACATCAAGGCGTTGCTGGCCTTCCTTGAGGAGCTGGGGTGGATCGAATGATCGATTTTCCCACCCGTACGCAAAATACGCGCATTGTCGTGGAGTTGCGAACACCAGCCAGTATTACCTATTACCTATTAACACATTAACGACTTATTTAATATTTTTTTTCGTTTCATTATATATAACACACTTCATTTAGTTCAGGGAACGATGCTGGCGCACTGGTATCGGCTCCGATATACGTGTTGTAGGTCGTGGGTTCGGACCCAGACAGGCGCTTTACTTTGTGTAAATTATTTTATCAACACTGCTCTCAAAACGGTGAAGGAAAATATCGCGAGGAAACCTGCATGTTCTAAACTTAGAGCCAAAAATTCCAAGACAATTCCATCTACCAACCCGCACGGGGCACGCGTGGTGGATTAAGGCTAACTCGCTCGTACAGAGAGGAGGTCTGTGTCCCAGCAGTGGGAACATTATAGGCTAATTATGTATTTATAACACACTTTATTTAGTTCATCTGCTTTGCTCTAATGTACACACGGCGCCACATCAAGCTATACATTTCCAGTTTTAGCTGATCTCGCATTGTATGGTTTTATCGTACAATCAAAAGTCAGCTTATACTGGTTATGTATAGCTTGATGTGTAGCCGTGCGTATTTTTTTTTTTTTTGATTGAGTATGTTATGCAACTTACGGCTCATCTTTGCTTGCACCTTATTATTTTTCCGTCAGCGTCATTTTGGATGAAAATTATAGTTGGATAAGGTGACACGCGCCCGCTACGTGGGAAAGGAATTTGAAAATTGCATTGTTTATTGCTAGATTTTTTTTTTTTTGTATGGTTAATGGCAATAGTCCTGTAGCGGTATCTACAACGCCACATGCCAGCATCGTGTCATACTGACGTCACGCAAATCCTGCATCTCGCAAGCAGAGGTAAACTCTGCTTGCGAGATGCAGGATTTGCGTGCAATTAGCATATATACAAACTTCCCAACATCAATCGTTGGGCAATTGCCCGCCAGACATCACACCCGTCTGGTCGGAGGATCTTCCCTTTTCTATAGTATAAGTAAACTTTACACCCTGTTCCTCATACCCCTATAGTCCCTACTACGTGGGACTTACGACACATTATTGGCCTGCAAGTGAGTGCAAGTTCTGAGTTGAGCTACACGATTACTGACAAATGTTTGCACTGACTGGACTGATCCTCTCGAATCTGTGCGGTACTTTCCTCAAAAACCATTTCTGGCATTACTCTACATTGTCTTCACATGAACTGACCAAGATTATGTTTGGACTAGTCTGAGAAGCAAGGCCGAAACAAACTTGCACTTTGCATAGAAAACATGCAAAGTTGATGTGTTGCACTGTGCATAGAAAACATGCAAAGTTGATGTGTTGCACTTTGCATAGAAAACATGCAAAGTTGATGTGTTGCACTTTGCATAGAAAATATGCAAAGTTGATGTGTTGCACTTTGCATAGAAAACATGCAAAGTTGATGTGTTGCACTTTGCATAGAAAACATGCAAAGTTCATGTGTGCCACTTTGCATAGAAAACATGCAAAGTTGATGTGTTGCACATTGCATAGAAAACATGCAAAGTTGATGTGTTGCACTTTGCATAGAAAACATGCAAAGTTGATGTGTTGCACTTTTCATAAAAAAAATGCAAAGTTGATGTGTTGCACTTTGCATAGAAAACATGCAAGGGATACCAGAATTTCCACCTTTAGAGGTAATTATAAAGTCGTAAACCTATACTTACTAAATCTTCAATTGAACCTAAAGATTTCCCAGAAAAAGTATGCGCTTCGGCAATGTCACAGTCTCTTTTAAAGTCCAGACATGATCTCGGTCAGATCATGCGAAGACCATGTAGATTGGTGTATCAAATGGTCTTTTGAGGTAAGAACCACACAGATAGAGTGGACCTGTCCAGCCAGTGTACGCATTTGTCAAAAATCGTGCAATTCAACTAATATGGGTGATGGATGGATGTTTGTTACTCTTTCACGCCAAAACTACAGATTTGGACGAAGTTTGGCAAACAGATAGTTTCCCCGTCACGTTCCCTAAAGGTTCATTGGAAAACCAGCGTCAGACAGCATCTGTCTGGCATTAATGCTGAAATGAACCTTTTTGGCGCAGCCGTGAGGCGCACACTGTTGTTGTCTGAAAGATTATTTTAATTTTATTAATTTTGTATTTTGTGTTTCACGAATTGTGTCCTAATAAACTTTTTTCTTTCTTTATAACCTGAATTAACACATAGGATATTTTTTATCCCGATATACCCATGGGATCGAAACTTATGCGGGTGAAACGCTACTACTGCGCTGGGTGCGCAGCTATTCACAATAATCTTATAAAGGCGAAAGTTTGTGAGTGAGTGTGTGTTTTTACTTCTTCACCCTTAAACGGCTAAACAAATTTTAATGAAATTTGGTGCAAAGATAGTTTATAACCAGGATTAACATATAGGATACTTTTTATCCCGATATGCCTACGGGATCGAAACTTATGCGCGTGAAACCGCGGGGCGAGCAGCTAGTTAACTATAAACACTAGACGGAAGCCGTGATAACAAATAAATAAATATTCGTTCCTTTTTCGTAATAATAAATAAATAACACGTATACTAGAGAGAAAGAAAGAAAGAAAAAGTATTTATTGCGACTCGTACAGGATCACAAACTAAACTAAACACATTTAAAAATAAAACAAATTATATTAAAAAGTAACAAAAGGAAAATTGAAACAGAAAGTCCTATACGAGGCCAAAAGGCTCCTATCTCAGCATGATGCTTCGACATTTAAAAAATAAATGTCGCAGCGCTGGTATTCAAATACGACTACGACTACGTTCAAATTCTCTGAAATCTGCTACCAATGCCGTCTCCTCGTGGGGTAGGATATCAGTATGTATCGAGGTCACCTACAGACGCATGCCCGTTCATAATTAAGCATACATTTGCATTACAAGGCGCAGGTATGTTAACGTGGGTTCAAAATGTGTTATTTTTATCTTGTATCTTGAGTTCAAGTGGGTTTTTGAGATGGTAGCGTCTCAGAAACCTACTCAGATACAAAATACATGCAGGGGTCAAAATGTATGATAATTTACGGCCAAATTATAACATTTGTATTGGTTTACGTACATAACTTTTAGAGGGGCTTGTGGCTAAGTAATAACAGCCATACGGGTCGATCGATCAGGTTAAGCTACGCTTGCCGCGGTCGTTCCGTGGATGGGTGACCATATTTACATACCAAGACCCTTCCGTGCCTCGGGAAGCATGTTAAAATGGCAATGCTAGTTCTTTGGTTAAACAACGACCCAGTCACGTGTTTCGGCGAGAAATTTCCTTAAAAAGGCTGAATCAAGTCGATTTAAAGTCGTTCTGAAGTCTCATGCTGTCTTTTGTGACAATGAGATTTTTAGAACATGTTAAAGTCAAGTGTTGTTTAAATCCCCAGCATCATCAGCCTGCCTTTTCCCAACTATAATATGTTGGGGTCAGCTTCCAGTCTAACCGGTTTTTTTTAAATGATATAAACTAGTGCTTAACTGCGATCCCGCCTGATGGAAAGCAGTGATGCAATCGTTGATAGTAAAGCGCACTAATTTATTATGAGCCTATTCACTCTAGCCTTGAAGACACATACATTATAATCGGACGGGAAGACCGCTGCAGGCAAATTGTTCCAGTCCTTCGGATGCAGTTGAATATCAGTATTTTACATGGAGCGACTGCCTATCTGACCTCTACTGCACAAAAACCCTGTAACTGGGTACCACGATGTCTTTGGTAAGACTGGTTGTCAGATTTTCGAGTTTCAAAGATCCACGAATGATAGCTGCGAACAAGGGCTTAACGTGCTTTCCGAGGCACGAAGCGGTCTCAATATATAATGGATGGTCACCCATCCACGGACCGACTTCGGCAAGCGTCGCTTAACCCTGAAAATCGATCCGTACAACTGCTATTATTTAGCCACGAGACCCCTCCATACCGTATACGAGTACGTACTGAACAAATAAAAAGAAACAAAAATATGAACTTTTTAATTTAACCTACATAAAGTAAATAGTCGTCCCCAACTGGCACGAATCGAGAAAATCGCGGCTCAGAAAAAAAATAAACATTCAAAAAAAAAAAAAATTTTTTTTCAATTAATTGACAATCGTTCTGTGAAATTTCCCCAGTGTGCCCGAATTACATGATTGGTCAAATTTTTCACCAAAGTTTCTCTTTTATTGTTTTTTGCTCTCGGCACCCGGATTTCTTTTGTTTACATATATCATTATATTTTGGGGAGAGCTTTTGAGATGGTCGGGGCGTAAGGGTCCGATTTGATGTTGTATTGTTTATGTTTTTAATGCAAAGTTTTTATTCTGTTCGAGTACGGTTACCTGAAGATCAATCAATGAACTCAGCCTATCGCAGTTCACTGCCGGACATAGACCTCTCCCAGGCTGTGCCACAAGACCCTGTCCTCTGCATGCAGTCTGTCCCAGCCACCTCCTAAGGTCGTCCGTCCATCTAGCTGGGGGGCGTCCCATACTACGCTTGCCGGTACGCGGTCTCCACTCCAGGACTCGACTGCTCCACCGGGCATCGGTCCTTCGAAAACCATGGCCAGCCCACTGCCACTTCAGTTTGCTTACTCTGCAAGCTACGTCGGTAGCTCCGGTTCTTTCCCGGATAATTTCATTCCTGATTTTATCCTTCAAAGAGACTCCGAACATAGCTCGCTGCATAGCGCGCTGATCGACCTTGAATTTGTAGACCAGCCCGACCGTCAGTGTCCACATTTCGGCGCCATATGTCATGACGGGGAGGACGCACAGGTTGAAGACCTTAGTCTTCAAACACTGTGGGATAGGCGACGAGAAGACTTGACGGAGTCTTCGGACCTGTAGGTTAATTCTAGTAATTACAAACGTTCAAAATCTAGTCGCAATCTCATCTCAGCGACAATCAATGTCGAAAACTTGTCAAAAATGTAGTGAAATTAGAGGTATTTTTGACAGATTGAGACTGAGATCAGACTGTGAACGTTCTTAAAATTACGAGAATTGCCCCTCTGGTGCCAGCCGGCCATCATCATCTGCCAAGCCTTTTTACTTTTTCATAATTTAATTATGATAATCAAACAATCATTGTTGGAAAAAGTGATGAGATCCAATGTCATTATCATCTGCCTGCCTTTTCCCAACTATCTTGGGGTCGGCTTCCAGTCTCACCGGATGCAGCTGAATACCAGTATTTTACATGGAGCTGCCCTTTGGTAAGACTGGTTGCCATAAATTAACTCGCGGGCATCCACGTTCCGAAGGGGTGGTTTGAAACGAAACGAAATGCAATAATAAATGTTGTTGTTTTGTTGTTTTTTGTTGTTGTTGTTTAGTTGTTGTCTATCTCTGTCGCTTCTCAAAAAAAAAAAAAAAAAAACCGGAGGGGAGTGATGTAGCGGTATCTACAACGCCACATGCGAACAACGCGTCATACTGACGTCACGCAAATCCTGCATCTCGCAAGCAGAGTTTACCGCGCAATTAGCATAGATACAATTTCCCAACATCAATCGTTGGGCAATTGCCCGCCAGACACAACACCCGTCTGGTCGGAGGATCCTCCCTTTTCTATAGAGTATGAGTGAACTTTACACCCTGTTCCTCATACCTCTATACTGGTGACCCCGACGTGATTTCTTGCCGTGGTCTCACTGTTCATAAGTGGCAGCGGATGTCGTAGCGGTTTTGGTCGCTACACATACCCCACACAAATTCATATAAAATAACTTGCTATGTAAATATATCAGTGACCGGAAGTTCTTAAAACATCATCAATATAAACTAAGAGGAAAAGAATTCGAATTATTGAAGCTAACTCAAAAACTACCCAAGCAAAGTTAATAAAATTTATATGGGACCACTCCTGAAGTGACTCCTTATCCATTAAAAAAAGAATTTGCAAATCCGTCTATATATGACGGAGTTATGCCCGAACATACATTCAAACATCTATCTCCCTTGAATTTGTATACATAATACATATATTAGTATACAAGGTGTCGTTTTGCATTCTCGTCAAATTCAAGGAGGTAACTATGCTACTGATTCTCGACACAAATCAATAATATTTTTTTTGTTTATCTTCTAATTTTCAGAAATCGGCATGTGTGGGACATGCATTTTAAAACGCGGCCTGTGTGAGACCGCACTGTAACTGCCCTTTTACACACACATAAAAACGCGGCCGCTTTTACGATGCCATAACGCGATTATGTTCTTTGAAAGTGGTGTATTCTGAAATACTGTCAAACTTAAATTACTAAAAAAACAAGAATGTTTTCATTATTTACCAGGGATCGTAATTTTATTTGATTATTTATGTCTTTCATAACAGCCTCCTGAAATTTGACGAGGATGCAAAACAACAGTTTGAATATTATAGTAAATAGTATGTATGTACCTATTTATATATTTGTGTACCTAGTTTTAATAGTTTTTCTTTATCATCGTCCCTCTCAACCATAGCACCTGCCATCTAATCTCTTCACCACCCTTGGTTGACTGGTAGAAAATGCCTAAGGCATTAAGTCCGCCTTTGTACCTTTTTGTGCGAAAAGTTGAAACAAATAAATAAAAAAACACCCAAATTGAGAACCTCCTCCTTTTTTGAAGTCGGTTAAAAATAACTCAACTATCAAAAATCGTTACCAATTTTCACAAAGCTTCGAAGCTCTACCCCCACCCCTTTATAACCGCCGCGTGTCTAGTTATAACAAACAGTCGGCAGCAATGACCTCAATAATTAAACGGAATGTATAATAATCACGCGACCGACGGAGTGTTAATAGGCACGAAAAAATTAACGGTTTAGGGTTCAGTGTAGGGAGAGACCTTTTTAACGTTGACTTTATGACAAAAATGGCGTTGGCTCGACCCTGTTACATGTAACTGTCGAAATGTGGGTGTATTATAGAGGTATACAGGGTGTAAAGTTCACTCATCCTCCATAGAAAAGGGAGGACCCTCCGACCGGTGTTGTGTCTCGCGGGCTACTGCCCAACGATTGATGTCGGGACGTTGTATATATGCTAGTAGCGCGGTAAACTGTGCTTGCGAGATGCAGGATTTTGCGTGACGTCAGTATGACGCCGTTGTATAAGTCTCTGCCTTTTTTTGTGTTGATATCCTCATGGATACCTTCCGTCTGGTAAGAACGGAGGGTTATGTCGGAGTTCTACCGACTAAAACCCCACTGTTCCTTCTAGTACCATGAGTCGGGGGCCCGGGAGGACCCTTCAGGGTTTATGAGCGTAATGCTATGTGAAACTCAAAGTCAAATAATTTATTTCAAATAGGCACATAAAAGGCACTTTTGAACGTCAAAATTTACAATAACATAGAATTGATACTAGTAGCTCCTTCCAAAAGGTAGTTTCGTATGGAGAAGAATGGACAAGAAAATAAAGCACGCACATGTCGTAGGATACTTCATTGCGATACATCGCGGGCTGTTTGGGGAGTTACCTCGATGCCTGGCATGTGCGTGCATATCTATTAGCATGCATTGGTTTTACATGGAGCTGACATCGAGGTAGCGAGCTAAACCGCGACCGCGAGGTATCGCAGTGAGGCGTCTTCGGCATGTAATCACCCTAAGAAGTCATTATCTGCTCAGCCTTCTGCCAACTATGTTGGGGTCGGCTGCCAGTCTAACCGGATGCAGCTGAATACCAGTAATATACATGGAGCACCTATCTGACCTCCACAACCAGTTACCGGGTAATACGATACCCCTTGGTAAGACTGGTTGTCAGACTTGCGGGCTCCTGACTACCCGTAACGACTGTCAAAGATCTACGAATGACAGCCGGGAACAACGGCCTAAAGTGCTTTCCGCGACCCGGAAGGATCTTGGTATGTGAAAATGGTCACCCATCCACTGACCAACCGTGGCAAGCGTAGCTTAACCTGGTCGATCGACCCGTGCGGCTGTTATTACTTAGCCACAAGCCTTAAGAAGTGTCTGTTCAAAAAGGAAGGTGTTAGTCTCAATGCTTTTCACCCACTCGAAATTAAATATAACCAAGAGGGTAATATTAACTGTCGTTCAGATCATAATGCAAATTTTTCTGAATGTTTCTGCGTTGCCATGGCAACGGCGAGCCTGCCAGTCCCAAGGGTGTCATAGGATACCTCAAGAAATTGTGTTAAGAGATGGGTTTTGTTACCCCTTGACGGAAACAAGGTTTAATGTTGGAACTGTGGGGATTTTTTTTTATATCTTTATTAATTACTAGCTGATCCCCGCGGTATCACCCGCATAAGTTTCGATCCCGTGGGAATATCGGGATAAAAAGTATCCTATATGTAAATCCCACGCACAATGGTCCGCCTGAAGGACTAAGTGCGGAAACCAAACCCGTAACATAGAACATGTTAATCCTGGTTATAAACCATCTGTGTGCCAAATTTCATCCAAATCCCTTCAGTAATTTTTGCGTGAAAGAGTAACAAATATCCATCCATCCATCCATCCATACAAAATTTCACGTTTATAATATTAGTAGGATTAGGGACTTTTATACAATTGTACATGCCAGTCCCATCGGACCTCATAACTTAATAATACTAACTTAACTAAACTATAAGCAGCTCCGGAGTTAGGTGTCGACAGAATATGGTGGAACGTACAAACATCGATCATATTTATCTTGAGCTCTCTAACTAGATCCTCTCTTGAAGACTGAAATCTGACACTCTCCGTCAGTAAATGTATAACATCTTCCAGTGTGCCGCACACCTCACAAGTTGGTGAACCAACTGTGGGGATACTTCAACAGTTCTTTATATTCTATCATTCTTTTACCGCCCGCAAATGTGGCGATTTTAGAAAAAGTTCGATTTTATAGAGTGTAGTTTCTTTCACATTCAGGGTCAAATTCAATTTGAGCCTGAATGTGAAAGAAAAAAAAAAACAAACAAAACTAGCGAAACTCTGCAGGCATGAGGGGTGTCGATTATAAATACTAACGATCTAGTGTTTGGCTGTCAAAAAATTTTACTTTGGTTTAAATTTAATAAGATAATCACGAAAATTCACTAGAAATGCGACGTTGTCAGCCCAAGCGGGATGAACGCTCTTAAGTTGGTATGACATCTTGGCATGCAGAAAAGTCTCCTGAATACCTGCCGGTCTGTTCTGTAAAAATCTCACTGTGTAAACTTAAAACGATAAAGCTTACTATCTAAATAAAATCCTCCAGGCATATAGGGCGTGACAGCTTACATATTTATGCAATGCTCTGAAGGCCAATTCTCGTAATTTAAAACGTTCAAAATTTAGTCGCAGTCTCATCTCGGCGACAAACAAATGTCAAAACTTGTCAAAAATGTAGGGAATTTAAAGGTATTTTTGACAGATTGAGACTGAGATCAGACTGTGAACGTTCTTAAAATTACGAGAATTACCCCTCCGTTCACATAGCTGTCACTTGAAGTCACAAATGATAAACTAGGACCATCGAAGTAAAATAACTCCCCAGCAGCGCAGCTGTCTGTTCAGTTACAAAACGGTACGTAACGATATGAATCCGTCATGATTAACTTTTTTAAACAAATGAGTTCGCTTTCGAATGGAGCGGGTTCGAATGTAGGTTTCAAGCGTACAGAATAGTAATACATTAAACATATCCGACAATGTATTACCTACAGTCATCTTTTACATACATAATATGAATATCTATACAGGATTGAATTATGTACCGCCCGCGGGTCGAACCCGGCCAATCAATACCGGTTATCTCCCGGGAGTCGATTCAATTCCATTCGAAAATATATGTAGAAATACTATTACAAATTTGACTCCGCTGATAGAATATGTTAGTACTGGGAGAGTTGGACTTGACGTCGCTAATATGAGCGAGCGAGCGTAAAAACAAATTAGTTCGCTTTCGAAATGTATGAGGTCACTTTGGTGAGGCTCCAAGTGAATCCTACAAATCCTACTAATATTATAAACGTGAAAGTTTGTATGGATGGATGGGTAGATGGATGGATGGTTGTTTGTTACTCTTTCACGCAAAAACTACTGAACGGATTTGGATGAAATTTGGCACACAGATGGTTTGTAACCAGGATTAACATATAGGATACTTTTTATCCCGATATTCTTACGGGATCGAAACTTATGCGGGTGAAACCGCGGGGCGCAGCTAGTTCTACAAATATTATAAACGCAAAAGTTTGTGAGGATGGATGGATGTTTGTTACTCTTTCCCGCGAAAACTACGGAATGGATTTTGGTGAAACTTTACAATAATATAGATATGCACTATATACCTATATAGTACATATCTGTTAGATCTATGTAAATTTATGCTATTTTGTCACTCTCCTGTAAAGTTGATATTTTTAACTTACGTGGTGTTAGAACTTAAGCAGCGTTATGCCTATAGAGGTATGAGGGGGTGTAAAGTTCACTCATCCTTCATAGAAAAGGGGGGATCCTCCGACCAGACGGGTGTTGTGTCTGGCGGGCAACTGCCCAATGAATCATGTCGGGCTGTTGTTATATGCTAGTTGTCCGGTAAACTCTGCTTGCGAGATGCAGGATTTTGCGTGATATCAGTATGACGTGTTGTTCGCTTGTGGCGTTGTAGATACCGCTACATGCCTGAATACATACACACCCCTCTAAATAAAACAGTACAGTATCAATATTATCGTCCTTTATGTATTAATAAACATGACTGCTCATGACAGACACATACATATTGTATGAGCTTTGTGTTCAATACAAACAGTGTTGTCTTTACCTACCGAGTACGGAACCCGTGCTGAAGCAACAGTTCACGCTTGACGGATTTGTTGGGAGTTAACGGTACGATCAGACGTAACACTTGAAGTACGAAAATAGCCTTTATGGATCCGAGATAAAGGCTTTAAAGTCAAGTTACTACAGATTAGCGTTTGACTGTAGTATAGTAGGTACTGCGCCACACCCAGGTTTCAATTCCATCAGCATAATCTGCCTATAACGTTCCCACTGCTGGGACACAGGCCTCCTCTCTGTGAGAGGAAGTGGGCCGTAATCCACCACGCGGGCCCAGTGCGGGTTGGCAGATGCCACATGTCTTCGAACTTTTGGTTCTAGGACATGCCGGTTTCCTCACGATGTTTTCCTTTACCGTTTTGAGAGCAGTTAACTTGAACTACGAAAACCATCTTTATGACTACGAAATAAAGCTGTTATAGTCGATGAGCGTGTGGCCGTTGTACACACAAGTTTCAAAGCAATGCTGTGACAATAATAACTTAACATCACGCTTGTAAATCCTCGAAGGGTTAGGCAGGGGTGTACCTAAGAAAAGAAAGAAAGAAAAAGTATTTATTGCAACTCGCACAGGAAGATCATAAAACTAAACTAAACACTATCAAAATAAAAATACCAAATTATATTTAAGAAAAAAAGAAACAAAAAGAAAAATGAAACAGAAAGTCCTGTACGAGGCCAAAAGGCTCCTATCTCAGCATGATGCTATGTACGACATTTAAAAAATAAATGTTGCAGCGCTGGTATTCTGATAGGGCCCGCTGTGATGTCACGGGCAATTACAGTAATAAATAAATCAATGATATATTTTATTATTTAAATATACAGTGTGTAACTGAATTAATGCACTTTATGAAAGTAGTTCGTTGAGAATCCTTTACTGAATCGATATCTGTCATTTTTAATATAGGTAATGTTTTATCCCAAAAATAATGATAACCACTTAAATTACTGTCACACGTTCGCTGTACAGTCAAAACAAACCAAAACGGGTGAAATACCGACTACGCTAGACCCTTATACGTGTGCGACTGTGTGCATGCGCAGATTTGTAAATTGACCACAATTTTCTGCCACAATCAGGATAACTTATGTAATAAAAAAACAATGTTTTATAAATAATAATAAGAAATCAGTGTATGTATTATGATTATAACATAATATTCTAATTGGGCTGTTTGGTGGTGTGCGTTAATTCCGGGACATGTTGTATATAATTATGTAAAATATTATCAAATAAAATAAATAATTCATTCTTAATCCGCGCCAGACTTAACCTACCTTACCTATAGCCCACATTGCACCAGTTATGTTTAAGCCCCGTGTAATATAGAGTGCGAGCCACAACCACGTACAAATCTAGGCTCCGGGCTGCTACTGAGACTCACTACTGCTCGACCTGGGAATCGATACCAAGACCTCATGTTCAGCAGCGCTCGCTACCACTAGTCCAACGAGGCAGTAGTAAAATTTGAATTACAAAAACAGCCCTTATTGCTACAAAATAAAGGCTTCAAAGCTAAATTAACGTAAAGGTAAACTCTCTGCAGTAGGTACAGTCACGAGCAAAAGTATGTATACACTCGGCCTTATTCAAAAGCGATTTACTCCTTTATTTTTTAATGACATTTTATGTTGTTACGAACATAGCATTGTCGAATCCATACGTTTATGTAATGTGTCGTATTTCAATGTTGCATTCGTTATTTCACGAAAAAATCGCAATTGAAAGTTGTCAAGTATTGACATATTGGTTCTCGTGACTGTACCTTTTTTTTTTTTTTTTTTTTTTTGTTTTCGGGGGGAAACCTTCGAAAGGCACCCGACCTCCGGGGAGAGGGGTCGGGGAGTGTGGGATTTTTACCTCACTGAAACCACCCCGGTGATCACCATCCGCGCATAGGGGTGGTCCCGGTTCCTCTTAAAAGACCAACTCCGGAACCATCCCTGCGCAACGCCTGTAAGGCACATCCCTGGGGAGACTGTAAAGGGGCCTCCCCTAAGCCTTGCTATGCACGGCAGCACGTGACCACTGTGCCACCGTCTTCCCTGGGGTTTCTTGGTAGGCAGACAGAGTCCCCACTCTATGCGCCCGCGACCCCAAAGGTCCACCTACCTGTTCTAACACTGGTCTGCGTTCGCCAGTTCGGCGAATGGCAGCAACCTACAATGAAGCATTTGAACACATAGATATATTTACATGCTCTTCGAATAGGTTTCATAGCCTTTTGTATGAGACGCTTGAACTCTTAGACTAATTGTTTGTTGTTTTAAAAATACTGTTTTTTTATTTTTTTATTATTATTTTTTCTATTGTTTTTATAATATTAGCGTAACTGTCATGCATGAGCAGTTCACTTCCTAGTGACTAAGGTTTTATTTATTAATGGTAATCTGTGAACAGCGCTGTGGGTTACATTATTACTTAAGTAACTTGTGTTTTTCTGTTTATAATATTGCATAATGTAGCTGTTTGTTGTTCCTTTTTAATGAAATGAAAAAATTTAACAAATAGTTTACCAAGGTATATCGTATTACCCAGTAACTGGGTTGTGAACGTCAGATAGGCAGTCGCTCCATGTATGATACTGATATTAAGCTGCATCCGGCCCCAACATTGGGAAAAGGCTTGACAGATGATGACCTATATTATTATATTGTGGTCAGCTTCCAGTATAACCAGACACAGCTCGTTATTACACTTGGACCTGTTACTGACCTGAATGAAACCACAAACAGATAACTAGGTTAACACCTATCTAAACTTAGCCGAGTTGTCAAATTACGGGATTGTATCTATCCAACGACCCATGTCTGTCCTATCTAACAGACAGCTGTGGTCCTGGGAAGTTTGTTGCGCTACTTCTGCTTCCCAGCGAAAGCACTAGGAAGGTGATGAAGGGCGGCCGTTTTGGGGGACTGTCTTATGTAATTTTGACGTTCGAAAAGTTTTGATTATCGGCCTAATTTGAATAAATGACTTTTGATTTAACCTGATTAGCTTTTGAACACGGCTTCGCCAGTGGTAGAGGTCGGAAATTATCCCACGTGACCGTACTGCCCCTATACTAGGGATAAAATAATGCTATGTCCCATGTTTTATATATATATATTTCTTTATTAATTAATGGTAAGTTTATAAAAGTCTTGCTTATAAACTATGCCCCACAAAACCGTTTATCCCTGTGCCACATTTACTTTCTCCTGCAGTGGGATAATTCAATCAATCAAACTGCCTAGCCTTCTCCCAACTATATCAGGGTCGGCTTCCAGTCTACATGGATGCAGTCTAGCCAGTATGTTACATGGAGTGACTGCCTACCTGACCTCCACAATCCAGTTACTGGGTAACACGATACACCTGGGGACTGGTTGTCAAACTTTCGGCCTTCTGACTACCCTTAACGACTGTCAAAAATCTATGAATGACAGCTGGGACCAACGGCTTAACGTGCTTTCCGCGGAATGCATTTGTAGCGGTATTTACTACACCACATGCGAACAACGCGTCATACACGCAAATCCTTCCTCTCGCAAGCAGAGTTTATCGCGCAAATAGCATACATACAAACTTCCCGATATCAGTCGTTGGGAAATTGCCCGCCAGACACAACACCCGTTTAGTCGGAGGATCCTCCCCTTTCTATGGAGGATGAGTGACCTTTATACCCTGTTCCTCATACCTCTATACACTTATATATTTAGGTTCAGTTTTAAAAATATATACGAGAAGCTTTTAATTCTAAAGATTTGTATCTAAAGGAACAGATTATCTTTTCAGCTCTTCTCAAGCGTCATCTTTAAACTTGAGACTCTCAGCTGTCGTATTAAACGTTTGAAGGTCGCCAAGCAGAGTTGCTGTGTTCTTATTAAAAGAGTATTTGTGCTGGTATAATTACAGGCACGTGAGATATTTCAGCCTTGTTTTTGGGATGGCAACGCACCTGTAATGCTTCTGGTTTGTTATAATGAAGTTAGGTACCTTCAGGTTGTAAAAAGACCCATCAGTTAGCCGTGAACTACGCATTCTGTACATCCAACTAAGGGCTGATTTTGCCATCGCCAGATAATTTTTATTTGACGAATAAAATTGACGTTTGACAGTTTTTGTATGAAATAACTGTCAAAATTATTCCTCGAATGAAGTTATTAGGGGATTGAAGGTTTTTCAATCCCCTAAGCCCTAAGTAACTTTGTGCAAAAATAATTGCTAGGAAACTACCAACGAACGTATCGCATGCAAAATATTGGTACATGGGTCATGGGGGTATTTAAAGTTTTGTTTGGTATTTAATTGAAAACTTATTTTCGTTTAAAAACCTCCGTAAAAGTTGGAATTTTGACCTTCAATATCTCCGTAACAAGAAGGTTCCCGGATATCGTCCGGTACAAAAAAATGATTGCAATAACGGCGAGTACAAGTGACTCTCAGCTTCGTTAAGTGTCTTTTTACATTCGTTATATTATTTTTGTGTTATCTTTAAGACATAACCTTAAGAGTTAACAACTCAGTTTCTAAAGAATTGACAAAATTTATAAAAGCGCCATCTATCGCCGCGCTCCGGCAACTCTCGTTTATCAACGCTGTTTATGATGTCACAAATCGAGGAAGCAAGATGGCGTCCTTGGGAGCTGTTAGAAAATTTATTTTTTGATAAAGTATTACCGTTTTAACAAAATACTGAAGTTCGGCAGTTTGTGCGTTTATTTTTTTATAGCAGTTTAAAAAGTTTCGTTTTTATAACCTTCGAGTTTGATCGTTGATTGTTACAGATGTGTTTTTGTAAACGGAAATAATGATTATGTTATAAGTTTTGTTTGGTGTTAGCGTTCGATGGGCGTTTTTTATAGATATGACGTACAAAAGTTACAAAGAAATTTCGATATGTAAATAGGTAGGTAGATATTGGAACTTCTATACAGCGTATATCAGAAACATACATAATCAGCATAATATATAATGTTCCCACTTCTGGGACGCAGGCCTCCTCTCTTCCTTGGCAACCGACTTTACATGAATTATTTTTGGTGGGATTATTTATTACGGGGCGTCATATAAGATCTCTCATTAGATGACTGTGGTTACTTCAGCTGAACCACTGCTAACCCTAGACAAAATCCCTAGCTACGCCAATGCCTATACCTGCTGTTAAGATAAACTGGTAACATATTTTAGCGAAGTGTGTAGTACCTACTCATGAAAATGAATATCAACGACACTGAAATATGAAAAAAAATATAGTTACTTACAACCTGCTGTTCCCCACATTTTTATCGCGTAAGTTTTGCAGTTTTCCATAACTCAAGTGGCGGAAGTGCACATAATATTCAGAGGTTAAATTAAATTAGCTAGCGAAACTCTGCAGATGTGATGGGTGTCGTTATCTTAACACGTCAAACGAAAGAAAACAGATTTCCTCAACGAATACATCAAGTAACAAAACACCCAGCGGTCGTTGAACCCCGAAAAATCATCGAATCTTTTGTTGTTTTCATTTTATAGTGTTTAGATATCGAGGAGCCCGTGGCTGAATAATTACAGTGGCACGTTTCGATTGATCAGGTTAAGCTACACTTTGCCGTGGTCCGGATGTGGTGTGATGGTTCCATGGAGAAAGTTGTTCAGTTTGATGGTCTGTCAATCAATCAACTCAGCCTATCGCAGTCCACTGCTGGACATAGGTCTGTCCCAGGCTGCGACACCCTGTCCTCCGCCTTCCGCATCCAGTCTGTCCCAGCCACCTTCTTTAGGTGATCTGTCCATCTAGCTGGGGGGCGTCCCACACTTCGCTTGCCGATACGCAGTTTCCACTCCAGGACTCGTCGGCTCCAGCGGCCATCAGTCCTTCGACAGACATGGCCAGCCCATTGCCACTTCACTTTGCTTACTCTGCGCGATATGTCGGTAACTCCGGTTCTTTTCTGGATAATTTCATTCCTGATCTTATCCTTCGGAGTGACTCCAAGCATAGTTCGCTCCATAGCGCGCTGAGCGACCTTGAATTCGGGGACCAGGCCGACCGATAGTCTGTAGGTACCGCACCTTTAACTATAACCACGCATTTCTGATACACGCTGCACGCACATAGTCACTCGCATTTCGCAAATTATTGTAAAGCAAGCCTGTTGCCACTGTGTAGATGGCCCAGAGGACAGGGTGGAGCATACGGTGGAGATCTGCCCGGCTTGGGCGGAGCACCGCCGCGTCCTTGTGGCGGCGATCCGCGGCGGCGATCTCTCGCGTCCGGCCCTGGTCCAGGCCATGGTACGGAGCGAGAGTGCATGGGAGGCCGTCACCTCCTTCTGCTAAGCAGTAATGCTCGCATAGGAGGAGGCGGAGCGCGTGAGGGAGAAGTAATCTCTGCGCCCTTACGCCCCTAGTCGCCGCAGGAGACGCCCTGGACGGGAGTCAATAGCCGACTCCCGGCCATCGTAGGCGCGGGCTTGCGGGCGGCGAGCAATCGGCAGCTCGCCGCCAGGTAAAGACCAGGCCTGGGTCGACGGCGCGTTGTGTTCCACGCGCGCCTCAAAGAGATGTCAGCACGAATTGACGGGGTCCGCTAGGGCCGAGGCCTGCCAGGGCCGCGGGTTGTTCGAAAAAGATACCATGGCCCCTGGCACAGGCAACTGAAGAAACACGGTTGGGTTTTCGTCAGTAAAAGTTTGACACGCCCTTCCGCTCAGCCCAGAGCGGGAGAAGTCATATGATGATTTCCCACAAAAAAAAAAAATGGTCTGTACCGCACCTTTAACTATAACCACCCATTTCTGATACACGCTGCATACATAGTCACTCGCATTTCGCTAGTTATTGTAAAGCAAGCCTGTTGCCAACCCGGGCACAACTCCAGACTCCCATCCAACAAATTCAACATTTATATCTTAAAGAAAGCCTGAGTTTTAACGCCAGCGAAAACCATTACGTTCTGCAGATTACTCCCGTCAAGATAAAAAGTTTTTAACTTAATCTTTTTTTAAAGGGATCCTTTATCTTTTCGGCTGTCGGCAGTGAGGAGGTAAGGAGATCTTTGAAAGAAAGAAATAAAAAAGTTTATTTGGACACAGTTCGTGAAACACAAAATACAAAATTAATAAAATAAAAAATAATCCAACCACCAATATCTTTTTCCAACTATACATGTAAAGAAAGAAAAATTCGTTTATTGGTATTACAGTAACCGGACGGGCTGGTGGCCAAGTAATAACAGCCGCACGGATCGGTCGATCAGGTTAAGCTATGCTTGCTGCGGTTGGTCCGTGGATGGGTGACCATCTTTACATACCAAGACCCTCCGGGCTTTGGAAAGCACGCGGTCTTGTTTGTCGAGCGAAAATTGTGTTACGCTATCGTTCGCCGATCAAAAGTTTCGTCATCCCATCGTTTGTCGTGAAAACAATGTGCAACAAACGTGAAGTACCCCGTAGAGTACCTCGCAAACCTATAACACCTTTAGCCCCACCTGTTCGCCGTACAGTGTCTGGTGCTATTTCCCCTGTACTCCATGTGCAAACTCATAAGTGAACGCAGCGACCTGATTGACGTCTACGCAGACTCAATATCGACGTTTGTCAGACGTCATTAGTATTTTATTTAATATAATTAATTTAATTTAATCAAACAAATTAATATTAATATCTAGAATTTAAATGCACGATTAAAAATTTAACTTATAATCACAAAGAGCACTTTGCATGTGGTGTTTGCCTGTAATTGGTTGTGCAGTTAGTATTAAGACACAATTACTTGTATGTTCCTATTTGTATAATATCTGTAACTACTGTTGGTGAACTTTCATTCAATAAATCCCACTAATAATATAAACGTGAAAGTTTGGATGTATGTTTGTTATTCTTTCACGCAAAAACTACTGAACGGATTTGGATGAAATTTGGCACACAGATGGTTTATAGCCAGGATTAACATAAAGGATACTTTTTATCCCGATATTCCTACGGGATCGAAACTTATGCGGGTGAAACCGCGGGACGCAGCTAGTAAAAAATAAATAAACAATCAGTCGCACTAACGTACATCGAGCTGATGTCGCACCACTGATGGTCGACATATCGTACTGTCGCCCTAACATTTGTCGCGTATTTGTTTGTCGCTACTTTGATGCGGAGTCAAAAATGTAGGGATATTAAAGGTATTTTTGACGGATTGAGACTGAGATCAGACTGTGAACATTGGAACATTTTATATGCTTGAGTACGAGGCTTTTCACTACGTCGTATGTGTATATTTGTATGTCTATTTTAAATTGTAATGTACTTTTTGTTCGTGCAGAATAAACAATTTTTCTTTCTTGGACGTTTTTAAAATTACGAGAATTGCCCCTCTGATGGATTGCAATGTGTTGTTATTAACAGACAGGACGACGCTACTAACGTATCCTCTTCTCATAACGCTTTAGTTGCCTTTTACGACACCCCAGGGATAAATCGAGTTTTGAAGAGTCTCGACAAAAAGGTCTGAGCCGGCCACTCGTGACAAGGTTGGACATTTTAATTTTAACCCTTGGGGTACCCTTGGCGACCCTATTTCTTCGACCAAATACAGATTGAAACAATTTGTTTAAATGTACCTACACAAGTACCTGGTCAAGTAATCCAGCTTGATAGACACAAGTTTGAGAAAGAAGCTGACAGAAGGATCGATGCCAGACGGCTGATTATTTTTTCGCTATTACGACGTTGGTCCTTTGGAGAAAATTGTTCAGGTTGTTGGTCCACACCACTGATCTGTATTATAGAAGTATGCTGGACTAAATATACTATACACAATAGCTCCTTTCGCCGCGCGTGGGCAAGCCAATATGAGCCGATGTGTGGACGCCAGTGTACTTGTGCGGATGGTCGAGCTGTAGAACAGTGTACTTACGTACCTGCGTGTCTTTTTGAGTAAATAAACACTGGGCAGCCTGAGTACTCGTATGTGTGCAGTTAGGCGTGGTGTGACGCGTATGTCTGTGTTCCTTTACCTTTAGAATTAAGTACATAATAGTGTTAAGAAAAATAGCTGTGTCCACGAGAACACTGCCGACAAACTGTCCTGCAGTTTGGCAGAAGATCTGTGTATTCCCATCTGTGTACTCATTTGTTGAAATAAATAAAAAAATAAAAAATAAAGTTGTTTTTTGTGCCGATTCAAAGCGCCTCGCTCGAGCGTCTCAGGAATCAAAATTGGCAAATTGTTGCAAATGGCCGTCGTTTGGTTTTAGTAGGTATGTGTGTGATGATTTATATTCAAATTTTATTTGTTTCAAATTGACGTTATTTCATGTTAAACAAATATCAACTTTATTTTAATTCTTATTAAGTTGATTTCAGAGTGACTAGCACTATTGAAAATGTTATAAAAATGTTTCAAGTTGTAGCGTAAACTGAACTTTATTGTGTAGGAATTAAATTTATTTTTCCATAAACTCATATTTGTTTACATTTTTGCCGAATATGTCGCGATATTAGATTAGGTCTTAATTGAGGAATAAGACTTTTTTGTGTATTTGGTGTTTACTACGAGATATTTAGATTTAGAGTATGCCCATTTTGTAAAACTCGCTATCAAAAATATTAGTTCCACGGACGCTCACGTTGCTATCAGCGCCAAAATGGCGAAAATCAAATGTCTTCGTTTTGTGATCGATACCTAATGAAGTCTAGTGTACCTAGTTGTTTGTTATAGGTCCGTGGTCACCCTTAAATGTGACCACACATTGCTGATACACGGTGTATAATTCAACGATCCCAGTAACTTTGTGCAGACCTATTTCAGGCTATAAATAACATTGAATCGAATTTCAATAACCTAAACAACATCGACACAATGTTTTAGAGGTGTTCGGAGAATTGTCTAGAAACTAATTTGGTTATATGTTTAGTGTCGCGGACATTTTTTTTCTCAAGATATCCATCTAAAACTGTTCGGTCATATGATATTATTTGGCCTCTGACCAGCCTATAATGTTCCCACTGCTGGGACACAGACCTGTCTGTGAGAGGAAGCGGGTCCAGTGCGGGTTGGGGAATGTCACATCTCTTCGAATTTCCTGTTCTAGGACATGGCAGTTTCCTCACGATGTTTTCCTTCGCGTTTTGAGAGCAGTGGTGATGAAATAAATTACACAAAATAAAGCGCCTGTCTGGGTTTCAACCCACGACCTACAACCGACACCACTGGGCCACCATTCCTCAGTTGGCCTCTGGGGTGGACTTTTTTGACCCCAAAAAGGTCCAGATATATTCTATAACAGTAGGTTGAGGTCAGGAAGACTTTAGGAAGTACTTTAGCCATAGACAGCCTTGTTTGTAAGTTAAAAAGGCCGGATACAAGAAATCCGGATACAGGATAGGAAGGGGCAGTATACATAAATGAATGAAGTTGTTTGTACCTTGGACTGATATCCCGTGCTGTCCCCAGCTATGTCCCGGACGGCGCATCTCTTCCCATCCTGGGTGACAAATAACTAAAATATTATATCAGATGAAAAATAAACAATCACTACGACAGCTAAACATTTAGCTAACTACAACACATTCATAGGTTTATCATGCTTTGGGATAGGGGAGCTTATTTTTAACCGACGAAAAAAAAAACGGAGAAGGTTTTCAAGTCGACGCGTATATATATTTTTTTATGTATGACCACGCATAACTTTTTACAGAGTAGTCCGATTTTGATATATTTTTTATTGGAAAAGGTATACCCCAAAGTTGGTCCCATATAAATTTGGAAAAAAATCCAACCTTATGGGTGGGAAAATAGGGGTGATTTATTGTTCATTCACATATTTCAATGCAGAGTTGTGTATTTTTACTCTACTCAGTGCCACATATGCCTGCCCTTTGGCAAACAATTAGTAGATTATAACCACAAAAAATTATAAAATAAAAACTTTTTAACAAAAAAATTAAACCGCCAAAAAAACTGAAAAGCAAAAAATAATAAACCTTTTTTATTTAACCTTAATAACTATGTTCTTAAACTAATGTAAGTAGGTATACCTAAATAATTTGGCAATTTAGTGATCGTTGTTTATTGATTGTTTGGCGCCGACTCAAAATTACTTAGGTATACTTACATTAGTTTAAGAACTTAGTTATTAAGGTTAAATAAAAAAGGTTTATTATTTTTTGCTTTTCAGTTTTTTCGGCATTTTTTTTTTGTTAAAAAGTGTTTATTAATAGTGTAGAGTTCAGTTTACAACACAAGTTCAGTTCCGTTTGGGGTTGAAACACTAGGGCCATGGGCTCCGAGTGCACACTTAGTATTTCAAGACATCGCCAAGCGGTTGGTCGACTCGTCACGTGACGGGTTTGCCAATTTTTTGGCCAAAAATCAGCAATGCCATACAACGTGGCAATGCTGCCAGCCTTTTGGGCACGTTTCCTATTGACAGTGATACGGACGAATTTTTGATGACCTTTGATTATTTCCTCTCCTTTTTTATACAGGCTGATTTTTTAAAGACCAGACAAATTTAAGGATGTGGTACAGACCATCAAACTGAACAACTTTCTCCATGGGACAAATAGCGTAATCGCGAAAATTTTATCAACTGTCCCATAGAAAACTTCAATACCTACTCGACCTAAATGTATGGGACGGCTGAATTTTTATTCGCGATTACGATGTTGGTCCCATGGAGAAAGTTGTTCAGTTTGATGGTCTGTACCACATCCTTAAATTAGGCTGGTCTTTAAAAAATCAGCCTGTAGATGTACTTGTGCATATTATTATTTTAAGACTGTTAGCTTTTAAATTATGTAAATAATTTGAATTAAATAAGTTCAATTTGGATCACACTAGCGATATTACTTAGGGAACATCAGTTTCTTATTGTATGCCTTATTGCTACGCCAAATACATAGGATCAGTTCAGCAAAAATGCCAGGCAAAAATCATCTTTACAAACAGTTACTTTAAGTTTGACTGTATTTTGAACTACATAATATATTCCAACTCTATAAAATTGACACATTAGACTCGGATCTAATTTTTTTTTGTATTAATAACTTACTGCTCGACGGGATAAAGTTTACAATAGGGTAACTGGCTTGAAGGTTTGGTTTTAGTTCGAACTAGTTTTTTATTTAATAAGATGGTTAGTTTCTGACGCTGGCTTTCAACTGGACCAGAGATAATGAGGTATCACGGACGTAAGTAAGTTTTATAGATTTTGATATTGCTTGTTTAATATCTATACGGATGGATGTTTGTTACTCTTTCACGCAAAAACTACTGAACGGATTTGGATGAAATTTGGCGCACAGATGGTTTATAACCAGGATTAATATATAGAATACTTTTTATCCCGATATTCCCACGGGATCGAAACTTATGCGGGTGAAACCGCGGGTGGCAGCTAGTAGGGTCAATTATATCAGTCTCTAATTGCCTCATGCCTGTTAAAAGGTGAAAGGAAAGAACATTGATAATTTATAGCGCTTTCGCACTGCTTGTTGGCAGTTTCGGATAATTCAGAACTTCTGATCCCGATATATTCCCACGGGATCGAAACTTATGCGGGTGAAACCGCGGGGTGTAGACAGTTAGTTATAAGTAAGTATCACAGAAAAAAGAAAAAAACGACGTAAACAAAAAAACAAAATGGAGTGCGTAAAACAGCTTCAAAAGTATTTAATTATAATTAAAAGAAAAAAAATCGTGATTTGATTTAGTTTCGAAGCTATTTTCACCACTAGGTTACTATGTAGTTATTTGCCAATAACAATAGTTACTTTAGGGCTGATTTTTCAATCGACCGATAATTTTTATTCGTGGAATAAAATTGACGTCTGACAGTTTTTGTATGGAAGAATTGTCAAAAATTCAAAATTATTCCTCCGATAAAGTTATCTGTCGATTGGAAAATTAGCCCTTAAGGTGGATGCTCCAAGGTAGCCCGCGAAATTCAAATTTTCTTACGTTTTTTTGCAATTTGCTGGTCAGTACTAAGTTGTACGTTGATTAAAATATGAGTCGCGGCCGTAACTAATATGTATTTACAGAATTATAATCATTAAAGCCATTAACACAACTCTCTAAGATCGAGTAATCCTACTGAATGACTATTTCATGAAATCTTGACATTTTATGATTATGCTAACTTAACAAGTTGTATTACTGATTCTATCATTATATAATGAATGATATATGCATAACTTTATTATCATTGTATTACAGACGGATCCGGTGTCCCCTCTTAAAGATAATTTCAATTATATTGTCTTTCCTCTATCCTATTCGAGTATTTCAGTTTGGGTCGCAGTGTTTAAGAAGTAAGCGGTAGGCGATTTTTAATACGAAAATAGAAAGGAAAAAATCGTTTGGCTTTTTTTTCGTCGTGGAAGCGTTTCTCAATGCACTCTAGCCAATGTCCTTAGCCCAATTTATTTGGGGTCGGCGAACATGTCGTTTTCCTCCATGCTTCTCTATTAGTCGTTATCTAGGTAGTACCCTTTCTAACAATATCATCATTTACACTCAAACTCAAACTATTTATTTCAAATAAACCAATTACAGGTTTTGAATTGTCAAGGTCGGTCAGTCAAAAAGATGAAGCTAGTTGCCCATTCCAAAGCGTAGTAGGTACCTATGGAGAAGAACGGGCAAGAAACTCTTTTAAATCACTATAATATAGTTACAAAGTATTAATTAAATCATTAATGTTCAAAATTATGCATGTGAGAACGATGCAGCACGTTAAAAGCGTCCGTAATGAAAAGATAAAAAAAAACAATTCAAATATTAAATTAAATCAAAATAAGCCATGGCAGCAAAGAGTTGACCAGTCCCTACTGACGGCGCCCGTTCACGAACATGACGCATAGACTAGCACCATTCAGCTCGACCATTTTGAAGGGAGCTAAATGATCCAACACATGCGCCACCATCAGCGAGACATTAGAGTGAGCATGACATACTCTCAGCCGCCAAGGCACATTCAAGTCAATGAAAGACGTACCCAGTAATTGGTAGCTTTATAGTATGACATAGTACCTACTCACATACGTTCTATGCAATTATACAATACTAGGAGATTGAATTTATATAATACAAAAATAGTATTTTAAAATCTTCAGCAGCTCCAACAGTATGTAGGTAGGGTAGGCGTGTGGGAAGTATTTTCAAATGCTAATCAATTTATCTATGCGTCCTGTGGAGCAGGACCAGCGTTTAGTCAAGCATTTTTGTCAGCGGTGTAATCCCACAGCTATAATATGTTTGACACAGTCCATGCATCGCTTCTTTGATCTTCCCTTACTCTTATAGCTACTGACTTTTGTACTCAAAACGTTCCTCACGACATTTTCCTCATTTCACTGTACCACAAGCCCATACCATGACAACCGATTGCCACACAAATTTTCATCTACCGGTACTCTAGCCACTGTATTGTTTGTATTTTTAACCAGTCTTATCAAGAGGTCATCAATCACTTGCACAATATTGTTTACCTCAACCATGATGCGTACAGTACCTTTAAAGATACTACTTGAATATCTATTAGTATCTTTTTTGACATTCAATTAATTAACATCGGTGGACAATAATATTATATATTTATTTTTATCTTATTTAATTTTTTTTCTAATGGTAATAGCTAAAGTTACTTCAGATATTTTATTGGAATTGGTGTATTTTTGACTTCTTTAGATGATTTAATCTTAATTACTATGTGATTGTTATTGTAAGCCTAAGCGGCGGGACATAGCTGATCCTATTTTAACGTATTAAGAAATTGTATATAATTGTATAACCTACCTATGATCCACAATAAAGAACATGAATATATAGGTTTCGTATTAATGTGTAACTGGGTTGTGGAGGTCAGGTATGCAGTCTGTCTATGTAAAATACTGGTACTTAGCTACATCCGGTTAGACTGGAAGCTGACCTCAAGGTGGTTGGGACACGGCTAGATAGATGATGAGGCTAAGAATCAGCACTTTTCGAACGTCAAAATTACATAAGACAGTCCTCCAAAACGCCCGCCCTTCACCACTTCTTAACGCTTTCTCTGGGAAGAAGAAGTGGTGCGACAAACTTCCCAGCAGCATTATCTCATATCACTTGAAGCCTGTAATTATTTACGCATAGAATGCAACGCTCATTATTCGATGCTAAGGAAGGCGAATCACAGCTCACAAAATTGCGCTCGCCTGACCTCAGCCTTACCGGGTCAAATGGGGTGTTGAACTTTGTATATGAACAAAGTCGCGGGAAACTGCTCGTAAATAATGAACGAGTAACGGAAACCAATGTTAGTTATTATTTGTTGAATGCGCGGGAATTCATTATGGTTTCTTCTTCACTTTTAATCATTCTGTGAAAAAAAAAATCGACTGTCCACCTAATGGCAAGTGGTCACTGCCGCCTGTTCAGGTTACAGGGTGGCAGGGACATTGACACGCAAACCATTGTTACCATGGATTCAGTACATGAGTCTGAACCCCCCGCGCTGAAATTGGTCGTCAGATATTAAAAAAAAAAAGTTTTAATAAAAACAATGACGTGCATCTGTCGACTATTTCTGTTTTCAGCTCGTGATTATAGATCTAATTTGTTTTTATTTTTTATTCGAGTTAGGGTTGATTTTTCAATCGACACATTATTTTTATTCGTGGTAAAAAATTGACGTCTGACACATTTTGTATGGAAAAACTGTCAAAAATTCAAAATTATTCGTCGAATGAAATTAATCAG
The DNA here is from genome assembly GCA_947507525.1 of Apamea epomidion. NCBI lineage: Eukaryota > Metazoa > Arthropoda > Insecta > Lepidoptera > Noctuidae > Apamea > Apamea epomidion. Next base: position 1,571,641 of record OX382255.1, read on the forward strand.
GAAAAATCAGCCTTTAATTATCTTTTAGTTGTAGTTGTTGTTCGTTGTTTAAAAAAAAAACGTTACCCCACACTAGGAATTTCTCCTGTATCGTGGGTGCGTTTACAAACATTTAAACTCACATTTGTTCCGTGCGGGAATCGAACCCGCGACACCTACCTACCATTGCGCCTACCGTGCCGTCAAGTACGCACGTATTTCTGTGACTAATAATTCTATTTTTCTGACTTTTTTATGTAATTTATTTTAGGCCTGAGCCAAAGATAAATTATGAAAAAAAAGTCGCTCCCCGCTCGTAGCTCGCACCGCTCCCGACCGGCGAAGCGTGCCAGGACGTTCGTTTTGCTTCTTTTTCTAAAAGCTCTTGTTTTTTTAATGTTTCACTGCGAATCTTTTCTCAAAGGCACACTGGCTTATTCAGCGGAAACACGCGGCCATTGAATTGGCGCGGGCGCGTCAAACGAAGCGGTTACTTTATGTTTTGAACACGAATATGAGATGACAGTTTTCCGTGTTTTGTTTTTTGTAGAGAATCTGCTTTCGTTTCGCTTTTTTGTAACACATTAAATGAGCATCTGTTTAAGGGGCGAATACACGTACTATCGTCAAAATCTATATCTGACCACCGTAAGGACTATTCCTGCTTGCAGCGCATATTACTAGTCGACCTAAAAAGGACCCTCTTTTGTTTTACTTACGGACGACGTGTGGTCATCATGTGCACGGGATTTTGTTTTCAAAATGGTCAGATATAGGTTTTTGGCGATAGTACCACAACCACACCACATTGCTGTGGAAATGAAATTGTTTATTCTGTAAATTGGATATCGGAGTCACTTTTACGCGTCATTATAAAAAAATAAAATAAGTTCAAAATCGTTCTAAATCTAATCACAATCTCATCTCAGCGACAATCAATGCCAGAAACTTGTCAAAAATGTAGGGAAATTAGACATATTTTTGAAAGATTAAGACTGAGATCTGAAGGCCAATTCCCGTAATTTAAAACGTTCAAAATCTAGTAGCAGTCTCATCTCAGCGACAATCAAATGACAAAAACTTGTCAAAATGTAGGGAAATTAGACGTATTTTTGACAGATTGAGACTGAGATCAGACTGTGAACGTTTTTAAAATTACGAGAATTACCCCTCTGATTTTGAACGTTCTTAAAATTACGAGAATTGCCCCCCTGACTAGCTGTCAACCTTGCCGACTGGTTTATCTTTATGACGTATTAATCGTATAAAACGCAACGACTTTCCGTTGGTGCGGTTATAACTTGAGAACCACTTACTCGATTTACGTGATTTCTGTTTTAATTCATAGATTAAGTTTTCTGGCTGAGTTCCAGGCCGTAGGTCCTAACAAGTAAACCTGTCGGAGCAGTTAGTTCTCGCTAATAAATACTAATAATATAGTTATTGTTAGCTTTGGCACAATTTTTATGAATATTATAAAAACGTTTTTTTTATAAATTTTTTCTTCGTAAAGGAATGTATTGATTTTTCAATAGTCAGATCTTTTAACTGAAGAGTAGTAATATTGCCGTTTGACAGCTTTTGTATAGAAAATATGTCAAACTGTAAATCTTCAGATAAAAATCATCTAACTATTGAAAATTCAGCCATGAGAAAAATAATTAATGTCAGAGTTTGTGAAGAGTTTTGTTACTCAATCACGCAAACATGGCCGAACGGATGTGTCACTGATGCTGCGGCCACCTCCTGGGCTCAAATACTTTATTTTTATTTATCACAAGTATACATAATTTTTTGTTCTTGTAATTTTACTCGCCAAACATTCCAGCAACTTTTTTTTTTTTTTTTGCCAAGACTACCATCGACACGGAAGAAGAAAATGGAGGACATGGAATAGGTCGCTAATGTAGAGTTTTGTCTGCCGAAGACGACCTCATATGATGCAGGCCGGCTATATTTTAGCGCGGATTACATTCGAACGTTCAAGCTAGTGTCAGATATTTTAATTAGGATGTTGGTTTAGAACCGTGAGTTGTAATTTAGACAGAAATATGTAAAGACGTTCTTACAATATAATGTAAAGGAGTCCTATAGTTGTTTGATTCGCGTTGCCTCGGAGGGATCTTCTAGCTCTCTATAGTACTTCTAATCCGAATACATGAACAAGTGACAATCACTATTCTTACTGTAGACGACAAATCGATTGTTTTTCCCTATTTCAATTTTCCTCGGGCTTATTTTTCAATCATCTGATAACTTTATTCAAGGAATAATTTTGAAATTTTGACAGTTATTTTATACAAATACTGTCAAACGTCAATTTTATTCCTCGAATAAAAATTATCTGGCGTTGGAAAAATCAGCCCTTAGCTGATTAAATCCGTTTTAGTTTCTAAGACAGCTGAATCATTTTCCTAGGATTGGAGCTTCATTGTGTCGACTCTTTTGGTGATAGCAACTGTACGGTTCTGGTTTATAAAAAATGTCGTGACTGGGAATTAGTCTGATGGACTTTGGTAATCTCCTCACCTGGATGAGAGTTATTCTGGGCCTTTTTGGCGCAGCCGTGAGGCACACTTTCCTGATAATTTTCTTACATCGGACTTCACATTTTTTATTTAATCTTTTATTTTTTTTATCTTATTGTTTGTTTTGTCTGATGTATATGTCTGGTGTATTGTGTGTCTTTTAGTTTGTGCCAAATAAATGTATTTTCTTTCTTTCTTTCATTCTTGTATTACTTGTGTGGACACGACAGAAATACTATTAGGTACTACTATAGTGGCGCCATCTACATCGCCACATGCGAACTACGCATCATACTGACGTCACGCAAAATCCTGCATCGCGCAAGCAGAGTTTACCGCGCAACTACCATATATACAACGTCCCGACATGAATACCCGCTATACTATTGACGTTTATAAGTCCATTCTAATAGGAAAGTTATAACCAAGAAGTCAGACGATCAATGGGCCAAACATACGACCCAGTGGGTGGACGGAGATGGCGGGATGAGCTGGACTCTTTTCATAAAGATTGGTCTTGGCAGCTCTGGACGGGGAGAGGTGGAATGAGAGTAGCCTTTGCTCAGCAGTGGGACATTAACGGCTAATAAAAAATAAAAACAAGAAGTGCCTAAAGTGAGCTAGCACTTTCATTTTCACCAAAAAATAGGGGGTTCCTAAAGTCTGGAAACGTCGAAGTTTTTAAGTGTCAATTAAACCTCAGTACTAGGAAACGGGCAGTCGCTGTTTTTGGTTTAAAAATGCAGTTTTATTTAAAAAAAATTTTGAGCAGTTTTTTCAAGACTTTGGTTTCATTAGGCGAAGGTTCTTTCAACCATTAAACTGCGGGTCATTTTGTAACAGTATCAGTAGGAATGGTTTTCATTTTGACAGTTCAACAACATTCATTGCGTTATTTACATTGTTGAGCAGACAATTTTTTCGAACATACGAGGCAATAGATTAGCAATAAATGGATTAATAAATTATCTGTGTGGCAATTTTCGTCCAAATCCGTACAATAGTTTTTGCGTGAAAGAGTAACAAACATCCATCCATTCATCCTCACAAACTTTCGCGTTTATAACATTAGTAGGATTATGTGTAGTTTATATTGATGGCTCACCCCTTATATTCTACATGTCTGCTCAACTCCTCGGGGAATACAGGTGCTAAGTTACGTCATATTAGTTACTGTATTTAAAAAAAAACAACAACTAAAGCTGAGCTCTCAAACCCAACAAACAGATCACTTATTATAGAAATCCCGGGAATGTAGCAAAGCCCCGGTATCGGGCGCCCCTCTAGCGATTTAAGGGGATTCGAGAGCACCTCCCTAGTTCAGGGTATCGATTGAGCAGGAATTCAATTTCGTGAGTGTATAGGGGTGCTGAAAATGAACATAAATAAATTATTTTCGGAGGAGATTTTGTACTGTGAGCTGCTTTTGTTTGTGTGTCAAAGTCAAATTTAGATAATACCGTTTATGGTGCCGATTCCCCTGTTCACAAACTATACTAAATTTATGTTCAGTGCATCTTTTTCTTTCTATTTCTTTAAGAAAAGGACAGAAGACAAACATTGGTTTAGTCCTGTCAAATTAGTCAGCGCCTGACGTAAATTGACGTATTTTAGCAGCCATGTTTTTAATCACGTCTAAACTGTCTATGGAGTATCTTAATATGGTTATAAACCATCTGTGTGCCAAATTTCATCCAAATCCGTTCACTAGTTTTTGCGTGAAAGAGTAACAAACATCCATCCATCCATACAAACTTTCACGTTTATTATAATATATTAATAGGATTACCCATTTCGCTTTGATAAGTGCTTGCCAATTACCTTTCTAAACAAATAAGTTGCTAAAAGTTTCTAAATCTCAGTGATCACCGCACAAACTACATAACAAAGAGTTCTTCTAAGTATTACTATTAATAATGATAAATGATAAATGATTTTATTTTTGTAAGTAGGTTTGTACAAACACTTTTACACGTCAATCATATTTTAAAACTAGATGAGGTCGGCGTTTCCTATCTGACTAGTCTGAGAAGAAAGGCCGAAACAAACTCAGAGGTCACGGTCTCTTTTAAAGTCCAGACATAATCTTGGTCAGATCATATGAAGACCATGTAGATCGATGGTGAAATTAAATTCATGGGCATCCTTTTAAGGGGTCATTGTACTCCATTATGAACAACTTTTACTATGGGACCAAACCTGAAATCGCGAAAAAGAAATCAGCTGTTCTCTATATTTATGTTCGCATAACTCGTCAAAATGTAGGGAACAGCTGATTTTTTTTATATCAATGACCCCTTGAAAGGATGCCCATGAATTCAATTTCACCCTGTATAGAAGATAGATAGATTGCTTTATTTCAGTTTGTTTTTCAGGATTTCCTGAAATTCCATTTCCGGTATTCTGAATTTCTAATTCTAAGAAATTACTTGTTAATTCAATTTAATTATAAAGGCTCCTTTGCACGGGGTGCCAGGGCAGAAAACCTCCACGTGTGCCTGGGGACTGGAGTTCCCTTCTGGATACGTCCGGGGGGAAGACCAGTTTTCGGCCCGGTGCATCCTGGGGTGCGGGCAGCTATTTCTCAGTGGGATTTTTTCCCAATGAGATATCGCTGCCCGCATGCTAATGTTCTGCCAAGAGGAACGCTCCACACAAGCCGCTATGAGGAGCAGAGCGGCTACTGTGTGGAGTAAGAGCGGGCCTGGTGTGCACTTACCCTGCCGCCGGGCAGGCAGGAGGGGATAACCCCCCCCTCCTGCCACCGTTAATATCGTAGCCCCGAAGATTGTCAAGGTCATGTCTCTGACTTTTGACGGGGGTCGAGGGTCTTGGCTTAACCGCCCGGACCGCGAGGAAGATTAACCTCTATAAAAAATTCCCCAAACCTCCAAGCGGCGGCGCACCGTGAGGGAGGTAGTAAGCTTGGCTAATGGGTAGCTTGATTTAGTCACTAGTGCGAACCACATAATTTGAGCAGGTACCTAAAGTTTTATACTCGTGGGAACAAAATGGATAAATTTTTAAAAAAAACCCAAAACCCAACAGACGAAAGGAGGAGTGATGCGGGGTCGGAGTCCGACGCCGCATCTGGAGGAGGGAGCACGGGAGGCTCAGTGAGCTCTCGCCGTGACCAGAAGACGGCCGCTGCCAAGAGAAAGGCACAGGGCAAGCGGCCAAGGTCAGTGGACGGCCAGGGGTCGTCCTCTGACTGGGAGCTGGCTTCGGCCAGGAAGATCCCCACCAGCAGGCGCGGAGGAGCCCGAGAGCGAGGCTTAGGGAGGGGGCTCACTGCTCGGGAGGCGGCTGAAAAAGCGAAGGAGCCCGCAAAAAAGGAGGGGGGGACCGGTCGCGTGGTCGAATCAGGGCCCTCAAGCGACGAGGCGGCTGAGGTAAGCGGTGGCCCTGAAGCGGACCGCATAAAGAGGTTTGCGGCGGTCGTGGAGGCCGCGATCCGGGACGTGGCCCTTAAGAAGTTGCAAACTTCGAAAAACAGGGCCATAGTCTCGGCAAAGGCCTCCATCTTGGCGGCAGCGGAGGCCATCCACTTCGGGCCTCCGCCGGACGGCATGTCGGAAATGCGGGCGGAGGTGGCCCGCTTGACGGCTGCCATGGAGCTCCTCCGAAAGGAGAACGAGGAGCTCCGAGCGGACCTGGCCGGGCTGCGAGCAGCCGGCCCCCGGGTAGTGCCGCAGGAGGGGCCGCAACAGGGGCGGCCAGTACCTGCTGAGGACCGGGTCCTGAACCTGGTGCGGCAGGAGCTGGCTGCCTTTCAGAGCCGGTTCTCCGCCCTGGAGGCCATCGTCCTGCGCCCCCCGCTGGCGGCGGACCGGCCGGCCTCGGGCCAGCGGAAGGCGGTGTCGTATGCTGCCGCCGCGGCTGTCACAGCCACGGCCACGGGGCAAGCAGCAAAACGGACCGCCCCGAAACCCGCTAAGGCCACAGCCCCAGCCCCAGCCCCAGCCCCAGCCCCTGCCCCTGCACCGGTGGCGAAACGGCCGCCCCAACCGCCTCCTGCATCGCGTCCGGCCGACGCCGATTGGCAGGTGGCCGGGCAGAAAAGGAAGGCGAGCAAGGCTGCAAGGGCGGCCAAAAGAAGAGAGAGGCGGCAACGGCGCAAGGAGCGAGGCGTCGCGGCTAGGCTTCGTGCCCCAAAGACCGCAGCTGTAGTGATCACACTACAGCCGGAAGCGGAGAAGAAGGGCATGTCCTACCGCGACGTGCTTGCCAAGGCTAGGGCGGCGGTGAACCTGCAGGAGCTCGGCGTTGCTGAGGGCATCCGGCTAAGGGTCACTGCGACTGGGGCCCGGATGCTGGAGGTCCCTGGTGCGGCTAGCGGCCCGACTGCTGACGCTCTGGCCGAAAGGCTTAGAGCGTCCTTAAATGCGGACGAGGCCCGAGTGTCCAGACCCACCAAGAGCGCTGACGTGCGCATTCTGGGTCTGGATGACTCTGCGACGGTGGAAGAGGTGGTGGCCGCCATCGTTAGGACTGGGGGATGCTCTGCCGAGCAGGTGAGGGCGGGCACTCTCCGTCCTGACTCCACGGGGATGCAAGCCATCACGGTGAGCTGCCCCGTGTCGGTGGCCCAAAAGCTAGCCGGGGAGGGCCGAAGGCTCCTGGTGGGCTGGGTTTCCGCGCAGGTGAAACTGCTGGAGCCCAGACCTCTGAGGTGCTTCCGCTGCCATGTGGGCAGCCACGTGGGGGCTAAATGCACCTCGGAGGTGGACCGCAGCAATCTATGTTTCCGCTGTGGTCAGCCCGGACACAAGGCCGGCTCGTGCAACGCCATGCCGCACTGCTATGCATGTGCGGCAGCCGGCAAGCCGGCCGATCACCGGGCTGGGAGCAAGGCGTGCGCTCCACCCGCCAAAGCCAGGGGCAGGGGCAAGCCCTCCACCACCGCCGTCGCCGCCGCAGCCGCCGCCACCACCGCCGTCGCCGCTGCCGCCTCCACCGTGACCGCCGCCGCATCTGCCGTGGCTGGGCCCTTACAGGGGGATCGGGAGGCTGATATGGAGTGCTAATATAGCACCATATCGCCTCCTCCAGGCGAACATCAACCACTGCGCCTCCGCTCAGGATCTGTTGCTCCAGAGCATGGCGCAGTGGTCGATTAACATCGCCGTGGTCGCTGAGCCGTACTTTGTCCCGCCCAGAGACGACTGGGTGGAGGACCTGAGCGGCTCAGTGACCCTAATTTCGTCGGCCGCCGCCGGTACCCCGTCCCTCGAGGCTGTCAAGAGAGGACAGGGTTGCGTGGCAGCACGGTTCGGGGAGATAGTCGTGGTTGGGGTATACTTCTCCCCGAGCCGAACTCTCGCCGAGTTCCACAACTCCCTCGCGGAGTTGAGAGTCGTCGTCGTCGGATTCCGTTCCCTCCCCGTGCTTGTCCTCGGGGACTTCAATGCCAAGAATGTGGCTTGGGGTTCCCGGCATACGGACACACGGGGCAGAATGGTGGAGGACTGGGCTCTGGAGACAGGCCTGGTCGTCCTAAACCGGGGTTCGGTCCCAACATGCGTGCGGATGCGGGGTGAATCAGTGGTGGACATCTCGTTCGCCAGCCCCGCCTTGTCGCCGCATGTCGTCAACTGGCGTGTCTTGGAGGAGGTGGAGACCTATTCCGACCACCGGTATATCCGGTTCGACGTCTCCGCCCAGACCTCGAGCGCGCCGGTCCGACCGACCCTGGGTGGTCCGCGGTGGGCGCTGAAGCAGCTGGACCGGGAGCTCCTCCTGGAAGCCTCGATCGTGCAGGCCTGGGTGTCACCACCGGACAGGCCTGCTGACATCAACGACGAGGCAGAGTGGTTCCGGGAGGCCATGTCCGAAATATGTGACGTGGCAATGCCCCGGGTCCGGCCCGGACGCGCCCGGCGCCAGGTGTACTGGTGGTCGCCGGAGTTGACGTCTCTGCGCGAGGCGTGCGTGGCTGCGCGACGCCGGTACACCAGGCACCGCAGGCTCCGTATCCGCCCTCCGGATACGGAAGCCGTGCAGGCGGAGCTGTACGAGGGGTACAGAGCGGCGAAGACCGCCCTCCGAGCGGAGATCTTGCGGGCCAGGGGGCTGGCCCGCGAGGAGTCGCTGGGGACTCTGAACAGAGACCCGTGGGGACGCCCCTACAAGATGGTGCGGGATAAACTCCGCCCATGGGCTCCCCCGCTGACGCAGAGTCTCCGGCCCCAGCTCGTGGAGGACGTGGTGAGCGCTCTGTTCCCTTCGCGTGGGGAACATACTCCCCCGTCCATGGCTCCGCCTCCTGCGATGCCAGATGCGGACCACACCGACGACGACGGCGATGCTCCGGAGGTGACCGAGGTAGAGTTGAGAGTGGCGGTACGTAGGCTGAATGCCAGAAACACCGCCCCAGGACCCGACGGCTTACCTGGAAAAGCCTGGGTCCTGGCCTTGGAGGCTCTCGGGCCTCGACTAAGGGGGCTACTAAGCGCATGCTTGGAGAGGGGCCGGTTCCCACTTCGTTGGAAGACGGGGAAACTGGTCCTCATCAAGAAGCCGGGGCGCCCTGCGGACTCTCCGTCCGCTTACCGGCCCATCGTGCTGCTCGACGAGGTGGGCAAGCTTTTTGAAAGAGTAATTGCAGACCGCCTTGCCGGGCAGCTGGTGCGGGTGGGGCCGGATTTGGCGGACAGCCAGTTTGGTTTCCGCAGGGGGCGCTCTACGGTGGATGCCATCATGCGCGTGCGAGCCCTCACGACGGGGGATGCTGTGGCCCGGGGTGGGGTCGTCTTGGCGGTGTCTCTAGACATCGCCAATGCCTTCAATACCCTGCCCTGGAGTTGCATCAGGGAGGCACTCGGGTATCACCGGATGCCGACCTACCTCCGTCGCATTGTCGAGGCCTATTTGACGGACAGGGCCGTCATCTACCCCGGTCACCGGGGAGAGTGGAACCGGCGAGAGATGTCGTGCGGTGTCCCACAGGGATCGGTCCTAGGGCCGCATCTGTGGGATATCGGGTACGACTGGGTGCTGCGCGCCGACCTCCCTGATGGCGTCAGCGTAGTTTGCTACGCTGACGACACGCTGGTCCTGGCGCAGGGGAGGTCGCACCAGGCGGCGGCCGAAGCAGCGACACGCGGGGTTGCGACAATTGTCGAGAGGATCCGGCAATTGGGACTCGAGGTGGCATTGCACAAATCTGAGGCCATGTGTTTTCATGGTCCTCGGGACGCGCCACCGTCGGGTTCACAAATAACGGCGGGAGGGGTTCACATCGGCGTCGAGCTGACGATGAAGTACCTGGGACTCGTCCTCGACAGCCGGTGGAATTTCGTGGAGCACTTCCGACGTTTGGCTCCAAGACTGGAGCGGGCCGGGGCTGCCTTGAGGCGGCTCCTTCCCAATCTAGGGGGACCAAACGCCTCCTGCCGGAGGCTCTATGCGGGGGTCGTGCGGGCCATGGCCCTTTACGGGGCACCGATATGGGCGCGATCTTTGAGGCGGCGACCAGCCCGCCGGTTGATCGCGTCCCAAAGGGTCATGGCTGTCCGGCTCATTCGTGGATACCGCACGGTCTCCGCTGAGGCGGCGAGCCTCCTTGCCGGATTGCCGCCATGGGATCAGGAGGCCAAAGTCCTCGCCCACATATGGGAGTGGCGAGAGGAGGCAAAACGCCGGGGCGTTGCTCCGCTGCCGCGAGAAATCACGGCACAGCGGACAGAGCTCCGGCGGGATCTCATGGCGGCATGGAGAGTGCGATTGTCGCAACCCAGCGCTGGGCACGCCACAATTGCGGCGATAAGTCCCCTCTTTGAGGAGTGGCTAGAGAGGCGCCACGGCGCCCTCACCTTCCGCCTGACGCAGGTCCTCACCGGACACGGTTGTTTCGGGAGGTTCCTGTTCAGGATAAAGCGGGAGGAAACGCCAGGGTGTCACCACTGTGGGGATCGCCCGGAGGACACGGTGGAGCATACGGTGGAGGTCTGCCCGGCTTGGGCGGGACCCCGCCGTGTCCTCTTGGCGGCGATCGGCGGCGGCGACCTCTCGCGTCCGGCCCTCATACAGGCCATGGTCCGGAGCGAGAGTGAATGGGAGGCCGTCACCTCCTTCTGCGAAGCAGTTATGCTCGCGAAGGAGGAGGCGGAGCGTGCGAGGGAGAGGCAATCGCTGCACCCTCGCGCTCCTAGCCGCCGCAGGAGACGCCCTGGACGGGAGTCAACAGCCGACTCCCGGCCACCGTAGGCGCGGGCTTGCGGGCGGCGAGCTATGGGCAGCTCGCCGCCCGGTAAGGACCAGGCCCGGGTCGACGGCGCGTTGTGTTCCACGCGCGCCTCAAAGAGCTGTCAGCACGAACTGACGGGGTCCGCTAGGGCCGATGCCGCCGGGGTTGCGGGTTGTTCGAAAGAGATACCGTGGCCCCTGGCACAGGCAACTGAAGGAACACGGGTGGGTTTTAGTCAGTAAAAGTCTGACACTCCCTTCTGCTCCGCCCAGAGCGGGAGGAGTCATTTGATGATTTCCCACCCAGAAAAAAAAAAAAAAAAAAAGGCTCCTTTGCACAGACACGACCTGTCGCGCGATATTGCGATGTCTATCGCTATGAAGTCGCGCCCGATTAGACTCGCATGATGATAATATCCGTGTTCACTAACAACACGTTTTTATTTAACCATTAATTTAGATGTCGCCTAACCTAAAATAATGTCTAAATAAAAGCGTTCTCTTGGATTTTCAACGCACGGCTCAGCACGAAGAGTTGAAAATCCAATAGCTCGCTTTTATTTAAATCGACATAGTGATTTCTTATTGAGTAGTCTCATCAGAGGGTCCCAATCTGTATAGTAATTATTATTCACCGCGTAATCTTTCCACGTGCAGACCTCGTCAATATCGTGTCCTGTGGAAACCCCTGTAATGGCAAGGATTCAAAATATCAACCGTACGGACAACATGTATTTTGACAGTTCAAGCCACGCCAACTTCGCGTTCATTTCGCGTGGTTTCGTTCTTTGTGTCATAGAGAATACGTTAGTAGCAAATGTCGTGATTAACTAAGGAGTTGACGTGGTTTCGAAGTAAGGAATCGTTAAGTGGTCATAGTGAATTAGGGCTGGCAGGGTGACTTATCAACAATAAGATATGCTGTGCCTAGCTAATATCACTTTTGCTATGTATATTGTATATGTTGCTTATTTTTTAATCAATCAAAATGAAATCAAGTCAGAAGTCATTTATTTAAATTAGGCTGAGAATCAGCACTTTTCGAACGTCAAAATTACAAAAGACAGTCCCCCAAAAACGCGCGCCCTTCACCTTTTCAAATGCTATGTTTCTTTTAGCAAACAAGTTCGAGATGTGCTCTGCGAGTCAGTATCTACGTATTGCGTCAATATTCTACTCAAGAAGGAATCGCGGTGTCTAGCATTCGCGACACGTTATCTCGCTCGACTAACTGCTCCTGTGTGAGGAAACCTTAATCCCCTGAAGCTAATTCCATTGCCCCGAATATAAATTAACAAAATTATTAACAGAATAATTTTAGGAAATTGAATATGTACAGAGATCTGTATAAGCCCGTTGAATGCCGTAATTACAGACACAATTAATAAGCCATTGTGTCTCGCGTGGATCTACGTTCCGGTATGCGAAGGGTTAATAAAGTAAATACAATAGAATATCACGCCTCGATTTTTCGAAGGGGTAGGAAGGAAGTGAGTTAAAACGGCAGTAGCGAAGAGGTGGTCTAAGCTTAAAGACTACCTACTCTGTTTTGGGATCCAGTACAATTTCAATTGGGAATAACTTACTGCAGAATAAATCACAAAGTCTCCTAAATCTGAAGAGGCTTTGTTTTAAGTTCTGTATTATAAGAACTATGATAGTAGAAGAGCTTTGGTAGATTCATGAATGGGATTGCCAGTTGCAGAGTAGGGAGAGTTTTTAATAATATTTTAGTTTTTTTTTTAACGTTTTGTAATATTTAATTTTTTAATGATTTTTAATATTATTATTTTTTTGTTTTTTAATGTAATATTTTAATTTTTTAATGATTTTTAATATTTCAATGTAACAGTTTTGTTTTTTACTAAGACGTATAATGGACTTATGTCTGAAATAAAAAGATTTTTTTTAATTTTTTTTTTTTTTAGCTTCAAGGTACAGAAACGATGTGAACCCTGCAACTGGAGTTCTATTAGTATTATGAATCATGATTGGCCGAAGCATTATTGTTTTTTATTTAGTACTAACATAAAGTTTGTGCTTTCAGATACGTGTTTAGTTAACCTAAGTAATACTGATGGTCTAAGGCTGCATTTCCACCAGAGATGTGCTATCCATGTGCTACGAAACGATGTGACCATTTCCACTAATGCTAAGCTGTGTTGCGGAGCGAGTAAGATGTGCTATGAAGAAGCGCCTGCGATGCGTTGGTGATAATCGTGCGCATAATGTGAGTACTCTGCTCTGCACATAGCTACACCACTCGCGCATCCATAGCCCCCATCCATAGCACGCATCTTTTCATATAAAAACATAAAAAATAAAATTGCGAAATATTCGCCAAAAATGTAAACAAATAGGTATGAGTTTATGGAAAAATAAGTTTAATTCCTACACAATAAAGTTCAGTTTACGCTACAACTTCATACATTTTATAACTTTTTCAATAGCGCTAGTCACTCTGAAATCAACTTAATACCCATTAAAATAAAGTTGATATTTGTTTAACTTGAAATAACGTCAATTTCAAACATAAATAAAATTTGAATATAGCTTAGTAGAACCCGTTTCCACCAGTACTATGCTATGTGGACCAATGAATATGATTGGTGGATATCAAACGCATCCTTAGAACGTAGCATAGCACATCTCTGGTGGAAAAGCAGCCTAAGGCGTGCCTGAGGACATGAACGGCGCAGGAGGGCCGTTCTGGCAACACCGAGTGAAGCTACTTCGAGTGCTGGCAGGAAAGTTTTGGAAGGAGGGAACTTCCATAGAGACCCCGCAAACGTTGTTTTGCCATATAAATTATTTCTAGCTGCCCGGCGCTACTTCATTCGCGTGGTGTCCTACCCCCTACCCTACTCCTACACTACTCCTACCCTACTCCTATAAGTAAAACGCTTATTGATTGATAGAACCTAGCGGACCCGGCAGACGTCATCCCACCCGAAAAAGCAGCGCCACCTACCGGGTCCAATTATGTATACAAACCTTGTCCTGACAATAACGAACACAAAAAAAAAGAATTATCCAATTTGGTGCAATCGATCGGAAGTTATGCGCGTACATACATTTCGAAGATCCGTTTTTATTTATATAGATAAGATGTGCTTTTGGAAAAAAACAGGAATTGAACCAGGAACCCGTTGGGTGCGAGAAGTACAGAAACGGTCGAAGTGGAGGTGCTTGGAGGAGGCCTATGTCCAGCAGTGGACGTCTTTCGGCTGAAATGATGATGTGTTTTTGTGGTGTACAGTAAAGTATATACAAAAGTATAACACGATACCCCTTGGTAAGACTGGTTGTCAGACTTTCGGGCTTCTGACGACCCGTAACGACTGCCAAAGATCCACGAATGACAGCCGGGACCAACGGCTTAACGTGCTTTCCGAGGCACGGAGGGGTTTCCGTATGTAAATACCACCTATCGACGGATTGACCGCGGCAAGCGTATTACTTCGTATAGCTTCGAGCCCATCTTCGATAATCCTGCTAAACCTACTTCCTACTAATATTATAAACGCGAAAGTTTGTGAGGATGGATGGATGGATGGATGTTTGTTTCTCTTTGATGGATTTTCTTTCACGCAAAAATTACTGAACGGATTTGGATAAAATTTTGCACACAGATAATTTATAACCAATTTTAAAACATAGGATACTTTTTATCCCGATATTCCCACGGGATCGAAATTTATGAGGGTAAAACCGCGGGGCGCAACTAGTAAGTATATCTTCTTATTTATCTATCTATACCTATATACATATATATATTTAAAAATCGATTGCTGTTCGTTTGTCTCGCTAAAACTCGAGAACGGCTGGGCCGATTTAGATGAAATTTTGTGTGTATATTTCAACTGGTTCCTGGATGGTTTGAAAACACAATTGGACCCGGTGTAGGTGGCACTGATTTTCTGGGCAGGACGACGTCTGCCGGGTCCGCTAGTGTATTAATATCCATGATGCTGAACACCATAGCGTAGGAATATTTCATCAGTTCAGCATTAGAAAAAAACCTGCTGTTTCTTATAATACTACGCGGTTAAAATGTATGGAAATGCAAACTTTTGTTAAAAACTGACGAAAAAGTTCAAAGCTAGGGGTCTTTTTTTTTTTTTTGCGGATGGGAAATCATCAAATGACCCCTCCCGCTCTGGGTGGAGCAGAAGGGAGTGTCAGACTCTTACTGACTAAAACCCCCCCGTGTTCCTTCCTTAGCCCTTTATGTACCAGGGCAGCGGTAACCCTTTCGGACGATCCCGCTACCCCGGCAGAAGCTAGGGGTCTACCTAATCGTGATTGTGCTGAACTCTTGGTAACATATTGCGCGTCCATGTCCCTGCCATCCTGTATCGCCAGAATCAGCATAAAATGTTCCCACTGCTGGGACAAAGGCCTCCTCTCGGTGTGAGGGATACTACTTGAGATGAGACCTCTTGTTAAAGAAGCTTGGAAGGGTTCCTGGCTAAGTAATAACAGCCGCACGGTTCGATCGATCAGGTTAAGCTGCGCTTGTCGCGGTTGGCCCGTGGATGGGTGACCATCTTTACATACAAGACCCTTCCGTGTCTCGGAAAGCGCGTTAAGTTGTTGGTCCCGCCAGTCGTAATGGGTCGTCAGATGCCCGAAAATCTGACAACCAGTCTTACCAAGGGGTATCGTATTAATTACCCAGTAACTGGTTGTGGAGTTCAGATAGGGAGTCGCTCCATGTAAAATACTGGTATTCAGCTGCATCCGGTTAGACTGGAAGCCGACCCCAACACAGTTGGGGTAAGGTAGGCAGATGATGACCTCTTGTTAAGGAAAAGATGTCGTAAACACTACAGAGTTAGACATTGTTATGTAAAATTGTTGCAAAACCATCAAAAAGTTTGCTCGAGTAGCTTTTAGAGAATGAGGGTACGCTAAAATTATATTCTATCCAAACCGGTCGAAAAGGTCTTATCTACCCATACCGAAAACTTAATTCACCGTGAATATACCTACATACTGTTACCACCCAGACCCCGTACATTCGAATTTACACCTTCACTTTATTGACTTAAAGTTCAAATATCATCAGCAGGATCCACCCCTTCAAAATTGCGTTATTACTCATCCATTCAAATATCGACTTTATCAGTGTCGGGATAAGGTTCAGGATTGAGTAAAGATCAATGTTGGCAGGAGATATACAGTATGAATTCTTTATGTCCTAACTTGCGGATCTTAACCAACTTGGAAAGTGGAAGTCATGTAATTTGCCTGGCAATAGTTTATGTATGGTGTTTAAATGTTTAAGTATGGCTTCATTAGGAGATGGTTTATATTAATTAGTTTTGTTTTAGGTGTTTATAATTGGGTATTCCTTTCTTGGTCCAACGTTGGCTTAGTACTGATTTGATTTCCGGCAAGGAATTAATAGTTGTTTGGCTAACAGACTGTTCGAAGTCTGTGTGTGACATTTGTGTTTGTAAACGCATCTAAAGCCTGCTCGTGTTTTTTCGAAACAATAAACATTTGTTTTCATACACAAGCTGTGTCCTGCGTATTAAAATATTTTAAGATTAGTGTCAACTATTCACTAGACAATATAACCTGAAAACCTGTGTCAGTTGGAATTAAGCTGTCAAAATGCTAAATGCTAGATGTGCGCGGTGCGCGTGGCGGTTGAAAATGAAACAAACCCTTCGCCTCTTCAGCCGCGCCGCGAATGTTTTCCATGTAGCTCGGAAAATAAAAACATCGTGTTTTCATACAGAAATGTGGCCACACCTCTTTGTTTTGATGTTTTTGCGTAATGTTTCAAAAAAACTGTGACTGGCCTATACAAGCCAGTAATAAAAAAAATAGGCAGTCATGGAGACTGGCGCCAAAAGTGAAAATTTTAAACTATAAAATAACAGTTGTCACCAGACAGATTTTTTGATACAGTTAAGATTTTCCCCTAAAAAATCGCTCAACGCGCCTCCAAAGTTTTCACTTCTAAAACAATGAATGTACTTTCTAAATTAAATAAGATAACATTGAGGGGCTTGGGGCTAAGAAATAACAGCCGGACTGTTCGATCTATCAGGATAAGCTTCGCTTGCCACGGTTGGTTCGTGGATAGGTGACCATCTTTACAACCGAGACCCCTCCGCGCCTCGGAAAGCACGTTAAGCCGTCGGTCCCGCCTGTCATTCGTGGATCTTTGACAGTCGTTACGGGTCGTCAGAAAACCGAAACTAGTCTTACCAAGGGGTATCGTGTTACCCAGTAACTGGGTTGTGGAGGTCAGATAGGCAGTCGCTCCACGTAAAATACTGGCATTCAGCTGCATCCGGTTAGACTGGAAGCCGACCCCAACATAGTTCGGAAAAGGCAGGCAGATGATGGTTCTCAAAAGAATGAAAAAAATCACTAATAGAGAAAACATTTATGTAAATATGTAGTTTTAAAACGCTTTTCAAAGCGTATTGCCAGGGTCTGTGCACGGGTGGTCTGTGGATCAGCTACACCAAAAGGTCGCTATATGTCCTTCGCGTCCAGTACAACAATGTTTTTAGAATGCTCTTGATACTGCCCCGGTTCTGTAGTGCGTCAGAGATGTTTACGCAGAGCCGTACTGATGGCTTCCACGCAATTGTGCGGAAGAAAATAGCGTCTGTGGCAGCTAGAACCCGGGCCAGTGGCAACAACATTCTAAAAACAGTGACTGAGAATGTGTTTTCCCCTTTTATGAGGCATTTTGTGCAGAAGATGACCGGTTGAGAAACTGGTTTCGTCTTTACAAGGTGACTAATTTTTTTTGACCCCAAATTGTTATTTTAATTTATGTATTTACTAACGCTAGGTATAAGGTACTTTACTAACACTACGGATCTCTGTTATCCGATTATCTTGGAATAAATAATAATAAAATAAAAACAATTTTAGGTGAAATTAAGCGTGGCGTGTACCTAAAACATTACTAGACGTATCTTAACACTAACATTATAATAATACTTTTACTTTGACTTAATAGTTCCAGCCCAAGTTAAAGACCTCTAACAAGTAAACATAAAAAAGAGACAGGAAAAGAGAGTTCTTTCTCTTTTTATCTTTAATTGAGAAAAAAGAGAAAAAGAGAGATCTCTCTTTTTCTTTCTCTTTTTCTCTGTCTTTTTTAGAGAAATTAATAGAAATACAAAGAGAAAATTTTCTCTTTTTTTTCTATTTCTCACTCTTTGTCTCTTAAAAGAGAAGAGAGAGAAGAGAAATGAGTATGAATAAACTTCCTGAATTAGATAACACACTGATTATCAGAGTAGAAAAAAATCGTGGGGAAACTAAGAATTATGGTCTGAAATCAACAACATACAATGAGCAAGCATGCTGACCAAAGCTCATTCCTTCTGTATCAGAAGAGGCCAATTCCACAGACGAACACTCACTCAAATATTAAAATAATATCCATAATATTTGAAGTCCAGCTGCCGAATTAACTGAACTGAATTTTAAAATAATCCCGCACCAATAAAGACTCCGCCTGTATATATGTAAATTATAACATCAAGCGGAGCTCGGTTCGTTAAGCCATCCTTTTACAGCCACCCTGTATAAGTGATGAGAGGCGGCGGGAATCACCCTGTATACTGTTAAAACCTTTTTGCTGGATACGGTATAAAAGTTAATAGTTTCATAGATGTGAAGCTTATATGGAAGTTAAGCTACATTTGCTGCGGCCAATTTTTAGATGGGTTTTTACCATTATTTACATATTACCGGTTCTGTTTCGTACAAGGCCGGGGTAATTGCGTAAGACACGAACATTCTTTCATTTTGTCAGTTCAACCACATTCATTACGTTATTTATGTAGTTGAGCAGACAAAAGTTTCGAACATACGATTATTTATAGAATATGAAGGTGACAATTTGGTTAACAATTATTTTCCCTGACTTTGACTGACCTTTTTGTCTTTTTTTTTACTAACATACCTAGTCTTTAAGCAATTTGTTTTACTAACCAAATATGGACATTGGCGCCGATTCCCTTGTTCACAAACTAAACTAAATTTAAGTTCAGTGCATCTTTTTCTTTCTATTTCATTAAGAAAAGGACAGACGATAAATATTAGTTTAGTCCTGTCAAATTAAGATACTCCATAGCAAGTTTAGACGTAATTAAAAACAAAGCAACTAAAAATACGTCAATTTACGTCAGACGCTGACTAATTTGACAGGCGTAAACTAATATTTATCTTCTGTCCTTTTCTTAATGAAATAGAAAGAAAAAGATGCACTGAACTTAAATTTAGTTTAGTTTGTTAACAAGGGAATCGGCGCCATTGTCCGAAATAAATGATATTATTAATATTATTATTATTAAAACAGCCATTTTTCTCTGATCGAAAATAGAAATACTGCACAACCCAGTCACTGAGCAGTTACTGGTTGTCAGAATTTTTGGGTATCTGACTACGACGTAACGACTGTGACAGCCGGGACCACCAAGGGCGTTGTTCCCGGCTCCAACTATGTTGGGGTCGGCTTCCAGGCTAACCGGAAGCAGCTGAATATCAGTATTTAACATGGAGCGACTGCCTATCTGACCTCCACAACCCAATCTCATCACAAACCTCCAGCACCTTTTAATTGTGTAACTCACTGTCAATCACAACCTGGATCATTTTAAAGGATATTGCTAATCTATTTGATTGCTTCATAAATAATTATGCTCGAAAAAATTGTAAGTACTACAATGTTAATAACGCAATGAACGTGGTTGACTAAAAGAGTGATGAATATACATGTTGATGGATGGAGAGGGAGAGGAAGGCCGAAGAAAAGATGGATGGATTGTGTGAGGAATGATATGAAAGAGAAGGGAGTGAATGATAGCGTGACGGTTGACAGCGGAGAGTGGAAGAAGAAAACGTGTTGCGCCGACCCCAAGTAACATGGGATAAGGGCAGGGAGATGATGATGAATGTGGTTGAACTGCCAAAATGAATGCCATTGCTTCTGTTAGTGTGCTACGTAATTACCACGCAAATTGAGAACCAAAGAGTTTGAATAGTTTGAGTTTGACTTAAAAGTTGAGTACTACACGATTACTGTGACAAATGCTTTGCTTGACTGGAGCAAACAGATTTGAGTGAACCTGTCCACTCCAATCTCGTTGGTCGGAGCTCCAACTATGGTCCCGGTAGTAAAAATATTGGGGTCGGCTTCAAACCTAACCGGATGCAGCTGAATACCTGTATTTTACATGGACCGACTGCCTTTATGACCTCCACAACCCAACCCTATCACAAACCTTCAGGATTCATTTCTAGAATTATGAAACGAAATACTAATTTTATCTACAAGTTTTGCCATTTTCAATTAGCTCATCAAAACAGTCATTTTTCACAATATCCATTCGAAAAAAACTACAGCCAGCAAATATATAAGCTACAACAATATTTTATGCATGAAACATCAATATTTCATACCGTATTCAATCGTCGGACAATATTCATACGGTCCGGTTATTGTGGACACTGACACATGAGCTGTATATGTTATTAAGTAGCTTATCGAGCCGATTGGCGCTTTTTCATTAACAATTTCTTTTGTGAGCATGCTGTATAAGGTATGAGAAATAGCGGGGTTTTTAATTTGAGTGGTACCTACGTCATTTTTGAAAGACTCGTCAAGTTTTCGATGATTAAATCCACAAAATAAAATAAAATAAAATAAAATTGGTTATGGGGGATTTACACTGTACCATGTCCATTAGGTTAACAGTTTTTTGACAGCTGTCTTAGAACGTACATATTCCAAATTACGTAAAAGTTAACTTTAGAATGCGAAATAAAATAAATATATAAACTGCCTTAACTTATTGAATTATTATATATATTGTACTTACATATATTGTATATATCAATGTATTGTGTGTTGCTGCAATCATTAGTTTCATCTGTCAAAAAACGGTTAACCTAATGGACAGGTGGATTTTCGCCGTGCGGCTGGTCGCCCTCACAAGCCGAATCGTCACCCCATTTACACAGGTCGATAAAAATCCCAGGTGACTAGTTCATTTTGCATCAAAATGTCGACCTTCATGCGGCAGGCGATCGCCTCCGACTGAGCATAATCACGGTCGATTTTAGTCATCCCCCGCATGCGACCTGTCGCCGACATTGGAGCTAGCGATGGCTGTTACTTAGCCGAATTCCCATTTAGAAAGTCGATTTTCGCCGTGTGACGAATTCGTGTGGCTACAGTCATTAGTCACCTGTGTAATAATGACATTAGGATAGCAAAAAGTATCATCACTCCTAAGATAGTCCTTGAGAGGGTAAGCAGAGCATAGTTATATTTCACCACGGCACGGTTGGCGCAGTGGTTAAGCGATTGACTGCTGCGCTGCGTGTCGCGGGTTCGATTCCTGCACGGAACAAATATTTGTATGACCTACAAGTAGTTGTTCCGGGTCTGGCTGTTTGTGTATGTGAGTTTAAATGTTTGTAAACGCACCCACGATAAATTCCTAGTGTAGGGCAACGTTTTTAATAAAAAAACAAAAGGAAACAAACAAACCTGACAAGTTAAAGTCCCATATAACAGGGGGCAAATGGAACCCAGCCAGTGCTGGGTCTCGTTCTCGCAAAGGGTTCTAGCATAATGCGGAGCGATGGCCGTTTAGCGTGCATGTGATGCATATATTCCCCCAACTTGTGATTTTTTTGTGTATGTGTTCTTTCGCTGAGTCATATTTTCTTATTTCTTCTTTCTATTGTCATTAACGGCGGCATAAACCCTGTCACCGGGCTGGTACTGAGAAAAAAATCGCAGAAATACTCGTACTAATTTTTTTAAGCAAATGAATATTATCTTATCTTACTGTTGCGCGCCAAAATCAATGCCTGGTACATGGTGACATTAGTTACCACTAGCGCCATCTAGTATCGAGTAGCAGAACTAATAGAGTCAAGATCCTTCTAGAAATTTCGATGCTAGAACTTTCTAGAACTATTGACATCGGGTCAGTCGGGGCCGGTATGTACTCGAACCTTCCAGATGTTTCTACAATAGAAGGTTCTAGAACTATCTGCGGCACTATATAAGGCCGGGATTAGCCACGACAGAGTCAGAGCTAGATGAGCGATACAAGCGAATACATCGAAAGCGATCTTCATGTGCGACTTAAGTGCAATTGTGTTTTATAATTAGTGTGTTTGAGTTTTTATTAGTGTTGTTCAATTAAAGTGTAATTTTTGGTAATTTGTATCGGCAGTTTTTTGTGTCACGAACCCGAAGCTCGTAACAATACTTTACCCGTCCTGGGAATTGAACCCAGGACCTCATGCTCAGCAGTAGTGCTGCAACCACTTGACCAAAGGGACAGTCTCCATCTACCAATCGCCGCTTTAAGTAAGAGCTATGTATGTAGGTATGTATGTAATAGGAGCAGTCGCACTCATCCAATTGACCACAAACCTAGACCCTGGGCTGTTATCGGGGACTTGGGCATCCAACCCAGTCGCTTTTGCGACCATTAAACCTGCAAGGTAGTCAAAATAAAATTAAACCTCCCAGCAAACGAAAGCGTTAAAAACTGTCGCAGTCACAGTTTTTGACAAGGCGAACTGAGAACCAAGTCAAACGTCACAAAAAGTAAAGTCAGACAAAATCAAATAAAGTCATGTCAACTGACCGAGAAGAACAAATGTTAAGCAAAAGTAAGACCAATCACAATAAAAGTCAGACTAACAATTAGATATTATATAGTCAGACCAATCGAGAATGTAAGGACAAATTAAACATTAAGACTGACTTACCTAAATAACTATATCAGTGAAACGTGGAACAGAACTCATACTAAAATTCGCAGTCACTTACTATACATTAAAACAAAACAGTGGCCCAGCATGGCCCACTGTGTAAACTCCTCGCGTTTCAGTATTGATTTAAGTTGGGCGACCGTGGCAACGCGGGCATAGTTTCGCTAGCTATCTGTTGCATGATACAGAACTTGTATATACACGCTTGTTGTGTATAGAGGGCGGGCAGGGATGCAGGTTTCAATTTTTGATAGATTTTCTGAGTGTTTTGCGTTGGTAGTTGTTTTTATGACTGAAAATTCAGCTTCAAATGGGAAATATTATTTTGAAGCACGCTTTTTGCTTTTGATTTTGAATTGGTTTTATTTGGTAGCAATTTCCGAAATAGTTTAAAATTATGTATTTCACACAAAGTAAATCATCCCTCCGTGCCTCGGAAAGCACGTTAAGCCGTTGGTCCCGGCTGTCATTCGTGGATCTTTGACAGTCGCTACGGATCGTTAGAAGTCTGACAACTAGTCTTACTAGGGTGAATCATATAACCTGGTAAATAGGTTGTGAACGTCAGAAAGGCAGTCGCTCCATGTAAAATACTGGTATTCACCTACATTCAAGTAGACTGGGCTCAGTTTAGTCGCCTGTCACGCTCACCCAATGTAGATATTGATATGTCCTACTTTTTGCGTAGATTCAAGTCTGTCTTGCATAGGGCATTATCACAAAAGTGAAATAAAAAAAAATGTAATAAAAAAGTTTCTTTAGCCTTTTTCATTTCCATGTGGAAAACTTGGTGTGTATAGTCTATTACCAGTTTTAGTGTTAGTTTCTTGGATTAGAATTAGTGAGCTTTCAAATGAAGGCATACTGGTTTTTAACTAAAATATCACAAAATAAATGAGATAGATACATGAGCTCTCGATATTTTGTCGAAAGTGTCATGTATCTGCATTTATGTTACAATCAATCTCTCTAGCTTATAAGTAAAATCTGTTTTGTTACTGCATTTTCTCCTTCTATGTTTAGTGCATGCCGTGGCAGTCTTTAATTAAGGCTACACTATAAAATGTAAAAAAAAACATGGAGTCTTTAGCATGTATTATGGTGTATGCTTTGTTGGTTGTCCTTAAATAAATAAATAGACTGGCAGCAGACCCTAACATATATAGGAAAACGCTAGGCAGATGATGGACCAACCTGATACTGCAAATTACAAAAACATTTGAATTTTCCGGCCTACCCTGACGCTAAACGTTCGCATTCTAATCTCATTCTCAAACTGTCAAAAACTTGAGAAATTCGCGAAGGAGTCTGTCAGTTAGACAGTTGAACTAAGTTGTCACGAAGATATGATTAGGTAGGTACCTACTGCTTGTGTTTACGACTGGGAATGCATTTTCAACCTTTTACAAGATTCCATTCTCTATGACCAAAAATATGAATAAGATTTGTTATTTAGGATATTTATTTATATATCAATTGCTTGCCGCACTTACAGTACACACCAAAGCGCGCAACAAGCCAACAACCTATCCCACCCAACCTATCTGTTTATCTATTTTAGTATATTATCGCACCAACGACAACTCCATTTTATGTCCAGGAAAATCGCTGTCCATTCCAAGGTTGCCTGGAAGAGATCGCAGAAAGCGATAAGACCGTCTATTGTCTATTTTTAGTGTTCCATATTTTTTTTTGTTATGTACTCGTATGTCGGAGTCATTCGTTTGACTATTCGGAACGTCAGCGCCATCTCGTGGCGCTATACAGAGTCTAGCCTGAGTTCGTGGTGGGACGAGAGCAACAACTACAAAAGCGGTGTGAGCAGAGCTCTCGAGAGAATCGAAACATTGGACATCGTACGAACAACATGTGGATAGAAACTGTCAATTGCGTTCCGTATCGTTGAGTTGTGTGAGTGTGGGATTTGCTAGTGTGACTAACTTGTTCGTAAATTATAATCTGATTTGAACTGTAAACCGTTTTTCTATTTTGCTATAACCAACACTACCCATAGTACGCCCACAGTAATTAAAATAATTATGCCTGATGCTAACGAGAGACAGATATACCATCTCCGACATGTATTTTGGTGGTGTACAATAAAGTATATAAATATAAATAAATAAATTACGTTTTCTCGCCAGGAGGACCCCTAGGAGAACATATATTGACCTTATTGGTGATGTTCTTCAGAAAGGTCAGGTCCGTAGTGCTCGCAACCGGCGTGCGTGTGTGACCAGCAGGCCAATTCTCGTAATTCTCGTAATCTCGTAAAAAATTGAAATTTCGCTTAAACATTCGCGTAAACTCCAAATGCAAAGGACATCATTCAAGAGTTGAACATTTTATACCCAAAAATTAAAGTGCCTAGGAAAGTTTCGTTATCCCATCCACGTACCGACCGCGGGAAGGGAAGCTTCATTCCCGTGCGGCTGTTATTATTTAGGCACGAGCCCCTCAAACGGTGGAGTACTGTTTTATATATTTTTTTAATGGCATTTCGCATTTCGACTTATGAGGTTGTCGTCTGCTTAACCGGGCTTGCCTGTGGCTGCATAAATGAAGGTCTCCAACCAGGGCTTAAAAAAAACTTGAAAACTAAGCGACTACACGCCAAGAGCACCCTCTGTGGGCTACGGACCTCGGCGTAGGGCGTCGCTGGGCTCTCCCAGCGACGCCCACGCCGAGGTCCGTTACTGCCCTCTGGCAGTAAATCTCATATCAGCGACAAACAATTGTCAAAAACTTGTCAAAATGTAGGGAAATTAGAAGTATTTTTTGACAGATTGAGACTGAGATCAGACTGTGAACGTTCTTAAAATTACGAGAATTGCCCCTCAGATGTATGAACGTAAACGAGGTGAAAGGAGTATGTAAGGGTCGTGGCAGGTGGCGTCCTGTGGTGTCTGCCTACCCCCTTGAGAAGAAGGCGTGACATTATGTATGCCTACGTATCATAAGTTGCTTAAAAATATTTTTAAAGTTGTCAAAAAATAAAAGGCCCGTTTTGACATTCGAGAATGCGTTCTTGACACCTGTCAGTTTCATACAAACGAATACGTGTTTTGCGAATTTAATCTTTATTAACTACTAGAACTGTCAATGTCAAAACGGGCCTTTTATTTTTTGACAACTTTAGAGGTATCTTAGCGATTTTTTTACATTTCTGTGCCAGTGCACTTTTGCTCCTTGTGCACTTGTTTTGCTTGTGCACTTTTGTGCTGTCTGCATTTTTGCATTGCTGTGCTGCTGGGGAGTTTGTTGCGCCACTTCTTCTTTCTTTCTTTTCTTTCTTTCTAAATTTTTGACAAGTTTTTGACATTGATTGTCGCAGAGATGAGATTGCGACTAGATTTTGAACGTTTTTAATTAGGTACAAGCATTGGGCCTTCAACCCGGTGAGCTGTGCTATAATCATAGTCAGGCCATAATGTTCCCACTGCTGGGACACAGGCCTCCTCTCGATGAGAGGGTGTGGGCCAGAATCCACCACGCGGGCCCAGTGCGTGTTGGTAGATGTCACATGTCTTCGAATTTTTGGTTCTAGGACATGACGGTTTCCTCACGATGTTTTCCTTCACCGTTTTGAGATCAGTGGTGATAATTTACATAAATAAAGCGACTTTCTGGATTCAAAGCTACGACTCGACTTGTAAGTAGCGGCAGACGTAGGGTCATAATTATATACACATTATGTTTTAGGGGGGGCTTATAAATGTTAATAGCTGTAAATTATGTGTTTTATATGATGCCTTTATTATCACTTTGTAGATAATCACAGGCTTTTGTGTGTCTGGTTCAAACTAGACTAGTAAATAAGCGGCCAAGTGCTAGTCGGACTCGCACACGAAGTGTTCCGTACCACAAGGCAAAAAAGGGCGAAATAATATGTTTCTCGTCCCCTTTATTTTATTATGTGTTGTAGCGGCTATGGAAAGACACATTCTGTGAAAATTTCAACTTTCCAGCTATTAATTACGGTTCATGAGATATAATCCGGTGACATACAGACGGACGTATGTGGGTACGGTAGGCTAAAAATTAAGTATGTTGGTATTTGAAATAACTTACTTTTATAATGGACATTCTGTCCATAGTGGGCGGAATGTACAATCTTACGTTTAGATCGATACTTTAACCGAAAGGTTTTACCTAATGTCTCGATAGATGGCGTTGTTCATTTAGCACTCTCCACTGAATCGCGGTGTCAAGATTCTCCGTAAAAACATGACCTCTTCGTGTACATTGAATAAATTGTCTTCGTATAAGTAAACATTGGCTTTTTATTGTAAAAGTTTCATTTTAAACTGTTTAAAATGAACCGAGCTTCTAATTAATTGCTATTTAAATTAAACAGCAATTAATTAGAATAGAAGCTCGTTAGATAAAGAAAGTGTATGATGTCACAGATACTAAGTTGAAATAGTGCTATTCTGTTGCGTTCACTGGGAACCTCAATCTCACTCAAGTGAGCGCACACAACTCGAAAGCGAACTCATTTGTTTTTAACGGGGATGCGCTGAGGTAACCCTCGGAATTTTTTTTTTTTACATTTCTTGCAATTTGCAGATCAGTAGTTGAGTTGAATGTTGATTAAAATATGATTCGCGATAAGTTAATATAAATTTTTGTACAACAGAATCAAAGTCTAGCTCTCAAACTCAAACCGTTTATTTAAAATTAACCAATTACAGGCACTTTTGAATTGTCGGTCAGTCAGAAAGATGAAGCTAGTTGCCCATTCCAAAGCGTAGTCGGTTCGTATGGAGAAGAATGGGCAATAAACTCCACGGACACTCTTTGAAATAAAAAAATCAGGACCTGTGCTTCATCAATTTCAACCACCATAAGCCAATTATTAGTCCTAGAGCGGTAAAAAAGTAGTTTAACAAAATATGGGGTTAAAAATATGTAACCTATGTGGAAGGGTGGGGTACCCCCCATGCCCCGAGGGTGGGGCTCCGTCGTAAATTTAACTAATTATAACCGCGACCTATATTGTGCCCGACGAGGGTCATTCTCACATGTTTTAATTATAACAAGTAATTTGCTACGTGAAGATTTTTTTTTAAACAAATTTTTTTGGTGCTAGGGAAAGCAATAGTTGTTTTATTTTAGTTTTTTATTCGCTTTAGAGCTGATTTTTCCATCGCCGGATAACTTTTATTCGAGGAATAAAATTTACTATTGACAGTTTTTGTATTAAATAACATCCAAAATTTTAAAAATTATTCCTCGAATTAAGTTATCAGATGATTGAAAAATCTGTCCTTAGTTAGCTTAGCATATTATATTTTTATTTAAAGAATTTATGGTTTATTTAAGTATTACAAATATTTAATTAGATAAAATAATTATATTGACATCAATAAAAAAAAAAAAAAAAAATTGTTTTTTTTTTAAACATAATTTTTTTGATGTCTAGGGAATAGTTTCTCATTTTTCTTATTATGATGTTAAGAAGTGCTACAAAATACGGCTTGTCTATACAGGCTAATTTTTTAAAGACCAGCCAAATTTAAGGATGTGGCACAGACCATCAAACTGAACAACTTTCTCCATGGGACCAACATCGTAATCGCGAATAAAAATTCAGCCGTCCCATACATTTAGGTCGAGTAGGTATTGAAGTTTTCTATGGGACAGTTGATAAAATTTTCGCGATCACGCTATTTGTCCCATGGAGAAAGTTGTTCAGTTTGATGGTCTGTACCACATCCTTAAATTTGGCTGGTCTTTAAAAAATCAGCCTGTATAAATAAAAATGAATCACCGAAATGTATGTACGCGCATAACTTCCGATCGACTGCACCAAATTGGATAATGCTTTTTTCTTTGTGTTTGTTTTTGTCAGGACATGGTTTGTATACACAATTGGACCCGATAGGTGGCGCTGCTTTTTCGGGCAGTATGACGTCTGCCGGGTCCGCTAGTTTTTAATAAAATTATTAAGCACCCTTATCACCCCTCACAATTTTTGATATCTTATCTAACTTTTATTCCTGTGTTTGGGTTAGGGTTCGACAAGCTTATTATAATTTTTATTTCTCTCCTTCAACAGAAATCATACATAGACACTACGATGAAAAAGAATATCGCAAAGAATTCTGGGGGCCTACTCTGAAGTGCAAAGTGCGAATGTTCGGATCGGACCGACACATGGCCGAACCGAATATTATTGAAAAATGCGAAAAAAGTTCGGATCGGCTCAGTTGGGTCGGGACCATAGTCAATATTCGAAATAGTATAGGAGCGTAGGATCGGAACCGACCGAACCAAATAGTAACTTCGTAGCAGGAAACGGCTGAACATTCGGCCGATACTACTTCGGAGTAGACCCCCTGATTGTCCAAAACTGCCAACAAGCAGTGAGAAAGCGCTATAAATTATCAATGTTCTTTCCTTTCACCTTTTAACAGGCACGAGGCAATTACAGATTGATAATTATAATTGGTTACTGACCCTGACTGCTATGCCGGAGGTCGTGGGTTCGATTCCCACCCAGGACAAATGTTTATGTAATGAGCACGATCATTTGTTCTGTGTCTGGGTGTAATTTATCTATAATATTTATGTATTTAGAAATATATAAGTATGTTTATCAGTTGTCTAGTACCCATAACACAAGCTCTGCTTAGCTTGGGACTAGATGGCGTTGTGTGATAGTTGTGGAATATTTATTATTATTATTATTATAATTGACCCGACTAGCTCCGCCCAGCGGGTTCACTCGCATAAGTTTCGATCCCGTGAGAATATCGGGATAAAAAGTATCCTATATGTTAATCCTGGTTATAAACCATTTGTCTGCCAAATTTCATCCAAATCCGTTCAGCTGTTTTTGCGTAAAAGAGTAACAAACATCCATCCATCCATCCATCCGTACAAACTTTCACGTTTATAATATTACATAGTAGGATTATCTTTAAAGGCAAGCGCACATTACAGCCACAATCTGCCGCAACTTAACGCATTTTCATACAAATCAGTGCGATGTGCGTTGGTTCATAGAAAATGTACCTACGAAATGATGACTAAGGATTTATGGAAAGCGTTGCGGTGCAGCCGACCCCAATCTCCACTAACCTTAACAGTGTCATTATTGTTGCCAAGGCAATATGCTACTAAATCCACAATTCCTAAACCCCATATTCGCATAATCAACCTATAACGTTCCCACTGCTGGGACACAGGCCTCTCTGTGAGAGGGAATGGGCCGTAATCCACCACGCTGGCCCAGTGCGGGTTGGTGGATGTCGCATGTCTTCGAATTTTTGGTTCTAGGACATGCCGGTTTCCTCACGATGTTTTCCTTTACCGTTTTGAGAGCAGTGGTGATGAAATAATTTACACAAAGAAAAGCGCTTGTCTGGGTCCGAACTCACGGCATACACCTCGTAACTCGCGGCTGTTACCACTGGACCGGCTTCCACCCCAAATACTTAAACAAATAAAAAAAAAAAAATTGTCACCCAGGCATGAGAATAGCCCTGTTAGTTAAAATTATAAATTACTTAGCGCGGGCGCGGCTGCGTGATATAAACGTGTTAACTTTTAACTGACAGACATAATTTATTATGTTACTATATTAGTTAGGTACTAGCTTAGAAAAAAGTAGGTTCGATATAAATTTGAGCATGTAGGTAAAAAGTATTAGCCGTTAGGAAAAAAAAATCGCTATTATCCCTGGTGCGCAGGGTTCGGGCTAGCTCCAGCGGCATCCTGAGGGCATTCGGGCAGAGCTTCGAGTTGAGAGCTGAACCATTACTGTATGGTTCACATACTAGGCAATCGAGATATGTGATATGTTTTGTCTTTTTAATATTCTATGTGTTTTTTATTTGTGTGTTTTTATTTTGTATTTTTGTATATAAATATATATATATATACACTGTTGGTCGAAATAAAAGATTATTATTATTATTTTATTATAGTACCTACAGCTCAGGGCAGCATTGTCCCAGTGTTTACGGCCACTTATGAGTTGTAGGTCGTAGGCTCGAACCCAGACAGGGGCTTTACTTTGAGTAAATTATTTCATCACCACTGCTCTCAAAACGGTGAAGGAAAATATTGTGAGGAAATCGGCATGTCCTTGAACCAAAAATTCGGAGACATTTGACAACTACCAACCCGCACTGGGCCAGCGTGGTGGATTACGGCCCATTCCCTCTCACAGAGAGGATGCCTGTGTCCCAGCAGGGGGAACATTAACTAAACTACCTGCGGCCCGCGGTTTCACCCGCATAGATTTCGATCCCGTGGGAATATCGGGACAAAAAGTATCCTATGTGTTAATCTTGGTTATAAATTATCTGAGTGCCAAATTTCATCCAAATCCGTTCAGTACTTTTGGCGTGAAAGAGTAACAAACATCCATCCATCCATCCATACAAACTATCACATTTATAATATTATTAGGAAGTAGGATATGATATACAGCACATCTGTGGGTTCACCGTTGTGGTGTTGACAAATAATTTCCCTGACTGTGCATTTCGTCAGTTATGTTCAAGTGCCGTGTGACCCAATGGTTTATCTTTCAGGAAATTAATTTTCAGTAGCAACTCGGTGCCTAGATTTGTGTTCAGTTAATGTCAGGCGAAATTTAGGTGAAGGTTTTTTTGACATACGTCAACATCAGGGTGCCAGTCTAACCGGATGCAGCGGAACAGCGCAGACAAAGGCATAGGTTCATTGAGACGTACAATATACTTTCAGAACACTACGAAATGCCGTGCCTTCACGACCTTTACACACTAAATGCGAACAAATATTTGAGTGGGCATTCCCTAAATCTATGGGAAAATTCATTAAAAAAAAAGCCCTTGAAGCAATTCTTGTCTAACTGAGTTGTAACAGCATGGAATAGGTTCCCGGAAAATGTAGTGACGGCTCCCACACTGAACTCCTTCAAGAATCGACAGATTAATAATAATAATAATAATCGTTTATTTCTCTCTCCACAAAGGTTAGCTTATAAATAACACCTTAGGACTAAACAATACGTGCAAGACAAAAGCTCCTTTGACAGAGACTGGAGTCCGTGCTATGGCCACAGGGTTGCCCTAGCACGGACTCCAGTCTCTCTCAGACTCTTACAGATCTCCAGGCTCACTACAGTGTTTAGGTGCTGTACTTACATTGCACAAGTTTTAGGACAATTAACAAACATTTTGTAACTTCTATGGAAGAGAAGTAAAGAAAAATTGGTTAAATATCTCCAAGCTATACAGTACACACATCAGCTAATTAGCTGACAGTGTGTCTAACCAAATAATAATAATACCAGTATTTTACATGGAGCGACTCCCTGATCTGAGCAACCCAGTTACTAGGTAATACAATACTCCTTGGTAAGACTGATTGTTGATTTTCGGGCTTCGTATTATGGGTAATACGATGGACGACTTTGGTAAGACTGGTTGAGACCCAGTTCCTGAGGTAACTGGGTTGTGGAAGTCAGATAGGCAGTCGCTCCATGTAAAATACTGGTATTCAGCTGCATCCGGTTAGACTGGAAGCTGACCCCAATATAGTTTGAAAAATGCTATGCGATGATGGGTAAGTAAAAGACGGTAATAAGATTTCTAAATGAATTGATTGAGAGTTTCTAGATGAATATTTATGGTAACAGGTAGGTAGGCGTCGATGTCCCTGCCACCCTGTACATAAATTTTCTCCATCTCCTTCGCGTACCTATGTAAAGTTCTTGTCTGACCTTAGTTGTTAGGCAACAACTGGAGCCCAACCAAACAGCTGTCACTGTACTAATTTTTTGGAAAGTATTACCCTACTAAATTAAATAGTGCCAGTTTGGGGTCAAAAGAAAGAAAATACATTTATTTGCGGCACGACGCAAAAAAAGAACACAAACACAAAAAAAAATAACTAGTTGGGGCGAAACATGCGTCACATCCACGCAAAACGGGTATCGCTCAGCATAATGCTAAGACCCTACACGAGACAGAGCCCCAGCGCTTGTTTTCAGTGACAGCCGGCGTTGACGTGATGACGTCAATCAGTGCAGCATACGATCAAAGACTAAGTATTTCTATCTCATAAGTTATACGCTGATACATCTTTAGAATTCTCTATCTACGGAACTGATTTGCACTGACAATTTTTTTGCAGATTGACATCATTAATTTACATACATACTATATGTCTGTCATAGTATAGTAGTTCATCTACATTTCTTTTTTTTACTTCTCCTTTCGCAGGTCTGCTGGAAGAAATTTCTTAAGAAATAAGCAGTACCTTTGTACTCATGTTATAATTCTGTCATATCAATTTGTATTTTACTGTGTGTACATAAATAATAAAATAAATAAATATGTCAAAAAATGACAGTTGTGATTTGAATATACAACGTGGACACAACAATACGAAAATAAATTAAAATACTGGGAATACTAATGCGTAGAAGATGACAGACAGTCGTTACGGGTAGTCAGAAACCCGAAAGTCTGACATCCAGTCTTACCAAGGGATATCGTATTACCCAGTAACTGGATTGTGGAGGTCAGATAGGCAGTCGCTCCATGTATAATCCTGGTATTCAGCTGCATCCGGTTAGACTGGAAGCTGACCTTAACATAGTTGGGAAAAGGCAGACAGACGATGATGTGACTAGTGCGTAGGAGATCTTTGAATCTATCTAATAAAAATCATGACACGAATAAAAAAAAAAAAGATTGTTTCAAACAAACTAAATAGCTGTGATGGGCCAATTATGGCTTTTGAACGACTATCAAAGAATAACAGAGGGGTAATTCTCGTAATTTTAAGAACGTTCACAGTCTGGGGGCCTGAAAAGGCCACTTTGGCAGAATCATAATAGGATAACAATATGAATCATATTAAAAATGTACCGATAAAATCACGGTTTTTATTTTTTTTCATGCGGCAATGTTTACACCAAATATGAAATGAAATTTTACGAAAATTAGAGGAATTGCTAATGATCTGCTGGGTGTTCAGGAAATGAATAGCTTTTAGAGGTATTGCTTAAAGTGGCCTTTTTAGGCCCCCTGATCTCAATCTCAATCTATCAAAAATACCACTAATTTCCCTACATTTTTGACAAGTTTTGGACGTTGATTGTCGCTGAGATGAGATTGCGACTAGATTTTGAAAGTTTTTAATTACGGGAATTGGCCTTCTGTTGTGATTAAACGGACCACTTAAGGTGACATTACATTTTTGAAGCAGTAATTTTCCCTGACGTTATTACAGAAACAGGAAAATTGCAAACTCTAACTAAAATGGCGGTCCAAAATAAAAATGTTCTTAGAATCGGAAGTAAGAAGACTCATCAAGTTCTCATTATTGTCTTCATCCCGTTTTTCTGTAGCTTTTTCTTCTTTATATAAACTGTATGAAACTGCCTGATTGGTTTAGTGGTCGCCAGCTCATGAGATCTTGGGTTCGTTTCCCAGGTCGGGCAGAACTCAAAATCAAAAGTCATTTATTCAAACTGGACTGAGAATCAGCGCTTTTTGAACGCCAAAATTACAAAAGACAGTCCGCTAGTCGTCCAAAACGCCCGCCTTTCACCACTTCCTAGTGCTTTTGCTGGGGAAAAGAAGTGGCGGAACAAACTCCCCAGAAAGCAGTATTATTGACTTCTTCTATCTGGAATTTCTCAACAGCATATGTCTGGATTTGTGCAATAGACTTATGAAGGTCTAGCTATGCTCTCAGTGTCGCTAGCTAATTTAATTTGACCCTGCAAATGGCATCTATTTAAATTTGTATCTCTTCAACAGGTTTGCCAATAATATTGTCAAAATAATAAGAAGGGATGTTCTTTTTCATGATTTATGGCAAAACTACCATGGTTTACGGTCTACCTGGGTCATAAAAACGCCGTAAAATAGTACGTATTGGTATTTTATGGTGTAAGTAAAGCGACGAGTCGTTGGTTTTTGGCTTTTTTACTTAAATTAAGAGGGTATTTATTTATTGACTAGCAGCGCCCCGCGGCTTCACCCGCATACGTTTCGATCCCGTGGGAATGTCGGGATAAGAAGTAAGTATCATATGTATCTGTGTGCCAAATTTCACCCAAATCCGTTTAGTAGTTTTTGCGTGAAAGAGTAACAAATATCCATCCATCCGCACAAACTTTCGCGTTTATAATATTAGTAGGATTTTAAACGCCGTGTAAACGATCTAACCAAGAAGTATCATGTTACCTAGTAACTGGATTGTAGAGGTCCGATAGGCAGTCGCTCCATGGTATTCAGCTGCATCTGGTTAAACGGGAAGCCGAGCCCAATATAGTCGTAGTTAGGAAACATAGTTGTGGAAAGGCAAATAGATGTGGTTATTTGTGCTATTGCTATATCATAATCAGGTCCCACTGCTGGGACACAGGCCTCCTCTCTGTGAGAGGGAGTAGACCATAATCCACCACGCGGGCCCTCTCTGGTTGTAAATGTCACATGTCTTCGAATTTATGGTTCTAGTACATGTCGGTTTCCTCACAATATTTTCCTTCACCGTTTTGAGAGCAGTGGTGAAGAAATAATATACACAAAGTAAAGGGCCTGTCCGCGTTCGAACTTACGAGATGTAGGTCGTAGTTTCGAACCTAGACTGGCGCTTTACTTTGTTAAAATATGTAATTGTATCACCACTGCTCTCAAAACGGTGAAGGAAAATATTGTGAGTAAACCGACATGTCCTAGAACCACAAATTCGAAGACATGTGACATTTACAACCAGAGAGGGCCCGCGTGGTGGATTATAGCCCACTTTTCACAGAGAGGAGGCCTGTGTCCCAGCAGTGGGAACTGATTATGCTAACAGACTGGTCTGTGTCTGTGTGTTTGTGTGTGAGATTTGTATTTGTAAACGCATCTAAGTTACAGAAGAGAAAGTTATTTTTTCTTAGAAATCCAGGTTTGTTTTAGGCTCCCGCCCACGTCCCATAATCGGTGACCGATTTTTGTAGGTGAAAAATAGAACGTACTGATAGTAATAGTGCGACATACACGTCCTACAAAAAGTCGGTCAGAAATAAAATCGGTGCATCCCGATCGATCCGATTATCGGTGAAAAATGGAACGTTCGGTAATGTATACGTCGCACACTACTCACTGACACTCGGCCGCATGCATTTGCTAGGGAAGGACGTTGTCCCACAGACAAAGTGACGGACGTGTACAGTCACGAACAAAAGTATGTATACACTCGGCTTTTTTCAAAAGCGATTTACTCCTTTATTTTTTAAAGACATTTTATGTTGTTATGAATATAGCATTTTCGAACCCATAGGTTTATATAATGTGTCGTATTTCAACGTTGCATTCGTTATTTCACGAAAAAATCGCAATTGAAAGTTG
The DNA here is from genome assembly GCA_947507525.1 of Apamea epomidion. Taxonomy (NCBI): domain Eukaryota; kingdom Metazoa; phylum Arthropoda; class Insecta; order Lepidoptera; family Noctuidae; genus Apamea; species Apamea epomidion. The sequence continues at coordinate 1,607,471 of OX382255.1, forward strand.
CCAAGTGTTGACATATTGGTGCTCGTGACTGTACGTTGAGTCAGTCACAAAATCAGTCATAAGAATCGGAGGAAAACTCGGCCCGATTATCGGTGCTACAAAAAGTTTGACGTGGGTGTGCAGCCTTAGGAAAAAGTGTTGCAATAGCTTAGCTCTACCCAAAGTATTATGGCGTTGAAAAAACAAACATATCCTGCTAAAATCAGCCTTGTGGCGCTCCTAAGTGGGTTATCTATCTTCCTGGCCCCACATTAACTGTAATATGTGCGTATTATCACCCTCATTACTTTTGTGGGACAAGCAGACGCCGCAGTAGTGTTCTATTTTATTTCAAGAAGTTTATCTGGATTTTTTGGATCACATTTTTTAGAGTAAATGATGCTATGTATTGGGTAAAAGCGTGAACCGCACTTCATAATAGAATAATCTTTATTATGTACACCATATAAATTACAGACATAAATATAGAAATTTTAGAAAGGGTGACAATGGGCGGTTTTATCGCTAAGAGCGATCTTTTAAAGTCAACCTTGGGATGGATTAAAAAGGGGAAGGAGAGACAAATACTGTAGGTAGTCTGTGGTGTACCATGCATATTTACATAATATAATAAATACATATATAAAATATATACACAAGGACTGCTATCCCATCGGACTATGAGAGTAAAGGAACAGAGAGTGCACTTGTGTTTGCGCATACACGGGATACGGGACCAATCCTGAAATCGTGAAAAAAAAAATCTGTTGATCCATAGATTTATGTTCGCATAACTCGACATAATGTATGGATTAACTGATTGTTTTTTCATGATCAGGGTTGGTCCCGTAGTAAAAGTTGTTCATAATGATGAGTACAATGACCCCTTTTAAGGATTAAAACGATCAAAATTTAATGGTGTGTATCTCCTGCGTACCTGGCTAATCTCCGTTGAGATTGGCCACCGAAATCGGTCGGGAGATTAACCTAAATATAAACCCATTTTAACTATTTACCATAATACGCGTATGAACAATTTTAAATGTTAAGTTTAAAGAAGAAAAAAATCGTTTTTAAAGTAGAATTTAGGTAACGCTCCTGCGAGAATTCAAGACCACTGAAAAGGAACGGGCCTTTGCCCAACGGTGGGAAAATACAGGTAGTAAATACGACAACATTAACAGTCAACTATATACAACGAAATACGGTCTAAATTTAATTAGTCATACAAGTTTAGTTATATTTGTTCAAGCATGTCTTAATAGCCAATTTACGTCTTTACCCTTCTCTCTCTTTTTTTCTCTTTTCCTCTTTTTTACGTTTTTTTTTAAATAGCTTAGTGGGCAAATACATATCGAGTATCTGCAAGACAGATCAGTAAATTTTATGTTAACTGTTGTGATTGATCGACGGAATAAATAAAAACCAATTATATACGTTGACATGACATTTAAGAGCAGAATTCATTGAATACGGTTTGACAGCTATAAAAAAAAACATTTAAATCTCTTTATTAAAAATAACTCAACTGAGTTTACTTCAATTAAAACGGTTTCAGCTCAAATTCAAATATATAGAACTCCTAGAAAAAAAAAAAAAAGAAAAACCCCGAGAGGGGAAACGTCGTCGCCGTTCCAACATTACTAGAGCCATGAGCTGTGCAAGTAGCGTAAACTGCGTACACGCAAGCTGCAAGTATCTTGCGCAATAGACACAATCATGCATGCAAGTTCACTTTACACTGACATGCGCATGACGTTCTTGCATGCAAGTACTTGCAGTTTTGTTTAGACATTATTTTTAGATTTATAACCAAACTTGTATGACCATACTTTGCAATATAAACCTACCATACTTTAAATGCAAGCCCTGATTGGCTATGACAATCCGCAAGTAAATCGACTGCATTAAAATTGCAATTATTGTATTGTGGAACGCAATAAATTGTTCAGGTATTGATTTTTTTGCGTTTCGTTTCAATGACGCTGCTTGTCAAGGGCATTTGACTATAGTGTGTAAAATTCAATACGATTATATGTAGTAGTGTTAATAATCTCAAATGATTTAAATTCCATCGCTGCTTAATCAGTTATCTACTTTAGTGCGATGGATTCTAAGTTAATTTTTGAGTGACCATTTGTAACAAAAAGGTCCCAGCAAGTTTTTGGTTGCAATGGAATTTGAACTTTGTAAAGTGTGACATTCAGTTTGTTGTTCCATAACTTGAAAATTATCTCAAATTCTTCTTTCCATATTTACTACTAGTGTTACTTGCTAGTTTGTCATAGAGAATAAAGGGCCTCGAAGGTATTGTAAATGACATTATGTTGTACAAGAAGTGTTTAGACACAAAATACACATGAGAGGTCTGCACTCACAGTTTGACATTTTTTGATTTTTCAATTTTTGATTATACAAGCTGATTGCTTGTATATTAGTTAAATTTTTAATAGTATTTTATTATCAGATGACAATTGGGCTAAGAGAACCATTGATTGAATCCCACTAAACGCACGACGCCATCGCGGCAGGCCGAGACGAAGATCGCGGGACGAGCTTGACGCTTATCGAAAGGACTGGCACTCGCAAAAGACATAATTGTGTGGAAAAGGGAAAGGTAGGCCTTTGCCCTGCAGTGGGACTATCCAGGCTAGTTAGCCAAGACCCAGGTCTTAGTTTGATTCCAATATACAAAAAAACCTAATTTTATTTCATTCCTTATTTCTGTAAATAAGGAATGAAATAAAATATTTTCACACACATACTGAAAAAAATAAATATTTACAAAAAAAAAAAATATATATACAGGGTGGCAGGGACATCGACGCGCAAACTGTAACCATGGCTTCAGCACATGAGTTTAGACCCCATAGCATCAAATTTTTCGACGGTTATTTAAAAAAATATTGCTGTTCCATACATTTTGACCGCGTAGGTATTACACTTTTCTATGAAACAGAATTTTTTTTTTTTGATAACCGATGAAAAATTTCGACGCTATGGGGTCTAAACTCATGTGCTGAATCCATGGTTACAGTTTGCGCGTCGATGTCCCTGCCATCCTGTAAATGAGGTAAGGCTTTATAGCATATGTATAAAATACGCAAAGTTGTATTTGGGTGATTTGGAGCTGGTAAAATGTGAGAAAAGGCCCTAAGGTACTTAACTGTCTAAAATTCGCTAAATTCTATTTGGAGCTGGATTTTCGCCGTCTGCCAACACAGGATGGCCTAGATAGATAAACTGATTGATCCTTATTTATCTAGTTTCTTTCGTCGCATGTTTTTAGTGAGTGAAAATTTTTGAAAAAAAAAATATAAAAATTGTGATAGCAAATTCCAATACACGATTTTTTAACTTATTACTTGAATGTACTTATGTGTTTGTGTACCTATTTTATTTATATTATCATACATTTTTAATTTCGAAAAGTTTTTACAACATTGTTCCTCTCAACCAAAGCACCTGCCATCTAATCTCTTCATCACCCCTGGCTCTTGACTGGTAGAGAAGGCCTAAGGCATTAAGTCCACCTTTGTACCTTTTTTGTGTGCGTAAAGTTTAAATAAATAAATAAATGAAAAGCAGAAAAAATAATTCTCTTAGTTAAACGTAATTTTCTATAATTATTAGATATTTGTATGTCGTTAACGGCAACTTTTAGCGATATTTACAACGCCTATTTTACCCTATCTTAAACTACTAAAAACTTTGACTTTATCTGAATATTGATGTGCAAAAGTAACGGTGGTAATCGACTTTCGTTTCTGACCGTACTAGTTGGAAAATAAAACGTTTTTACAGAAAAAAAAAACTTTAATTTCGGAATTCGGTCTTGTGTTCCAGATTTTTGATTTTTGCCACCGACTTACGAAATTAAAGTAATTTTTCACTTTGTAGTGGTTTTTTGGAAATCGGTTGTTTTTTTAAACTATTAGTTATACCTACGCCAAACAAATTCGTATAATACAGACAATTCATTACCTTAATCAAACGTTTGTGAGTGCAGACATAAAGTATTTTTTTTGACAGTTGCTACCAACACAACATGAATTCTGTACATGCACATGTCTGGTACACACATATTTATCATTCCAAAAAAAGGACTTAGCCTATTACTTACCAACTTTATTGTTATTATGCGGGTGCTGATGGTGATGCGGCTGCGGTTGCGGTTGTTGCTGCATCTGTGGCACCAACGCTGGGTGTGGGAGCTGCAGTAACTTCGGCTCGAGCTTCGTGGCAGCGGCAACAGGGATCGGGCCAGCGTTTGTCATTGTAGTCATGGTGGCAGCAGGCATCATCAATGTTGACATCGTTAGCATTTTGAATTGCCCGCAATTTTAACAAAACCGTACGTCCTAATGCGAGTTTCAAAAATCCATTTTTTTCCGCACGCACTTTTTGCCGCACGATTTTTTTTGACGGATGACTTTTTTGCGTTCACTGCTTGTATGTTTTTTTTTGCGTTTAAAGTTGTGATGATATATTTTTTAAATATATTTTCTTTTGGATGTATATAACTACAGTTGTATTTTTATAGATAGCTAAATCACATAGTTTTATTCACTGACATAATTATTTATTTTTTATGTTTAACATCTAAACTATAGTAGATCTGTGAAAATTGGAAAATTTATATATTTTTTTTAATCATACCTTCTGTCTTTTTTAAACTACTGGACCAAAATCAGAGTATAAAAGTTGAACGCAGTAGAGCCTAGTTTAATTTTTTTTTCACCCATCACAAAAAAAAGTCCACAACGACGATAAAGAAGTTTTCACTTAAAAAAAAAAAAGTTTTTATATATAATTTTTTACAAAAAATAAAGAAATTTCTGTGTCTATGTGTGGCTTCTACTCCGTTTACCTTTTACACCCTGATTTTGTCCAGATGGCAAAAAAGTCAGCCGGTATACGAAAGTAGTTCACGTAATATCTTAGCTAACCCATTCAAATATGCTCAAGGTTTATAGCATAGTATTCTGTAGCGTTCACATGGAAACTCACTCAAGTGAACGCACAGAATTCGAAAGCGAACTCATTTGTTTTTAAAATAAATCATCGCGGATTCACAACGAGACACCGTTCGAATTTCCATGTGATGTTTAGAAAGTAAACCTCACATTCGGTACAGTTATTTCACAAATGATAGAAGATTAGCATTTAATATTATATCATGTAATCAAAACCTTGCAGGAATTTAACAAGAAACTTGCAACTATAGAAGTAAACTATTTGAGCTCGGCCGGCTTAGTTGGTGCATATTTAGCGTAGTTATGAACGGGTTAGCGGGAATATTAGGGCCGTAGCTATTATCTAGTACTTGCAGGTTGTAGTGGAAGTACTTGCAGAGTGTAGCCGTACTCGGAATTGGAATTTAATTTCACAGTTTAATTTATGATAGCTCGGTCTTATGAAAGATGACAAGGGATATTATTTTCTCTCGTATTGGCAAACACAGGACAAGATAACTTATGCCATAGTAAAAATGGCGTATTTTGTAAAACTGTACTCATTGGACCTGCATAGCTATTCACACAGACAGGCTATCGTATGAAAATGACACATTTCGAGACAGCAAACAGCTGTCGGAAGAACAGCGGTCGTCTATTTGTATGAAACTGACAAAATTTTTGGGTTTTTGACTTGTGAACAGCTTTTAAATGACTCCTACGACAACATTGATTGATGTTCGATACTGTACGGAAGCGTATCGAGTGGTTCTGAATAGCTATGCTGTTCGGAAACTGTGTAACAAACTGAAGAAGAAGATTCTAAGAAAGAAGGCTGTATTCTGCAAGCACTGTGAACCTGCAAGTACTTGAATTGTATCAAAATTAAATAGCACTGAGCGCAAATTATTAGGATGCGGTAGTTTATATTATTTCGGTTTTAGATAAGAAGGATACGCAAGAAATCCCGTTTGAATTGTGGCTTTTTTTCAACGCTTAATTATAAAATTGTAGTTGTGATTATTATTAATAAAGAAGTTTTTACTTCTAAGAATAGATTCCGCACAAAATGAATGTAGGAATGGAACGCTGTTGAATGCATGATTGTGTGAAAGAGCTGAATGCTAAAGTGACAGATGACGTATGCTTGGGATGACGGTGAAGGTATATAAAAAGAAGAAAGACAGTTGGCTTTGCAACGCTATCTACAACGCCACATGCGAACAACGCGTCATACTGACGTCACGCAAAATCCTGCATCGCGCAAACAGAGTTTACCGCGCAACTAGCATGTATACAAACGCCTCGAGATGAATCATTGGACAGTTGCCCGCCATACACAACACCCATCTGGTCGAAGAATCCTCCCTTCTCCATGGAGGATGAATGAACTTTACACCCTGTTCCTCATACCTCTATACCTTTTTTGAAGGACAAAAAATACGTGAAGACGTATTTTTACTAAGATGTGTTTTATGAGTTTATGAAAGAATAAACCAAGATATTCGTATTGATTGTGGTTTTCTCTGACCTCAGCCCTTTTATTCCCACACTAGCTTCTGCCTGCGACTTCGGCCCATCGCGTCGCGTCCCATCGCTCGCCCGTGCTTGTTTTCGCGTAGTGTTCTTTCTGCCATTTTTTCATTTTGCTCGTCCCCTATGGGTCGTAGCGTGTTGTTAGATAGCCTATAACCTTCCTCAAGAGTTGGGCTAACAAATGCAATAAGATTTTTTTTTAAATCTTACTGGTAGTTCCGGAGATTACCCCCTACATACATACAAACAAACAAACAAATTTTACCTCTTTATAATATTAGTATAGATGTAAGTCTTAAGGCTCAGGCACACAGGTGAGAAGCGACTACGGAGCGACACAATTCTGGTAGAACAATTTCCATAAAGTTTTCATAGAAATGGTTTTACTAAAGTCGCGTCGTCGCGCCCCGGTCGCGGTAAGCATTTACCCTGTTACAAGTATTTTCTGGCGCTCAAATGAGTTTGATCGTTGGTAAACAATCGTGCAATTGTTTCGTGAAAGGTAAATGTAAAAAAAAATACGGGCGGGTTGGGGTACCCCCCGCAGGAACGATGTTTAAAATGAAATTAAAAAATGACGAAAAAAAAAAATTTTCCGGTCGCCATCTTGGATTTTCATTTTGACCTCACTATCGTCTTTAGCACCCTCGTAAACCAAAAAAAGGACACACAAGATGAAATATTTGAAAATTTTCGCAGCCGCCATCGTGGATTTTCATATTGACCCCACTATCGTCTTTAGCACCCTCGTAAACCAAAAAAAGGACACACAAGATGAAAAATTTGAAAATTTTTGCAGCCGCCATCTTGGATTTTCATATTGACCTCACTATCGACTTTAGCACCCTCGAAAACCATGAAAGCTATCTCTTTCTCTCTATTTCTTTCTATTCTACTAATATTATAAACGCGAAAGTTTGTATGAATGGATGGATGTTTGTTACTCTTTCATGCAAAAACTGCTGAACGGATTAGGATGAAATTTGGTACACAGATAGTTTATAACCAGGATTAACACATAGAATACTTTTTATACGAATATTCCCACGGGATCGAAAATTATGCAGGTAAAACTGCGGGGCGCAGCTAGTTATACAGGGTTATTTTTCAAAGACCAGCCAAATTTAAGGATGTGGTACAGACCATCAAACTGAACTGAACTGAACTGAACATCGAACTGGCTTAACTTCAACCGACCCATGCGGCTGTTTTTATTTAGCCACGAGCCCCCCTTAGTCACGATATACTGGTACTTCTCTCCCTTGATTTTGTATATACAGGCTGATTTTTTAAAGACCAGCCAAATTTAAGGATGTGGTACAGACCATCAAACTGAACAACTTTCCCCATGGGACAAATAGCGTAATCGCGTAAATTTTATCAACTGTCCCATAGAAAACTTCAATACCTACTCGACCTAAATGTATGGGACGGCTGAATTTTTATTCGCGATTACGATGTTGGTCCCATGGAGAAAGTTGTTCAGTTTGATAGTCTGTACCACATCCTTAAATTTGGCTGGTCTTTGAAAAATAACCCTGCATATAAAAACCAGTTGAGGAGGGGGCAGTGCTTTGTCGTTACGTAACTATATTTCTCCCAGTTTACTCCTACCACAAGTCCGGTTCAAATTTCGGCCTCGCTCGGATCTTTAGACACATCAAACTTACTTTAAGTATACCTACCATGTATAAAGGGCGTAGGTTTGAATTCTGTCAAGTATTGGTATCAGGATTGGCAAGTGGGACTTTCTAGTTTCTATTTTCAGGAAAAAGGCATCAGATGTAAGTTTATCAAAAATAGGCGTGTACTACAAAATCCTTTTAGCTAAAAGGATTTTGTAGAGAGCGTCATAAAAATAGGTTACGTTAGAATTAATCCTCATACATTGTATGTAAGTTATAGTTATACTGCTACAAAGGTCTTTTTGGCGTTCGAATGACGTTTGCCAGGGGCGCTGTTGGTAAACATTTGTGCAATCGTTATTTATTTATATAACCACTAGCTGCACCTCGCGGGTTCACCCGCATAAGTTTCGATCCCGTGGGAATATCGGGATAAAAAGTATCCTATATGTTAAACCTGGTTATAAATCATCTATGTGCCAAATTTCATCCAAATCCGTTTTGTAGTTTTTACGTGAAAGAGTAACAAACATCCATCCTTAATTTATTGAGTCATTCACAGGCGAGCCCGGTTAAGCAAACGACAACCTCATAGGTTGAAATGCGAGATGCCGATCCCAAAAAAAAAACAATAATCGGGCAGTTGTCCACCAGACACAAAACCGTCTGGTCGGAGGATCCTCCCTTTTCTATAGAGAATGAGTGAACTTTACACCCTGTACCTCACACTTCTATAGTGTTTTCAGGAAAAAATACATCAGATGTACGTTTATTACAAATCGGCGTGTACTACAAAATCCTTTTAGCACCCGAGCCCCTGCTGAGAGCGTCATAACGTTGGATAATAAGAAAATAGACGGCTGGGCTTTGAGTTAAGACAACACCGACACTACTTTCTTGTTTAAAAAACTTTATATAAAGTACTAGCCACTTTTTTGTAATATTTACAGTAAAAAGTAGAACTATGTCCTTCTTCAGGTCTTTTTTTTTTTTTTGAGGATGGGAAATCATCAAATGAGCCCTCCCGCTCTGGGTGGAGCAGAAGGGAGTGTCAGACTCTTACTGACTAAAACCCACCCGGAATCAGTAATACAACTTGTTAAGTTAGCATAATCCTAAAATGTCAAGATTTCATGAAATAGTCATTCAGTAGGATTACTTGATCTTAGAGAGTTGTGTTGATGACTTTAATGATTATAATTCTGTAAATACATATTTGTTACGGCCGCGAATCATATTTTAATCAACGTACAACTTAGTACTGACCAGCAAATTGCAAAAAACGTAAGAAAATTTGAATTTCGCGGGCTACCTTCGAGCATCTACCTTAAATAAACTTTTACTTAGTGCATCTAAGTGAAACGGGTTTCTCTATACTAACTAAACTTACAAACCTTCATGACATGTATGGAGTTAACTACTACAACCCGTACATAATTAATAAAAAATAATTTGCCTGTTTGATTAAAATTGTGTTAGTACATAAATATGTATGTAATCAGCTTATAATATTCCCACTGCTGGGAAACAGGCCTTCTCTCTGTGAGAAGGAGCTGGCCGTAATCCACCACACGAGCCCAGTGCGGGTTAGTGACTGTCTCATGTCTCCGAAATTTTGGTTCTAGGGTATGTCGGTTTCCTAACGATATTTACCGTCACAGTTTTTAGAGCAGTGATAAAAAATTGAGTACATAAGCTTGAAACTTTATTAAATTGTGACCCATTTTTTAAATGAATTTCAGATCTGGGTATGGCCTAGTTTTTTGGTTTAGTACCGTGTCATTGCTTCGATTAATAAGTGGCAATCCAAGTGGGTTTTACTTGATAAAATGTTTCCCAGCTTACTGAAAACTTTATCAAGATTGTGATCAGTTTATCTGCTGTCAAATCTGATGTTAGGTGTTAAAATAGATTTGTTTTTTATGGGGTTGGTTGACAGATATAACAATAGCCAAAAGTACAAGTTTGACAACAAACTAGATTTATAAGGCTTCTAGTAATTGGGCCCGATTTTACTCATAATGTTGAGTTTTTTTAATTTATTTATTATTAACTAGCTGCGCGCCGCGGTTTTACCCACATAACTTTCGATCCCGTAGGAATCGGGATAAAAAGTATCCTATATGTTAATCCTGGTTATAAACCATCTGTGTGTCAAATTTCATGCAAATCCGTTGCGTAGTTTTTGCGTGAAAAATTAACAAACATCCATCAGTCCATCCATCCATCCATCCATACAAACGTCACGTTTGATAGGATAGGATTTATTTATTAAAACCTTCAATTACTATCATTACAGGTTATACCTTTTTTCTTGTCTCGTATCGGCATTGACCATAATTATGGGAAATAATATTGTACAAAAATTAGCCAGTAGTCAGAATGGTGGTAATGCAGCTGAAGTCGCAGTTTTTGCACCACGTGTTAAATGCACAATGTAACTGTCTCATTAGAGATAAATCACCTAATACACACCACTTGCATAAAAGTGTGCAAGCAGCTTGTATGCCATTGTAACAGAACAGCACAATTTCATGCAATTTACTTGCACACTTGTGTGCAAAAACTTTGCACACTATTGTACAAAATTTTTGCACACTTTTGTGCAAAATACTGTCACACTCTCGTGCATGTTACAGGCATGTGTATTTGTGGCTCGTGGCTAAATGATAATAGCTGCACGGGTCGATGGAAGGTTAGACACGGTTGCTGGGGTTGGTTCGTGGATGGGTAACAATTGAGACCCCTCCGTGCCTCAGACAGTACTTTAAGCCGGCTGGGGGCTGTGGAGGTCAGATAGGCAGTCTCTCCATATAAAATACTGGTATTTAGCCGCCGAAACCAATATAGTTGAGAACAGCCTGGGCAGAGTGATTGATGGGGAAATGAGGAGGCAAATAGATTAGCGAAAATGGCGGCAATTTCGGGTTTTGAAATTTATATTTTTCCTATTAATTCAGAAATATTACGAAAATTTTAGAACTATTGCTATGATAAATGGAAAGATTACTTTAATGAACAATCTAAACTAAAAGGAATTTGGTACAAAATTATACAAAAAGAGCCTCCTCGTATCCCATGGTTTGATAGTAATGTCATTGGCCGTGGTACTGTAGTTAACTGCAGATCGGGTTCGTTCCGGACACATGCCGCTGAGAGCTTTTGCATATCTAATGCAAAAAGTTAGTTCGCCTAATTGGGAGGTTTGCGATAAAAGAGAAGATGTACAGCATCTTTTGGTGGAGTGTGTCAGGAATGAATCTGAGAGAAATAGAATTATCAGAGAATTAAAAATAAATAGAGTGGACTAAAAAAAAAACTTAGGCATATTTAATCATTTTCTGGCCCAGCTTAAGTCCCGTGAGGCTAAAATGATTTATTCATTACTTACTACGAGTATTTAAGCACTGTTCTTGTTTAGTAGTAGTTTTTGTTACGTAACTCAAGATTAGTTTATGATGGGACTGGCGTGAACTGTATTCAAAAGTCCCTTAAAATAAAGATTAAAAAAAAAAACAAAAAAAATTGATTGATAATGTATTGACGGCTTAAGTAAGCTAGGAACGTAGTAAGGTTTCATCCATAATAAAAAAACTATAACTCCCGATCTTTCTCGTTACTAATAACCACCAATTTGTCACATTTCCTTGACGCACGATTTTTGTCACGAGTTTTCGTGATACCTACAAAGTTCTGACAACTGACATACCTACTATAATACTCTATTTTTATACAGTGAAGGGCAGAAATATTTTGGGTACGCCACAATTGCGGCGTTAGGTCCCCTCTTTGAGGACTGGCTAGAGAGGCGCCACGGCACCCTTACCTTCCGCCTGACGCAGCTCCTCACCGGACACGGTTGTTTCGGGAGGTTCCTGTTCAGGATAAGACGGCAGGAAATGCCAGGGTGTCACCACTGTGTGGATCGTCCGGAGGACACGGTGGAGCATATGGTGGAGGTCTGCCCGGCTTGGGCGGAGCACCGCCGTGTCCTCGTGGCGGCGATCGGCGGCGGCGATCTCTCGCGTCCGGCCCTGTTCCAGGCCATGGTACGGAGCGAGAGTGCATGGGAGGCCGTTGTCTCCTTCTGCGAAGCAGTAATGCACGCAAAGGAGGAGGCGGAACGCGTGAGGGAGAGGTAATCTCTCCGCCCTCACGCCCCTAGTCGCCGCAGGAGACGCCCAGGACGGGAGTCAACAGCCAACTCCCGGCTACTGTAGGCGCGGGCTTGCGGGCGGCGAGCGATGGGCAGCTCGCCGCCCGGTAAGGGCCAGGCCCGGGTCGACGGCGCGTTGTGTTCCACGTGCGCCTCAAAGAGATGTCAGCATGAACTGACGGGGTCCGCTAGGTCCGATGTCTGCCAGAGCTGCGGGTTGTTCGAAAGAGATACCGTGGCCCCTGGCACAGGCAACTGAAGGAACACGGGTGGGTTTTAGTCAGTAAAAGTCTGACACGCCCTTCCGCTCAGCCCAGAGCGGGAGAGGTCATTTGATGATTTCCCACCCAAAAAAAAAGGCCAGAAATATATAATTCTTTATTTCATCATCTGCCTGCCTTTTTAACTATGTTGGGGTCGGCTTCCAGTCTAACTGGACGCATCTGAATACCAGTGTTTTACATTGAGCGATTGGCTCTCAGACCTCTACAACTCAGTTACTGGGTAGCACGATACCCCTTGGTATTATTTTTTAAAATTTATTTATTTCATTAACAATTTTTACATTGTGTTAAAATGTATTAAATTTAAATCTAAAATAACAGGAAACACAATTTAAAGATAAGAAATAACAAATACATATTGTGAATACATCCTACATGTGTGACAAATTTTAAAACAATCTTCGTAATTAAACAATTAAAAATCCAAAAGCCACTGATATTTAGTTATATAAAAATTAAATTAAATTAAATCCAGTATACCGATACAAATGTCAAGAATGAAAATAAAAAAAATAAAAATATTATGTCAATAAAATTGAAAAGGTTAATAATAATATTATAAAAAAATATATATATAAAAGTCTAGTGATACACATCACTGAGAAACTCGTCAAGTGTATAATAGCATTTATCTATCAGGAAGGACTTTAGCTGGTTCTTTAACTGACTTAAATTATAAATGGACTTTAATTCTAAAGGTAGCTTATTAAATAATTTAATTGACTGATAGCTTGCAGCATGACTAACTACGTATACTACGGTAAAATTGGTAGTTAGACTTTTGGGCTTCTAACTCCCTGTAACGACTGTCAAAGATCTGCGAACGACAGCCAGGACGTGTTTTGGAACTACAACGCGGTTACACAGACACGAGATGTGACTTTAATTTCTAATAATTATGTAAAGATTAAAATCTGTGCAATAATAAAATGAAATAATTATAGAAATTACATAAAATTATACTAAGTATAACTTCAAAAAGAAAGAAAGAAAGAAAAATGAAAGATGAATGAAAGATGATTTGATTTGATTTTGATTTGAAATTAAAATAACGCCATTAGGGTAGGAATAGTATTTCAAACGGTTAATCGAATAATTTTATCAAAAAAAAATGTCAATTTGTTTAAATTAAAAGAACTTTCAGAAATAATTTCTGTTTACCTAAACCAGAAAGAAAAAACAAAAAATATGCACACAGTCCGTGAAACACAAAACACAATTTTAAAAAATAAGTGTAAAAAATGTTTACATACATACTTTGAGCCCCACGACTGTACATCCGAAACAAATGTGAACAAATTAATTTAACTGACAACCCTACCCGGAATATAGTAATGGGGACCAAAATATTGCAGGGTTTTTGTGCTGTAATACTTTGGGTGAGTCAAAACGGCGTGAAAGTCCAAATAGGTAGGCCTTTTAGACTGTAGGGTTGTGGAATATTTTGTCAAGTACCTGATACTTGTTTGAGGGGCTTGTGGCTAAGTATAATAACAGCCACACGGGTCCATCGATTAGATAAAGCTACGCTTGCCGCGGTTGGTCCGTGGTGACCATCTTTACATACCAAGACCCCCCGTGCCTCGGAAAGCACGTTAAGCTGTTGGCCACGGCTGTCATTCGTGGATCTCTGACAGTCGTTACAGGTGGTCAGAAGCCCGGAAGTTTGACAACCAGTCTCACCAAGAGGTTTCGTATTACCCAGTAACTAGGTTGTGGAGGTCAGATAAGCAGTCGCTGTATGTTAAATACTGGTATTCAGCTGGATCCGGTTAGACTGGAAGCTGACCCAACATCTTTGGGAAAAGGCAGGCAGACGAGTCAATATCATTCTGCCAAGTCTTTTGCCAACAATTGGAACATGTGCTGATTATGATAACCCTTTCATTGATCCTCCCGTTACAGTACTATACACTTCTGCCAACCCGAGGATACAGGCGTGATATCATCATAATAACCCTATAAAGTTCCTACTGCTGGGACACAGGCCTCCTCTCTATGAGAGGGAGTGGACCGTAATCCACCACGCGGGCCCAGTGCGGGTTGGTTGATGTCACATGTCTTCGAATTTTTTATTCTAGGACATGCCGGTTTCCTCACGATGTTTTCCTTCACCGTTTTGAGAGCAGTGGTGACGAAATAATTTACACAAAGTAAAGCGCCTGTCTGGGTTCGAACCTACGACGAACAACTCGTAAGTCGTGCCCGTTATCACTGCGCCACCGCTGCTCTCACTGCCGTGATGCGATGTAATAATTGATTACTCTAAGAGACAAGGTTAGGAGCAGTCAATTTCATCCGTCCTCCCGGCCGATTTGATCGAGTAGTGCAATTGATCGAACGAATAGAGGAGATAGATATCACAACAGTTACACAGCCCGTGACACTTTGTTTTACGATTTTTTCACACAAAAAATAAAAAAAAATTTGTTGTCAGACGCACATTACGCATGCTTAATGGAACACTGACCCATTAGTAGATAGGTCAGATGTGATTTCCGTTATTTTTTTACTCAGATCTCATCAATAGTTAATCATAGACGTTCAAAATACAAGCATTCATGATTAATATAAATCAGTTTTATTTTTATGCATCAACAAGTAGGTTAAGTCCTCATAGCAAGATCTCCTTTTGCGATTTCCCAAAAATCGTCTTTTTTGAGTTAAGTCAGTATTCCATTAAGCATGCGATTAATTCGACAAAACTCGGAAGCACATAAAACCGTTGATCCCGGCTGTCATTCGTTGACCTTTGCCAGTCATTATGGGAGTCGGAAACCCAAAAGTCTGACAACCAGTCTGACCAAGAGGTATCGTGTTATCCAGCTATATCCGGTTAGATTTGAGGCTGACCCCCAACATAGTTGGGAAAAGGCTAGGCACATGATGTTCAGTAGCAGAGTGAAAAGGTTATGTAATTTTGAAACACATTTCTATGACACTTGCATTTTCATTAAAAATGTTAGGTATGTGTTTCATTAGTCACCAAAGATTTACGAATATTCAAAATCAAAATCAAAACTAATCAATCACACAAACTAAAACTAATCAATTCAAATTAGGCTGAGAATCAGCACTTTTCGAACGTCAAAATTACAAAAGACAGTCCCCCAAAAACGCCCGCCCTTCACCACTTCCTAGTGTTATCGCTGGGAAGAAGAAGTGGCGCAACAAACTCCCCAGCAGCACAGCTGTCTGTTCAGTTGGAAAATACTTGATTGTATACTAGGTACCTATGTTCAGTAATTAACATTACAAGACCAGAACATAAAATTAAATTATTTGCCATATATCAGCTAGCCACGCCAATATACCAACAAATATAATAAAAACTATACGTACTCAAGCTAAAAAATAATTAATTAAAATTAAAATGGAAATAAAAACTTACTACCCAAATAAAAGCCTCCAGGCATAAAGGGCGTGATAGCTTACATGTGTATGCGTTGCTGGGTTCTGTTCACATAGCTGTCACTTGAAGTCACAAATGATAAAGTAAGACCATCGAAGTAAAATAAATAAATAAGTTTATAACAATAACCTGTCAGTAAGCTAATTCTCGAGAAAGAGCATAAACATTGTCTTGCGTTAAATTAGGGCGCCCAACTATTCTTATCGTGTAAGTAGTCGTTGATGGAATAGTGTGCCTTTGAACAAAAGTTGGATTTTACTTGAGCTTTAAATGCACTAAAAGGCAAGGCAAGTTCCATAGTTGCCCACACAACGCCAAGGCCCCACAAAATTACTTTAACGGTAGGCTGTTTCGGGTAAAAAGGAACGGAGTTCAAAGTTGGTTATGCGAAGTAATTAAATTACCCTCTAATAAACGCCAGTTCGAAAGTTTTTTAATGTTTGGTTATTTAAAATGTAAAACACAGTCTACCAAAAGTCTATTCTAGTCTTACGGAACAAAACGCTTAATAAAAACGATAAGCCGTTTTTAATCTAAACTTAACGATAAACAGGATTTTATAGCACAAAAGCCTTTCTTTGCTTTTCCACGAAAAAACGCTCCAAATTCGACGTAACAACCCTTTACAAAGGGCTTTATTACAACAGTTACTGAAATTGAGGGTAGAGAAAGAAATACACTAAAACCCTCTACGGCGCAGCATCCTCTACGGCGTAACCCTAGAGGGTTCATGTCAGGCTACGGCGTAGACGCCGTAGCCTGACATTTGTAGCATAAATCTAATTATACAGCGTGAATGTTTTAAATATTAGGACAAGTTAAATTAAAAGTGTATGAGTACAGGGTGTGGTTTTTAACTGTGACATGCCGTGACACGGGATCGTGGCGGAATGGCTACCCCTTTTATCGATTCGTTTCGCGGTCGACGCGTTGAGAGAGTGTTTAGCTACAGTGTTCATGCAAATATACAAATGTGACATTTGTTATGATGATACTCGTAACTGGGGCCTAGAGCTACAGTTTCCTAGATAAGCAGTGGCCGTCATATAACGGCCGCAGTGACGGTTGTCATAAAAATGATGGCAGCGGGGTTTGTTCTGTATACTATCTTATTTCTATCTAAAGAAAACAGCCAATTTGTTACGTAAATATACATTCAATTTGCTTTATTTACATTCAATTATTATTTTAGGTAGAATGCCTTTTTATCCACCAGTCTCCAAGGAGTTAGTATTGTGAACAAGAAGGCTGAATATCAGTCCTCCGCCACCATTCTTGGATCTGGCACTCGAAAAGCCGGCAGGATCTGGTCAAGGTGTCTCTTCCATACCATACCATCATCAGTTTGTACCTCGTAGTGAAGGAGACCAATCCGTCGTAAAATTTTGCCTAATTTTCATTTCTTATGTGGATCTGAGTAGTTTCTGGCTTGCACTCTGTTTCCAATAGCGAAGTTTCTTAATGTTTTAGTTGGGGCTACGGGTTTCCTGAGTTAGGTTTACACCGGTCCTCTGAGAACATTAGTAAATGAGTTCTCACTTCTCTTCCAAACATTAACTGATAAGGCGCAAGCCCGTTTCGGCCGGGGGTGCGCCGCAGTCTATTTTTGATGATTATCAGTTTCTCATTTAAGCAGCCACTGTCCCCATCCACCTAGGAATGGAAATTTGGCAAAATTTTACGACGGATCGGTCTCCTCCACTACGAGGTACAAACTGATGATGGTATGGTCTGGAAGAGACACCTTGGCCAGATCCTGCCCGCTTTTCGAGTGCCAGATCCAAGAATGGTGACGGAGGACTGATATATATCCACCCTTCTTGTTCACAATACTAACTCCTTGGAGACTGGTCGATAGAAAGGAGTAAAATACGTCTATATGACATTCTATCTAAAATAATAATTGAATGTATATAAAGCAATATATATTTACGTTAAAATCATCATGTGCCTAGCCTTTTCCCAACTATGCTAGGGTCGGCTTCCAGTCTAACCGGATGCAGCTGAATACCAGTATTTTACATGGAGTGACTGCCTATCTGACTCCACAATCCAGTTACTGGGTAATTCGAAAACCGTTGGTAAGACTGGTTGTCACACTTTCGGACTTCTGAAGACCCTTAACGACTATCATGGTCCAGGAATGGCAGTAGGGACCAACGGCTTAACGTGCTTTCCGAGGCACGGAGGGGTATTGTATATGTAAGTATATGTAAAGATGGTCGCCCATTCACAGACCAACCGTGGCAAGCGTAGGTTAACCTGAAGGTCAATTCTCGTAATTTAAACCGTTCAAAATCTAGTCGCAGTCTCATCTCGACGACAAACAAATGTCAAAATGTAGGGAAATTAGAAGTATTTTTTGACAGATTGAGACTGAGATCAGACTGTGAACGTTCTTAAAATTACGAGAATTGCCCCTCAGATCGACCCTTGCGGCTGTTATTACTTAGCCACAAGCCCTTTACGAAAATCCATATTATTAATAATTAATGATACAAATTGTAGGTTTATTGTATTATTCTATATCATAATTGAAAATAAACAGAGTTCATATTCGCCTGAGGGTAGACAACCCTTTTCCCAAAATTGCCCAAAGGAAAATTATGTATTGGAACCTAAATAATATATTATGTATTATAAATTCAAACATTTCCTAAGGTGCCTCCGGGAGTCCTTTAAGACAATCATTATGGGTAGTCAAAATCCCGGAAGTCTAACAATCTCAGGGGCTCGTGGCTTAGTTATAACAGCCACACGTGTCGATCAACAAGGTTACGTCTACTGAGGTCGGTCTGTGGGTGGGACCATCACACATACCCATAACTATGTTGGAATCAGCTTCCAGTCTAACCGGATGCAGCTGAATACCAGTATTTTACATGAAGTGACTGCCTATCTGACCTCCACCACCCAGTTACTGTGAAACACGATACCCCAAGGGGTAACCAGTCTTACCAAGGATAGACTGGTTGTCAAACTTTTTGGATTCTGACTACCCGTAACGACTGTCAAAGATGTACAAATGACAGCCGGGATCAGCGGTTGAACGTGCGTTCTGCTGCATGGAGGGGTCTCGATGTATAATAGACGGTCACCCATCCACGGACCGACCTTGGCAACCATTGCTTACCTTCCGACCCATGCGGCTGTTTTTATTTAGCCACGAGCCCCCTTTGTCTCGTTATGTAGGTAATAGACGGTCACTCATCCACGGACCGACCTTGGTAACCGTTGCTTAACTTCAACCGACCCATGCGGCTGATTTTATTTAGCCACGAGCCCCCCTTAGGCACGATATATTGGTAATAGACGGTCACCCATCCACGCACCGACCTTGGCAACAGTGGCTTAACTTCAACCGACGCATGCGGCTGTTTTCATTTAGCCACGAGCCCCCCTTTGTCTCGGTATGTAGGTAATAGACGGTCACCCATCCACGGACCGACCTTGGCAACAGTGGCTTAACTTCAACCGACCCATGCGGCTGTTTTTTTTTAGCCACGAGCCCCCCTTAGTCACGATATACTGGTACTTCTCTCCCTTGATTTTGTATATACAGGCTGATTTTTTAAAGACCAGCCAAATTTAAGGATGTGGTACAGACCATCAAACTGAACAACTTTCTCCATGGGACAAATAGCGTAATCGCGAAAATTTTATCAACTGTCCCATAGAAAACTTCAATACCTACTCGACCTAAATGTATGGGACGGCTGAATTTTTATTCGCGATTACGATGTTGGTCCCATGGAGAAAGTTGTTCAGTTTGATGGTCTGTACCACATCCTTAAATTTGGCTGGTCTTTAAAAAATCAGCCTGTATAGTGAGCTTATCTATTATAAATAATAGACGGTCTTACCCATTCAAGAACCGCCCGCGGCAAGTGTAGTTTAACTTTCGACCGACCCGTGTGGGTGTTATTATTAAGCTAGGAGCCCACACACACATATTTAGCCATAACATGTCATGTACAATACGGATGATTGCAGACCGACCAGATTCGGCAGCCGTGGGAAGGCTCATGAGGATGCATGTCACCTGATTCTTTAAATAATCAATTTTAATGTAATTTTCATTTTAGTCCATTTTAAATAATTTATTTTCATTTAAATTTTTTATTCATTTTAAATTATTTAATTCAATGTCATCTAATTAATTTATTTTTAATTCTTTATTTAAATATAATTTTAGTTTATTTTCATACATTTGGGTCGATTTTTATGTACTAACATAATTTTAAGATAATGTAATTCTAACAAAATATGGACATTTAAATAGTCTGAATTAAACGATTTTTTTTTTTTTTTTACAATACATTTTTAATTCCTTGTCTCACGTAGCTCCCTACGTTTACGCCAAGGAATAAAAAATGTTTTGTATTGGAGAGTAGTGTTGTTGAAACCGCCCCGACTTAAGTCGGTCGTGGTTTCGAATCCAGTCTGTCCAGTCTGATGTTTTCCTTCACCGTTTTGAGAGCAGTGGTGATGAAATTAAATACACAAAGTAAAGCTCCTGTCTGGGTTCGAACTCACGACCTCGACTCTCGTAAGACGGAGCCGATATCACTAGGCCACACTGCTCGCACAGTGCTGCTCGCTCTGAACGCGCTTTACATTAATACCTACCTATTTCACTCAGCTGAGTGTTAGCGCAGTTGTTTAAGCATTCCGTTTCAATCTCTGTGTCAGAAATAGAGTTTTATTTAGCCTTAACGTAGTCAAAAGGTTTCATTTTCAGAGTAAGAGCCTTATGTTTTTTTATCGTTCTAGTTGTAGATACACGATTTCTTTTTATTTGACAACCTCCTTAGATATTAGCCTATTATGTTCCCACTGCTGGGAAACAGGTCTCCTCTCTTCGAGAGGGAGTGGACTATAATCCACCACGCGGGCCCAATGCGGGTTGGTAGATGTCACACATCTTCGAATTTTTGGTTCTAGGACATGCCGGTTTCCTCACGATGTTTTCCTTCACCGTTTGGAGAGCAGTGGTGATGAAATTATGTACACAAATTAAAGTGTTCATCTGTATTGTATTATATCGTACTTCCTACTAATATTATAAACGCAAAAGTTTGTATGGATGGAAAACTGCTACACGGATTTAGATAAAATTTGTCACGCAGATAGTTTATAACTAGGATTAACATATAGGATACTTTTTATCCCAATATTCCTACGGGATCTAAACTTATGCGGGTGAAACCGTGGGGCGCAGCTAATATTATTAAAAACGTGAAAGTTTGCATGGATGGATGGATGTTTGTTACTCTTTCACGCAAAAACTGCTGCACGGATTTGGATGAATTTTGGCACACAGATAGTTTATAACCAGAATTAACACATAGGATACTTTTTATCCCGATATTTCCACGGGATCGAAACTTATGCGGGTGAAACCACGGGGAACTGCTAGTAAGTTAATATTTCTTACATAAGAGCATTGTAGTCCAACAAAGCCTGCCTGTTTATTGTGCCGCAGACTTTAGTTTCACCCTCTACCCTACTACAAAATATTCATTACTAAATTCATACTAGGGTTGGGACACTATCTTGGAGTTATCGATATAATTAAATTTTAATATTTGATTATATCGTACTTTGTGCTTATCCGGGGAGGTTTTAGAGGTACACTTAACATGTCTCCTGTAATCCCTAAAGGGGTGAGCCCTCTGCTCACCCCTTTAGGGATTATAGTATACATTTATTTGGGTAATTGTGTTTAAATCCCGTCTAATGGGGGATTATCCTGGTACGAATGGAAACTTCGAGGTGACACACATACATTTTCTGATGGACGAACCCAATGTCACTTTGGCTGAAATTTGTCACTCCTGGGGTCAATCACCCGGTCGATCACCGGGGGATTGACCCCAGGAGGTCCCGCTTTGCAGATGCAAGCAGTGATAGGAAACTTAGATACGTTTCCTATCACTGGATATATAAATAGATTGTACCAAAATATATTCAGCAAGAAAAAAGAGGCTGTCGTTTCTGTAAAATATATTTTTTTAATTTATGTGCTGTTGTATATTTCGAATCGAAAAAAAAATATCATGAGGAAACCGGCCTGTCTTAGAACTGAAGCCCACTCATCACACATCACATCAAACTCACTCAAGCTCAGGCATCCTCTCTGTGAGAGGGATTGGGCTGTAATCCACCACGTGGGCCCAGTGCGGGTTGGTAGATGTCACATGGCTTCGAATTTTTGGTTCTAAGACATGTCGGTTTCCTCACGATATTTTCCTTCACCGTTTTGAGAGCAGTGGTGATCCGATGAAATCATTTACAAAAATCCGGGCATACCCAAGTAGACCGCAGCAAGGACCACCTCCACAAGTGGGGGTTCATGGAAGGCTCTGACCTCTGGTGTGTATGCGGTGTCTCTCCACAGACAATGGCTCACCTCCCATCTTGCACCGCATGCCCTGTCACCTGCACACGTCAGGACTTAGTGGCTGCGTCAGCGAATGCTATCCGCGTTGCTGAATTTTGGCCAAACAAATTTAAGGAAAAAACTATATTTTTGCCATTGACACGCCAAGAAGAAAATTTACAAAAAGTAAAACGCCTGGCTGGGTTCGAAACTTCGACCCATAATTCGTAAGTCGTGTTCTTTACCACTGTACTACCACTGCTCCCGGTTGAAGAAGGGTATGGATGCCGGTATAATTACAACCATATGAGACTTTTTAATTTAGTCTCTGACTGACGGGTGCAATGCAATAGCAGGTAAGGCACGTCTCAGGTGAACGTGACTGACGAGGTATTACTGTTGAAGTAGGTAAAAGTTTCTACCTAACAGCAGGGGCTCTACTCTCTAAGTCCTCCGACGAAGACACGGACCTATCCGAAAGTATTTCGAAAATTCCAACTAAACCCTACACCCGACTTAATTAATACTGCTGGGGAGTTTGTTGCGCCACTTCTTCTTCCCAGCGAAAGCACTAGGAAGTGGTGAAGGGTGGGCGTTTTTGGGGGGACTGTCTTTTGTAATTTTGACGTTCGAAAAGTGCTGATTCTCAGCCTAATTTTAATAAATGACTTGATTTTGATTTAACTTTTTGCACACATCAAGACTAGGGACAACTATCAAATGTTCAGTGCTCACCTTCTTGTATGGATGGATGAATGGATGTGTGTTACTCTTTCGCGCAAAAACTACTGAACGGATTTGGATGAAATTTGGCACACAGATGGTTTATAACCAGGATATAGGATACTTTTTATCCCGATATTCCCACGGGGTCGAAACTAATGCGGGTGAAACCATAGGGCCGTGCAGAATTTCATGCCTACACCCAGCGGTTTAGGCTGTGCGATGTATGTCAGTACATCGGTCAGTCAGACCAACTTCGTAATCGCGAATAAAAATTCAGCCGTCCCATACATTTAGGTCGAGTAGGTATTGAAGTTTTCTATGGGACAGTTGATAAAATTTTCGCGATTACGCTATTTGTCCCATGGAGAAAGTTGTTCAGTTTGATGGTCTGTACCACATCCTTAAATTTGGCTGGTCTTTAAAAAATCAGCCTGTATACTAAAAAATAAAGTTACAACATTTAATAGATCTAATTTGAATTGTACACAAATTATAAAATAGTATTGTCATGGTATCTTATGTAGGTAAAATTATGCAGTTTTTTCACTCTACTGTAAAGTTGTTATTTTTGACTTGCGTGGTATTAGAACTTAAGCGACGTTATGTCACCAGTTAAGTATATCTGTAGCGGGTAGCGGGATCTTCCGAAAGGGTTACCGCTGCCCTGGAGCATAAAGGGCTAAGGAAGGAACACGGGTGGGTTTTAATCAGTAAGAGTCTGACACTCCCTTCCGCTCCACCCAGAGCGGGAGGGGTCATTTGATGATGACCCATCCGCAAAAAAAAAAAAAAAGTATATCTGTAGCTACGGTATGACGTGTTGCATTTGGTCAGCAGTGGAAAAAAGGTTGTTATTTCTATGAATTAATAAAAAAAAGTTTTTTAATTATAAAATTTCTGTCAGCAGTCCCCATGACTGCTTTAGTTTTTTTATTAAATGACTAATTTACTGGGCCCGTGACTTTATTTGTTTTTCGACATGTCCGCACATCTGAATTGAGTTTTAATTTTTTGCGCGGTACCTTATTTTCTTTTCTAAAATAAAAGTAACCCAAGTTATTCATTATAACATTAGCTATCTACCAGTGAAAGCCCTGTCAAAATCGCCCAGCCGTTTTGGAGATTAGTTGGAACAAACATACAGACAGACAATTTTTTTTTTAATTACTGTGTACACTTTTAAATGCATTTAGTAAAAAGCTGTTATTTTGACATTACAAAGACTCATTTTATTTATTTGTATGTATAGATAATCTAGTTCTTAGGCTTTCAAGAGAAATACATTGCCACGTCAATAATATTGAAGGTCAAACCACCAGCAACTAAAGGGTTAACTCAAAAAAAAGCAGAGTACCATAAGAGGCACTAGCTTCTGCACGCGATTTCGTCCGCATGTAATTATTTATTTTAACACAAAATATATTCTAAGAAACTCGGCAATACTGTAAATAGTGAAAGAGTTTTTGGAATTGGATCAGTAGTTAAGATTATACCCCAACATAAATAAACTCAAAAATGTTACCTCTTTTTAATCCTACTAATATTATAAACGTGAAAGTTTGTATGGATGGATGGATGTTTGTTACTCTTTCACGCAAAAACTACTGAACGGATTTGGATGAAATTTGGCACACAGATGGTTTATAACCAGGATTAACATATAGGATACTTTTTATCCCGATATTTCCACGGGATCGAAACTTATGCGAGTGAAACCGCGGGGTACAGCTAGTATTATTATAGATTATAGACTATTTTCTGCTCGCGACAACGTCTGCGTGAAATTTTGGGCCTCGATCCATCGCGTCGCATCCCATCGATCACCCACTACACCTTTGTTTACGCTTAGCATTTTTTTTTTAATTTTACTACTTTTGCACGGCTCCTTAGCGTCATAGCGTGATGTAAAATAGCCTATAACCTTCCTCGAGAATTGGAGAATTATGCAAATCCGACTGGTAGTTGCGGAGATTACCCCCTACCACTGGCCTATATATTATACAAGTAAGCTGGACACCATACTATTGATGACAAAACTAAGACGTTTGATTTTCGCCATTTTGGTGCTGATAACAACGTGAGCGTTCGAGGAACTGATATTTTTGATAGAGAGTTTTACAAAATGCGCATTCTCTCATGATAAAAATGTTCTAAATATCTCGTAATAAACACAAAATACATAAAAAAGTCCTATTCCACGATTTAGACCTAAATCACCAGAGACGACCTAAACAACACGACGGCCATTTGCAACAATGTGTCAATTTTAGTTCCTGAGACGCTCGAGCGGGTCGCTTTGAACCGGCACAAAAAACAACTGTCATTTCGTATGGTATAATTTAAGTAATAAAAATAAAAATAAAAATATTTATTGCAATTAAACGGTATTTGTGGTATGTACATATTAAAGTTATTAAGTAAGCGTAGAACTTATAATAACAAATATTTGTAGGGGTGAACTAAGTATAACTGTTCTCCTAGCTAGGTAGCTGTGCAACCTGTATTAAGGAGTAATAAGTAGTAAGTTAGTAAAGCAAGTAAATCATGCAGACTCTCCACAACTTGAATGATTGGGGGGGTGGGGGGGCCTAACCCCCCCTGTGGACCACGCCTGGGATACACGTGTGCGTGTGAATTGGAACCCCATCCAGCAGTGGTCGACGATAGGCCGAGTTGATTGAAACATAATATTGACGAAAAATATTCTACCTTTTTCTATCAATATCTTCGAAACAACCCTTTCATGGCGACCCAAGGGATGTGATGTTAATATAATTAAATGTATATTCAGTCAAAGGGGACGTTGCGCGTCCTGTCTGACAAATTTGACGTGAACTGTTGCCTAATATTAAGCCCTAATATTAATGCCCCATATTAAGTGACGTTTCGTATGTACAGTCAATAGTTTTATATGGAGAGGCTCGTGGCTTAATGATAATAACCACACGAGTCGATCGAAGATTAAGCAACGCTTGCCGTGGCCGGTTCATGGATGGGTTGTGGAGGTCAGATACGCAGTCGCTCTATGTAAAATACTGGTATTCAGCTGCATCCAGTTAGATTGGAAGTCGACCTCAACATGGTTGGGAAAAGGCTGGCGGAATGATAATTTGAAATCTAAGACTGCACAAAATAATTATAAAAGCTAAAAACATTCACAATACTTTCGATTCGTTCCCATGACAAAATTATTTCAGGGTCTCTTTCAATTTCACAACCATTTAACAAAGTCGACAAAACCCATAAAAAATACAACAACTTGAATGTGTCCCTAAAAATTAATTAACCTAAAAAACGTTAATCACTCACACAGAAGTTAACCCACAAATGTTTATCGATATCGACGTTAACCCTTGTCCCATCCCTACTTGTTCTAATTAGTGACTTGACGGCTTTTGGTAATGAAATTTGGAACACCAGCAGCCCGAGGGACATAGCTTGAAGTTGGCTCATGAAATGTTTTGTATATCGGTCTATAAGGATGTTTTTAAAACTATTTATGATGTATACCAGGGTGTTTTTAACTTAAAATCTTCACTTTCAATCTTAAATACAAATCTTACCTACTCATCATCAGATAATAGTCATCAGCAGATGATGATGAGTGTTGGGGTCGGCTTCCAATCTAACTGGATGCAGCTGAATATCAGTATTTTACATGGAGCGACTGCCTTTAACCTCCGCAACCCAGTTAATGGGTAATACGATACCCCTTGGTAAGACTGGTTGCCAAATCTTACCTACTCCAGAATAGAATAGAAACCTTTTATTTCAGACAGGATTTCATAGGGTTAGTAACAAATTTACTTAACTTCTAGTGTTACTGGGTTACGAGTACATACACAGATATAATTTATATACAATTGAAATTCAGCGTGGAGCTGCATCCACCTCTGCCACATCGGGGCATCCCACTGATCTGCTACACTGAGAATATTATTGGTGCTGCCGCGAACACGCGTCACCAGGGATGCACATTTTTTTTTTTAACATTACGTCGACATCCGTTTGATAGGTATACAAAAAAAAAGTTGCCAGATATCAAATTAATCAATGGAGTAATCGATATCAGAACAAAACGATAATTAACAAAAAAAAAAAAAAAAAACAATTATTTTTAATTATTATAACTAGTTGACGTCTCAACATTTAAATGTAGGTCTCAACATTTGACAACTTTTTTTTTTTGTTTATTAATCAAAAACAAAACAGTTACAAATCATTGTTGAACAATTAAACATACCACACAAACCGTCGCGGGCTTAACAGCGGTATGGCCAGACACGGCAACTCGGTACGAATTAGGTACATAGGTACATAGATATTTTTTTCTAGATCGCACTGCAATCTAGAAAATATATTTTTAATACCTGTGGACAGTTCTTCGCATTTATAACATTGCAGATTTCCATATGTAAATCATTCATCTATTCCTAATAATGGCGGCAAAACCATTAATATTCTTATCCGCAAACATCCCTGTCGCACTACAACGCCACAGCAGCCGCAACAGTACTCTTAGTGAATTATTAAATTGAACGCGTAGGTCGCGGTATTGGTCGCGTAGATATATTAGCATAGCTGCCATTCACGCAGCTGTGTTAAAACGCATGTGGTGGGCAGAACTATAATTTGTAAATAATAGGAATATTAATTCGTAAAAGGCGATCAATGGATAACGTCTTGTCGTCGTCGTTGATAAGTAGCGGCGTAATTATGTCTGATAAATAAACAGTCAACATGACAAACATGACAGACAGATTGGTGATCAGATGATTGCGATTTGTGATCACCAATCTGTCTGTCATGTGGATAGTAAGGGAACTGACCCTTCTGTCTTAGTGTAAATACACACGACCGACACGCGTCGACGACAGACGCAATAATAAATAATAATAATAACTTTATTTCGGGTGGCATAGACCCATAGAAACCTAAACCCAGTACACATTACATAAACTTTTATAATTTGCCATGACTCGCCACACCTACACACGACATGACCCACTGATTCTGAAAGAGACGGTCAAAACGCAGCAATAGGCTATTTTCTTTCCTAAAAAATTCTAATTACTCCGTCAGTTAGATTATCAAAAAATATGGAAGCCGTATTTTTTCTTTTGTCAATTATATAAAAAATGATGAAGATATCGCCCGCTAAAGTTCCGCGTGACGTCACTTGCTTGCGACACTTTTGCAAGCAAGTGACGTCACGACCCCCCACTCTTAAATTTTGACGCGCTTTATCTTTGTCATGTTTTGTTTGATTGACCAAAGAAAAAATACGTGTCCATTATTTTTCGATAATCTGACTGACGGACTAAATATAATTATTATTTTTTCACCCAGGCTGTTGCAGTTGCCTCTGTATGTATAATATCAATTCACTGTAGCCTGTAAGATCTTACGGGGACGTATCGACTGCCCAGAGCTCCATGGTCTTTTCTGCCGACTATTTGTGCCCGACAAATACATCGGACAGAGTCAGAGCCGCCGACACGATCTGTTTGCGCAACTCCCAGCGAAAACTGTAGCCAGAGCTGAATCCCCAATCTGTCGTACTCAAAAGGTGCTCAATGCCCTTCTGGCTGCCAACCCTGAATGTGATGTGTTTGCGGATGGATGGATGAAGATTATGCGTATATGTCTGGTGTTCTGTGAGAGAATGTATGCAAGGGAGTCCACTGTTCCATGTTAGTTTTAAGTTATATTATTGTCAACTTAACTATTGTCCTCTATGTTAATTAATGTAATCGGTGTTGCAACGTTTTAATTAACTATATATAAATAGCCTCCCGATCGATTTCGGTCACGGTGGCCAATCTCAACGGATATTAGACAGGTATGCAGGAGATATAGTGCACAAGTGTGTGCGTAAACAGGTACACTCTCTGTTCCTTTACTCTCATAGTCCGATGGGACGGCAATCCAACACGACCGGGGAGAGATCAGGCGCAGGACCAACGGGTTTACGTGCTTTCCAGGGCACGGGGGTATTAAACCGCCAACTTCTAAACTCTGGACTGTGACTCAGGAATTCCTAACGGAAAATCTAATAACACTTTGTCCTGGGAATCTAACTCGGGGACGCTCAGCAGTCGCGGCTGCAACCACGATACCAATGAGGCAGTTAAAAGGGCGAGGCGTGCCTCGTGTGTCTAGTGTCTAATACTGATCAGACACTAAGTGTATACAGACAATAATGAAATATTATTCAGAAACTTTGAAAACACATCTGAAAATAGCCTAAACAAATATTTGTGCGTAACACAAAAGTTTTCTGAGAACATCTGTTACTTGATTTATAAAGTTATGTTTTTATGTAAACTGTATTCAATTATAGTTTGATAATAAACAACAGTAACCTTGATCCTTGTTCCCTTTCGACACGGGGCTGCAATCTGAAACAAAACAGAGATTTTTAAAAAAATATTTAAGTACTGCCTTTTTTCTACTAATATTATAAACGTGAACGTTTAAATGGATGGATGAATGGATGTTTTTTACTCTTTCACGCAAAAACTACTGTACTGATTTGGATGAAATTTGGCATACAGATGGTTTATAACCATGATTAACATATAGGATACTTTTTAACCAGATATTCCTACGGGATCGAAACTTAATGGGTGACTCCGCAGGGCGCATCTAGTATTAATATAATTTTCTTTAATTCTCTCTCTTTACAAAGATTCACATAGTTATAAACATAGACTTGGCAATAATGCACAAAATATGATCCTTTATGAGAGACTGGCATCCATACTAGGATATCGTGTGACGGATCACCAGGCTGTCAACCCTAATTAAATCTAATTAACAGTGCTAAAGCTGAAGTGGCAATGGGCCGGCCATATTAGCCGTAGATTCGATGACCGTTTGGGTAGACGTGTTCTTGAGTGGAGACCGCGAATCGGTAAACGTAAGGTAGGACGCCCTCAGACTAAGTGGAGCGACGATCCTCGCAGGATGGCTGGTAGCAGCTGGATGAGAGTTGCCGAAAATCGAGTTGAACGGCGTGCAATAGGAGAGGCCTATGTCCAGCAGTGGACTGCTGTAGGCTGGTGATAACATTACAGCGATCTTATCAAACTCTAGTAACCAATGGGCGATGACCTCACAAGGAAAAACAAAGTTGACTTTTCGCGTATCTTTGTAATTAAACTCTTGAAACAGCTATGCTTGACGGCCGACATTTGTAATATTGGTAGTCCTTCTTAGACGAAATCTTTACAATGTGAAAACTTACATTTACCCCTAAAAAGCATAACTTGTAATTATTAAATAATAATATCTAACACACCCAGCGAATTCTCTGTTGAATTTATGACGTTCGCCATCCTAGTCTAACGCGTTGCTTTTAATAGTGTTCGACCGTAGCGCCGTCTCTGTCTGACCACGCATGCGCAGTGCGAATTTCTTTGTTCCTGGGCTGTACAAGGGTGTATACATAGATTCTGTATGTATGTTTATCTGTAATGAGTTAGCAGAGCGCGGATACTGTTTTAAAAACGTGTCGTTTTGCTATATAATTGATTCTTTTGGTAATGTCGAAGGTTGTTTGTCTTAGCGAAAATAATTTGATTAATTCAATATCAAATTACATAATCACATCGTGATTATGTAATTTGATATTGAATTTGTTTGGATTGATACACTATTTATTTATTAGTATTTATTCTTGTATTTTATAATCATTTCCTAGCTATTTATCCCGTATGTTGTACCTGCCATGATTTGTCCCTGCATCACCCTAAGGTTGACTGGTAGAAAATGCCTCAGGCATTAAGTCCGCCTTTGTACAGTATTTTTTTACTTGTGCATGAAGTTTTAGTGCACACAAACGCACAATTAAATTATGACAAATTACACGAATACGGGGTCAAATCTAATTAGCTAGTGAAACTCCGCAGTCGTGATGCGTATCAATATCTAAACACATTAAACAAAAGAAAAAAAAAACTTGATGGTTTTTTTCTGAGGTCAATGACGATTGGTAGTATAGTTAATTGCAGAAGTTGACAAAAACAGTTTTGTTTTGGTTTTATTTCGCACCACGCCTACGGAGTTTCACTAGCTAATTTAATTTAACCCTGTATATAAAAACAAGGTAGATAGATAGAAAGATAAACCATTTATACACTGATTCCTGTAACACAGGTTACAAACTTTTTTTATTCTTTTATGTCAATAAATAATATTATTTTTTTTTTATTTGGCGCACACAAAAAAGATAGCACAACACACAAAAGTACACTATTAGATGATAACCAAACTACCCACATGATTATAATACATATAAAAACAAGGTGCCGATAAAAAAAACAAAATGAAAAACACACAAATATCGAACTAAAAGTGACACTATGACGAATAAAATTAATAACCAAACATACACAGTGCGGTGTGCGTCTCAAGGTTGCACCAAATGGGAGTCCAGCTCAGCATGTGTCAGGCAAATGTACCTGACGCTGATATTCTGCTGGATCCCTGCTGTGACACACGGACGTTGAGAAGACGACATAAATATTAGTGTTGTGACATGTGTTAAGCGCAGAGTGAAGCTTTGTAAGTATGCCCGACACTATAATTATGTATTCTACAGTAAGTTTTGCATTGGGAAACGTTCTTGTTCGTAGGTGTGTTAGTATTGTACTTTGATTACTTGATTCTTATATTATTTACAAAGTTACATGCAATATACAGGGTTATTTTTTAATGACCAGCCAAATTTAAGGATGTCGTACAGACCATCAAACTGAACAACTTTCTCCATGGGACAAATAGCGTAATCGCGAAAATTTTATCAACTGTCCCATAGAAAACTTCAATACCTACTCGACCTAAATGTATGGGACGGCTGAATTTTTATTCGGATTACGATGTTGGTCCCATGGAGAAAGTTGTTCAGTTTGATGATCTGTACCACATCCTTAAATTTGGCTGGTCTTTAAAAAACCACCCTGTATAATGTGTAAATGAATAATATTATTATTATAGTGACGTTGGTGCGAATCATCATCATCTCCCTGCCCTTATCCCATGTTACTTGGGGTTGGCGCAACACGTTTCCTTCTTCCATTCTCCCCTGTCAACCGTCACGCTATCATTCACTCCCTTCTCATATCATTCCTCACACAATCCATCCATCTTTTCTTCGGCCTTCCTCTCCCTCTCCATCCATCAACATGTATATTCATCACAATTTTAGTCACATGCGTTTCGTCCCTTCTCATCACATGCCCATACCAAGCCAAACGATTTCCTTTCAACTTTTCTGTCACTGGCGCCACTTTCAAACTTCCCCTTATATACTCATTTCTTACTTTATCCATTCTCGTGGTGCGAATAAATAAAACAATTTGGCTAGAACAAAATTAAAATTAAATGCGTTCACAATAAATAAATATAGTTAAATAACATGTGTAAGTATTATAACTATAATCAAACACAAGATCCACAGACTACTCAATTACTATATCCAAGGTGCCAATATCACCATTTTCCTGTCTTTATCACAATTTATTTGGGGTCATCGAAACATGTCTTTTTCTTCCATACTTCTCTATTTGTGGTCATCTCAACAGTCACACCCTTTCTAACCATATCAACTGACACACAATCCATCCATCGTTTCTTTGTTTCCCACGTACAAAAAATACTTGAAAATATACTTGAAGAAATTAAGTGACATTATGATATACAATATATGTATAATGCTGAAAATCATTAGATTATTGTGATAAAATTTCATTTCTGTAAGTAGGTTCATATATTGACCTTGTTTGTGATGTTCTTCAGAAAGGTCAGGTGCGCAGTACTCGATACCGACGTGCGTATATGACCCGAGGGGCAGTTTTCGTAATTTTAAGAACGTTCACAGTCTGATCTCAGTCTCAATCTGTCAAAAAATACTTCTAATTTCCCTACATTTTGACATTTGTTTGTCGCCGAGATGAGACTGCGACTAGATTTTGAACGTTTTTATTTACGAGAATTAGGCTTCTGATCTCAGTCTCAATCTGTCAAAAATACCTCTAATTTCCCTACATTTTTGGCAAGTTTTTGAAAATGATTGTCGTTCAGACGAGATTGCGACTATACTCTATCCAGTAGGTTAACCATTTTATGACAGATCGAAGTAGTGAGCAATTACATATTTTTTGTCAAAACTGATACACGTACGGTATTATAATTTCCATAAGAAGTCATAAATAAGATAATTCAATAAGATTAGGCAGTTTATATATTAATTTTATTTCGCATTTTAAAGTGATCTTTTACGTAATCTTTGATAGTAACGTTCTGAGACAGCTGTCAAAAAACGGTTAACCTAGTGGCCAGGGTATATATTTTGAACGTTTTTAATTACGGGAATTTGCCTTCGATATTGAATTTGATAGTACTGAGAATCATTAAATTGAAATGATTTAATACCGCTTTTGGTTTTAAGGATGGACGGCCAGATTGTTTACCGATATTCGCTCGTTAGTTATTAGACAATATTTCGCTTTTACCTTTGTGATCTTGTTTGTTGTTTCCTATCAACAAAGTACTTTTTAAGTGATTTTAATTTTCTAAATTATGTAGTTAGTGATTTTGGTGTACGGTAAAACTCTAATGAGTTAAATATGTGCACCAACTTAAATGAATAAAATGTACTAGCTGCGCCCCACAGTTTCACCCGTATAAGTTTCGATCCCGTGGGAATATTGGGATAAAAAGTATCCTATATGTTAATCCTGGTTATAAACCATCTGTGTGCCAAATTTCATCCAAATCCGTTCAGTAGTTTTTGCGTGAAAGAGTAACAAACATCCATCCATTCATCCATACCAACTTTCACGTTTATAATATCAGTAGGATGTGTGTTAGAATACAAAAAGTAGATGAGTTCACTGTTTCTCTTATCCGATGACTCTGGAAAGGAACACCAACAAACACACAGGTCACAGTCTTAAAGTTCAGACATAATCTTGGTCAGCACCCTAATTGCGGAACACACTTTGAATCACAATGTGAATCATTTTGAAGGATATTGCTAATCCATTGCTGATATGTTCGAAACATTTATCTGCTCGACAATTTTAATAACGCAACGAATGTTGCTGAACTATTGTCACAACACATGTTGAACATGTCTTTATTTTTGGTTCTAAGACATGGCGGTTTCCTCACGAGGTTTTCCTTCACTGTTTTAAAAGCAGTGGTGATGAAATAATGATTTACACAAAGTAAAGTACCTGTCTAGGTTCGAACCTACGAACATCACCGCTGCACTAAAGTGTATACTCTTCTCATATAAATAAGTGTTATTATTAGATAGCAGTTTTAATCGACTCTTGTTACTGACAGCCCACCTGTCAGTAATAAAAGTCGATCAGTAACGTAAGTGTGCCTGTGATATGTTCTTGTACACCTATAATATTTATTTATTTATTTATTAACACAACATCACATCATTACAGGAATTTCCTAATTCAATAGTGTGGCCATAATTACAGTTTTATTATTTACAATAACATATTCTGTACATCGTGTTTTAATATTTTTAATAATACTCAATCATTACAGGAATTTCCTAAGTCAATAGTGTGGCCATAATTACCGTTTTATTATTTACAATAACATATTCTGTACATCGTGTTTTAATATTTTGAATAATACTCAATCATTACAGGAATTTCCTAAGTCAATAGTGTGGCCATAATTACAGTTTTATTATTTACAATAACATATTCTGTACATCGTGTTTTAATATTTTGAATAATACTCAATCATTACAGGAATTTCCTAAGTCAATAGTGTGGCCATAATTACAGTTTTATTATTTACAATAACATATTCTGTACATCGTGTTTTAATATTTTAAATAATACTCAATACATTTATTTTCATTCCACAATGTGAACTTAGGTGGTAGGTACATTATAAAATATACATAACTTTAGATCATTGTGGACCCTGTTGGGCACAGCAAGATAGGATAGAGGAAGAGGGCTTTTGTTATATTATTATTTGAAAGTAGAATATAAATGTTTTTCTACTACTCAAACTCAAATCTTTATTGCATTCCATATGTGTTACATAGATGGTATATAAAAGGTAAAAAATCAACATGGACTCTGTCGGGCACAGCAACATTTAGGAGAGAGCTTCGACTTTGATTTTATTTATTATTTTTGGTATTCATTTTTAATTATTCCTTTTATTTATCATTAAAATATCGATTTTCTACGAATAAATGTATCGAAAGTATTGATTCACCGGCACTTTAAAATGATGTTTTTTTTTGGCCAAATACGATCGTTACCGAAAATAGATAGATAGGTAGGTACTTTAAACCGAAAACGAAATTCGAGCTGAAAATTATGTATTTTTTGGGACAAAAACGAAAACAACCGAAAATATATATTTTGGAGTGAAATTGCCTAAAACCGAAAACCAGCTGAAAGATCGGAATTTACCTAGAATTAACCTAATCACTTGAGTCTAGGCGACTCCCAGGTAATAAATAGCTCGTCTATTTGGACATATTTTCCAGTGTAACATGATAACATCAAAGTGGGCTACATCAAGAGGTGTCGATTAAAACTTAAATCTAGACAAATCCTACTATAATCCTACTAATATTATAAACCACTTATGTCAGCCACTTTCACATCACACCACATCACATCACATCGCACCACTCTCACACTTACACCGCACCCACACCCTTCCTACTTTATATACGAAAACACTTTATTATGCCCTTTTTTTTTTTTTTTCTGGGTGGGAAATCATCAAATGACTCCTCCCGCTCTGGCCGGAGCAGAAGGGTGTCAGACTTTTACTGACTAAAACCCACCCGTGTTCCTTCAGTTGCCTGTGCCAGGGACCACGGTATCTCTTTCGAACAACCCGCAGCCCCGGCGGCATCGGCCCTAGCGGACCCCGTCAGTTCGTGCTGACAGCTCGCGCGAACACAACGCGCCGTCGACCCGGGCCTGGTCTTACCGGGCGGCGAGCTGCCCATAGCTCGCCGCCCGCACTTTATTACCCCCTTGTACTGTCTGTGTCTGTGTCTGTCTCTCTGTGTGTGTCTTTGTTTCTGTGTCTGGGTGTGTGTGTTGTGTCTGTGTCTGTTTTTGTCTGTTTCTGTCTGTTGTTGTTTGTCTGTGTCCGAGTTGTCTGTGTCCGAGTTGTCTGTGTCTGCGTATCTTTTGTAAAATGTCATAAGTAGTTTTTTTTATCACTTTTAGCATACCTAAGAAAGAGCGGCGTCTTCTAACACAGGCATTATGTGCTTAAAAGTAGGTGTCATACACCAACAAAATGTGAACAACTAAGAAGGATGGATGAATGTTTGTTACTCTTTCACGAAAAAACTAATAAACGGATTTGAATGAAATTTAGCACACACATAGTTTATAACCAAAATTAGCACATTTGATACTTTTTATCCTGATAGTCCCACGGGATTGAGACTTATGCGGGTGAATCCACGGGGCGCTACTAGTAAGTACAGTCACGAGCAAAAGTATGTATACACTCGGCTTTATTCAAAAGCGATTTACTCCTTTATTTTTGAATGAAACTTTATGTTGTTACGAACATAGCATTTTCGAACCCATTAGCTTATGATATGTGTCGTGTTTCAACGTTGCATTCGTTATTTCACGAAAAAATCGCAATTGAAAGTTGCCAAGTGTTGACATATTGGTGCTCGTGACTACCAACGACGTACCAATAAATAAAATTGAAGTGTCTGTTTGTAATATCAAAACAACAGTGTTTTACTAAATGCTTAAGAAAGTATACACGGTGGCAGGGACATCGACGAGCAACCTGTTACCATGAATTCAGCATGATTTTAGACTTCCTAGGGTGGAAATTATTCACCGGTAAAAAAAAAAAAACTTTTTTTTAGAGAAATGCAATACCTACGCGGTCAAAATATATGTCAAATTGCGCGTCGATGTCCTTGCCATCCTCTATACGGTACTTAAAATAACATTTGACTGTCTGTCTGTTTGTTCCGGCTTATCTAAGAAACGGCTGGACCGATTTTAACGAGACTTTCACTGACAGATAGCTGATGTTTAAGGAATAACAGGCTTTTTACGCCAAAACTAGTGAACGGGTTTCAATAAAGTTTGTCAAGGAGATAGATGCCATCCTGGGGAAGGACATAGGCCACTTTTTGGCCCGGTAGATCGTTCCCTTGGGTTAATTTCTGACATCCACGCGGTTGCCCCGGGCAGAAGCTAATTGTAGATATTTTTAGCCCTAAACAGGTGTGAAAAGTTAGCAAATAACCATCCCCGTCAACAGCTAGTCTTTGTAACAAAACTACGCAACTTAAACACGATACTTAAACTTTATAAACATTCTCTACCTAAACTATGTCCACCAAAATTTGACGGCAGCAAAACTCGGAACTAATCCCCTTCATAATTGCAAGCTGAGGTCGAGAGTTGGTCCCTCCACCCTAAGGAAATTTATGTGAGCGCTCCCTGAAAGTAGGGTGGGAGCTCCAATTCTCGGACACCCGATATACCTTGTTAAAAATATTCTACCCTTATTTAGTTGGTAGAAATCGAATCCCGGCTAAAAGCTTGTGTTTACACCTGTACGAGAATTTTGTTTGGTATGTAATAACAGTGGCTAAATAATAACAGCCGCACAGGTCGATGGATCAGGTTAAGCTACGCCTACCGCGGTTGGTTTGTAGATGGGTGACCATCTTTACATAATGAGACCAACGGCTTAACGTGCTTTACGAGGCACGGAGGGGTGACTCGAAAAGCATGTTAAGCTGTTGGTCCCGGCTGTCGTTCATGGATCTTTGAGATAGCAGTCGCTCCATATAAAATACTTGTATTCAGCTGCATCCGGTTAGACTGGAAGCCGACTTAACAGAGTTGTGAAAAGGCTAAGTAGATGACAATATGATAACCACGACTTACGGGTTGTAGGTCGTAGGTTCGAACCCAGACAGCTGCTTTAGCATAATCAGCTTATTTTGTTCCCATTGTTGGGACACATTCCTCCTCTCCTCTTTTAAGAGTGGGCTAAAATCCACCACGCGGACTCAGTGCAGGTTGGTCGATGTCACATGTCTTCGAAGTTTTAGTTCTAGGACATGCCGGCTTCCTCACAATGTTTTCCTTCACAGTTTTTAGAGCTGCAGTGATGAATTATTTACACAGAGTAAAGTGCCTACCTGGGTTCGAACCCACGACCTGCAACTCTTAAGTCGGGAACGTTACCACTGGGCTAAAACGGCTCCTTGTGCATTGGGTGGCCTGGGTTATCCTGTAGCTTCGCCCTCTCGATGCGGCTGGCTACAGTCCTGCCAAATTCTGAAAGCGACGGCTGCGATGATTACTGTGGTCAGATGGCAGTGGCTCTGTTCTTCATCTTCGTGTCGCTGGGATGACTGAATTTTAAATATTATTTTCCCAAAACTTTGCCACTTCCACGGCGGCGTTGTCGGTGGCAGCGTAGAGGTGACTCTGACTCCATGTTTTGGGACACAGAGGGCAGGATAGGAGGTGGAGCATGGTTTGTGACATAGCTCCATAATCACACTCTACCGCCGTTCCGTCAAGGTAGCCCCACTTCACCAGTCGCTCCGTGTAAAGTTTTGATAGTCACCCACATCTGGTTAGACTGGAAGCCGACAACAACATACATAGTTTGGGAAAGGCTCGGCGGATTACCATAAATATGGGTTCTAGGGGTCGAAGGTTGTAACTCGGGATCAGCCAAAGGGTTATCTTTTGATGCCGAATATATGGGTCTACTCACACGTAAATAACATATAACCACAATATAACCAGCGCTGGGGCTCTGTCTCGTATAGGGTCTTAGCATTATGCTGAGCGATGGCCGTTTTGCGTGAATGTGACGCATGTTTAACCCCCAATTGTTATTTTTTTTCGTGTTTATCTGCGGCAAACATGAAAAAAAAGAAAGAAATATTTTTTTTTAAAATGTTTTTTACATATCTCGGGACCATGGGGTTCCGGCCCTTTGGAAGGCGTACGAGGGGCCAAGGCCAACTCGCAGAGGCCTCTTAGGAAATTTTAATGAAATGTGGCGCCAACCGAAGATTATCCCTGTTTTATTATTATAAATGCATTTTCTTTCGTAACGCTCTAAGCGTATTGTCAATCTTTTTACTCGAGTGGCCTGTGGGTGAGCTATACGCGACGATCCTATGACACCCTGCGGGTTCAATATATAACAATGCTTTCAGAATGTAGTTAAGGCTACCGTGGCGTTGCAGTTCCTCCGGAATGTTTGCAGAAGCCCACACGGACGGCTTCAAGGCCATAATTCGCAAAAAATCGGCTTCTTTGCTGCAGCGTCTGCGGGGTGCTAAATATAGCATTCTGAAAGTCATTGCTGCTCGATTTGACTGCCCCAGTCAAAAACACTGAGTGAGGGTAGTGAATGGTTTTGTATAGTAGTCTACTTACAGATAAGTACTAACAATACTAACATAATTGTAAGCTAACATTGTTGCTAATATATACTAACAAGATATGGATTTTAATTATCTGAAATAAATTATTCTATTCTATTCTTTCTATAACATCATGCATGTAATCCCCGCAGGGTTAGACAGAGGTGTCTTTGCACACCCATATTTCGCCAGTAATGTTTAAGTCCCATGTGGTAGGGGGCAAGCCTTTTGCCATCAACTGGGCACGAATCCAGACTCCGGGCTGCATCTGAGAAATTAGTGATGTAAAAACCCAGTGACACTTTGTCCGACCTGGGAATCAAACCCAAAAGTGAAGGATCCTGGGTTTGGTTCAGCTCCGGACAAAATGTTATTGAAATTTGTATTAAAAAAATCTCAGTAGAAGCTAGGAGTCTGAATTTGTTCCCTATTGCATTGGACTTCCTACTAATATTATAAACGTGAAAGTTTGTATGGATGGATGGATGGATGTTTGTTACTCTTTCACGCAAAAACTACTGAGCGGATTTGGATGTAATTTTGCACACAGATGGTTTATAACCAGGATTAATATATAGGATACTTTTTATCCCGATATTCCCAAGGGATCGAAACTTGTGCGGGTGAAAACACAGGGCGCAGCTAGTACAAGATAATTGTTGAAATGTGGGTGTACAGTCAATCGCAAGTCTACGTTAGTACACACACTAGTACTACGAAAGTTAAAGAAAGAATTATCTTTATAAAGTACACCATAAAAAATAACAGAAAGAAAAACAAAGAAAGAAAATACTTTTATTACAGACAGGCACAAACAGACACAGACAGACACACACAGACACAGAAAGACAAACACAGAGAGAGACAGAGAGAGAGAGAGAGTGAGAGAGTGAGTGAGTGTGTGAGAGTTTACAGATTTAAATGTAGCGAGGGGTGATGCAATGGACGGTCTTATCTCTAAAAGCGATCAGAATATGTTATGTTTCTGTATCCAGAGCAAACAATTATTGGCAAATCTATTAAATTAAATTATTTTCTTTAACATCAGGCTGCATGTCACCTGATTCTTTAAATAATCAATTTTAATGTAATTTTCATTTTAGTCCATTTTAAATTATTTATTTTCATTTAAATTTTTTATTCATTTTAAATTATTTAATTCAATGTCATCTAATTTATTTATTTTTAATTATTTATTTAAATATAATTTT
Source organism: Apamea epomidion (assembly GCA_947507525.1). Classification (NCBI taxonomy): domain Eukaryota; kingdom Metazoa; phylum Arthropoda; class Insecta; order Lepidoptera; family Noctuidae; genus Apamea; species Apamea epomidion. The sequence goes on from OX382255.1 coordinate 1,648,193, forward strand.
AATTTATTTTCAAACATTTGGGTCGATTGTTATGTACTAACATAGTTTTAAGATAATGTAATTCTAACAAAATATGGACATTTACATAGTCAGAATTAAACGAATTTTATTTTTTTTATTTAACATAATATACAGGGTGGCAAGGGTATCGACGCGTAACTGTAACCGTGGATTTTTTTATAATAACCCTCGAAAATTTTCAACGCAAAAGGGTTCTGAATCATGTACTGAATCTTTGGTTGTCCCTGCCACCCTGTATTTTTATTAACATAACATAAAACTTGTTAATTAATTACCAATTATTCCCAGCTCTCCCCACTTCTGGGCTAGTGTGAATGATACCAGCTAACAAATACATTATAATAATAGTTATTTCTAATAGAAATAATATATTTTTATGTGACACAACCAAATCGCGTGATTTCAATGTAATAAGTTTTTGTTCCAGTGTGAAAGCTATAATATTAAAGGTTTGTTTGTATAACTTTATGTACGGTGATTGATAAAAGAAACGATTACACTTTCTTTTTATTTCTTGCCATTCGTTATCATCCACAGCCCACTGCTGAGCATAGGCCAAAAGATACGGGCGTTTATGCCCCATATTTTGACAGCAAGGGAATCAAAACCTATAGCGTACTTCCCGGTGACCTAGAATCATGAAATTTGGTAAGAAGCAATGTCATGTAGCACAAGTAAAGGGAAATCCGAAAACCGTAAATTTGTAGCTACATACCTACAAAGTACTGAACCCTCGGTGCGCGAGTCCGACTCTCACTTGACTTTCTTTTTAACGCTGGCAGTTGTTCCTACAGTAAAAGTTAGTATTATTGTAAGAAAAAAAGGGAATTTGAATACGAATTTTAAGTTAATATGACAAGCTTAACTGTCCACGAAGTAGACACAATAGTTTTATATTTAAAAATATTAATTCCTCAACTTTTCACAATAGCGCCCACCACTGTTTGTCCCTGCATCACCGAAAGGTTGACTGGTAGAAAATGCCTGTGGCATTAAGTCCGCCTTTGTACATTAATTTGTGTGCTTATGGCTGATTTTGCGACAGATATTTTTTATACGTGGAATAAAATTGACGTTTGACAGATTTTGTATGGAAGAACTGTCAAAAATTCAAAATTTTTCCTCGGATAAAATTATCTGGAGTTGGAAAAATCAGCCTTTAAAGTCCTACTAATATTATAAACGTGAAAGTTTGTATGGATGAATGGATGCATGTTTGTTACTCATTCACGCCAAAACTACTGAACGGATTTGGATGAAATTTGGCACACATATAGTTTATAACCAGCATTAACACAAAATATACTTTTTATCCCGATATTCCCACGGGATCGAAACTTATGCGGGTGAAACCGCGTTTGCAGCTAGTATTAAATAAATAAATATTTGTAAAATCGCTACGTAAGCCACTCGCAAGTCAGTGTTAAAAAAACATAGCTAAAATGAATAAATGAATTGTTTATGATTTTATGTATTATTTTTTTTGTCTCCTTTACTCTTTCACATGCTGTCTACATCTCTCTATCTATTGTCCTATCTATGCCGGAAGAGATTTCTTATGAAATAAGCATCAACTTTTTTTTTTTTGGGTGGGAAATCATCAAATGAACTCTCCCGCTCTGGGCTGAGCGGAAGGGCGTGTCAGACTTTTACTGACTAAAACCCTACCCGTGTTCCTTCAGTTGCCTGTGCCAGGGGCCACGGTATCTCTTTCGAACAACCCGGGGCCCTGGCGGCATCGGCCCTAGCGGACCCCGTCAGTTCGTGCTGACATCTCTTTGAGGCGCGCGTGTAACACAACGCGCCGTCGACCCAGGCCTGGGCCTTACCTGGCGGTGAGCTGCCCATGGCTCGCCGCCCGCAAGCCTGTGCCTACGGTGGCCGGGAGTCGGCTGTTGACTCCCGTCCAGGGCGACTCCTGCGGCGGCTAGGGGCGTGAGGGCGCAGAGATTGCCTCTCCCTCACGCGCTCCGCCTCCTCCTTCGCAAGCATTACTGCTTCGCAGAAGGAGGTGACGGCCTGCCATGCACTCTCGCTCCGTACCATGGCCTGGACCAGGGCCGGACGCGAGAGATCGTCGCTGCCGATCGCCGCCACGAGGACACGGCGGGGCCCCGCCCAAGCCGGGCAGACCTCCACCGTATGCTCCACCGTGTCCTCCGGGCGATCCATACAGTGGTGAAAATAAGCATCACCTCTGTACCTATTTTTCTTGTCTGTTTATATATATGTGTACATAAATGGTAAATAAATAAATAAATGGCTCTGTATATTATCCAAATAAAATAGCTTTCAATACACAACACACCTTACAACAAGTTTGCGTGAAGTCTAATCGAGATATAATAACTAACAGTTCTGTTACAAAATGGCGCCAGTTTACTGACGGATACGTCTCATTTGTACGATCAGCGAGGGAATTAGGACAGGGCCACCCATCCTTTTCCAGACCTTGACCACTGACGCTTAACTTAAAAAAAAACACTTTTTTGTAAAATTATTAAAATTTACGCACAGAAGTTCTTCACATAACATCTGTATTACCGGAAGGGTCGGGCCATCAAATGACTCCTCCCGCTCTGGGTGGAGCAGAAGGGAGTGTCAGACTCTTACTGACTAAAACCCACCCGTGTTCCTTCCTTAGCCCTTTATGTACCAGGGCAGCGGTAACCCTTTCGGACGATCCCGCTACCCCGGCAGGCTTCGGTCCTGTCGGGCCCCGTCAACTACGCTGACATCTCTCTGAGGCGCACGTGGAACACATACGCGCCGTCCGGCACGGACCTGGTCCTGATCGGACGGAGAGCTACCCATTGCTCTCCGCCCGCAGGCCCGCGCCTACGGTGGCCGGGAGTCGTCACGCGGCTCCCGACGCCCGGAGCGTCTCCCTCGGCGGCTGAGGCGTGAAGATCTCTCCCTCGCCCATCCCGCCACCTCCTTCGCTAGCATGACTGCTTCGCAGAAGGAGGTGACCGCCTCCCACTCCCTCTCGCCCCGGACCATGGCTTGCACCAGGGCCGGACGCGAGAGGTCGCCGCCGCTGCCGATCGCCTCTACGAGGACACGGCGGTGAGAAGAATACCCTCATTTCACAATTTATGTTTAATTCTCATGTAATAGGGGCAGATCGAGATGGTCTAAATGTTAAGGCTCCACCTCCTATGCACGAGGTTGTGGGTTCAAATCCGGGCATATTATTAAGAGGCTATCTGCAAAACAGCTTTAATAAAAAAAAGTATTCTTGGTATGGCACCTCGTATCTTTAATAAGATTCCAGATAGTTATAAGGAAATGACTTATGAATAATTAAAAAAAAAACCTGACTAATTTACTTAGAGAAAGATGTTATTATACTGTTGACGAATTTCTAAATGACTTGACAATGTGATGTGACTTTTTAAATTTATTGTGATTTTTTATGTACCCATTTATTTTTACTTTTTATGACATTTTGTATTTTTTTTATAATTTCTCAAAATCTAATTTAATTTTATATTACTAATTATGTCGTAATTAAATTAAGTACGATTGTTATTTTAAACAATCGTTATGTTAAAATATTTGTATGCTGTAATGGCAAAACATGGCGACCTATATAAATATGTATTGCAAGAACCCAATGTACCTATGTTTGACAAATAAAAGTTCTGATTCTGATTCTGATTCTATCTGGGTTCAAACCTACGACCTACAACTTGCGGCCATATCCACTGCTCCACCACTGCTCCTAGTAGGAGAGTATAAGGCTGATTCATCATCATCTGCCGGCCTTTTGCCAACTATGTTGGGGTCAGCTTCCAGTCTAACCAGATGCAGCTGAATACCAGTATTTTCCATGGAGCGACTGCCTATTTGACCTCTACAACCCAGTAACTGGGTAACACGATACCCCTTGGTAAGACTGGTTGTCAGGCTTTCGGGCTTCTGACGACCCGTAACGACGGTCAAAGATCCACGAATGACAGCCGGGACCAACGGTTTAATAAGCTTTCCGAGGTCGGAGAGTTCTCGATATGTAAAGAGGGTCACCCATCCACGGACCGACCGCGGCAAGTGTGGCTTAACCTGATCGATCTGTTATTACTTAGCCACAAGCCCATCAGGCTGGTATTATTATGGTACAACTAGACTATAATATAATCATCAGAACTACACGGTTGTACATTTCAGCAGCTCAATCAGATTACGGGAAGCCACTGAAAACTCGATCAAAAGAATCGACGGGCGTGAAACTGAATAAAAGCGCTTTCAAAGGGTTTTTTAAACTGAATTTTCATCTAGCTGTTTCCAATTATGTTGGGGTAGGCTGCTAGTCTAACCAGATGCAGCTGAATATCAATATTTTACGCAGAGAGACTGTTAATCTGCTTCCACAACGCAAATTTACTGGTAAGCAATATAGCCCATATTCTAAGATTAGTAGTTAGTTTGGTTAGGAGTTTGTCAGACTTTCAGGCTTCTGACTAACCATAACAACGGTCATAGATACTCGTGGGTCAGGACAAAATAATAAATGATTTCATTTCTGTAAGTAGGTTTGTGCAAATACTTTTACACGTCAATCATATTTTTTTAAACTAGATGAGGTCACTGTTTCCTTTCTAACTACTCTGAGAAGAAAGATTGAAACAAACAGAGATCACAGTCTCTTTTAAAGTCCAGACATCTATCGTATCTTTTCCAGATCACGTGAAGACCATGTAGATTGGTGTCTGAAATGGTCTTTTGAGGAAAGAACCATACAGATTCAGAGGACTTGTCCAGTCAGTGCACACATTTGTCAAAAATTGTGCAGCTCAACTCAGAACTTAAAGAGCTCAACGATTCGGCGAACAATACCAAGGAAAGGACATTTGGGCAAGCCGCATAACCTAACCGCATACCTACTCAAACTGCCAGATCATGAAATGAAAATGAAATTGTTTATTCTGTTATTAGGATATTAAAATCACTTTTACACGTCACATAAAAAGAAAATCCGAGATGCAGTCGACATTTCCTGACGACCCCTGTGAAGAAATAGCGAAACAAACTCAGTCGGGTTTGAGTGAAAGAGACGACGCTCTGCAAAGTCGAACTTTTTCTAAAATTCGACTTAACTATATTGAGGTCGGCTTCCAGTGTAACCGGATGCAGGTGAATACCAGTACTTTTCATGGAGCGACTGTCTATGTGGCCTCCACAACCCAGTTACTGGATAATACGATACCTCTTGGTAAGACTGACTACTAGTCAGAGTTTCGGGCCTCTGACGGGCAGTACGTAATCACGTAGTAAGCACGCGTAGGTACAGTCACGAGCAAAAGTATGTATACACTCGGCTTTATTCAAAAGCGATTTACTCCTTTATTTTTGAATGAAATTTTATGTTGTTACGAACATAGCATTTTGAACCCATAGGTTTATGTAATGTGTCGTATTTCAACGTTGCGTTTGTTATATCACGAAAAAAACGCAATTGAAAGTTGCCAAGTGTTGACATATTGGTGCTCGTGACTGTACGTAGTTAATCTAATTTGTGTATTCCTATTATAATTACTTTGAAATTTTACTGACAAATTTTATTATCTATGATGAGTTAATGACGCTGTTTAGTAAGATATTTTAATTTTTTAAATTATAATTTGGATTGTTAATTATTTGAATAATGGATAAATTTATAATTATTTGATGTTTATGTTATAACCCACCTAAGTATTTATATGTGTAGCGGGATCGTCCGAAAGGGTTACCGCTGCCCTGGTACGTAAAGGGCTAAGGAAGGAAAACGGGTGGGTTTTAGTCAGTAAGAGTCTGACACTCCCTTCTGCTCCACCCAGAGCGGGAGGAGTCATTTGATGATTTCCCATCCTGAAAAAAAAAAAAAAAAAAAAAAAAAAAAGAAAAAAAAAAAAAAAAAAAAGTATTTATATGTGTACGCCTTAGTATTGATAATTTTTGTGTAACACCTTGCATGCCTTGTGTGTATACTCATGTTTTGGACAAATAAATTATCTTTATTTTATCTTATCATTACGTATACGCTATAGTTATTTTAATACACAAAATAAAAATAAAGTTAGATTGAACTGTGGCTATTACTTCTTGGTTATTTGATAAAGAGTAAATTGGTTTGATGCGTGTTAGCGATACATTATTTTCGGGTTCGTACCTACGTAAGTTAAACGTACCGTTTTTTTTCTTATTAAAGCACATATTTCTCAGTTTTATGTAATCAGGCGAGGTTTAAGTCTGGTTTCCGTATTTTTTGTTGTACTTAAATTGTTAGAATGTTATTTTTTATGTTGTGTTCTTGAGTTTGTGTTGTGATTTTTTGTAGTTGTGTGTTCTTGACAGGACATTGACCTGTTATGGCTCGCTGACAGGTCAATGTTTTAATATCTTATTAAAAGAATAAACAATTTAATTTTCATTTCGTGATCTGGCAGTTTGAGACATACTGAAAGAAAGAAATAAAATGCATTTATTTACGGCAAACATGACGCATAAAAAAAGGACATAAACACACAAAAAAAAACAAGCTGGGGGCAAACATGCGTCACATTCACGCAAAAAGGCCATCGCTCAGCATAATGCTAAGACCCTATACAAGACAGAGTCCCAGCGCTGGTTTTCAGCGGCAGCCGGCGTTGACGTGATGACGTTAACCAGAGCAGCATGCATATAATATTATACATAATATTATTATATTATAATAATTACACATGCATTATACATAATTAAATAAGAACAACAATCAAAACAAGAAATAAAATAAACCATTGCAACATATGACACAAAACAAAAAACAAAAATCAAAACATGAAATAAAATAAAATATGGTGAAACATGAAATATAATGATGTGGTAACATTCCGGGCAACGAATCTCGCGCCGCGCCGGATAAAAGTAATCTGTGCGCGTTCACAGCTGTCACAATGCTATACATAAATTTGACATTTTAACATCTTGAACGTAATAATTAGCAATAACATGGCATAACATACTCAAACGCGGTTAGGTTATGCGGCCTGCCCAAATGTCCTTTCTTTAATATTGTTCGTCGAATCGTTGAGCTCCTTAAGTCCTGAGTTGAGCTGCACGATTTCTGACAAATGCGTGCGCTGACTGGACGGGTCCTCTCAATCTGTGTGTTTTTTTCCTCAAAATACCATTTCAGACACCAATCTAAATTGGTCTTCATGTGCTCTGAAAAAGATCGCGTGACCTCTGAGTTTGTTTCGGCCTTTCTTCTCAGATAGGAAACGCCGACCTCATCTAGTTTTTAAAAATATGATTGACATGTAAAAGTTTTTGTACAAACCAGAGGGGCAATTCTCGTAATAAAAAAATAAATGTTCTGTCACGAAAAAATGCTACTACTCTAAGCACATCTTGAGGTGAATTACCATTATTAAAAACGTTCAAAATCTACGTTACCATGAGCTAACGACACATCATTATACTATTTTCCAAACTATGTTAGGGTCAGCTTCCAGTCTAACCGGATGCAGCTGAATACCAGTATTTTACTTGGAGAGAATTATCTGACTTCCACAACCAGTTACTAGATAATACGATACCCCTTTGTAAAACTGGTAAACTGGCTTGGTAAAACTGGACCTGTAACGACTGTCAAAGATCCAAGAATGACAGCCGGGACCAACGGCTTAGCGTGCTTTCCGAAGCACGGAGGGACTTGGTACGAAAGATGGTCACCCATCGGACGAACCGCGGCAAACGTTGCTTAACTTGATCACTCGACCCGTGTGCGGCTGTTGTTACTTAGCCACAAGCCAAAAAAGGTGTCAAAAAACGAAAATGCGGAACCAGCGACACCGACTTCCGAAATTAAAGTTATTTTTCTCTTTGTAGTGTTTTTTATGGAAGTCGGTTGTTTTTTTTTTGTACATTTTTTTTAATTTTTCCAGCAGGAATTTCTCAGTCTGAATTCGTGCCCGGATGATGAAAATAGGCTCGCCCCCTATTACACGGGACTTAAACATAACTGGAGAAATTTGGGTGTACTATAAGGTGTACTCTGCCTAAACCTTCAGGGATGCCGGCGTAGCGGGATCGTCCGAAAGGGTTACCGCTGCCCTGGAACATAAAAGGCTAAGGAAGGAACACGAGTGGGTTTTAGTCAGTAAGAGTCTGACACTCCCTTCCGCTCCACCCAGAGTGGGAGGGATCATTTGATGATTTCCCATCCGCAAAAAAAAAAAACCTTCAGGGATTACAGGCGTAATGTTATGTATGAAAATGGGTGTGCAACTAAATAAATAAGTTTTGCCAAACTAATAAAATACAAAAACCGCTACTGCTGGTGCAGAAAACCTCAAACGGCGAAAATATTCCAACCTGATTGGGAGTTATATGTTCGAGCCGTTTGGGGTTGAAACACTAGGGCCATGGGGTCCGAGTGCCCACTTGGTTTTTCGAGATATCGCCAAGCGGTTAGTCGACTCTTCACGTGACCAGAGGGCTGGTCTGTTTTCTGGCCAAAGAATAAGCATTGCCATATAACGTGGCAATGCTGCCAGGCTTTTGGGCACTGTTCCTGTTGACAGCGATGCGGACTAGTTTTTTGATGCCCTATGATTCTTTTGCTTATTTTTTCACATGTACATAATATGTATTATTATTTTAAATGTTAGCTTATATAATGTTAATAAAACCGCTACTTTATCTAACAAATATCCAAACGTTTGTACTACATACAAAAGTCTACTACATACAGTTCAAGACACTTTCTACGAACTTTGACCTTTCGACCACCCATTTATCGTTACTCGCTACCAAATGCATTGAAATACGAAATGGATGAAATTGAAAATGCGGCTCTTTCTGTTCTAATGTCGTCGTTACGCCTGAATTCCGCGAGGGGGCAGGCAGGGGTGTATAAAAAAGCAACATTAATCAATTTTTTTTTTCAAAATGTTTTATTTCTTGACGTCGATCTCGCCTGGTGGAAAGCGATGAATGAGGTCTATGCTGGAATGAGCGTGTCCAGAAGATGCCTGTTCACTCTTGCTTTGAAAGCTGACGGGTTATATGTGGAACGGAACACAGACGCTGACAAGGAGTTCCACACTGGCCATGCGCATAATAAATGTGGGGGAGAAGCGCTGAGTACGTTATACACGGAGCGACTGACCGAATATGTGGACGGTAACATAGACGCTGGAAGAGATATCCACACAGAGAGTTTCGAACTACGCATCATACCGACGTCAAGCAAAATCCTGCATCGCACAAGCAGAGTTTACCGCGCAACTAGTATACAGGGTTATTTTTCAAAGACCAGCCAAATTTAAGGATGTGGTACAGACCATCAAACTGAACAACTTTCTCCATGAGACAAATAGCGTAATCGCGAAAATTTTATCAACTGTCCCATAGAAAACTTCAATACCTACTCGACCTAAATGTATGGGACGGCTGAATTTTTATTCGCGATTACGATGTTGATCCCACGGAGAAAGTTGTTCAGTTTGAGGTCTGTACCACATCCTTAAATTTGGCTGGTCTTTGAAAAATAACCCTGCATATACAACGTACCGACTTCAATCGTCGGGCAGTTGCCCACCCGACACAACACTAAGGAGGATTCTCCCCTTTCTATGGAGGATGAGTGAACTTAACACCCTGTTCCTCATACCTATAGATCTACGACTGACAGCTGGGACCAACGGTTTAACGTGCCTTCCGAGACACGGAGGCTGGAGTCGTTAAACTATGTCAAACGTTAAGTATTCATTTTGTGCGACACTCGTTTTTTTCGTTCCTAGTGACAGTTTTAATTTCGGTTGAAAACGGTTTTTTTTTGTTGAAAAACGAACGCAGTCGTTGGTCTAGTTGTCGTAAGCGCCACTGCTGAGTAACGTCCTGGGCTCGAATCCCAAGTTGAGTAAAGAGTTATGGGGTGAAGCTATTTACCCATTCCATGCTGAGATAGGAGCCTTTTGGCCTCGTATGTTGTACCTATTGTAATGTAATGTATAATGTATTCAGGGTGGTCTAGTGTAAGATTTGTGCTATATTTAATTTCTGTGTATTAATGAGTCCTTGTTACTTGATAAATAAATGAATTATTATAATTATTGTTATTATAGGACTTTCTGTTTCATTTTTCTTCTTGTTACTTTTTTGTATACTTTGTTTTATTTTTTATTTTTAACTGTGTTTAGTTTAGTTTACGATCATCCTGTACAAGTCGCAAAAAATACTTTTCTTTTTTTCCAAAGCTTAGTAAGTTCTTTGGAGAGCAACAGTCAAGAAACTCCATGAACACTCTTTTAAATGATGTATATTGTTGAGTTAAACATTACTGGTGAGATAGAAAAAAAAACAAACATAATACTTTTATTTGCATGAAAAGAAGAAAAGAAAGAAAAGAAAAACATGACGCAGAGAAAGCCAACAAACACAAAAAATAACCGTTCGGGAGAAAATATGCGCCACATTCACGCAAAACGACCCTATGTTAGACAAGAGCCCCAGCGCTGGTTTTCAGCAAGATGTGGGTGTATTGAAGGGTATATCTACGCGAACGTCTTTAGGAATTACAGGTCTGGTGTTATGTTGTATGAAAAAAGAAAAGGTGTATATGCCATAGACTTTTAGGAGAGGGAAGAAGAAGAGGGAAGCCACCGCCACATATACACAACTAGCTGCGCCCCGCGGTTTCACCCGCATACATTTCGATCCCGTGGGAATATCGGAATAAAAAGTATTCCGTATGTTAATCCTGGTTATAAACTACTTGTATGCCAAATTTGAACCAAATCCGTTCAGTAGTTTTGGCGTGAAAAAGTAGCAAATATCCATCCATCCATACAAACTTTCACGTTTATAATATTAGTAGGAACTAGGATACCAAAGTCATCGCAGATTTACGTTGCTATCACAGAGTCAAACTTGAATTATTTCATGTGCCTGCAACTACATACATCAGGAACTTCAAATCAAAAGTCATTTATTCAAATTAGGCGGAGAATCAGCACTTTTCGATCGTCAAACTTACATAAGACAGTCCCCCAAAACGCCCACCCTTCACCATTTCCTAGTGCTATCACTGGGAAGAAGAAGTGGCGCAACAAACTCCCCAGCAGCACAGCTGTCTGTTCAGTTACATAGAGAAACTTCAGACCCGAACACAGCACCGCTTGGCGGCAGGAATATGTATGGTGGCAGTACTTCTCCGGACGAGCTGCTCCACAAAGAGCTCTGCTGCTATATTTTGATCGATCTCTCCACTTAGTTAAGAATCCGAAATGCAAAGATCGTCGCACCAAATTGAATACGAACACCAATTTTTCATGACCCTTGACTTGGGACACTTAACATCATTTGACGGGTCTTGTTATAATGGACCGTTTGAGTTGAGCCCTCATATAGAACATTTTCAATAGTGGCTAGGGTCGTCGTAAATTGGGTGCAAGTTAGATATTTTTCATTGTGTCAAGAAGGATGGTTTTTTGCTCAAACTCAACAGGTATTCTGTCGTTTGATATTATTTTGGGGAAGTTAACTTGGTTTTGTTTAAGGCCTTGCCCAAACGTAGGACACCGTAAAAGGCTTTTTTTGTCGCACAGTTAGACGTATTGGTACATATTACAGTTAGTAGAAAATCAGTGTACTGACAAATGTTTAAAGAGAAGACTTGTATAATCAGCCTTTAAACTTCCCACTGCTGGGACACAGGCCTCCTCTCAGAGAGAGGGAGTGGGCCGTAATCCATCACGCGGGCCCAGTGCGGGTAGATGTCACATGTCTTCGAATTTAGTTCTAGGACATGCCGGTTTCCTCTCGATGTTTTCCTTCACCGTTTTGAGAGCAGTGGTGATGAAATAATTTACACAAAGTAAAGCGCCTGCCTGGGTTCGAATCCACGACCTACTGCTCGTAAGTCGTGTCCGTTACCACTGCTCCTAGACGATTTGAGTCAGCCAAAACTCGGAAAATGTTTGCCCTGCAATGTGCGCAATTCGGTAAGCATTCGATCAACTCTGCTTAGATTTATCGACGCTGAGTAGGGGATTCGTCTGCTCCACAAAGTAATGCAATGAATATTGTCGAATTGTGAAGATAAAGGGATTGTTTTTGGAACGAGATTTTTTAACGCGACTTACGGTAGGAGTAAATTGGTAGAAATAGTCACGTAAGGAAAAAAAGTTATACCATGCAACCATGAAAACTATCTCTCTAGAGAAAGGGAGAACCCCTTTCTCTAGAGAGATAGTTTTCATGGTTACCGAGTTTGGTAAAGCCGATAGTGAAGTCAAAATGAAAATCCAATATGGTGGCTTACAAATTTTTTCATCACGGGTGTCGTTTTCATGGTTTTCGAGGGTGCTACTGCTGGTAGCGAGGTAAAAATGTATGTACAGACGCCAGCTGCAGGTCAAGCTACCCAAAACTGTTAAATTTCCCCAATCAACCTTGAACCTAATGCTGTAGCGATAAAGTTCCTCCAGGGTTAGGGGGGGTCACCGGGGGTTAGTCCCTTCAGGGGTTATTACTAGAGAAGTGCTATTACAGCGTAGATGAATTTTTAAACGATATTTTGCTTGTATAGAATCCTGATTGTGCGTATTAATTTGTTTTATTAGGGTTCCGTACCTCGAAAGGAAAAAACGGAACCCTTATAGGATCACTTTGTTGTCCGTCCGTCCGTCCGTCTGTCTGTCTGTCAAGACCCTATTTCTCAGGAACGAGTGGAGGTATCAAACTGGAATTTATATCAAATACTCAGGTCTACTGACCCTTGGAGCAGTGAAAAAATCAAACTTCTAAGCGAACGCAATCAAAAGATACAGCCGTTTATGCCGCAAATTTCCGCAAATTTTCGACACTCGCAAGGGAATCAAAACCTACAGGGTACTTTCCGTGAACTCAGAATCTTGAAATTTGGTACGAAGCAACGTCTTATAGCACAGATAAAGGAAAAATTGCGAAAACCGTAAATTTGTAGTTACATACCTACTTTGTACGGAACCCTCGGTGCGCGAGTCCAACTCGCACTTGACCGGTTTTTTTTTTCTGTATATCTTACTCAGAATTAATTAAAATTTTGACGTTGTATTTTGAATTGAATTTAAATTTTAACATTGTAATTGTGAATGAAATTTTAATTTTGACGTTGTTATTTCAATTCAATTTTAATTTTGACATTGTAATTCTTTTCCTTCTCTTTTTATTCAGTACATTTTGTTTTTGTATTGTTTGCAACTAACTAAAAATTGCACTAAACTAAAAACATGTAGCCACCTCATATTAATTGTAAGACCTTCATACTCTGCCGGGGTAGCGGGATCGTCCGAAAGGGTTACCGCTGCCCTGGTACATAAAGGGCTAAGGAAGGAACACGGGTGGGTTTTAGTCAGTAAGAGTCTGACACTCCCTTCTGCTCCACCCAGAGCGGGAGGAGTCATTTGATGATTTCCCATCCACAAAAAAAAAAAAAAAAAGACCTTCATACTGTACTCATGTTTTACAAAATAAATATTATCGTACTTATCTTAAAGTTGAAAATCTATTATAGAAATTGGACAGTTTGTAGTACCTTGATGTGCTGACATCTGTCCTATTGAAACCTCTCGCTGACTTTCCTTTCGACGAATATGGGCGTTTTGTTAAGTGAATTAAATAAATCCTATTAATTTGATGTTTGACCATCGATTGCTTTATGGTCTCCAATGGGTTTGGCTCTCTGTCAATGCCATTTTATATAGTCGCGTATTAAAGAATTTTCAATAATAGGTTTTTTCATAAAACTTTTATTTATTGGATCTGATAGCATGCCAATAGTTTAATGACTTGAACGCAAAGCTTTTATTTCAATTAAACTATTTACAGGCACTTTTGAACTGGAAAGGATTGCCAGTCGGAGTGATGAAGCTAGGTGCCCATTCCAAAGCGTAGTAGGTACCTATCGAGAAGAACGGGCAAGAAACTCCACGGACACTCTTTTAAATCGAAGTTTATCTTTTAGTTCAATACTGCAGTTGGGTTAAGAGAATTGGTCAACAATGTAATTTTCAGGCTAAGTAATAACAGCTGTACAGGTCGATCGATCAGGTTAAGCTACGCTTGCCACGGTTGGTCTGTGGATGGGTAACCATCTTCACATTACCAAGACCCCTCCGTGGCTCGGAAAACACGTTAAGCCGTTGGTCCGGTTGTCATTCGTAGATCATTGACAGTCGTTACGGGTCGTCAAGAGCCCGAAAGTCTGACAACCAGTCTTACTAAGGGGTATCGTATTACCCAGTAACTGGGTTGTGGAGGTCAGATAGACAGTCGCTCCTTGTAAAATATTGATATTCAGCTGCATTGGGTTAGACTGGAAGCCGACCCCAACATAGTTAGGAAAAATTCAGGCAGAGGATGATGTTCGAAAAAATTGTCTCCTCATTTTCGTAAATAACGCAATGAAGGTTGTTGAGCTGTCAAAATGAAAGCCATTCCTGCTGTTAGTGTGTTACGAAAGTATTCGCAGGTTCCCTGTTTTGTTTTTTTTTATATATGGCATCTCGTAGTTGACCTTGAGAGTTCCTGACTACTTAACCGGGCTATCCTGTGGTTACCTTAAGTAAACTCAAAGCCTCCAGCCCGGGGCGAATATCTAATAAACTAAGCGACTGCACGCTTAGGGCAGTGTGGGGTACGAACCTCGGCTTATGGCGTCGATGAAGAGAGGACAGCAAGATGGGACAGGCTGGATCAAAATTAGCAGGTTTCCTTGCGATGTTTTCTTTTTTGATGAAATTATCGTGACTCAGGTACATCCTGAGTCACGATAATTTCATTAAATTCCGTTATCAAAGTTTCCGTTTTCGCTTTATCAGAGTATTATAACTTTTCTAACGATTAGTCAAAGGTTCATAGTTGCTTTGACCATCCAGGTGGAAACCAAATGAAAAATATTACGGGAATTTATGTCCATCCTAGGTTCCGTCAGCGATCTCTTTTATTAACCCCCGACGCAAAAACGACGGGGTGTTATAAGTTTGCCGTGTATCTCTCTGTGTGTATGTGTATGTCTGTCTGTGACATCGTAGCTCCCGAAAGGATGAACCGATTTTTTGTTTTTTTTTTGTTTAATTAGAACATCATTTAGAGTTTTAGGCAGATTATCTGTTTATTGAAGGAGATTAGGTAATAACAGCCGCACAGGTCGATCGATCAGGTTAAGCTACGCTTGCAGCGGTCGGTCCGTGGATGGATGACCGTCTTTACATACTGATATCCCTCCGTGCCTCGGAAAGCATGTTAAGCTGTTGGTCCCTGCTGTCATTCGTGGATCTTTGACAGTCGTTATGCATAGTCAGAAGCCGGAAAGTCTGACAACCAGTCTTACCAAGCGGTTTCGTGTTACCTAGTAACTGAATTGTGGAGGTCAGATAGGCTGCCTACAGCAGTCCACTGCTGGACATAGGCCTCTCCTATTTCACGCCATTCAACTCGATTTTCGGCAACTCTCATAGGCAGTCTCTCAGATAGGCAGTCGCTCCATGTAAAATACTGGTATTCAGCTGCATCCGGTTAGACTGGAAGCCGACCCTAGTATAGTTGAGAAAAGGCTAGGCATGACACTTAGGAGATTTAGGTCTAAAAAAATATAGGGATTAGCTTAATTTGCAACGTCAACCATTTGTTTTTTTTTTTTTTTTTAAATCCATCCTACTAATATTATAAACGCGAAAATTTGTGAGAATGGATGGATGGATGCTTGACTCATCATCTTCCTAGCCTTTTCCCAACTATGTAGGGGTCGGCTTCCAGTCTAACCGGATGCAGCTGAGTACCAGTATTTTACAAAAAAGGAGAAAAAGGAAGACAAAGGAGTGCGTCGCTACTGCGCCGTGGCTGTGGCGGCTCGAACGGGCTCCTGAGGGTGTTGACCGAGCGGTGGGATTCGCCTTTTTTGCGTACGTGGCTGCAGCTGCATGCCAGCGCCTGCGATTATTATCTAATGTAATATGTGTACTTATTAATTTTAATTTCATTCTGATTTTAATTATAAATTTTGATTTGTAATTTATGTTTTTAATTTAATTTTTAATTTTGATTTGAAATTTTTTGTTTTAAATTTAATTTTGATTTGTAATGTTTTGTTTTTAATTTAATTTTTAATTTTGGGTTTGATTGATTTTTATGAGTTTGTGATTTTATCTTATTTTATTTTTATTCTATTTGTACTTCAACTATACGTGTTAAATTTACCTATGCACATTTTATCTGAAATAAATGATTTGATTTGATTTTACATGGAGCGACTGCCTATCTGACCTCCACAACCCAGTGACTGGGTAATACGATACCCCTTGGCTTACCAAGGGGTATCGTATTACCCAGTCACTGGGCCGAATGTCTGCCCGAATGTCTGACAACCAGTCTTAGACTGGTTGTCAGACATTCGGGCTACTGACGACCCGTAACGACTATCAAAGATCCACAAATGACAGCCGGGACCAACAGCTTAACGTGCTTTACTCTGTGAACGGATTTTGATGAAATTTTACAGTAATATACATAGGATACTTTTTATTCCGATATTCCCACGGGTTATGCGGGAACTACTGCGTACTAGGGGGTACTTATGTGGGTAAAACCGCGGGGCGCTGCTAGTGGCTAAATAAAAAAAGAACAAATTTCATATATATTTTTTTTAAATCCACATTCGCCTATACCTGCCACAATGACAAGCGATTTGAGTTCGTTAGTCGTTTGGCACACTGCGGTCTGCCATGTTCACTTGTGTCCTTGATAATTAAGATTATCAGAACTGTTTAGGGCATAAAACTACGGCTCCTAGTAAATATAAGTGACTATAAATAAGAATTTGTTGAGTGAATGTTTCTTTACAGGGTCAAATTAAATTAGCTAGCGAAACTCCACAGACGTGATGGGTGTCGACATCATAATATAATAAAACAAAAAGATTAATAAATTTGATAAGGTTTCTTGAGTCGCATCACCCGGAGGTGCGTGTAGTCACTTAAAATATCAGTTTAAAGAAAAAGTATTTTTTGTGTAAACTTCACAGACATGATGAGGATCCGGTATCTAAACACAAAAAAAATGATTCAGGTTACAAAACCAGTGGTCGTTGACCCCCAAAAAAAAATTCATCAAATATTTTTTATGTTTATTTGATCTTGTTTACATAACCCAACCCCATTACGTCTGCGAAGTTTCACTAGCTAATTAAATCTGACCCTGTAAAAGTAATTTTGCAATTATTTTGAGAAATAAATATCTTTAACCGCACCTAAAAAAAACCGTGCGAACCGTAGTAAGTTAGTTAGCTAGTAAAAAATAAAATTGTGTCAACCCACCACAATAACGAGCGATTTGAATTCGCGAATAGTTTGGCATATTGTGGTCGGTCATTGTGTTGTGTCATGTTTCAACTGTTCACCCCTTTGTCCTCGTTAATAAGGGATGACTGAGTGTTTAGCGATCGATAGGGGGTGCGGGGGGGGAGGGAGATTGTAGATTTTTCAACGGTCTGAGTTTTTATGCGAAGTTTTTTGCTATACATTAAGTACTAACAAAATGAGGGTGTACTAATACAGGATACGGTTTTAACCAGTGCCCATACTGTAACTATGAATGGAGCACATGTTTTGAAATTTTTCGTCGGTTATCTTTAGCTATACTAATATTATAAAGAGGTTGAATTTGTTTGTTTGTTTTTAGGGGGTAATCTCTGGAACTGCCAGTCGGATTAAAAAAAAACTTTATGCGTTTGATAGAATTCTTGAGGAAGGATATATCCTTAAATAAATAAAATCCTCAAATACTTAGCCTACAGGCTATTTAACACCACGCTATGACCCTTAAGACCCGAGCAAAAAGGAAAAGTAACAAAGAATTATAATTAAAGAACGCTAAGCGAAAATGAAATGATAACTCGGGCAGGTGAGTGCAGGTGACAGGCGGGCATTGGTTAAACCTGTATCCTTTATAGTAAATAATACAGAGTGGCAGGGACATCGACGCGCAAACTGTAACCATGGATTCAGCACATGAGTTTAGACCCCATAGTGTCGAAATTTTTCGTCGGTTATCAAAAAAAAAATCTTCTGTTTCATAGAAAAGTGCAATACCTACGCGGTCAAAATGTATGGAACAGCAATATTTTTTTTTTAATGGTGGTTACAGTTTACGCGTCGATGTCCCTGCCACCCTGTATACATCTCTGCTTATACATTCTGCGAAGACAGGCGTTGTGTTTTGTGTTCACTAGTTCATCACTAGGGATCACTAGTTCTAACCCCTTTTTTTTTTTTTTTTTGAGGATGGGAAATCATCAAATGAGCCCTCCCGCTCTGGGTGGAGCAGAAGGCAGTGTCAGACTCTTACTGACTAAAACCCACCCGTGTTCCTTCCTTAGCCCTTTATGTACCAGGGCAGCGGTAACCCTTTCGGACGATCCCGCTACCCCGGCAGGCTTCAGCCCTGTCGGGCCCCGTCAACTACGCTGACATCTCTTTGAGGCGCGCGTGGAACACATACACGCCGTCCGGCACGGGCCTGGTCCTGATCGGACGGAGAGCTACCCATTGCTCTCCGCCCGCAGGCCCGCGCCTACGGTGGCCGGGAGTCGTCACGCGGCTCCCGACGCCCGGAGCGTCTCCCTCGGCGGCTGAGCCGTGAGGATCTCTCCCTCGCCCATCCCGCCACCTCCTTCGCTAGCATGACTGCTTCGCAGAAGGAGGTGACCGCCTTCCACTCCCTCTCGCCCCGGACCATGGCTTGCACCAGGGCCGGGCGCGAGAGGTCGCCGCCGCTGCCGATCGCCTCTACGAGGACACGGCGGTGCTCTGCCCAAGCGGGGCAGACCTCCACCGTATGCTCCACTGTGTCCTCTGGGCGATCCTCGCAGTGGTGACACCCGGGCGTCTCCTCCCGCCTGACGATGTGCAGGAACCTCCCGAAACATCCGTGTCCGGAGAGGACCTGCGTCAGGCGGTAGGTGAGAGCGCCCTGACGCCTCTCTAGCCACTCCTCAAAGAGGGGTCTTACCGCCGCTATCGTGGCGTGCCCTGCGCTGGGTTGCGATAGTCGCGCCTTCCATTCCACCATGAGACCGCGCCGCAGCAATTTGCCGCGGGTGCGGAATTTCCCCCCGACGCCAGTCGTACAGGCGCGCGAGGACTATCGCCTCCAGATCCCATGGTGGCAGTCCGGCAAGGAGGCTTGCTGCCTCGCCCGAGATCGTGCGGTACCCCCGGATTAGCCTTACGGCTACCACCTTTTGGGGCGCGTTCAGGTAGTGTGCGGCTCGAAGCCGCAGTGAACGCGCCCATACCGGGGCCCCATATAGGGCCATGGACCGCACGACCCCCGCGTAAAGCCTCCGGCAGGAGGCGTTTGGCCCCCTCAGGTTGGGCAGGAGCCGCTTTAAGGCGGCCCCGGCCCGTTCCAGTTTGGGGGCCAAACGTCGGAAATGCTCGAGGAAGTTCCACCGGCTGTCGAGGACGAGACCCAGGTATCTCATCGTTGTCTCGACGCCGATGTGAACCCCTCCTACCATCAGCTGGGATCCCGAAGGTGGCCCGTACCGGGGCCCATGAAAGGACATGGCCTCGGACTTGTGCAATGCCACCTCGAGACCCAACTGCCGGATCCAGTTCTAACCCCTGAAGGCCAACTCCCGTACTGAAAAATATTCAAAATCTAGTCGCTGTCTCATCTCAGCGACAATCAATGTCAAAAACTTGCTACAGAAATATAAGGATTTTAGAGGTATTTTTGAGGGATTGAGACTGAGATCAGACTGTGAACGTTCCTATGATTACGGAAATGGCCCCCTGATTTCGGAGTCTGTTTAAAGTTTTCCAAGTCGACGGGATAAAACACAACGGTATTAAGGACAACACTGTCAAATTGTGTTGTCATTCTTTTTTAGTTCGGACCCCGAACTAACCTTATGTCCGTAAGTAATACAGAGTTGGAAGCGCCCGTGA
Source organism: Apamea epomidion (assembly GCA_947507525.1). Classification (NCBI taxonomy): domain Eukaryota; kingdom Metazoa; phylum Arthropoda; class Insecta; order Lepidoptera; family Noctuidae; genus Apamea; species Apamea epomidion. Next base: position 1,668,175 of record OX382255.1, read on the forward strand.
TTTCGACAGAAACTACGGATTTCATGCGATTTAAGGCGATACCAAAATAAATTGGGGGTTTGCGTAACCATTTATTTCACTATTACAGCATGTATGGAGTTAATTTCTCGTTTTAAGTTTATTGACTATTTGATTAATACTCTGACTGAAGGAAAACGCAAATGGGATACTTAAATTTCCTCGATAGAATTTAATTCTGAAAAGAGGTCTTTTCTATATTTTTTTATATTTTTTTTCTGTAATTTAATTGCAAAATTTCGTTCAAAATGTGCGTAATAGTTAATAGAAAACTCTGGTTGAAAATATTTTTGATACACAGCTTAATTTATTTTTAAACAATTTTTAAAGCATTATTATCTGCTATTATGACCAATATCATAGCAAATTTAAACATACAAAACACAATCAGCCTATCATGTTCCCACTGCTGGGACACAAGCCTCCTCAGGGTGGGAGGGAGTGGGCCGTAATCCACCACGCGGACCCAGTGCGGGTTGGTAGATGTCACATGTCTTCGAATTTTTGATTCTAGGACATGCGAGTTTCCTCACGATGTTTTCCTTCACCGTTTTGAGAGCAGTGGTGATGAAATAATTTACACAAAGTAAAGCGCCTATTTGGGTTCGAACCTACGACCTGCAACTCGTCAGTCGCGGCCATCACCACTGGGTCACCACTGCTTGAAGACTTCCAGACTAAATCTGTCACCCTAATGATTCTGAACACCGTTAGTTTATAATCTCTTTTGGGCGATTGTAAACTGTCAATAAATTGTGAACTGTACCATATGATACTGCTTACAATAAGAAGTATTAACTTCGATAGTTTATAATAATAAATAATGGCCTCCCGACCGATTTCGTTCACGGTGGCCAATCTCAACGGAGATTAGCTAGGTACGCAGGAGATATTATAGTGCACAAGTGTGTGCGTAAACACAGGAGCACTCTCTGTTCCTTTACTCTCATAGTCCGATGGGACGGCAACCCGACACTCGCGGGGAGAGATCAGCCGCAGGACAAACGGTTTTACGTGCCCTCCGAGGCACGGGGGTATTAAACCGCCAACTTCGAAACTCCGGACTGTTGCTAAGGAATTCCTAATTTGTCCGACCTGGGAATGGGACCCAGGACCCCACGCTCAGCAGTCACGCTTGCAACCACGAGACCAACGAGGCAGTTAGTTAGGCAACGAGGCGATAGTTTGTAGCGAAAAAGGCAATTACTAAAAGGTGCGCTTCCCTGGTGCGCAGGGTGTGGGGCCGCTCCAACAGTGTCTTAAGCATGGTTGCCAGTCGCCTGGACTGTGTGTACGTGGGTCACTGTAGTGCCATCTCGTCGCAACGGTAACCAATCGTTATTTTATGTATTGTTTTCATTATTTTTAGGGTTCCGTAGCTCAGAAGGAAAAACGGAACCCTATATAAGATCACTTCGTTGTCCGTCTGTCTGTCTATCCGTCTGTCAAGGCCCTTTTTCACGTGTCTGAGTCATTTAATTTAGTACTAGTGTAAATAGTGAGTTATCTACCGGGTGGCAGGGACATCGACGCGCAACCTGTAACCATGAATTCAGCACATGATTTTAGAACTCTGAGTGTAGAATTTTTTTGTCGGTTATCAAAAAAAAAAAAATCTGCTGTGTCATAGGAAAGTGCTACCTACGCGGTCAAAATGTATAGAACAGCAAATTTTTTTTTTTATAACAGATGATATCTATCGACGTGAGGCTGTTTAGCGGGATCGTCCGAAAGGGTTACCGCTGCCCTGGTACATAAAGGGCTAAGGAAGGAACACGGGTGGGTTTTAGTCAGTAAGAGTCTGACACTCCCTTCTGCTCCACCCAGAGCGGGAGGGGTCAATTGATGATTTCATTTACTCAAAAAAAAAAAAAGGCTGTTTAGAATCATGTGCTGAATCCATGATAACAGGTTGCATTGCATACTATAAAATTAACCTGAAAGGGTAGTTAGATACGCCAGCACACCAAGCTACCCGAAACTGTCAAATTTTCCTAATCAACATTGAACCTTAATGCTTTCGCGATAAAGTTGAAAATCTATTAAAGAAATTTGATAGATTGTAGTAGCTTGCTGCTAAAGAGAAATTCGTAATGAAAAAATCGTATTAGGGACTTACACATTTCCCGACCAAGGGATCGAACCAAATACCACACGCTTACCAGTCGTGCTAACAACAATTAAACCTACGAGACTATCAATGAACTCAATCGATCGAATTACTATGAAAATACAAGGTTTTAAACTCATAATCTGCAGTGTTATTCTGTTGGGTTTTCTGCTCACCTCACTCATGTGAGCGCACACAATTCGAAAGCTATGTCATTTGTTAACCGACGAAAACAAACGGAGGAGGTTCTCAAAACCACGCGTATTTTTTTTTTTTGTATGACCACGCATAACTTTTTACAGAGTAGTCCGATTTTAATAATTATTTTTTTTATTGGAAAGGGTATACCCCAAAGTTGCTCCCATAAAGATTTGGAAAAAAAAATCCAACCCTAAGGATGGGAAAATAGGGGTGATTTATTAGTTACTCACAGATTTGAATGCTGAGTTGTGTATTATTACTCTACTCAGTGCCACATATGCCTGCCCTTTGGCAAACAATTAGTAAATTATAGCCAAAAAAAAATACAAAACAAAAACTTTTTAACAAAAAAATTAAACCGCCGAAAAAACTGAAAAGCAAAAAATAATAAACCTTTTTTATTTAACATTATTAACTAAGTTCTTAAACTAATGTAAGTATACCTAAATAATTTTGAGTCGGCACTGTTTAAATTTAAGGCAATTTAGTGATCTTTGTTTATTGATTGTTTGGCGCCGACTCAAAATTACTTAGGTATACTTACATTAGTTTAAGAACTTAGTTATTAAGGTTAAATAAAAAAGATTTATTATTTTTTGCTTTTCAGCTTTTTCGGCGGTTTATTTATGTGTTAAAAAGTTTTTTTTAAAGTAAATCATCGCGGATTCACAACGAGAAACCGTTTGGATTTCGATGTGACGTTTACCGAATAACACAGAAAACAAAAAACTATCACGCGACCAAACAGCATTTAATGCGCTTTCAATTACAAACACCGCTTGATTTTGCACACCGATACAAAACTGACGGCTGAAAGGGACAGAACATAGTGGCTCAACACCTCTCTTTCATCATCGGGGTTTTGCAGGATCGATATTCGTGCGAGGACTTCAACAGGGACGCTTGGATGACTCTAGATAATATTTTTAGATCGACGTTGTATAGGTAAACTGTATTTTAATACTGTGTGATGGAAATGTAAACAAATTTAAAGTAAATTGGTCACCAACGCGATTATGGACGGTTAAATGTAGTTACATTTGCAAATTGAATGATTTGATTTGATTAATTTTATGTCGAAATTAGTTTATTTGTCGAAGTTACATTATTCATTACGTAATTTATCAATTAAACTTATATAGGTACATATATAATTTTTCGACGCCATAGTTTGGTTAGTAAATATGAAGTATGACAACCAGTCTTACCAAGGGGTATCGTTATTACCCAGTAACTGGCTTATGGAGGTCAGATAGGCAGTCGCTCCATGTAAAATACTTGTACTCAGATGCATCCGGTTAGACTGGAAGCCGACCCCAATCTAGTTGGAAAAAAGCCTTGGCAGATGCTAAGTTTGCTTAGTGAATAGTTTTAGTTAAGTTAGCATATCATTTTGTTATTTTTATTAATTAATTAGGTAAATACTTGTTAGTTTTTAATTACGTACATATTATTCTAGCGTCAAATAAATCTAAAATCACAAACATGCAAACGTATACTTAAAACTTTCTCAGTGATGTGTATCACTAGGCTGTTATAACTATTAACCTTTTTAATTTTATTCACATAATATTTTTATTTTTTTTATTTTCATTCTTGACATTTGTATCGGTATACTGAATTGAATTTTTTTATAACTACATATCAGTGGCTTTTGGATTTTTAATTGTTTAACTACGAAGATTGTTTTAAAATTTGTGACACATTTAGGATCAATTCATAATATGTATTTGTTATTTCTTATCTTTAAATTGTGTATCCTGTTATTTTAAATTTAAATTTAATACATTTCGACACAATGTAAAAATTGTTAATGAAATAAATAAATAAATAAAAAAAACAAAAATTAATTAAAAAAGCTAACTCATGTCTCTCGCTTGGCTCATTTTAGATTATTTTAACAAAAAGAGGTTTGGTTAAGACTTCTATTAGTAACTAGCTGTGCCCGTGACTTCGTTCGCGTGAATGTCAAAAAACAATTAAAAAAAATTATGTGTCGCTGAGGAAAAGTGTAGCATGATCAGCCTATACATGTTCCCACTGTTGGGACACAGGGCTCGTCTCCGTGAGAGGGAGTGGGCCACGCGGGCCCAGTGCGGGTTTGTGGATCATGAAAGGTGTAATTAATTAAATTGGCCCGACCAAATTCAGTGGGTGGGACACAGTAGTAAATATTCCACTTTACCCCACGGGGCGGACAGATTTGCGGGGCAAAGTAGAGTTATCTTATAATTTGTATAGATAGTTAAATCAACTCAGCCTATCGCAGTCCACTGCTGGACATAGGCTGCGCCACAACACCCTGTCCTCCGCCTTCCGCATCCAGTCTGTCCCAGCAACCTTCTTTAGGTCGTCCGTCCATCTACATAGCTGGGGAGCGTCCCACACTACGCTTGCCGATACGCGGCAAGCGTAGTTCCGGTTCCGGTTCTTTTCCGGATAATTTGATTCCTGATTTTATACTTCAAAGAGATATTTATTTATCTTCCGAGCATAGCTCGCTATAGATAGTTAATATCGCTGGTTGGTTCACCTGTTATTGGCAACTGTATAAGCAAATGACTGTAATCTACTGTTATTTGATATTTTGTATACAAATGCGGTTGGTGTACCTTTATAAATAAATAAACAAATCGGTTTTTATATACAGGGTGATTTTTTAAAGACCAGCCAAATTTAAGGATGTGGTACAGACCATCAAACTGAACAACTTTCTCCATGGGACCAACATACCATACTGATACCAATACTTGACAGAATTCAAACCTACGCCCTTTATACATGGTAGGTATACTTAAAGTAAGTTTGATGTGTCTAAAGATCCGAGCGAGGCCGAAATTTGAACCGGACTTGTGGTAGGAGTAAACTGGGAGAAATATAGTTACGTAACGACAAAGCACTGCCCCCTCCTCAACTGGTTTTTATATGCAGGGTTATTTTTCAAAGACCAGCCAAATTTAAGGATGTGGTACAGACTATCAAACTGAACAACTTTCTCCATGGGACCAACATCGTCATCGCGAATAAAAATTCAGCCGTCCCATACATTTAGGTCGAGTAGGTATTGAAGTTTTCTATGGGACAGTTGATAAAATTTTCGCGATTACGCTATTTGTCCCATGGAGAAAGTTGTTCAGTTTGATGGTCTGTACCACATCCTTAAATTTAGCTGGTCTTTAAAAAATAACCCTGTATATTATAGTGTAGCAGTGCCCAATGGTAATAAGTGGCCTCGACTTACGAGACACTTTACTTTGTGGAAATTATTTCATCACCACTGCTCTCAAAACGGCGTAGGAAATCATCGTGAGGAAACCGGCATGTCCTAGAACCAAAAATTCGAAGACATGTGACATCTACCAACCCGCACTGGGCCCGCGTGGTTTATTACGGACCATTCTCTTTTATTGAGAGGCGGTCCCAGCAGCAGGAACATTATAGGCTGATTCATCATATACCTAGCCTTTTCCCCAGTATGTTGGGGTCGGCTTCCAGTCTGACCGGATGCAGCTGAATATCAGGATTTTACATGGAGTGACTGCCTATCTGACCTCGACAACCCAGCCACTGGGTAATACGATACCCCTTGGTAAGACTGGTTGTCAGACATTCGAGCTACTGACGACCCGTAACGACTGTCAAAGATCTACGAATGGCAGCCGGTACCAACGGATTAACATGCTTTCCGAGACACGGAGGAGTCTTGGTAGGTATGTAAAGATGGTCACCCATCCACGGACCAATCGCGGCAAGCGTAGATTAATCTGGTCGATTGACCGTGCGGCTGTTTTTACTTAAGCCCCTCGCTCACGGCGACTTTTTGTAGCGATGCAGTAGCGATGCTGTCGCGCGTTCGCGTCAATACAGTCGCGATGCGGTCGCTAGCTGTTTACCCTCGCCCACACCACGATTCTCAGTCGTGATGCAAACGCGATACTGTCGCGATGCGAGTTGCACTGATGTTCGGTTCTCCACTCAGGCGCCACCCTCCCTCCGTTCTTTCCCCGATGTCATCCGAAACGGTCGCGCGTTTGCATCGATACAGTCGCGATGCTGTAGCGCGTTGGCATGGCTTCTGTAGCGCGTTGTAAATGCGACTAACGCGCGTCAGTAGCGATGCTGTCGCGCGCTACAAAAAGTCGCCGTGAGCGCGGGGCCTTAGCCACAAGCCCCTCTACTATAGGGTGATTATGCTAGTAATACTAGCGGACAGGTGGGACCCTCCACTGCTGCGCCACTGGATGCGCTTGGACACTGCCTTGTGAGCAGTGAACATTTCCTCCTCGTCCAATTTAATATGTTGCTTCTTTTGTGTTATCACTGCTATCTTATTGTTTGTATCTTTTTTATGTGTTGTGTATTTTTGAGATTTTGTTAGTAGGTATGTGTATTTTATTGTGTTTCGTTCTATGTTCTGTAAGTGTACCTATGGACAGAAAGTCTGAAATAAACGTTTATTATTACTATATTATTATTAATACCGCGTCTTAAAATATCTAGCACTCTATCATTAATGAAAATCCCCACTCATTAATAAACCTTTTATATTTTTCAACTTTACCCAAAGAACACTACTAGGAGCGCTAAGATTGCTGAACTTGAAGCTCTCCAACTTCAAAAGCGCCGACAAAGCTCAGAGATCAAAGCGATACACCGTCGGATAAGAAGTACTGTTCGAAATAACTTATACAATTTACAGTTAAACTCCCTTTCTGTTAACTGTTTTAGTTAAATAAGGGTATTCCGTTGCGCGGGCCTGCGGGCGGAGAGCAATGGGTAGCTCTCCGTCCGATCAGGACCAGGCCCGTGCCGGACGGCGCGTAAGTGTTCCACGTGCGCCTCAAAGAGATGTCAGCATAGATGACGGGGCCCGACAGGGCCGAAGCCTGCCGGGGTAGCGGGATCGTCCGAAAGGGTTACCGCTGCCCTGGTACATAAAGGGCTAAGGAAGGAACACGGGTGGGTTTTAGTCAGTAAGAGTCTGACACTCCCTTCTGCTCCACCCAGAGCGGGAGGAGTCATTTGATGATTTCCCATCCTGAAAAAAAAAAAAAAAAAAAAAAAGGGTATTCCGTTGATAGATTTGATTTGGCAGTTTGCTGTAATGCTGTGGTATTAATAGAGGTACTAGCTGTGTACCGAGATTTCACCCGCATAAGTTTCGATCCCGTAGGAATATCGGGATAAAAAGTCATTGTGACGCGTTGCTCACATGTGGCGTTGTAGATACCGCTACATATTAATTTTACTGGGTAAAATTTAATCCCATCAATGTGATCGTCATCGGTTGGCTAGCTTTTTCCAACTACGTTGGGGTCAGCTTCCAGTCTAACCGGATGCAGCTGAATACCAGTATTTTACATGAATCGACTGCCTATTGTACTAGGCCCCTTGGTAAGACTGATTGTCAGACTTTCGGGCTTCTGACGACCCCGTAACGACTGCCAAAGATCACCGAACAGTCGGGTCTCGGTATGCAATCGATGGTCTGTACCCATCCACGGACCGGTCTTCCCTAGCGTTGCTTAACCTTACTTGATCAACACGTATGTTCTTAGCCCCTCTTGACCTTGTTTTGACACGTAATAATTTAATAAAAATACAATTAATTAATGAAATTCTTCGAAAACAGCGTCAAACTAATTATTCTAATTGCTTACTAAGAATTTCCTTGCTAACTAATAAAATGACGCATGGTCTCTAAACGTCTTTGCAATAAGACCAACACCTAGAGACAGAGCTGAAAAGGCAAACTACTTTTCTTGTTTAGGGTTCCGTATCTCAAAAGGAAAAACGTAACCCTTTTAAGATCACTTCGTTGTCCGTCTGTCAATACCCGTTTTCTCAGGAACTCTTGCAGTTATCAAGTTGAAATTAATATCATATACTTAAGGCTACAATCCCTTGAAGCAGTGAAAAAATCAAACTTCTAAGTCAACGCAATCTAAAGATACGGGCGTTTTTGCTCCGTTTAAGCCGCATATTTTGACACTCGCAAGGGAATCAAAACCTATACGTATATAGGGTACTTTCCGTTGACCTAGAATCATGAAATTTGACAAGAAGCAATGTCGTGTAGCACTAGTAAAGAAAAAAATCTGAAAACCGTATATTTATAGATACATTACAACATTACAAAAAAAACCCGTGATAAACTATTTACATACCTACAAATTTGTACGGAATGCGAGTCCGACTCGCATTTGCACTGTTTTTTTTTTTTTCAAAATTAACACCCAGAGAATCAGCACTTTTCGAACGTCAAAGTTACATGATAAGATAGTCCCCCAACCCCGGCCTTCACCACTTCTCAGTGCTTTCGCTGGGAAGAAGTGGCGCAGCAAACTCCCCAGATTAGATTACTGAAGATTATACAGGTTACACTGAAGTTTTTGACGTTGATTGTCGCTGAGATGAGATTGCGACTAGATTTTGAACGTTTTTAATTACAAGAATTGTCTTTCAGATCGTTGATCTCCACGAACCAGTTAGAGGTAACTGATGGACTCTTTAATAATTGACAGGCTCCTTTACAAATTAAATTTAGCCTTAGAATTTGACACGATGCCCCTTGGTAAGATTGGTTCAGAGAGTTTTGGTCTTCTGGCTACCCTTAACGACTCTCAAAGATCTACGAATGACAGCCGGAACCGACAGCTTGACGTGCTTCCTGGGGTACGGAGGATCTCGTTGTGAATTAGATGGTCACCTATCCACTGACCGATCTCAGAAAGCGTTACTTAGCCTCGATCGATCGTAGCCACGATCCCCTCAATTTACGTCTTAGTATAAATTTCTAATTTCAACGCAAACGTAGTCTTGGCCCAAAATTTCCTTAAAAAGGAAACGCGTACTCGGGCCCCATGACCCGAGCGTTTCGACAATGAATATTAAATCATATTATAACAAGTTCCGCCCCTGCTTCACTAGGGTGCAATGTACCTACTGATATGTGTGTAGTGGCGACACGTCACAATATCGCGATATCGGAAGGCCAATTCCCGTAATTTAAAACGTTCAAAATTTTGTCGCAGTCTCATCTCGGCGACAAAAAAATGACAAAAATTTGTCAAAATATAGGGAAACTAGATGTATTTTTGACAGATTGAGACTGAGATCAGAGCGGCAATTCTCGTAATTTTAAGAACGTTCACAGTCTTTCTATCTATTATATATCACATACGTTCTATGCAATTATACAATACTAGGAGATTGAATTTATATAATGCAAACATAGTATTTTAGAATCTTCAGCAGCTCCAACAGTATGTAGGTACGGTAGGCGTGTAACTATGTCCCAGCAGTGCCAACAATATAGGCTGAATATTCTATGTATGTAGAGCGCCTGTCTGGGTTCAAACCTACGACCAACAACTCGTAAGACGTAACCATTACCACTATCCCACCACTACTGAGCTCACTGCGCAAAGCCTACATAACACAACGAATATAATATTTTTCCATACCTCTGTAGGTACTTACAAAACCCAATATTTACTAAACACACTCGTATCCACGACTGTATTACCAAACAGGTGCTTGGCAGAGAGCCAGGAGGTAACCAACCTTATTTGAATATTATTGTCTATGGGCCACTCTTATGAAAAATATAGAGTTATTATGTCTCTGGTTATTAGAAGCCGTAACTTGGATTGGTTATTGTAAGTCGTAAGCTAGTGTAGATTGGTACGTGCTCCTGTAGGGAACGGAGCGCAAGATTTATTGGTAGTTCAGTACTGTAGGAAAAACTGGAATTGTATGAAGATTTTCCAGCGGTTCTAGGGTTCCGTAGTCAACAAGGAACCCTTATAATTTCGCCATGTCCGTCTGTCCGTCCGTCCACAGCTTAGCTCAGAGACTCTTAGAACTAGAAAGCTATAATTTGGCATGGATGTACAAGATGGACTTCTGAAATAATAAAGTTCGAATTTTTAAGTTTTTTTAGTTCGTCTTTTTTTTTTTAAATTTTTTTATAAAGTTTTAATTTTTTATAGTCAAGTGTGCCCCCCCTCCTTGCCAACTAAACGGTTAGTTTTAGGTAGGTGAAAATATTCACGGTAGTAGTATACAGGGTGGCAGGTACATCGACGCGCAAACTGTAACCATGGATTCAGCACATGAGTTTAGACCCTAACGTCGAAATTTTTCGTCGGTTATTAAAATATTACAATTAAAAATAAATGCCGTAGCGGTGGTATTCTGATAGGTCCCGCTGTAATGTGACGGGCAATAGGCTAGTTTCCTAAAAAAATCTAATAAGTTGGTCAGTTAGATTATCAAAAAATATTGGATCCGTATTTTTTATTTTGTCAAATATATAAAAAATTATGAAGATATCGCCCGTTGAAGTTCCGCGTGACGTAACGCCTTGCTACACTTTTTAGCAAGGCGTGACGTCACGACCCCCACTCCCAAATTTTGACACGCTTTATCTTTGACATTTTTTATTTGATTGACAAAAAAAAATTGCATGTCCATTATTTTTCGATAATCTAACTGACGGACTAAATATAATAATATTTTTTTTACCCAGGAAACTACCCTATAACAGAAATAAATAAATAATAAAATAGATATAATGTTTGAGGGAGGCCTATGTCCAGCAGTGGACGTCTTTCAGCTGAAATGCTGATGATGAATGTATAGATAAATATATTTTGAAGGATATAAAATTATAAATGATTTTATTTCTGTAAGTAGATTTGTACAAATACTTTTACACGTCAATCTTTTTTTTTTAAACTACATGAGGTGGCTATGCTATTGCTAATCCATTGCTTCATATGTTCGAAAAATGTGTCGGCTTAACAACGTAAATAACGCAATGAATGGTGTTGAATTGTCAAAATGAAACCTATTGCCACCAATAGTGTGTAGTTTGGAAGTTGGCGGTTTAATACCCCCGTGCCCTGGAAAGCACGTAAACCCGTTGGTCCTGCGGCTGATCTCTCCCCGGTCGTGTTGGATTGCCGTCCCATCGGACTATGAGAGTAAAGGAACAGAGAGTGCACACTTTGCACTATAATATCTTCTGGGTACCTGGCTGATCTCCGTTTGGAATGTTTGTGAATATGTGAGCACCATGTATCTATCACATAGTTGATCTATATGTCATGGTTACATTTATCCATTTTAATTCTTTTACCTATTGTGGTATAGTAAGTTTATTTTTGGGTGCATCGTCTTCACATATAATTATATAAATAATGTATGCAATATATTGTAAAACATTTTAAAAGAGTAACGGTGGAGTTTCTTGCCCATTCTTCTCCATACGAAAACTACCTTTTGGAAGGGGCGACTAGAATCAATTTTATTCTAATTTTATTTTTGACGTTCAAAAGTGCCTTTTATGTGCCTATTTGAAATAAATGATTTGACTTTGACTTTGACTTTGACTTTGAGATTGGTTGCCGTGACCGAAATCGGTCAAGGGGATTATAAACGGCAAGTGACGTCATAGCAGGCCCAGATGGAAAGGTGTTTAGTACACCGTGACGTCAGAGGTATGCATGCCTCATCTCTGCCATTACCAAAATGTGTTTGAATGATGTAATTTTTATTTGAAGCCATTATTATTATTTTTAATGACTTAAGGGCTGAATTTGATTCCTGCCGGGGTAGCGGGATCGTCCGAAAGGGTTACCGCTGCCCTGGTACATAAAGGGCTAAGGAAGGAACACGGGTGGGTTTTAGTCAGTAAGAGTCTGACACTCCCTTCTGCTCCACCTAGAGCGGGAGGGGTCATTTGATGATTTCCCATCCTCAAAAAAAAAAAAAAAAGGCCCAGATGGAAATGGCGGGATGAGCTGGACTTCTACAACAAGAACTGGTCCTTAGCAGAAGTTGATGTAATTGGTTTTAAACCGTTTTAATTAAAAAAAGAATGAAATACATTTACTTTAAAATTACGACAGTGGCTCCTCTGGTCCTGCACAGATGCGACGCAAGTCTTAATGGCTCTTTTTACTACCTAAAGCGGTTATTTTTCCAGTTTGTAATCGGCATCTTGTTTTTATTTAGATTATTTGCTGTCGACGGGCTTGTGGCTAAGTAATAACAGCCGCACGACTCCATCGATCAGGTTAAGCTACGCTTGCCGCGGTTGGTCCGGGGATGGGTGACCATCTTTACATATCAAGACCTCTCCGTTCCTCGGAAAGCACGTTAAGCCGTTGGTCCCGGCTGTCATTCGTGAACCTTTGACAGTCGTTACAGGTCGTCAGAAGCCAGAAAGTTTGACAACCAGTCTAACCAAGGGATATCGTATTATCTTGTAATTGGGTTGTGGAGGTCAAATACGTAGTCGCTCCATGTAAAAGGCAAATGATATTGAAATGATTACATTAGCTACATGCATTCAAAACGGTAACTAAACTAAATTATAGCTAAATTAAACCGTATATTTCCCCAGTAACCGTCCTATAAAAACAGTTTATCTTGAACCTTCCTGCATAGATCCGAAAATTTTCTTTGAAAGCACCGCCCTTTGTTCTACCGATCTTTGATCTCGCCGACAAGATGAGAATTAACGTTCGAATATTGTTAGAGGTAGCGAGGAAGCCGAAAAGGTAGGTGAGGTACTTTAGACACGAAAATAATCAACATAGTGACTAGAAGGCCGTAGCATAATCTGCCTATAATATTCCCACTGCTGGGCCACAGACCTCCTCTCTGTGAGAGGGAGTGGGCTGTAATCTCTCACGCGATCCCAGTGCGGGTTCGTATGTGTGTAATTTTTGGTTCTGGGACATGCCGGTTTCCGCACGATGTTTTCCTTCACCGTTTTGAGAGCAGGGGCGATGAAATTATTCACACAAAGTTAAGCGCCCGGTAGATGGCCGATGGGGCTGAAAGGTTCTGGAGTGGCGACTGCGTACCGGAAGATGTAGCGTTGGAAGGCATCCCACAAGGCGGACCGCCAACCTTGTGAAGGCCACAGGAACCCGTTGGATGCGAACATAATACCTTTCAAAGTAGAGATACTTGGCCTATGTCCAGCAGCCTATGTCTTTCGGCTGAAATGATGATGAGCGCCCGACTGGGTTCGAACCCACGACCTCGATATGTTTCAAAATGGTTGAGCTGAACGGTGCTGATCCTTACGTCATATTTGTGACCGAGCGCCGTCAGTTGGTACTGCTCATCTCTTAGCTGTCACGGCTTGTTTAATTTTCAAATTTTTTTTTATCTTTTTATTACGGAAGCTTTTATATGCATGTCTTTCGACGTCAACTCAAACTCAAACTCAAACTATTTATTTGAAATAAACCAATTACAGGCACTTTTGAATTGTCAAGGTCGGTCAGTCAAAAAGATGAAGCTAGTTGCCCATTCCAAAGCGTAGTAGGTACCTATGGAGAAGAACGGGCAAGAAACTCCATGGACACTCTTTTAAATCATAATAATATTGTTACAAAGTATTGGTTACATCATTCATGTTCAAAATTATGCATGTGAGAACGATGCAGAACGTTAAAAGCGTCCGTAATGAAAAGATAAAAAAAAAACAATTCAAATATTAATTTAAATCAAAATAAGCCATGGCAGCAAAGAGTTGACCAGTCCCTACTGACGGCGCCCGTTCACGAACATGACGCATAGATTAGCACCATTCAGCTCAACCATTTTGAAGGGAGCTAAATGATCCAACACATGTGCCACCATCAGCGAGACATTAGAGTGAGCATGACATACTCTCATCCGCCAAGGCACATTCAAGTCAATGAAAGACGTACCCAGTAAATGGTAGCTTTATAGTATGTAACATAGTACTCACATACGTTCTATGCAATTATACAATACTAGGAGATTGAATTTATATAATGCAAACATAGTATTTTAGAATCTTCAGCAGCTCCAACAGTATGTAGGTTGGGTAGGCGTGTGTGAAGTATTTTCAAATGCCAATCAATTTATTTATGCGTCCTGTGGAGCAGGACCAGCGTTTAGCCAAGCATTTTTGTCAGCGATGTAATCCCCCAACTTATAATATGCTTGGCTGCATAGTGTGCGTTTTATGCAAGATTTGAATTTCGTTTCACTGAGTTGGAGTATGTGGGGAAGTATTTTATTATAACATTTTAAACAGTACCCCATGAAGGAAGAGTCTACTTTAGCCAGTCTGAAACCTGGTTGAACTAATTGGTCCCTATTTCTGGTTCTATAGGCGTGTCTGTCACCTCTTTTACTGAAATGATTTAAATTTTTCCTTACGTACATGATGTTTTCATAGATATATTGACAAGGTACCGTCATGATATTAATATTTTTAAACAGTTCCCTTAGAGAATCGCGCCTGCGTAGGCCATATATTGCTCTGATGGCTCTTTTCTGCAGAATAAAAATGGACTCAATATCTGCAGCCCGTCCCCATAGTAAAATACCGTAAGACATGATACTATGAAAATAACTGAAATAGACCAGTCTCGCGGTATCTACATTAGTAAATTGACGGATTGTTCTTACAGCATATGCTGCTGAACTTAGCCGTCTTGCAAGAGATGTTATATGAGGACCCCATTGCATCCTTAGGTCGAGCGTTATCCTCAGGAAAACAGTTTTATCGACGAATTCTAGTTTCTCTTTATTCAATACTATGTCACAATCACTACTTTTAACATTCGGTAAAGCAAATCTTATGCATTTAGTTTTTTTCCCATTTAATACTAAATTATTAGCAGTGAACCAATTTTGCACTTGCAGTAGGGCGTTATTTACGTCGTCAAGATTTGATGCACGTCTATTTATCTTAAAAATTATGGAAGTATCGTCAGCAAATAACACCATTTGTGGTTGGTTTTTTAATAAATGGGGCAGGTCATTTATGTATACTAAAAAGAGGAAATGACCTAATATCGAGCCTTGTGGAACACCCATTCTTACTTGTAAACCAAGTAAATTGACACCATTTATTTGAACTTTTTGCTGTCTATCATGTAAATAAGATTTTACTAAACTGAGCGCAAGTTTACCTAGTCCATAATGCTCAAGTTTCAAGAGTAAGGTTTTGTGATTAACGCAATCAAATGCCTTGGAGAGGTCACAAAAGATTCCTATGGCATCTTGGACTTCCTCCCACGCTGTAAATATGTGTTTTAATAAAGTGACACCGGCGTCAGTCGTACAACGTCCTTTGGTGAAGCCATATTGCTGATCGTGCAAGATTTTGTTGTTGTTAAAATGATTAAGCATTTGATTGAGCATTACCTTTTCGAATACTTTGCTGAAAACCGGCAACGCGGATACTGGTCTATAATTATTGGTGTCTTTGCAGTCCCCAGATTTAAAAAGTGGAATAATCTTACTATATTTCATTAAATCTGGGAAGACTCCTTGATCTACACACAAATTAAACACTAAAGCTAAGTATGGCGATATAGTCTCGATTATGGATGTGCAAACTTTGATAGACATTCCCCATAGATCTTCGGTCAATTTGATTTTGATAAAAGTCATTCTCACATGAATAATTTCAACATGAATGAAATGTACATCTAATAAAAAATTACGCTGGACTAAATATACTATACAAAATTTGATAGTAGTTTTCTGTACCTGTCTCAGGAACTAAAATTAAAAATTTAAAAAACCCCCGACAACGTGAAACTCTATAAAAAGAAAAAAATAACCTTGAAATTATGACCCTACGTAAGTACGTATGAATTTTTTTTATTAAATGTTGTCCCGGCGGGGGACCGCTCTCATTATTAGCCAAACGTTCTGTTAAAGTTTAAAATAGTAGCGGTCCCCCGACAGGACAATATTTAAACATGGCCATCTTGGATTTGAAATTTGTCATAGTGTATAGTATTCTACTAGTCAAGCCCTTTCATTTCATACCCATATAGAGGGAACTGTGAAAAAAAAAATGTAATTCGCCATTTTGTGGTGGCGGCCATCTTGGATTTGAAATTTATCATAGTGTATAGTATTCTACTAGTCAAGCCCTTTCATTTGATACCCAGATTGAGAGAGTTGTGAAAAAATATGTAATCCGCCATTTTGTGGCGGCGGCCATCTTGGACCGATTTTCATCAAACATAGCTAAGAACACTCCCGACAAATTCACCTTTAAAACAAAAAAAAACAAAATTAAAATCGGTTCATCCGTTCGGGAGCTACGATGCCACAGACAGACATACACACACACACACACACACACACACACACACACGCAGACACGTCAAACTTATAACACCCCGTCGTTTTGCGTCGGGGGTTAAAAATTGACATATCACATTGTTGCAAATGGCCGTCGTGTTGTTTTGGTACGTCTCTGATGGTTTAGGTCTAAATCGTGGAATAAGAATTTTTTGTGTATTTTGTGTTTACTACGAGATATTTAGGACATTTTTATCATGAGAGTATGCGCATTTTGTTAAACTCACTATCAAAAATATTTATTTATTTATTTAACACTTCCAGCACACAAATGTACAGAGGCGGAAATATTAGTTCCACGGACGCTCACGTTGTTATCAGCGCCAAAATGGCGAAAATCAAATGTCTTCGTTTGGTCATCGATAGTATGATGTTCAGCGTACTTATGTAATATATAGGTCAGTGATTATGTAATGTCAATAAACGCATTTTTTTCTTCGTCTTTCTTTTTTTAATATATTGCTCCAGCTGCATCCTGTTAGACTGGAAGCCGAAGCCACAACATAGTTTGGAAGCCTAAGCCAACGATTATTTCATGAAACATTCTTTCAATTTTAATATAAATTTCAATACCGCGGGGTAGGTTTAATATCACAGAAAATGCTGACCAATAGAAAATATTGTATCGCTGGTAACTGGAATCTTATTGGTCCAATTTATTCAAAGTTGCAACGAGCGTGCCTGCCAGGGTTTGCTGATACAAGACCTGACATTGTTTGAATGTGTCATTTTGATGTGTTTTTGTTTTTGAAGTGAAAACTTCTTTAGTCGCGTTGATGAGCCCCGTTTTATGTCCAGGAAAATCACTGTCCATTCTAAGGTTGCCTGGAAGAGATCGCAGAAAGCTATAAGGCCGCCCATTGCTTACAAAAAAAACCCTGTTTTTCAGCATAGTTTATAGTGTTTCCTTCTCGGCAGTATCCATGATTGCTTATTAAAAAAAAAGTATTAGGAAACCTTCAAGTTACCACAAAGAATCACCAATCAGAATTATTTCGAGGAATACATGTGTCTGTGTATGTGATTGAAAAGAGTATACTTAGATAGTTAGGTCACGTTGAGGGGATGAATGACAGGTGACTAACAAAAGGTAAAAATTGGGAGGTGACGCCGTAGGAGGGGGATATAGTAACCTTATTGGTGATGTTCGATGTAAAAAGATTGCATGTAGCGGAGATGAGAATGTTGAGATGGATGTGTGGAGTGATGAGAATGGATAAAGTAAGAAATGAGTATATAAGGGGAAGTTTGAAAGTGGCGCCAGTGACAGAAAAGTTGAAAGGAAATCGTTTGGCTTGGTATGGGCATGTGATGAGAAGGGACGAAACGCATGTGACTAAAAGAGTGATGAATATACATGTTGATGGATGGAGAGGGAGAGGAAGGCCGAAGGAAAGATGGATGGATTGTGTGAGGAATGATATGAAAGAGAAGGGAGTGAATGATAGCGAGACGGTTGACAGGGGAGAATGGAAGAAGAAAACGTGTTGCGCCGACCCCAAGTAACATGGGATAAGGGCAGGGAGATGATTGGTGATGTTCTTCAGAAAGGTCAGATGCGTAGTACTAGCAACCAGCGTGCGTGTGTGATGAATTCCCTTAATTAAAAACGTTCAAAATCTAGTCGCAATCTCATCTCAGCGACAATCAATGTCAGAAACTTGTCAAACATGTAGGGGAATTAGAGGTATTTTTGACAGATTGAGACTGAGATCAGAAGGCCAATTCTCATAATTTAAAACGTTCAAAATCTAGTCGCGGTCTCATCTCGGCGACAAACAAATGTCGAAAATGTAGGGAAATTAGAGTTATTTTTGACAGATTGAAACTGAGATCAGAAGGCCAATTCTCGGAATTTAAAACGTTCTAAATCTAGTCGCAGTCTCATCTCGGCGACAAACAAATGTCGAAAATGTCGGAAAATTAGAGGTATTTTTGACAGATTGAAACTGAGATTAGACTGTGAACGTTCTTAAAATTACGAGAATTGCCCCTCAGATGTATGAACGTAAACGAGGCTACAGGGCTATGTAATAATCATAGCAGGTGGCATTCTGTGGTTTCTGCTTATCCCTAATGGGAAGAAGGCGCCAGCTTATGTGTGTATGTATACAATGTATTGTTAGATTGGTGCTGACTTAACATTAACCAGCCTATATTGTTCCCACAGCGGGGACACAGGCCTCCTCTCTCCGAAAGGGAGTGGGTCGTAATCCACCACGCGGGCCCACTGCGATACATCGCGGGCTGCTTGAGGGTTTACCTCAATGCCTGCACTGGCAATGATGCAATTACCCTTAGGAAAAGGCTTTAGCGGCAAAAAATATGGAAAAACTCCTTCACAAAGAACTGTCCTACTACTTCCTATATTTATTATAAAGGAAGTAGTAGGTATATCTATCCCAAACGTCTCCAGCCAGTAACTGGAATAACTAACTTCTGAAAGTTGGCGCCAAAACGTCAGCCGTTTTGGTTGGCAGGGCGCCATCTTTAGTCCATCTGTCATTTCGAACGGAGCTTTCAATAAACGTATTTCAGTTTGGTCGTAGTTTCTAACCGACTGTGAAAAAGGAAGGTTTACTATTTTGTGTTTGTTGTTTTTTTTTGTGTGTATTCTATCCGAATTGTATGATTTTGAGTACCAATCAGATCAGTGGTAGCCCAGTGGTAATGACCGCGACTTATGAGATATAGGTCATAGGTTCAAACTCAGCTAGGCAGTTTAATAATTTCATCATTTCACAGAATCAATAATATTGTATTAATGTTATGTAACTCTGTCTAAAAGCAATTTTAGCATGTGTAATCCATTACTAAATGAACACAATACAATAATAAACAACGAAGCTAAAAAAAAAACATCAAAATTAAATAAAAACAAGCCTTTACACCCATAATACCATAATCCACTTTCATAACACTTCCAAAAAAGGAAAGGGGTTACCTCATTCTCCGTAGAAGCCATCTAACCGTTCCATTGACTCGGAGCCTCTTAAAATGTAAACCAAAAGACTGATTTGTATGGTTCTCTGAAGTTTACAAAACTTCTCCCCCAGGGAGCCAGTGTCTATTTTGATTCCTTCTGTAATGAATTCAAAACTTTTTGTACAAAAACTTTTTGGAGCTTTTGAATCACATTTGAATAAACAAATGAATTCGAGAGAACGGTAGATTCCTTTTATTTTTGGGGCAACAGAATATGGATATGAGATAACTGTTTCATCATGGACTCCAAGAAATATTAAAGTTTTTTTATACTATAGAGGTATGAGGAACATGGTGTGAAGTTCACTCATCCTCCGTTCATAAGGGAGGGTATCGTGTCTGGTGGGCTACTGCTCGACGATTATTGTCAGGACGTTGTACATATGTTAGTTGCGCGGTAAACTGTGCTTGCGCGATGCAGGATTTTGCGTGACGTCAGTATGATACGTAGTTCGCATGTGGCAATGTAGATGGCGCCACAATATTTGTCTTGTATTATTGACGAGACAGTAGCTCATGTGCTTCTGAACTGTGCGTAGTACTACGGAAACCCAAGTACCTTTCGTGAGATTGTCAGTAACACCAAGGCATGCTGGACTTCATTGAGGAACTGGGGTGGATCGAATGATCATTTTTCCCCCACGCACGCAAACTGATGCTCTCAAAACGGTGAAGGAAATCATCGTGAGGAAACCGGCATGTCTTAGAACCAAAAATTCGAAGACAAGTGACATCTACCAACCCGCACTGGGCCCGCGTGCTGGATAACGGCCCAGTCACGCTCACAGCGAGGAGGGTTGTGTTCCAGCAGTGGGAACAATATAGGCTTATTATGTGACTGCCTATCTGACCTGCACAACCGAGTTACCTACTAGTAACGCTTAAGCAATTTAGGTTTTTGGAATGATATAGAGCGGTTAATCTGTAATTTTATATCCACCAGTAATACAAAATAGGTACGTACTTCTATAATGGTTATAACAACTCTATGATAGATCTCATTGCCGCGCGTTCGTATTTCCCAAGAACGCCGATGGTTGTCGAAGCGCTTAATTTTTCTGGGAAATCTGCATCATTTTCATGACAACTATCACTAAAGCCATTTTGTGGTGGCCGCCTCTTTTCTACGACATCGGAGCTAAGCCGGATTTCCGAAGATAGCCGATGATTGCCGAAGCGCTAACGTTTTCTTGGTAATCTGTAGGTATGTTGGGTTTCCCCATGTTACCCATTGTTTGACTGGACTGATGCGAACCAAACGTATACGTTGATATGAGATTTGGTATCGGATTAAATTGAATAGGGTCTTAGAAAGTGAGGGAACGTATTTATTTATGTGTATAGATTTGCGCGCGGCTTCGCCCGCTTGACGTTGGAAATTATTCCACGGGAACATATGTTTATAGGGTATAATAATTATTTATTTTAAGGGTATAATAATCATTATACCCTGGATTATCACATATGTTCCCGTGGAATAATTCCCAGCAGTGGGAACATTACAGGCTGATTATGTAATCACATAATTAGCCTGTAATGTTCCCACTGCTGGGACACAGGCCTCCTCTCGGTGAAAGGGAGTAGGCCGTAATCACACAGGCCCATTGCGGGTTGGTAGATGTCACATGTCTTCGAATTTTTGGTTCTAGGCCATGCCGGTTTCGTTACGATGATTTCCGTCACCGTTTTGAGAGCAGCTGTGGTGATGAAGTAATAAAACACAAAGTAAAGCGCCCTTCTGGTTTCGAACCTATGACCTAGAACTCGTAAGTCGTTCTCGTATAATGATTGAGTTACAAATATCCAAACATATTTTTTTCACATTAATGATATATACATACAGGGTGGCGGGGACATCGACGCGCAAACTGTAACCATGAGTTAAGTACATGATGATGAAGTTGTCGCAGATATGCTGGAAGAGAAAGAATTCTTTAGGAATAACCATCACATTTGTACGTATTTTTCTGTCCTTTTCTGTTTATATAAATAAATACGGTCAAGTGCGAGTCGGACTCGCACATGAAGGGCTCCGTACCACCGTACAATATTAAACACAATTTCTTTTTAGGGCTGATTTTTCCAACCCGAGATAATTTTATCCGAGGATTAATTTTGAATTTTTGACAGTTCTTCTACACTAAAACTGTCAGACGTCAATTTTATTCCACGAATAAAAATTATCTGGCGATTGAAAAATCAGCCTTTAAACATGTTCCCTGTGTCCCTTTAATTTTTAGCTTTATTTTATTTTTATTATTTGTTGTTATAAAGGCAATAGAAATACACACTGTGAAAATTCCAACTGTCTACCTATTACGGTTCATGAGATACAGCCCGCTGATAGTCAGACGGACTGACGGACAGCGCGGCGGAGGCTTAGTAATATGGTTTCGTTGACACCTTTTGTGTACGTAACCCTAAAAACTAGTATTTTTCTAGATACTAACTATCTTACTAAATTCGGTTCATGAGACACGGCCCGCTGACTGACAGACGGACTGACGGACAGCGGAGGTTTAGTCATGGGGTTCCATTAGCTCTCTTTATTATTATTTTTATTGCTAACTGGGCGTGCTCTTGACCTCGATCACGCCTGATGGAAAGCGATGGATGAGGTCTATGATGGAACGAGCATGCCCAGAAGATGCCAGTTCACCCTTGCTTTAAATGATTTTATTTTGAAAGTAGGTTTGTACAAACACTTTTACACGTCAATCATATTAGATGACGTCGGCGTTTTATCTGACTACTCTGAGAAGAAAGGCTGAAAAAAACTCAGAGGTCACAGTCTCTTTTAAAGTCCAGACATAATCTTGGTCAGATCATATGAAGACCATTTAGATCGTTGTCTGAGATGGTCTTTTGAGGAAAGAACCACACAGATTGAGAGGACCTGTCCAGTCAGTGCACGCATTTGTCAGAAATCGTGCAGCTCAACAGGCAGACGGGCTCATTTTGTGTACGGAACGCTAAAACCTAGTCTTTTACTAGACACTGAAGTAAGTAGCATCTTCCATCTAGCCTCGACCTCGCCTCTTTTTAATCAAACCACAACTATAAGTTACATCTCATGGTTGGCTATAATTTACGCAATCTGCTCCCTCATAACATGGTGTAATATTTTTTCTGAAACATTATATTCGCGGATAGAATATTTAAGTATATAAGTAGGTATTCAGAATCAGAATCAGAATTTTATTTGTCAAACATAGGTACATTGGGTTCTTGCAATACATATTTATATAGGTCGCCATGTTTTGCCATTACAGCATACAAATATTTTAACATAACGATTGTTTAAAATAACAATCGTACTCAATTTATTACAACATAATTAGTAATATAAAATTAAATTAGGTTTTCAGAAGTTATAAAAAAAGTACAAAATGTCTTAAAAAGTAAAATAAATGGGTACATAAAAAATCACAATAAATTTAAAAAGTCACATCAAATTGTTCAGTCATTTAGAAATTCGTCAACAGTATAATAACATTTTTCTATTAATAAATTAATCAGGTTGTTTTTTAATTTAACATAAGTCATTTCCTTAAAACTATCTGGAATCTTATTAAAGATACGAGGTGCCATACCAAGAATACTTTTTTTCATTAATGCTGTTTTGCATTTCACAGTGCATAATTTATTTTTGTATTGGGTACCAAGGGGAACTTCTCGTACTGTAGAGACTTTGTCAAATAATTTTACATTTTGTTTTATAAACAGTGCCACTTCCAAAATGTACAGTGATGGCAATGTTAACAGTTTATGATCTTTGAAAACTGGTACACAGCTGTCTGTTGCTTTCAGACCACACATTGACCTTATGTATCTTTTTTGTATTATATATGCTTGTTCCCTACCAGTAGAATAGCCCCAAAATATGATTCCAAACCTCAAAACCGAAACTACAAGTCCGTGGTATGCCGTTAGAAGTGTGTCAATATTTACTTTTTTTGCGAGTTGGTAAAGCGCATAAGCAGTTTTACTAAGTCGATTGCATATTTTTTCTATGTGGGGTTTCCAGGTCAGTTTATTGTCAATCATTATTCCTAAGAATTTATTTATTTATTTATTTTATTATTTATGTACACACAGTACAAAAAAAAAAAAAAATTAGTTAAAAAAAAAAAAAAGAATTAGAATTAGTTATTTTTACGTCTTTTTGTACAATATTATTATAGACACAAATAGTACTTCAATGTCTTCTTTCTTATCGGCACGAGCTGTACGAGTTCCATAACTCGTGTCGTGATGGTGAGCACATTAACCAGCCAGCACCGTGACTACATATCACACTATCAATCTCCATCTGAATCATTTTGAAAAATATTGCTAATACATTGCTTCTGAAGTTCGAAAAATATGTCGGCTTAACTTGGTACGTAAATAACGCAATGAAAGTTGTTGAATTGTCAAAATGACAGCCATTGCTACTGTTTTTGTGTTACGCAATTACCGCGCGGGTTGGCGACAGGGCTGGATATTGCGACCGATAACACCGACTTAGAAGCGAGGAGGTTATGTATTCGACGGAACGGTTGGCGCAGTGGCTGAGCGATCGACTGCTGTGCTGCGTGTCGCGGGTTCGATTCCCGCATGGAACAAATATTTGTATTGCCTACAGGTAGTTGTTCCGGGTCTGGCTGTTTGTGTATGTAAGTTTAAATGTTTGTAAACGCAGCCACGATACAGGAGTAATTCCTAGTGTGGGGGCAATGTTTTAAAAAAATTATAAAAAAATACCAGTATGTGTCAGCTTCAGCTGACAAGTGTACAAGCATGTGATAGTCTAAAAATATACAAATGTATTAAACGAAGAACCGTCCATGGAAATAATTATCAAAGTTATTTGACTAAAGGCTGACTTTACAATCGACAGATAATTATTATTCGTGTAAAAAATTGACGTCTGATAGATTTTGTATGGAAGAACTGTCAAAAATTCAAAATTATTCCTCGGATAAAATTATCTGGCATCGGAAAAATCAGCCCCAAGTTTCGTTAAATTTATTCATCCTGGGACTGTGCGCTCGCAGAGATCACAGTATATAAATCCAATCTCTGAACTTCTATTTTGTGAGGGTTCACTGCTCATCTCACTCAAGTGAGCGCACACAATTCGAAAGCAAACTCATTTGTTTTAAAATAATTCATCGCGGATTCACAATGAGACACCGTTCGAATGCTGAAGTGACGTTTAGAGAATTACTCATCAGCATTTTTTTAAGTGAACATGCTATTTTAGTCCTCCAGACCGTATTTCGGCCATGGCGGCCAAACTCAACGGACACTAGCCTTTGCTGCGGGAGATGTTCTAGTGCTCAAATGTGTCCGCAGATACGGGTGCAATCTCTCTTCCCTCACTCTCATAGTCCGATGGGACGGCAATCCGACACGACTGGAGAGAGATCAGGCGCAGGAACAACATCTTAACGTGATTTCCGAGGCACGGAGGTAACACACTGCCAACTTCCAAACTCCGAGCTGTTAACACTTTGCCCAACCTGAGAATCAAACCCAGGACCTCGCGCTCAGCAGTCGCGTTTGTGACCACGAGCCCAACAACGAGACACGACGACAAAATAATCATAACTCTCTGTGCTCACCCCCAAAAGCCTGATCTATGCGACGTTTCAGCGTGGTGTAGCCCATTAAAAAATTAGGTCACAGCACATTAACTTCTTGGTGTTGCCTTTGTTTAGCTTGCAAGCTAAATGAGGGTAGGTAGATATTGAAGATAGCTTTTACGAAACACGGTTTTGGACATCGCTTTTTTTTCTGTATTTGGAAGGCCATTCACGATTCATCTACGATTGACCAGTCCTGCATAGCTATTCACAACCATCTGACAAGCTATCGTATCGAAAATGACACATTTCGGTAAGCTGATTTGCCTTGCCTCCAGCAGCAGCTGTCGGAAGAATAGCGGTCGTCTATTTGATTAAACCTGTTTTTTTTTCGGGTTTTGGGCTTGTGAACAGCGTTTAGAGGACTCTAAAGATAACATTGATTGATGTTCAGTACGGTACGGAAGCGTACAGAGTGGCAGTGAATAGCTATGCAGTGATACTATACTTGGCATATTTGTGTTTTTTCGTTAATACAAAATTGAATTCATCGCTATACTCGTGTTTCGGCGGCTAACAGAGACGCACAAAAGATATCTGACTAGTGAAATTATCCTTAAATATATTATATATCTATTAAAGTAGATAATATTAAACTTGTGAAAAACAGAAACAAAAACACAAAAAAATCATGAAACATGTTAATCTCGTAGCTTTTCGCCTAAGACACCGTAGCAAACCGCCTACGCTCGTAGTAAGTGCTACGAAAATCGTAGCATTTTGCTACGCGAGTATAATTTTGGGATATTTTAAATGGGATTAATTGTAAATTGTTATCTTTGGAGATGTAAAAACTGTGTATTGAGTATCATCACGTTTGTTTTCCCCGAGGGAACGCGAGGAGGAGGGTGTGTACTACATACACTACATGCATGGCTCCATTTATATACAATAAAATTCCTAATTCCCTTATGAAAATGAATATGAATTCATTCAAGAGAGAACTAAAAATATTGCTAATTAGTAAGGTTATTATAATGTTACGGAGTTTTTGAATGACAAACTTTGAACTTAGATAATTTAATTAGTTTTATTCATTTTATTGTTTTAATTATTATTATTTGTTGACTGTGTTTTTGTATTGACTGTAATTAGGTATTTGAATTAACTGAATTGTGACTATATTTTAATTATTTATTATTTTTATTTATAACCAATTAAATATTATAAACTATTTTGTACGCCGAATATGGCAAAACATGTTGAACTAGCAGTATTAAACTCTTTTCCATGCATATGTGCATATCCATGTATCATGTTACACATGTTTATATAAATAAATGAATCTTTATCTTTATCTATATTCACATTTCGCCAGTAATAAAGTACCATGTAAAGGGGGCAAGCCATTTTTTTTTCTCTCAGTTGGTCTTAAGAAACTTTTATATAATACTAGCTGTTGTCCAGGACTCTTTCTGTGATTCAGGATAAAAAATAATCTATCCGTCTCCAGAAGGCCAATTCTGGTAATTTAAAACGTTCAAAATCTAGTCGCAATCTCATCTTGGCGACAAACAAATGTCAAAAACTTGTCAGAAATTTAGGGGAATTAGAGGTGTTTTTGACAGATTGAGACTGAGATCTGAAGGGATCTAATTCTCGTAACTTAAAACGATCAAAATCTAGTCGCAGTCTCATCTTGGCGACCAAAAAAATTCAAAAACTTGTCAAAATTAGAGGTATTTTTGACAGATTGAGACTGAGATCAGAAGGCCAATTCTCGTAATTTAAAACGTTCAAAATCTAGTCACAGTCCCATCTCAGCGACAAACAAATTTCAAAAACTAGTCAAAATGTAGGGAAATTAGAAGTATTTTTTGACAGATTGAGACTGAGATCAGACTGTGAACGGTCTTAAATTTACGAGAATTGCCCCTCTGGTCTACCCATGTGCCAAATTTCATCCAAATCCGTTCAGCCGTTTTACCGTGAAGGCGTAGTAAACAAACTTACAGAAAATCGAAACTTTTCTCTTTATAATATTAGTTTAAATAATATATAATTTAAAACCAGATAAGTTCGGTATTTCCTATCTGACTACATTGAAAAGAAACATCGAAATAAACTCAGAGAGGTCACTTAATGTCATTTTTGATACGCATCTCCGACTACCAGCTACTATTAAGGATGTTAGTGTAGAATCCCAAGAACACTTCACCCGACACAGAGATCGAACATAGAACCTCAAGCTCAGCAGTGACGCTTCATCATCATTATCAGCCTACAGCAGTCCACTGCTGGACATAGGCCTATTGCATGCCATTTGACAGGCCTGTTGGTCTAGTGCTTAGTGACCCTGACTGCTATGCCGGAGGTCGTGGGTTCGATTCCCACCCAGGACAAATGTTTGTGTAATGAGCACGATCATTTGTTCTGTGTCTGGGTGTAATTTATCTATAATATTTATGTATTTAGAAATATATAAGTATGTTTATCAGTTGTCTAGTACCCATAACACAAGCTCTGCTTAGCTTGGGACTAGATGACGTTGTGTGATAGTTGTGGAATATTTATTTATTTATTTATTTATTTAACTCAATTCTCGGCAACTCTCATCCAGCTGCTATCAGCCATCCTGCGAAGATCGTCTGAGCCTGAGGGCGTCCGACCTTACGTTTACCGATTCGCGGTCTCCACTCAAGAACACGTCTACCTCAACGAGCATTGGTTCTACGGCTAATATGGCCGGCCCATTGCCACTTCGGCTTGCTTATTCTGTGAGCTATGTCGACTACTTTGGTTCTCTGCCAGATCACCTCGTTGCGGATTTGATCCCTCAGAGAGACTCCAAGCATAGCCCGTTCCATGGCAGTCACGCTTGTGATCACTAAATCAACGGAGCAGTCAGTTTATTCGACTCGAGAATCAAACCTGGCCCTCAAATAAGACAGCCTATCTTTGAGGATAAAGCCCCCAAATATACATATCACGAAAAAACCTTTTGTTAAAAAAGATAATTGAATAATGAAATATAATTCATCTCCCATTACCTTCTATTATCTTTTATGAAATGTTTTCAATTAAGAGGGAGATTAAAAATTAATTGTTTGAAAATGAATTAACTTTTTTTTTTAACAAAGGAAATGTTTTACTGTTTTGTTTAACCAACTTTTTCAAAAAGGTTTTTTTTAGGTAAGTTTGGAACCACTTTATTAAGTAATCGTCTGTTTACTTATTCCCGAGTTGTTGGGGTCGGCTTCCAGTCTAACCAGATGCAGCTGAGTACCAGTATTTTTACATGGAGCGACTGCTCTAACCTCCACAACCCAGTTACTGGATAATACGATAGCCGTTGGTAAGACTGGTAGGTAGTCAGACTTTCTTTAGGCTTCAGACTACCCATATTGATTGTCGACTATGAGAGCAGAACTGGCCTAGTGGTAACAGTGGTGACTTATAAGTTGTAGGTCGTAAGTTCGAACCCAGGCAGGCGCAATACTTTGTGTAAATTATTTCATCACTACTGCTCTCAAAACAGTAAAGGAAAACATCGTGAGGAAACCGGCATGTCCTAGAACCAAACGAAGACATGTGACATCTGCCAACCCGCACTGAGCCCGCGTGGTAGATTATAGCCCATTCCCTCTCGAAGAGAGGAGGCCTGTGTCCCAGCAGTGGGAATAATATGGGCTGACTATGATGATATGATAGCGATTGTCTAAGATCTATAGCGGGGACCAACAGTTTAACGTGTTTAGACGTATTTTTTTAACAGATTGAGACTGAGATCAGACTGCACACGTTCTTAAAATTACTCGAATAGCGTAGTCTCCTGGGTAAAAAAATAATTATTATATTTAGTCCGTCAGTTAGATTATCGAAAAATAATGAACACGTATTTTTTTTTTTCAATCAAACATGACAAAGATAAAGCGCGTCAAAATTTGGGAGTGGGGGTCGTGACGTCACGCCTTGCTAAAAAGTGTAGCAAGGCGTGACGTCACGCGGAACTTTAACGGGCGATATCTTCATCATTTTTTATTTAATTGACAAAAGAAAAAAATACGGGTCCAATATTTTTTGATAATCTAACTGACGGACTAATTCGATTTTATAGGAAACTAGCCTATTGCCCCTCTGTTGTTTGTTAGTATTATTGGATTTCTCCAGAATTTTTCAGTAACAGTCCGGAGTTTGGAAGTTGGCGGTGTGATACTCCCGCACGAAAGCACGTTAAGCCGTAAGTCCTGCGCCTGATCTCTCTCCGGTCATGTTGGATTACGTGCCGTCCCATCGGGCTATATGAGAGTGAGGGATGAGAGAGTCATCTGTCTGCGGCGCACACTTGTGTACCTACCTTGTATATCTCCTGCGTGGGAAGCTAGTCTCCGTTGAAATTGAACTCTATTGCCGAAAATACGGTCTCGAGGAGTACTATTTGCATGGTTACTAAAATGCAAATTTTAGATGTTAATTGATTTGAATTGTAAGTGACAGCCTTGTGTACTTGTGTATTCAAAGTAAATTTAAAAAAAAATGGGAGATTTTCTTACACAGAACTGCATCACAAACTTTGGTCTTTCAAACTTAAAACTAACCTTATTAATACTAAAGCATAAGGTATTTTATTACTTGCAAAAAAAAAACGATTTACGCTCAGGGATGCCATCAAAACGGCTGGGACATTAATAATAAAATTTGCATTTAAACGCGGGCCTTTGAGCAAAAGTGGCTTGGAGCACGAAATCGAAAACTCATTTTATTTTTTCAACATCGATTAATACTAGTTCTCTTTAAGTAAAAGTTAATTCAAGTTGTATTTTTTAAAGTCTTCACAAAATGGGTGCCTGAAGATGGGTGGCGCCACCGAGGCTGGCCCAGAAAGAGATGACTAGATGGCCAATTCTCGTAATTTAAAACGTTTAAAATCTAGTCGCAGTCTCATCTCAGCGACAATCAATGTCCAAAAAATGTCAAAAATGTAGGGAATTTAGAGGTATTTTTGACAGACTGTGAACTTTCTTAAAATTACCA
The DNA here is from genome assembly GCA_947507525.1 of Apamea epomidion. Lineage (NCBI taxonomy): Eukaryota > Metazoa > Arthropoda > Insecta > Lepidoptera > Noctuidae > Apamea > Apamea epomidion. Next base: position 1,698,256 of record OX382255.1, read on the forward strand.
GAATTGCCCCTTTGGATGCATACCTGTTTGAATCAGTACCTGAATTGTTTTTGATAACCGACGAAAAATTTCAACGTTAATTCGTAGTTCAGAATCATGTATGTACAGGTATTTTTCCGTAGCAGCCTAGTGTTTGAATTTGAGTCCGGTTGATGTCAACAGGCTCGCCCTCTATAATATGGGACTTAATCATAACTGGCGAAATGTGGGTGTACTATACAGTTCAATGAATACCTACATCATCATCTGCCTGCCTTTTCCCAACTATTTTGGGGTCAGCTGCCAGTCTAACCGGATGCAGCTGGTAACACGATACCCCTTGGAAAGACTGGTTGATAGACATTCGGGCTTCTGACTACCCGTAACAATTGTCAAAGATCCAAGAATAACAGCCGGGACCAACGGCTTAACTTGCTTTCTGAGGAGAGGTTGTGGATGTTAAGATGGTCACCCATCCACAGACCAATCGCGGCAAGCCTAGCTTACCCTGACCGATCGATCTGTGCGGCTGTTATTATTTAGCCACGGGCCGGTAAATACCGACTTAATGTTGCTTATTATTCTTCATTTCTTATGTATTTGTGTATTAACAATGTTGGTACTGACCCGAAAGATCGCGTGGGTGGTTTTTTGAGGACTCGTTTCTTACAGGTTTTGAGTTAATAAAAGGTCAAGTATCTGAGTGATATTTTAAATTTCACATGCACAGTGTGTACTGTTAAACGTTACTTAGCATGTACCTATTAAGTAATGCTTTTAAAAGTAAACGATAACTGATTTATTTTCTGTAAGCAGGTTTGCACAAACCCTTTTACACGTCAATCATATTTTAAAAACTAGATGAAGTCGGCGTTTCCTATCCGACTACTCTGAGAAGAAAGGCCGAAACAAACTCAGAGGTCACAGTATCTTTTAAAGTCCAGACATAATCTTGGTCAGATCATGTGAAGATCATGTAGATCGATGTCTGAGACGGTCTTTTGAGGAAAGAACCACACAGATTGAGTAGGCCTGTCCAGGTCTATCATGTGTCCATCTCATTTATTTGTATTATCAGTATTTTTTGTTTATTTTTGCAATGTTACTCAATATCACACTATTTATACATATTCGTTACTGTTTTTATCTGACACAAATTTATTGTATTTATTTATTTAAGTTCGCATACACACGTCACGTTGCAGTATAAAACTGATTTACATCCGTCACCTCACACATCAGGTCCAGTTGAAAACCAGCGTCAGGCACCACTTGTCTGGCATTTTTGCTGAACTGGACCCTTTTAGCGCAGCCGTGGGGCACAGTCAAAATCTAGTCGCAGTCTCATCTCGGCGACAAACAAATGTCAAAAACTTGTCAAAATGTAGGGAAATTAGATACATTTTTGACAGATTGAGACTGAGATCAGACTGTGAACGTTCTTAAAATAACGAGAATCGCCCCTCTGGTGATGTGTGTCTTCGTGTAAAGAAAATACATTTATTTAGCACAGACTAATCTGTGCTAAATAAATGTATTTTCTTTCTTTGTTTTGGCTCAGATATTCTCGTCTCTATCTTACACTTGTAGTTCGATAGTTGTGCGACAGTGAGAGAAATAATGCTTACCCAAAGTATGTCTATCTCGTCCATACTGTTTGGATTTCCAGAATGTTCAGAACAATAAAGAAAATTAAACTTTATCTCAATTGGATAAAGTTCTTGTCAGAATGTCAGTTTGTCGGGTACTGTGCTCATTATAAACCAGCTTTTTTGTTATTCCGAGCATCATCAACATCTGCCTAGCCTTTTCCCACAACTATGTTATGGTCGGCTACCAGGCTAACCTAATGCACATAAATACCAGTATTTTACATGGAGAGACTGCCTACCTGATCTCCACAACCCAGTTACTGGGTAACACGGTGCCCGTTACCAAGACTGGTTTTCAATTAATCACCATAATACTGTTTTTTATTTATAATTCAATTATTTTAATAGTTTTTTTAGAGTTCCGTACCGCGAAAGGAAAAAACGGAACCCTTATAGGATCACTTTGTTGTCCGTCCGTCCGTCTGTGTGTCAAGACCCTTTTTCTCAAGAACGCGTGGAGGTATCAAGCTAAAATTTATATCAAATACTCAGATCTACTGACTCTTAGAGCTGTGAAAAAATCAAACTTCTAATCCAACGCAATCAAAAGATACAGCCGTTTATGCCGCAAATTTCCGCAAATCGACACTCGCAAGGGAATCAAAACCTACAGGGTACTTTACGGGAACTCAGAATCTTGAAATTTGGTACGAAGCAACGTCTTATAGCACAGATAAAGGAAAAATTGCGAATGCCGTAAATTTTTAGTTACATACCTACAAAATTGTACGGAACCCTCGGGGCGCGAGTCCGACTTGCACTTGACCGGTTTTTTTTATCAATGTTCGGCTCAACCAAACTATTCACCACCCTTGGTTGACTGGTTGAGAATGCCGAAGACATTAAGTCCGCTTTTGTACCTTTTTGTTTGCGAAAGAACTTAAATAAATAAAAACTCTCCCTTGTGCCATTAAGATAAATTGACTGTTGATATTATTCACAGTTTTTTTTAAATCAATCTGATCGTCTCTATATTTTGACGCTGGTTGAATTTCCCGATCTCCACCATTGACTGATTTAATGCGGAAGGTGATGAACTGGGTGGTGTGGTGCAGCTTGAGAGAGCCTTTGTCCAGCAGGACTGCGATAGGCTGAGTTTATTGATCGTGGCAAGAGCACCACCGTACATCACGTACTAAAAAATAATATTATTGCATTTTAAGTCTACTATAATCTGTCCACTAGGTAAACCGTTTTTTGACAGATCGAACTAGTGAAAAATGTTTACTTTTTTGTCAAAACTGATACACGTGCAGTATTATAATGTCTGTAAGAAGTCATAAATAAGATAATTCAATAAGATAAGACAGTTAATATAATTATTTATTTTATTACGCATTTTTAGTTAACTTTTACGTAATCTGGTATAGTTACGTTCTAAGGCAGCTGTCAAAAAATGGTTAACCGAGTGGACACAGTATAGTGTATTTACAATTAAAATTCTTCTTAAAAGCCTTTTAAGGAGCAATCGCAATATGCTATGATATTTTCATAAAAAGTTTCTTTATTATTAAAATATCATAGCATATTATTATCACCTGCCGAGCATTATCCCAACTCTGTTCAAGTCGGCTTCCAGTTTCATCTAATGCAGCTAAACACCAGTATTTTACATGGAGCGACTGCCTTACTGACCTCCACAACCCAGTTACTGGGTAAAAATTCCTTGGTAAGAATCCCCATCGAAAGTGGGTATTTAATTAATGCAGGGATCTAAACTAATATTAAAAAAAACTTTTTAACAAAATAATTAAACCGCCGAAAAAACTGAAAGCAAAAAATAATAAACCTTTTTATTTAACCTTAATAACTAAGTTCTTAAACTAATGTAAGTATACTTAAATAATTTTGAGTCGGCGCCGTTTAAATTTAAGGCAATTTAGTGATCTTTGTTTATTGATTGTTTGGCGCAGACTCAAAATTACTTAGGAATACTTACATTACTTTAAGAACTTAGTTATTAAGCTTAAATAAAAAAGGTTTATTATTTTTTGCTTTTCAGTTTTTTCAGCGGTTTAATGTTTTTGATAAAAAGTTTTTATTTTATATTTTTTTGTGGCTATAATCTACTAATTGTTTGCCAAAGGACGCCTAGGCATATGTGGCACTGAGTAGAGTAATAATACACAACTCAGCATTCAAATCCGTGACCTATTTTCTCACCCTTAGGGTTGGGTTGGAATTTTCAAATTTATTTGAGACCAAATTTGGGGTATACCCTTTCCAATAAAAAAAGAATTATCAAAATCAGACTACTCTGTAAAAAGTTATGCGTGGTCATAAACAAAACAAAAAAATATATATATAAGCGTCGACTTGAGAACCTCCTCCATTTTTTTCGTCGGTTAAAAAGAGAAAAGTTTTTATTTTTTTATATGTCTGTATGTTGGTTTGTTACGCTTTCACGCTAAAACGGCTCAACGGATTTTAATGAAAATTGGCACATGCGTAGACCATGATCTGGATTAGGACATAGAATACTTTTAATTCCTATATTTACAAGGAATGGAGACTTATGCGGGTGAAACCGCGGGGCGCAGCTAGTTCGTAACATGCTTCGCCTATAGCTACTAACTAGAACGCTTTGTCATAATTTGCAATAGAAATACAAGGCATAGCATTATTCGAAGACTTTTAGTAAAATACAGGGACCCGGTATACAGAAAGAAAAGAAAGAAGAAAGAAAATACATTTATTTGGCACAAACTAAAAGACACACGATACACCAGATATATACATCAGACAAAACAAACAATAAGATTAATAAGATTAAAAAATAAATAAAAGATTAAATAAAAAATGTGAAGTCCGATGTAAGGAAATTATCAGGAAGGTGTGCCTCACGGCTGCACCAAAAAGGCCCAGTTCAGCAAAAATGCCAGACAACTAGTGCCTGACGCTGGTTTTCAACTGGACCTGATGTGTGAGGTGACGGTACAGGGTGACAGGGAAACTCGACGTATTCCTTGAAAGGCGTTATACTAGATGTCATTAGCAACAAATTTAGTCCAGTTAACTAGGGTTCAAACTGGATAGTTACCGAGTTGTGTTTGATTTTTTTGAAATTTTCTGACTTGTTACCAAGAACAATTTATTATGAGAAAAAACAACTCCACTTCAAACATTTAATTGATACTTTTCCGAAAGTTGAAAAAAGAGTGATCACTTTAAAAAAAATGCTTGCAAAACTTACATAATCTCGGAAATAAAAGGTCTTTAATAGAATTTTTTTAAATTTTTTTTCCATCCAGTTTTAACCCTTAGATGACTGGACTAAATGTGTTGCTAATGCCCTCTAGTATAATCCCTTTCAAGGAATATGTCGAGTTTCCCTGTCACCCTATATAACACCAGCCTATTATTTTTCCACAGCAGGGCAAAGGCCTCTTGTCATACAGAGAAGGCACGAGCATTGTTCACCACGCTAGCTCGAGACGGGTTGGCGATTTCAGACTTACATGTTGATCGTCAATTGTTTTTTTAATCTGTAAATTGTCATTTGCATAGCTATACGCCAATATTATAAAATATGCTATCTTATTTCCCAACTATGTCGTGGTTAGCTTAAAGTCTGACCGGATGCAGCTGAATACCGGTATTTTACACGGAGCGACTGCCTATCTGACCTCCACAGCCCAGGTACTAGTAATCCCTTACGCCAAATACATTTAAAAAGGGAGGTGTCTAATTAATGCAGATAGGGATTATACGATTCGCCAATCGCTACTAACTACTAGCGCTATGTCATATTTGCAATAGTACTACAAAGTACGTGTCAATGATACATCCTATGATGTATCATTGACGGTCAATTAAATACAAGAACCCAGCTTGTCGATCGTCAATTTTTTTGTTACCTGAAAGCCAATTCCCGTAATTAAAAATGTTCAAAATCTAGTCGCAATCTCATCTTACCGACAATCAATGTCAAAAACTTGTCAAAAATGTAGGGAAACTAAAGGTATTTTTTACAGATGGAGACTGAGATCAGACTGTGAACGTTCTTGAAATTATCAGAATTGGCCCTTCTGGAACCCGGCTTGTTGATCGTATTTTTTTTTTTGTCCAGTTGCCAATAATTTTTTTTTTAGCTAAATGAATGAAGCGTAATAATTCTATCCTATTTCCCAACTATGTTGGGACCAGCTTCTAGTTTAACCAGATGCAGCTGAATATCAGTATTTTACATGGAGTCACTGCCATTTGACCTCCCTTATTAACGATTCCGCGGTTTTTTTACGCATAATAAAAAAATACACGAAAATAGTATCAAGTATGGTTAGTATAAAATGTCTTTTTCTAATTTACTAATGGTTATTAAAGCAGAAGCGTAAAATAGTTTCATTTGGTCGCAATTTTACATGAAGCGATCGCTATTTAACCTACCTCCCCCTTTAAGGATTCCACAGTCTTTTACGCATTGAAATTACACGAAAATTTTATCAAAATATCAAAAAAAAAAAAAAATTTAAAGTAACCATTGTTAATGCAGGATACATAATATAGTTTTTGATCGCAAAGAATTTTAAAACTACCTTTTTAAAAAAATAAGCTTTTAAATTATGCAGAATTTTTTGTCAAAATATTGCAAAGTAATATTATATGTATAAACTTATAGAATGCATTTCAGCAATGGTTTTTTTTACGCACTAAATCTATAATCTTCAACATTTTCAAAGATATAATGAAAAACTGTTAAGTAAACCGTGAAAAATATCCTGAACGTATGCAGAAAACGCAGGAAACTCTGGAAAATACATGTTTAAACTAAAATCCAAGATGGCGTAGGTGGTCTGAAAATGATACAACTTATTACCTTTTAGTATTGCGCCTGGTGCATCAGGAACAAAGGATATCCCTCTGCCTCCGAACCGCCCAAAAAAAACCATGATCTCACTGAAGTTTTTTTTTTTTATAATCCACAAGGCTGTTCCAAACCGAATACTTAAACCACGATTTTTTTTACACGTAATTTAAAAAAAAAAGCCACAATTCATCGCGGTCTTTTGTTACGCGTTCCAATTTAGAATTCTGAATATCTGCTCCAAACGAATTCGGAATGGAGTTTGAATATTTTTCCTTGAAATTAGAATAATGAACGCATCAATAAATATTTTTTAATGTATTTTTTTGGGATATTTTATTTATATTTTTTTGGGACAAGCGACCGTACCGTTGACGACGACGGTTAACGAAACACTGGCTTGCAGACCATAAAGGCTCTATGCATTGATTGGGCGTAGCTGACAGCTGTATGCCTCTCTCTTTTACTCTCATGCATCTTCTACCTCACTCGCTCTTGAGGGTTGCCTGTGTTAAGCGAAATTTGGCTTGGCAGAGCGTGTGGTTCTCAACTTGGAGCAAATTAAATATATTACTGTTTTTTCTTTTTGCATGATCGATTATATGAGGGGTGGTTGTCAAAGTGTTTAAGGGTAGTTTTCGCTATGAATGGAGTGTAGTTTTTTGATTTATGAACCTGGGTAGGTAGTCACAGACCAGTCTTAATGCAGTCGTGGGTTCTTGAACGCTTTTTCAAGATCTTTGACATTATGGTGGAGTTTCTTGCCCATTCTTCTCCATACGAAAACTACCTTTTGGAAGGGGCGACTAGAATCAATTTTATTTTAATTTTATTTTTGACGTTCAAAAGTGCCTTTTATGTGCCTGTTTGAAATAAATGATTTGACTTTGACTTTGACAAGTATATAAGTTTTTTTGAAACACCGTTTTGAGAGCAGTGGTCATGAATTGTTTACACAAACTGAAGCGCCTGCCTGGAAGTCGGGGGCCCAGGAGATACTTGATAATTGTACATTTAGTAAGTAAGTAAGTAAGAATTTTATTTGCATAGATTGTAGGTACATAAAATAAGATCTATACCAATAATTGAGTAAATAAATGATTTGACTTTGACTTTGATTAAGGGGGATGCGTTAAGAGAGTCCGTCACATTAAAATTTTCTTACGTTTTTTGCAATTTGCGGGTCAGTGTCAGGTTGTATGTTGAATAAAATATGATCCGCAATTGCAGCAAATATGTCTTAACATAATTTATAATAATTAGAATCAGTAATATCTAGAGTTATAATTGGCCGCAAATGTCATGTCAATATTTATTTGCATTCCATAGTTGTAGAAGTGTTACAATGGCATAAAGCTAAGGTACAATTATGGACCCTGTAGGGCACAGCAAAAAATAAAATCTATAATCATGCAATAGTCATTAAAGAGAGATGAATTGATGAATAAATATTTTGTTCCAGTCATGAATCATATTTAGATCAACATACAACCTGATATTACTACCTGATTGACTACCTAATTAGTTCATATTACCCTTGAACTAAGCTATGTAGATGAATTGATTTATGGCTATAATTTTATAAATAAATATTTGGTACGTTCGCGAATCATATTTAGATCAACATACAACCTGATACTGACCTGCAAATTGAAAAAACCGAAGACAATTTGTATTACCCGGGCAACCCTGACGCTGTCGCCTTAACAAACTTTCGTCATAATTTTTTTTATAGGATTTTCGTTTATTTATTTACCTTTAAACAACACTTTTTTAATTATTGTATAATATTCGTATAAATTACAATTTAAAAAAAAAATACTCGTCTATCTCTGTAATCGGTCCCTCATGTCTGAGTATCGTGGTCAGCTTCGGAGTTGCATATGGAGCGGGTGATCCGCCTCCTCCAGTTTCTGTCCAGCGCATCCCTTACCGCTGTGCAAAATTTAGAGGACGATGATTCCTTCACCTGATTAGTCTACGGTGTTGGTGAACGACCGAGCAATCGCTTGCCTTCGGGGTTTCCAACCACAATCAGTTTTTACAAGCTTTTATCACTCTGCGTACATACTTATATGATAATCTATGCTAATAATACAGGGTGGCAGGGACACCGGCGCGCAAACTGTAACCATGGATTCAGCACAGTAGCCCCTTCCAAAAGGTAGTTTTCGTATGGAGAAGAATGGGCAAGAAACTCCACCGTTACTCTTTTAAAATGTTTTACAATATTTTGCATACATTAATTATATAATTATATGTGAAGACGATGCACCTAAAAATAAAATTACTATACCACAATAGGTTAAAGGATTAAAATGGATTAATGAATCCATGACATATAAATTAACTATGTGATAGATACATGGTGCTCGCATATTCACAAACATTCCAAAAGTAGACGATTTTCATAAATAAATAAGGAGTAATAAGTCCGGGTGTGACCCCAAGTAATTACAGAATGTAAACCAATGTCAAAGAAAAAAAAAAGAATCAATTATATATCAATTATACTTCTTAAAATAAATAAATAAATATTTATTTATTAATTTTTTAAATAAATACTTATTTATTTAATACTAGCTGCGCCCCGTGGTTTCACCCGCATAAGTTTCGATCCCGTGGGAATATCGGGATAAAACGTATCCTATATGTTAATCCGGTTATAAACCATCTGTGTGCCTAATTTCATCCAAATCCGTTCAGTAGTTTTTGCGTGAAAGAGTAACAAACATCCATCCATCCATACAAACTTTCATGTTTATAATATTATTAGTAGGACTTCAAGCACATAAATGTACAGAGGCGGAATTAATGCTATAGGCATTTTCTACCAGTCAACGTTTGGGTGATGTTGAGACAAACAGTGGTAGGTGCGGTCATGAAAATTGAGAAATAAACATAAAGATACATATAAATCTATTAAAACTATAAATGTACCATAAAACCCCAATTTCGAGCTTTTACAACTTCGAGTCAATAATGAAAAGAGTTAGTAATTAATAGGGCATAGTGATCAAAAGGAAGTGAGGGGCTCGTGGCTAAGTGATAACAGCCGCACGGGTCGATCGGTCAGGGAAGCTGCGCTTGCCGCGGTTGGTCCGTGGATGCGTAACCATCTTCAGAAGCCCGACTGTCGGACAACCAGTCTTACCAAGGGGTATCGGATTACCCAGTAACTGGGTTGTGGAGGTCAGATAGGCAGCCGCTCCATGCATAGATTATACAGTATATTATTGGTGCTCCATGTAAAATACTGGTACTCAGTTGCATCCGGTTAGACTGGAAACCGACCGCAAAATAGTTGGGGAAAGGCTAGGGAGGTCATGATGATACATAGATTTTCAGCCTTATCAATTTCAAAGCTATTTGTAACATAACTTAAGAAATCATACCCTTTAACACAAGTAATCAAATTGACAGCTGTCAAGCAGCTCAAAATAAGTCCTGCAATATTATTTGCCGTAATTCCTGTTTTAAAATAACCGCTTTCCCTGTTAAGGAGGTTTTACTGTAGGAAGAAGTTTATCAATCTTACTAAGGGTGGCGAAACTCCAAAATTGTACTTTAAACTTTGAAGGGAATTGGTTTGTATCATTGTAATTACTTTCCTAAAGTAACTATTTGTGTATGGGGCATTGGATTTATTATCTAAATGTTAGTGAGTTAGGCAAAATGTCATTGAATTTTTCCATCTGAAAGTCAAAGTCAAAGTCAAATCATTTATTTCAAATAGGCACATAAAAGGGACGTTTGAACGTCAAAAATAAAATAAAAATAAAATTGATTCTAGTCGCCCCTTCCAAAAGGTAGTTTTCGTATGGAGAAGAACGGGCAAGAAACTCCACTGTTACTCTTTTAAAATGTTTTACAATATTTTGCATACATTAATTATATAATTATATGTGAAGACGATGCACCTAAAAATAAAATTACTATACCACAATAGGTAAAAGAATTAAAATGGATAAATGAAACCATGACATATAAATTAACTATGTGATAGATACATGGTGCTCGCATATTCACAAACATTCCAAAAGTAGACGATTTTCATAAATGAATAAGGAGTAATAAGTCCGGGTGTGACTTTAAGTAATTACAAAATGTAAATCTAAGATGTCAAAGAAAAAAAAAAGAGAAGAATAAATTATACAATTACATTAGCAACCAGTTTGATTTTGTCTAGTAGAAATTTCTCAGTACCAGTGTGGAGTCTGAATTAGTACCAGAGGGGCAAATATCGTAATTTTAAGAACGTTCACAGTCTGATCTCAGTCTCAATCTGTATAAATACCACTAATTTCCATGCATTTTGACAAGTTTTTGACATTTGTTTGTCGCCAGGTTAGACCGCGACTAGTTTTTGAACGTTTTACATTACGAGAATTGGCCTTCTGGTTGATGACAATAGGCTCATCCCCTATTACACGGGACTTAAACTTTATTGACGATATGTGGTTGATGTACCTATAGGTGTATCTCTTCATAACTCTTACAACTACACCGACGCATGATAGACTTGCTATGTCTGCGGAGTATTGTTGCCGGTTCTTTTAATCTGACGGACTTCTCGAGCGCATTGAAATAAACGTGCCTAAACTTAATGCTCGGAGAAAATGCATGTCCTTTTTCAATGTCCCTCGTCATAAAACCAACTTAGGCATGAACGCTCCTATGGCTAGGATAACGTCCACGTACAGCAATTTTGGCAATATTTATGATTTGGATATCTTCCACGACCATCCCGCACGTTTTAGATCTAAGATTGTAAATGAGGGGAAGACTGCTGACAACAAAACAAAATAATATGTTAGTCAATATTAGTCAATATTAGTCAATATTAGTCAATATTAGTCAATATTAGTCAATATTAGTCAATATTAGTCAATATTAGTCAATATTAGTCAATATTAGTCAATATTAGTCAATATTAGTCAATATTAGTCAATATTAGTCAATATTAGTCAATATTAGTCAATATTAGTCAATATTAGTCAATATTAGTCAATATTAGTCAATATTAGTCAATATTAGTCAATATTAGTCAATATTAGTCAATATTAGTCAATATTAGTCAATATTAGTCAATATTAGTCAATATTAGTCAATATTAGTCAATATTAGTCAATATTAGTCAATATTAGTCAATATTAGTCAATATTAGTCAATATTAGTCAATATTAGTCAATATTAGTCAATGTTTGAGTCGATAAGGGTATTCTCTCTACAGCCGAGATTTTAGCTAGATTTTTTGTTCTTTTTGTTTTCTTTTATTGTTGTTGTGTTTTTTTCTTCTCTTTTGTTGTGAATGTTGTGCACGTCTGTAATTGACGTAAACACTAGTCCATGTATCTGTTCTCTGTTATTTGTAAATGTTTGTGTTTGTGTTGTTGATGTACCTTAATAATAAATAAATAAATAACTCTTCGAGGATTACAAGCGTGATGTTATAAAAACCGATTATATATATACCGATTTTGGGAGATTTCAGGTTTTGTTTTGAGAAGTCCTCATCTTCTTCGAGTCGCTGGTACGACTTTTCTCAAATCTTGTTGACCAGGAGGCCAATTCTCTTAATTTGAAACGTTCAAGGTCTAGTCGCAGTCTTGTCTCGGCGACAAACAAATGTCTAAAAATTTGTCAAAATGTAGGGAAATTAGAAGTATTTTTTGACAGATTGAGACTGAGATCAGACTGTGAACGTTCTTAAAATTACGAGAATTGCCCCCTCTGATGTATGAGATCGTAAACGAGGTTAAAGGAGTATATAAGGATCGTACTTTATACTCAATACTTTTATTGCATTCCACATGTAGGTATTCTTAGGCGGTAAACTTATAATTAGATCATATGGAGAATGTCGGGCACAGTAAAATAAGTGGCATAAGAGAGCGGAATTTTATAACATTGTTTTTGTTTTCTTTTTTTTAAAACGTGGGCAACGTTTTTTAACAAAAAACGTTGCCCACACTAGGAATTTCTCCTGTATCGTGGGTGCGTTTACAAACATTTAAACTCACATACACAAACAGCACATTACTTATCAAACTACTATATTACAATAATGCTGTAGATATTATATGAGATAAACTAATAACTTTAATATAAAATAGGCATCTATTGAGAGATGTAATAATAATTAATAAATAAATAAAATTTAAAGTCTCGAGTACTTAAGTTATGACTTTATAAGTCTATCACTTAGATATTCGTTTACCGAGTAGTAGCTTTTATTTAGCAAAAACTGTCTAAGTTTTTTTTTAAATATGTTAATTTTCTCTTCTTTTATAATAGTGCGGGTAGTTTATTATATAATTTATCGGTGTCTGAGTAGATAACTTGTATGAATTTGTTCGTAGTTGCATGTTTCTAAAATGTATACAGGGTGGCAGGGACATCGACGCGCAAACTGGAACCATGGATTCAGCACACGAGTTGAGACCCCATAGCGTCGAAATTTTTCGTCGGTTATTAAAAAAAAATATTGCTGTTCCATACATTTTGACCGCGTAGGTATTGCACTTTTCTATGAAACAAAAGATTTTTTTTTGATAACCGACGAAAAATTTCAACGCTGTGGGGTCTAGTATCATGTGCTGAATCCATGGTTACAGTTTGCGCGTCGATGACCCTGCCACCCTGTATACAGGGAAGGGTTATAATATTATGTTTTTGAAAGAAACGTATCCTACCCCCATGTGAAGATCGCGGGAGTTTATGTATGTTGGTTCAAACCTTCGCTACTTCCACAGCGTTGTCTGTGGCAGCGCTGAGGTAATTTTCGAAATCGAAAACACTAGGAAGTGGTGAAGGGCAGGCGTTTTGGGGGACTGTCCTATGTAATTTTGACTTTCTAAAATTGCTGATTCTCAACCTAATTTGAACAAATGACTTTTAAATTTGATTTTTTTTAATTTTTGACATTTCAAACTTACGAAACGTCAGAAGCTATGCTAGGTAAATATTTTTAATGTTTTTATTTATAAAATAGTTTGATTTTTAACTTGTCCATTTTCGATGTTAAACTATTCGATATCTATTTACTCAGTGTATAATGTTCCCACTGCTGGGACACAGGCCTCCTCTCGGTAAGAGGGAGTGAGCTTTAATCTACCACGTGGGCCCAGTGCAGGTTGGTGGATGTCACATGTCTTTGAATTTTTGGTCCTAAGACATGCCGGTTGGGTAGCGGGATCGTCCAAAGGGTTACCGCTGCCCTGGTACATAAAGGGCTAAGGAAGGAACACGGGTGGGTTTTAGTCAGTAAGAGTCTGACACTCCCTTCTGCTCCACCCAGAGCGGGAGGAGTCATTTGATGATTTCCCATCCACAAAAAAAAAAAAAAAAAAAGGGTATGTATGTCAATGTATACATGTATGTAGTTACAGGTACATAATGTAGTTACAGGTACAATTCACCACAAAATTTTGAATTGCACTTGCTATTCAACTAAACACCTTCACTTTATTCAAAAGTTAATTAGGTATATAATTTTCTGTCATAACTCTATAACCGAAAAGTTAGTGTCATATTACTAATCAACCGATTTATGGGATCTTACTAACAATGACTGTTAACTTACTAAATTCATTGTACTTAGGATGCACATAATGCGATGCTTTTCGCATTGCAGATATCGATAAGAGGTGACTTTTTACAATTAGAGGGACCTGCTTGTTTGCCACACTATAAGATTAAGTTGAAGGTGAGGGCGAAGGATTAAGGTGAATGCGGGTGGATGCGAGAAGCAGAGAATTGGTCGAAATGGCGGTGCTTGGGAGGCCTTTGTCCAGCTTTGGACGTCTTTCGGTAGAAATGATTATGATGCTGATAAGATGAAGGAGTAGCTGGTCAAATGGATAAATTAACTATAAGAATTCAGGGTTAAATACATAGTAAATAGTTCTGTGAATTGAGAAAGGGATAGATATTTAAAAAAAAAAAAAATATTATTTAGGTCCTTTTACAAAGTACATAATACATTTACAAACTTTTAAATACTTAGTAGTACCAAGTTCTTAACAGATTGGCTTAAATACTAATATAAAAGCTAGTTTAATTTACACGTTTTTGATTACCTATGAAAGGTGCGTTAGTACTGACATTATAACTTGTGGCGACCCGCCTGAGCTAGGATAATAGCTAGCATTGAAGTTTGTATGCCAACGAAATTATCATAAAAACACTGAGAAATCGGCACAGTACAGATAATGCATACATAATTATAATAAATCAATACGTAGGTATTTAGATATACTTTCAACCGAAATCACGGACATCAGTAATAGTTCGTAAAGTTACATAATCAGCCTGTAATGTCACTGCGGGACACAGGCCTGCTCTCAGCGAAAGGGAACGGTCGGTAATCCACCACGCGGGCCCAGAGCGGGTTGGTTAGTCCCTAATAATATTAGTTCAAAAACTTTGAGTGCCACTGTCGCCCGTTTTATTACTGAAACGGGGGTAAGCAGGATTCCTAAAGTAATCATATTAAATTCGATGGTACACTTTTTTTTTTTTTTTGAGGATGGGAAATCATCTAATGACCCCTCCCGCTCTGGGTGGAGCGGAAGGGAGTGTCAGACTCTTACTGACTAAAACCCACCCGTGTTCCTTCCTTAGCCCTTTATGTTCCAGGGCAGCGGTAACCCTTTCGGACGATCCCGCTACCCACTCGTTGGTACCCTCTATTCGCTTTGCAATAGTGCTGTTTGTAGAGTTCCCTGGTCACCTCACTCAAGTGAGCGCACACAATTCGAAAGCGAACTCATTTGTTTTTAAAGTAAATCATCGCGGATTCAACACGAGACACCGTTCGAGTTTCGAAGTGATATTTACAGAATTACACTCATTGCGTTCTTTCAACGCTGCACAAAAGTTGGGTGGGTAAGTTACTAAAGAGTTTCTTGCCGGTTCTTCTCTATAGGATACGATCAATTGGAACCCTACACCTAGCTTACATTCTATTTATTGGTATATTGGCGTGTCTAGCTGACATATGGCTGATATGGCTAATAGTTTAATTTAATGTTCTATGTCTCGTAATGTTAATTACTTTGCATACCTACTATTGTATAGAAGCAAGTTTTTTTTAACTGAACAGACAGCTATTCTGTTGGGGAGTTTGTTGCGCTAATTCTTCTTCCCATCGAAAACACTAGGAAGTGGTGAAGGGCAGGCGTTTTGGGGGACTGTCCTATGTAATTTTGACTTTCTAAAATTGCTGATTCTCAACCTAATTTGAACAAATGACTTTTAAATTTGATTTTTTTTAATTTTTGACATTTCAAACTTACGAAACGTCAGAAGCTATGCTAGGTAAATATTTTTAATGTTTTTATTTATAAAATAGTTTGATTTTTAACTTGTCCATTTTCGATGTTAAACTATTCGATATCTATTTACTCAGTGTATAATGTTCCCACTGCTGGGACACAGGCCTCCTCTCGGTAAGAGGGAGTGAGCTTTAATCTACCACGTGGGCCCAGTGCAGGTTGGTGGATGTCACATGTCTTTGAATTTTTGGTCCTAAGACATGCCGGTTGGGTAGCGGGATCGTCCGAAAGGGTTACCGCTGCCCTGGTACATAAAGGGCTAAGGAAGGAACACGGGTGGGTTTTAGTCAGTAAGAGTCTGACACTCCCTTCTGCTCCACCCAGAGCGGGAGGAGTCATTTGATGATTTCCCATCCACAAAAAAAAAAAAAAAAAAGACATGCCGGTTTCCTCACGATGTTTTCCTTCACCGTTTTGAGAGCAGTGGTGATACAATTATTTACAAAAGTAAAGCGCCTGTCTGGGTTCGAACCTACGACCTACTTGTAAGTCGAAGCCGATACCACACGAATTGGTCATTCTATTTTGCTTGACCTACAGATAGTTTCGGGCCTGTCCTTTCAGATATTTGTCTGCAGGCGTACCAACGATATTTCCTAAATGTGTTTCACAAATTCGCCACACAGTGCGCAGAGCACGGAACCACCGCGCCAGCAGGGTCGACAGACAGCAGTAGTAATAAAAGAGGTTCGAACATTTTACTATGGAAGCTGGCATATTCATCCGCCGCCATTTTGAATGTTTTTCAAAGTTTTCTGCGCACGATGAAAATGGTTTATATGGGTACACTTATACAAACAAAAAATGACTAATATATTATGGTATCCTAAAGTGTCATGTTTCCGATATATTTGGAGGTAAACATCGCCATATGGGAATTATGAAAATCATTAAAAATGCAGTAATAGGCTATTATCTTAAAAAAATCTAATTAGTCCGTCAGTTAGATTATCAAAAAATATTGAACCCGTATTTTTTCTTTTGTCAATTATATAAAAAATGATGAAGTTATCGCCCGTTAAAGTTACGCGCGACGTCACTTGCTTGCGACACTTTTGCAAGCAAGGGACGTCACGACCCCCCACTCCCAAATTTTGACGCGCTTTATCTTTGTCATTTGTTGTTTGATTGACAAAAGAAAAAATACGTGTCCATTATTTTTCGATAATCTAACTGACGGACTAAATATAATAGTTATTTTTTTATCCAGGCAACTACCCTATTACGTGTCTATACGTATTTAGTTGTATTCAACTATTAGTTCCCGAGTACAGCCCCGTCATTATAATATTTTTTTTTGTACTGGACCATACCTGGGAACCTCCTGGTTACTGAACTGAACTTCTGGTTATTCGAAAACAAGTTTTCAATGATTTAACACAACTTTAAACGCCCCAAGACCCATGCACCGTTGCATGCACACATAAGCACAGTGTTTTGCGTGTAAAAAAAACGCTGTTTATAGTAGATAAACAGCGTTTTTTCACACCAAAAATAAAAGTCGTTTCCCAGTAATTATTTTTGTGCAATGTTACTTAGTTGTTATACAGAATGCGTAGTTGACGGCTATGTAATGTGTGTTTTTACACCGTGACGTCAGAGGTATGCATGCCTCATCTCTGCCATTACCAAAATGTGTTTGAATGATGTAATTTTTATTTGAAGCCATTATTATTATTTTTAATGACTGAAGGGCTGAATTTGATTCCTGCCGGGGTAGCGGGATCATCCGAAAGGGTTACCGCTGCCCTGGTACATAAAGGGCTAAGGAAGGAACACGGGTGGGTTTTAGTCAGTAAGAATCTGACACTCCCTTCTGCTCCACCCAGAGCGGGAGGGGTCATTTGATGATTTCCCATCCTCAAAAAAAAAAAAAAAAGGGCTGAGTTTTACAGAGATTAGATTTATTAGATTGATTAGATTAGATTTATAACTTTATCCAATGAATAATTTTGAATTTTTAACAGCAACTTCTTACAACCTTCTTGTTCTTCTATACAACAACTGTCAGTTGTCTATGCTAGTTGCGCGGTAAACTTTGCTAGCGCGATGCAGGATGCGTCAGTGTGTGTTCGCATGTGGCGATGTAGATGCCGCCTCTAGCATCGGTCGCCGAGAAGCCTCCGTGCTCTGTGATACAGAGTTTCATTCATCGCTGTGCGAAAACCGATTCGATTTGATGTCATGTCGATTCATCGTGTAGGGCAAAATCTATTCAGAAATTTAGTAGAGGTTCTAAACAAAGTTGCAATTTGACTTCATTTGTGTTACTAAAGGGTAAAGGCCTCTCCTCTTACAAAGATGGAATGAGCATTGCTCACTGTGTTGGCGAATTTCAACTGTTGTAGAAAAAAAATATAATAATAAAAAATAAAATAATAAGACTCAGCAATCATTGTGCCGATAGTCGTGACAGCCAATGGCTTAATAGCCAAGAGCCTTGACCAACACCTGAGGAGGCTCTCATTGGGCAGTTGAATCAAGGGCTTGATTCAGAAAGCGGTACTTCTGGACACGACTCGCATTGTCAGGAAGTTCCTCTCTCTGGAGCCCGACCCTGTAGCTTGGACCCTGTTCCCGATACCGGTGGGCTACTATATTTTATATTTTTGAATGTTTTTTTATCTTTTTATTTGTGTAATAAATGAATAATAAAATAAATAAATTATTATTATTATTTTATTTTATTTCATGTTTTGATTTTTGTTTTGTGTTTTGTGTCGAATCATATGTTGCAATGTTTTATTTTATTTTCTTGTTTTGATTGTTGTTTTTATTTATTTATGTATACTGCACTGGTTAACATCATCACGGCAACGCCGGCTGCCGCTGAAAACCAGCGCTTCGGCTCTGTCTCGTATAGGGTCTTAGCATTATGCTGAGCGATAGCCGTTTTGCGTGAATGTGACGCATGTTTACCCCCAACTTGTTTTTTTTTGTGTGTTTATGTCCTTTTTTCATGCGTCATGTTTGCCGCAAATAAATGCATTTTCTTTCTTTCTTTCTTTCTTATAATTATTTTATAGAAAACTAGTTTTTGCCCACGACTTCATCTGCAATCCACAATAAAAATAGCGTATGTCTTTCTTCATGTTGTGGTAATTTAATTCTAATCCGTTTGACAATTTTAGCGTGAAAGCGTAACAAACAACACACAAAAAACGAAATCTTAGTTTCGTCAATTATTTAGTTTAGGGCTGATTTTTCAATCGACAGATAATTTTTATTCGTAAAATAAAATTAACGTCTGACAGATTTTGTATGGAAGAACTGTCAAAAATTCAAAATTATCCCTCGGATAAAATTATCTGGCATTGGAATAATAAGCCCTTAGACTAGTTACTAGTTATTAGTTCTTACCAAGGGGTATCGTATTACCCAGGTAACTGGGTTGTGGAGGTCAGATAGGCTGTCGCTCCATGTAAAATACTAGGGGCCTAAAAAGGCCACTTTTACAGAATCATTTTAGGATAACAATATGAATCATATAAAAAATCGTAAAATGGTCACAAACTGACAATTCATAATATATTATGATCTGTGATCCATTCATATCACAGTGAAATAACATTTAAACTGTAGAAATAAAAAATAAAAAACCAATTTGATTAATAAAAACTGTAATGAAAAATTTACTAAAATTAGGGTTTTTATTTGTTTCATGCTGCAATGTTTACACCAAATATGAAATGAATTTTTACGAAAATTAGAGGAATTGCTAATGTTCTGCTGGGAATTCAGGAAATGAATAGCTTTTAGAGGTATTGCTTAAAGTGGCCTTTTTAGGCCCCCTGGTATTCAGCTGCATCCGGTTAGACTGGAACAACCCCAACATCGTTGGATGATGATAATTTAGTTTAGACTAGTGACCCGCCCTTGCTTAATACGGGTGCCATCACAAGAGATTTAGATTGTGTTATTTCTAAGTTAAATATTATACGTGTAAAGTAAATTTATATTTTAGTAGTATTATTTTATTTTTAATGTAGAATTATTCACCAATTAAAAATGTATTAGAACTTATAAGTCCAAATTTGTATTTTGAAAGCTAAATGGTAGAATGTACAGACGCCAGCACATCAGGCTACCACAATCTGTCAAATTTATTTAATAGATTTTCAACTTTATCGCTGAAGAATTCGTTTCAAGGTGGATTGGGAAAATTGGACAGTTTCGGGTAGCTCGACCTGCTGGCGTCTGTACCTGGCACCAAGCATTTTTTTTATAGCAACCAACATTCTATGCAAATTATCATTTTCAACTTTAATCTATTCTTTCGAGTGTTCAAAATCTTAAGCTTAGAGAGGCTTTAAGTACTAGAACACTAGAAAGAAATCTACATTTTCTACAAGTCTTTAAAAAAAAGCTTCGTGTAAAACTCTAGATTCTTCAAACCACTTCAGTGAATAGGTGAGTTTACACGACTCTTAGTGAAGTGACACTTCAAAATGTTTCACCTTTAAAATCTTAAATTGTAAGTACTGTGCGATATTTCAGAGGAGCTTGTAGCTAAATAAAAACAGCCGCACGGGTCGGTCAAAGGTTAAGCTACTGTTGTCGAGGTCGGTCCGCGGATGGGTGATCGTCTATTACCTACTTATCGAGACTAAGGCGGGGGGCTCATAAAAACAGCCGCACGGGTCGGTCAAAGGTTAAGCTACTGTTGCCGAGGTCGGTCCGCGGATGGGTGATCGTCCATTACCTACTTATCGAGACTAAGGTGGGCTCGTGGCTAAATAAAAACAGCCGCACGGGTCGCTCAAAGGTTAAGCGACTGTTGCAGAGGTCGGTTCATGGATGGGTGATCGTCTATTACCTACTTATCGAGACTAAGGCGGGGGGGCTCATAAAAACAGCCGCACGGGTCGGTCAAAGGTTAAGCTACTGTTGCCGAGGTCGGTCCGCGGATGGGTGATCGTCCATTACCTACTTATCGAGACTAAGGTGGGCTCGTGGCTAAATAAAAACAGCCGCACGGGTCGCTCAAAGGTTAAGCGACTGTTGCCGAGGTGGGTTCATGGATGGGTGACCGTCTATTACCTACTTATCGAGACTAAAGCAGGGGGGGCTCATAAAAACAGCCGCACGGGTCGGTCAAAGGTTAAGCTACTGTTGCCGAGGTCGGTCCGTGGATGGGTGACCGTCTATTACCTATCGAGACCAGAGTGTCTGAGAAAGCTCG
The DNA here is from genome assembly GCA_947507525.1 of Apamea epomidion. Taxonomy (NCBI): domain Eukaryota; kingdom Metazoa; phylum Arthropoda; class Insecta; order Lepidoptera; family Noctuidae; genus Apamea; species Apamea epomidion. The sequence continues at coordinate 1,719,211 of OX382255.1, forward strand.
TTAAGCAGTTGGTTCCTACTTTGGAGATGTTTGCCAGTCGTTACGGGTAGTCAGTAGCTTAAAAGTCTGACAACCAGCCTCACCGAGGAGTAACTTCTGTGGAGGTCAGATAAGCAGTTGCCATGTAAAGTACTGGTATTCACCTGCATCCGGATAGATTGGAAGCCCCTTGGTAAGACTGGTTGTCAGACTTTCGGGCTTCTGACGACCCGTAACGACTATCAAAGATCCACGAATGACAGCCGGGACCAACAGCTTAACGTGCTTTCCGAGGCACGGAGGGGTCTCGCTATGTAATGGGTGGTCACCCATCCACGACCCGACCGCGGCAAGTGTAGCTTAACCTTTGACCAATCCGTGCGGCTGTTATCATTTAGCCACGAGTCTTTTACATCATTATTCATCACAAATAAGTTTTTCCCAATTAAGTTATAAGGAGTTCTGACTTCTGATTAGTTCTGACTTCCGACTTCCTCTGACCAAAGGATCATTACTTATTTGATCACGGTGTAACATACTGGTTGTCACGGGTGTAGGGTCAGCAAAAATCATGTTGTTTTATTTTATCGTTTCAATAAAATTGTTGCGCAATTTAGGAAGATTTCTGTACGACTAACTATATTATTTTTATTACCAGCTGATGTCCACAGCTGGGCAAAGGCCTTCTCCCTACTCTCTTTCCACTTTTTATCTTTAAAGCTTCTGAGAACCAGTTCTTGTTGAAGGAGTTCAGCTCCTCCCGCCATCTCCGACTGGGCCTGCCGCGATGTCGCCTGCCATTAAGAGGGACCCATTGGGTCGTCAGTTTGGTCCATTGGCCCATTAACTTTGGGTACTGACTATAGATATTTTAATATGACTTCTCGAGTATATTACCATAGGGTCGGCAGTGATGTATAGTACAATCAACTTCGATATTGCTTTGACAGTTTTGACAACAATTTCCAGTAAATTTCAACTTTACTAAGATTGAAAATATGTAATTGTCATCAAACATAATCAGCCTTAATGTTCCCACTGCTGGGACCACGCGGGCCCAATGCGGGTATTCGAATTTTTGGTTCTAGGACATGCCGGTTTCCTCACGATGTTTTCCTTCACCATTTTAAGAGCAGTACTGATGAAATAATTTACACAAAGTAAAGTGCCCTGTCTGGGTTCGAACTCACGACCATGTAGTAGAGTAGTATTGCCATCAACCGGGCAGAAAGGTAGACAGACTCCAGGCTGCTACTGAGATGTCTTGATGAAATAATCCAATTAATCTTTGCCAGAGCTGACAAAAAAACTAGAATCAAGAATAGAATAGAATACTCTTTATGATGTACACCATATAAATTACAGACATAAATGTAGAAATTTTACAAAGAGTGACACAATGGGCGGTCTTATCGCTAAGAGAGATCTTTTACAGACAACCTTTGGATGGATTATAAAGGATCAATTCTATATTTTTTTTAATTTTGATGTTCAAAAGTGTTTGAATTTATCTGAAACTAGCTTCTGCCCGCGACATCGTCCACGTGAGGTAACTTTCTTAAAAAAAAAAATCTGTAAGACCTTCTTCAAAGTATTAAAAAAAAATTGATGAAATTGTTAAAGTCGTTTTCAAGTTACCGCGGAAATAGGGATTCGTTTTTATATATACAGGCTGATTTTTTAAAGACCAGCCAAATTTAAGGATGTGGTACAGACCATCAAACTGAACAACTTTCTCTATGGGACAAATAGCGTAATCGCGAAAATTGTATCAACTGTCACATAGAAAACTTCAATACCTACTCGACCTAAATGTATGGGACGGCTGAATTTTTATTCGCGATTACGATGTTGGTCCCATGGAGAAAGTTGTTCAGTTTGATGGTCTGTACCACATCCTTAAATTTGGCTGGTCTTTAAAAAATCAGCCTGTATATATATAGGCATATAAAAGGCACTTTTGATTTGACTTAAGCTTTGAATAAAACCCAGGTCTAAACGCTCAGCAGTCGCACTTGGGACCACGAAACTAAGGACGCAGTTACAAAAAGTCAGTTACCAAACTTTGTTCCCATCCACTTAACATTCATTAAGAATAAATTATTACTTAAATCAAATACTCTAGTTAACATTTAACATTTTCTACACTCTAACAACCTAATGAAACTCATATTTATTCAAGAAAACTTCGAGATTCAACCTCAGCTGTATTTGTCGACCATTTTCAATTTTATTCAAGAACCTCTTTGTCTTTGAAATAAAAGTAGACGAAAGTATTGACACCGAGGATATGCCACTACAGAATCTCCTCTCAACATGTCGGTTAAACAAAGAGGGGCTCGTGGCTAAGTAATAACAGCCGCACAAGTCAATCGATCAGGTTAAGCTACGCTTGCGCCGTTGGTCCGTGGATGGGTGACCATTTTAAGATATCAAGACCCCTCCGTGCCTCGGAAAGCACGTTAAGCCGTTGGTCCCGGCTGTCTTTCGTGGATCTTTGATAGTCGTTACGGGTCGTCAGAAGACCGAAAATCTGACAACGTCTTACCAAGGGGACATAAAGCAATTTAGAAAGCAGTGAGTACGGTCTTCTGCACTATTATTCATTACGACTAAGTTATCATATTACCAAGTAACTGGGTTGTGGAGGTCATGACGTCATAGGCAGTCGCTCCATGTAAAATACTGGTATTCAGCTGCATCCGGTTAGGCTGGGAGCCGACCCAACATACTCGTAGTTGGAAAATTCCTCATGCTATTCTGTCGCGTTCTCTGATCACCTCACTCAAGTGAGCGCACACAATTCGAAAGTGAACTCAAAAGTACATCATCGCTGATTCACAACGAGACACCGTTCTTTAGAAGTAATGTTTTAGAGATTAACGTCTACTACCTTCTGTACCCTGTCCTTTAGGTAAACCGTTTTTTGTCAGATGGAACTAGTGATTGCAGCAACACAAAATACATTGATTGATACACGTACGGTATTATAATATCTGTGAGAAGCCATAAATAAGATAATTCAATAAGATAAGGCAGTTCATATATTTATTTTAATACGCATTTTAAAGTTAACTTTGGAATGGCCTACCAGCCGAAATCTGTGATGTAATAAACAAGGATAATTGTAAAAAAGTATTAAAAAAACATTTCCTTGATTTGTAATTTAAGAAGTAAACGTGTGAGTACATCTATGTAATGAATGCACTGAGATGATGTGTCTAATATCATATATCACGGTTGTCATTAAACTTATATATAACATGTTTTGAATAATAAAAAATAAAATTAAATATATACACATATATTTCCAGTTTTTACTTATTTTTGTTGTCGCTACCAAAGAATTGGACTTATTATTTGGTTCATTTATGAGTGAAGGTTCAAGACTCTTGTGTGTGTTTGTGTATACTAGCATTCCTTGGGTCGTGTATGTTACTGGCATAAGGACGAAGCGGTCTTTGAGTAAAATACTACTAAATTAAAAGTTTGGTAAAGAAAATTCGATGTACCGTTACTCTCTACAGTGTGTAAATGAATTATTGCGCATTATGAAAGTAGTTCATTCAGAATGGTTTACTGAAACGATTTCTGTAATTTTTAAGTCGAATCGTCGAGCTCTTTAAGTGTTGTGTTGAGCTGCACGATTGACACGACTGACAAATGCGTGCACTGACTGGACAGGTCCTCTCAAACTGTTTGTTTCTTTTTTCAAAAAACCATCTGTTTGAGATGGTTTTTTGAAATCAATCAATCTACATGGTCTTCATATGATCTGACCAAGATTATGTCTGGACTTTAAAAGAGACTGTGACCTCTGAGTTTATTTCGGCCTTTCTTCTCAGACTAGTCAGATAGGAAACGCCGACCTCATCTAGTTTTAAAATATGATTGACGTGTAAAAGTGTTTGTATCTATTACAAAACAAAATGATTTATCATTTTAATGTAGGTAACTTTTTATCCCAAAAATAATTAAAACTACATCAATGACTGTCACAAACAAACCAAAATTGATGGAGGACCTACTACTGTAGACCCTTATACGTGTGCAACTGTGTGCATGCATATATATGTAATATGACCACAATTTTCTCCCACAATCAGTATAACTCATTTAATAAAAATAAAAATAAAAAATTGTACATAATAATAAAAATTCAGTGTATGAATTATAATTATCACATCGCATAAGTTTCGATCCCGTGGGAATATCGGGATAAAAAGTATCCTATATGTTAATCCTGGTTATAAACCATATGTGTGGCAAATTTCATCCAAATCCGTTCTGCAGTTTTTGCGTGAAAGAGTAACAAGCATCCATCCATCCATCCATCCATCCATCCATCCATCCATCCATCCATCCATCCATCCATTCATCCATACAAACTTTCACGTTTATAATATTAGTAGGATTTTCTTATTGGGATGTTTAGTGGAATACGTTAATTCCGGGATATGTTGTATAACCCGATGACTAAATATAGCAATAAATCATAATATCATGCATCATTATGTCCCGAAGACGTTGGTAGAGGTGTATAGTACACCCACATTTCACCAGTTATGTTTAAGTCCCGTGTAATAAGGGTCGAGCCAATTTCCATTAATCAGGCACAAATGCAGACTCCGGAAGAGTCAATACCCGAAGGACTCAACTCAAAGTATTTATTTCAATTAAACCAATTACAGGCACTTTTGAATTGTCAAGTGGAGATCAGACAGAAAAATATAGCTAGTTGCCCATTCCAAAGCGTAGAGGGTACCAATGGAGAAGAACGGGCAAGAAAGTCCATGGACACTCTTTTAAATCAAAATAATATGGTTACAAAGTATTGGTTACATCATTAATGTTAGAAATTATGCATGTGAGAACGATGCAGAACGTTAAAAGCGTCCGTAATGAAAAGCTTAAAAAAATAATTGAAATATTTAATTAAATTAAAATAAGCCATGGCAGCAAAGAGTTGACCAGTCCCTACTGACGGCGCCCGTTCACGAACATGACGCATGGATTAGCACCATTCAGCTCAACCATTTTGAAGGGAGCTAAATGATCCAACACATGCGCCACCATCAGCGAGACATACTCTCAGCCGCCAAGGCACATTCAAGTCAATGAAAGACGTACCCAGTAAATGGTAGCTTTATAGTATGTACATAGTACTCCCACTGTTAAGCATGGACCCTATGTTAAGCAGTCGCTTAAGCATATAGCGTGTGTGTGCGTGCTCTACGCGTAATAATGGTCTGGAATAATAACAAAGCATAATATATCTATACAACTACTAGCTGCGCCCCGCGGTTTCATCCGCATAAGTTTCGATTCCGTAGGAATATCGGAATAAAAAGTATCCTATACGTTAATCCTGGTTATAAACCATCTGTATGCCAAATTTCATCCAAATCCATTTAGTAGTGTTTGCGTGAAAGAGTAACAAACATCCAACCATGCGTCAAAAAAAATCAGTTTATCCATAGATTTATTTTCGCATAACTTGACATAATGTATGGATCAACTGATTTTTTTTTCACGATTTCTGGGTTGGTCCCGTAGTAAAAGTTGTTCATAATGATGAGTACAATGACCCCTTTTAAGGTTTAAAACGATCAAAATTTAACGGTGTGTACTAAAAAATAAAGTTACAACATTTAATAGATCCAGTTTGAGGTGTACACAAATTATAAAATAGTATTGTCATGGTATCTTATGTAGGTAAAATTATGCATTTTTTCACTCTCCTGTAAAGTTGTTATGACTTACGTGGTATTAGAACTTAAGCGACGTAATGTTTCAATATTAATTCCCTTTATTAGAGCAATATTACTTTTGTCTATTTCACAATATTACCATTAATATCTAGACATCCAACTTGAAGACTAGTTATGTTAATTGCCTGCAACATACACACTCATTGTCGGGAAATTCTATGAATACCTGTGTACCGGTAGTCTGAATGGTATGCTATTAATAAAAGAAGTATATTATTGGATTTATTTGCCGACTCGCCCCCCATTTACATGGGACTTGAACATAACTGGCGAAAGGTGTGTGTACTATTAAGTTACACCTCTCCTTGATGTTATGATCTCAGTCATCGATCTACACGGTCTTCATATGATCTGACCAAGATTATGTCTGGACTTTAAAAGAGACTGTGACCTCTGAGTTTGTTTCGGCCTTTCTTCTCAGAGTACTCAGATAGGAAACGCCGAACTCATCTAGTTTTCAAAATATCATTGCCGTGTAGAAGTGTTTGTACAAACCTACTTACAAAATAAAATCATTTATTCGATTCCTCAAATGTTCGTAGACGTGTCTACGGCGTAGCATGCGCTACGGTTTCGTAGACTTTCGTAGACTACCTCAACAATATATTGTACAGCTTTTTCAGAAAATTATTTTCGTGTTTCTATCACAACGTAATAGGGGTTAAAGTATGAAATTGCCGTTTTATTGTAATAGGTACTTCGAGTTGACATAGAACCTTCATGGTTTGAGATTTTTGTGTGAAATTTTTTTCACATGGTCCTTATGAAGTTCTTCTTTTAAAAAATGTGCAACATTCGATTATCGACTTTCATTTGTTTTTTTTATTCAGCTTAGACAAGAAAGATGGATACTTCGAAAATTCGAGTTATTTTTTAATACGAGTTCCGACGCGGAACTAACGCGGCAGAAACAGCTCGCAATATCAATGTTGCGTTTGGAGAGGGGACTGCTAATTAACGCACCGTGCGATTTTGGTTTAAACGCTTTCGTGATGGAAACTTTGATTTGAAGAACGAACCACGTGGAAGACCGCCCACACAGGTGAATAACAATGAATTGAAAGAGATGGTGGAAACCGATCCGAGCCAAACTACCCAGGAATTAGCGGAATGGCTTAACGTTACCTTACCAACAATATTGACTCATTTGCGTCAAATCAATAAAATAAAATAAATATGAGAAATGGGTGCCTCATGATTTGACTGATCTGCAGAACGGAACGCTTGTTGAAACTTGTGTTGCCTTGTTGAATCGATACAGAAATGAAGGAATATTGGATCGAATTGTGACATGTGATGAAAAGTGGATTCTTTACGATAGCCGTAAGCGAAAAATGCAATGGCTGACCCCAGGTCAAACGGCGCAACAGTGTCCTAAAGCAAAGCTTACCAAGAAAAAGGTAATGGTAACTGTTTGGTGGTCTCAGCATGGTGTTATTCACTATAGCTTTCTCCGATCTAGTCAAACAATAACGACAGATGTCTACTGTGCCGAACTCCGAACATGATAGCAAAACTAGCAGTGAAACCGCCCCGACTCATGAATCGATCTTCACCATTATTGCTCCATGATAACGCGAGACATACAGTACTAGAAGCCGTTTTAACTCTACAGGAACTGCAATTAGAAACCATTCGTCACCCTCCGTATTCGCTAGACCTTGCTCCAACGGACTACCATTTTTTTCGTGATTTGGACAATTTTCTACGTGATAAAAAGTTTTCTTCTCAGGAGGCAGTACAAAATGCTTTCACACAGTTTGTCGAATCTAGATCACGAGATTTATATCGCAAAGGCATAAATGACCTTCCTATTAGATGGCAGCAATGTATAGATAATAATGGTAATTATATTTTTTTTAAATAAATATGATAAATTAAAAAAAAAACGAACTTCAATTTTTCAGTACAAACGGCATTTCATACTTTAACCCCTAATATTTATCACACAAGAATATCCTTTTAGACATTAAGATTGTCTCATTTTTATATCAAAATCCTATTTCCTACTAATATTATAAATGCGAAAGATTGTGAGAATGGATGGATGGATGTTGGTTACTCTTTCACGCAAAAACTACTGAACGGATTTTGATGAAACCTAACAGTAATACAGCTTCATTATTTGCCTGCCTTTTACCAATTATGTGGAGGTCAGCTTTCAGTCTAAACGGATGCAGCTGAATGCCAGTAAACAGTAATACAGCTTATACATAAGAATAACACATAGGATACTTTTTATCCCGATATTCCTACGGAATCGACACTTGTGTGGGTGAAGCCGCGGGGCACTGCTGGTATTGAATAGGACTATACATGGTAAAAGGTCACAAAACACACAAACAAAAACAATTTTATTTTTAACAAAAAAAAAAAAAAACTCGTTTTTGGAATTACAAAGTTTATCCGACTTCAAAGAGAAAGTATTACATTTGCTAAAGTTACAAATTAACAAAAAACCTAACGTACCCGGGGGCGAAATAAGTCCCCGTTTGAATACCCTGCTGTTGACAAGGGGTATGAGGGGTGTGAAGAGGTGTGAGGGGTTATTTTTAAACTGGTTAACGTTAGCCATATTTATGTAAAATGGATTTTGGGGACAAAATATGTGGACTTAGATAAGAAGACCAGTGCGTGCTGGCCTCAACCAACTGGCACTGGGCATAACACATCCATATTTCATCCATTAAGTTAAGAAAGATGCCTTAATGGCATCCCGGCACTTCTAAGGTTGCTGTAACACATTGCAGTGCACGTTACTGCCACTTTGTGGTCAGCGGTTGCTGTAGGACGGTAAGGAGCCAGTTACTTTAACTTGACGTAAGTTTGCACTAAGTTTAGCTGCGGTTGTGGTTATGTGAGATGCCTTAAAGGCAGCGTGTTAAGTATAGCGCCTTTTGTGTTTTTGGTACGGATTATCGCGCAAGGTAAGGTATAGCGCGCGCGGCGTGCGCGCAATACAAAGGCAAACTCTCAAACTCAAACTCAAATCATTTATTCCAATTAAACCATTTACAGGCACTTTACAATTGTCAAAATTAAATAGTCGGTCGTTAGTCAGAAAGTTGAAGTTAGTTGCCCATTCCAAAACGTAGATCTCTATGGAGAAGAACGGGCAAGGAACTCCACAGACACTCTTTTAAATCAATATATTATTACAAAATCCTGGGTGCATTATTCTTATTGCTTCTATATGTGAGAACAATGTAAAAAAGAAACAATTTAAAATATAAAATTAAAAATAAGCCCTAACAGTTAAGAGATGACCAGTGTCAATCGCCGGCCCCCATTTACGAACATGGCGCGTGGGTCAGCACCACCCAGCTCAAACATTTCGTAGGGAACCGAATGATCCAACACACGCGCCACCACCAGTGAGACATTTAAGTGAGCATGACATATTCTCGACTGCCATGCTCTTTCAAGTCAACATCAAAACATCATAAAAAACGGATCCATTGGTTCTCACATTTACAAAATTTAAAAAATGCTTCTAAATTATACAAAACTATAGTTTGCAATTTATTTAAGAGATGAGAAAAAAAATTACTACCAATCAGGCCGACAAGAAGTAAAAGAATAGGTAGCCTTATAGGTAAAGCTTGTAGGTAGGCATATTGTGAACAATTATATTTTATTAGTGTGGCTCCGTTATATTAATAATAATAAATAATAAATATTCCACAACTATCACACAACGCCATCTAGTCCCAAGCTAAGCAGAGCTTGTGTTATGGGTACTAGACAACTGATAAACATACTTATATATTTCTAAATACATAAATATTATAGATAAATTACACCCAGACACAGAACAAATGATCGTGCTCATTACACAAACATTTGTCCTGGGTGGGAATCGAACCCACGACCTCCGGCATAGCAGTCAGGGTCACTAACCACTAGACCAACAGGCCTGTAAATTATTGACCCCGTGTTAAATGTTACAACAAAATACCTTGTGAAATATTGCAATTTAATGAAAGAAAATTTAAAACTTATAATGAAATTACACTTTGTAAGCAAGGATATTACAAATTAGAGGATTATATCCAAGATAAGAATGCTTGGAAACATGCTAATCCTGCTCCATAGGACAATCTCTAGAGTCTAGACAAAATCAAACTGGTTGCTAATGTAATTGTATAATTTATTCTTCTTTTTTCTCTTTAACATTGATTTACATTCTGTAATTACTTGGGGTCACACCCGGACTTATTACTCCTTATTTATTTATTAAAATCGTCTACTTTTGGAATGTTTGTGAATATGTGAGCACCATGTATCTATCACAAAGTTACTCTATATGTCATGGTTTCATTTATCCATTTTAATTCTTTTACCTATTGTGGTATAGTAATTTTATTTTAAGGTGCATCGTCTTCACATATAATTATATAATTAATGTATGCAAAATATTGTAAAACATTTTTAAGGAGTAACGGTGGAGTTTCTTGCCCATTCTTCTCCATACGAAAACTACCTTTTGGAAGGGGCGACTAGAATAAATTTTATTTTAATTTTATTTTTGACGTTCAAAAGTGCCTTTTATGTGCGTATTTGAAATAAATGATTTGACTTTGACAAGTATATAAGTTTTTTTGAAACACCGTTTTGAGAGCAGTGGTCATGAATTGTTTACACAAACTGAAGCGCCTGCCTGGAAGTCGGGGGCCCAGGAGATACTTGATAATTGTACATTTAGTAAGTAAGTAAGTAAGAATTTTATTTGCATAGATTGTAGGTACATAAAATAAGATCTATACCAATAATTGAGTGAGCCTTGTACAATCTACCTTATATTAGGCATGCATCGAATAGGTAATGGCTTTAAAAACGCCGCACCCACGACTGGTATGAGCCCGCCATGCCTAGCGGGCCCCATCATCAAGTGCGGCCGATCCCACGGCCACACGTCCTTCCATTACGGCGAGCATATTGCGTGCCACCTCTTTAAGCCTGACTGCTCGAGCGACGACACGGCCCCAATTTCACCGGCCGGAGGCTCCTTCTTATGGTAGCCAAAGATCGTTAAGCGCCTTTCGACGCCCTGCTGTTCTTCTGGTGCGGGTGGAATGAGAGGTATGCACTCTCTCCCTCTCCGTCACCTCCTTTGCATGCATCATCTCCTCGCAAAAAGAGGCCAATGTATCCTACGCGTTTTCTCTTCCGACCATGGACTGAACCACGGCCGGAAGTGAAAGATCGTCTGCACCCGCGCGGTTGGGCCCAAGCTGAGAACTCCTCTAGCGTATGTTGCGCCGTGTCCTCGTGTCATGTCCTAGACCCAAAAAATTCGAAGAAATGTGACATCTGCCAACCCGCGCTGAGCCTGCGTGGTGGATTACGGCCCACTCCCTCTCACAGAGAAGTGGCCTGTGTCCCAGCAGTGGGAACATTAGAGGCTGATGAAGCTCATGCTAAGTAATTTAGAAGCCTGTTTAAATTTTAATTTAATTTTAACTCCTCAAATGATAACTATTTTAAATTTAATAGCTTAATCCGAGTTAAACAAAAATAATGTACGAACGCCAGCAGGCGAAGCTACCCGTAACTGTAAAAATTTTCCAATCAACCTTGAACCTTAATGCTTCAGTGATAAAGTGGAAAATCTATGAACAAAATTTGACAGATTGTAGTAGCTTGATGTGCTGCTCTAAAGGGGTAATTGTGTGCCACACTAACAGTAGCTTTCATTTTGACAGCTCAACAATATTCATTGAGTTATTTACGTTGTTGAGCAGACAAGCGACAACAACATTTGTGCATGAAGAAGTTCTGCATGCGGGTAAAACCACGGGGATCAGTTAGTTTTCTAATAATTTCTTGGTTCCCTCGCACAGTTCGACCGCCGAGGGCGATTCATTTGGGAAATCAGTGTGTACACACGGACGTCTGTGCGCGGCTTTATGTGTGTGGTATATGTTGTGAGCGTGGAGCGGGGAGGTTTGGTACGCATCGTTTGACGGTGTGGTATAAATAAAGGATCGAAAGAGTACATTTTCATTTCACATACACATACTGAAAGAAAGAAAGAAAGAAAGAAATAAAAAAAGTTTATTTCAAAATTCAAAATTCATTTATTTTTGTGAACACAGGGTACAATGATCTTATGTATATATAGTGTTTGGTCCAACCTATGTTCCGCCGACAGGCATACAAAATAGTGATGCTATGATCAAAATTAAATTAATTGTAAAAAAATCTCTTAAACTCTATTCGCGGTAAACATGACGCAAAAAAGAATATAAAAACAAAATAAAGAAAAAGAAAAACAATTCAAAATGGTTGACATGCGTCACATCCACGCAAAACGGCTATCGCTCAGCATTATGATACTCATACAACCACACATCTATAACCCTCATGTACACTCAACAACATATGCACACTTATGCACACGCTCACCCACGTTCACATAATTATATTTTGTCTTACTACACCCATGTACTGTTTTTATTGTGTTTTAAGTAAGTACCTACTGTTGTGAAGGAACGGAGTCCTCTAATACAGGCATTGTTTGCTTAAATGAAGACTCCAAACCCAAAAGTGTTTGTGTATAACTTTTGGACACAATAAACGTTATTATTATTATTAAACGTTATTATTATTATTTTATAAGGATCTTTTGGCGCCCGAAAGATGTTAACAGGAGGGTGCTGTTGGTAAACATTCGTGCAATATTGTTTTGTGAAATCTTTTTGTGTTGCTAACAAATTATTGTGCTGAAGCACATAGCACATTCGTTTTGACAGTGGTGGAATTCAACGTGGTGACATGTTTCTGCAGTGGCATGGCTCAACATTTAAGACGTGAACTGGTGGGTAGCGGGATCGTCCGAAAGGGTTACCGCTGCCCTGGTACATAAAGGGCTAAGGAAGGAACACGGGTGGGTTTTAGCCAGTAAGAGTCTGACACTCCCTTCTGCTCCACCCAGAGCGGGAGGAGTCATTTGATGATTTCCCACCCACAAAAAAAAAAAAAAAAAAGACGTGAACTGGTGAGCCAGGAGGAGGTCGTGAGTTCAAAACAATTCATTTAAAAAGACTAATCAACACCACCCAGACTCACCCGTCACATCACTTCGCCCATCCATACTATTACCTTGTTTTCGTTTAACGTTTTTTCTGACGTTTTCTTTTATTTGGGTCCTAAGGGTCCGTGTAAGCGAGACGTAAACTAGCTAAGATTAATATGAGCTATGATAAAATTATGAGATACTAGCCGCGCCCCGCGGTTTCACCCGCATAAGTTCCGATCTCGTAAGAATATTGAGATAAAAAGTATCCTATATGTTAATCCTGGTTATAAACCATCTGTGTGCCAAATTTCATCCAAATCCGTTCAGTAGTTTTTGCGTGAAAGAGTAACAAACATCCATCCATCCATCCATCCATACAAACTTTCACGTTTATTATATTATTAGTAGGATATAGGGTGTAAAAAGACATATCACAGCCGTCAACTACGTTTTCTGTACATCAAACTAAGAAACTTTGTACAAAAGTAATTGCTGGGAAACGACTTTTATTTTTGCTGTGAAAATTTGCTGTTCACCGAAGTGCGCAATGTAACGCAATTATAGCGTACTTATGGGCGCATATAACAGCACAGGGGTGCTTAAAGAATTTGTGGTATAAAAACAAAAACTTGTTTCGTAAAAAAACGTCAATAAAAGTTGGAATTTTGACCTTCAATAACTCCGTAACCAGAAGGTTTACAGATATGATCCAGTACAAAAAAATAAATAACTATAATAAGTTTATTATTAATGCTTCAGTTTACAAAAAGGGGTATAGTGGACAAAAAACGAAGGAGGTTCTCAATTCGACGCGTACATTTTTTTTTTTTATATATGACCACGCATATCTTTTTACAGAGTAGTCCGATTTTGATAATTCATTTTTTACTTAGTCTTGTTAACAAACACCGTATAGCTACCTACTTAAAAATAATATTGAATAAAAATAAATAAGTATTAAAATAAAATGATGGATGTTAGTGCGACTATGATTCGAGTGTGAACATCTGTGGGTATTGTGTTTGTCTGTCTGCGTGAGTGTATGTGAGAGTGAAATGCAAGACGTAGACCGGATACTAAAATATCAAAATGACTCTCATCTGGTTTCACCCGTTATAGCCTCAAGAATAATAGGTTCTAGGTTAAATTCCCAGAGTTAATAATTTACACCACACACCATTTCAAACTCAAACCCGCTGCCCCTCCTAACTTAAGTCACACTCTAAACTCACACACAGTAACTGGCAGTATAAAATTCATGAAGTATGGAATTACGTTCCGACGTAGCTTGTAACCATGCAAGAACTGTAATGTATTGTAATTACAAGCGTTTAAGAAAAGGATACAAAGGAAATCGTTGTGAGAAAACCGAAAAAAGCAATTCTATTTTACAGGGTGGCAGGGACATCGACGCGCAAACTGTAACCATGGATTCATTTTTTTTCTTTTTTTTTTTTTTTCTGGGTGGGAAATCATCAAATGACTCCTCCCGCTCTGGGCGGAGCAGAAGGGAGTGTCAGACTTTTACTGACTAAAACCCACCCGTGTTCCTTCAGTTGCCTGTGCCAGGGGCCACGGTATCTCTTTCGAACAACCCGCAGCCCCGGCGGCGAGTTTAGACCCCATTGCGTTGAAATTTTTCATCGGTTATCAAAAAAAAAATCTTTTGTTTTATAGAAAAGTGCAATACCTACGCGGTCAAAATGTATGGAACAGCAATCTTTTTTTTAAATAACCGACAAAAAATTTCGACGCTATGGGGTTTAGACTCATGTGCTGAATCCATGGTTACAGTTTGCGCGTCGATGTCCCTGCCACCCTGCATAGCACAAATTTACATGCCCTCCCTCCGTGCCTCGGAAAGAACGCTAAGCCGTTGGTCATGGCTGTGATTCGTGAATCACATTGACAATCGTTATGGGTACTCAGAAGCCCGAAAATCTGACAACCAGTCTTAACAAGGGGTATTTTTTTTTGGGTGGGAAATCATCAAAATACCTCTTCCGCTCTAGGTTGAGCGGAAGGGCGTGGCAGATTTTTACTGACTAAAACCCACCTGTTTTCCTTCAGTTGCCTGTGCCAGGGGCCACGGTATATCTTTCGAACAACCCGCGGCCCTGGTGGCATCGGCCCTAGCAGACCCCGTCAGTTCGTGCTGACATCTCTTTGAGGCGCGCGTGGAACACAACGCGCCGTCGACCCGGACCTGGTCCTTACCGGGCGACGAGCTGCCCATTGCTCGCCGCCCGCAAGCCCGCGCCTACGGTGGACCAAGGGGTATCGTATTACCCAGCAACCGGGTTGTGGAGGTCAGATAGGCACTCGCTTCATGTAAAATATTGGTATTCAGCTGCATCCGGTTAGACTGGTAGCTGACCCCAACATAGTAGGGAAAAGGCAGGCAGATGATGACACATTATTGTTTTCCGACATCCACGCAAACGAAGTCGCGTGCACAGCTAGTCCTACTATCCTATTCCTACTAATAATATTATAAACGCGAAACTTTGTATGGATGAATGGATGTTTGTTACTCTTTCACGCAAAAACTATTGAACGGATTTGGATGAAATATGGCACACAGATGGTTTATAACCAGGATTAACATATAGGATACTTTTTAGCCCGATATTCTCACGGGATCGAAACTTATGCGGGTGAAATCGCGGGGCGCAGCTAGTTATTAGTTTGGCAATATGGAAGCTTGGCACAAAAGGGATTAAGTCTATACTCAGTTTTTTTTTTTTTTTTCTTAAAAAAAACGTTGCCCCACACTAGGAATTTCTCCTGTATCGTAGGTGCGATTACAAACATTTAAACTCACATACACAAACAACCAGACCCGGGACAATTTTACTTGTAGGTCATACAAATATTTGTTCCGTGCGGGAATCGAACCCGCGACACGCAGCGCAGCAGTCAATTGCTTAACTACTGCGCCAACCGTGCCGTTGGGCTACCGATGATGAAGGCAATAGGGGGCTAATTGAATACTAAAAATGTAATATACATAAAATGCATAGAATAATGCAATGTGTCAGTGTCAATGCACTGCCAAATGTAGGTCGCGTCCAAAGTGCAAATACGCGAGCCTACTGGCTAACTAATTGCAATAATATTTTAAAACCCATGTACGTGCTCCGTACATTTTGCCACAACAATGAAAGAGAATAACTAAATAAAACAATTCCAAAATAAGTTAAAAATAATTAAATAAGAATGTAAAAAAACAATTTAAAAATGCCTCTAATATACTTAAATATAATTGATCTACGACTATTATGAAAAATGTAACCTAAAATGTGTTTATAAATAGAGTGTCACCTTAATAATAAATTAGCACACACTACTATGTTTTACAGCTGCCGGAGATCTACATTGTGAAGACTGCTGCTGATTGCTGCAGCTGGCTTCACGCGCTTCACGCGTTTGCTGCAGCTGGCTTCACGTGCTTCAAGCGCTTGCTGCAGCTGGCTTCACGCGCTTCACGCGCTTGCTGCTGCTGGCTTCACGCGTTAGCTGCAGCTGGCTTCACGCGTTACACGCGTTTGCTGCAGCTGGCTTCACGCGCTTCAACCGCTTGCTGCAGCTGGCTTCACGCGCTCCACGCGCTTGCTGCGGCTGGCTTTTTTCATTCGTTTTTGTGGTTTTTTTTTTGTGTGTGTTTTATGTGCCAGCCATCCCATACATTTGGGTCGAGCTGCTGTTTTGTATGGGGCAGTTGATAATTTTTTCGCATTACGGTGTTGTTCCTATGGAGCCTAAGTTACTCTCTATGGTCTAGCGGTTTCGGAGATTTGCTGGAACAAACCGACCGACAGACACCAAAATTGAAAAAAAAAAAAGATTTTTTATTTTAACTGGTACCCTATTATGCATTTCGTAAAAACAAGCAAACAGACACTTCAACACACAAAACAGTTACCAAAAGAAATCAATACGGACAAAGACGCGAGCCAAACCAAGCACATCAAAAATTATTCCATAAAAAACAAAACTGAAATAATTGTGTCCATTTAAAGCGCTCGAGTTTTTTAATAAAGAACAAAGTTATTTTTTAATTAACATCGTAAGTTCGGCCAGTATTTATATTTTGCATAGTTTTTCTATTAAAACGGTTATTTTAGTATTTAATTTAACTTCCCCGGAGGCAGGGAATAAGGCCCTTTGTACACCGCACGGTTTCTTTACGGTACGGCGTATGAACCGCGTCGTAAAAAAACTGCCGTGTACAGACGCCAGCACAACAAGCCACCCGAAACTGTCAAATTTTCCCAATCAACCTTGAACCTTAACACTTTAGCGATAAAGTTGAAAAACTATTAAAGAAATTTGACAGATTGTAGTAGTTTGATGTGCGATGTATGATGGCGTCTGTACAAGCTTCTATGGTGATCTATACAAGTCTGACGACCGTGCCTACACACGGCGAATAAACCGTAGTTTTACACGGCAAGAAAAATGTCTCAGATTATCAATGCAACTCTCTACGTTCTTAGCTGAACACTATTAAATGACTGTCTCATGAAATCATGACATTTGAGGCCAATTCTATCTAACTCAAAGATTAAAGAATAAAGCCATATTTGTTACAGTCCCGAATCATATTTTAATCAACATACGTCACATATAAGACACTGACCTCTAAATTGCAAAAAACGTAAGTACATTTTAATTTCCCGTAAATATCGTCGGTTCGTCGAACAGCACGCTCCGTATGCGAACCGTCCACGTCCTAACGCCGTCCAGTATGCAGCGGCCTTACCCGTCCACTGACCAACTGTTCACTTCTCACGAACTATGTGAGTACTTTCATTGTAGGTGTAACGTATTCACATATAATTATACAACGTGCCACTACATTGGCGACATTAATTCAACACACCGGTAGGGCTAGTGGCCAGTAATCATAAAAATTATAACAACATAAAATAATAATAGCGTCCCGACCGGTTATGGTCATGGTGACCAATCTCAACGGAGATTACGCAGGTGCGCAGGAGATATTATAGTGCGCAAACACAGGTGGACTCTCTGTTCCTTTACTCTCATAGTCCTTGGGATGGCAATCCGACACGACCGGGGAGAGATCAGCCGCAGGACCAACGACTTTACGTACTTTCCGAGGCACGGGGGTATCACACCACCAACTTCCAAACTCCGGGTTGTTACTGAGACATTCCTCATGGTGAAACCCAATAAGCATTTCGTTTGACCCGGGAATCGGAACCAGGACCCCACTCTTAGCAGTCGCGCTTGTGACCACGCGACCAACGGGGTACTAAAGTTGTTTTTATATACATATAAACAATATGTAACATAATTAACGCAAGACCATGAGGTCTTTGCGAAAGCAACCATCACCATGTGGTCTGAAGGCCAATTCTCGTAATTTAAAACGTTCAAAATCTAGTCGCAGTGTCATCTCGGCGACAAAAAAAATGTCAAAATATGGGGAAATTTGATATATTTGACAGATTGAGACTGAGATCAGACTGTGAACGTTCTTCAAATTACGAGAATTGCCCCTCTTGCTTTTAACTCATTTATTGAGTTTATTTTATTTTATTTATTTATTTGGCTCACCAACAAAGTCAAAGTCAAAGTCAAATCATTTATTTCAAATAGGCACATAAAAGGCACTTTTGAACGTCAAAAATAAAATTAAAATAAAATTGATTCTAGTCGCCCCTTCCAAAAGGTAGTTTTCGTATGGAGAAGAATGGGCAAGAAACTCCACCGTTACTCCTTAGCGTTTTACAATATTTTGCATACATTAATTATATAATTATATGTGAAGACGATGCACCTAAAAATAAAATTACTATACCACAATAGGTAAAAGAATTAAAATGGATAAATGAAACCATGACATATAAATTAACTATGTGATAGATACATGGTGCTCACATATTCACAAACTTTTCAAAAGTAGACAATTTTCATAAATAAATAAGGAGTAATAAGTCCGGGTGTGACCCCAAGTAATTACAGAATGTAAATCAATGTCAAAGAAAAAAAAAATAGAATAAATTATACAATTGAATACACTGATAGAAAGATATGAGATACATCCAATAGACTTATAGAATAGTGTACCAATTTTTTACATCCTGCATTATTTATTTGTCGAGTGATATCGAGTGAGTTCATTTACTCCCCGAACATAACTGTTTTTTCAACCCAATTCCAAATTAAAATCAAAATACAATTAAATACAGTTTTAAGCATACCTAATATAATGACCAAAACTAGTTGTTTTTTAAAGATCGTGTTCAACCTAGCACTACTTTATGCATTTAAAATCGAGTCTGGCAAAATACAACATGTTTGAAAAATAACCTATATTATTAAAAGTTACTGAAATCGATTCTGTAGTCAATTATGAACTAACAACACCCTAATTTGTTAACACACTGTCAATCTGAATCTGAATCATTTTGAAGGACATTGCTAATCCATTGCTTCATAAATGTTCGAAAAAATTGTCAACTCGACGACGTAAATACCGCAATGAATGTTGTTGAACTGTCAAAATTAAAGTCATTCCTACTGGTAGTGTTTTTTTTTTTTATAAATGGCATCTCGTAGTTGAACTAGAGAGGTCGTGACTACTTAACCGGACTATCCTGTGGTTGCTTTAAGAGAACTCAAAGCCTCCAGCCAGGGGCGTAGAACTACTTAAAACTAAGCGACTACACGCTAAGGGCACCCCCTGTGGGCTACGAACCTCGGCTTAGGGCGTCGCTGGGAGAGGGCATCAAGATGGGACAGGCTGGATCGAATTATTTTTATTATTAATGCTTTGATGAGCACGGCGTTTCCTAGGACTATCTCTGAGACGAAAGGCCGAAACTAACTCAGAGGTCACAGTCGGGGATTTAAAGTTACAGGCTCTACTGATAGTGAGTTATGCAGTTGCCTCGCTGGACTGGCGTTTATTCTGTTACACCATCTATGGTAGGTATACTATAAAATACACAGAAGCAAAGCCGCCGGCGAAGCGTAGTTAACCCATCAATCCGAGTTGAACCGTTTTGAATATTTAACTACACAATTAGCCTAATTTCGGTGTTTTACTAGTGTTGGGACACGGCGATATTAAGTATAAGGCACAGGTAAAACTAGCTGGAAAACCAAAAGGCGATAAACGGAGCAGGGCGAAACCCAACAAGGTTTTGAAAAGGCAGGGTCCAGAGAAGGACACGTGCGACAAGGATGGTTTGATCAAGATGGAGAAGAAGAAGAAGCCTCCTTGTCAGAACCAGTGCGGCACCGCGCCGGCAGGACCCAACATGCTGCTGCGTCTAGCAATCCTGACGACGCAGCTGTACGTGTCCAGACTGCACCACTCCACAAAGGTTGAGGAGATCGTGGAGTACATGCGTTTGAAGACCAACTGGACTTTGAGGGTCGAGAAGTTGGAGTCGCGTCACAACACGAACTTGACGTCGTTCGTGATGCGTGTTCCGACACATCATCTCTAGAAGTTCCTCAAGGAAGAGTTCTGGCTGAAGGGTGTTGTGTACCGCCGGTTTCGTGGCCGGCTACATGACACCAGTCAGCGAAACACGACGCAGACACATCGTGTGCGTTAGTTAGTTTTTTAGTGTAATTATAATGTTGTATTTATAGTATTTTTAAGTTATATTAATATTGTATTGTATGTGTTTATATGGGCCTTGATGCCTGAAATAAATGGATAATAAAAAATAAACAAGTCAAGATATATTTATCGACTTGTTTCGGGTTCATGTATGTGGTAAATCTCTGTAATGTAATTTTTTTAAGAAATTATAAGTATCAGTAAGCTAAGATGTTTGCGTTCCAAGTAGGAAATTTAAAGGCTGAAATCAAAAGTAATAAGCTGATTGTGTGTGAAATTAAAATGTGTTCATGAAACGAAAACTCGAAATCGTATTTTTTTTTATGACTAACATGACTTGGAATTGAATTTGTATGTATTTATAATTTGGAATATTTTAATAATGTATCGAGACTAATATGACTAATTGTGTTTTAACTTCTGATTTGTATTTTATTATTGTATGCCTCAACGGCGGGACATAGCTGAACTATTTTAATTATTTAAGACCTGTATTTATGATGTATACCTATAGTCCACAATAAAGATGATTTGATTTATACAAGCTGTTGTTTTGCATCCTCGTCAAATTTCAGGAGTCTGTTATGAAATACATAAACAATCAAATAAAATTACGATCCCTGGTAAATAATGAATACATACTTGTTTTTTTAGTTATTTAAGTTTGACAGTATTTCAGAATACACCACCTTCAAAGAACAGAATCGCGTTATGGTATCGTATAAGCGGCCGCGTTTTTATGTGTGTGTAAAAGGGCAGTTACAGTTAGATGACGGGGCCCGACAGGGCCGAAGCCTGCCGGGGTAGCGGGATCGTCCGAAAGGGTTACCGCTGCCCTGGAACATAAAGGGCTAAGGAAGTAACACGGGTGGGTTTTAGTCAGTAAGAGTCTGACACTCCCTTCTGCTCCACCCAGAGCGGGAGGAGTCATTTGATGATTTCCCATCCACAAAAAAAAAAAAAAAAGGGCAGTTACAGTGCGGTCTCACACAGGCCTCGTTTTAAAATGTGTGTCCCACACATGCCCATTTCCGAAAATTAGGAAAGTAAAAAAGAAACTTACTTATTTTATTATTGATTCGTGTCGAGAATCAGTAGCATAGTTACCTCCTTGAATTTGACGAGGATACAAAACGACACCTTGTATGACATGTGCGTTAAATTAATGTCGCCGTTCAAGCGCTGCATAAATAATGTATACAAAATACTTATTATACAACATTTAAAAAATAATAACGGTGGAGTTTTGATGGTGGGAGGAGCCGGTGCCTAAATAATAACAGCAGCACAGGTCGATCGATCAGGGTAAGGTATGCTTGCCGCGGTTGATCCTTGGATGCTGACCATTTGTACATACCAAGACCCTCCGTGCCTCGGAAAGCACGTTAAGCCGTTGGTCCCGGCTGTCATTCGTAGAACTTTGACAGTCGTTACGGGTCGTCAGAAGCCCGAAAGTCTGAGAACCAGTCTTACCACGAGGTATCGTATTATCTAGTAACTGGGTTGTGGAGGTAAGATAGGCAGTCGCAGTCGCACAGGTTTATCCTAGTACAGGCATCTAACACTATTATACATTTGTAAGTTATTTCTAAACTTTATGTAAATATTTTACCAATTTAATACTGAATAAAATATTTATTTATTTTATTATTCTATCCATTTATTCTTATCTATTTTATTTCTATCTATTTTCTGTAAGTGTCGAAATATTGAATCAAAATAGTAATGTAGGTGAGTATCGAGTTATCGACTAAAGAAACAACACTAAAATCCTTACACTTGAGGTTATGTAAACAGAATACATTAATGAGAGTCTTAGAGCTTAATATTATACCTTTTGTTAGCAGAAACAAAAGGTAGTGGCGGCTAATACCATCCTTAATATTATATTAAGAGAAAATCAAACCGAAAATAGGCGATTTTGGTTACTACCAAGATTGATATTGAGGTACAGACAGACGCCAGCGGAACAAGCTACCCGAAACTGTCAAAAGACAATGGCCAAAAGTCGTACCAAAAAGTCTCATGCATCAAGGTCAAAATATTAATAGATAATGATAATAATAATAAACGTTTATTTCAGACTTTCTGTCCATAGGTACACTTACAGAACATAGAACGAAACATACAATAAAATACACATACTAACAAACATTATGGAATGCAAATAAATATATGAATATGAAACAAAATCTCAAAAATACACAACACATAAACATGACAGGCCTGTTGGTCTAGTGGTTAGTGACCCTGACTGCTATGCCGGAGGTCGTGGGTTCGATTCCCACCCAGGACAAATGTTTGTGTAATGAGCACGATCATTTGTTCTGTGTCTGGGTGTAATTTATCTATAATATTTATGTATTTAGAAATATATAAGTATGTTTATCAGTTGTCTAGTACCCATAACACAAGCTCTGCTTAGCTTGGGACTAGATGGCGTTGTGTGATAGTTGTGGAATATTTATTTATTTATTTATTTATAAAAAGATACAAACAATAAGATAGCAGTGACAACACAAAAGAAGCAATTAAATAATTTAATTGACGAGGAGGAAATTAAATTTGATGACGAGGAGGAAATTAAATTTGATGACGAGGAGGAAATTAAATGATAATTAATTTGATGAGGAGGAAATGTCCACTGCTCACAAGGCAGTGTGCAAGCGCATCCAGTGGCGCAGCAGTGGAGAGTCCCACCTGTCCGCGAACACGCTTAGTAAGCTGTTGCTGCTGGACCTAACACGACTCAGCAGCGATGCACACTGCTTCCTTATTAGGGCATGAAAGCCATCAGTGTGCGCCTCCGGGAACATCGTCGATGCACTGCAGAATCGAATCGATATTATAGTAATTATGTTCATAATTTTTACGACATTACGCATCTGATTTTTTTGAACAGGCAATTTAATTTAAAGTGAAAAAGTGTTGATATTGTTGTATTCCCTTTACATGACGTTCCGTTTCAAATGATAATTATGATTAATATAACTTTGAGTTTTAAGTGTCATGGTCACATCTTTCAAAAAACATGTAAAAATGCCGATTCTACATTAACCCTACATTACTAGTCTACGTCGCAAAGGCGCCCGCGTTTTTGATATATTGCTCTCTCTTTTTATCCTTCCCGCGTATGGCATTCACGTTCAAGGAGATCTCAGTCATCGCCAGCACCTGTCGCAGGACGGTGGTTGCGTTACGGTAAGTGTGCTAGTTTTTTTGATATTAATACCCTTGGCGCTCCAAAGACGTATGAGTAGCTTGTATGTAAGTTTTGCGCTGTATCGAATGCATCTAAAATATTATTTTTTGTTACTTTTTTTTTGTTTTTTAAATTAATCACTTCTTAATTTACTATTTTTTAAGAGAAGTGTATACTTTAAGTTGTTTATTTTTAATTTTTAATGAGATGACTGTTTAATTGCCTAAGTTCCTAAGATTTATTTGATTAAAGATTTTATAATGAAAATATATAAATATTATTGAAAATTGTGTTTTTCTCTTTTTACAATTATATAAATAGTCAAAACATATCAATCATACTTATAGGTTTTATTTATTTATTTATTTATTTTATTGGTTCACCAACAATTGTTACATAAATACATAATAAAAAGAGCACAAAAAATTCATACTAGATGTACAATATTAAGAGGTAAACACCACATGCAATATACAGGTTGATTTTTTAAAGACCAGCCAAATTTAAGGATGTGGTACAGACCATCAAACTGAACAACTTTCTCCATGGGACAAATAGCGTAATCGCGAAAATTTTATCAACTGTCCCATAGAAAACTTCAATACCTACTCGACCTAAATGTATGGGACGGCTGAATTTTTATTCGCGATTACGATGTTGGTCCCATGGAGAAAGTTGTTCAGTTTGATGGTCTGTACCACATCCTTAAATTTGGCTGGTCTTTAAAAAATCAGCCTGTATAAAAAGAACAACTTTAAAAGTAAACAAAAAGACCAGGAACAATTTTGTTTTTAGTTTTGAATAAAATCATTAGTCAATATATGATGCGCCTCGCGGACGAATGAGTAGTTTCTTTGTAAGTCGCAACATGAGTAGTAATGTAGGGTTAATTAAAAATAACTAGAATATAATTTTTCATTTAAACGA
This sequence comes from Apamea epomidion, assembly GCA_947507525.1. Taxonomy (NCBI): domain Eukaryota; kingdom Metazoa; phylum Arthropoda; class Insecta; order Lepidoptera; family Noctuidae; genus Apamea; species Apamea epomidion. Next base: position 1,743,717 of record OX382255.1, read on the forward strand.
TTATCATTTTTTCAGACCAATAATGGCCGTTCGTGTATGACATGTCAAACAAAATAAAGTACCTGGTTTTTAGGTAATTTCGATTTTTTTGAAAATCTCCGAAACCCGGGTTTTGTTTACAAAAAGAACTTTTGTAGGAGTTAATTTGATAAGTGTAGTCTATAAAAGACGAAGTTTGACTTTGATGCGGCATGGTACGGGATTCACCTCCTTCTGCGAAGCAGTCATGCTAGCGAAGGAGGTGGCGGGATGGCTGAGGGAAAGAACCTCACGCCTCAGCCGCCGCGGGAGACGCTCCAGGCGTCGGGAGCCGCGTGACGACTCCCGACCACCGTAGGCGCGGGCCTGCGGGCGGAGAGCAATGGGTAGCTCTCCGTCCTATCAGGACCAGGCCCGTGTCGGACGGCGCGTATGTGTTCCACGCGCGCCTCAAAGAGATGTCAGCATGATTGACGGGGCCCGACAGGGCCGAAGCCTGCCAGGGTAGCGGGATCGTCCGAAAGGGTTACCTCTGCCCTGGAACATAAAAGGCTAAGGAAGGAACTCGAGTGGGTTTTAGTCAGTAAGAGTCTGACACTCCCTTCTGCTCCACCCAGAGCGGGAGGGGTCATTTGATGATTTCCCACCATCAAAAATCAAAACAAAAAAAAAATGGTACGGAATTCCATACATCATGAGAATTATCCTTTCCCAATCAACGTTGAACCTAATGCTGTAGCGATAAATTGGAAAAATCAATTAAAGAAATTTGACAGCTTGTAGTAGCTTGATGTGCTGGCTTCTGTACATACAAGGTGGCAGGAATATCGACGCGCAACCTGTTACCATGGATTCAGTACATCATTCTGAAACCCCTTATGATATGCTCGGAGTCTCTTTTAAGGATAAAATCAGGAATGAAATTATCCGGAAAAGAACCGGAGTTACCGACAGCTTGCAGACTAAGCAAACTGAAGTGGCAGTGGGCTGGACATGTTTATTGAAAGACCAATGGCCGGTGGAGCACACGAGTCTTGAAGTGGAGACCGCGTATTGGCAAGCGTAGTGCAGGACGCCCCCCAGCTACATGGGCAGACGACCTAAAGAAGGTGGCTGGGATAGACTGGATGCGGAAGGCGGAGGACAGGGTGTTGTGGCGCAGCCTGGGACTGGCCTATGTCCAGCAATGGACTGCATTAGGCTGAGTTGATTGATTGATCTGAAACCCCTTGATTTAAAAATTTTCCTTGGTTATTAAAAAAAAAATCAGGTGTGTGGAAGCAGTTCCACACACTTGATTTTTTTTTGATAACCTCTTTATATTGAAAGAAAGAAAGAAAATGCATTTATTTGCGGCAAACATGACGCATGAAAAAAGGACATAAACACACAAAAAAAACAAGTTGGGGGTAAATATGCGTCACATTCACGTAAATCGCCATCGCATATTGCTATTTCATAGAAAAGCAGAATACCAACGCGGTCAAAATGTATGGAACACTGTCCCCGACGAGCTACATTCGCGTCTACACCTGCCTTCTATGATTACCTAGTACTTGGTACATGTAGGTCGGTATCTTTATACTCCCCAGGCTAAGAAAACGCCGTGACGTGGAAACAGAGTTCACGCATCCGAGGATTAATTGCCTAACCTCATCAATTGATCTGTGCTGTCACCCAAAATGGTGTGTTTGGGTTGATGATACTAAGCCATTTCAAGTCATCTTTGAAACACAACAAGATTGTCGAAATAAAGAAAGAAAGGAAGAAAAAGTATTTATTGCAACTCGCACAGGAAGATCATTAAACTAAACACAAACATAAATAAAAATAAAACACCCAAATTATATAAAAAAAGTAGGTAAAAAAAAAATCAACAACAACCAGCAATCAACATCTTACGTAGCAATGAAACATGGCTGCCATAGCCTTTTGAGTGTTTTGATGCCTTCACTAATCTAAGGGGTCCGTGGCTAAATAATAACAGCCGCACGGGTCGATCGATCAGGTTAAGCTACGCTTGCCGCGGTTGGTCCGTGGATGGGTGACCATGATATTCACATACCAAGACCCTTGCGTGCCTCCGAAAGCACGTTAAGCCGTTGGTCCCGGCTGTCAGTCGTGGATCTTTGACAGTAGTTAGTGGGTCGTCAGTAGCCCGAAAGTCTGACAACCAGTCTTACCAAGGGGTATCGTATTACCCAGTAACTGGATTGTGGAGGTCATATAGGCAGTCGCTCCATGTAATATACTGGTATTCAGCTGCATCCGGTTAGACTCAAAGCTAACCTCAAAATAGTTGGGGAAAGGCAGATAATGAGATATCTGTGCCCATCCCATCTGCGTAGTTTCGCTAGCTAATTTAATTTGACCCCGTATAGGTCAGCAAATACATAAATGGACCTTTTCTTAATAATTTGAGAGTTTGACACTTACCTTTCGGAATTGATGACACTGGCCCACTCGGGATGACCATAGCAGGTAACGAAGGATTTTTCTGAAACAAAAGAGCAACTATTCAAAAATACAATTCTTATGAAGGCACTGACCTATATCATACAAGTACGCTGGACATCATACTATAAATGACAAAATGAAGACATTTGATTTTCGCCATTTTGGCGCTGATAACAACGTGAGCGTCCGTGGAACTAATATTCTTGGTAGTAAGTTTTACAAAATGCGCATACTCTCATGATAAAAATGTTCTAAATATCTCGTAGTAAACACAAAATACACAAAAAAGTCTTATTCCACAATTCAGACCTATGTAAATCATCTGAGACGTACCAAAACAACACGACGGCCATTTGCAACAGTGTGTCAAGTTTAGTTCCTGAGACGCTCGAGCGGGGCGCTTTGAATCGGCACAAAAAACTGACATTTCATAAGTATATTTACTACACGGGAAGTCTGTGGTTCAGCTGTTCACGGGGGACACTAGATGCCTTGCGCGTCCAATATGATAATGTTTTCAGGATGATGTTGAAACCTCCCCCGTTTCTGTAGTGCCTCGGGGATGTTTGCCAGATCGAGTACAGATGGTTTCCAGGCCATCGTCAGGAAAAAGGTGGCATCGCTTGTGAGGAGGATTCGGGGGAGTAGCAATAGCATCCTGAAAGTCGTGGCTGAGGACCCGGGAGCTCCTGTGCTGAGGCATCTCATGCGGCTTCATTGTCCGCATGAAGTGCCTCGTAAGTACATGACTCATTAATTTTAGGAAATATAATATGTTTAAATTAGTTATTAACCCTAGTGTTTTAAGCTGTAGTTTCTAAGGTGTGTACTAACAAAAAGTGGTTCCTATGTTGTTCCCAATAAAACAATTTATTATTATTATTAGTCCAGCCTACGTGTTTATTAGAAGTCACCGTATGAACCTTCATAATACCTATTAAGTAAATGAAAGTTACTTTTATGAAGCAGAAAAGATTATTTTCATCCGTGAATGTTGTGAAAGACTTTCACAACATCATGTATCAACCAAAGAGGTAGCAGAGCTGTAGTGTAGATCCATTTGGAATTAACCCTGTTATGTTTTTAATTTACATAGCGCATGTAAATGGTTAAATTGAAATAAATGCTTTGAGTTTAATTTTCTTACGTTTTTTTTTTTTTTCAAATATTTATTTTAAAAAAAAATAATCATAAAAAACAACAACTCAATAAGTTCATAATTATTACCCTATTAAATGACTATTTCATGATGTAAAGCTACATAAAGTTATAATAAAAAGTAAAAATAATGTAAAGTTACGGTCGCGAATAATATTTTAAACAACTCATATTTTTAACAATCACACTTCAGCGCATCTGGCACCCCCTAAAAACAAAAAAAATCACCCGGACGAAGTCGCGGACTGAAGCAAGTTACATATACACGTGCCTCGTTTCAAACATGGAGAGATTCACAATCAAATGAAAAAAGAAACAAATCTATTTAAAACAACATAGTTGTTTGAATAACTGAAGGAAAATGTATAACGAAAGAAAAATATACCCATTCCTGAATCAGAACCGGGATTACACAACAAACATCATTTTGTTATTTCAGTGTTATATTGAGTATCCTATCTCAGAGAAGAATTTGCGAAGGTATGGTTTAAAAAAATATTGGTAGCAGGTTCGTACTGTATAGCAAATAAAGTATTTCTTTGTTCGATTCATTAATAGGTAGAAATACAGATCCGCAGGAGAACCAAGGTGACCGACATAGCCCGAAGAATTGCCAAACTTAAGTGGCAGTGGGCAGGGTACATTACTCGCAGAACAGATGGCCGATGGGGCCGAAAGGTTCTGAAGTCTCAGGACCAAGGTAACCGAAATTGCCCGAAGAATTGCTGAACTTAAGTGCCAGTCGGCAGGGAACATTGCTCGCAGAACAGATGGCCGATGAGGCCGAAAGGTGAGTGGCAATCGCGTAGCGGAAGACGTAGCGTTAGAAGGCCTCCCACAAGATAAAATTGATTCTAGTCGCGCCTTCCAAAAGGTAGTTTTCGTATGGAGAAGAATGGCCAAGAAACTCCACCGTTACTCTTTTAAAATGTTTTACAATATTTTGCATACATTAATTATATATGTAATTGTATGTGAAGACGATGCACCTAAAAATAAAATTACTATACCACAATAGGTAAAAGAATTAAAATGGATAAATGAAACCATGACATATAAATTAACTATGTGATAGATACATGGTGCTCACATATTCACAAACATTCCAAAAGTACACGATTTTCATAAATAAATAAGGAGTAATAAGTCCGGGTGTGACTTTAAGTGATTAAAGTCTCTCAGCGAGCTATGGAACGAGCTATGTTTGGAGCCTCCAAGCATAGCTCTGAGTGATAGAAAGGAATGAAATGATCCGGCCAAAGTGGTCGACGTAGCTCACAGAGCAAGCTGAAGTGGCAATGGGCTAGCCATATTAGCCGTAGAACCGATGACTGTTGGGGTAGACGTCTTCTTGAGTCAAGACCGCGAATCGGCAAACGTAAGGTAGGACGCCCTCAGGCTAGGTGGAGCGACCATCTTCGCAGAGTGGCTGGTAGCAGCTGGATGAGAGTAGCCGAGAATCAAGCTAAATGGCGTGCAATTAGAGAGGCCTATGTCCAGCAGTGGACTGCTGTAGGCTGATGACAAATGGACCTCACTTGATCTGACCAAGATTGTGTTTGGACTTTAGAAGAGATCTCTGAGTTTGTTTCGGCCTTTCTTCTCAGAGTGGTCGGACCTCATCATACACTTGTGCACTATAATACATACTCGTATATCCTGCGTAGATGGGCAATCTTCGCTGAGATTGGCCGCCATAGCCGAAATTCGATCTAGAGGACTATAATGGACAATAAGTTTAGTCTTGCTAAGAAGCCCTTCCAACCAGCTTTACTAAATAAATGGTTCTAATTTTTTATAAGAAAACCATTATAATTAGATTTGATATTAAGTTCAGCTTTCGAACAGTCTTGTAAGACATGTAGCCTTTAGGGGGTGTGCGAGTCCATTGTCTTATGTCGTACGGCACGAAAATTTATTTCACTATCGTACAACAGCTAACGGGTCGATAGAACTTTAATGTACGCTTGCCGAGGACGGTCCGTGGTGTAACATCTATTATATATTGAGACCACTCCGTGCCTCGGAAAGCACGTTAAGCCGTTGGTCTCAGCTGTCGAAGATCTTTGACAGTTGTTTCGGGTAGTCAGTAGGTCGAAAGTCTGACAACCAGTCTCAGCAAGGGGTATCGTATTACCCAGTATCGGGGTTGTGGAGGACAGATAGGCAGTCGCTCCATGTAAAATACTGGTACTCAGCTGAACCCGGTTAGACTGGAAGCTGACCCCAACATAGTTGGGAACAGGAAAAGGCAGATGATTATGAGATAGCAGACGTAGGTATGACACACCTTCCATAGATCTGTGTGGTTCTTTCCTCAAATACCATTTCAGATAATAATCTACATGATCTGATCAAGACAATGCCTGGACTTTGAAAGAGACTGTGACCTCTGAGTTTGTTTCGGCCTTTCTTCTCAGAGTAGACAGATAGGAAACGACCTCATCCAGTTATTAAAATGTGATTGACGTGTAAAGGTGTTTGTACAAACCTACTTGCAGAAATAAACTCATTTACCAGATGGGCAATTCTCGTAATTTTAAGAACGTTCAGCCTGAAGGTCAATTCTCGTAATTTAAAACGTTCAAAATCTAGTCGCAGTCTCATCTCACCGAGAAACAAATGTCAAAAACTTGTCAAAATGTAGAGAAATTTGAGGTTTTTTTGACAGATTGAGACTGAGATCAGACTGTAAACGTTCTTAAGATTACGAGAATTGCCCGTCTGATCTGTCTCAATCTGTTAAAAATACCTCTAATTTCCCATCATTTTGACAAGTTTTTGATATTGATTGTCGCTGAGATGAGATTGCGACTAGATTTTGAAACGTTTCTAATTACGGGAATTGGTCTTCTGGTCTTATGTAGGTACGTACGTCATACCTACTTTACTCCAAAATATCTTAAATTCATAGATAGCCAACGCACAGCCTATAATGCTGGGTCTAGAAACATGAAATATTGCACAAGATTTCCTAAGGAAATATTTTTGAAAATGGGGGATAAAGAAAGAATGAAAGAAAGAAATAAATAAATAAAGAAAGAAAAAAGTTTATTTGGACACAGTTCGTGAAACACAAAATTAATAAATTAAAAAAAAGAAAAAAAAAAGTAAAAAAACAAAGAAAAAAAAAAAAAAAGTTCATGATTTTATCCTATGGGTAATTCAATCGGACACAGGCCTGCTGTCGCTGAAAACCAGCGCTGTGGCTCTGTCTTGCATAATGCTAATGGTCGCAGCATAATGCTGAGCGATAGCCGTTTTGCGTGGATGTGACGCATGTTGCCCCCAGTCATTTTTTATTTTTACAAGCTTTTATTTAACATGCAATGTATGTTTGTTCGGGTGGAATCTTGCGACTCAATTTTGAAGCAAATATCTTAAACCGTTTGAGCAGAAATTTTGTATACACGATCAATTTGGATGAAAATGCATGATTAACTGTGTGACGTCATTCTAAATCCAACATGGCCGCACACCCACGATGGCGGACTAATTATTTTTTACGCACTCCTGCAATATGGGTATCAAATGAAAGGGCTTGCTAAGAATAACTCGAAAAATAAAGTGACGTGACACTAAATCCAATATGGCGGACTAAGTTTTTAATGCTTGCCTACAATATGGGTATCAAATGAAAGGACTTACTGAGAATACGAATGCGAGTTTTAATAACTAAAAAGTAAAAAAAAATTAAAAGTAAAAACCTTTTTAAAAAAACAAGCTTTCATTTAAATACGCTAAAAAGAAAAACATAAACTTCTACCATCAAATTATAACTTCATTACACAATTTATATGATATAAAATCTTGTCGCAAGATTAACTTGTGTAGATAAACAAGCAAGTTAAATAACTTGATGTGATTGATTTTAACTATTAAAATTTTCAAACTAAGTAAATATACGAGTACTTACTACTTAAATCTCGCGACAAGCTTTTATATCATATAAATTGTGTAATGACGTTATAAGTTGATGGTAAAAGTTTTAAAGTAAACGTTTGTTTTTCTTTTTAGCGCATTTCAATAAAAGCTTGTTTTAAAAAGGTTTTTTACTTTTAATTTTTTTTGTGTTTTATGTTTTTTTTGCGTCATGTTTACCGCGAATAAACGTATTTTCTTTTCTTTCTTTCTTTACACACGGCTTGTTCTTGAATAAACGACTATCCGACATCACCCAAAATCGCGTGATAATGGACCCGAACTCCCTACCTTACGTTGCCCATCCAATACACTAATTAGGTACTGTGTTGCCTCGGGGCTACCTGCTCCCGAAGCCCTGTTCTATATACATATATTGTGGGCTATACTATGACTTATACCTGAAGTATGACGTCATACTGAAAAGTGATGAGATTTCAGTCAAGAATATGATAGAGGAGTCAACTGCAAGTCAGTGGTCACTGATTTGGTCATTGAACTACAAAAATCACCCGTACTGCTTACGAAATAAAGAAGTTGTCATTGTCAAATTGATAAATGATTTTATTTTGTATGTAGGTTTGTACAAACACTTTTACACGTCAATCATATTTTAAAACTAGATGAGGTCGACGTTTCGTATCTGACTAGTCTGAGAAGAAAGGCCGAAACAAACTCAGAGTTCACAGTCTCTTTTAAAGTCCAGACATAATCTTGGTCAGATCATATGAAGACCATGTAGATGGATCAATCACACAGATTGGGAGGACCTGTCCAGTCAGTGCACGCATTTGTCAGAAATCGTGCAGCTCAACTCAAAACTTAAGGAGCTCAACGATTCCACGGACAATAACGAAGAAAGAACTTAACACAACAATTGATAAGCATCTGACAGTTCATTTTGTTTATATGTATGTATGTATCTTTCTATGTATTTGAATTTATTCTCATATTTTATAGTCATTTCCTAGCTATATATCCCGTATGTTGCACCTCCCATGATTTGTCTCTGCATCACCCTAAGGTTGACTGGTAGGAAATGCCTCAGGCATTAAGTACGCCTTTTTACAGTATTTTTTTTAATTTGTGCATAAAGTTTTAATAAATAAATAAATAAGCAACTTGATGACTAAACTTCAAAAATCACCCTTACTGCTTACGATATAAAGGAGCTGTCATTGTCAAATTGATTAGAAACTTGATCACTAAACTTCGAAAACCACCCTTACTGCTACGATATAAAGGCGAACTCGTTGTCAAATTGATGAGCATATCCACCTATATCCCGTGGTTAAATAATAACAGACGCTCAGGTCGATTGATCGGGTTAAGCTACGCTTGCCGCGGTTGGTCTGTGGATGGGTGACCATCTTTACATACCGAGACCCCTCCGTGCCTTGGAAAGCACGTTAAGCCGTTGGTCCCGGCTGTCATTCGTGGATCTTTAACAGTCGTTAGGGGTCGTCAGAAGCCCGAAATTCTGACAACCAGTCTTACCACCCTTGGTAAGATTGTTTGTCAGAACTTCGGGGTAATACGATACCCCTGTATCGTATTACCCGATAACTGGGTACCCATCTCGGTACCCATCATCACGACTGTGGAGTTTCGCTAGCTAATTTAATTTGACCCTGCATACACCTCTGACTACCCCTTCGGTGGGCACAAGCAGGATGTTATGTTACTTTCAGCTATCAAATAACTAGTTTGGAAACCGCATCAGTGTCCGCTCGGGAATAAACTTGGGTCATTCGGTACGATTCTTGACCACGGAACTGTCAGGTTTATGGAGAGGATGACTGAAAATTACGTTTTACAGGGATAACATGAATTCAAACTCAAACCATTTACTACAAACTAACTACAGCCCGCGACTTCGTCCGCGTGAAATTTCATGAAAGAATGAAGAAATTACGTTTATTTTCGGCAAACGTCACATCCACGCAAAACGGCCTTAAGTTATTATTTTTGACCAAAATTTGCTAAACTTTTATTTTATTTGTAAGTATTTTATTATTTTTATATTTATTTCCGCCATACAACGTGGCAATGCTGCCAGCCTTTTGGGCACTGTTCCTGTTGACAGCGATGCGGACTAGTTTTTTGATGCCCTTATGATTCTTTTGCTTATTTTTTCACATGTACATAATATGTATTATTATTTAAAATGTTAGCTTATATAATGTAAATGAGTATTTTATATTATTAATATCCGACAATTTTTTTTTTTTTTTTTGACTTTGAGTTGTTTATTTTTTTTTTTGACATTGTGTATATTTTTATATTGTGATTTGTATTTATCTCGTTCTCGTGTTTCGTAACTTGTGATTGTAATATGGGAGGACCTGAAATAAATAGTTTTTTTATTTTTTATTTATAATGCTAAGACCCTATACGATATAGAGCCCCAGCGCTGGTTTTCAGCGACTGCAGGCGTTGACGTGATGACGTCAACCAGTGCAATTAGATATAAATAAAAAACAACGACCTTCTCGTTCCTCCGACCCATCAGATCGCATCGCATCACCAGCCCGCGCTACCACTTCGGTTTAGCTTATTGTTTTTAGGGTTCTAGCGTGATGGTAAATGACCTACAGCCTTCCTCAAGAATTGGGCCCTCAAATGCAAACAGAATTTTTCAAATCCGACTGGGTGTTTCAGAGATAACCAGCCAAATAAATTTTACCTCTTTACTCTTAACTCTACTTTAAAAGTGCCTCTAATTGGTTTAATTACACCGTTAAATTTTGATCGTTTTAATTCTTAAAAGGGGTCATTGTACACATCATTAGGAACAACTTTTACTACGGGACCAACCTTGAAATCGTGAAAAAAAAATCTGTTGATCCATACATTATGACGAGTTATGCGAACTTAGATCTATGGATCAACTGATTTTTTTTTCACGATTTCAGGGTTGGTCCCGTAGTAAAAGTTGTTCCTAATGATGTGTACAATGACCCCTTTTAAGAATTAAAACGATCAAAATTTAACGGTGTAATTAAACCAATTACAGGCACTTTTGAATTGTCTAGGGGCCGGTCAGTCAGAAAGATGAAGCTAATTGCCCAATCCAAAGCGTAGTAGGTACCTTTAATTTGTGTAAATTATTTTATCACCACACTGCCCTCAAACGGTGAAGGAAAACATCGTGAGGAAACCGGCATGTCCTAGAAACCAAAATTCGAAGATATGTGTCATCTACCAACCCGCACTGGGCCCGCGTGGTGGATTACGGCCCACTCCCTCTTAAAGAGAGGACTGTGTCCCAGCAGTGGGAATATTATAGACAGATTATGTAGGCCCTATTATAATAAAATCCTAGAAAATACTTTGAAATACATTATTATATATTACATATATTATTTAATATACAGGGTTATTTTTCAAAGACCAGCCAAATTTAAGGATGTGGTACAGACCATCAAACTGAACAACTTTCTCCATGGCACAAATAGCGTAATCGCGAAAATTTTATCAACTGTCCCATAGAAAACTTCAATACCTACTCGACCTAAATGTATGGGATGGCTGAATTTTTATTCGCGATTACGATGTTGGTCCCATGGAGAAAGTTGTTCAGTTTGATGGTCTGTACCACATCCTTAAATTTGGCTGGTCTTTGAAAAATAACCCTGTATACTACATAAAATATTAGGTACGCCTTTAGTTGGGTTGACAAAAAGTAACAAATATTACAACCACATAATATTTTTTTTTATCTACCCGTGTTTTACACACCCCGTGTTTATAATTGCTACTATGGAGAGCTTGTGGTGCTATCCCACAAACAATGGGGCACTTAATATCGTGTCCAGCGTGTCCTGCTGTCTGCACGTTGCAGGAACTGCAGGAAGAAGGAAAGAAAAAAAAAAAGAAAATACATTTATTTAGCACAGAATATAAGACACACAATACACCAGATACATACATCAGATAACAACAATTAAAAATCAAATAGAAAGTATAAGAAAATAGCAGGAAAGTGTGCCTCACGGCTGCACCAAAAAGGCCCAGTTCAGCAAAAATGTCAGACAACTAGTACCTGAGTCTGGAGCGCGGAAGTTACTGAAAGTGACAAACTCTTAGCCAAATTCTGGGCTGACTCTATTTAGATTTATAAACAAAACGCTAAGAAGACTATGGAGTAATTCTTTAAAACATTTACATGGAAATTGTGTTAAAAATCTGAATTTGTGTAGGTACCTAATAGGTATCGTCACTCGTGGAGTCCATGTTCTCTCATAACAATTAATTAGTCGCTACAACAAGGGGCGGGGAGCCGGTGACCCACCTAAGTACCTACTATTTCTTTTATCAAGATAGTAATTAGATTTCCGTGAAAACCGCTCATATGCTTATTACATTATTTGACATTCCAGCTTTATAATAGCATTTAAACTTGCTACAACACGTTTATTTTAATCAATCAATGAAGGCGTTGATTTATTTTACGCTATGCAGTTATTGAAAACTGCTAAATTTCAAACAGCGCCATCTCTTGTCATTTTCATTAAGCCGCCACGGAACGTCGCTCTACATTATTCCAATTCTGCAAACATGAAAGTAGGAATGGCCTCTTAGTGGTATTACACCTTACTAAGAGATGGCGCCACTAATACTAAAGTGGAAGGCACGGTAATTTTTTTTCATGAATAAAAAAAGTTTTGTTAATCATAAAATTATTATGAAAATTGACTTTACTTAACAAAGATGTGAAAATTATTTTGATATTTAATAAATAAAGTAATTCAAGATAGTTCCTTAAAAAAAAAGAGAAATTATTTAATTTCGGAGGGAGGGGGGGGGCGCAGTGCCTGAGTTTTACCACCGACATTTCATCGGTCTCAACTCCCATGTAATAAAGTTGTCAAAAAATAAAAGGCCCGTTTTGACATTGACAGTTCTAGTAGTTAATAGAGATCAAATTCGCAAAACACGTATTTGTTTGTATGAAACTGACAGGTGTCAAGAACGGATCCTCAAATGTCAAAACGGGCCTTTTATTTTTTGACAACTTTAGGAAGCGAGCCTGTTTTATTTTATCTTAAACATTTAAAATAAGTGAATCCAACAGTAGAAATTCTTTAGTTACATGATTACCTATAATTATGTACAATGTTTCTAATGGAATATACAAAATTAGCCTATGAAGTCCCTACTGCTGGGTCACACCTCTCGCCAAGAGGAGGCCTGTGTGACCGACCCCTCTTGTCGAGAGGCTCTCGGAAAGGGGGAGTACGCCATAATCCACCACGCGGGCTCAGTGCGGCTTTGTATGTCACATATGTCTTCGAATTTCTGGTTCTAGGTCATGCCAGTTTCCTCACGATGTCTTTCTTTACCGTTTTAAGAGCAGTGGTGATAAAATAATACTACAAAGTGTTTACTTTGCGCCTGCCTGTGGAATTGGGCCGGACACTTTTGCCGGATGTCGGACGATCAATTATGGGCCAAACTTACAACCCAGTGGGTTCCGCTTAATGGCAAACGACATCGCGGCAGGACCAGACGGAGATGGCGGGATGAGCCGGACTCCTTTGATAAAGATTGGTCCTTGGCAGCTCTGGACAGAGAGAGGTGGAAGAAGAATAGGGACGCCTTTGCCCAGTAGTGGGGCAAAAAAGCGCCTGCTTGGGTGGACCCCACGACGTACAACTCGAAAGTCAGGGCTATTACGACTGGGCCACCATCGTTGGAATATAATTAGGTAGGTCTTACGTAGCTTCCCTGCTTACGTCCTAACATGTAGTCGTAACTATACAGGGTGGCAGGGACATCGACGCGCAAACTGTCGACGGTTGGCGGTTGGCGCAGTGGTTAAGCGATTGACTGCTGCGCTACGTGTCGCGGGTTCGATTCCCGCACGGAACAAATATTTGTATGGCCTACAAGTGGTTGTTCCGGGTCTGGCTGTTTGTGTATGTGAGTTTAAATGTTTGTAAACGTACCCACGATACAGGAGGAATTCCTAGTGTGGGGGCAAGGTTTAAAAAAGCTAAAAAGGTTCGTGCCCTGACGCGAGCTTCGTCTTAACGTTTAACCCATCACTTTTTCGTCGGTTATGATAAAAAAAATCTTCTGTTTCATAGAAAAATGCAATATCTACGCGGTCAAAATGTATGGAACAGCAATTTTTTTTTTTTGATAACCGACGTAAAATTTCGTCGCTATGGGGTCTAAACTCATGTGCTGAATCCATGGTTACAGTTTGCGCGTCGATGTCCCTGCCACCCTGTATGAGTATTAGAAACTACAATAACGATTTCAAACGATTGTTTCCGGTTAGATAAGCAATGTTGTTGATTTTCAAACTCACAACAACTTCAGAGTTTGTTTCTGATGTGTGATAGTGGGTGGTGTGGACCTATACTAACAGAAACGGATTTAAAAAAAAAATTGAACCAGTATTTTCGAAATATTTTTCTAACATTTTGGTTAAGCGGTAAGTTTGTGTTGTTCTTTAATTTTACTTAATTTAAAAGCTAAAATTCTTAAAATTACACAACAATACACAAAAAAAAAATTAAACATTGTTTACAATTTATTATCATAATATTAGTTGAATTTAACATAATAATAGGCTAGTTTCCTAAAAAAATCGAATTAGTCCGTCAGTTAGATTATCAAAAAATATTGGACCCGTATTTTTTCTTTTGTCGATTATATAAAAATGATGAAGATATCGCCCGTTAAAGTTCGTGACATCGCGCCTTTTTTTTTTTTGAGGATGGGAAATCATCTAATGACCCCTCCCGCTCCGGGTGGAGCGGAAGGGAGTGTCAGACTCTTACTGACTAAAACCCACCTGTGTTCCTTCCTTAGCCCTTTATGTTCCAGGGCAGCGGTAACCCTTTCGGACGATCCCGCTACCCCGGCAGGCTTTGGCCCTATCGGGCCCCGTCAACTATGCTGACATCTCTTTGAGGCGCGCGTGGAACACATACGCGCCGTCCGGCACGGGCCTGGTCCTGATCGGACGGTGAGCTACCCATTGCTCTCCGCCCGCAGGCCCGATGACATCACGCCTTGCTTCACTTTTCAGCATGGCGTGAAGTCACGACCCCCCACTCCCAAATTATGACGCGCTTTATCTTTGTCATTTTTTGTTTGATTGACAAAAGAAAAAATACGTGTCTATTATTTTTCGATAATCTAACTGACGGACTAAATATAATAATTATTTTTTTACCCAGGAAACTACCCTATTCCGTCTGTATCTGTTGGTGACATTCAATTTGTTGTATGCGGTGGTCCTCAAATCAAGGAGTGCCCGTATCTTGTGGGCCTGAAATGTTATGTTTGAGTCCTGTGTAATAGGAGGTGAGTCCTTCCCATCAACTGGGCACAAATCCAGACGCCGGGCTGCAACAGGCTCTGCTCAGGAATCAAACCCAGAAATTCATATTTAGCCAGTACCGCTTGCGACCACAACTAGACCAATGAGACATGTTATGCCTACTTAGATAATAAAACGATCGCTAACAAGATGATAAATCATTTCATATTTGTAAGTAGGTTTGTACAGACGCCACACAAGGTTAAGCTACCCGAAACTGTCAAATTTTCCCAATCAACCTTGAACCTTAATAATAATAATAATTTCAGGGGCCCTTCAATCGGGCTCTTCAAGAGCCCGGTGTAGATTTCTCAGCGTCCGTATCCTGGCTGCGTTTCAGTGACCTCTTCGGGGAAACTGAAGGTTTTGTCTGTGCAATTATGGACGAAGTTATCTTGACGAATAACTACCGGAGACATATTATGAAGGACGGGACGGCTGACGTGTGTCGGGCATGCCACCGTCCGGGTGAGTCCATCAGACATATTATCTCTGGTTGTTCTCGTCTGGCTAACAGCGAGTACTTGCACAGGCATAACCAAGTAGCCAGGATTATTCACCAGCAACTTGCTTTGAAATATAAACTTGTTGACTCTGAGGTACCGTATTACAAGTATGTGCCCGACCCAGTTCTCAAAAATGACCATGTCACGTTGTACTGGGATCGGTCTATCATCACTGACAGGACTGTTGTCGCCAACAAACCTGATATAGTGGTGATAGATCGATTAGTGCGCCGCGCAATGATTCTTGATGTTACCATTCCACATGACGGGAACCTCGTGAAAGCTGAGAAAGATAAACAAATCAAATATCTTGACTTAGCACACGAGGTTGTTGACATGTGGAATGTGAGCTCGACTGTCATTGGGCCGATTGTCGTATCGGCCAATGGCCTGATGGCCGAAAGCCTCGATCAACATCTATCGAGGCTCTCGTTAGGCGGTTGGATCAAGGGCCTGATTCAGAAGGCAGTACTCCTCGATACGGCTCGCATTGTGAGGAGGTTTCTATCTCTGGAGCCCTAACCACCGGTAGCTTGGACCCTGCTCCCGACACCTGGGGATCACTATTTTTTTATATTTTTTAATGTTTATTTTTTTGTTTTTATACTAATATTTAAAAATATAATAAAATAAGACAATTAAATGAATATTAAATTTATAATAATTTATTTCTGATTGCTCCATATAAATTGTTAGTAACACGAAAATACTTGAGAGCTAATGTTAGTAAACAAAACAAATATTAATAAAACAGATTTTAGAACAATCCGACACCAGAACGCATGTATGCAATCCCACCGGTCCGTCAATACGCTCAAGATGCTGTTGGAACTAGCTCGCATGCGAGTTAGGGTCGAGGTGCAACGTTTACGCATAATTGTCGCAAAACTGTCGACGTTGGCCTCGGCAAACATGCCGGAGGCACTGCAATACCGCGGCAGCCCCATCAGCATCCTGAACGCATTGTTATACAGCACTCGCAGGTCACCGTATGCCCTCTGCAAATAGCCAACCCACAGGCTGCACGTGTAAAAGGATTGACAGTATGCCTTAAAAAGCGTTCCTTTACTTGTGTTGTACAGCGTGCAAACCAGCGAGCCAGCATATTACTTCGAACAGACAACGACTTGCTAATGCTTTAGCGATAAAGTCGTAAATCTATTAAAGTTTGACAGATTGTACTAGCTTAATGTGCTGGCGTCTGTACACTTTTACACGTCAATCACATTTGTTTAAAACTAGATGAGGTCGGCGTTTCCTATCTGACTACTCTGAGAAGAAAGGCCGAAACAAACTCAGAGGTCACAGTCTATTTTAAAGTCCAGACATAATCTTGGTCAGATCATATGAAGACCATGTAGATTAGTTATCATATATTATATTTACAGATATTTAGGTACAGACGCCAGCAGGTGAAGCTTCCCGAAACTGTCAAATTTTCCCAATCAACCTTTAACCTTAATGCTTTAGCGATAAATTTAAAAATCTATTAAAGAAATTTGTCAGATTGTAGTAGCTTGATGTGCAGGCGTTTGTACAATGATTACTTATCTATTTTATCATATTACAGAAGATCTCACCATTCAACGTTACGAACCGAATCAAGCAATCACCACACACGACCAGAAAATGTGGCACCAACTCTGGATACCCTTCCTAATCCCAACTCTAATAATAAAATCAAACTGTGATGACAATAACAAAACCGACACCGTCTTCGTACGCTATGGTGGTCATGCAGACGCAGAATACCAAGACCCGACAACAACAACAACCAAAGCAACTGAACTAACAACTACAACTGAAGTGACAACAACAACGAAGAAGATAGAAGAAGCAACAACAAATAAGTTCTATGAGGAAGCTACGGAGGATGTCGTGTTTGTGCCAAATAAGGCGCCACCGGTGATAAGAGATGAGGAAGAATATGATGGTCGTGGAATGAGGATTAAAGATATTATGATGACGAAGACTGTTAATGATGCTATGAATAAGGATTTTCATGTTGAGAAGGCTGCTTGTAAGTTTTTTGATGTTATTAGCGTAGGTTGAGGTATTGGTATTGTTAAAGGGGATAGAGTAGCAAGGGAATAAAAAATCATAATATTGCATAAATATGTGCATCTCTGCCAAATATGAACCGAATTATTTTTTTAGTCGTAGAAGGATTCTTTACCTATATGTGTAATTTCGTCATGGCCGGCTACCTAAGTGACTGTCCGTCTGTCGCTCTGTCCGTCTGTCACAACCTTATTAGATTTTCTTAATTAAAAAGAGCAGGGGTGGCACAAGATATCGGCCCCGTTTTACGAGTTGTAGGTCGTGAGTTCGAACCCAGACAGGCACTTCATTTCGAGTAATTAATTTCACCGCCACTGTTTTCAAAACGGTGGTGATAATAAACAAATTCAAGAAATTAAACAAATGCCAACAATTGTTTACACAATACATTTAACAAATCATTTCCTGATACATTTATAAGTGCAACAACTACTTACAGGCTAAAACAACATGCACCATTAATGGCTTTACTTATTTCAAAGTCAAAAAGGATATTTACAATTATAGTTATTCAACATGTGACATCCACCAACTCACACTGTGCCCGCGTGGTGAATTATGGTCCACTCCCTCTCTCAGAGAGGAGGCCTATGTCCCAGCAGTGGGAACATTATAGGCTGGTTATGCATTGCTTACTAAAAGCGGTTAAAATTTAGTCGCAATCTCATCTCAACGAAAATCAATGTCAAAAGTTAGGTCTAAGGGTTCTATCTATGTTCTATGTTACGGGTTTGGTTTCCGCACTTAGTCCTTCAAGTGGACCATTGTGCGTGGCCCATGGCGGCCGTCGGTGGTTTTTCCAACCAGCCCACCTCCCTCCAGAATCTTATTAAGTCTCCTGGTCTGTTGAGAACATCTGTGTAAGATCTGGGTGTTCCGAGGGTTTCCGACCCAATCTGGGTGACGCCTGTGCAATCAAAGAGCACATGCGCGTCGGTCTCATCAGCCTCCATGCAAGCCCTGCACAGGGGGCTGTCCGTTATGCCTATCGTGTGGAAGTGTTTGTTTAGTGAGCAGTGTCCCGTGATGGTCCCCGCAATCAGGCACAGGCCTTTCCTGTCCAGGCGTAGTAATATTTTCGTAAGCTTGCCATCTAATGATGGCATGGCTTCCTTGGACTGCCTGCAGCCCGGTGACGAGGACCACCAGTTCTCTGCTTGTGTGTGGGTGTGTTTCTGTAGCCACCTGCGTAATTGATTGAAGGGGATGGGCACGACTGGTTCCGGTCCATAGACTGACGTGCTGGATGCCCTTCTGGCCAGCTCGTCAGCCGCGTCGTTACCTAGTGATCCACTGTGTCCTTTTATCCATTGTAGTGTCACTGTTTTGCTGTTCGATACAGTTACCTGTTCAAGCGCCTTGTGACATTCCAGGTCTAAGGGTTTAGGTTCAAATGTAGGTCTCCCAACTCGGAATGGAACGCGATCCCTACATGATCGCATTCCATTCCAGTCTAACTGGATGCATCTGAATCTCAGTATTTGACATGGAGCGACTGCCTATCTGACCTCCACAAACCAATTACTGGGGAACACGATACTATTGTAAATTTGGCGCTGTTTCACACACGATAGCGCACTTAATAGCATGTCCTGCGTGTCCTGTCAGCGGCATATTACAGGAACTGATAGATGCTAATGATGGCGCCAAACACGTTGCCGAATTCTGGGCCGAATCCTTTAATATTGCTATCGACACGTTAAATATGAAGAAGTAGATTCGTAAGACCAGCTTAACCATCATCATCTGCCTTGCCTTTTCCCAACTATGCTGGGGTCTGCTTCCAGTGTAACCGGATGCAGCTAAATACCAGTATTTTACATGGAGCGACTGCCTATCTGACCTCCACAACCCAGTTACTGGGGAACGATACCACTCGGTAAGACTGATTGTCAGACTTTCCGGCTACTGACGACCCGTAACGACTGTCAAAGATCCACGAATGACAGCCGAGACCAACGGCTTAACGGGCTTTCCGAGGCATGGAGGGGTTTTGGTATGTGAAAATGGTCACCCATCCACGGATCAACCGCGGCAAGCGTAGCTTAACCTGATCGATCGACCCGTGCGGCTGTTATTACTGAGCCACAAGTCCTTCCAACTTAAACAAAGATTGTTAATATATTTTCAGATGCACCCAACGAAGACATAGTCTTTATATCAGGTAAAAACCACGATGTTGAAAAGGCTGAACCGGAAGACAATACAAGAAGAAGGAATGACAACAGTAATTATAAAAATTACTATGACGAAAATGAACAGGAAGAAATAGAAGAAGAAATAATTAAGATTCCTAAACTAAACTGCAATAGTTTGGACTGTGATAACACTCTTAGTTCTGTTTGTGGAGCAAAATTGATTAATAATGAGTTGAGATACAGATTGTTTTTGAATGACTGTTATTTTAGGAAAGTCAACTGTGGATTTAAGTATGAAATTAATAGTAAGTATTGGTCACTTATAACATGGGATGCAAACATAACTAAACCAAAATGTGGTTGTAGATACTATAACACCCGCAAGAGTAAACTTGAGACTTCGCTCTGATGACGTAAGGCGGCGATGGCGAGAGCGGGGTCCGGAAGGGCCGCTCGGGTCTCAAGTTAAGTCTTGCGGGTTGTCATAGGTCAAATTAAATTAGCTGGTGAAACTGGGCAGACGCGATAGTTGTCGACATCGAACCACGATAAAAAAAAATGGTTTGGTGATAAGTGGTGTTGCGAATTGAGAAAATATGTCTTTTTTTTTTTGTTTTATTGTGTTAAGATATCCATACCCATCGTTTATGAAGTTTTCATTTGGTAATTTAATTTGAACCTGCGTACCCTGCCTAAGTGCCTTCTTCTTTGGGGAATAGGTACAGGCGTCTCCGTTGTTTTATGTATTGGTCCTTATGATTTATTAATTCTCTTTCTTTCCATATTTTACTATTGCTTAGTACATCAACATTAATCTTAACTTTTTTTATCATCATCATCTTTTATATTTACACAATTAATTCTTGGTTTAAAATTGCTGACAACGCTAAATCTCTCTTTTCTAGTATTCCATGAATTTACTTTTCTACTTCTTTGAGTTGTTTCAACCAAGTCAGCCTTTCACAGTCCACTGCCGGACATAGGCCTCTCCCAGACTGCGCCACAACCAGTTCAGCCTTCCACATGCAGTCGGTCCCAGCCACCTTCTTAAATAAATTGGGATATGGTCAGAACGGGTTCCTGCGGCTTTAACAAGGTCGTCGGTCCACCATGTGGGAGGTCTTCCAACGCTACATCTTCCGGTACGCGGTCGCCACTCCAGAAACTTTCGGCCCCATCGGCCATCTGTTCTGCGAGCAATGTGCCCTGCCCACTGTCACTGAAGTTTGGCAACTCTCGGGCTATGTCGGTTACCTTGGTTCTCCTGCGGATCTTTTCATTTCTGAGCGCAGGAACCCGTTGGATGCGAGAAGCATGGAGCCGGTCTAAGTGGAGGTGCTTGGGGGAGGCCCATGTCCAGCAGTGGACGTCTTTCGGCTGAAATGATGATGGGCAGAAGGATTATGATGATATGATTTTTGTTATATAGGCCTTAAAAATACTGGGCGAAAAAAGGGTGTAGTTTCCTACCCCTTTGGGGAGTACAAACGTGTTGGTATGTTTTGGTACATGATTATTTATTACTTATCTTTATTTTCTTTAAACATCTTTTTTTCCATCACCAAGCAAGTGTTGTGAATTTGTAATGCGTATGCCTTCTCTATAAGAGAAAAGGCTTTAGCCCTGAAATGGGACTGGAACAGGCTGGTATTATTGTTATTTAAAAGAAATATTGTAACTCCACAAAGTGCTATACTGCTAAGCCTAGGTTTAACAAATTTTAGTTTTTAACATAATAATTAGGGCCGGAAGACAAAAACGTTTTGACTTTTCAAAAATCTGGCTCGAAGAACCATTTTCCCGGGAATAAATCATTCCCTGGAAAATGGTCCTTCGAGCCGGATTTTTGTTTCTAAAAAGAATTTATATTTAACTTATTACCTAATTCATAATTTCAATTTATAAATAAATATATGAATATTTTTATACAGGATACAAGCAAGTTGAATTGGACAAATGCAAGAAGATTGGAGCCCATTTAGACAGACCTTTCTCCTTTAAACCAAAACCACATATTTATAAGCAAGAACTTAATCTAGAGTCTGATGGTAGAAGGAGTTCATCTTCTAGAAGGTGAGGATCATCATACTCATCATCCTTTACAGTATTTCATCTCACGAAGCGTCGCGCGCTTTTCTTGTGGTTACCAAGTGTACAAACACGCTGTGAATCAGATGAAGCTCTCGGTACCGTCCGAGATACGGGTGAACTCGGAAGTGTGTCTTCGTGTGTGTGTGTGTGCAGTGTGAGAGGGGGTGTGTGGGGGTGTGTGTGTATGTGTGTGTATTATGTGCTGACGCTACTCGTGTCACGCACGCATTCACAGCGTGTTTTTACACTTGATTACCAGAAGTAAAACACGTGTCGCTTCGTGACATAAAAATACTGCACCTTCTTTTCCCTACTACATTTATATTGGAGTCGACTTCAATGAAATGAATTGCACACAGATAATATTATGAATTGTCAGTTTGTGACCATTTTACGATTTTTAATATGATTCATATTATTATCCTATTATGATTCTGCCAAAATGGCCTTTTTAGGCCCCATGATCTCTACGACCCAGTTACTGGATGACACGGTACTCCTTGGTCGATTCCTAGATCGAGCAGTATTATTGGATTGTTCCATCTGGAATTCCTCAGTAGCAGTCCGGACTCAGGATTGTGCCAGTTTTTTTTTTTTTTTTTAATAAAACTTTGCCCCAAACTAGAAATTTCTCCTGTATCGTGGGTGCGTTTACAAACATTTAAACTCACATACACAAACAGCCAGACCCGGAACAACTACTTGTAGGTCATACAAATAATTGTTCCGTGCGGGAATCAAACCCGCGACACGCAGCGCAGCAGTCAATCGCTTAACCACTGCGCCAACCGTGCCGTCAAATGATGTTAATGGCAATAGGCTCGCCCCGATAACGTGGGACTTAAACATAACTGGCGAAACTTGGTTGCATTATACCTCTACCTACCGGTTCGTAGAATACAGTCGTGATGTTATAACCGGAGTTCCCACTTGTTCTACTAAACAGGTCTATGGTAGTGTAGCGGTATCTACAAACAACGCGTCATACTGACGTCGCGCCAAAATCCTGCATCTCGCAAGCAGAGTTTACCGCGGCCCGACATGAATTATTGGGCAGTTGCCCGCCAGACACAACACCCGTCTGGTCGGAGGATCCTCCCTTATCCATGGACGATGAGTGAACTTTACACCCTATTCCTCATACCTGTATAGTAGAACTAATGAGATTTTTTTTATCTTAAATATTATTGGACACATTAATAAAATACTGTTAATTAAATTATACATTGTTTATGAAAAAAACATTATGGTGACATAGAATATTTAAGTTTATTTTAAACCTAATGTGAGGCAAAACTAGTATAATTATGTGGTGATACATTTCTTAGAGTAGATCTACTTGGAAGTCAAAATTTCACAAGTTTGATATGCCACGCGAAGAGCATTTTCTGCTGTGAGAATAAATTTGAAGATCTGGAACACCAGTTGTGGAACTCCAAAGCCCAGCGACACTATAACATATATAGGAATGACGTCTTAGCAAAAGTTGTTTAGTTTGATGGGCATTTCCTGTTGACTTACAAAAATGAAAGATCTGGAACGTCTTGAATCGTCTCGCGCATCACGCTGTTTTCCCGTCCCCGGGCTCTTAGAATTCGACATCAGACGTTTCAGAACTTCGATTTTGACGACCCCGTTGTCGCTGGCATAAGCAACAGGATCCGCGTACGAAGTCGCGGGCAGAAGCTAGTTCGGGAATAAATCAAAACGTAGTACTGGTGAGAACTAAATCCAAATTAGTTCTACCGTACAACTGTGGAATAGAACAAGTGAGAATAAAGACGCCCATTAGTTAGTAGCGGTATTTACAACGCCACATGCGAACGCGTCTTACTGACGTCACGCAAATCCTGCATCTCGCAAGCAGAGTTTACCGCGCAATTAGCATATACAGGGTGACAGGGACATCGACGCGTAAACTGTAACCATGGATTCAGCACATGAGTTTAGACCCCATAGCGTCGAAATGTCCCTGCCACCCTGTATACAAACTTCCCAACATCAATCGTTGGGCAGTTGTCCGCCAGACACAACACCCATCTGGTCGGAGGATCCTCCCTTTTGTATGGAGGATGAGTGAAATTTACACCCTGTTCCTCATGCCTCTAAAAGTTCTACTATTTTGTAACACCTAATATCGTAGGACTGTGGAGAAAAAAATCTCATTAGTTCTACCATAGAACTGTTTAGTAAAACAAGTGTAACAAACGGCTATAACTACTATTGGTCTTCTGTTTCAGGTCAATGACAAAGAACTACAACGGGGAGTTCTGCTCGCACCCCTGCCCAGTGACCTGCCCAGAGGACTATGATCCTCAATGTGCCATATCAGGCACTGGGCAACGACGAGTTTTTGTCAATCATTGCAAATTGGATCTTAATTCATGCTCTTATAGTGTTGGTAAGTATTTCAACCTTCTTGCTAAAAACTGCCGGTTTCCTCACGATGATTTCCTTTACAGCTTTGAGAGCAGTGGTGATGAAATTAAAAACACAAAGTGGAGTGCCAGCTTGGGTTCGAACTCACGACCTACAACACCAAAAACATTCTTAAAAACAGTCATAAAAAAAAAATTCGAAGACATATGACATCCATTAACACGCACTGGGCCCGCGTGGTGGATTACCGCTCGCTTCCTTTCACAGAGCGGAGGCCTGTGTCCCAGCAGTGCGAACGTTAGGCTATAAACTTTGCTTGCGCGATGCAAGATTTTGCGTGACGTTAGTATGATGCGTATTTGGCATGTGGTGATAGATGCACAAAATTACTTATCACAATATTTTGTTTTTTTTTCAGTGTGGCACAAACGACCTCTCTCTGAATGCGTCGGAGGTAAGAAAGCTGACATGAGACAAAACAGAGGATTCATAGGATGGATGCAACGAGTTGGGATTGTAGACAGAACAGGACGATTAGTTTTAGAATAAAAATAATTGAAACATACATTTTTATCGTCTTTAAGGTGGATGCTCCAAGGTAGCCCGCGAAATTCAAATTTTCTTACGTTTTTTTTGCAATTTTTTGGTCAGTACTAAGTTGTATGTTGATTAATATATGATTCGCAGCCGTAACAAATATGTATTTACAGAATTATAATCATAAGAATCAGTAATACAACTTGTTAAGTTAGCATAATCCTAGAATATCAAGATTTCATGAAATCGTCATTCAGTAGGATTACTTGATCTTAGAGAGTTGTGTTGATGACTTTAATGATTATAATTCTGTAAATACATATTTGTTACGGCCGCGAATCATATTTTAATCAACGTACAACTTTGTACTGACCAGCAAATTGCAAAAAACGTAAGAAAATTTGAATTTCGCGGGCTACCTTGGAGCATCCACCTTTTTTTTTTTTTTTTTTTTCTGGGTGGGAAGTCATCAAATGACTCCTCCCGCTCTGGGCGGAGCAGAAGGGAGTGTCAGACTTTTACTGACTAAAACCCACCCGTGTTCCTTCAGTTGCCTGTGCCAGGGGCCACGGTATCTCTTTCGAACAACCCGCAGCCCCGGCGGCATCGGCCCTAACGGACCCCGTCAGTTCGTGCTGACAGCTCTTTGAGGCGCGCGTGGAACACGACGCGCCGTCGACCCGGGCCTGGTCCTTACCGGGCGGCGAGCTGCCCATAGCTCGCCGCCCGCAAGCCCGCGCCTACGGGGGTCGGCTGTTGGCTCCCGTCCAGGGCGTCTCCTGCGGCGGCTAGGAGCGCGAGGGTGCAGCGATTGCCTCTCCCTCGCACGCTCCGCCTCCTCCTTCGCGAGCATAACTGCTTCGCAGAAGGAGGTGACGGCCTCCCATTCACTCTCGCTCCGGACCATGGCCTGTATGAGGGCCGGACGCGAGAGGTCGCCGCCGCCGATCGCCGCCAAGAGGACACGGCGGGGTCCCGCCCAAGCCGGGCAGACCTCCACCGTATGCTCCACCGTGTCCTCCGGGCGATCCCCACAGTGGTGACACCCTGGCGTTTCCTCCCGCTTTATCCTGAACAGGAACCTCCCGAATTGGAGCATCCACCTTAAACAGTATTTTTCTTCTTCTTCATCTAGCCCAAAGACGTAACTTCAAATAGCGCCATCTAGCGAGAAGAAATCGAACTACGTATGAGCTGCCAACCAGAGGGGCAACTCTCGTAATTTTAATGAACGTTCACAGTCTGATCTCAGTCTCAATCTGTCAAAAAATACAGCCCATTGTGTCACCCTTTGTAAAATTTTATATATTATATTTATGTTCTGTAATATTTTGTAAGGTGTACCTACAATAAAGAGTATTCTATTCTATTCTAATTTCCCTATATTTTGACAAGTTTTTGACATTTGTTTGTCGCCGAGATGAGACTGCGACTAGATTTTGAACGTTTTAAATTACGAGAATTGGCCTTCAGAACAAAAATCAGTAAACTGCCTTTACGTTCTCTGTGATAGATACGCTTATAAACGGAAAAAACTGTTTTGCACTGTATTCTGTAAATAATAATTGAAAAACTCGCTTGCAATCCTACTATACTCGTATAATATTATAAACGTGAAAGTTTGTATGGATGGATGGATATTTGTTACTCTTTCACGCAAAAACTGCTGAACAGATTTGGATGAAATTTGTCACGCAGATGGTTTATAACCAGGATTAACATATAGGATACTTTTTATCCCGATATTCCCACGCGGAATTTTTGCGGGTGAAACCGCGTGGCGCAGCTAATTATGTATTAATAAATGCAGTAATTTGTTTCTGGACTTATTTACCTCAGACACTTTAGAACGAGTTGGATAATGGCGCCGATTCCCTTGTTCACAAACTAAACTAAATTTAAGTTCAGTGCATCTTCTACTTCATTAAGAAAAGGACAGAATATAAACATTAGTTTAGTCCTGTCAAATTATTCAGCGCCTGACGTAAATTGACGTATTTTTAGTCATAATCACGTCTAAGATGTCTATGGAGTATCTTAATTTGACGGGACTAAACTAATATTTATCTTCTGTCCTTTTCTTAATGAAGTAGAAAGAAAAAGATGCACTGAACTTAAATTAAGTTTAGTTTGTGAACAAGGGAATCGGCGCCAGTAATGCAAAAAAAATATTGTGCAAAGATTTCTCGGCGAAAGCAATAGTTTGTAATAAAATTGGCCTGTGTATAACATACGGTACAGAAACGTAGACCCTCATCGGTTTAAAGAAATTTATTTCTCATAAGAACATACAGTCCGCTTATAATGAAATACAAAGTAATAAACATAAATACAGTGACAATACCCTCCAGAGTATTAGCAGTTATAATGCACTTAAATATTTCTTCAGCTTATATTTAAACATATTTACGTTATCACACTCTTTAATGTCGTCCGGTAATGCATTGAACAGATGTACTCCTTCAAATAATATAGTCTTTCTACCGTAATTAGTGCGTACGCTGATGACTTCAAGTTTGTTTTTATATCTATTTCTCAGGTTATGTGACATTGTTTTTTTCTTTAGTTGTATGTTAGTTTGTATTGAGTTAGAAGTTATGTTTTTAATAAGAATGCAGGTGTAATAAATGTATAGCTGTCTAATATTTAATAATTTAGTTTTTTCGTATACGGTCTTTGTTGGAGTAAGATAATTATAATGGAACAAGGTTTTAATTATTTTATTCTGAACTCTTTGAAGTGAATTTAAATTAGTGACTGCTGCGGAACCCCATATCTGAACTAAATATTCTAAATGCGATTTGACTAACGAGTTATAAATTAAAGTGCGTACTTTACTTGGAATGCAGTTTGCTACTTTCCGTAACGCTCCCAATAATGATGTTAATTTACTTCTGAGATGGTCAATGTGTAATTTCCAGGTTAGTTTATCGTCTACCCTCAATCCAAGATATTTTTCGTTAGTTGATCGTTTTATTATTTCATTATTTATTTTAAGAGGCGAGAAGTCTGGTATACGTTTATTTTTAGTGGTAAAAATCATGAATGAGGTTTTTGATGTGTTTATTGTAAGAAGGTTGTACTTTAACCACTCGTTTAATAAATCAAGGTCATGTTGAGCATCTTTTATAATGTTATGAATTGATTTGTCAAAGTAAAAGAGACAGGTGTCGTCTGCATATAGTGTTAGGTGTCCTATTAACCCTATTTTATTAATATTGTTTATATAAATTAGAAAAAGTAATGGACTGATTATTGAACCTTGAGGGCAGCCGTATGAGATAGTTTGAACCGAGCTAGTGTGATCATTTCCTATTTTAACAACTTGACGCCTGTTTTCTAAATACGTCTTGAACATTTTATGTGCTGTACCTGTAATACCCATGTTATCTAGCTTTTGGAGCAGTTTTTGATGACTGACAGTATCGAACGCTTTTTTTAAATCAATGAATATTCCTAAGGCATAGCTCTTTTGATCTATATGAGTCTTAATTTTGGTAACTAGATCCGTTGCCGCCGAAAGAGTACTTGATTTCGAGCGGAAGCCATATTGTTCATTTATTTAAAAAAAATTATTTGTCAAATAGTTATTTAGGCGACTATATAATACGCGTTCGAATATTTTGGACATAACAGGTAAGACTGACACCGCTCTATAGTTACTTGGGTCAGTCCTCTTCCCAGATTTGTAAATAGGACTGACCCTAGCCACCTTGAGAGTGTCGGGAAAAGTTCCATGTTGCAAACAGGCATTTATACAGTTGGTCAGATGCTCAACGATTATATTTTTCAAACATTTTATTGCCTTAGTACTAATACCATCCAGACCAGTGCTAGTGTTACTATCGAGGTCGTCTATGATTCTAATTATTTCCTCTGAGGTGCACGGCTTTAGTTCGTTTAGTGTTATGTCATGTGTATAGTTGTGATCGTACATCAATGTGTTGCCCGTATTTGTGTGATATGTGTCTGGTATTTGTTTTGCTAAGTCTGCGCCTATAGATGAGAAGAAAGAATTAAACAAGTCACATATTGAGTTACCTTCTGTTAGAAGTCCAGCGTTTGACATAAGTTTGGGAGGAGGGGCACTGTCTTTAATTTTATTTAAACCTAAGTTATTAATCAGGTCCCACATTTTTTTTGGTTGACTACTGCAGCTTTGAAATAACTCATAGTAATAGCTCGTCTTATGCGTGTTCATTAACATCTTCACATTTAGTTGTTCTTTCTGGTACTTTTTTCGCAAATCGTCATTATCTGGGTTTAATTTGGTTTGCTGCCATAAACTATTTCGTGAATTGATTGCGTTTATAATGTTCTGATTAATCCAGTCTTGTTGGGGGGGGTTTAGAATTTTAACCTTATCTTTTTTGTTATTTTCTATCTGTTCTGAAATAAATGTCTCTAGTTGATTATAGTCGTGGTCATCATTGCTGTATTTTACTTCTAGTGTGTTGTTGTACAAATTCTCATCAGTTGGGCTGGTCCACAAAAAGGTCGCTCAGCGTGCTATGGAGCAGGCTATACTCGGAGATTTCTTGAAGTATACAGTCAGAAACGAAGTAATCCGGAAAAGAACCGGAGTTACCGACATAGGTTGCGGAGTAAGCAAACTGAAGTGGCAGTGGGCTGGCTATGTTTGTCGTCGAAGGACTGATGGCTGGAGCTGGAGCGGAGACTGCGGATCGGCAAGCGTAGTGTGGGGCGCCCCCCAGCTAGATGGACAGACCACCTCAAATGGGTGGCTGGGACAGACTGGACGCGGAAGGTGGAGGACAGGGTGTTGTGGCGCAGCCTGGGAGAGGCCTATGTCCAGCAGTGGACTGCGATAGGCTGAGTTGATTGATATGTCCAGCAGTGGACGTTGTTCGGCTGAAATGGTCATGATGCTGATTTAATTTCGGAAGTCGGTGTCGATGGGTTCGCGTTTTCGTTGTTTGCCACCGACTTCCGAAATTAAAGTTATTTTTCACTTTGTAGTGTCTTTTTGGAAGTCGGTTGTTTATTTTTGGCAAAAAAGTTTTTATTTTTACAAGCTTTTATTTAACTTGCGATGTATGTATGTATGTATGTTCGGGTGGACTCTTGCAACTCAATTTTGAACCAGATATCTTCAACCGATTGAGCTGAAATTTTGCATGCATGTGTAAATCGGATGACAATGCAAAATTATTATGACAAGGAGCTGATCTGATGATGGAACTGGAAGGTGGCCATAGGAACTCGGTAGTTAAACGACACAACCCCATCGAGTTTGGACTCGTTTGATCCGTCTTGACGAGAACTTTGGTGCTAGATGGTATCCAGGGTCTGATGATGGAGCTGGAAGATGGCCATAGGAACTCGGTAATTAAACGACATAACCCCTTCGAGTTTGGGCTCGTTTGATTCGTCTTTACGAGCACTTTGGTGCTAGATGGTAACCAGGGACTAAAGATGAACAGGTAGCTTAAGTGCAGTAAACGCATATAACGGAAAAACACTGCTACGCGCTACGAACTACGCCGTAGTCAATCTCGCATCAAAAATACTAAAAAGTTAAAAATTAAATAAAAAATAAGAAAAACTTTTTAAAAACAAGCTTTTATTACTTATTAATAAAACTGACTAAAAAATTAAAAATAATCTAAGCCTGATAAGAAATAAATAAAAGCGTGTAACATTTTGATGGAACATTAAAGAACATTTAGAACACAATGTAACACGCTTTTATTTATTTCTTATCAGGTTTAAAAATTTTTTAAACTTTTAAGTCCTTTTTATTAATAAGTAATAAAAGCTTGTTTTTAATTAATTATTTTTTTTTCTTTTAATTTTTCTCTTTTAAGTTGTATTATTTACCAGTAATTTTAGTTTAAAAACCAAACTACTGAGCCGTTTTTGGTGAAATTATGGGACCAATCAGAAAGTATAGCTATCCTTACAAATAATAAAAGAATTTTGCAAATTGGCTTATAAATAACGGAGGTCTGAAGGTAACAAACATTTTTAAAAAAATACAGTCAAATCGAGAACCTCCTCCTTTTTTGAAGTCGGTTAAAAATAGAGAACGTCCTCGTACTGTACGTAGATACACGAATATTCTAAAAATTCTAACGTGCCATTTTCCGTAGTCCAAAACACTTTTAGTCTTCCATTAGAAGCTGGCCGCTGCCAAAAATTGATAGCGACTTTGTCTAGCCAGACTTAAGTGTTGGTGTTCGGTAGCACTATAAAATAGGTTCAATTTGGTTGTGGTAAAATATTTTAGAGAGAATTACATTATTTAGTTCTCCGAGTGCGAGTAAAACTGCGGCAAAAGCCAACACATAAAATGAACTGAACCAGATAGCACTATGTGCGATTTATTCTGTAATTAATGGCAAAAATCTTGTGGCTTTTAGCAGTACCTACCTAATTCAAAAACGGAAATAATACAATTTAAACCGCGATTGTAAACTGTAGGGAAGATTTTTTAACTCTGTAGGGTTCAGCACGACTTAAAATGAAGCCTTTGTGAATTCTCTTTAACATAAATTTAGTTTTTTTTTTACAAATTGCAAGAGATTGATGTTTGTTATACTCTTTCAAACCAAAACTACTCAACGGATTTGGATGAAATTTGGCACACAGATAGTTTATAACCAGGATTAACACATAGAATACTTTTTATCTATTATACCCACAGGATTGAACCTTATGCGGGTGAAACCGTGGGGCGCAGCTAGTAAAAAATAAATGACTTTTGGTTTTGGCACAGAGGCTGTCAACATTTTTCAAAGTACGGAACCCTCGCGAAGATACCTCGGTTTTGGCTTTTTCTCAACCCCAAGTTCTTAATGAATGTGAATATTCATTAGTCCAATGAATGATTCATGAATCAAGACAATTGTCCTATTATCTTTTTAGTATCTTTTTGTAGGAAAAGATTTTAGAAGAAGTTTTAAATATTCATTCAGAATGAATTTAGAAAATGTTGACAGATGTTTTGGTTCTCGTGAAATAATTATAATAATTAAAGATGGTCGGTACCTGCGGAAACTGGATAAGTATTAGTAAATTCATATATAATTTGTAGGTTTAAAGAAAAATATGGAAACCATAATAATATATATGCCGAGAAAGATAAACAAATCAAGTAACTTGACTTGGCTCGGGAGGTTGTCGACGCGTGGCACTCAGCTTCATTGTGCCAATAGTTCTGACAGCCAATAGGCTAAAAGCCAAGAGCGTCGACCAACACCTGAGGAGACTCTCATTGGGCAGCTGGATCAAGGGCTTGATGCAGAAAGCGGTACTTTTGGACACGGCTCGCATTGTCAGGAAGTTCCTCTCTCTGGAGCCCTGATCGCCGGTAGCTTGGACCCTGTTCCCGATACCGGTGGGCTACTATTTTTTATATTTTTCAATGGTTTTTTTTAATCTTTTTGTTTTTTTTTTAAATTTAATTTATATGTACTTAGTTGAAATAAATATTATCATAATTTAATTAATAAGATCATCATCTGCCTAACCTGTTCCCAACTATGTTGAGGTCGGCTTCCAGTCTAACCGGATGCAGCTGAATACCAGTATTTTACATGGAACGACTGCCTGTCTGACCTCCACAACCCCGTTACTGGGTCGTGGAGTCTGACAACCAGTCTTACCAAAGGGTATCGTATTATACTCCTTGGTAAGACTGGTTGTCAGACTTTCGGGCTTCTGCACCTCTACCATGAGTTGTTATCGAAAACTTACTCGCTAGCGTTAAACTCGGTTGCGTATTAAAGTGGATCGAATAAATGTTGCTTGCACCATGAATTTTACGGAGTCTTACGCAGGCGCTAAGGTAAATTCTATAGATCGTGTCATCTTAAGTTTGGTTTCTTTCTTTCTCAGTAATAAGAAGAGAGAACGGCATAATTATGTGCTCAAAATGTAGTGCTATCGCCTATGCTAAAAATGTTAGGACAGTCAATAATCCGATTAAATAGAAAGATTGGCGGTTAGTACTACATAAGGTAATTTAGTGGTTGTTGAAGTTTTATTCCTTATATGTCACTGTTGTGTCATCGAGTAACACTAGACTATCAAATAGATTACATTAGGTTCCTTACCTATCGAAACCTATAGTGCTCATGGTACGAATTTTAATTCTTTCTGTGACCGCTAGGGGTGCTGTACAGTATTTCATATACACTGGTGGACAATAAAATTAGGGCACCTACCAAACCGGTTGTCGTGACTGTGTTTCATAATAAAGACTTTTTTAATATATTTTTTTAGCTCGTCCCATAAATGTGCTATGGGATTAAGGTCTGGACTTCGTGCTGGCCAGTCCAGAACCTGTATTCCCACTTCTCGCAAGTAATCTCTACCGCACATTGCAGTGTGGGGGCGTGCATTATCGTGCATTAATTTAAATATCTTGGCCGATAAATGCCGAGTATGGCGCTACATGCTCTTCAAGAATGTCAGTGATGTACGAATCAGCAGTCCTAGTTCCTCTATCTACGATAACCAGCTCTGTTCGGGCTTAAGCTTATACCTCCCCAGAACAAAACTGAACCATGTCCAAAGCTTACCCTTTCAGATATGACACATTGTGTATATCGTTCTCCCGGTCTACGATAAACTCTTTTGCGACCATCAGCACCATATGGACATATACGGGACTC
Source organism: Apamea epomidion (assembly GCA_947507525.1). Classification (NCBI taxonomy): domain Eukaryota; kingdom Metazoa; phylum Arthropoda; class Insecta; order Lepidoptera; family Noctuidae; genus Apamea; species Apamea epomidion. The sequence goes on from OX382255.1 coordinate 1,776,922, forward strand.
ATCAGAAAAGAGTACTTGCCCCCATTGTGCCAAAGGCCAGTCATGGTGTTCACGAGCAAAATTTAACCTCAATATACCCTCTACTAAGATTGCAAATGAACAAACGTATTATTTAATTTTTAAACAGACCGTAATGTACGAATAAATCATAAAAATAGGACTGGCCTAATTTTATTGTCCACTAGTGTTAGCGATGCGCGATGGCAAGAGGTTTTATTCGATTGTTTCGATTGTTCGAATATCTCGATGGTTCTCGATTGTTTCGACTTGGACTCGAGTCCGACTCGGTCTGTTTAAGCTGATAGTACGACTGGCGCATGGTGCGTTCATTCGAGAGTTTTTCGTCGATGGTTTAGTTTCGCGAGTTCTTGACTTGCGTTGTGATTGCGAATCCACACAAATTTTTTCAACAAGAGAAATCGAAAATAATCAGTACCGCGATGGGAATAAAATGTAAGTAGTTAACTTACGTACGAATAATTAGATAGAAGGAATCGTGAAAATAAATAAAACATATTATATCGAGGGTTCTTATTTAATCTGTTTTTTTATTCGAACAGTCGAAAACTAGCGGTCGTTTCCATTGACTCGAAACAATTGAAAAACATCTTGATTGTTTTGTAGAACGGCGAGTCGATGGTTGACTCGATGGTTTATTTTAACGACGCCGATTCTTTCGATTGTTAAAACATCTCGGAATCGCCCATCACTAACGAGTGTATACCATTTACGGAGACGCTAGTTAGTTTTGGGTGTGCAAACTCATGGTAGAGCTACTGTCGGCCCGGAACGACTTTCCGAGGCACGGAGGGGTCTTGGTATATGAAGATGGTCACCCATCCACGGACCAACCGCGCCAAGCATAGCTTAACCTGATCGATCGACCCGTGCGGCGTTTATTTATCTAATTAATTAAATAAGTAAAGGAAAAAAATAAACGAAATATAATATATACCTAATTAATTTTATCCAACCTAGCTTCGGAACGAAGCTATAAATACGCCCAATTCTATGTCATTTAAATATAAATGTAGTCCTACTAAGAATGTACCTATAAAATGATGTCCGTCTATTTGTGCGCCCGATCTCATAAACTGCTTGATGAAAATTGATGTGACAATCACTTTGATGGCTGAACACCGGATGGCGATAAATTAAAGATTACACGTTTTATTAGTAACAGATGATGTTATTATCAGAAAGACATGACATTACATCACGCCATTCCACAATGGGATAGGCAGAAGTTTATAATCCTACTAATATTATAAACGTGAAAGTTTGTGAGGATGGATGGATGGATGATTGTTACTCTTTCACGCAAAAACAACCGAACGGATTTGGATGAAATTTGGCACACATACAGTTTATAACCAGTATTTAAAAATAGGATATTTACTGATAGAAAAATGTTATTATACTGTTGACGAATTTCTAACTGACTTAACAATTTGATGTGACTTTTTAAATTTATTGTGATTTTTTATGTACCCACTTATATTACTTTTTATGACATTTCGTATTTTTTTATAACTTCTCAAAACCTAATTTAATTTTATATTACTAATTATGTTGTAATTAAATTGAGTACGATTGTTATTTTAAACAATCGTTATGTTAAAATATTTGTATGCTGTAATGGCAAAACATGGCAACAACTTATAGAGTGAACTCATGGTATGTTAAAAAGCGGGACCTATCATTGGAAAATTTGTTAAAATTCCAAAGCTATCTACAATGCCTTTCATTTTCCGAAATGTATAAGACAGAAAATGTAAATGAAGCATATAACATATTTATGCAGCAGTTTGGTTTGTTATATAATCTTTGTTTCCCTTTTTTTATGACTCCTCCCGCTCTGGGTGGAGCAGAAGGGAGTGTCAGACTTTTACTGACTAAAACCCACCCGTGTTCCTTCAGTTGTCTGTGCCAGGGGCCACGGTATCTTTTTCGAACAACCCGCAGCCCCGGCGGCATCGGCCCTAGCGGACCCCGTCAGTTCGTGCTGACAGCTCTTTGAGGCGCGCGTGGACCACGTCGCGCCGTCGACCCGGGCCTGGTCTTTACCGGGCGGCGAGCTGCCCATAGCTCGCCGCCCGCAGGCCCGCGCCTACGGTGGCCGGGAGTCGGCTGTTGTCTCCCGTCCAGGGCGTCTCCTGCGGCGGCTAGGCGCGCGAGGGTGCAGCGATTGCCTCTCCCTCACGCGCTCCGCCTCCTCCTTCGCGAGCATTACTGCTTCGCAGAATGAGGTGACGGCCTTCCATTCACTCTCGCTCCGTACCATGGCCTGTATGAGGGCCGGACACGAGAGGTCGCCGCCGCCGATCGCTGCCACGAGGACACGGCGGGGCCCCGCCCAAGCCGGGCAGACCTCCACCGTATGCTCCACCGTGTCCTCCGGGCGATCCCCACAGTGGTGACACCCTGGCGTTTCCTCCCGCTTTATCCTGAACAGGAACCTCCCGAAACAACCGTGTCCGGTGAGGACCTGCGTCAGGCGGAAGGTGAGGGCGCCGTGGCGCCTCTCTAGCCACTCCTCAAAGAGGGGACTTATCGCCGCAATTGTGGCGTGCCCAGCGCTGGGTTGCGACAATCGCACTCTCCATGCCGCTATGAGATCCCGCCGGAGCTCTGTCCGCTGTGCCGTGATTTCTCGCGGCAGCGGAGCAAAGCCCCGGCGTTTTGCCTCCTCTCGCCACCCCCATATGTGGGCGAGGACTTTAGCCTCCAGATCCCATGGCGGCAATCCGGCAAGGAATCTTTGTTTCCCTTACAAGTGAATCACAATAACGCCATTAAAAAAACCTAAATGGATTTCTAAGGGAATACGATTATGTAGTAGGAAACAGCGTCAACTTCTATGGGAACACAGACTTCATCCATCGCATGAAAGCAAATGTAAATTTAAAAATTACTCCCAGCGATTTAAAAAAATAGTGAAATTAACTCAAAAAGCACAAAATAACTTTTTTATCAACACTTCACTTAATAAATCGAAGGCATCCTGGCAAGTAATCAACAATAAAATATGTACTAAAGAACCCATTTCTCAGATAAAAATAAACAATACAATTATTAGTAACCCAAAGGACATTGCAGACGCATTCAATAATTATTTCATTAATCTAGTTAAAAACTCATCCAAAGCCTCAGTCGACACAAGTAGTTTACGCGAAAACCCTAATACAATGTTTATGACTCCAGTTATACCGCAAGACGTAGTCAGGGTAATAAGGACGCTAAAAAATAAAAATAGCGTCGGATATGACGAAATAGCAACTAAAGTTATAAAGTTTGTATCAAATAATATAAGCATACATATTTGTCATGTTATTAACTTAGCCATCAGCACCGGTGTATTTCCGGACGCTTTAAAAACTGTCATAGTTAAACCGCTACATAAAAAGAATTGCAAAGAGGATATAGCTAACTATAGGCCGATAGCATTGATTCCTGTGTTTTCCAAAGTTAGAGAAAAGGTTATCTATGAATTAATTAACAAATTTTTGACAAAATATGACATCCTATGTAGTGAACAAGCAGGTTTCAGAAAGAATAAAAGCATTAATGCAGCACTGTATGACTTATTACACGAAGTTATGATAAACATTGATAAAAAGATCCCTATCTGTGCTATTTTTAGACATGACTAGGGCTTTTGATTGTGTCAATCATAATATTTTAATAAGCAAACTAAATAAATACGGTATAAGGGGTAATGTGTTAAATCTCCTAAAATCTTACCTTAGTAACCGCACACAGTATACCGAGATATTCAGAATTTGTCTTACGACAAAATGTGAAAAGAAATATCAGTCTGAGGGTAAAATAGTCAAATTTGGTGTACCACAGGGTAGTGTATTAGGTCCTCCAATATTTTTGCTGTATATAAATGATTTGCCTCAACAAATTCGACATCCTATGGTTCTATTTGCCGATGACAGCACAGCGCTTATAAAATGTAATGATATTAGTGATTATGAAGAGGACATCGACAATAGTATTAGAAATATAATTGATTGGCTTGATAAAAATAATTTGGTAATAAATTTAGTAAAGACGAATATAATGCATTTTCACCAACGTACAATTCCACTAAACGTTAACGTAAACTATAACGGACAGACGATTCAAAAAACGAAGGTCGCGAAATTTCTAGGAATCCTTATAGACGATCAATTAACATGGAAACCACAAGCAGAAGAGGTCTGTAAAAAATTGAGTACGGCTGTGTATGTCCTATTTAATTTGAAAAAAAAAGTTGACACTAGGACGGCTTTAGTTGCATACCATGGCTTAGTCGCATCGGTCTTGAGGTTTGGGATAATTTTCTGGGGTAGTTGTACTTTAAGAGATACCATATTTAAAGCTCAAAAACGCTGTATAAGAGCCATGTGCGGTATAAAACCAAGAGATAGCTGTGAACCCTACTTTAAGTCGTTAAAAATTCTTACCTTTCCGTCATTGTATATTTTAGAAATGGCAACAACATAAAGCTATTTGCGAAGGTCTCAGACACCAAGAAAGGTCCCGTTAGAAGTCAATACAAAAATATTTTAACTGTCAGCAGCTATAAAACTGCACTACTTAGAAAAAGTGTTCTTTGCATGGGTCCAATTATATTTAATAAACTACCGGACAACATAAAAATGACACCCTTCAACAATTTAAAAACAAACTCAAGGCATATTTGACTAGCGGGATCGTCCGAAAGGGTTACCGCTGCCCTGGTACATAAAGGGCTAAGGAAGGAACACGGGTGGGTTTTAGTCAGTAAGAGTCTGACACTCCCTTCTGGCTCCACCCAGAGCGGGAGGAGTCACTTGATGATTTCCCAACCTCAAAAAAAAAAAAATATATATATATATATATATTAATTATTTTATTAGTTTACCTTAATAATGCATTGAAGTCTAAAATTTAATTTTGAAATTATTATATTAATTATTTTATTAGTGACATTAGTGTTCCTTACTATTTAAATTTGAAACCTAATTTGTTAAATTTTTGCATGCTAATACTCGGGCAGAATGTGTACGGGCCAATATATGTATATATATTTATTACCAACTTTTTGTTAAACACCTACATTCTATGCGAATAAATGATTTGATTTGATTTGATTTGATTTGATGGCGACCTATATAAATATGTATTGCAAGAACCCAATGTACCTATGTTTGACAAATAAAATTCTGATTCTGATTCTGATCATTTTTATTCGTCAATTTTTTCGGATATTCCCACGGGATCGAAACTTATGCGGGTGAAACCGGGGGCGCTGCTTGTAATAATATATAATAACAAGCTTTGTGCCTAATGGAATTTTACATCTGCAAAAATGACAGACTTCGATACAAACATTCATTCCATATTTATCCCTTTTAGGGGATGCTTAGATGGAACTCTTGTACTTGAAAAGTTTGGTTTTACCCCCACTCGAAGAGAAGAGGCCTGTGTCCCAGGAGTTAGAACATTATATAGGCTGATTTTAGCTTTTTTTACTACAACCCAGTCACTGGGTAACACCAGATACCCTTTGATAAGACTGGTTTTCAGACTTAACATTAGTCTCACACAGACAATTCACATTAGATTGACATCACTATTAGATCAGCCATATGACAACACTAGCTGCGACCCGCCGTTTTACCCGCATAAGTTTTGATCCCGTGGGTATATCGGGATAAAAAGTATCCTATGTGTCAATCCTGGTTATAAACTGTATGTGTGCCAAATTTCATCCAAATCCGTTCGGTTGTTTTTGCGTGAAAGAGTAACAAACATCCATCCATCCACCCTTACAAACTTTCGCGTTTATAATATTAGTAGAATAATATTGTCTTGTCATCAGAACTACACAGCAGTGCGATTCTGTTACCATCTCACCGCGAAAACTTAGGTGAAGTGAGCGTGGAGTGAGCTGTCATTCCAACTAATGCTAGGGATTGACACTATTGACAGCTCACTCTAAGCTCACTTCACCTAACTTTTCACGGTGAGATTTTTACAAAATCGATGGGCTGGTATCGTGTTACCCAGTAACTGAGGTCAGATAGGCAGTCGCTCCATGTAAAATACTGGTATTCAGCTGCATCCGGTTAGACTGGAAGCTGACCACAACATAGTTGGGAAAAGGCTAGGCAAATTATATACATTTTACCAAAAAACTGTTTTCACTGGACTAATATTTTAAACTCAGTCTTTTAACTAATTCCACTTAAAACCATAAATATAAAGCGCTAGGGAAATTCGCGAAATCTCTAGGATTAAGGGGAAGCTCAAATTACACGCAGATTACATTTTAATGTGTTTGTTAAGGCGAAGGCTTTCGTGTCTGCGACAAACTAAATATATTTTCATTGATATGTGAATTAAAGGTAAAAAATATATATCCATACTTTTCAAAACTATAAAAACCTTATGCATTAAAAGATCAACTTTACCTACAGTATGATATTCTGAAGGAGAATACATAATCTATTTAAACAAAAATGAATCCTTATTTCCCTTGGTTACGTCATAACTTGAGAACGACTTTACCGATTTCATCCATCTTTTTTTTACAAGTTTCTAATACTTTGTAGAAGGTTCTTACGGAAAAAAATTTAAGAAAGTTGTTTCACACGGACGAACTCGCGGGCGGAAGCTAGTAATCAGCCTATAAATGTTCTCATTGCTGAGACACAGGCTTCTGCTCTGTGAGAGAGAGTGGCACTGTAATCCACCACGCGGGCCGAGTGCGGGTTCCTAGCTGTTGAACCATGTCTTCAATGTTTTTGGTTCTAGCATATGCCGGTTTCCTCGCGATGTTTTCCTTCACCGTTTTGAGAACAGTGGTGATAAATTATTTACACAAAGTAAAGCGCTTACCTGAGTTGCCACGACCTGCAACTCGTAGGTCGTGACCTTTACCAAATTCAAATTCATTTATTCATTTTGTGAACATAGGGTATAATTATACAGATGTTATACAAAAAATTAATTTATTCATTTTGTGAACATAGGGTATAATTATACAGATGTTATACAAAAAATAATTTATTCATTTTGTGAACATAGGGTATAATTATACAGATGTTATACAAAAAATTAATTTATTCATTTTGTGAACATAGGGTATAATTATACAGATGTTATACAAAAAATGTTGATCCATGCTATGTCCCGCCAAAAGGCATACCGAATGTCTGGTAAGCGAATGTCAATTAACAAAATAAAAATAAATTCAATAGTAGATGTAAAGTAGATGTCACAATTTCTTGCAATAGTTAATATTATGTCAATAAATTAAGACTAAAAATAAATAAAATAAAAATTAGTCACAATTTCATAGACATTAATAAATGCAATAAAAATGTCAATAATCAATTAATAACATTATCTTATGAAAGCAACATTTTCATCATTACCTAAACCTCTCAATATGCAGTTCATGGGGCATTGCCAAAAAAAAGGCTTCCAGTCTAACCGGATCATCCAGTTGCAGTTCCGGCTCATTCCATTTAAATTTGTTAAAAATATTCATATTATATTTGTTAAAAATAATTATTTCATATGAAGCCGCTCCCGACTGCATTCCCCTTAAGCCAAAGTTAATTAGAAACAACGGCTTAATAGCGGACCCCAGGTTCGACGCTCGGGTGAGGTAACTTTACTGTTATGGGAAGGTCCAGTCTTAATGGTGTGATGTTTAGAGGAGTTTATGGGACGTTGATCGGGGTTCGAGTTTCGGTTGAGGCAAAATTTGAAAAAGGAATACTTGCAGAACTTTTTATAAGTTTTTGGTCACATAATCTAACTATTGTTCTGATCACTTTTGGAAACGAGACCTCTGCAAGCTCTGCCAGGATCGCGGATTGTTTGAAAGAGTTACCGTGGCCCCAGGCACAGGAAACTGAAGGAACACGGGTGGGTTTAGTCAGTAAAAGTCTAACATATCCTCTCGAGTGCGGGAGAAGCTATTTGATGATATTACACCAACAAAAAAATAAAAAAAGACCTCTGTAAGCTCAAAAATAGAAAGAATAATGAAGTGCAGTGAAATGATTTGAATGGAGAAATCATTAAAAAATAAATATAACTTAACATTTACTGATGGCGATGCCGATCTGGGACGCCTACCGCGAGGGCTGGTTCGACGTGGCGCGGGAAAAGAGTTCCTGGAAGGATTTGTGGGAGGCTTTTGCCCAGCGGTGGGACAGCAAAGGTTAGCAAAAAAATATATATTTAAAAAAAAATAGTTTCACCCGAATAAGTTTCGATCCCGCGGGAATATCGTAATAAAAGTATCCTATATGTTAATCCTGGTTATAAACCATCTGTTCGCCAAATTTCATCCAAATCCGTTCAGCAGTTTTTGCGTGAAAGAGTAACAAACGCCATCCATCCATCCAGCCATACAAAGTTTCACGTTTATAATATTATTACATAGTAGGAAGAAGGATAGGATTTTACATCTTCATACTTTTGCATGTCAGCTTAATCTCTTCTAAACTTTAATCTTTAGTTTTGTCTCGTCCCTTATACCAATCACTTTTTAACCAACTCGCGGAGGTTGCATGTTAGCACCAAATATAATTTATAGTCTCTACAATACCCACACCCATATTCCACAAGTTATGTTTAAGTCCCAAATAATAGGAGGCGAGCCTAAGCCTATAATGTTCCCACTGCTGGGACACAGCCCTCCCCTCTTTGAGAGTGAGTGGGCCATAATCCACCACGCGGGCCCAGTGCGGGTTGGTAGATGCCACATGGTTTCCATCTTAACATTCCACCTTAACATAAAAACATTGATATAAAACTTTATATCAATGTTTTTGGCGGTTCAAACACATGCCATGCCACGAATTAAGTATTTTAAAATTGACTTTTATACCTTTTTGGAAAGCTTACAGAATAGGCAAGTTGTTTTAGTTATTTGTACGATTAATGTCATAGAAATTTTTGTGACGAGACATCATTTTTGAAGCGTACAATGAAAATATTCTTAAGATATTATTCTTATATCGCTCATTATTTTAATTATTTTGTTAAATTAAGTAGTTTTAATTATGTCCATTAATTGCTTAATTAAAGTGCCAGCCACAACATCTTTTTTAATGTACCCATTCAAATAAATGTACTTTTTTTTTATTTGGAATTCAATGTCAAATTTTGGATAAATATCGAAAAACCCTTAAAATTCAAATATCTCGAAAACTATTGAATTTCGGCCATACAAAGTCAAAGTCAAAGTCAAAGTCAAATCATTTATTTCAAATAGGCACATAAAAGGCACTTTTGAACGTCAAAAATAAAATTAAAATAAAATTGATTCTAGGCGCCCCTTCCAAAAGGTAGTTTTCGTATGGAGAAGAATGGGCAAGAAGCCCCACCGTTACTCTTTTAAAATGTTTTACAATATTTTGCATACATTATTTATATAATTATATGTGAAGACGATGCACCTAAAAATTAAATTACTATACCACAATAGGTAAAAGAATTAAAATGGATAAATGAAACCATGACATATAGATTAACTATGTGATAGATACATGGTGCTCACATATTCACAAACATTCCAAAAGTAGACGATTTTCATAAATAAATAAGGAGTAATAAGTCCGGGTGTGACCCCAAGTAATTACAGAATGTAAATCAATGTCAAAGAAAAAAAAAGAATAAATTATACAATTACATTAGCAACCAGTTTGATTTTGTCTAGACTCTAGAGATTGTCCTATGGAGCAGGACCAGCATGTTTCCAAGCATTCTTATCTTGGATATAATCCTCTAATTTGTAATATCCTTGCTTACAAAGTGTAATTTTAATATAAGTTTTAAATTTTCTTTCATTTAATTGCAATATTTCACAAGGTATTTTGTTGTAACATTTAACACAGTACCCCATAAAAGATGTATGTACTTTAGATAATCTGAAAAAAGGTTGATCTAATTTATCTTTATTTCTAGTATTAAAATTATGTCTATCACTTATTTTAGTAACAAGATGTTGATTTTTTCTTTCTTATTAGGGGGGTTATATTCTATACATATGGGGGGTTCATTTTGTTGCATTTTGGCCCCCTTATCAGCCCCTGACGGATATACGTCGAATTACCAGTAACCCTGTATGTATTTTTGACATTTATATTCTTTTATATGTTTAAATAAATGATAAAGTTAATGTATATGGACATGAGTGATAGTATTAATGAGTTATTGTGTATTTTGGCATGAGTAATATTAATTGATAATAATGTATTTTGACATAAGTAGTGATATTAATGATAAAATGAATTTTAAATGACTACTAGATATTGTACACCCTATGGGTATGTTACAGCGATCGATGTATTATCACGGTAAGAACTGCTTTTCCACCTTACCTGTAGCAAACAATAAATGAATTTGAATTTCAAACTTTTGGTTCTAAAACATGCCGGTTTCCTTCCACGTTTTGCAGTGGTGAAGAAATTACTCAAAGTAAAGCACCGGGGTTAAACCTACGACCTAAGACTCGTTAGTCGGGGCCGTATCCTTACCAGTGAGCCACCACCGCTCCCTACCTCCTGTTGGAAGTGTAGTTAGGTGAAATTATGAAGAACAGCAGTGCCATTCTGTAACCATTTCAGCGTGAAAACTTAGGTGAAGTGAGCGTGGAGTGAGCTGTCATTCCAACTAATGCTAGGGATTGGCACTATTGGCAGCTCACTCTAAGCTCACTTCACCTAACTTTTAACGGTGAGATTTTTACAAAATTGATCGGCAGTTTCTTTTAAGACTTTTGATATTGAGGAACGATAGTTTATCTTAACATACCAAGACCCCTCCGTGCCTCGGAAAGCACGTTAAGCCGTTGGTCTCCGGCTGTCATTTGTAGATTTTTCACAGTCGTTACGGGTCGTCAGAAGCCCGAAAATCTGACAACCAGTCTTACCAAGGGTTATCGTATTACCCAGTAATTGGGTTGTGGAGGTCAGATAGGCAATCGCTCCATGTAAAGTACTGGTATTCAGCTACATCCGGTTTGACTGGAAGCTGACCCCAACATAGTTGGGGAAAGGCAGGGCAGATGATGATGATGAGTTTATCATAAATAAAAAATCCAAACAGACAGACAGACACACAAAATAAAACAGTATCTTGTACTAAATACGTCCTAAATTCAATTGGACAAGATTTATGGGATTCTATTCCTATATGAAACGCCAGACATCTGACATACTGTGTTGTGGGATGACGAACTTTAACAAAACGTATAAAATCACGCATGTCTTATCCGAAAGGTTAGACGAAGTTGTTGGGGGGTGTCAAATCTCAAATCGCTTATTGCAATCCATAATGTACAATTACAGGTGGGTAATAAAAGGAAAATAATAGAAACAATTATGGACCCAGTCGGGCACAGCAAATTTTTAAATTAGTACAGAGAGGAAGAGCGTTTAGAGGTATGAGGAACTGGGTGTACAGTTCAATCATCCTCCATAGAAAAGGGAGGACCCTCCGACCAGACGGGTGTTGTGTCTGGCGGGCATCTGCCCAACGACTGATGTCGGGAAGTTTGTATGTATGCTAATTGCGCGGTAAACTCTGCTTGCGAGATGCAGGATTTGCGTGACGTCAGTATGACGCGTTGTTTGCATGTGGCGTTGTAGATACCGCTACAAGCGCTTTATTAAGCTCTTAATAAAGTTAGAATAATTTTATATCCTATTACCTATGTATTTATATTTCCATTCATTCACTTATTCTATTAATATTTTGTATGCAGGTCTATCTATTCATATATTATTAATTTTAATTATATTATTATTTCACCAGTGATTTTCTTTCAAGCCCCATGATAAAAGGAGCAAGCAAACGTATTGCCATCAAACTGAAAAGCCAATACCACTATGCCAAATCAAGGAATCAATCGTCAGACTCCTGGGTTTGATTCCCAGGTCATTCAGTAGTCACTAGTTTAACGTTTGGTGAGATAAATAAAAATTGTTGGCCGTTCTTAACACCTGTGCGTCTCACTTATAATATTAATGACATAAGAATCAATGCAATGAAATCGTTTTATCTTGTTGTGTCTACTAAAAGACTTATTATTATGTTATTGAAAAGGAAGCAAGCCGACAGTCCACCTGATGGTATATACCAGAGACATCGCAGATGCGTTCTCATCCCAGAGACAATGTTAATACACCGTTAAATTTTGATCGTTTTAATCCTTAAAAGGGGTCATTGTACTCATCATTATGAACAACTTTAACTAAATCGTGAAAAAAAAATCAGTTGATCCATACATTATGCGAACATAAATCTATGAATCAACTGATTTTTTTTTTCAAAATTTAACGATTTTTAAAACGATCAAAATTTAACGTTGTATTATTATCTCATGTGCTTATAACTACACCGGCACACATGTCCTTTAAACCGGAACATAGCAACGCTTGGCGACAGAATATAATATGTGTGGTAGACTTCCCCGGACGATCTGAGTCACAAAGAGATCTCTTTTTGAAGCAGTTCGTCCGGGAAAGTACGGATCTGATACAGTAAATTGGGACTTAAAAGTGAGTGTAGTAGCTCTACTACACTCGCTTTTACCAGTAAGTCCCCTTCACTGTCTTCAAAAAGAGGAGGGACATAATTCGTAGAAAAGATTTTCAAACAAAAAAACAACCGACTTTAAAAAAAGCACGACAAAATGTAAACTAACTTCAAAAATCGGTGGTAAAAAAAAACCAAGGAAACCGACTTCCAAAACTAAAGCAGAACCTACCTATCTTTTTTTGGAGGACGCTTTTTTTTTTCTTTTTTGTGAGTAAAATATTTTAGTACGTGAAGAACGTTCCAAGTAAACCCTCGTCAAAAACTCTGTATGCTAATAATATATCTGTCATTGGTAATCACTCTTCAGTTGGCACAGTTTCAACTCCATCGCTATTTATTGACGATAAATACTTAGCTATCGTCACGCACTAGATAGGTGGGTAAGCAGTGTTGTAAATAACTTTAGTATTAGAAAAAGTGACTGCCTCGTTGGTTTCTAATGTCTGATAAGCATGGGTTCGATTCCCAGGTTGGTCAAAGTGGCTTTACACTGATATTTCTCAGTAGTTAAGCCGGAGTCAGTGTATTGTGCCCGGTTAGTGGGCGCGGCCTGGCTAATACGCGGGGTATTAGATTACGGTGTCAAAGAGAGTAGGCCAGTGTCCCAGCAGTGGGAAGCTTAAACTCAAAGAATTTATTTCAAATAAACGAATTACACGCACTTTTGAATTGTCAAGAGGTCGGTCAGTCAGAAAGATGAAGCTAGTTGCCTATTCCAAAGCGTAGTAGGTACCTATGGAGAAGAACGGGCAAGAAACTCCTCGGACACTCTTTTAACCTGGTGAAGGTCACAGGATTCCGCTGTGCCTAACCTGACGGGGACACGTGACGCTGGGAGGCGTGCGTGTTTATATTTAACAAAATTAATCAATTGGTAAAGGCACTGCACGCACGACACGAAGGCACGACACTGGTGGAGGTACTGGCTGACGGGCACGACGCGACTTTATTAGAACAATTTCTATGAAAACTTCATGGAAATTGATCTTCCAGAATCGTGTCGCATCGTCGCGTCGCGTCTGTCTGCTCGAGTCCGAATTCGATATTAAAAATTCACACGACCAAAGTCGAGTAAATATGTACCTACTATCTCCTCAAACGTCCACATCACACTTTCAAACAACACAACTCTGCCTTTCATCCTCCACAGTCAGTTAAAACTGACATCTCCAAATTTAGAGCAACGAGTGATCTTGACACTTTCCACGTGAATATAATTTAATACCGTTTCCATAAAGGAGAGTATAGATTTATTGTCTATAAGTCCCCATTAACACGGAAGTGTGCTCGCGCCCTAAGGGTTGGAAGAGGGGTGAGATTCAACCCCTGTTCTGTGTGTATTATGGTCAAATGTAAAAGGGGTGAGTAGATATAATGCTGTTGAATATTTTTGCAGCGCATTGTGTGTAAAATCTTAATATTGATAGCAGTCACCAGAGGGGCTTGTAGCTAAATAATAACAGCCGCACGGGTCGATCGATCAGGTTAAGCTACACTTACCGCGGTTGGTCCGTGGATGGGTGACCATCGTTACATACCAAGACCCCTCCGTGTCTCGGAAAGCACGTTAAGCCGTTGATCCCGGTTGTCATTTGTAGATGTTTGGCAGTCGTTACGGGTCATCAGGAACCTGAAAGTCTGACCACCAGTCTTACTGAAAGGTATCGTAATATCCAGTAACTAGGTTGCAGAGCTCAGATAGGCAGTCGCTCCATGTAAAATACTGGTGGTCAGCTGCATCTGCTTAGACTGGAAGCCGACCCCAATATAGTTGGGAAAAGGCAGGCAGTTTTAATGATGGCAGGCATGTCCTCTAACTACGTATATTATAAAATGAATGCGTGTCGCGGGTTCGATTCCCACACGGAACAAATATTTGTATGGCCTACAAGTAGTTGTTCCGGGTCTGGCTGTTTGTGTATGTGAGTTTAAATGTTTGTAAACGCACCCACGATACAGGAGAAATTCCTAGTGTAGGGCAAAGTTTAAAAAAAAAAATTAAAGTCGCTTTTCGTGTTTAACTGTGTGACGCGTTGTTCGCATTTTGATGCAGTTTTCACCATAGCTATCCACCATATTCCAGAAGGGTTTTGTGTATGTATAATACATTCTTAATCCATACTCATATTAAAAATTTAAAGGTAACTGTCTGTATGTTACCTTTTCACGCCATAACCACTGAAAGTATTTCGATAAAGTCCTGGGATAAGACATAAGATACTTTTGTTTGTCGTTAATTTCTGACATTCACGCGAGCGAAGGCGGGGCAGAGGTCAGTCTTAAATATATAAAGCAAAATCGTGCGGAGCAGGGGCCGACCGGTCACTAGTTCAAGACTAAAGGAAAAGGTCATTCAGTAAGAGAGTTTGACAGGCATCCAGGCACCAGGCGTCTGAGGGGAAATTCTCGTAATTTTAAGAACGTTCACAGTCTGATCTCAGTCTCAATCTGTCAAAAATTCCTCTAATTTCTCTACATTTTTGACAAGTTTTTGGCATTTGTTTGTCGCCGAGATGAGACTGCGACTAGATTTTGAACGTTTTAAATTACGAAAATTGGCTTTCTGTTCCCAAGCCTAGAAATTTAAATGTGCATGAAATTATGTTTATTCTTTTCTAGCTATTCCATATTTATTTTATTAGAGATTCAGCTTTTGATTTTGGCCCCATGTCACTGATTCGATTCAAGGCGTGTAAATAAGTGTTTTTAGTTTATAATCGAAGAGGGGCATCATATTTACTTAGTACTTTTGCATAATATTGTAAACTTTTCACGGCCCATTTGGAAAAGTTATTGATGTTAATTTTGAAGAGTTTAGTCTCAATTTCCAGTAAAACTGTTTAAGATATGAATATAACGGCCGGCGCGGGGTAAAGTTTTTAATTAAATATTAAAATTCATGCTACAACCCCTGATAAGGCGCCCTCCGAGATGTGCGGACTGCGAATGAAAGAGCTTGATACTTTCTAGAAGGAAAAAGTTTTTATTTTGATCACTTTTTTCTAACGATGTAAAATTCTGTGTATCAGTCCTACAGCACCAAAGCGAACTATCAAAAATACTTGATATTATGTAGTAAAAAAAATAAAGAAGACTTTTTCCAGGAGACTTGCAAAACAAGTTCGAAAAGTTATAAGTACAAATCAAAATATTTCCTTACACAATATTTTTCCTAATCCTACTAATATTATAAATGTGAACGTTTGTATGGATGGATGGATGGATGAATGGATGGATGGTTGGATGGATGTTTGTTACTCTTTCACGCAAAAACTACTAAACGGATTTGGATGAAATTCGGTACACAGATGGTTTATAACCAGGATTAACATATAGGATACGTTTTATCCCGATATTCCCACGGGATCGAAACTTATGCGGGTGAAACCGCGGAGCGCAGCTAGTGTTCCTATAAATTAACTGTAATTATAAAAGTATTATTATGTATCATTGTAGTAATATTTTTTTGTTGTAAAATTTAAATGTACGGCTTGCCAGCACAGAGGTAAACCCTGAGAGATTTTCGTTGTGTGGCTAAAGCCAAATTGTCAAATAGTTGTGTTTTAGAAATAAATAAATAATAAAAAAAGCTGTATATGAATTGACACTATCATCACAGAATGATAATTATGCACATTTATGTATTCTAACTCTGAGTTTTTTGAAAAACTATTAGCAAAAAAAAATGCATTTCTTTTATGAAAAGTTTTTCACATCATAAAGATGTCCCTTTGCTGGATCTGAAGAATAACTCAAACTCAAACTCAAAGTATTTATTTCAATTAAACCAATTACAGGCACTTTTGAATTTTCAAGGGGTCGGTCAGTCAGAAAAATGAAGCTAGTTGCCCATTCCAAAGCGTAGTAGGTACCTATGGAGAAGAACGGGCAAGAAACTCCATGGACACTCTTTTAAATCAATATAATATGGTTACAAAGTATTGGTTACATCATTCATGTTAGAAATTATGCATGTGAGAACGATGCAGAACGTTAAAAGCGTCCGTAATGAAAAATTAAAACAATAAAAATAAGAACAATTCAAATATTAAATTTAATTAAAATAAGCCATGGCAGCAAAGAGATGACCAGTCCCTACTGACGGCTGATAGTAACTTTACAAGGGATTGAAAAGTTGTAAAAGCTATTTATGATAATATTACTTACTCATCATTATTTTTAACGCCCCCAATGATTGATAACCATAATCATAAATAATACTTTAAGTTGTGGTCGTTGTACTCGTACATATGTGTTTTTTTGCAGAAGAAGTGTCAAATCCCGACCTACACACAACATTAAAACAATATTTATTAACTTATTCCATCTTTTCCCAAGCATTTAATTCGTAATACGTACCTGACAATGTGTCAATATTCTCACTGTAATAAAACTTAAAGTATCAACACCGTTCTATCGTACTTGACAAATTCATGACAACTTGCTCAGCGTACCGTCACTCCGTCACGAACGGGAACCAATGGAGCTTACAATTCACAAGTCATGCTTATGCCGTGTTTATCCATTCTTTTAGTCCAATGGTCTGTTGGGCTTCGGAAAATTGTTTTGGAGCAGGGGAAACTGCACCCTAATTGCATATAATACACTATCAATCACAATCTGAATCATTTTGAAGGATACTGCTAAACTATTGCTTCATATGTTTGAAACATTTGTCTGCTCAACAACATAAATAATGAAATGAATGTTGTTGAACTGTCAAAATGAAGTTGTTAATGTGTTACACGATTACCTCGCTGGGTGGTTCAAGGACATTTGAGGCCAATTCTAACCCTCCGAAACGGGCGAATCGTCACTTTTAAATAATAAATCTGTAGGCGAATCGCACGAAGTTAGTTTATTTGTTGGCGAGTCGACTACTTCAGCTCGATTTTCGGCAACTCTCAACCAGCTGCTACGAGTACCAACCTCCAACCAGCCATCCTGCGAAGATGATCGAAAATCGAGTTGAATGGCGTGCAATAGGAGAGACCTAATGTCCAGCAGTGGACTGCTGTAGGTTGATGATGATGATGATGTGGACTTATCACTTCTGTGACTATTTCTAAGACTTCACTGTCTGTCC
Source organism: Apamea epomidion (assembly GCA_947507525.1). Classification (NCBI taxonomy): domain Eukaryota; kingdom Metazoa; phylum Arthropoda; class Insecta; order Lepidoptera; family Noctuidae; genus Apamea; species Apamea epomidion. Next base: position 1,794,605 of record OX382255.1, read on the forward strand.
GTCCGTCTGTCTGTCACCAGGCTGTATCTCAGGAACCGCGATAGCTAGACAGTTGAAATTTTTAAAAATTATGTATTTCTGTTGCCGCTATAACAACAAATACTAAAAACAAATTAAAATAAATATTTAAGGGGGGCTCCCATACAATAAACGCGATATTTTTGCCCTTTTTTGCTCGATATCAATAATGGCAACACCCGATCTATTCTGTAAGTATGTCACCGTGAAAAGTTAGGTGAAGTGAGCTTAGAGTGAGCTGTCAATAGTGTCAATCCCTAGCATTAGTTGGTATTTCATTTCACTCCACGCTCACTCACCTAAGTTTTCACGGTGAGATGGACACAGAATCGCACTGCAGGTAGGTACTTGAAATATTCACAGAATACTCAGTTGTATTTTTACTTTATTTCTATATTAATTATTATATATTATTATTAACTCATTTCTTCGTACGAGTCTCCTATAGGGAAAATAATCCAATCCAATATCGTAAGCTATCCTATCCTGTATCCTATAATATTATAAACGTGAAAGGTTGTATGGATGGAGGGCTGGATAGATGGATGGATGGATGTTTGTTACTCTTTCACGCGAAAACTACTCGAACTCAAACTCAAAACATTTATTTCAACTAAACTAATTACAGGCACTTTTGAATTATCAAAGGGTCGGTCAGTCAGAAAGATGAAGCTAGTTGTCCATTCCAAAGCGTAGGTACCACGGACACTCTTTTCAATCATAAAATTGTTACAAAATATTTGATTACATCATTCGTGTTGAAATTAAACATGTGTGAACGATGTAGAAAGACGTGCACGTTAAAAGCGTCCGTTATAGAAAACATAAAAACAATTCAGAAATTAAAATAAGCCCTGGAAGCTAAGAGATGACCAGTCCCTACTGACGGCGCCCGTTCAAGAACATGACGTATGGATCAGCACCATTCAGCTCAACCATTTTGAAGGGAACTCAATGATCCAACACTCACGCCACTACCAGCGAGACATTAGAGTGAGCATGACATACTCACAGCCGCCAAAGCACATTCAAGTCAATGAAAGACGTACCCAGTAAATGGTAGCTTTATAGAAAGTACATGGTGCTCACACGTGTGCTATGCAATTATACAATACTAAGAAATTTAATTTATACAATGCAAAGATAGTTTACTGAACGGATTTGGATGAAATTTGGCACACAGATGGTTTATAACCAGGATTAACATACATAATACTTTTTATCCCAATATTCCCACGGGATTGAAACTTATGCGGGTGAAACTACGGGGCGCAGTTAGTATTATCTAAAACGCCGCCCGATAAAGCCCTTTTACGTGTAACACTTTATCAGTCAGTTATCATAGCCAAAATCTCATCTACGAACCATCCCTAATCAAAGAAATCTTAATTAAACAATAACAGCGGATTGTTAATTGAAACTCTTCACCCGTAAACCTCGGAGGAGTCGAAGTAATTAGCGAAGGAATGGAGGGTCATGGTGTATTACTGATGTTTAGAGCTAGGGAGGATTGGACGTCAAAAGTAATGCTGGTAGCATTTGTGATAGAATATATACATTCAAATACATACTACGTACATAAGGAATGGTTTTTCTCAAGTTTCATTTTTGCATCTACCACTGTTTGTCTCTGTATCACCCAAAGGTTGACTGGTAGAAAATGCCTAAGGATTTCCCGCCTTTGTACATTTGCGTGCTTAAAATATTAAATAAATAAATAATAATACCTATATACATAACATACCTATACATTATAGTATTATTATACAATTATTTCGAAATATATTATACATATTATTAAACTTTCACGTTTATAATATAAGTGGGATAGGATATTATAATTATGTGATACGACTAGCAGCGCCCCGCGGTTTCACCCGCATAAGTTTCGGTCCCGTGGGAATATCGCGATAAAAAGTATCCATATACACAGACAGCTTATAATCAGGATTAACACACAGTTAATCCGGATTATAAATTATCTGTGTACCAAATTTCATCCAGATCCGTTCAATAGATTTTTCGTGAAAGAGTCTCAAACATCCATCCATCCATCCTCGCAAACTTTCGCGTTTATACTTAATATTACTAGTGCACCGGTATACCTATAGACTAGGACATAGACTACTGGGAAGCAGGATATTATACCAAATATTTTTTTCCAAGGTCAGAGATGTACGTGTTAAGTATATTAAATTTAGGGAGAATTTATATAGCCTATGTCACCCATCACGTCTGCAGAGTTTCGCTAGCTAATTTAACTTGACCCGTATATAAAGCAGAAACTACCAATACCCAACGAGCAACCAGTAGGATACATAAACCATTCACATTCCCAACCAACACTGGCCAACATCCGCCATTGTTCTCCACACATGGCAACTGGCCCAAAAAATAACACAAGGCACGATGTTGATCCTACTCCCTTGCCTCAGGTGCTACCTACCCCCTGCCTAACAGTCGTGAATATAAAGGTGGGAGCCCACAAACGAGGCTTTGTCGCTACGATTAATATTTAAACAAGGATCCGATAAAGGTGGGATAGGATAGAGTTTTGTCGATAGTATTTTTTTATATAAGAAAAATGTTTTGAAGCAATGGTTTGTATGAGAGAGAGTCTCTTTTCATTAATACCGTAGTTTGGTTTGATGTAGGTATATTTATAAATTCTATATTCTGTATTCAAATTTAAAAAAAAAAACCGGTAACGGTACCATTAAAAACGCTACTAACTGAAGAAAATACATACTCTGATTAAACGATACATGTTTACAACAGACAATATCGAAAATGTAAACATACACAAAATCAAAAGTCATTTATTCAAACTAGGCTGAGAAACAGCACTTTGTGAACGTCAACCTTACATAAGACAGTCCCCCAAAACGCCCGCCCTTCACTACTCCCTAGTACTTTCGATGCGAAGAAAAATTGACGCAACAAACTCCCCAGCAGCACAGCTATCTGTTTAGCAGACCTCATACATCGCTTTCCATCAGGCGTGATCGACGTCAAGAACAGTATTCAGCAATAAAATAAAACTTTTTACTATAGTTAGTTTATTTACATTAGCATTACGAAACGCAAAACATTAATTTAAATGATTTGCTATAATATATCAGCTAGCACACAAAAAGCCAGTCTTATTACAATAAAGAACTGCCACATATTTTTAAACTCGTTTAATTAATAGGGCAAAATCCAGCTTGTTCTAGTGACTGAGGTTTATCTAGTTTCCCGTCTATGCGATTATGTATTACCTTAATAAAAGTTTTGTGAATGAAAGATGTTAAACTGATTGGAGAGTAATTGCCGATTACATTTTTGTCGCCTTTTTATGCAGTAAGACTATATTAATTAATGAAGGACTAATCTTTTACTTGACCACAAAAATCAATTTATTTTATCGACACCCCTAATCCATCAACACTATCCCATCCCTACCGCCGCAGGCGACGCGCGTTCCAATTAGCTAAAATAAACATACGGTTCCGTAGATACCAGAGGACATACCGACATACAGGTTCAGCGAGGGTTTGGATAATACTTGGAGAGTTGGTTCAATAAACGGGTTGGAACTCTTTGATGTGACGCGAAATTGTTTGGAGATTAACCGTCTGTGTTGGTTGAGGTATGAGAGGTGTTGTCGTTGTCCTGGCTTCGATTACTAGGTCGGGTAAATTTTGATTTAAGTTTTCTGGTATTTAAAGAAAGAAAAATAAAGAAAGAATGAAAATACCATATAGACATCACCACCATTATATATTTCTTAGTACGTAGGATTCGGGACAGTTACAATAGGCTTGCCCCCCTAAATCATGGGGACTTAAAATGACTGTCGAATAGGGTAGTTGCCTGGGTAAAAAAATGATTATTATATTTAGTCCGTCAGTTAGATTATCGAAAAATAATCGACACGTATTTTTTTCTTTTGTCAATCAAACAAAAAATGACAAAGATAAAGCGCGTCAAAATTTGGGAGTAGGGGCTGGTGACGTCACGCCTTGCTAAAAAGTGTACCAAGGCGTGACGTCACGCGGAACTTTAACGGGCGATATCTTCATCATTTTTTATATAATTGACAAAATAAAAAATACGGGTGCAATATTTTTTGATAATCTAACTGTCGGACTTATTAGAAGTTTTTTGGCATCTAGCCTATCATGGATGCACTGTACACCTTTTCCTAACCCTTCTGGGAATAAAACCTCCGCTTTACACGACTTTTACGACTCGACAAAACATTGAGATTTATTTATTCAATTCATGACAATTTTTACATTGTGTCGTATATTAAAAATGATCTTATAACTTAAAAAATACAAAAATAAACAACAATAAAAGAGAGAGAGAGAGATTTCTTTATTATACGTTTAAATATTTATCCCATGACATATCGAGAATGTAACGGCTGAAGACAAAAACACGATCAAGATCGCTGCTAGTGAAATATACAAAAAACCGGAAACGGATAGTAGCGAGAACTCCGACGACGACATTGAAAACAGAAACATCTAACACAACATAACACAGAAGAGCAAGGACATACAAAAGAATCGAGAAAGCAGTTGAACCTCGCCAAAAGATTCACGGGTGAAGCTCGACCTGAAGCACCTGCAGATAACTGCATGCAGTTGAATATATCGACTGCGCGTGGTTGCTGCGATGCAGTCCGTCTGATGGCAACCTAATTAATATGTGTATACTAGCTTCTTGCTCTTTCGAGCCATCTCATCGCATCGCATCGCTTGCCCACGCTACTATTGCTATTATTTCGTTTACCCTTAGGGTTCTTTCTGACTATTTTGTTTGTGCTCGACTCCTAAGGGTCGTAGCGTGATGATAAATAGCCTATAGCCTTCCTCAAGAATTGGGCTATCAAATGCAAAAAAAAAACATCAAATCCGACTGGTGGTTCCGTATTTTAGCGCGTTCAAACACATAAACAAACTGTTCAGCTTCATTATTGGTATAGATGTATTGTAGACATTGAAAGCATCATTACATTGGCACAGGCTTAGAACCTACAACCAGATAATTCGAAAACTGTTCAGTTACCCATTTCCTATTTTCCTTCTGCACGAAATCTGTCACAGTTATTTAGAGACCCACCAATATCTTATAATAACTGGTACAGATCAATCGCACTGTCTATTAAACAATATTTACTTAGTTTAGGTAACTCCCTAGAGCATTAGAATCGGCTTCAAATCGAAATAACTGTCATTTATCTAGACAAAGAGTAGAGCAATTTACTTACAAAATGTTACAGAATAATTCTTTATTGACACTTCAAGTGAAATTTATTTAATAAAAATCTTAAATTCATTAATTAATAACAGCCGCATGAGTCGATCGATCAGGTTAAACTACGTTTGCTGCAAAACCCCTCCATGCCTCGGAGAGCACGTTATAAGCTGTTGGTTCCGGCTGTCATTCGTGGATCTTTGACAGTTTTTACGGGCCGTCAGAAGCCCGAAAGTCTGACAACCAGTCTTACCAAAGAGTGTCGTATTACCCAGTAAATGGGTCGTGGACGGCAGATGACAGATAGGCAGTCGCTCCATGTAAAATATTGGTATTCAGCTGCATCCGGTTAGACTAGAAGCCTGTAGTTGAGTAAAGGCTGTAATAAAATCTTCAACAAATCACATTGTATATTTTAGGTACCTACCATTATCATCATCATCATAATTTCAGCCGAAAGATGTCCACTGCTGGACATAGGTTTCTCTACAGCAACGCCACTTCGACCGGTTCTGTGCTTCTCGCATCCAGCAACCACAACGCCAACCAAAAAGACCCCTCCCCAAAAATGACAAGCACAGATACCTTTGGGTAAACATATTTTTGCCCATTTTTTTGTGGGAAATTATCAAATAACTTCTCCCGCTCTAGGCCGAGCTGGCATGTCAGACTTTTACTGACTAAAACCCGCCCGTGTTCCTTCAGTTGCCTGTGCCAGGGGCCACGGTAACTCTTTCGAACAACCCACGACCTAAATATTAGCATTTTTCATAAATTGATTAGCATTTGAAAATACTTCACACACGCCTACCTTACCTACATACTGTTGGAGCTGCCGAAGATTCTAAAATACTATGTTTGCATTATATAAATTCAATCTCCTAATATTGTATAATTGCATAGAACGTATGTGAGTACTATGTTACATACTATAAAGCTACCATTTACTGGGTACGTCTATCATTGACCTGAATGTGCCATGGCGGATGAGAGTATGTTATGCTCACTCTAATGTCTCGCTGATGGTGGCACATGTGTTGGATCATTTAGCTCCCTTCAAAATGGTTGAGCTGAATGGTGCTAATCTATGCGTCATGTTCATGAACGGGCGCCGTCAGTAGGGACTGGTCAACTCTTTGCTGCCATGGCTTATTTTAATTTAATTTAATATTTGAATTGTTTTTTTTTTTTTTTATCTTTTCATTACGGACGCTTTTAACGTTCTGCATCGTTCTCACATGCATAATTTTGAACATGAATGATGTAACCAATACTTTGTAACAATATTATTATGATTTAAAAGAGTGTCCATGGAGTTTCTTGCCCGTTCTTCTCCATAGGTACCTACTACGCTTTGGAATGGGCAACTAGCTTCATCTTTTTGACTGACCGACCTTGACAATTCAAAAGTGCCTGTAATTGGTTTATATGAAATAAATATTTTGAGTTTGAGTTTGAGTTTGACCCTGACAGACATATTTTTACCCTTGACAGCCTATCTATGAAAATGACGTTTGCATTTTGACAGCTCCTTCTATTTCAGACGCCATGATTGCCCTATTCTGATACTTACATTGCATTTGTCTTAAACTCAAAACAAACACAAAACTTAAATACAAACGTGACGCTTGTAGTTCTCCAAGTCGTAGGCAGAGATACAGGGTGGCAGGGACATCGACGCACACCCTGCACCCTAATTGCCTACACACACCATCAATCAGAATCTGAATCATTTTGAAGGATATGGTTAATCCATTGCTTCTTATGCTCGAAAAATTTGTTGTTTGACAATGTAAATAACGTAATGAATGTTGTTGAACTGTCAAAATTAAAGCCATTTCTATTGTTATTGTGTTACGCAATTGCCCACTGTTACCATGGATTCAGTAAAGTCTATTCAAATTCTTTTTTACAATTGATGTTGTTTCTACTTAAACAAATATCAACTTTATGGTAATGTAAATTAAGTTCATTGAAGAATACAGTTTATAGTACAGAATTACAGTAGAGTACAAGTCATAAATATATTTGAAGTTGCAGCGCAAACTGAACTTCATGGGTGGGAATTAAAGTTGTTTTTCCAATAAGCACGTTTGTTTAAGTGATTGGTAACTAAATTGCGAACGCAGTATACACAAAGCTGAACATTTCTGTGTTGTATTTTTTTCTTTGAAACAGATGTTTTTTTTTTTTTTTTTGATAACCGACGCAAAATTTCTACGCTAGGCGGTCTACGATCATGTAATCATCTACATCGCCACATGCGAACTACTCGTCACACTGACGTCACGCAAAATCCTGCATCGCGCAAGCAGAGTTTACCGCGCGACTAGCATATTATACAACAGCCCGAAATGAATCATCGGACAGTAACCCACTAGAAATAATACCCATCTGGTCAGAGAATACACCTTTTTCTATGGAGGATGAGTGATTTTCACACCCATTCTTCATACCTCTATGTATCTGCTGATATCATGGTTACAGTTTGCGCGTCGATGTCCCTGCCTAGGGAGGTTTCACAGGCGAATGTGGGTGTATTATACAGGGGTATAATACACTCACATTTCGTCTGTGAAACTTAACTTTGATGTAAGGTATTTAAGTTATGAAGTTAAACTATGCAAATTTTAAGCTAAATACAAGTCAGCAGGCACTTAATAGTAAGAGCAGTGGAGGCCCAGTGGTAATGGCCGCGACTTAAGAGTTGGAGGTCGTAGGTTCAAACTTAGACAGGCGCTTTACTTTGTGTAAATTATTTCATCACCACAGCTCTCAAAACGGTGAAGGAAAACATCGTGAGGGAACTGGTATGTCCTAGAACCAAAAAAAAAAATCGAAGTAGCAACCCGCGCTGTGCCCGCGTGGTAGACGGCCCACTCCCATTTACGGAGAGGAGGCCTGTGTCCCAGCAGTGGGAACATTCTTCGTCTTAGCGTGTCGAAGGCAAAAATACAAGCTGTTGTTTTGCATCCTCGTCAAATTTCAGGAGGCTGTTATGAAATATATAAATAATCAAATAAAATTACGATCCCTGGTAAATAATGAATACATACTTGTTCTTTCGTTATTTAAGCTTGACAGTATTTCAGAACACACCACTTTCAAAGAACAGAATCGCGTTATGGTATCGTATAAGCGGCCGCGTTTTTATGTGTGTGTAAAAGGGCAGTTACAGTGCGGTCTCACACAGGCCGCGTTTTAAAATTCGTGTCCCACACACGCCGATTGCCAAAAATTATAAAAAAAAATACCTACTTATTTTATTATTGATTCGTGTCGAGAATCAGCAGAATAGTTACCTCCTTGAATTTGACGAGAATGAAAAACAACACCTTGTATAGTTTTTTTTCTTAAATTTGTATTTGTATTTTTTGCACCGCATGCCCGTCACCTGCACACGTGAGGACCTACTTAATGTCTGCGTCGGCGAATGCTATCCGTGTCGCTGGATTTTGAGCAAAAGGAACAATATAGGCTTATCGTGCAACCTCCTTCTGCGAAGCAGTCGTGCTAGCGAAGGAGGTGGCGGGATGGGTGAGGGAGAGATCCTCACGCCTCAGCCGCCGCGGGAGACGCTCCGGGCGTCGGGAGCCGCCTGACGACTCCCGGCCACCGTAGGCGCGGGCCTGCGGGCGGAGAGCAATGGGTAGCTCACCGTCCGATCAGGACCAGGCCCGTGCCGGACGGCGCGTATGTGTTCCACGCGCGCCTCAAAGAGATGTCAGGGGCCCGATAGGGCCGAAGCCTGCCGGGGTAGAGGGATCGTCCGCAAGGGTTACCGCTGCCCTGCTACATAAAGGGCTAAGGAAGGAACACGGGTGGGTTTTAGTCAGTAAGAGTCTGACACTCCCTTCTGCTCCACCCAGAGCGGGAGGGGTCAATTGATGATTTCCCATCCTCAAAAAAAAAAAAAGGCTTCTTTCTTTTACTTACGGCTTTGGTTTCCGCACTTAGTCCTTCAAGTGGACCATTGTGCGTGGAAAAAAAAAAAAAAAAAGGCTTATTATGCAGTGTTTTGTTTTGGAAGACAGTTGTTTTTATTTTGTAAAAAAAAAAAATTATAAGTATGATTTTTTTTTTTGCAATATAACAAACCCGCTGCGTTATAATCTTTTAACACGTCATCTTAATTCAAACAAATCGTGTCATTATTTTCTCCTAAAAATTTACAAAAGACGACGGTTTTTCTTAACTACCTCGCCGTCTCTTTCTAACGCCGTTAGCCATCTCGCTCTCTCACTCAACAAGTCGAAAAGAAAAGATTAATGAATATCAAATGAGTTTTGCAAATTAAATTCAAACAATGAGATGACTTGAAGGCTATATACGGTAGGGATTTCTGTACGGGTGCGCGAATATTCTAAAGAGCTCATAATCGGCCTAGTATTTTCCTAACTATGTTGGAGTCAGCTTCCAGTCTAAGCGGATGCAGCTGAATACCAGTATTTTACTTGGAGCGACTGCCTGTCTGACCGCCACAATCCAGGTTCTGGGTAGTGCGAAACCTCCTTGCCAAACTGACAAACAAATAAATCAATCAATCATAGGACATATATTCGAATCACAATTGTCACTCTTGGACACGACTATAACATTTGACATTGACATAGTATGTCAATTTGATAAAAAAATAATTTCCATGACTGTAGATTAATTATGAACCATAACCTTCTTCACATATCTTAACATTAGGTACGCCTGTATTTCCCGGAAGGTATGTCAGAAGTACCTAGTTCACACACTTTTTCGTCAGTTATGTTTAGATCAATATTTTATTATAAAATAAATAAATAAAATAAAATAAAAATAAAAATCTTATATTTCAGACAGAGTCCATAGATTGGTTAGTATACAAAATAAAACTTAGAACTAGTGTTAGTACTTATAGCTACCCGGAAAAATTGTTTTATCTAATTAGGTATCTACGCCCCACTGGCATGTAGGCATATCCAATGTCCCAGTATGATGCTATCCCACCTGTCCGCTATGGTTTTCAGGATGCTGTTGGGGCTGGCGCGTACTCGGTGCATGATGGAGGCGCATCGCCTGCGCATTATTGCGTGAAAACCATCAATTGCCGCCTCCGCGAACATGCTGGAAGCACTACAGTAGCGCGGCAACCCCATCAACACCCTGAACGCATTATTATATTGGACGCGCAGAGTGCTGTATGCCCTCCGCGTATAGTTGACCCACAGACTGCACGTGTAAAACGACTGACAATACGCTCTAAACAGCACAGCATTATACTACAAAGCGATATTTCATGATTTCGTTCAGCAATTAATCAAAACAGCGAAATATTTGACAGCTATTGGCGACGTTGTCAACTTTCTGTACTATGTATGGCTTGGTGTCCTAAGAAAGCGGTGAACGGCCATACCATAAGCCCACGTTCCCACAGACAAAAATGTCGCGGTAGGATTTTCAACTCTCAGTGCTGAGCAGAGCTTTGAAAATCCAGTGTGCGACAAAAAACCACGCGGGTTAAACGAACCTGGGCTAACGCCTGTCCAAATCCAGAGCGTTTTGCAACACCTTTATATCAAATACTGGTATGAAAATGACAGATTTTCATGACGGAACCCCTTCGGGAAACCAAAGCTAAACGGTCTGCCTCAAATACCCTCCCCTATGTTTTCCTCAGCAAAACCTCCGGGGAGAAGTTTGAAAGAATTTGTAAGAGATCCCTTTTGCTGTTTATGTATATTATAGGCTTCAGCGCTGCGACCCCCTTAAAGGGGTTGAAATTAAGATATCGAACCTGAAATGTTGAAATGCAGAGAAAACTTTGATGAAGAAAGAATAGAAAGAAAGAAGGAGATCTACAGAAAGAAAGAAAGAAATAAAATACATTTATTTGACACAAACTTAAAGACACACAATACACCAGATATATACATCGGACAAAACTAAAGTAAGTAAGTTTTTTTTTTTAGATTTAGTGCGGAAGTGGTGCGGTTCCGGCAAGTGCTATTGAAGTCAGTGCTCTGAGTGGAATAATTCTTTCAATGGATAAATTAGAACAGCCTGAGAATTAGAGCAGGGTTGCAGATGGTAACAGCTCCGACTTCCGAATTGTTTAGACAAATGCTTTACTTTGTGTAAATAATTTCATCACAACTGCTCTCAAAACGGCGAAGGAAAACATCGTGAGAAAACCGGCATGTACTATCGCCAAAACCTATATCTGACCATTTTGAAAACAAAATTCCGTGCACATGATGACCACAGCTGCGTCCGTAAGTAAAACAAAAGAGGATCCTTTTTAGGTCAACTAGTAATATGCGCTGCAAGCAAGAATAGTCCTTACGGTGTTCAGATATAGATTATGGCGATAGTACCTATTTGATGAAAATGTAAACAAATGGATCATTAAAACCTACTCGAGGATGCTAATTTATAGTGCCACTTATAAATTGAGTGCTTTGATCTGAATACTGAAATCTGAAATTCAAATTTAAATCACCTGTAAGATGTTTTTCATTTTATAATCAGCCCATGATGTTCCCACTGCTGGGCCACAGGCCTCCTCTCTGTGTGAGGGAGTGCGTCATCATCCACCACGCGAGCCCAGTGCGGTTTGGTAGATGTAACTTGTCTTCGAATGTTTCAAAATCAAAAACAAAAGTCATTTATTCAAATCATGCTGAGAATCAGCACTTTTCGAACGTCGAAATTACAAAAGACAGTCCCCCAAAAACGCCCGCCCTTCACCACTTCCTAGTGCTATCGCTGGGAAGAAGAAGTGGCGCAACAAACTCCCCAGCAGCACAGCTGTCTGTTCAGTGAGAAAATACTTGATTGTATACTAGGTACCTATGTTCAGTAATTAACATTACAAGACCAGAACATAAAATTAAATTATTTGCCATATGTCAGCTAGCCACGCCAATATACCAACAAATATAATAAAAACTATACGTACTCAATCTAAAAAATATATGTTTGGTTCTAGGACATCCCGGTTACCTCACGATATTTTCCTTCGCCGTTTTGAGAGCAATGGTGATCAAATAATTTACACAAAATAAACGCCTGTCTGGGTTCGAACCTACGACCTACAACTCTTAAGTTACGATCATCACCACTGCCTACCACTGCTCCGAACTTTTTCAACCTCTTAAAATTCTAACTTTTCTCCACAAATCTAATAAAAACCACAGCATACAAAATTCAGTACACCAATCCAAAAAAACGCCCACTTTTTTTGTCCACGTCGCGTTCATTCCATGACACTGTGCAGACATCGCTAATTGACTGTTCGCAGACCCCCTCCGGTAATTTTACCCTCGTTTTCTGGCCAGATGTCGCACTGGGCAGTGTGATATATTGTGTAAGACTAGTATAGACGTTGGGTTTGGCTGGTCAATGTGAAAAAGGATTTTGGACGTGGTTGGTAGATTTGGTCAATTTATTTTGTTAATTTCTTTGTGTACAAAAAATGAAGTGTAAGCTAAGTTAATAATGGCGCCGATTCCCTTGTTCACAAACTAAACTAAATTTAAGTTCAGTGCATCTTTTTCTTTCTATTTCATTAAGAAAAGGACAAAAGATAAATTTATTAGTTTAGTCCTGTCAAATTAAGATACTCCATAGATAGTTTAGACATGATTAAAAACATGGCTACTAAAAATACGTCAATATTAGTCAGCTCTGTCCTTTTCTTAATGAAATAGAAAGAAAAAGATGCACTTAACTTAAATTTAGTTTAGTTTGTGAACAAGGGAATCGAGGCCATTATCTAAGTCATTTAGTTATTTTGTGTTTGTGCTTTGTGAAACTGCTGTGTTATAAGCGTAGGATTAAAGTTAATCATCAATAATACATATTTACATCATGCCATAGACGTAATATTTTCTAAGACTGTATAGTAAAATGTCTCTTCAGTTACATAATCTCATGATTTAAATAGAAAAATGTAAGAATTTTGATATAATTTTTTTTTTTTAAACGTTGCCCCACACTGGGAATTTGTCCTGTATCGTGGGTGCGTTAACAAACATTTAAACTCCTATACACAAACAGCCAGAACCGGAATAACTACTTGTAGGCTATACAAATATTTGTTCCATGCGGGAATCGAACCCGCGACACGCAGCGCAGCTGTCAATCGCTTAACCACTGCGCCAACCGTGCCGTCAAATTCAATTCATCATCAACATCAGCCTATAGCAGTCCACTGCTGGACATAGGCCTCTCCTATTGCACGACATTCAACTCGATTTTCGGCAACTCTCATCCAGCTGCTACCAGCCATCCTGTGAAGATCGTCGCTCCACCTAGCCTGCGGGCGTCCTACCTTACGTTTGCCAATTCGCGGTCTCCACTCAAGAACCCGTCTTCTCCATCGGTTAACGGTTTTACGGCTAATAAGACCGGCCCAAATTATTTCCTGTCTTTTTTTGAAATGACACGAAAGTTATTTAACACTACTACTTGTATTATCAGTGTTAGGGCTGATTTTCCATCGCCAGATAACTTTTATTCGAGGAATAAAATTGACGTTTGACAGTTTTTGTATGAAATGTCAAAATTTCTACATGATTCCCCGAATAAAGTTATCTGGCGATGGAAACATCAGCCCTTAATCAACTTCTGCAATCAACAACTGCAAAACAAACATAAATCATGAAAAAAAAACAACGTTGTAATTACTAGGAAAGATACATCAGTAGATTCCTCGCCGTTAATTGAAATAACCCGTCGGGGGAAAAAGAACCGATGGTCAGTCAGCGATTTTGACCGATCACCCCCTTCACCCTCATTCACCCCTTTTCCTGTGGTTTTATTGGGAGAATATTTTTTCTGTTTCTCTTTTTGGGGACTTCAGGCTCTGGTCGATCGGTTTGTGAAGGTTGGTTTAGAATTGAAACTATAGGGGTGAAGTGTAGATAGTGCGAGAAAACTTTAAAGGGTGGGCCTCTATTTATCTGGCTAACAGTCCGGTTCACACATAGATATGTACGTCCGGCATGACGAATACAGAAATAGTGATATTTATTTCTTTTTTAAATCGAACGAAATACTAACACCGATTGTCAACTATTAAATCTTTTAATTTTGTTGTTTTGTATAACTGTATGTGATCACAGAGACTGTATCTACTTTTAATATATATTTTCTAAACATTTCTCAATCATTATGTAAGTGAACCGTAATGTTCTTTTTTTGGAGAAATAAATGTCTCTAAACCGAAATCTTTGTATTACGGACGCTTTTAACGTTCTGCATTGTTCTCACATAATAAGTATAATTTCAAGATGAATGATGTAACCCAATATTTAACCATATTTTGATTCAAAAGAATATCCGTGAAGTTTCTTGCCCGTTCATCTCCATAGGAAGGTTCCTGCCTGCGCTTTGGAATGGGTAAGCTTCATCTTTCTGACTGACCGACTGACTGAAACCTTTGACAATTGAAAAGTGCCTGTAATTGTTTTATTTGAGTTTGAATTTTGAAGTTTTTCCATACCTGTACGATACCCCTTGGTAAAACTGGTTGTCAGACTTTCGGGCTTCTGACTATCCGTAACGACTGTCAAAGATCCACGAATGACAGCCGGGAGAAACGGCTTAACATGCGTTCCGAGACACGGAGGAGTCTCGATATGTTATAAATGGTCACCGATCCACGGACCAACGTCGGTAAGCGCAGCTTAACCTTTGATCGACCCGTGCAGCTGTTATTATTTAACCACGAACCATTCACAATAATAAGCATTCTTTGAATACATAGCTCAGTATATTTTGTTTCTATGTTCTGCATCAACCGGGGGTTGTCCTTGGGTGCATATGCATGGTGCATATAGAGATAATCGTCACTTGATGCCTCCTCATCATTTAAAATGGTCTAAAGGGCCTCTGCGAGTTGGTTTCGGCCCCTGGTACGCCTTTCAAAGGTCCGGGACCCCAGGGTCCCGAGAAATGTCAAAGCATTCTTTGACTAATACCATGCAATGTCCAACTACATCATAGCCTATAACATTTTACACGCCCAAAGGTAAAAAAAAAACAAATTATTGAACGCCACCCATACATTCCGGAGTTAATTTCGACATTAGGGGTTCTAATGGTCCCGTCATAAATTGTTCGCATGCCGCGTGGAAGGGTTAAATGTAACCCTTCAACGCGGTCTTAATTTAGCTTTTATTTCACATAAAATTTTAATTTTTCGCAGTGTAGGGTTCCAGGTTTCTCATACAGAGAAGGAGCTACTATTGATCACCACGGTTGTTGATTTCATTTTCAGAATATTTTAGTACTGTGGAATTGGTTTTCATGGTCTGGCCATGTGATATGCAGGAATGAGTAGAATATCAAATACAAATATTTTTTTTATTTCTTGAACATAGGTAAGTCAGGTACGTATTTTAATTACCTTTTAAAGAACCGCCGTATCGTTATCTAGGCGTCATCGGCGTACAAATATTATCTTGGTACCCACATGCTGATTATAATAAATTATCAAACAATTATCACACATTATTAAATCGTTCTAATTCAAATTGTCGACACAATAAAAAAAATAAAAACACATTCCAAAAAATTAAAATAACATTAAATTCTGGCTGGCCTGTTTCTTGGCCAAAGAATTAGCATCGCCATACAACGTGGCAATGCTGCCAGCCTTTTGGGCACTGTTCCTTTTGACAGCGATGCGGACGAATTTTTTGATGCCCTATGATTGTTTTGCTTATTTTTTCACATGTACATATGTATTATTATTTAAAATGTTAGCTTATATAATGCAAATAGTAACAATATGCCAAATTGTAGTATTAATGAATAAACTGTAATAAATTCTAGTATATATTGCCAAATAAATCAATTATAATAATAAAAAAGGTAATTATAATGTGTCAGTTAGGTATTCGTTTAACATATAATATGTTTTTTCAAATAATATTTTCAGACAAGCCTTTTTTAAATCGTGTATGTGGCCTATTTCTTTAAATCGTCTAGGGATATCGTGTGGAAAATTTTTAGTATGAATTCGGATGGCCATAAGAGTAGGGGAAGACCAAAGAAACGATGGATGGACTGTGTGAGTGATGATATGACTAGAAAGGGGGTGACTAACGAGACACCGAAAGAAAGAAAGAAAATGCATTTATTTGCGGCAAACATGACGCATGAAAAAAGGACATAAACACACAAAAATAACAAGTTGGGGGTAAACATGCGTCACATTCACGCAAAACGGCCATCGCTCAGCATAATGCTAAGACCCTATACTAGACAGAGCCCAAGCGCTGGTTTTCAGCGGCAGCCGGCGTTGACGTGATGACGTTAACCAGTGCAGCATGCAATTATACATAAATAAATAAAAATAACAATCAAAAAAAGAAAATAAAATAAATCATTGCAACGTATGATTCGACACAAAACAAAAAACAAAAATCAAAACATGAAATCAAATAATATAAACATACATTTAAAAAAAAAAAGATGGTGAAACATGAAATATAATGATGTGGTAACATTCCGGGCAACGACTAATAGAGAAATATTAACTAACTTTAAATTATAATTAGCGGCCGCTTACGGCAAGCTAACATTAGCCCAAAGGACAGGTGTTTTGGTATCGATATATAAGAAAAGAACAAACTATCTCAAACACCGTATATTTATAAAAATAAATCTAAAGCAATGAACGGTGAACCTTAAAAAAACTAATTTACCTTATCATTAACAAATAAGGTAGGTGTCCATAGCTATATCTTAATATTGCCAGCCAGCTAAAAATTCAGCAGAAAGAGCTAGGGTCGTGGGGAGTTGACGTCTCCAGGCCGTATTTCGGCCTTGGCTGCCTCAACGAAGACTAGCCTTCAGCTTGGAAGATATTGTGAAGCCACGACGAGACATAAGACACAGCTGCACTCCATCTTCCCTCAGTCTCATAGTCCGATGGGACGGCAATCCGACACGACCGGAGAGAGATCTGGCGCAGGATCAGCGGCTTAACGTGCGCACCAAGGCACGGAGGTATCAGACCGCCAACTTCTAAACTTAGGGTTACTCAGTAATTCCTAATGGAAAAACTCAAAAACACGTTACCCGACCTGCCCCAGCAGTCTCGACATTCATAGCGATCACTTTACGACCGAATTCGGTCGCAAAGTCCCGGATTGACAGGTGAAATGTATGGAGTGACAGGACTTTGCGACCGAATTCGGTCGTAAAGCGATCGCTATGAATGTCGAGACTGCTGGGGCTTGGAATCAAACCCAGGACCCAACGCTGACAGTCGCGCTTGCGACCACGAGATCAACGTGATAAAAAAAACTGGCCAAGTGCGAGTCGGACTCGCGCACGAAGGGTTCCGTAAAATTATCTATAAAAATCACGTCAGTTGTATGGGAGCCCTCCTTAAATATTTATTTTATTTTAATTTTATTATTTATTCTTAAAGTAAAAATACAACTGAGTATTTTGTGAATAATTCCAGTGCCTACCTGTTGCCATTATTGATATCAAGCAAAAAAGGGCAAAATAATAGCGTTTGTTGTATGGGAGCCCCCCTTAAATATTTATTTTATTTTGTTGTTATAGCGGCAACAGAAATACATAATTCGTGAAAATTTCAACTGTCTAGCTATCGCGGTTCTTGAGATACAGTCTGGTGACAGACAGACGGACGGACAGACTGCGAAGTCTTAGTAATAGGTTCCCGTTTTTACCCTTTGCGTACGAAACCCTAAAAAGCTAAATAAAATACATTCAACTAAACAGACTTTTCTGCCGATCTCACCAAGCATAACCTTCATAATAATATATCTCAGGAAATTGGATCCCGTCTGGTCTACAGGGGTAAGCAGAGAAATAGGGTAAAAAAAAGATATTAAATTGTTTCGCAGCGACATGTGTTATACCGAAATGTAATATTCAAAATTGATATATGAGATAGGGAAGCCATTTTGTGTTTGGTTATGATTTCAAGGGGTCTGTGTGAATGTGGTAGGATTTTTGCACTATAATATAGAATAGAATATTCTTTATTACGTACATCATAAATATTACAGATATAAGTGTAGACATTTTACAAGGCGTGACACAATGTGCGGTCTTATTTGGCATACAGATAGCCAGCTAGCTAGATAACCAGCATTAATACATAAGATACTTTTTATCCTTATATGTATAACCAGCAGTGCGATTCTGTAACCATCTCACCGTGAAAACTTAGGTGAAGTGAGCGTGGAGTGAGCTGTCATACCAACTAATAATAATAATAATAAGCTAGCAACACCAACGTCAACGTCAACGTCTCTTTTGTCATCTGTTCACAATTTCCTAATATATAATTTTTAGAAGCAGTTTTTATATTTATATATCCGTAAAACCATATCAGAAAATCAAAACATAAACATAATTTTATATAAATACAATGAACAGAAACAAAAACTTGCATCGAAAACTGCCGATCCGGAGGTGACATCTGTCATGTCACCTCCGATAAAAACGTGAAAATGAAATGTTGAAAATGTTGACGAGATCAGCAGCTCGCCGTGCACGCCTACCACCTCCGGAGTCGTCGCTCAGCCCCGCCCTGCCGCCGCCGGAATCCAGCCCCATCGAGAGTGCTGTGACACCGGCCGTAGCAGTTGCGTCGAGCTCGAGCGACGAATATTTTTCCCCGCCGACGTCGCCAAAACCTGTACGTCGGCAGGGGAGAGGCCGGCCACCGAGGAGCTTGGGACTTAGGGGCCATCGGGCCCCGAGCCGGGTCCCCGCTGCCGGTGGTTGTGTGCAGCGCATGAGATGGACTCAGTCTATGAACGAGAACGTCATGCGCGCATACTACGGGTCTACAGAGGGGGGAACTAACCTCACTGCGTACCGTGATAGGTTGCTGTCTCTGTTCCAGGAACTGGAACCAACCGTCAACGTCTCGGCCCAACGACTGTCGGATCAGGTGCGGGTCATCCAACGCAATCACAGGTTGGACGACATAGCACTTGATAGGCTGCGCTCAGAGGTACTGAACAACCAAATCGTCTCGACTCTGGCACAAACCGCGGCACAAGCGTCAACTATTGATGCCATCCCGCCGCGGTCCAATCGTGTTGAAGAAGATGATGATGGGGTTGACACAGTAAGTAGCCAGTACAACGTCCGACTGAGGAGCGCACTGGAAGATGCGTTTCGCGAGTATAGGTCCACTCCAACCGAACTTAGACCCCGAATACCACGGCTACCTATGCACAAAAAAAATAGGGCGCTAGTGTGTGCCTTGGACTCGCAGCTCAAGAATTTCTTCGAGAGCAGCGAGGATCTCGTTGATACACACTCGATCTTGTATTGCGCGGCTGTGGCGGCATGTCGTTTAGCTAACGTCAAGTTTCCAAATTGTGACGCAGCTACTCGACCAAAACCAGCCGTACCAGCCTGGCGATACAGGATCGAGCGTCGTATCGATGGGGCCAGGGTACTCATCGGTAAACTATACTGCTTCAGGGAGGGCAACACACGACCACGAGTGATGCGCTTTGTAAGACAGGCATTTTCGGGGACTGGAATCGGCCCTCGGGAATACATGTCCAATGTCACAGAGCGCATCGACTTCCTGAAGCAGAAAGTTTGTGCATGGGCGAGTCGTATTCGGCGGTATAAGCAGCGGGTTGATCGGTACACGCAGAATCGCATGTTCCAGAGCGATGAGAGGTGGGTATATAGAACTTGGGAGCGACCTGAACAAAACGTGACGGACGTGTGCCGCCCGGATGATGCCACCACTAGTGCATTCTGGCGCAGCATCTGGTCGGTGCCCGTCTGTCACGCTGAGTGTGGCTGGATGCGCGATATCGAGCGAGTGTGTGGAACTATACCAGAAATGGAACCAGTCATAATTACGCCATTAGACGTAGCCAAAGCAGTCCGTCCGTTACCGAATTGGAAATCACCGGGACCGGACGGACTGCATAACTTTTGGTTAAAATGGCTAATTCGTTCACACACTTGCCTGGCATCTCAGTTCCAGTCATCCTTAGAGTCTGGGTCACTACCACAGTTTCTAACAACAGGCGTTACCCACCTGCTCCATAAGTCAGGTAGTCCCGCGGAACCCAAGAATTATAGACCGATCACGTGTTTGTCGACGGTTTATAAACTTCTTACATCCATTTTGAGAGCGAAAATTAACACACACATTGACAGTTACTCGATTATGTCTGCCTCTCAAAATGCATGTAGGAATGGGTCCCGCGGTACTAAGGAGCTACTCCTCATAGACATGGCCATTAGCCAACAGGTTCGCCGATCCCGCAAGGATATGTCGACATGCTGGATAGATTATAAGAAGGCCTACGACTCGGTGCCACATACATGGCTCATGAGGGTGCTGGAGTTGTACAAGATAGATGCAACTCTACGCACCTTCCTTGAGTCGTGTATAAGACAGTGGAAGACGGTCCTTCGCTATCCAGGGTGTCGACAGATCCAGGGGAATGATGAGCCTGTATGGATTAAGCGGGGAATATTTCAGGGCGACAGTTTGAGTCCACTTTGGTTCTGCTTAGCCCTGAATCCTCTAAGCACACTGCTGGAGGACTCAGGTCTAGGCTACCGGTTGAAGAGAGGTGGTCAGATCATATCTCACCTCCTCTACATGGATGATTTGAAACTCTTTGCCCCTAACAAATTGCATCTGATGGAGCTACTGAAGGTAACTGAAACTTTCAGTAGTGCCATCTGGATGGAATTTGGTGTGGACAAATGTGCAGTCATGCATGTAAAGGGGGGGGAGATTATGGAATCCGAGGGAATTCCACTTTCGGATTCCATACACCTTAGATCCCTCTCCTCACTCGAAAGCTATAAGTATTTGGGTATGTTGGAAGCGTTAGGCATCAACGATGCTGACATGAAGCAATCGTTGAAGGAGCGCTTCTTTTGTCGCCTGAAGAAGGTATTAATTAGTCTTCTTTCAGGCGGAAATAAGGTGCGCGCCTTCAATGGCTGGGTCATGCCGGTTTTGATGTACTCTTTCGGCATACTCAAATGGACTCAGACTGAACTCGATGCCCTAGATAGAAGAGTCCGTACACTGCTGACCGCAAACCGGATGCATCACCCACGATCATCGGTGAAGAGACTGTATATCCCGCGGAAGTGTGGGGGTCGAGGATTTTTAAATGCGAAGACCCTGCACAACCGCGAGGTGTGCAGTCTCAGGGAATGTTGAATGAACGAATGTTGAATGAACTGTTCCTGATACCGATGGGCTACTATTTTTTATATTTTTAAATGTTTTCATACTTTTTATATTCCAATATTTAAAAATATAATTTATATGATTACATTAAAATAAAGGAGATAATAATAAAACTTTATTTTCTCACCACAATATACATGTTATTTTACATCGGTCAGATTCGACAATGACATATAATTCAGTTGAGTATATATTGTGGGAGACTGGTGCCTAAGTTAGGCTCGTGGCCTGTGTTTCAGGACACCAGGATCCCACCCCTTTACATTTTAAAAAACTAAAACTAATGCTAGGGATTGACACTATTGACAGCTCACTCTAAGCTCACTTCACCTAAGTTTTTACGGTGAGATTCTTACAGCTGATGCAAGGGATTGACACTATTAACAGCTCACTCCACGCTCACTTAAAGAAAAGAAAGAAGAAAGAAAGAAAATGCTATTAGTCACTTCACCTAAGTTTTCACGGTGAGATTTTTACAGAATAGCACTGCAGGTCTATCTGTAAGCGAAATGGCTGCCTATGTGACCACTACTAGTCGAGTGAAGTAAAAGTCTGCGCTAAATAAATGTATTTTCTTTCATATCACTACCCAGTTACATGGCAACACGACACTTCTTGCCTTGGTAAGAATAGTGGTGAACTATCAAAGTTAATCTCCGAATGACAGTCGGGACCAACGGCTTAACGTGCTTTCCGAGGTATGTGGAGAGGTCTCGGCATAAAATGAATGGTCACCTATCCACGAACCAACCTTGGCAAGCGGCAAGTTGCTTAACGATCGCCCCGTGCAGCTGTTACATAGCCACGAGCCCCGGGACAAGTATGGAAGATAGTCTAGAAAATAGTTTCATATGTCTAGCTTTAATAGACGACACGGTTGGCGCAGTGGTTGAGCGATCGACTGCTGCGCTGCGTGTCGTGGGTTCGATTCCCGCACGGAACAAATATTTGTGTTGCCTACAGGTAGTTGTTCCGGGTCTGGCTGTTTTTGTATGTGAGTTTAAATGTTTGTAAACGCACCCACGATACAGGAGTAATTCCTAGTGTGGGGCAACGTTTCTGAAAAAAAAAAAATAGGTAATACGGACTGGTGTTCGCAACTCCACGTCAATGCGCGTATTTTGCGTACGGAAAATCGATTATTCGTTCCCCCCCAGCTCCTCAAGGAAGGCCAGCAATCTACCTGTACCTGGGTTACTGAAGTACTTTGCCCTGTACGTGGAGACGACTGTCTAGTCTTTTCCCTACTATGTTGGAGTCAGTTTCCAGTCTAACCGGAAGATGATAATTCTTAACTTCCGAGATCAATGTAGCGAGTTAGTATTCATTATTTTAAAAGCGAAGGAGGGGTTGTTCTAATTTGAATCACCCTAAAAGAAGGAAAGATGGTGCTGATAAAAAATTGAATAATTTTCTTTGAGCGTTAAAAATACAAGAATACTGTGGAGATGCCGAGATTTCCTTTTGATTGAGAAATTAGGTACAATAAAATAGTTTTCGTAAGATCTGTGTACGATGGCTTAGAATTATCGTGATCATCATACTACATCATACTACTCTCCTATCGCACGCCATTCAACTCGATTTTCGGTAAGTTTTATCCAGCTGCTACCAGCCATCCTGCGAAAATCGTCGCTTCTCCTAGCCTGAGGGCGTCCTACCTTACAATGTCCTTACCTTGGCATATAATGTCATTTGTTAATTTAATTACATGCTAAGTAAGATACACATAGCTTTTTAGCAACCACCTATCTGTAATTTTGTAATTCACTTTATAAATAAATCTATTTAAAATATGTATTTTCCTCAAAAGATCATTTCAGACACGAATCTACATGGCCCTCATATGATCTGACCAAGATTATATCTGGACTTTAAAAGAGACTGTGACCTTTGAGTTTGTTCCGCTAATTCTTCTCAGGGTAGTCAGATAGGAAACGTCGACTCTATCTAGCTTATTTTTTTAATGTGACGTGTAAAAGTGATTCCGATATCAATTTACAAAATAAACAGTTTACAGCATAGTGGTATAAATTAGCACGACTTTTCGTGTAATATTGAACTATTATAAAGACTAGGTTAAACCCTCTAATACTTAACAAAAAAACGGGTTGCACTCCGGGAGTGCCGGCAGAAGTGAAAACTTGAATATTAACGTTGTGTATTTTTGATATTTTG
Source organism: Apamea epomidion (assembly GCA_947507525.1). Classification (NCBI taxonomy): domain Eukaryota; kingdom Metazoa; phylum Arthropoda; class Insecta; order Lepidoptera; family Noctuidae; genus Apamea; species Apamea epomidion. The sequence continues at coordinate 1,818,267 of OX382255.1, forward strand.
GAATGCGGTCTACTCTCCCTCCGTCTTACGAATTTTCGATCAGGTCACGTGTCCTGACGCGAGCTCCGTCTTACGAATTTTCAATCAGGTCACGTGTCCTGACGCGAGTTTAACATTTTTTACCCATCACAAAAAACTCTCCCTCCGTCTTACGAATTTTCGATCAGTTCACGTGTCCTGACGCGAGCTCCGTCTTACGAATTTTCGATCAGTTCACGTGTCCTGACGCGAGCTCCGTCTTATTAATTTTCGATCAGGTCACGTGTCCTGACGCGAGTTTAAAATTTTTTACCCATCACAAAAAAAGTGCACAACGCCGATAAAAATTTTTCACTTCAAAAATCGGGGGTGAATCTTATCCCCACGAATCTTTCGGCCCCACCATCTTAGTCGTAAAATTGCGTCCATTCTTGCGTGTAACTCAATGTTTATTTTATTCACTTTGACATCGGAGCGACTGTTCCTTCTTTATTCGTGAGCGGAGCGAGCATAGCATAATAATGAAGATAATTCTTGTTGGCTAGGTTTTGAGATATACCATTAAAATAAAAGTTGAAAGCAATGTTCTTCAGAAAGGTTGGTTGCGTAGTACCTAGTATATAATAATAATAATAATTCCATTTATTGCAGACCAAATATTACATGTCCATAGTTGTTAGTAACAAAGATCTTAAAATTATGTTAGTTAATACCAAAAATCATTCAACCTCTCAAAATAAAATTCAAATAATAAAATCATAAAATGTCAAAAAATATTTAAAACATAATCAAAATAATATCTTAACATTAGTCAGTACGTGAACCATACAACAGTGGTTCACGTACTGACAGTCGAAACGTTCCGCAAAAGCGCTCAGGATATTGTTGCCGCTGCTCCGCACCTTACGCAGCAGGGATGTGCACCGCTTGCGGATGATTGTGTGGAGACAATCCACACGCGCCACGGCAAACATCCCCGACACGCTACAGAAGCGAGGCAGCCCCAAGAGTACCCTAAACGCGTTGTTGTATTGGACGCGTAGAGCACTGTACTGTTTCTGCATGTAATCCATCCACAGACTGCCAGTATAAAAGGACGTACAAAATGCCCTGAATATGACTAGCGGGGTAATTACATAACACACTAAAAGTAGCAATGGGTGCTTGTGGCTAAGTCCCCCATGGTGACGTGAAGTGACATGTCGTGACGTCTAGATAGCGTCAATGTCGACGTAAACATCATCATAAGTAGTGGGTACAAAACTTGTACGTAAAATTCGTGTCTCATGACTGTCATAACAGCCGCACAGGTCGATCGATCAGCTTAAGCTACGCTTGCCGCAGTTGGTCCGTGGATGGGTGACCATCTTAACATAGCATGACGCATGAGAAGGTGTGAGTCTATGTATGTATCCCATTAATAGCTGTGTTCCGGCTTGAAGGGTACGTGTACCGGTGTAGTTACAGGCACATGAGACATGGCTTGCTTGGCTTGTAGAGTAAGCAAACTGATGTGGCAGTGGGCTGACCATGTTCGTCGAAGGACCGATGGCCGGTGGAGCAGACGAGTCCTGGAGTGGAGACCGCGTATCGGCAAGCGTAGTGTGAGACGCCCCCCAGCTAGATGGACGGACGACCTAAAGAAGGTGGCTGGGACAGACTGGATGCGGAAGGCAGAAGGACAGGGTGTTGTGGTGCAGCCTGGGAGAGGCCTATGTCCAGCAGTGGACTGCAATAGGCTGCGTTGATTGATTGATTGGGACATCGCTGCTTTGTCTCTGGGGTGGCAACGCATCTGTGATGCCTCTGGTATTGCAGACGTCCATCGGTAAAGGTGACACTTGCTCTCAGGTGTACCGACCGTGTTAATATGCCAGACAATACCATTATAGATGTATGAGAGGCAGGGTGTAGAGTTAACTCAATCTCCGTGAAAAAGGGCGGATCCTCCAACCGAGTGAGAGGATCAGACACGACACCCACACACCCAGACGGGTGTCTTGTCTGGTGGGCTACTGCCCGACGATTGATGTCGGGGTATATATGCTCGTGGCGCGGTAAACTCTGCCTGCGCGATGCAGGATTTTGCGTGACGTCAGTGTGATGCGTTGTTCGCATGTGGCGATGTAGATGGCGGCACACCATAGCCCTGTCTCCTGTGATAAAGTTTTTTTAAACTATTATACGATACAGGTGATATTTTCCACTAAAGTTAAGTATCCTACTAAAATTATAAACGTGAAAGTTTGTACGGATGGATGTTTGTTACCCTTTCACGCCAAAACTACTGAACAGATTTGCATGAAATTTAGCACACAGATAGTTTATAACCAGAATGAACACATAGGATACTTTTTATCCTGATATTCCTACGGGGTCGAAACTTATGCGGGTGAAACCGCGGAGCGCAGCTAGTATCTTATGATTTTCAATAGTTACCCATTAGATAGTTTTTCCTTCTTCCACTGACCCTCAAATTCGCGTACTTGCCTTGCCAAGTTAAACTTAACTTTATCAGCATCGATCGTGTCACTAAGCCGGTACCGGCACTTACACTTTAAGTACCAAAATGTCTTTTTACAAGAAACGCTATAAAAATCCTCGGGGTAATTACAAGATTTTTTCTTTAAAGAAGTTTTGTGTGGTGCAAGTATTGAGCTTATCGGAGTCATTCGTTTGATTTGAACTGTAAACCGTTTTTCTATTGTGCTATAACCAACACTACCCATAGTACGCCCACAGTCATTAAAATATGCCTGATGCTAACGAGAGACAGACATATACCTTCTCCGACAAACTGTTAATTGTAGATATATTTTCTTCAATAATACCGACATAGTTGTACATAAAGTGTATCTATTCATACACGAAATCTCTTAAGGGATCATTGTATTCATCATTACGAACTACTTTTACTATAGGACTAAACCTGAAATCGCAAAAAAAAAATTTGCTGTTCCCTACATTTTGACGAGTTATGCGAACATAAATGGAGGGAACAGCTGATTTTTTTTTTTTGTTGTATTGTCAATGGATCGGTCAGTCAGAAAGATGAAGCTACTTGCCCATTCCAAAGCGTAAGTACCTATGAAGAAGAACGGGCGAGAAACTCCACGGACACTCTTTTAAATCATAAAATTCAGACAAAATATTTGATTACATTATTCGTGTTGAAATTAACCATATGAGAACGATGTAGATGACGTGCACGTTTGAAGCGTTATCCGTTAGTCCGTACTCTCACAGAGAGGAGCCCTGTGTCCCAGCGGTGGGAACTTGTAACTCGCGGTCGTTTTACCACTACACACAAACAAACAACCAAAAAATCAAATATGTTCTCTTTATAATATTACTTTAGATAATTTATTTCATTACTATAAAAGTTGTTCTTGTAGTGTTTGCATGTATATGTGTGTTTTATTTTATTTGTTAATAGTTTTCCAAATTAAACCCGCTCTCCCTTATATCTTCCACCACCCTCCAAGACCAGGGGTCGTCTCCAAACTGTGTCTTTAGTCCTTTACACTAATAAGCATATAAATGGGGAGAAGTTTTTCTGCTAATCACTGTTTTGTTAGCAGAGGAACAGAGACAGAGGATGTTAGAGCGAGAGGTAACGCGGTAGGCGTTGATACGGCAGATTAGACTTTTTGAAAGGTTTTAAAACATGCTGTTTCTGGTAACATGGGTAATGGATAAAGTTTTTGATTGTATACACCGTTAAAGTTTGATCGTTTTAATCCTTAAAAGGGGTCATTGTACTCATCATTATGAACACCTTTTACTACGGGACCAATCCTGAAATCGTGAAAATAAAAATCAGTTGATCCATAGATTTATGTTCGTATAACTCGACATAATGTATGGATCAACAGATTTTTTTTAAATACAATTATGATGTTGGTCCCATGGAGAAAGTTGTTCAGACTGATGGTCTGTACCACACCCTTAAATTTGGCTAGACTTTGAAAACTAACCCTGTATAAACAAAATCATGTTTCATGTTTTTTTTTTCAAATAATTTAGGTACTTATTATAAGTAAAGGCAGGGATCAAAGGCAGTCTTAAGTAAGTGGTTATAAAAATAACATTCACTTCACTCAGCTGGGACCCGCAGATAGTGCTCAAGTATTATTATGTCTTATGTACAGTCGGGGACAAAATGTTTACTAACAACTACGAGTATGTATTTTAATTTTGCTTTAGTATTTTGCGTGTTGTTACCAAGAAAAAAAAACATTTTTTACTAGTTTCTGTGTACATAAATTTTATTATTAACTTTCTTTGGAATGTATTTATTCAAGTTATTGTTATTACCTTTTTTATGTGAGCGTATTTTTTTTAGTTTTCGGGTAGAATTTTATTTTGATTTTTGTTTCTACGATTTAGATTTTTAATAAATATTTATCACTATAATTTTGCTGGGCCCTGACAGGGTCTATAACGGCTCTTAGCTACAAGCCTTTTGTCAACATCTTTATACCTTGTGGAATGCAAATAAACGAATATGAATATGAATAGTTTTTGAATTAGCTTCAATAATACGATTTTTTCCACTTAGTTTATATTTATGATGTTTTAATAACTTCCTGTCATTGATATTTACATAGCAAGTAGTGTTATATGAATTTGTGTGGGATACAACTAAAAAGTGAAAAAAAAACTTTTTTCTTAAAAAAAAAACAACATGAAAAAGAAATGAATAGTTTTGTAGCGGTATCTACAACGCCACATGCGAACAACGCGTCATACTGACGTCATGCAAATCTGAGGATTTGCGTGACTCGCAAGCAGAGGTTACCGCGCAACTAGCATACGTACAACTTCCCGACATCAATCGTGGGGCAGTTGCTCGCCAGACACAACACCCCTCTGGTCAGAGGATCCTCTCTTTTCTATGGAGGATGAGTGAAGTTTACACCCTGTTCCTTATACCATCTATAGTTTGAATGAAATTACGTAAAATTACAGTGGTAGACCACAGAAACGACTGCAACCTAGGGTCGTAGGTTCGAACTAAGGCAGACACTTTACTTTAAATTATTTCTTCACCATTGCTTGAGAGCATTGGTGATGAAATTGCCCGACGATTGATGTCGGGACGTTGTATAAGGGGGAACCGACCTAAATACTTCATCATCATCTGCCTTTTCCCAACTATGTTGGCGTCGGCTTTCAGTATCACCGGATACTAATATTAACATAATTAGGAAAAAACTAAAATTTTATCACCCTAGGACGTTTCAGGAACAGTCACATGTGGATATGCTAGACGCGTGGTAAACTCTGCTTGCGCGATACAGGGTTTTCGTGACGTCAGTGTCATGCGTACGTGGTTCATACGTGAAGATGTAAATGCCGCCACGAATTTCTAGTATTAATAAAAATATAGACGTTTAAAAGGGTTATATTTAACCAGTTTACAGAAAAAAATATCTTTTTAACCGAAAAATAAAATGTCACTTTCGCCCCCAACTGTACGTCCCACCCCCTAAGGACCTGTCTGCTTGACCACTGATAAGCCGGTAGCCTATACAAACACTTATTGTAACCCTCCTGTAGCTTCAACCTTTCTTTAGGATAGGGGATGGGCAGTATACCCTTCATAGTGAATGTTAGAGTTCGGGAAAACTATTTCAAGAATCATCTATGGCTTTAAAGTACTTATGAGATATAATTATAGATAAAGGCGCCGATTCCCTTGTTCACAAACTAAACTAAATTTAAGTTCAGTGCATTTTTTCTTTCTATTTTATCAAGAAAAGGACAGAAGATAAATATTAGTTTAGTCTTGTCAAATTTTATTTATTTCATCCACAAATTTACATTTGTGCCGAACAGTGGTTTCAACAATAACAATAAATGTAACACAAAATTAAGTAGTCATCGTAAAGCCAGAAAAGAGAGAAAAATATATTACATTCCACATTGGTCACAACATTATTAGTCTTAATATTAATTATAATTTAATAATAGGGGTTAAAGTATGAAATTGCCGTTTTATTGTAATAGGTACTTCGAATTGACATAGAACCTTCATGGTCTGAGATTTTTGAGTGAAACTTTTTTCACATGGTACCTATGAAGTTCTTCTTTTAAAAAATGTGCAACAATCGATTATCGACTTTCAGTTGTTTTTTTTATTCAGTTTAGACAAGAAAGATGGATACATCGAAAATTCGAGTTATTTTTTAATACGAGTTCCGACACGGAACTAACGCGGCAGAATTAGCTTGCAATATCAATGTTGCGTTTGGAGAGGGGACTGCTAATGAACGGACCGAGCGATTTTGGTTTAAACGCTGTCGTGATGGAAACTTTGATTTGAAGAACGAACCACGTGGAACACCGCCCACACAGGTGAATAACAATGAATTGAAAGAGATGGTGGAAGCCGATCCGAGCCAAACTACCCAGGAATTAGCGGCATGGTCTAATGTTACCGTACCAACAATATTGACTCATTTGCGTCAAATCAATAAAGTGCCTCATGATTTGACTGATCTGCAGAAAGAAACGCGTGTTGAAACTTGTGTTGCCTTGTTGAATCGATATAGAAATGAAGGAATATTGGATCGAATTGTGACATGTGATGGAAAGTGGATTGTTTGTACGATAACCGTAAGCGAAAAATGCAATGGCTGACCCCAGGTCAAACGCCGCAACAGTGTCCTAAAGCAAAGCTTACCAATAAAAAGGTAATGGTAACTGTTTGGTGGTCTCAGCATGGTGTTATTCACTATAGCTTTCTCCGATCTGGTCAAGCAATAACGGCAGAGGTCTAGTGTGCCAAACTCCGAACAATGATAGCAAAACTAGCAGTGAAACAGCCCCGACTCTTGAATCGATCTTCACCATTATTGCTCCATGATAACGCGAGACCTCATACAGCACGAGAAACCGTTTTAACTCTACAGGAACTGCAATTAGAAACCATTCGCCACCTTCCGTATTCGCCAGACCTTGCTCCAACAGACTAACATTTATTTCGTGATTTAGGCAATTTTCTACGTGATAAAAAGTTTTCTTCTCAGGAGGCAGTACAAAATGCTTTCACACAGTTTGTCGAATCTAGATCACGAGAGTTCTATCGCAAACGCATAAATGACCTTCCTATGAGATGGCAGCAATGTATAGATAATAATGGATAATTATCTCCAAAAAAAAAAAAATTTTTTTTTTTTTTTTTATAAAATTATTATTATTTTTTTTTATATATAATAAAAATGTTAAATTAAAAAAACAAATTTCAATTTTTCAGTACAAATCGGCAATTTCATACTTTAACCCCTAATATTAGTTCAAAATTGAATATAAATTCCATTCAATGAAATGTATGTCAATAAAATTCATTAAGATGCAATGTCATGATAGAATTTACATACTTATATCATTTAAAGTCATTAAAATATAATCACATATTAGTTCGAACTACTTTTATCTTGAGAAACATGAACAACAACACAACTATGCTGTAGTAACATTTCTTCAATAACAATGACTTTAATTTTCTCTTGAATGCGTTTGGATTCATAAAGTTTTTAAATTGTACAGGCAATTTATTGTACATATTTACTGATTGCACTCTTGAGGCATGTTTAACGACATTAAGCTTAGGCTCTATGAAATTAGGTAGATCCTTTCTTCGCGTTTTTATTCTGATATATCTCTGTTCCTCTGTCTCAAACTTATGGATATAACGAGGGTAGTTCACCCATTTGGGGTACCTCGTCATCAGAGTCCAAGTTCGACATGGTGTAGGTATGAAATAACAGTCTCCACACTAATTACAATCGTCTATTAATTCACTCTCAATAACTAATCAACAAAATCTCAAATAATTAAGGCGATGGAAATGGATTAAACTACGGAAACGCGGTAAGTTCGGTACAGGCTGGCAGAACGACCTCTCGCCCTCGTGTCCAACTCAAAAGTAACGTCCCTCAAATCCAATGCGTCCAATGTCAAACCAAATGACAGCTGACAGCTGCCAAACATGTCCAATGTCTCCAATGTTTAACCGAATGACAGCTGACAGCCGTCAAACATGCCACGCCCCGCACCGACCTCACCCAAGCACACTGCTTGACGTTTCCGACAAACGATAATAGATGGCGTTGTTCTAAATTAACATTAATCAATAATAAAAATATAATAGATATCCTTTAGTAACTAAAACTATTAAAAAACTAAAATATTGCATCGAAATATCATAATCATAATCATAATCATTCATTTATTGCATTTCATGTTGTTTACAGGTTGTTACATTATGATAGTTCCAAACAATGAACCCTGCTAGGGCACAGCAATGTATAGGCGATAGGTTTTAATTAATTTAACATGCTATCATTATTCATATAATTTGTTAATATAGATTAATTTAAAAATTATTAATTATTATTATACATTATGTCATTCTTATAAACTAAATAAAATAAATAAATTATCATTTTCACATTATAATCTCATACTTACTACAATTTATGTCATTATTATCTCAGTTAATTTAATGTCAATAGATTAGTTTTACATTATAATATGTCACATTTTCAGATAAAATAAAATAGAAAGTAATCACTAAAAAATACAGGAATGAGGTAGTAGCGGACTGGTGTTTTATAGAGTACCTAGTTATGTATGTGTAATGTATTCAAGTCGATATTAATTTATTTATTTCTCGGTTAAAAATTATTTTAGGCTATAATATGATTTTAAGTTTAAGTGGTTTTGTAGGTCATTTTTAAATTTGTTGTCATACTCTGTATCCTTAATTGAATTCGGGAGTTTATTATAGATTTTAACGCACATGGCCAGAGGCCGAGAATGAAACATAGCTAGTTTTGAGGTTGGTACCGCTAATTCGTTTAGATATCGGTTTCTAAGACTGCGTTGCTGTGGGCGTTGCTGTTTTGCTAGCGGAAAAAGCGATGGGTATTTTCTCACAAATTTACTAGCTTCTAGGATATAAATACCTGATAGCGTAAGTATTTTATGTTCTATAAAGTATTGTTTGCAACTTTCCGTACTTTCTATATTTACTAGGATTCGAACGCATTTTTTTTGTAAAGTGAATAGTCGCTCTATATCTACACTATTTCCCCACATTATAATTCCATAGTTTAGCCACGAATATGCGTATGCGTAGTAGGCTGAAAGAGCTGTTTTGAAGTCGGTTGCTTTTTTTAGTTCTCTTAAGGCATATGTAAAGCTAGCCAATTTATTTGATAGGGTTTGTATATGAGCTTTCCAGTTTATATTTGTATCGACAGTCAGGCCTAGCAGTGTAAAATCGTTTACACATTGTAATTATATATTATTATATGAGAAGTCGATATCTACCTTTTCTTTCTGATATGGTCCATATTGCATCAACTTCGTCTTCGAGAAATTTATTTCTAAATTATGGTCTTTCAACCATGCCACTATGTTAGTAATAATGTCATTTAAGATTTCGTTAAGGGTCCCGTTATTATCATAAGGCAAAATGATTGAAATGTCGTCAGCAAATAGGACACTGTATGAATTTATTTCTTTAGGGAGGTTGTTTATATATATTAGGAACAATAGGCACCCCAAAACACTACCTTGAGGAATTGACATGGTTACTTTTGCTCTATCAGATTTAACACGCGTTATCAGGCCAGTCTGTGCATCTTTATAATCTACTTCTACATATTGTTCCCGATTTTCTAAGTAAGAGCAAAACCATTTGTAGGCTGTGCCTCTGACACCTATTTCATACAATTTATTTAGAAGGATCTTATAAGACACTCTATCGTAGGCTTTGCTCATGTCTAGCAAAATCCCTACATCATGTTTTTTATTATTTATAATATATAGTGCTTCTTGTATATATTTGAATATCGCCAGTTTAGTAGATTTATTTTTCCTAAAACCATTTTGACTATCGTTGAAGATTTTGTACTTTTCACAAAATGAGTAAAGTCGTTTTGACATTGCGGTCTCAAAAATTTTCGCGAATGTAGGTAATGCGGCTATAGGCCGAAAGTTATTTGTGTCGGTCTGATCTCCCTTTTTATGGATCGGTTTTATTACTGCTACTTTAAGCAGGTCGGGAACACAGCCTTCGTCAAGGGACTGATTTATTAGTAGAGTCAGTGGCATTACTAATTCCTCAGCGCATAATTTTATTAGTGTTGGCGGTAGCTCGTCATGTCCATAGCTTCGTTTATTTTTTAGTTTTTTAATTATAAATTTTATTTCGTTTGGGTCCACTGGACTAATGTAAATAGAGTTTTCGCTTTGTGAGGGCCCCGGGCGGCCAGTTGCAGCACTATCTCCGATTGTACTGTCCGATTTGCCAACTGATATGAAATAGTCATTGAAAGCGTTTGCTATCAATTTCGCATTATCTATAAGATTATTATTCACGCGCAATTGCATATTACCTGTTGTTTTTTTGTTTTGCCTTTTGTGCGCTCTTTAATTATTTGCCACATTGTTTTGGTTTTATTTTCAGATTTGTTTATTTTTTTTATATAATTTAGTCTTTTGGAGTAGGTTACCGTTATCTTGAGTATTTTTTCGTATTGTTTGTAATGTTTATGTAGTATGTCATTATTGGTTGTAGTTATTAGTGCTTTTAGTAACCGTTTATGTTTGCATGCCACATTTAAACCAGTAGTTAGCCACGTTTTAGGGGGCGTACTTTTAATTCTTATGTTTTTCTTCGGGATGCACTGGTCTAATATTTTTTGTAAATGGTTATGGAAGTATATGTAATTTGTGTTAGTGTTTTGATCTGTATCAATTATATTACTCCAATCTACTTTCCGTAGTTCAGCTTTGAACGCTTCCATATTTTGTTTGTTGTAAAGTCTCTTTTGAGTTGTCATTTGTGTCATATTTTTTATTATATGGTCGTTGGTAGGTATTGAAATCTTTATTCCTTTATGCTCTGAGAGTCCCAGGTTTAAAACTTTTAAGTCAAATTCATGAATGTGGTTGTTTATGAATATTAGGTCGATACATGTTGAGCTCGTAGCTGTTACTCGCGTAGGTTCCGTCACTAGCTGTCGGAGGTTGTAGTTAGTCATAAAGTTCAGGAGAGCAAAAGAATTTCTTTTTTTTTCTAAAATGTTTATGTTAAAATCTCCTCCGATGATTATATCTCTTTGTTTATTCTTTATGTTAAGTTTATGTAAGAGTTTTTCCAAGGAAGTATAAAATATTTCAGTTTCCCTGTTCTTCTGCGGCCAATAAATAACTATAAGTAAAAGATTAAGATTAGGTATCTCCACTCCACAGGTTTCAAAAATGCATTCAACTGACATGTCTGCTATGTCATGTCGGAACTTAAATTCAATATTTTCTTTTGAAAATACACAAACACCACCTCCCGTGTGGGTCGCGCGACAGTATTTAGCGGCTAAGTTATATCCCTGTAATTGTAATAGGTCTTTTTTTATTATTGTAATCCAAGTTTCTGTAAGACAAAGTGCTTCTATTTTGTATTCATTTGTAATTGATTCTAAAATGTATCGTTTATTTTTTAAGCTTTGTATGTTTTGATAAATAATATTTAATTTATGTGGGTGTTGGTGTAAAGTGTTGGGATTGGAGTTTATAGTGGCGAAAAAATTTTGTATTGGCTCGTGTTGGTGGGTGTAAATCTGCAGTTTTCTGATACGAAATAGGATTATTTAAATTCCTTATTGATAGTACAAAATCTTCCAAATTTGATATTATAATTTTTTTGCCAACATGATTTATTGCTCCGGAACGCTGATTATACATATCGCAATCGTACGAAAGGTTTAGGTTGGAGTCCAATATGTGTGCGTACTCGTACGTTTGCGCATCCATAAAAAGAAGATTGTTGAACGTTTCTAAACGGCTATTGTACGAAGTGGTGCTATAGTTTAACTGGTGTTTAGCATAAGAATAATTAAATTTAAATTTATAAGTAGGCAGACAAATAACAATGTTGGTATGGGTTAACATTAATAGTTTTCCTCTTATATACATAACTAAATCTACTTAGTTTTGAGTTGTACGGAAATCCTCTTCGCCGATGTAGATTATGCAGTAGTCCTCAATCGTAAAGTTTTGACGTTTTGTTTCAATTGTTTCTAAGATTTGTTTTATTCCACATTTAGGTTTGCGATAGTGGCAAATTTCGTATTCTCGAAGGCTAGTTTCTTCTGTAAGAGCGTATAATTCATTCGAAGTTTCGCTACTTAGTATACTTATTTTGGGTTTGTTATTCGGAGACTTGCGCGGCGGTTTTTTGTTGGTAATTTGTATGGCAGCATGTTTCGGTACATCTGAGTCCTGGTTCTTTGGTGAACACATAATTTGAATAGCCTCGTTAATATTGCTCCACATCGCTGTCGACTGGTAATGTACCTAAGAGACTGGCGGCATTGCCACGTTGTATGGCAATGCTTAGCCTCTGGCCAAGGTAAAAGCCAGCGCTTGGGTCACGGGAAGTGTCAACCAGCCGTTTAGAGAGTTCATTGAACAAGCAATGAGCACTCGGACCCCATGGCCCGAGGGTTTTAACCCCAAACGGCTCGAAAATATAATTTCCGATAAGGTTTGTATATTTTCGCTGCTTGAGGTTTTCCGCAGCCGCAGCAGCAGCGCCAGCACAGCACGCCGAGCCAGGAAGATGGGATATCGCAAGAGTATCGACACACGTTGCGTCCCACACTAAAGGCCTATCAATCTTTATATTGACATTGTTTATCTTTATTATTATGTATTAATGTATTTTGTACTTTTGCATGTCTTCTGGTTAAATATTGTACCCATATTTGCAAAATAAATATCTTATCTTTGAACTTTTTAAAAACCTTTAATATAAATCTGCATAGCCTTTTCCCAACTATGTTGGGGTCAGCTTCTAGTCTTACCGGATCCAGCTGAATATTAGTATTTTACATGGAGCAGCTGCCTATCTGACCTCCACAACCCAGTCTCTGGGTCTCCTTACAGTACCTGCGGTCGATGACCCCACAAAAAAAACATCAGATACATTTTTTGTGTTTTATCATGAATAAAACACAAATATAAACAAAATGAAACAAACAAAAATATAAACAAAATGAAAAATAACTTTATTTTCGGAAGTCGGTGTCAAAAAACCAAAATGCGGAACCAACGACACCGACTTTCGAATTTGTCACTGAGTAGTGTTTTTTTTTTTGGAAGTCGGTTCTTTTTATTTTGTAAAAAAGTTTCATTTCTCACTTTTTAGTTGTACCTGCCCTATACAAATTCATTTATATAACGCTACTTACTATGGAAATATCAGCGACAGGAAGTTATTGAAACATCATCATTATAAACTAAGTGGAAAAAATCGTATTATTGAAGCTAACTCAAAAACTACCAAAACAAAGTTAGTAAAATGTATATGGGACTATCCCTGAGGTATACGATGTTACTTATTAAAAAATATTTTGCAAATCCGTCTTTAAATGACGGCGTTATGCCCGAGCATACATAAAAAAATATATATATAAACATCCAAATTGAGAACCTCCTCCTTTTATGAAGCCGGTTAAAATAATAAGCTCAAATGATTGGAGTAATCAGGAAAAGATATTCATCTCTGAATTTATATCTACTTACATAAATAAACTGACTAAATTAATGTTAAAGTAGAGCCGATAATGAAAATACATATTTATTTTAATAGATATTTTATGTATTTTCATTTAACATGAATTTGCTCTTATATAAATGTATGTAGGTACTTGTGTCTATTAAATATTACTTCCTATAACTCTTGTAACGGGGTTTCAGAGTCTTTTAATAATAATTATTATACTGACTTGTTTGTGGGCTGGCCATGTTTGTCAAAGGACCGATGGCCGGTGGAGCAGAGTCCTGAAGGCCACTTCTCATAATTTAAAATGTTCAAAATCTAGTCGCAATCTCATCTCGGCGACAAACAAATGTCAAATACTTGTCAAAATGTAGTGAAGTTAGAGGTATTTTTGACAGATTGAGACTGAGATCAGACTCTGAACGATCTTAAAATTACGAGAACTGCCCCTCGGGAGTGGAGACCGCGTACCGGCAAGCGTAGTGTGGGACGCCCTCCAGCTAGATAGACGGAGGACCTTAAGAATGTGGCTGGGACAGACTGGATGCGGAAGGTGGAGGACAAGGTGTTGTGGCGCAGCCTGGGAGAGGCCTATGTCCAGCAGTGGACAGCGATAGGCTGAGGTGATTGATTGATACTTGTTTACAGGTACAAGTTTGACGACTGCTATGAACACCACTATTAATACCTAGCACCAATACTATTCAACCTCTCGAAGACGGCGAGGGAGGAGGCCTTGCCACGTGAAAAAGATGAAGAATGAGAGTGGCATGAGAAAAGAATGGCGCCCATGTCTTTGGAGGAAGAGTATTTAAAAAACAAAAACAAAGAATATAGAACAAAATCAATCAATCAAAAGTCATTTATTCAAATTAGGCTGAGAATCAGCACTTTTCGAACGTCACAAAAGACAGTCCCCCAAAAACGCCCGCCCTTCACCACTTCCTAGTGCTATCACTGGGAAGAAGAAGTGGCGCAACAAACTCCCCAGCAGCACAGCTGTCTGTTCAATTGGAAAATACTTGATTGTATACAATACTTTACAAGGCACAGAACATAAAATTAAATTATTTGCCATATGTCAGCTAGCCACACCAATATATCAACAAATATAATAAAAACTATACGTACTCAAGTTATAAAGAAATTAATTAAAATTAAATTGTAAATAAAACCTTACTACCGAAATAAAAGCCTCCAGGCATAAAGGGCGTGACAGCTTACATATTTATGCATTGCTGGGTTCTGTTCACATAGCTGTCACTTGAAGTCACAAATGATAAACTAGTACCGTCGAAGTAAAATAAATAAATAAGTTAATACTAATAACAATAACCTGTAAGCAACCAGTAAGCTGATTCTGGAGAAAGAACATGAACATTGTCTTGAGTTGATTAGTTTTATTACGCATCAAAATAAATTGCTTCGACCAAATGTTTCTGATTTATGTGTGACTGCCACAACGGATTTTTTTTTTTTTAGTCTTGCCCTAGAACTGGCGTCATAAGATACCACATGGGCACATGGGATAACACATTGAATAATCACTATCTGTGATAAGCATCTTCACGAACTCATTCTCTTCAAAACTCCTCAGCACCTACTGAGCCTCCTGATTGAACTTTCCCTATAAATCCTTTCATCATGTGTACTCGAAATGATGGATCCGCAGGAGAACCAAGGTAACCGACATAGCCCGAAGAATTGCCAAACTTAAGTGGCAGTGGGCAGGGCCGAAAGGCTCTGGAGTGGCGACCGCGTACCGGAAGACGTAGCGTTGGAAGGCCTCCCACAAGGTGGACCGACGACCTTGTGAAGGCCGCAGGAACCTGTTGGACGCGAGAGGCACCGAACCGGTCGAATTGGAGGTGCTTGGGGGAGGCCTATGTCCAGCAATGGACGTCTTTCGGCTGAAATGATGATGATGATTCGGAATTAAGTAATAGGTAATCATTCTCGTAGAGGATTTAAACAAGCTTTGAAGATCTTCCTTCTTTTACTTCCCACTGGCGATTCTTTTTTAAAATCTTCTGCATCTTTCTAAAATTTCGTTAAAGATTGGCGAAATCCATAATTACTAAGGCACAACTCGAAATTAGGAACAAAATTTGCTCTAAGCACACAATGATCCTATAGAATCGATCAGCTGATTCAATAAAATCCGCCATCTTGCCTCTTAGCATCCTCAACAGTGGTCCGGTGGTGTTTAATTTTGACAGCTACTAATTAATTGCTTAGCGATTAATAACCTCTTAGCGCTAAATAGCGTTTATGAATAAGAATTTTGCTAGCAATGAGACGTTTATAAATAAGACTGTTTAATTCTACGTGACAAGCTAAACATAGTTTATGTAGGGAAATATTTATTTGATCCTCTAAAAACATATTAATCTACAAATAATGTATGCTTTTTAAAATTAATGAACCCGTAAAAACAGGTTGGGCTTCTAATGATGCACGCTTTTTAAAATAAATGAGCCTCTTTTTAAATTTCTGTAAATTATTAACTCGTGTATTAATTATCTTGAATGCTATTGGTTTTTTTTTTCGTTCACTGCCATTGATACAAAATTCTGAATAGCTAAACATGTGAACATTATAATCAAAGCCAGATTGTATCTAACAACTTTATAAAGACTTATCTGGGCACGTGGCCGGTTGACAGCAGTTGACCTATAAGTATCCTTTTGTTATTGTATTTATTTGTATAGATAGTTAATTAGTCGTTATTATCTACACGAATAATCTATTCATCTATACAAATAAATAAAATTGAAGTTTCTCTTTGTAATGTCAAAATAAAAGCTGTATACACGACTGCCCAAAAAAAGAAGTGTTATGTTTTCATGCACATGTATGTTTATGAGTTTCTTTATTACTAAATGCATATATGAATCTACATAATATACGATAGGAACAAAAACATATCATCATGTGCCTAGCCTTTACCCAACTATGTTGGGGTCGGCTTCCAGTCTAACCGGATGCAGCTGAATACCAGTATTTTACATGGAGCGACTGCCTATCTGTCCTCCACAACCCAGTTACTGGGTAATACGAAAAACAAAAAAAAAACAAAAACATATATTTTTTTTTAATTGTTGGCCACAAAATAAAAATAAAATATGTTTGTTCCGGCGAATCTTCAAAACGGCTGGATCGATTTTGACGGACTTTCGCTGGTAGCTAGCTGATGTCGTAAGGTGTAACCTAGGCTATTACTTTTTGTCCCAGTCGTTCCCGTGGGATAATTTCCGACATCCACGCGGGTGATGCCGCGGGCTTCTTCCAGTCTAACCGGATGCAGCCGAATACCAGTATTTTATGTACATGTTAAACATGATTTCCGAGCCACGGAGGGGTATTGGTATATTATTATTATCTCCTTTATTTTAATGAAATCATATAAATTATATTTTTAAATATTAGAATATAAAAAGTAAAAAAACATATAAAAAATAGTAGCCCACCGGTATCGGGAACAGGGTCCAAGCTACCGGTGGTCAGGGCTCCAGAGAGGAACCTCCTGACAATGCGTGCCGTGTCCAGAAGTACCGCTTTCTGAATCAAGCCCTTGATCCAGCTGCCCAACGAGAGCCTCCTCAGGTGTTGGTCGAGGCTCTTGGCTATTAAGCCATTGGCTGTCACGACTATCGGCACAGTGATCGCTGAGTCCATATCCCAATGTATGTCGACAACATCGAGAGCCAAGTCAAGATACTTGATTTGTTTATCTTTCTCAGCTTTCACGAGGTTCTCATCATGCGGGACGGTTGTGTCAACAATCATTGCGCGTCGCTTTGATCGATCCACCACCACTATATCAGGCTTATTGGCAACAATAGTCCTGTCAGTGATGATGGATCGATCCCAGTACAATGTGATATTACCATTTTCGAGAACTGGGTCGGGCACATACCTGTAGTACCTACAGCACCTCCGATTCCACAAGGCTGTATTTCAGAGCAAGTTGCTGATGGATTATCCTGGCTACAAGGTTGTGTCTATGCAAGTACTCTCCGTTAGCTAGACGAGAACACCCGGAGATAATATGCCTGATTGATTCTTCCGGCCGGTGGCATGCCCGACAGATGTCAACCGTGCCGTCTTTCACAATAAATTTCCGGTAATTGTTCGTCATCATACTTATCATTATTATTGATATGCTAAGATGGTCACCCATCCACAGACCAACCGCGGGAAGCGTAGCTTAGCTTGATCGAGCGACCTGTGCGGCTGTTATTATTTAGCTACGTCATCGTCTATCGACATCATTAATTCATTATCTCTGAACTTTTATCAACATAATTACCTACTTTGTGGAGTATAAATTGGCTGTGTCAGATAATCTCTTTGATAAACAAGATGCCCCCCCGTAATATTGTAGTGTTACTGGTGTTTGTAGCTGCTGCGTCAGGTAAGGATCACCGAAAAAAAAAACTGCAAAGTGAAAAATAGCTTTAATTGCGGAAGTCGGTATCTTAGGTTCTGTATTTTTGTTTTTTGCTACTGACTTTTGAAATTAAAGTTATTTTTCACGTTGTAGTCTTTTTTGAAAGTCGGTTGTTTTTTTTTTTGTAAAAAAAGTTTTTGTTGTTCACTTTTAAGTTGTAATTTTTACCAGTAATTTTGGTTAAAAAGCCAAACTACTAAACCATTTTTGATGATATTTCTGTGGGACCAATCTGAAAGTATTATGTAAGTGTTTTGCAAATCGGCTTATAAATAACGGAGTTCTGAGGTAACAAACAAAAAACAACCGAATTGAGAACTTCCTCCTTTTTTACCTTAATAACTAAGTAATTTTGAGTCGGCGCCAAACAATCAATAAACAAAGATCACTAAATTGCCTTAAATTTAAACGGCGCCGATTCAATATTCTTTAGGTATACTTACATAAGTTTAAGAACTTAGTTAATAAGGTTAAATAAAAAAGGTTTATTATGTTTTGCTTTTCAGTTTTTTCGGCGGTTTAATTTTTTTGTTACAAAGTTTTTATTTCATAATTTTTGTGGCTATAATCTACTAATTATTTGCCAAAGGGCAGGCATACGTGGCACTGTAGAGTAATAATACACAACTTGGCATTCAAATCTGTGAGTGAACAATAAATAACCGCTATTTTCCCACCCTTAGGGTTGGTTTTTTTTTCCTAATTTATACCAACCAACTTTGGGGTATACCCTTTCCAATAAAAAAAGAATTATCAAAATCGGACTACGCTGTAAAAAGTTATGCGTGGTCATACATAAAAAATAAATATACGCGTCGACTTGAGAACCTCCTCCGTTTTTTTCGTCGGTTAAAAAGGGCAGTGCTTCACTTTGAAAAATAAATCCTACACGGATCGTAGATATGTACTGACAATACATGTTTATGTGGATAGACTAATTTTAATACGCAGTATTTAGATTCATATTTGTACTAGTTGAGCCCCGCGGTTTCACCCGCATAAGTTTCGATCCCGTGGGAATATCTGGATAAAAAGTGTTCTATGTGTTAATCCTGGTTATAAACTATCTGTGTACCAAATTTCATCCAAATCCGTTCATTAGTTTTTGCGTGAAAGAGTAACAAACAACCATCCATCGATCCATGAAAACTTTCGCGTTTATTATATTAGGTAGTAGCATATGATATTTTTTGTTATCACTAGATATGGGACCTAGTGATAACAAACATTATAGAAATATTCTAATTACCTAATTAATTATTATTAACTAAGTATTGAATTACATTTAATCAGTCATGTTCGTGAACGGGCGCCGTCGGTTGAGACTGGTCATCTCTTAACTGTTAGGGCTTATTTTTAATTTTATTTTTTAAATTGTTTCTTTTTACATTGTTCTCACATATAGAAGCAATAAGAATAATGTACCCAGGATTTTGTAATAATATCTTGATTTAAAAGAGTGTCCGTGGAGTTTCTTGCCCGTTCTTCTCCATAGAGATCTACGTTTTGGAATGGGCAACTAGCTTCAACTTTCTGACTGACTGACCGACTATTATTTTGCTTGAAACACAAGTTTGAATTAAACCTAGTTCGGGTGGGTCGCTACCTAACACTCGAATTCCGAACCATCATTACTTGCACCTGTAATAAAATATTTTAGTTGTAGTTTATTTTTAAGCACTATAATTGTATGGGAAATTTGCCACTCTTGGCTAAATGTAAACCTTTCGTAAACGTTTTATTAAATAAATTATTATTATGTCGTTTATTTATTTAGTCGTCTTATTTTAATAAATTTTTAAATATTAGTATGATTAAATAAAAAAAATTAAAAAAACATTTAAAAATATAAAAAAATAGTGATCCACCGGTGTCGGGAGCAGGGTCCAAGCTACCGGTGGTTAGGGCTCCAGAGATAGAAACCTCCTCACAATGCGAGCCGTATCGAGGAGTACTGCCTTCTGAATCAGGCCCTTGATCCAACCGCCTAACGAGAGCCTCGATAGATGTTGATCGAGGCTTTCGGCCATCAGGCTATTGGCCGATACGACAATCGGCACAATGACAGTTGAGCTCACATTCCACATGTCAACAACCTCGCGTGCTAAGTCAAGATATTTGATTTGTTTATCTTTCTCAGCTTTCACGAGGTTCCCGTCATGTGGAATGGTAACATCAATAATCATTGCGCGGCGCACTAATCGATCTATCACCACTATATCAGGTTTGTTGGCGACAACAGTCCTGTCAGTGATGATAGACCGATCCCAGTACAACGTGACATGGTCATTTTCGAGAACTGGGTCGGGCACATACTTGTAATACGGTACCTCAGAGTCGACAAGTTTATATTTCAAAGCAAGTTGCTGGTGAATAATCCTGGCTACTTGGTTATGCCTGTGCAAGTACTCGCTGTTAGCCAGACGAGAACAACCAGAGATAATATGTCTGATGGATTCACCCGGACGGTGGCATGCCCGACACACGTCAGCCGTCCCGTCCCTCATAATATGTCTTATTATTATTATTTTTATATTTTAACAAATCTAAAATATAAAAATTATAATACTTAATAATTTATTTTTGACATAACCGTCCCGCATGATGAGAACCTCGTGAAAGCCGGGAAAGATAAACAAATCAAGTATCTTGACTTGGCTCGCGACGTTGTTGAGATGTTGTGAGTTCACATCATTGTGCCGATAGTCGTGACAGCCAACAATGGCTTAATAGCCAAAAGCCTCGACCAACACCTGAGGAGGCTCTCGTTGGCCAGCTGGATCAAGAGCTTGATTCAGAAAGCGGTACTTCTGGACACGGCTCGCATTGTCAGGAGGTTCCTCTCTGGAGCCCTGACCGCCGGTAGCTTGGACCCTGTTCCCGATACCGGTGGGCTACTATTTTTTATATTTTAAAATGTTTTTATACTTTTTATATTCTAATATTTAAAAATATAATTGATATGTTTACTTTTAAATAAAGGAAATAATTTATTTAATAATAATTTTGACAATTCAAAAGTGCCTGTAAATGGTTTAATTGAAATAAATGATTTGTGTTCGGAAAGGCAGCGAAATCATGGCGAGATCAATAATAGCTCGATAAGTATTTAGGTTTGACCCACCGCTCGATAGATGGCGTTGGCGTCGAATTAGATCTCGCTATGGTTTCGTACCGCATTTTACCTTAGTAGGATTGTTTTTTTTGTATGGTGTGAGCCTATGTAATTTGCAATACATAAAAATACGCTATATACACCGATTATAGTGCTATATTATTTACTCCTCTTCAATATACGGAACCTCGGTGATTAAAAATAATAAATTATATTAGTTTGAGTTTGAGTTCAATGAAAGCGTAGATTCTAGTTTCTGATGACGACTATCATTTGGGAAAACCAGATCATTTTTATCCCAATGTACTTAAGGTCGGCGAAACATGTATTTTCCTTCCTTAATTCTATATTAGAATAGAAAACTTTTATTTCAGACAGGAGTCCATAGAGTTAGTAACAATTTTACTTAATTTCTAGTGTTATTAGGTTACTGACACAAATGTACATACAATTAAAACTCAGCGTGGAGCTGCATCCACCTCCGCAACATCGGGGAATCCCACCGATCTGCGAACACACTGAGAATACTGTTGGTGCCGCCGCGAACACGCGGACATTAGTCGTCATCACTCGGTAGTCACCCCCTTTCTAACCATAATATCAGCATTCACACATTTTTTTTTATTTACGTCGAGTTTCCCTGTCACTCTGTATAACTGCTGTCGCGCGATTTTTTTTTTTTTTTTTTTTCAAGATGGTGGCCACGAATGGTAACCTATATAAATTGATAGCTGACATCAATGCAAACTGAAAATATAATAAGTCCAAGCCCTGTAAAGCGTCACGTTTCCGAGATACGAGAATTAACTACCAATAATAGACTGTATAATCTATCGTATTAACGTTCAAAGTTGATCACGTGACATCCGTATTTTTTGAACTTGCGCACATCTTGTTGCATAGATACTTATTTCAAATAATCACTCTAAAAGTTTTAAGTAATCAAACATGTAAGAAAGACGAGATCAACAAGATTTAAGAAAGTGAAAAAAAAAATGTGGATTTAGTTTTTTTTTTTTTTAATTTGATTTTTTTTATTTGGTTCATACACCCACATTAGTTGCGAGAACTAACGCACCTGACCTTTCTCAACAACATCAGCAATAAGGTCACTTTGTGTCCTTCGAGGGCGTCCCCTCCCGGCGTTTAATGTCGGGACGTTGTATATGTGTACATACACAGTCTGGCCATAAATACTGTTACAGTTAAAAATAAGAAAGTTATTACATTTGAATTTGGAATCTATCATTTTTATACGATTGTTCATTGAGTTTTCTAATTTTGGCGCCAATACATTGTACAATATTTTGCGATATTAAAATGGACTGGGGTGATAAAGAGAACCGAATCGCTGTGATTGCATTACACAAAGTTGGTATGGAGCCAAATGCAATTTTAAAACTCTCTATACGCTTGGTATTAGTCAAATGTTTGTGTACCGGGCTATTAATAGGTACAATGAGACCTCCTCAGTTTGTGACAGAAAAAGATCTGGCCGTCCACGTAGTGTTTGTACGAAAAAGGTGGTCAAAGCAGTAAGGGAAAGAATTCGAAGAAATCCTGTCCGAAAGCAAAATATTTTATCTCGGGAGATGAAGATAGCACCCAGAACACCATGTCGCGTATTTTGAAAGACGACTTAGGACTTGCAGCCTATAAGAGATGCACTGGTCATTTTTTAACTGATAATTTAAAAAAGAATAGGGTGGTAAAATCGAAACAACTACTGAAGCGGTACGCAAAGGGAGGTCACAGAAAAATTTGGTTTACGGATGAGAAAATCTTTACAATTGAGCAACATTTTAACAAACAAAATGACCGTATTTATGCTCAAAGCTCTAAGGAAGCTTCCCAATTAGTCGACAGAGTGCAACGTGGGCATTATCCGACTTCAGTGATGGTTTGGTGGGGTGTTAGCTATGAAGGAGTGACTGAGCCATATTTTTGTGAAAAAGGTATCAAAACATCGGCACAAGAGTATCAAGATACCATTCTTGAGAAGGTAGTTAAGACCCTTAACAACACCATGTTCAATAACCAAGTATGGTCCTTCCAACAAGACTCGGCGCCGAGTCATAAAGCTCGGTCCACGCAGTCTTCGTTGGAAGTGAACGTTTCGGACTTCATCCGAGCTGAAGACTGGCCGTTGCCTAGTCCCGATCTTAATCCGATGGATTATGATTTATGGTGAGTTTTAGAGAGTACGGCTTGCTCTAAACGCCATGATAATTTGGAATCGCTAAAACAATCCATACGATTGGCAGTGTAGAATTTTCCCATGGAAAGGGTGCGTGCTCCTATTGATAACTGGCCTCAACGGTTAAAGGACTGTATTGCAGCCAATGGATTCGATTTTTATATTTTAAATTGTTTTATATTTATGTATTAAACTAACAAACTGTAAGAGTAATGAATATTATTTGCAATAAAAAAAATGTTTTTCTTCGTGACAATATTTATGGCAAGACTAGGAATATGCAATTTGCGTGGTAAACTCTGCTTGCGCGATGCAGGATTTTGCGTGACGTCAGTGTGATGCGTAGTTTGCAGGTGCCACCACACATCTGGCTTTTAAATTGCCATCAATTAATATAATAATAATAACCCTTTATCCCCAGCTATACCTGCAGGGTTGGACCCAATAATCACCAAGTTAGACCCTGAAGGTCTTCGGTATGGCTACCTGCGTGATGATGAGGGCATACCTCACCTAGTGGACTCCTGGATCAAGGCTAGTGATATAAGGGAGATGGCCAGGTACAACCCGGATAGGGATAATGAATATCATCTTTATACCAGGTTAGTAAGTTTCAAAATATTATTTTATTTTACGTGCCGCCCAAATCTGGTGGACCAGTAGTAGGCCGCGACTTGTAGGTCATTCGAACCGAGACAGGCGCTTTACTTTGTTTAAATTATTTCATCACTACTGGTCTCAAAAAGATAAGTAGGACTAGGCCGGACATGTCTGCCGCATGTCAGATGACAATTGGGCTAAGAGAACCACTGATTGGGTCCCACTAAACGCACGACGCCGTCGCGGCAGGCAGAGACGAAGATAGCGGGACAAGCTTGGCTCCTAACGTAGGGACTGGACTCGCAAAAGACAGAATAGGGTAGTTGCCTGGGTAAAAAAAAAAAAAAAAAAATATTTAGTTCGTCAGTTATATTATCGAAAAGTAATGGACACGTATTTTTTCTTTTGTCAATCAAACAAAAAATGACAAAGATAAAGCGCGTCAAAATTTGGGAGCGGGGAGTCGTGACGTCACTTGCTTGCAAAAGTGTCGCAAGCAAGTGACGTCACGCGGAACTTTAACGGGCGATATCTTCATCATTTTTTATATAATTGACAAAAGAAAAAATACTGGTTCAATATTTTTTGATAATCTAACTGACGGACTAATTCGATTTTTTTAGGAAATTAGCCTATTGTGTGGAAAAGGGAGATGTAGGCCTTTGCCCCGCAGTAGGACAATACAGGCTAGTTAGATTAGATTCGATTACATTTATTTATTTCTAAATGGGCCTGTTTTTGACATTGATCACACCTGATGCGAACATCGATGCGGTTATTCCAATATCTTACGCCTTTTACCCCCGGGCGTAGGCAGAAACTAGAACTCCCTCTACTTACTACAGTGCAACCACGATATAACAAATCGGAAGGGAACAAGTAAAGATTCGGTATATCAAGTAATTCGTTAAACTGAGGTTAGGTTGGTCTAAAATTTGTTATAAAGAGGTAAAAACGTGTCGAAACCTGTCGCGACTGAATCACATATTCGTACTATTGGGAACGTTGTATTATAAGTAAAGGTTTTGGGTTGTCAAAATTCGTTAATTAGAAGTTTACACTTGTTTTTGATAGTTGAAAATTTGTTATAAAGAGGTTGTTCGCAAAAAATCTTCGCAATGTAAAGGTTTGACTCTTATGGACAATTCAAGGGCATTACGAGGAATTCGTTAAATCGAGGAATTCGTTTTTTTGAGGTACGTTATATTAAGGTTGCACTGTAATACGATTCGAAAGTCATGATTATATTTTCTACCCCCAGAGCCAACGCCCTGAACAGCCAGCTGATCATCCAGGGCAACTCCAAACTTCTCCAAGTCAGTAACTTCAACCCTGCCAAGAGGACCATCGTCCTCATCCACGGGTTCCTTGGAAACTACCGCAGTGGATTCAACACTGAGCTTGTACCTGGTAAGTTTGACTCTCAGTAAAGACGCATTAGGGTATTTGAGCCCAAAAAACCTGATAACCAGTCTTACAAAGGGGTATCATGTTACCCAGTAGCTGGGTTGTGGAGGTCAGGTAGGCAGTTCATGGTTCATGTAAAATACTGGTATTCAGCTGCATTCGGTTAAACTGGAAGCCGATCCCAACATAGTTGTGGAGAGGCTAGGCAGGCTTCTTGAGGGCTTCAGCAGCTCTGTATATAACCAACTGCCCTGCCGGTTGACATACAATTTCATTTTTGTTTCATTTTTCCTTTTTTATATAATTTGTTTTATTTTTAAATGTGTTTAGTTTAGTTTATGATCCTGTACGAGTCGCAATAAATACTTTTTCTTTCTTTCTATATACGAAAACAAGCGATTCGAATAATGTTTGTTTGTTTTTGCAGCTTTCCTATTGGCTGATGACGTCAACGTGATCGTTGTGGACTGGGGCGCAGGCGCATATTTCGGATTAAATGGAATTGCTTCTGGTAAGTTGAAAATATTATTATGATAAAAAAGGAAAACTCACAATCATCCTACAGTGTTTTCACTGCTGGGACACAGGTCTCCTCTCTGTGAGAGAGAGGGCCGCAATATTATACAACCAGGCCCAGTGCGGAGGTCACATGTCTATGAATTGTAGGTTCTAGGACATGCATGTTTCATAATGATATTTTCCTTTTATCGTTTCAAGAGCGGTGATGATGAAAAGAAACACAAACTTACGACTCAAGTCTGGTCGGTTTCCTCTGTTCCTTTCTTTGATCACCCATCACCAATTTTGTACCCGATACCATCTGCTTACTATAACGTCTTCTCTCTCACTTATATCTGTGTGTCCGTCTCTTTTTAACACGGATTTTCATCATCTGCCTGTAGCAGTCCACTGCTGGACATAGGCCTTTCCTATTGCACGCCATTCAACGCGATTTTTGGGCTACTCTTATCCAGCTGCTACCAGCCATCCTGCGAAGATCGTCGCTCCACCTGGCCTGAGGGCGTCCTACCTTACGTTTACCGATTCGCGGTCTCCACTCAAGAAAACATCTACCCCAACAGTTCTACGGCTAATATGGCCGGCCCATTGCCACTTCAGCTTGCTTATTCTGTGGGCTATGTCCACAACTTTGGTTCTCTGCCGGAGCACCTCGTTGCGGGTTCGATCCCTCAGAGAGACTCCAAGCTTAGCCCGTACCATAGCTCGCTGAGCGACCTTGAGTTTATGGACCAACCGTACCTCGAGTGTCTACGTTTCGGCTCCGTAAGTCATAACTGGCAGGACGCTCGATATATTAGGGGTTAAAGTATGAAATTGCCGATTTGTACTGAAAAATTACTGAATAAATAAAACAAATTATATGATATTCACAGCAAAAAATAAAAAAATCAGCAATTATACTCCATTAAAAATAAATAACCAAACCATAAACAATAGATCAAGAAAAATATTTAGGACTAATTTTGGATAGCAAAATGACATGGCTTCCACATATTCAAAAAATACAATCAAAAATACAATCACTCATGGGTACCCTACGAGGCATCGTTCGTTGCTTACCACGCCAAGTTCGCTATTTAATTTACTTCTCCCTTGTTAAGCCGCATATCGACTACCTAGTGGAAATATGGGGTACCGCTGCCAAATCACATACGAACCTACTACAAACTGCTCAAAATAAACTGCTAAAAACGTTATTTAACTATGATTATCTAACTCCAACAGAAACTCTTTACAAAAAAATTAAAGTATTGAATATAGCTCAGACATACATATATAACACATGCATACTAATTCGAAAAATACTAAACAAAAATATACACACAAATTTAACCTTCACAAAATGCAAATGAGACGTGAACAAGACTTTTTACAACTACACCCAACTCGCACAAACTACGGAAGGAAAACTATTCTGTACGAAGGATCTAAAATATTTAATAAGTTACCGAGAGACCTCAAAGAATCTAAATCCAAAACCACTTTTAAAAAGCTACTTAAACAAGTTATATTAAAAAATTCACATTCCCTTCAATAGTGTCGAGCCACATCCAGTGACCGTCGATCTATGTTAACGGCACGGATACTTGTTTACATGTATCGAACGAACATTTTGTCCATAATGACTTGTAATCTACCCTTAAAACATTTATATAATCGACGTCTAATTTTTGTAATACCCCAACTTTTTGTTCCTTTTAAAGTATTTAGTTTAAATATTCTCATGTAAGTGAATAGTGTAATTCTTATGAGAATAAAATGATCTTAAACCTCAAATTGAAATTCGTTTTTTTTTTTTTTTAATTTAACATAATTATTTATTTAATCAAAATAATTACTTACCAATATTATCTATACATTGCTGCCATCTAATAGGCAGGTCATTTATGCCTTTGCGATAGAACTCTCGTGATCTATATTCGACAAACTGTCTGAAATCACTTTGTACTGCTCCTGAGAAGAAAACTTTTTATCACGTAGAAAATTGTCCAAATCACGAAAAAAATGGTAGTCCGTTGGAGAAAGGTCTGGCGAATACGGAGGGTGAAGAATGGTTTCTAATTGCAGTTCCTGTAGAGTTAAAGCGGTTTCTCGTGCTGTATGAGGTCTCGCGTTATCATGGAGCAATAATGGTGAAGATCGATTCATGAGTCGGGGCTGTTTCACTGCTAGTTTTGCTATCATTGTTCGGAGTTCGGCACAGTAGGCATCTGCCGTTATTGCTTGACCAGATCGGAGAAAGCTATAGTGAATAACACCATGCTGAGACCGCCAAACGGTTACCATTATCTTTTTATTGGTAAGCTTTGCTTTTCCATCACGAAAGCGTTTAAACCAAAATCGCACGGTGCGTTCATTAGCAGTCCCCTCTCCAAACGCAACATTGATATTGCGAGCTGTTTCTGCCGCGTTAGTTCCGCGTCGGAACTCGTATTCAAAATTAACTCGAATTTTCGAAGTATCCATCTTTTTTGTCTAAGCTGAATAAAAAAAACAACTGAAAGTCAATAATCGAATGTTGCACATTTTTTAAAAGGAGAACTTTATAGGTACCATGTGAAAAAAGTTTCACTCAAAAATATCAAACCATGAAGGTTCTATGTCCCTTCGAAGTACCTATTACAATGAAACGGCAATTTCATACTTTAACCCCTATTAAATATGTCTCAATTTCCATTAGGCTTTCAATCCACACGATTGATATAATTATGTTTTTCGGTAGCTTATGTCAATAGGGCTTGTGGCTAAATAATAACAGCCGCACGGGTCGATCGATCAGGTTAAGCTACGCTAGCCACGGTTGGTCCGTGGATGGGTGGCCATATTTACATACCAAGGCCCTCCGTGCCTCGGAAAGCACGTTAAGCCGTTGACCCTGTCATTCGTAGATTTTTGACACTCGTTACGGGTCGTCAGAAGCCCGAAAGACTCACAACCTTTCTTACCAAGGAGTATTGTATTACCCAGTAACTGGGTTGTGGAGGCCAGATAGGCAGTCGCTCCATGTAAAACCCTGGTATTCAGCTGCATCTGGTTAGACTGGAAGCCGAACCCAACATAGTTGGGAGGAGGCTAGGCAAATGATTATAGCTTCTGTCAATTCTATACATTTTTGAAAGTTCTATAATATTTATCGCTGATAGAAGAAAAAGTATCACAAAGTCAAGTGTCATTATTATACAGTGTGTAACTGAATTAATACACATTATGAAAGTAGTTTGTTCAGAATCGTTTACTGAATAGATTTCTGTAATTTTTATATAGGTAATATTTTATCCCAAAAATAATTAAAACTACGTAAATCACTGTCACACTTCCGCTGTACAGTCAAAACAAACCAAAATGAATGAAATACCCACTGAGCTAGACCCTTATACGAGTGCGACTGTGTGTATGCGTAGATTTGTAATGTGACCATAATTTTCTCCCACAATCAGTATAAGTAATTTATTAAAGAAACAATGTTTTTTACATAATAATAAAAATTCAGTGTATGTATTATGATTATAACATAATATTCTGATTGGGGTGTCTGGTGGTGTGCGTTAATTCCAGGACATGTTGTATACAAACAAAATAATTCAAAATCTCTTTCATACATTTTCTAGGACGCAGTGTCGGTCACTTCATCACCTGGCTGAACCAGGCGTCAGGCGCCTCAGCCAACAACTACCACATTCTGGGCTACAGCGTGGGAGCCCACCAGGCTGGCATCGTGGGCAGGAGTCTGCTGGGACAAGCTAGCTACATTACCGGTAAGAAGTAAAGATAAATCTAAGCGCACGTCATGCGGGCTTTACACAGGTGATTATAGCCGTCACCGTGCAGTGAAAATGGACTGTCTAAATGGAAATTCAGCTACCCACAGGTGACTAAAGCCGCAAATTCTGAAGTAGGATAGGTTTCGACTTTATTCGTGCGGTGACAGGTGTATATGGCGTGGCGATTTGATGAGCAACCGGCCGCACGGCGAAAATCCCCGATTACAGCCGCAAAATATGCTACGTTGTATCAATTAGGTCTTAACTTTGAGATTTGAGTCTTTCCAGTCCAATGCAAGGGATATGCGGCGGTACACTCCGCCTTATAAAAAGTGTAAATGTGGTGCTGTTCCACAAATGGGACACCTAATATCATGTCCTGCGGTCCTGTCAGCTTTACGTTACAGGAACTGATAGACGCTGGTGATGGCGCCAAACACGTAGCCGAATTCTGAGCCGAGTTCATTTAGATTGAAGAAAAAAGAATATACATCTATTTGCGGCAAACACGACGCATAAAAAGAACACAAAAAAACAAAATAACAAGTTGGGGCAAACATGCGACACATCCACGCAAAACGGCCATCACTCAGTATAATGCGAAGACCCTATACGAGACAGAGCCCCAGCTCTGGTGTTCAGCGACAGCTTGCGTTGACGTGATGACGTCAACCAGTTTAGCATACGATTAGATATAATCTCTTTTTTTTTATTGCTATCGACATGCTAAAAGGAAGACTTAACCACCTCTATTCCTCCCCAGGTATGGACCCCGCCGATCGTTGGATAACCAGCCAGGCCCTGAAATCTACCGATGCGATCTACACCGAAGTGATTCACACAAACATAGGCAACATTGGAGCGGAGAGGCCATGTGGTGATGTAGACTTTTATCCTAACGGTGGTATCAACATGCCTGGCTGCCTTACTGCCGTCTGCGACCATTATCGGTAAGAGAATATTTATTTACAAGTCGTGTAGCCCATCAGTCTTTATTGTTCCCACTGCTGGGACAAAGGGCTCCTCTCTTCGATAGGGAGTCGGTTATAATCTACCACGCGGGCCCATTGCGGGTTGGTGTAGTCACATGTCTTCGAATTTTTGGTTCTAGGACATGCCGGTTCCTTCACGATGTTTTCCTTCACCGTTTTGAAAGCAGTGGTGATGAAATTATTTACACAAAGGTTGCTTGGGTTCGAACCCACGAGCTACAACTTGTAAGTCGGGTCGGTTACCGTTGAACCACCACTGCTCGCAACCCGTGTGCCCGATGAGATTTGTCATCGGCGAAAATGATAAGCTTCCATTCAAAATTTTAACCCTTTACCCTCTTACCCTTTTGGGTTTCTACCTCAGTGTGTATCTTGGTTATACAGGCTGATTTTTTAAAGACCAGCCAAATTTAAGGATGTGGTACAGACCATCAAACTGAACAACTTTCTCCATGGGACAAATAGCGTAATCGCGAATATTTTATCAACTGTCCCATAGAAAACTTCAATACATAAATGTATGGGGCGGCTGAATTTTTATTCGCGTTTACGATGTTGGTCCCATGGAGAAAGTTGTTCAGTTTGATGGTCGGTACCACATCCTTAAATTTGGCTGGTCTTTAAAAAATCAGCCTGTATAAAGAACTCCATCTGCCTGCCTTTTCCCAACTATGTTGGGGTTGGCTTCCAGTCTGACCGGCTGCAGCTAAGTACCAGTATTTTACATGGAGCGATTGCCTATCTGACCTCCAAAACCCAGTTATTGGGTAATACGATACCCCTTGGTAAGACCAGCTGTCAGACTTTCGGGCTGCTGACGACCCGTTATGACTGCCAAATCAATCTACGTATGACAGCCGGGACCAACGGCTTAACGTGCTTTCTGAGACACGGAGGTGTCTTGGTATGTAAAGATGGTCACCCATCCACGGACCAACCGCGGCAAGCGTAGCTTAACCTAATCGATTCTCCCGTGCGGCTGTTATAGGAAACATTTTCCTGAAAGGTCTAGATTTCAGCTTGGTATTGCAGATATCCGTCATCACCACCTACCATAAGTTATACGGTCGGATTATTTAACAACCATATAGCATTCGTCGACGCAGCCATTAGGTCCTTACTTGTGCGGTGCAAGATGGGAGGTGAGCCATTGTCTGTGGAGAGACAACGCATACACATCGGAGGTCAGAGCCTTCCATGAACCCCCACTTGTGGGGATTGTCCTTGCTGCGGTCAACTTGGGCACGAAGTCTGTTAGGCCACGGTAACCTATGCCCGGATGAGAGACTCTCTGATGGTTTAACAAAGAGATCAGGAGAATAGGGTAGTTGCCTGGGTAAGAAAATAATAATTATAATTAGTCCGTCAGTTAGATTATCGAAAAATAATGGACACGTATTTTTTCTTTTGTCAATCAAACAAAAAATGACAAAGATAAAGAGCGTCAAAATTTGGGAGTGGGGGTCGTGACGTCACTTGCTTGCAAAAGTGTCGCAAGCAAGTGATGTCACGCGGTACTTTAACGGGCGATATCTTCATCATTTTTTATATAATTGACAAAAGAAAAAATACGAGTTCAATATTTTTTGATAATCTAACTGACGGACTAATTAGATTTTTTTAGGAAAATAGCTTATTGCAAAAACCGATGTGGTACTCTTTCTTTACCGAACTAATGCCTAAGCCAGTCTAACTACGCTACAGAACAGCATGAGGAATTTCGTTTAGCCGACATCCATCATCTGCCTGCCTTTTCCAACTATGTTGGGGTCAGCTCCCAGCCTAACCGGATGATGATGCAACTGAATATCAGTATTTTACATGGAGCGACGTATCCAACCTCCACAACCCACTTTCTGGGTAACACGATAGATGGGCTATATTGCAGCTCTAAACTGAATCTTCATTCCAGGTCTTACTCCTACATGAGTGAATCCCTAGTCACTGGTGGCTTCTCTGGAACCCAGTGCTCTTCGCTCGAGGATGCTAAGGCGGGAACCTGCGACCAGGAAGGACGACTGACGCTGGGAGGAATTACGCCTAAGACTGGGTATGTATATTTTTTTAAGCAAATTGACTGCGAGTTTAAATTGTCCGTAGGTATATTCAAATCACAACTTTCATTAACAGGTGTATGAAATGGCAAATTACTGACGTAGGGTGTCAATTTACTTAATAATTAATTTCCCTGGTACCTGAAGGCCAATTCTCGTAATTTAAAACGTTAAAAATCTAGTCGCTATCTCATCTCGGCGACAAACAAATGTCAGAAACTTATCAACAATGTAGGGAAATTAGAGGTATTTTTGACAGATGACAGACTGAGATCTGAAGGCCAATTCTCGTAATTTAAAACGTTCAAAATCTAGTCGCAGTCTCATCTCGGCGACAAACAAATGTCAAAAACTTGTCAAAAATGTAGGGAAATTAGAGGTATTTTTGACAGATGACAGACTGAGATCAGACTGTGGACGGTCTTAAAATTACGAGAATTGCGCCTCAGTCTGTGACCGTTCTTAAAATTACGAGAATTGCGCCTCAGTCTGTGACCGTTCTTAAAATTACGAGAATTGCGCCTCAGTCTGTGACCGTTCTTAAAATTACGAGAATTGCGCCTCAGTCTGTGACCGTTCTTAAAATTACGAGAATTGCCCCTGTGATTTTACCGTTATTTCCTGAATTGCGCTGGATTGATGGATCTGGCTTTTGGTTACACTTAAGTGAATCCTACTAATATTATAAAAATGTGAAAGTTTGTATGGATGTATGGATGAATGGATGTTTATTACTCTTTCACGAAAAAACTACTGAACAGATTAAGATGAAATTTAGCACACAGAGGGCTTATAACCAGTATTAACATATAGGATACCTTTTATCCCCATATTCCCACGGGATCGAAACTTTTGCGGGTGAAATCTTGGGGCGCAGCTAGTCTTAATATAAATTTTGCATGCCGAATGGTGAAATATGGCTGAGCTAATGCATCACCTGCACAAAGCCGGACTTAAGACATAAGCTATGCTCTTCAAGTGCTTATGGATTGTGAAAGTTTTAAAACACTTAAGCCTGAATAATTAAAAATAATTGTTTTTTTTAGCCTTTTTTGTGGCCTTTTTTAGCCTTTCTTGTGCGATCTCTGGCCACGTTGGCCCTGCAAATGATTTAAATCGTCACACCACCATCGCCATGGTCTACCTCGAAGGCTTCCGCCTTCCCCCCTTATAAAATTTAATATAGTCCTTTAGAACAGTAATTCAAGCAGTCCTTTTGCATCCTCGTCAAATTTCAGGAGGCTGTTATGAAAGACATAAATAATCAAATAAAATTACGATCCCTGGTAAATAATAAATACATACTTGTCTTTTTTTTTTTAGTTATTGAAGTTTGACAGTATTTCAGAATTACTTATTTTATTATTGATTCGTGGCGAGTATCACTAGCATAGTTACCTCCATGAATCTGACGAGGATGCAAACTCGTTGTGAATCCACAGTGATTTACTTTAACCCTTATTCAAATATAGGGAAATTATTTCCCATCCGACAACGATCTACATTTTGGTATTTTATAATTAATCAATAATCGATACTTGAAATTATTTCGATTATATTCCCAAAAATGTTTTTTTTAAATATATAATTTTGTATACATTAAAACTACTTCTAAACTATTTTAACATCTTTGATAAGTCTTACACAGCGTTATTTGTATAAGGGTTAAAAACAAATAAGTTCGCTTTCGTACTGTGTGCGCTCACTTCAGTGAGGTTCAAAGTCAATGCGATAGAATTGTACTTATTGTAAGAAAAAATAATGTTTTTCTTTTGTTTTTAGATCTTCTGGCATTTACTTTTTAACGACGAACGCATCTCCACCATTCTCCCAAGGATAGTACGAGACGAAACATGTTAACTACCGATCATCGTACATCCGCCTGCCATTTGCCAGCTATCTTGGGGTCGGCTTCCAGTCTAACCGGATGCAGCTGAGTACCAGTATTTTACATGGAGCTACTTCCGATCTGACCTGCACAACCCAGTTCAGTAACTGGGTCAGATAGGGGTATCGTATTACCACTGGGTAATACGATACCTCTATCTGACACTACCCTTGGTAAGACTGGTTGTCAGACTTCCAGGCTTCTGGGTACCCATAACGACTATCAACCTGTGCGGCTGTCATTATTTAGCCACGGGCCCCTCCAAACATGGCAACTACCGACCAAATATTAATTAAGAATTAATAAAAATCTCTTAACTGTGTATTTTGTAATTTATTTGATCATCATCAGAACCTTACCTTTTCCTATGTAGGCGGTTTGTTTCCGATAATATAGTAAAATATTTTACGTCATTCCTCTTTCTCAATAGCCTCTTACAGAGAGGAGGCTTGTGTCCCAGCAGTGGGAACATTACAGGCTGATTATACTTCAAAAATTATATCCTTCGTTTTGGCTCGTCGGGTAAAAAGAAAGAAATACTAAAAATAAGATGTGTTTTTCGTCTCTTTCTCGCCAAGTCCAATATTACATGGAACAGAACTGACGTAAGCCACGCCTTCAGACTCCATCTCTTTCTACAATTTATTGCTATAAGATATCGAATCGGACTAAAGAGTTTTTTCTGCTGAACATGGACACTTTCACATGCTGTTTTAATAAACGATCTAAAAAGGCACTGATACGGTAACTTTAAATTTTGAACAATTTTACTCAAATATTACGTTTACTGCTCGTTTTTACAGTCGTTTTGATATTTTCCAAAACTATATTAAATAACTGTCGCTTTAAATCAATCACCAATCAATTAATCGCCAATTTAAATGTCTGGGCTAGGCAAGTAGTTAAACGTTAGCGATCCAAGTCATTTGCCTAGCTGTTCGATTGAATTGCTGAATATCATTCAAATTCTTACCTGCCTGTATCTTTTTAGCTAATTAGATATGCATACTTAATATATTTAATTACTGGCCATCTTCATAACTCAAATTCATATTTTCTACATGATGTTATTCTACGAGCTGACATTATAGATCCAAGATCACAGCAACCTATCACGGTACTCAGTGAGGTTAGTTCCCTCCTTTGTAGACCCGTAGTATGCGCGCATGACGTTCTCGTTCATAGTCTGAGTCCATCTCATGCGCTGCACACAACCACCGGCAGCGGGGACCCGGCTCGGGGCCGGATGGCCCCTAAGTCCCAAGCTCCTCGGTGGCCGGCCTCTCCCCTGCCGACGTACAGGTGTTGGCGACGTCGGCGGAGAAAAATATTCGACGCTCGAGCTCAACGCAACTGCTACGGCCGGTGTCACAGCACTCTCGATGGGGCTGGATTCCGGCGGCGGCGGGGTGGGGCTGAGCGACGAATCCGGAGGTGGTAGACGTGCACGGCGAGCTGCTGATCTCGTCAACATCTTCATCATTTAATTTTTGTTGTTATTTTCATGTTTTTATCGGAGGTGACATGACGGATGTCACCTCGGGTTCGGTAGTTTTTGATGAAAGTTGTTATCGTTCATTTTATTTATATAAATTTATGTTTTTATAATTTTGATTTTGCCTGTTATGGTTTCACGTAATATATAAATATAAAACTGATTCTAAAAATTATGTATTAGAAAATTGTGACGAGATGACAATAAAGACGTTGACGTTGACGTTGGTGTTGCTATTATATATTATATTTTATTTATTATTAATTTCCTACTTTGATCTCAATCCGTATATTTCTGAGCCACTACTTACATAATTTTATCAACTAATGTTGGGATCAAAGCTGTCAGTTAACTGCTGCTAAAACAATGGACCCGCATCTTAGATAAGAAGTAGGAAGGGATCAATGAAGTAGAGTCCCTTTCTGAAATTGTCAGATTTCGAAAAGCCTTTTGTCTTGTAGCGGTATCTACAAAGGCACATGCGAACTACGCGTCATACTGACGTCACGCAAAATCCTGCATCGCGCAAGCAGAGTTTACCGCGCAATTTGCATACACACAACAGCCCAACATGATTCATTGGGCAGCTGCCCGCCAGACACAACACCCGTCTGGTCGGAGGATCGTTCCTTTTCTATTGAGGACGAGTGAACAAAACAACAACAACAAAACAAAACAACAACATACAAATCATAATGTCAAAATAGAAATTACAATGTCCTAGAATTCATAATTATGTCAAGTACTAATGTCATTATTAAGATCTTAATTAAAATATCAAAAAGTATGATTTAAAAATTCATTGACGGAATAAAAACACGTCTAAGAGCCAAGCAAACATTTTACATTTAACTTATTAACTGGCAACATTCTCAAGGCACGTGGTAATTTATTATACATTTTAATTGTAATACAACCGGCATTTCTATAGTAGAATTGCAACTTCTAAGCAAGTACAGACCCCAGCACACCAAGCTACCCAAAACTGTCAAATTTTCTCAATCAACTAAAGTTGAAAATCTTTTTTTTTTTTTTTCTGTATAAAAATAATATATAAGAAATCTGCCAAACTGCAAAACAGTTTGTCGGCAGTTGTTCTCGTTTCACAATATCATTATAACTAATTTCGATTTTTACTATAAGCTATCATATAAAATTAAGAAAAAAACAAAAAAGGAAGTGAGTTACAGAAATAAACACATTTGACAACTATGGAAAATTGTGAAAACTATTGTGCACAGACACAAAATCAGCTATGGACACAATGACAGGTAATGTTTTATAAGAATATTTTTAATATTTAATATTTTTAATAATTAAAAGAATCTATTAAACAAGACAGGGTAAATCAATAAGACAGGGTGGCCGTCAAAAATATCGTCCGCATTTTGGAACGAAGTTCTTTAACGGAGCTTGTGGTAGGAGTAAACTGGTAGAAATTGTCATGTAACGAAAAAGTGTGATGCGACTTTTTATTACGTCGCAAACAGCAGGACTTAATCAACCTGCATAAGATACTACATTCCACGCTGGACTCTTCAGCTCCGCTGTCCCTCATAAACATCAATAATAGGTATAATACCCGAATGCCTAAAACTTTTGCACTTCTGGTCTTTACAAATAACACCTCATATTCTAACCCTATCGTTAGAATGTGTCGCTTTTAAAAGACATGTATGTAATCTTTCTTTTTAATTTTGTAACGCTTTGAATACTGTTCTCTTCACATAATGTAACTTTGTGTCAATTATGTACTTAACCTGGCGTGTTTGGTCTCCGACACATTCCCTGTGTAAGTAGAAGTGTGTCGGAGGGCAGCCGCTCATACCTTGTAGCTGTAATTTTGTCAATTAAGTTTTTTTTTTTCTGCAGGTGTTATCATTATTATTGTTGTTGCTGATCATGTTGTGCGACTACGCTTTGGGTGATAGTCAGGTCGAAACCTATAATTTGAAACATAAAATAGAGAGACGGTTTTCCTGGTTTTCAAGGGCGCTAAAGCCGATAGTGAGGTCAAAATAAAAATCCCCGCTGGTTATACACGCATTTCGGTTCTGAGTACTACGAACCTGACCTTTTTAAAGAACATCACCAATAATGTCACTATAATAACAACACCAATAACAAACACCAACACCAACCAACACAACACCAATATTGTACACTTAGTTTGCAATAAACGTTTTGACTTTGACTTTGACTATAATAATTATGTCCTTTAAGTTGGTAGTTCATTTAGTTACATAACATAATTAGCCTATAATGTTTCCCACTGCTGGGACACGGGCCTGCTCTTGGTGAGAGGAAATGGACCGTAATCCACCACGCGGGCCCAGTGCGGGTTGGCAGATGTCACATGTCTTCGAATTTTTGGTGGAGACATGCCGGTTTCCTCACGATGTTTTCCTTCACCGTTCCTTTATCAAGGCATATTTTCTATGTAGGTACATTTTTTACAAAAAGCCTACTACTTAAAGCTCTGCTGATCCTCCAAAACACCACGATGTGATATAAGTGACTGCTCTCACGTGCGCGCTATAAAGTAGCGTATAAAACGTCTTTTGAGTTGTACAGCTACACCACTTGGTATACAGGGTGTTCAGTTATAATAATTATTTATTTATTGGGGTTGCCAAATCCCAGTGACTAAAGTAGGTAAATTAGAACACGTAAACATATTGAAACAACAAATAAAAAAACACAAAATAAAAAAAAATCTTTTTTTTTTTAAACTTTGCCCCACTCTAGGAATTACTCTCGTATCGTGGGTGCGTTTACAAACATTTAAACTCACATACGTAGTATGTAGGCAATACAAATATTTGTTCCGTGCGGGAATCAAACCCGCGACACGCAGCGCAGTAGTCGATCGCTCAGCCACTGCGCCAACCGTGTCGACTTTTTTGAATACTTAACTCAAACTCAAACTATTTATTTCAAGCAAACCAATTACAGGCACTTTTGAATTGTCAAGGTCGGTCAGTCAAAAAGATGAAGCTAGTTGCCCATTCCAAAGCGTAGTAGGTACCTATGGAGAAGAACGGGCAAGAAACTCCATGGACACTCTTTTAAATCATAATAATATTGTTACAAAGTATTGGTTACATCATTCATGTTCAAAATTATGCATGTGAGAACGATGCAGAACATTAAAAGCGTCCGTAATGAAAAGATAAAAATAAACAATTCAAATATTAAATTAAATCAAATCAAGTAAATAATTTTAAGTAATTTTTCTCAACCACGCTACTGACTTTCACTTATAATTCCATCCATTCTTCCATTTATAATTTGTATCACAGTATGAGATATTTTTATTCAGTTCGATTTCGGTACGACATAAGAAAATAAAGGTTTTTTTTCAGTTCTACAATTATCAAATATATAAGAGTGAAAATCGCAAAAAAAAAACAAAAAAAAATGAACTACAAGCGGTTGTAACATCGATATAACAAGATTCGCCTAATAGTTTGAGTAACGTTGGTAAAACTAAATAAAATCGTTACAGAAATAAAAATATTTATTTACACACAATAAAATACACAGAGATACGACAAAATTATAATTTGAGTATAAAGGTACTGCTTATATCTTAAGAAATTTCTTCCAGCAGACCTGTGAAAGGAGAAGTAAAAAAAAAGTTGACAATATATAGTGTGTGAGAGCAAAAAGAGAAAAATATGAAGTTTTTTTATTAAACTTTCAAAAAAGCTAACATCCTATACATCACAGGTGTACGAACCGCACCCTTTATAGTCCCGCGAATTACGTGCGGTGAATATATACAGCGTGTTTCGAAGATATAAATGTTAAAATATACTTATAAAGGCGGTATAACTCATAGAGTGGTTGGATGATGAATTATTGGAAGTTATTGTATCCCGGAGTTTTACGGGCTGGCTTCTTAGAAGTAAGGACTCTATTCTTAAAGGTTTTAATAATAATAATCCTACTAATATTATATGTAAACGCGAAAGTTTGTATGGATGAAAAAAAAATCAGTTGATCCATAGATTTATGATCGCATAACTCGACATAATGTATAGATCAATTGATTTTTTTTTCACGATTTCAGAGTTGGTCCCGTAGTAAAAGTTGTTCATAATGATGAGAACAATAATAATAATAATAATTCTTTATTGACACAATTAATACAGTTTGGATTATAGGATTCCCTAGCACCTGTGCTAGTAAAAACTATGTTGCAGGTGTTAGTGTCTTCCCCTTAATAAAGTGACAATAATGTTACATCAGACAGAATAAATGAAAAGGGTAGAAAAGTTAAGAAACACGCTGCCATGTTTGTGTATGTGTGTGTTTGTGTATGTGAGTGTGTGTATATGTGTGTTTGTGTATGTGAGTGTGTGTATATGTGTGTTTGTGTATGTGAGGGTGTGTATAAGGATGTGTTTGTGTATGACTGTGTGCGTGTGCTGTGCAGAATGGGTTATGTTTGTTACAATGACCCCCTTTAAGGACTAAAACGATCAAAATTTAACGGTATACCTATAGGTAAAAAAGTTGACTGTTCCATACATTTTGATAATGGATAAAATTTGGCACGCAGAAAGTTTATTAAAACCTGGATTAACACAAATACTTTTTATCCCGGTAATACGTTTTAGTGGGATAATTTCCAACCTCCACGCGGGTGAAGCCGCAGGCAAAAGCTAGTTTTTAATAAATCCGAATATTTTTCTTTACAAATATATATTTTTTTTTATTGAAAATATTTTGCTTTGAAATAAAATATTTTTCAATTTAGAAAAAAAACAATTTTCTTTAACCGTTTTCGTTATTAAACGATTATTGCTGATTTCTAAAAAAAAAATGTGCTTAGTAAATTTGTAAGATACGAGTACATACTTTCATTTTTTGGTAAGTACAAAAGAATTTATTGTATTTTCTATCAACTATCAAAATATCTAATTTTTCGAAATAAAGTCAGAGTCAATATTGACTTTGACTTTTTTTTATTTGTTAAACATAGATGTAAAAATAGGTGTTTGAAATAGAATAGGTACAAAGATCTATGTTTTGCCGTTAACGTACAAATATCAAAGTAGGCATACGAAATTACAACTTAGCATTAAAATTTTTGTTAAAAATTAAATTACTAGCTGAGTTAAACTATCCTCTAAGAAAGAATCTAGGATCAAGATTCATTTATTTGAAGTGCAAGCAATAAACTACAGAGGTTTAACTAGCTTAAGGAGTATTTAGCCTGAGTGAATAATAGTGTATTTTAAGTAACGAAACGGACAGATTTATGTGCTGGCTTCCCTCAAAGCTTTAGTTTCTTAAGAAAGCGGTGAATGGTCACACCATAAAATGGAAAACTTTTATTTCATACAGCAGTCCAGAGGGTTAGGAACAATTTTACTTAACTTGTAGTGTTAGTAGGCCACAGACACAAATATACAATTAAAATTCAGCGTGGAGCTGCATCCACCTCCGCAACATCGGGGAATCCCACCGATCTGCGAACACACTGAGAATACTGTTGGTGCCGCCGCGAACACGCGTCACCAGGGATGCGCATCTACTCCTAATAATGGCGGCAAAACCATTAATATTATTATCCGCAAACATCCCTGACGCAACAGTACTCTGAATGCATTATTATATTGAACGCGTAGGTCGCTGTATGCCCGCTGAGTGAAGTCGACCCACAGGCTGCACGTGTAGAAGGACTGACAGTAAGCACACTACATAATCAGCCTACAATGTTCCCACTGATGGGACACAGGCCTCCTCTCTTCGAGAGGGAGTGGGCTTCCACGCGGGCCCAGTGC
Organism: Apamea epomidion; assembly: GCA_947507525.1. Lineage (NCBI taxonomy): Eukaryota > Metazoa > Arthropoda > Insecta > Lepidoptera > Noctuidae > Apamea > Apamea epomidion. The sequence continues at coordinate 1,860,104 of OX382255.1, forward strand.
GGGTTGGTAGATGTCTCAATTCTTTGAATTTTTGGTTCTAGGACATGCCGGTTTCCTCACAATGTTTTCCTTCACCGTTTTGAGAGCAGTGGTGGTGAAGTAATTTACACAAAGTAAAGCGCCTGTCTGGGTTCGAACCTACGACCTACAACTTGTTAGTCACGGCCATTACCACTGGGCCTGCACCACTGCTCTGCAGTATTACTTACTTAAATATTTCTTATCAATTCAAGTTTTCATTTTCCATCTTGATTTTGTATTCCCAAATAAATGATGCATACTATTTCTATTACCGTCTGGCTGCGGACGTCGCACTTGAGTAGATAGCCAACAGAGACCATCCTTCATTCTTTCCGTTTTTTGCCAATCGATTGCGTACGCAAGTAGGCCGCTGCAGACACAACTTGTCGAAATGGGGGATTACTGACCCATCCAACACCCAGTGCGAGTGCGGTGCCTCTAATCAGACCATGCCCCACTTGCTGGAGTGCCCTAAGTGCCCGTTCACTTGCACCTTGGATGACCTAAATAATGCCACTGATACCGCAATCAACGTGGCCACCTACTGGGCACAAACTGAAAACAATCGCGGGGCAATCCCAATTTAATTTCAATGTTGTTTTCAAGAGTAGCGAATCACGTGACTGCAAAATTAATATTGCAATCGTATTGGCTTTAGATTGGAATTAAAATTAGTTTGAAGAGTAAGGCCCAAGTTTAATTCAGGACACAATTGTGGTTTTATTTTCAACCCTATTAGTGTTTTCGTAAGTGCGTTAGTTCAAAACATTGGCAGGTCGGTAATAAAAACTATCTCGATCGTCCAAAGTTAAGACTCTGTCAACTCTCTACTCCTTGCCCTCACAGTAGAGCACCAACATAAGGGGTGAGAACCGCCGCGGAAAAAACTCCATGAATAAAATTAGGGTTCCGCAAGAATTTATTACACATATAAACGGGGAGTTCTGTAATATATCTGGTATTACATTTACATATTGTTGGGTTCTCTAGCTTTTATGTGTTTCGAAGTTGAGTTTTTCTGGGGATCATTGAGATTGAAAGATAGGTTTTAGGGCTTATTCCGGCCACTAAGCGTCCCTGTGATCAGCGCCCTAATTCCGTAACACGATAGTGTGTTACGGAATTAGGGCGCTGATCACAATCTGAATCATTTTGAAGGATATTGCTAATCCATTGCTTCATATGTTCGAAAAATGTGTCTGCTCAACAACGTAAATGACGCAATGAATTTGATAGTGAACGCTGATAGTGTATTACGCAACTACCCCGCTGGTTTGAAGAACGTGGGAGTCCATTGGACTTTTAAAGATTGATCATTTTTTCAAAGGGCGTTATAAAACTTATATTATAAATACGACGGCATGGGATTGACTGCTGCGCTGCGTGTCGCGGGTTCGATTCCCGCACGGAACAGACATTTGTATGGCCTACAAGTTGTTGTTCCGGGTCTGGCTGTTTGTGTATGTGAGTTTAAATGTTTGTAAACGCACCCACGATACAGGAGAAATTCCTAGTGTGGGGCTACGATTTTTATTAAAAATATAAATTAGACCCCATCACGTCTGCGGAGTTTTGCTAGCTAATTTATTTTGATCCTGTAAACGCTCTTTATTTATACTATCTCCTATCCTATCCTACTAATATTATAATCGTGAAAGTTCGTATGGATGGATGGATGGCTGGATGCATGTTTGTTACTCTTTTACGCAAAAACTACTGAACGGATTTGGATGAAATTTGGCACACAGATGGTTTATAACCAGGATTAACATATAGGATACTTTTTTATCCCGATATTCCCACGGATCGAAACTTATGCGGGTGAATCCGCGGGGCGCAGCTAGTCTTGTAAGTACCTATATATACAGTCTCTGCCTAATAAACCTCGATCAGTATTTTTACGTCCCAGTACTGTACAGTATTTTATCTCACGAAGCAACGCGCGCTTTACTTGTGGTCACCGAGTGTATAAATAATAATAAGTGTATAAATACTCTGTGAAGGTGTGTTTAAGCGCAAGAGCTTTCGCCGTCCGAGACAATGACGAAGTCGGAAGTGTGTGTGTGTGTGCGAGTTATGTGCTGACGCTTCTCGTCTTCACGCACACATTCACAGCAGCCAGTCTGTAAAAATCTCACCGTGAAAACTCAAAGAAGTAAGTTTTTTTTTTTTTTTTTTAATGCTGGGAAATCATCAAATGACCCCTCCCGCTCTAGGTGGAGCCGAAGGGAGTGTCAGACTCTTGCTGACTAAAACCCACCCGTGTTCCTTCCTTAGCCCTTTATGTACCAGGGCAGCGGGAACCCTTTCGGACGATCCCGCTACCCCGGCAGGGAAAGAAGTGAGCTTGATGTGCGTTGTCAGTAGTTTAATGTTCGGAGCAAGAAATTTATTTATTTATTTATTAAAAACCAACTTATATTCACAGTTTGCACCACACATACAAGTTATTAGTCAATATTAGTAATTACATTCAAAAAAGGTTAATATTGAGACATTGCTAGTAGCATATCATGGACTTGTAGCTTCGGTTCTACGATACGGTATTATTTTCTGGGGGCAGTCGGCTAATAGGGAGGTTGTATTTAGGATGCAGAAACGCTGTGTGAGGTCTATGTGTGGTCTAAAAACGACAGATAGCTGTATTCCGTATTTAAAAAAACTAAAAATATTGACACTGCCTGCAATGTATAAAATAGAAACTGCATTGTTTGTAAAAAAAAAACCCGCATTTATTTGTCAGCTTATCGGCAGTCAGAAGAAATCCATTGCGTACTCAATATTGTAACAAACTATGTAACGTTAAATGTAAAACAGCCTTAATGCGTAAAAGCCTTTTCGGCAACGCTCCAAAAATTTATAACAAAATACCGGATGCTATTAAAAATATGCCATTAATAAAATTCAGAAAGGCACTTAATAGCTTGCTTAGTGACAAGTGTTACTACACACTGGATGAATTTTTCAATGATGGCTCAATATAATGCTGTTTCTATGTTATAGGAAAAAAAAAACTTAAATGATGAATTAATTTGGAGTCGAAATTTATTATTAATATTGACATTTAATATTTTTTGATATTTTCAATTATTCTGACTTAGATTTTATTGTATTGTTTGACATTTATAGCTAAATAATTCCTCATTTAAATCTGACATCACTCAATTTTTTAAATAATATTATGTAGTTGTTATATTTTATTTTGAAATTTTAATTATGCATGATTTTCAGACAGATCAGATCTTTAATTTTTTTTTATTTTGAAATTTAAATTTGTAATATTGAGCTAGATGCACACTATATTTGTACGCCTCCTGGCATAACATAGCGCTCTGTTTACCCAAACTCAAGATCTGTATTTCTTTACCTGTGTTAACAAATAAAAGTGATTTTATTTGATTTGATTTGATTACACATTTGTTTTTATATTTAAATTGTAATATTTAAATATAAAAACAAAAATATTTTAAATAGTAATATTTTTAGCCAGGTTTTTAGGTCAAATACCATTCTGTGCGACAGCTATGTGATGCGTATTTTTACACCCTGTATAAACATGTAAAAATACAAACTCGCATTTTCTCGTTTTGAAAGTGTCAAATAACTTTTAACAACCCAGTTTACCTATAACTGAACCTGAATCAATAAATCTTTGAGATAAACTACGCATATACCTGATACAAGGATTCTGACACCTGACGGATTTACGAGCACCGGATATCCGGCGCTTTATCCCGGTAACAACTACTTACGTCATTTCCTGAAGGGAACGGATTTAGGTTAAGTGTTGAGATTTCGAAGGGGAGGCTTAGTTGGTGTAGTTTTAAATATATTATTCCTTTTTCTTTATTTTTTTTTTACCATTTTATTTATATATTTTTTACCATTACCAAAAAAATATAGCATACAGATGATGTAGGCGACCAATGGGCCAAACTTACGACCCAATGGGTCCCTCGCGGCAGGCCCAGACGGAGATGGCGGGTTGAGCTGGACTCCTTCAACAAGAACTGATCCTTAGGAGCTTTAAACAGAGAGAAGTGTCTCTCTGTCCAGAGCTGCCAAGGACCAATCTTTATGAAAGGAGTCTAGGTCATCCCGCCATCGCCGTCTGGGCCAAATAGGTATTCACTAGTTTAAATTTTAATTTGCAGGTCAGTGTCAGTTTGTGTGTCGATCAAAATATGATTCGCGACCGTAACAAATATGGCTTTTCAGAATTAATAATAATAATAAATATTATCATTGGTCAGGCCGGGGACATAGACCTTCCATAGTTTAAGGTAACCGATCTACAATGGCCACCCACACCCATAGCCCAGTATATTTTGTTTCCATATTCTGCAATAGTCCTGCAGCAACCGGGGGTTGTCCTTGGGTGCACTTGCATGGTGCATACAGGGATAATCGTCGGTTGGTGCCTCCTCATCATTTAAAAATTATCTAAAGGGCCTCTGCGAGTTGGTTTCGGCCCCTGGCACGCCTTTCAAAGGTCCGGGACCCCAGGGTCCCGAGATTAATTAAAAAAAAAAAAAAAAAAAAAATTTATCTGCAAAACACATGGTATACAAGAAGATAATATGAATACACTGGTAGGTTCTACATGTTTTGCTTCATAAAAATAAGCGTGCAAATTTACATATGTACATGACGACAACAACATACTACCACTGTCATCGTCCGATTTTATGCTCTAGAAACTCCTTGACCCTGTAAAAACTATTAGCAGATAACCATAATAAATCTAAAAAACCATGATAAATTATAATAATTGGGTGTAGGATGCAACATGTGTCGACACTCTTGCGCCATCCCATTTTCCTAGCATGGTAGGCTGTGCTGGAGCGGCTGCTGCTGGTGCAGAAAACCTCAAACGGCGAAAATATTCCAACCTGATTGGGAGTTATATGTTCGAGCCGTTTGGGGTTGAAACACTAGGGTCATGGGGTCCGAGTGCGCACTTGGTTTTTCGAGATATCGCCAAGCGGTGGGGCGACTCTTCACGTGACCAGAGGGCTGGCCTGTTTCTTGGCCAAAGAATTAGCATCGCCATACAACGTGGCAATGCTGCCAGCCTTTTGGGCACTGTTCCTGTTGACAGCGATGCGGACGAATTTTTTGATGCCCTATGATTATTTTGCTTATTTTTGCACATGTACAATATCATTATGTTAAATGTTTGAATCACCTATACAACTCCTTGAGTTAGAATTGGCCTCAAATGTCATGATTACATGAAATAGTCATTCAATAGGGTAAAATGAACTTAGAGAGATGTAATGATGATTTTGATATATTATAGGGAAATCTATAAATAAAATAATATTTGTTACGGCCGTGAATATTTAGATCAACATACCACATGATACAGACCTGCAAAATGCAAAAAAAGTAAGAATATTTGAATGTGTCTACCCTGATGCTTAAAGACGTAATGATATAAAATTCTTGCAATTTTTTTTTTTATTTATTTATTCAGTTTCGGACAACAATATAATCCATCTTGTTAGTGAAAAAATTCCTTATAACTAATGTTAGTAATATAAAACACACAATCAACACCGGCACACAGAGCGAATTAAGTGTCCGAGGCAAGTTGCTCAAAGAACGATCAAGCCAGAGATCAGCTACCTAGTTGACTATCCTCTCCACAAAATGTCTCAAAACAGCGGGTACAAGGACTGGACTCCGCCACTACGCAACGACCATTCATAAATTCAAATTCATTTATTTGTCCGAATACGGTACATTACATGGTCTTAAATTAATAAATGGTCTCATCACATTCTGCCACGTGGCGCGCAAATATCAGGTAGGTTTACAAATAAAATTATTACAATACAAAAAAAAATATTAGGTTAATATTGAATTGAATAAATTATTAAGAATGAAATGTTACAACATGAGGCATGTCAGTTAAAAATACAAAAAAAAACAGTAAACAATAGACTAGAAAATCAGTCTTCGCACAAATTGCATTATTAAAAAAGAGGAAGTATATGCTGTTACAAACTTTTAATTACGCACCCGGAAAATACAAGGAGAAAACGTAAAAATTTTTCGTGGGCCATTAAAAACAATTTTGCCTGCCCTTACATTTTGACTGGCTAGGTATTGCACATTTTGCAAGGACGCAATAAATACATAAATAATAATTATGAATATGAATAAGTTCCTAGATTAGAAAACACTGGAGGAAAAACATTTTTCAACAAACAACCCTGTCCATTAGGTTAACCGTTTTTTGACAGCTGTCTTAGAACGTACATATTCCAGATTACGTAAAAGCTAACTTTAAAATGCGTAATAAAATAAATATGTCGGAGTCATTCGTTTGATGTCATTCATCATTCATGTCATGTCATTCATTGAGTTAATTCGGAACGTTAGCGCCATCTCGTGGCGCTAGACAGAGTCCAGCCTGAGTTCGTGGTGGGACAAGAGCAACAGCTACAAAAGCGGTGTGAGCAGAGCTCTCGGGAGAATCGAAACATTGGACATCGTACGAACAACATGTGCATAGAAACTGTCAATTGCGTTGCGTATCGTTGAGTTGTGTGAGTGTGTGATTCGCTAGTGAGACTAACTTGTTCGTAAATTATAATCTGATTTGAACTGTAAACCGTTTTTCTATTGTGCTATAACCAACACCCATAGTACGCCCACAGTAATTAAAATATGCCTGATGCTAACGAGAGACAGACATACCTTCTCCGTCAAATATATAAACTGCCTTATCTTATTGAATATTCTCCGCAAGCATCCCTTTGTGGTTTACGATCCGAATGCTACCAAACAACATAGACACTTCGAAGTATGTTCAACTCACCGATGTAGAACGGCCCTTGCTCACCGTCAGTTTGATATACTGTCAAACCATTACTTATAACAAAATAAATAAACTCTGCTCCATTGTTCCCATGTGTCTAAATGAATGCAAAACCAAGGTCACGAAGTGGCTCTTGACACACCTATAACAAGACTGAAGATTTACTACAGATATCGTTCGCTTAATACAGGGTGGCAGGGACATCGACGCGCAAACTGTAACCATGGATTCAGCACATGAGTTTAGATCCCATAGAGTCGAAATTTTTCGTCGGTTATTAAAAAAAATCTTCTGTTTCATAGAAAAGTGCAATACCTACGCGGTCAAAATGTACGGAACAGCAATATTTTTTTTTAATAACCGACGAAAAATTTCGACTCTATGGGGTCTAAACTCATGTGCTGAATCCATGGTTACAGTTTGCGCGTCGATGTCCCTGCCACCCTGTATAGTTAATAAAGTAATATATTCATAATTATTTTTTAAACAGACTTACATAAACAAAAGTTTTCACCATATCTATCATCCCTCACACACACAAATACACACACACACATACATAGCTACATAAATAGGACACAACATTAGCTTGTAATTTAATGATGACGTACTGTATTCGTCTTACAACTACTGCTACATGTGCAAATCTTAGGCAAGGACGCTGGCACCCTAAACTAAACACAAGTTAAATAATACATTGGGTGCCAGAGCTCATCGAAGACACTCTGTTTCTCTAGTTGTAAAGCTTAATGTTCAGAAAAGTGTTTTTTGTACAATTGAAGATACCTATTTGATTTTGTTAAGTGATTTGTGAAAGCAATGTAAAGGTTCTGAAAAGGTTGGAAGGGCCTACAATGGATAGGTTTATCAGGCTACATGTCAGACATGGGACGTGATAAATCTTCCTCTAATTGGTGGCTGTGTTTTTCTTTTTCTTTTTGCTTTTGTACTTATGTGTGCCTAAGTGGTCTACTAACATAGTTTTTAAGTTTTGGTAAAACTAACACGCTATGGGCCGATGACGCCTGATAATAACCGATTTTTATTTTTATTTTATTTATTTATAATGTAACAAAAGCTCATTTCCAAATTGAAGGTATATCAAGATTAAAAAGTCTTTATTTTCTTTAAAATATGTTTCATTAAAACTTTTTTTTTAAATTATCTTATTTATGGCTTCTTACAGACATTATAATACTGTGCGTGTATGAATCAATGTATTGTGTGTTGCTGCAATCACTAGTGCTGTCTATAAAGAAACGGTTTACCTAATGGACAGGGTATAGAATAGAAAATAGATGAAGGAAAAACATTTAACATCACTAAAAACTCACCTTATCGACTTTCCCCTGCTGGACAATATACGGAATGCCCGGCACAGGTCCGAAGATAGACGGCATCATAGCTGGAGCTATTATCACTTTGACCGGCTGATGGCACGACTCACTGTCCCCAGAACAGTTGCAGCAGCAATGACACTTCTTCACACTGTTTCTATTACAGCACTTTTTATCATCAACGACTTCACTTTCTTCACTTTGAGTACTTTTCATTTCACTGTCACCATTTCCTTCGTCGTTTTTGTAAAGTTTTGGTTTCTTACTGAATTTCGGTAACTCGAGTAATGGCTGACGTCGTTTTAAATCTTTCGGCGTTTCTAATAGGTAGTGTTTTGTTTTGTCGCCGTTTTCATGGTTTTGGTGATTTTGGAGATGGTTTTGGTTGTTCTGGGCAATGCCCGTTGTGAACGGGTGGACTAATAGGGTTTTTGTGGTTTTTTGTTGGTTTTTTGTACTTGAGGCCCCTGGGAGGGCCTCAATTGGCCTTTTTGAATCCAATTTGATCGATTTTTTAGTCTTCACTCAAAAATATTGTCAATGTTCATAGTTTTCTAGTTTATTTTTTAATTTGTCGAAATAGGCTGGTCTAAAAAAGAAAGTTGGTTTCAATTACGTTGGATTATATTATTTAATTTAGGTCGCTTAGGTCGAGCTATGGAACGGGCTATTCTTGGAGTCTCTCTGAAGGATTGAATCCGCAATGAGGTGATCCCGCAGAGAACCAAAGTTGTCGACATAGCTCACAGAATAAGCAAGCTGACGTGACAATCGGCCGGCCATATTAGCCGTAGAACCGACGACCGTTGGGGTAGACGTGTTCTTGAGTGGAGACCGCGAATCGGTAAACGTAAGTGGGACGCCCTCAGGCTAGGTGGAGCGACGATCTTCGCAGGATGGCTGGTAGCAGCTGGATGAGAGTTGCCGAAAATCGAGTTGCATGGCGTGCAATAGGAGAGGCCTATGTCCAGCAGTGGACGGCTATGCTGATGATGATATTATTTAATTACGGGAAATAGTTAACTGATCTTAAAATTCATTGAACATCTTATGATGAATACTTTTTAAAATGAATGAACCTTTAAAAACTTTTTAGGCTTCTAATGATGCACAATTTTGAGGCTTGTGGCTAAGGAGAAGGGGCTTGTGGCTAAGTAATTGATCGATCAGGTTAAACTACGCTTGCCGCGGTTGGTCCGTGGATGGGTGATCATCTTTACATACAAGACCCCTCCGTGCCTCGGAAAGCATGTTAACCCATTGGTCGTTCGTGGATATTTGACGTCGTCAGAAGCCCAAAAGTCTGACAACCAGTCTTAGCAAGGGGTTGCGTATTACCTACTAACTGGGTTGTGGAGGTCAGATAGGCAGTCGCTCTATGTAAAATACTGGTACTTATTCAGCTGCATCTGGGGGCCCAAAAAGGCCACTTTAAGCAATACCTCTAAAAGCTATTCATTTCCTGAATTCCCAGCAGATTATTAGCAATTCCTCTAATTTTGGTAAAATTTCATTTCATATTTGGTGTAAACACTGCCGCATGAAAAAAATAAAAACCGTAATTTTATCGGTAAATTTTTCATTACAGTTTTTATTAATCAAATTGGTTTTTTATTTTGTTATTTCTACAGTTTAAATGTTATTTCATTACGATATGAATTGCACACAGATCATATTATGAATTGTCAGTTTGTGACCATTTTACGATTTTTAATATGATTCATATTGTTATCCTATTATGATTCTGCCAAAGTGGCCTTTTTAGGCCCTCTAGTTAGACTGAAAGCCCACCCCACACAGTTGGAAAAGGGCAGGTAGATGTTGAATGATGCACAATTTCTAAAATAATTAAGCCTCTTTTTAAATTTCTGGCAGTTTTTCTCACAGTTGGACAAGTTGGTCACAGTTGGCTATTTAGCATTTTTAGGTTCAGAAAAAGAAACGAATTCGTTATATTAGTGTTTAATAATATTTTTAAAGAAAGCAAAATGGGAATTACCTCAGGTTCCATTAAACATTGTTCAATAGGGGCTGATTTTTCAATCGACCGATACTTTTTATTCGCGGAATAAAATTGACGTTTGACAGTTTTTGTAAGTATGGAAGAATTGTCAATTGTTCAATATTATTCCTCCGATAAAGTTATCTGGCGTTAAAACTCAACCCTTAATTACATGTATTTCAATTTTTTATACATAATTATGTTCATAGTCACAGTTAATTTTTTTTTTTTTTTTAATCTAAAAATCCTACTAATATTATAAACGTGAAAGTTTGTATGGATGGATGGATGTTTGTTACTCTTTCACGCCAAAACTACTGAATGGATTTGGATGAAATTTGATTGGCACACAGATAGTTTATAACCAGGATTAACATATAGGATACTTTTTATCCCGATGTTTCTTCGGGATCGAAACTTATGCGGGTGAAACCGCGGGGCGCAGCTAGTGATTTATATTTTCGACAATGATTTATATTTTTATTTAAGTATTCATATTTTGACATTATAAATAATGCATTTTTGATGAATCTTAAGCAGTCTGCAGGTACATAGCTTTTACACCAGCAATGATAGTATTATTATAAGCTAATATACTTAAAATAGATTAGATGTTTTTATTTATTTATGAACTATTAAGACCTATTTAACTCTTATTCCATTAATTGTTTGTATTCTAATTTGTATTTTTTTAAACACTTCTTAATTAAAATCAATCACGTTTCTAGTCACCAATACAAAAACTTTTAATAAAATGTTTCACAAAATCCAACGTACACAATCCACTGTAATTAAAAACAAACAAACTCACTCACTGTTTTCAGCACAAACGTGTTTTTAAATAAAAACAAAACGCAAAATTCAAAGTTCCGACGTTTTGTTTATACAAAGGTCGTTAACCTTATAACCTTGAAAAATCACGTGGAACTTGTTTGTAAACAAACAAACACAAACATTCCGAAAAACTATTGAAAAACACACAAAAAACCACGGAAGAGTTCAAAATACAATTGAATTACACACCGCTGTCTTTTCACTGCGAAATACACAAAAATTAATGCAAATTATGAGAGAATTATTTAAGAAAAATTCGAGAAAAATTCGACACGACTCTCTCCTGTGAAACCGGAGTTAATACTAAAGCTTTTCGGGATAGATTTAGGGTGGGCGTGGCTTATTCTGGGAGGGGCATCAAACCACACCTTCAGACTTTAAAATCTAAATTATTTCATTGTCTAGACTGCGCAAAATGGCGGTTTAAGAAACTATGCAACGTAATATCAAGCCTGTAATCCCCGAAAGGGTGGACAGAGGTATTTAGCACATCCACATTTTGGAAGTTATATGTTTACAGCTACGGTTTCTTACAAGAGCGGTGACTGCCCACATAGTTTATTATTGTCATAAGTTTATTTCTATCTTTCAATCAAGCCAGCCAAGTCTCAACAGTAAAATAAAATAAAAATAAGGCTGAACAATAAAAAAATAATTATAAAGAATGACACATGTTGACAAATTAATTAATAATAAATAGCAATAGAAACCAACATTAGTAAAAAATAAAATACAATAAATTTAAATACAAAATAAAATGAAAAACATACTGTCAATATAATATATAATAAACTTATGTCAAGAACAACTTACAATAGATGTAATTTATTAGCATGTCAACATTCTGTCTTTAGATTTTTGTCTGTTATGTATTCCGAAATGTTACTAATATTATAAACGTGAAATTTTGTATGTATGGATGGATGTTTGTTACTCTTTCACGCAAAAACTAAAGAACGGATTTGGATGAAATTTGGCACACAGATGGTTTATAACCAGGATTAATATATAGGATACTTTTATCTCGATATTCTCAATGGAGCGAGACTTATACGGGTGAAACCGTGGGCCGCAGCTAGTACTGTAATGTGCTTTTTTCACAATATCATAGCCTATACAGGGTGGCAGGGACATCGACGCGCAAACTGTAACCAAGGATTCAGCACATGATACTAAACCCCATAGCGACGAAATATTTCGTAGGTTATCTAAAAAAAAATCTTCTGTTTCATAGAAAAGTGCAATACCTACGCGGTCAAAATGTATGGAACAGCAATATTTTTTTTTAATAACCGACGAAAAATTTCGTCGCTGTGGGGTTTAGACTCGTGTGCTGAAACCATGGTTACAGTTTGCGGGTCGATGTCCCTGCCACACTGTATATTTGTCAAGTTGTACAAGACCTACATAAGACCACTCTTGAAGTACGCTAAATTCATCTGGGTCATTATTTTAAAAAGACATCAGTCATCATCTAGACTTTTCATTGCCTAGAATCTAGGCCGTAGACCAACGGCTTAACGTGCTTTTCGAGGCAAAGAGGGGTTTCGTTATGTAAAGATCCATTCACCGACCAACCGTGGCAAGCGTAGCTTAACCTGTTCGATCAACCTTTGTTGCATAATTAGCCTATAATGTTCCCACTACTGGGACACCTCCTCTCTCAAAGAGGGTGTGGGCCGTTGTCCACCACGCGGGCCCAGTGCGGGTTGGTAGATGCCACATGTCTTCGAATATTTGGCTCTAGAGATTGCTGGTTTCCTCACATTGTGTTCGTTCACCGATTTGAGAGCAGTGGTGATGAAATTAAATGCACAAAGTAAAGTGCCTGTCTGGGTTCGAAGTCACGCCCTACAACTCGTAAGTCTGGCCCGGTACCACTGCTCACCGACACTGTTTAAGAATCCTACTAATATTATAAACGCGTAAGTTTGTAAAGATGAATGAATGGATATGGTATGAGGAACAGGGTGTAAACCCTGGGTGTAAACTGGTGTGTGACCAGACGGGTGTTGTGTCTGGCGGGCAATTGCCCAACGATTGATGTTGGGAAATTGTATCTAAGCTAATTGCGCGGTAAACTCTGCTTGCGAGATGCAGGATTTGCGTGACGTCAGTATGACGCGTTGTTCGCATGTGGCGTTGTAGATACCGCTACAGTTACTCTTTCACGCAAAAACTACTGAACAGATATTGATGAAACTTTACAGTACATCAAAATCATTATCGTTTAGCTTTTACATCAGAATAACCCATAGGATACTTTCTATCCCGATGTTCCCACTGGATCCATACTTTTGCGGGTGAACCCGCGGGGTGCTGCTAGTACATAATATCTTAATGGTATTCTTTTTGACGTCGGTTCTTCCTTCATCTTTAAGTTAATTTATATTTCATTCGGTTTTTACTTCCCCTTATCTAATTAGTATTCGCAATAGAGCCTTAAAATCAACAGAAAGATTAGAATGAAAACGTTTTGAATGAGTATTTGAACAACTCGCTTTTGATTTTAAAAGCTCTCCCCCACAGCCCACAGGCAATCCACCAACCTGCTCTGGGCCGGCGTGGTGGATTACGGCCCACTCCCTTTCACCGAGAGGAGGCCTGTGTCCCAGCAGTGGGAACAATATAGGCTGAATATGCAGCCGCGTTATTATCTGTCAATAATATCGGATGCGATATCTGAAGGCCAATTCTCGTATTTTTTTAAAATCTAGTCGCAGTATCATCTCGGCGACAAACAAATGTCAAAATGTAGGGAAATTAGAGGTATTTTTTGTCAGATTGAGACTGAGATCAGACTGTGAACGTTCTTAATATTACGAGAATTGCCCATCTGTTTTCAGCACATTTTGTATTAGGCCGGCCACGAAGCGGAAGTGTCGAAAAACGAAAATGCACAACCAACCACACCGAATTCCGAAACTTAAGTTATTGTTCATGTTGTACCTAGTGTTTTTTTTTTGGAAGGCTCTTGTTTTTTTTTTTTTTTGTAAAACAAATATGCGTCATTTCTATACTTATGTTTGTTAATTATATATTAAAAGCCTGTGATGTCCCACTGCTGGGCAAAGGCTTCCCTACTCCCTTCCACTTCTCACTGTTCAAAGGACCAGTTCTTGTTGAAGGAGTGCAGCTCATACCGCCATTTCCTCCTGGGCCTGCCGCGATGACGCTTGCCATTAAGAGGGACCCATTGGGTCGTAAGTTTGGCCAATTGGTCGTCTGACATGCGGCAAATGTATCCAGCCCATTTCATTTTAGCGTGGCAGCTTTCCAAGTGACATCAGTTATTTTTGTTAAGGAACGGATTTATTTATTTACTTATAAAGGTACACTAACAGCTTCTCTGTATACAAAATATCAAATAACAATAGATTACAGTCATGTGCTTATACAGTTGTCAATAACAGGTGAACTAATATTCTCAAATACAGTGATAACTTAAAGTATAAAAATTTAGAAAAAAAATTAAGTTGAAATTTATAAAAATGAAGTGGTAACAAACTATATACTCGTAAATAGAAATATACACACAAGAAATAAGTTACAGAGGTTGCAAGAAATACCTACATATTAACACAATGAATCCAATCCTTAGATTGTGTGGTTGTGTGCTTTGGGACCCTAAAATTTGAGTTTTAAAGACTTTTACGGAGTCATGATATATGTCAATATCTGGAGTGGATTTTATATAAGAATTCATCTCTGGGCTGAGCCTATTGAGAGGTGAATTTAATACTATATTTGTTCTGGATGCTTTAGTGCAGAATAAGTAGGTAATGGCATGTCTGAGTAAATTATAGGGGACTTTTAGTCCAATTTGTTCAGTTAATTTATCGCAGTTCAATTTATTGTTAACCAATTTGAAAAAGAATATGAGATCTTGCACCAGTCGACGGTCGCGCAGAGTAATCATTTTGTAACATTGAGTGCGTTGTTCGTATGGACACCGGGGAGTTATATCACCGAAGGCGTATGCCAGGTGTTTTGTGAAGGCCCTTTGGATGCTTTATACTCTTTGTGAGTGTGTCACCACGCTGGCAAATTCAAGGTGGCTCCGAACTAAGACGTTATATAGCACAATTTTTGTTCTTACCAGCTTAAACCCTTTAGTGTTTCTCTTAAGAAATCCTAGTAGCCGTGCCGATTTCGTTACAATACTATCAATATCACTTCTGAAGTTGACTTTACTGTCCATGCTGATGCCAAGATCACGAACCTCATTCACAGTTTCCAATAATGCTTCTTTTATATTACATGAGAGAGTATAGGACGGTTTTTTCCTCGTGAATCGTATATGGCTACATTTTTTTACAAGTTTCATGTGGTTAAGTTTGCGCCAATGCCAAATCCTCCTGAATTAGGGTAGTATCTTCATTTGAAATTATAGTTTTATAAACTTTAAGATCGTCGGCAAACATTAGATGCTTACAGTGATGGATTTGGGCAGTAACATCGTTAATGAAGAGTAAACATGCAACCAGTGCAAGGTGAGAACCCTGAGGAACTCCTGAGTCGGCATAGTACGGATAGGATTCGTAACCATTAATAACAAGAATTTGCGATCTATGGAATAAATAAGATGAGAACCAATTTAAAAGTGAGCCATGCACACCATTATATTCTAACTTAGATAGCAACATTCTGGGTATTAAACTTGCGGACCGGGTTAAGAACACAACAATCCGTTCTATCACTAAAATAACTGATGTCATTCGAAAAGCTGCCACGCTTAAATGGAATTGGGCTGGACACATCTGCCGCATGTCAGACTGAACAATGGGCCAAACGTACGACCCAGTGGGTCGCGCTTAATAGCAAACGACATCGCGGCAGGCCCAGACGGAGACGGCGGGGTGAGCTGGACTCCTTTCATAAAGATTGGTCCTTGGTAGCTCTGGACAGAGAGAGGTGGAAGGAGGGTAGGGAGGCCTTTGCCCAGATGTGGGACATTAATGGCTGATTAAAAAATACTGTGTCTATCGCTTCATATTGTGCACTTGGCTTGTATTAATTTGATTGAACAGTGTAACGATTGCAGATACTCGTAGACCAATAAGTAAACAAGTAAATTTTTAATTTGACGTGTTTTTCGAGATTTGATAATATGTACTTACGGGTAGATTGGCGCCGATTCCCTTGTTCACAAACTAAACCAAATTTAAGTTCAGTGCATCTTTTTCTTTCTATTTCATTAAGAAAAATACCGAAGATAAATATTAGTTTAGTCCGGTCCAATTAAGATACTTCGTAGACAAGTTTAGACGTGATTAAAAAATTGGCTCCTAAAAATACGTCAATTTACGTCAGGCACTAATTTTACAGAACTAAACTAATATTTATCTTCTTATCTTCGTTTCGTTTCGAGTCGACCCCACAAATTGACCAATTCACTAGCTCAACCTAATGGAATCGTCGAAGTTCAACCAAGGGTCAAATTGATCCCATATAGTTTAATTTTATCGCTTCTAAATGGACGGAGAAGGGTTTCAGGGTCTCATACAGAGAGGGGCCGTGGCTAAATGAGAGGGGCCCGTGGCTAAATAATAACAGCCACACAAGCCGATTAATCAGGTTAAGCTACGCTTGCCGCGGTTGGTCCGTGGATGGGTGACCATCTTTATATACCAAGACCCCTCCATGCCTCGGAAAGCACGTTAAGCCGTTGGTCTCGGCTGTCATTCGTGGATCTTTGACAGTCGTTACGGGTCGTCAGTAGCCCGAAAGTCTGACAACCAGTCTTACCAAGGGGTATCGTATTACCCAGTAACTGGGTTGTGGAGGTCCGATAGGCAGCCGCTCCATGTAAATTACTGGTATTCAGCTGCATCCGGTTAGACTGGAAGCCGACCCCAACATAGTTGGGAAAAGGCTAGGCAGATGAAAGTCAGAACCGAGTGCCATCTTTTTTATAACGGCCGGCTCTGACTCTGGGTGATCGGCGATTGAGTGGCGCACAGTTAACATCGACTCCGTATTTGAAAAATTAAATTAAATAGTAATTGTGAATTAATTAATTGATTATTCGTATGATTGTGTCCAGAAAGTGACTATTGACGCTAAATAGCGTTATCTTCGAGCTTGTGACACTATTTGATTGTATTTTATTGAACCTTTTAGTTTTAAATTATGGTGTTATCTAAATTGGATTGCTATATTTGATGTGTGTAATGGACGAATTTAAAATCACTTGATGCTGTGTAGCGTCCTACGTTTTATATTTGTACGCCGTTCAGGCAAAACATGACTGCCAGATAATTTAATGTAGCATGCCATGTGCATGTGTATACTCATGTTTTGGACAAATAAAAATTATCTTATCTTATCTTATCTGCAGCCGTTATATGGCAGCCCCCACTTTTCTAAGCAACCGTTTATTTCTTCTATTTGCAGTGCGTTTGTTTTGTATATGTCGAATCAACCGCAACTATAAAACCAGAGGAAAGATAAAAAAAAAACAAAAGAAATTGATGCATGATATAATTAAAAACTAAAAAAATCTACAATCAAATACCATTAAACGTTAGCATATTGTCGTCGTCCATAGAAAAGGCGGCGCTATCTTGCCTCTTGCTTGCACATTCAAGACATGAATCATGTGCGAGTGAAAGGGCATGATAAGCGTTCGTATGGCCGCCATTTTCAATTCGTTTCTTTGTAAACACGGGTATATAATAATTTATGCACTTCGACTTTCATAAAAGTTTGATGACTTGGAATTGCTACTACTACTGTGTCTTTTGCTTGTTTTTGAGCTGGAGCTGTATGATCCATCAGGGTTGGTCTGTGTTTCCTGTGCATTAACGTACCGCTCCTGTCTCTGCGCTTGTTGTTGTTGCGCCCTTTCCTCACGAGTTCTCGAACCATCTTTTCTTATCTGCTCAGCTGAGTAAGTGTCTTTCTGAGAGCTGGCTGCAGAATCATCTGACTGGTTTCCAGACGCCCTATATGTGGATCCATCTTTATTTCTACCCTGTCTGTCATAACTGTCTTCACCTCCGTCGCTACTTGCTTCAGACTCGTGTGTGGACTGAACTTTAGTGACGACTCCTGAACCTGAATTTGATCTGTAACCACCATTTCTCGAGCCATTTCCATCAGAATTTGTGTTTCTGGTTTGAGAGTTATCCGAGTTAGAACTTCCATTGACAGAGCCGCTTTCATTATTTTGGCTTGATGTAGACGTAGAGCTGTTTGAGTCGCTTTCTTGGTCAGTCTGGCTGTTTTGTCTTGATGCAGTGTTTTCGCTTTCTCGACGTTCGGAGTCGGTTCCACTCGTGCTGGTTGATCTTGTACCAGAGGTCTGTGTATTAGATTGACTTGAGTTCTCACCAGCATCGGTGCTTGCTTGTTGGCTGCCATTTCTTACAGAGCTGCTGGTTTGTTGAGCCCTGTTGCTTTGTTCAGTCTGGCTGTTCTGTCTTGATGCAGTGTTTTCGCTCTCTCGACGTTCGGAGTTGGTTCCACTCGTGCTGGTTGATCTTGTACCAGAGGTCTGTGTATTAGATTGACTTGAGTTCTCACCAGCATCGGTGCTTGCTTGTTGGCTGCCATTTCTTACAGAGCTGCTGGTTTGTTGAGCCCTGTTGCTTTGTTCAGTCTGGCTGTTCTGTCTTGATGCAGTGTTTTCGCTTTCTCGACGTTCGGAGTTGGTTCCACTCGTGCTGGTTGATCTTGTACCAGAGGTCTGTGTATTAGATTGACTTGAGTTCTCACCAGCATCGGTGCTTGCTTGTTGGCTGCCATTTCTTACAGAGCTGCTGGTTTGTTGAGCCCTGTTGCTTTGTTCAGTCTGGCTGCTCTGTCTTGATGCAGTGTTTTCGCTTTCTCGACGTTCGGAGTTGGTTCCACTCGTGCTGGTTGATCTTGTACCAGAGGTCTGTGTATTAGATTGACTTGAGTTCTCACCAGCATCGCTACTTGCTTGTTGGCTGCCATTTGTTACAGAGCTGCTGGTTTGTTGAGCCCTGTTGCTTTGTTCAGTCTGGCTGTTCTGTCTTGATGCAGTGTTTTCGCTCTCTCGACGTTCGGAGTTGGTTCCACTCGTGCTGGTTGATCTTGTACCTGAGGTCTGTGTATTAGATTGACTTGAGTTCGCACCAGCATCGGTGCTTGCTTGTTGACTGCCATTTCTTACAGAGCTGCTGGTTTGTTGAGCCCTGTTGCTTTGTTCAGTCTGGCTGTTCTGTCTTGATGCAGTGTTTTCGCTTTCTCGACGTTCGGAGTTGGTTCCACTCGTGCTGTTTGATCTTGTACCAGAGGTCTGTGTATTAGATTGACTTGAGTTCGCCCCAGCATCGGTGCTTGCTTGTTGGCTGCCATTTCTTACAGAGCTGCTGGTTTGTTGAGTCCTGTTGCTTTGTTCAGTCTGGCTGTTCTGTCTTGATGCAGTGTTTTCGCTTTCTCGGCGTTCGGAGTTGGTTCCACTCGTGCTGGTTGATCTTGTACCAGAGGTCTGTGTATTAGATTGACTTGAGTTCGCACCAGCATCAGTGCTTGCTTGTTGGCTGCCATTTCTTACAGAGCTGCTGGTTTGTTGAGCCCTGTTGCTTTGTTCAGTCTGGCTGTTCTGTGTTGATGCAGTGTTTTCGCTTTCTCGACGTTCGGAGTTGGTTCCACTCGTGCTGGTTGATCTTGTACCAGAGGTCCGTGTATTAGATTGACTTGAGTTCGCACCAGCATCGGTGCTTGCCTGTTGGCTGCCATTTCTTACAGAGCTGCTGGTTTGTTGAGACCTGTTGCTTTGTTCAGTCTGGCTGTTTTGTCTTGATGCAGTGTTTTCGCTTTCTCGTCGTTCGGAGTTGGTTCGACTCGTGCTGGTTGATCTTGTACCAGAGGTCTGTGTATTAGATTGACTTGAGTTCGCACCAGCATCGGTGCTTGTTTGTTGGCTGCCATTTCTTACAGAGCTGCTGGTTTGTTGAGCCCTGTTGCTTTGTTCAGTCTGGCTGTTTTGCCTTGATGCAGTGTTTACGCTTTCTCGACGTTCGGAGTTGGTTCCACTCGTGCTGGTTGATCTTGTACCAGAGGTCTGTGTATTAGATTGACTTGAGTTCGCACCAGCATCGGTGCTTGCTTGTTGGCTGCCATTTCTTACAGAGCTGCTGGTTTGTTGAGACCTGTTGCTTTGTTCAGTCTGGCTGTTTTGTCTTGATGCAGTGTTTTCGCTTTCTCGTCGTTCGGAGTTGGTTCGACTCGTGCTGGTTGATCTTGTACCAGAGGTCTGTGTATTAGATTGACTTGAGTTCGCACCAGCATCGGTGCTTGTTTGTTGGCTGCCATTTCTTACAGAGCTGCTGGTTTGTTGAGCCCTGTTGCTTTGTTCAGTCTGGCTGTTTTGTCTTGATGCAGTGTTTATGCTTTCTCGACGTTCGGAGTTGGTTCCACTCGTGCTGTTTGATCTTGTACCAGAGGTCTGTGTATTAGATTGACTTGAGTTCGCACCAGCATCGGTACTTGCTTGTTGGCTGCCATTTCTTACAGAGCTGCTGGTTTGTTGAGTCCTGTTGCTTTGTTCAGTCTGGCTGTTCTGTCTTGATGCAGTGTTTTCGCTTTCTCGGCGTTCGGAGTTGGTTCCACTCGTGCTGGTTGATCTTGTACCAGAGGTCTGTGTATTAGATTGACTTGAGTTCGCACCAGCATCGGTGCTTGATTGTTGGCTGCCATTTCTTACAGAGCTGCTGGTTTGTTGAGCCCTGTTGCTTTGTTCAGTCTGGCTGTTCTGTGTTGATGCAGTGTTTTCGCTTTCTCGACGTTCGGAGTTAGTTCCACTCGTGCTGGTTGACCTTGTACCAGAGGTCTGTGTATTAGATTGACTTGAGTTCGCACCAGCATCAGTGCTTGCTTGTTGGCTGCCATTTCTTACAGAGCTGCTGGTTTGTTGAGACCTGTTGCTTTGTTCAGTCTGGCTGTTCTGTCTTGATGCAGTGTTTTCGCTTTCTCGTTGTTCGGAGTTGGTTCCACTCGTGCTGGTTGATCTTGTACCAGAGGTCTGTGTATTAGATTGACTTGAGTTCGCACCAGCATTGGTGCTTGCTTGTTGGCTGCCATTTCTTTCAGAGTTTCTGGTTTGTTGAGACCTGTTGCTTTGTTCAGTATGGCTGTTTTGTCTTGATGCAGTGTTTACGCTTTCTCGACGTCCGGAGTTGGTTCTACTCGTGCTGGCTGATCTTGTACCAGAGGTCCGTGTATTAGATTGACTTGAGTTCGCACCACCATCGGTGCTTGCTTGTTGGCTGCCATTTCTTACAGAGCTGCTGCTTTGTTGAGACCTGTTGCGTTGTTCAGTCTGGCTGTTCTGTCTTGATGCAGTGTTTTCGCTTTCTCGACGTTCGGAGTTGGTTCTACTCGTGCTGGTTGATCTTGTACCAGAGGTCCGTGTATTAGATTGACTTGAGTTCGCACCAGCATCGGTGCTTGATTGTTGGCTGCCATTTGTTACAGAGCTGCTGGTTTGTTGAGCCCTGTTGCTTTGTTCAGTCTGGCTGTTCTGTGTTGATGCAGTGTTTTCGCTTTCTCGACGTTCGGAGTTGGTTCCACTCGTGCTGGTTGACCTTGTACCAGAGGTCTGTGTATTAGATTGACTTAAGTTCGCACCAGCATCAGTGCTTGCTTGTTGGCTACCATTTCTTACAGAGCTGCTGGTTTGTTGAGACCTGTTGCTTTGTTCAGTCTGGCTGTTCTGTCTTGATGCAGTGTTTTCGCTTTCTCGTTGTTCGGAGTTGGTTCCACTCGTGCTGGTTGATCTTGTACCAGAGGTCTGTGTATTAGATTGACTTGAGTTCGCACCAGCATTGGTGCTTGCTTGTTGGCTGCCATTTCTTTCAGAGTTTCTGGTTTGTTGAGACCTGTTGCTTTGTTCAGTATGGCTGTTTTGTCTTGATGCAGTGTTTACGCTTTCTCGACGTCCGGAGTTGGTTCTACTCGTGCTGGCTGATCTTGTACCAGAGGTCCGTGTATTAGATTGACTTGAGTTCGCACCAGCATCGGTGCTTGCTTGTTGGCTGCCATTTCTTACAGAGCTGCTGGTTTGTTGAGACCTGTTGCGTTGTTCAGTCTGGCTGTTTTGTCTTGATGCAGTGTTTTCGCTTTCTTGACGTTCGGAATTGGTTCTACTCGTGCTGGTTGATCTTGTACCAGAGGTCCGTGTATTAGATTGACTTGAGTTCGCACCACCATCGGTGCTTGCTTGTTGGCTGCCATTTCTTACAGAGCTGCTGCTTTGTTGAGACCTGTTGCGTTGTTCAGTCTGGCTGTTCTGTCTTGATGCAGTGTTTTCGCTTTCTCGACGTTCGGAGTTGGTTCTACTCGTGCTGGTTGATCTTGTACCAGAGGTCCGTGTATTAGATTGACTTGAGTTCGCACCAGCATCGGTGCTTGATTGTTGGCTGCCATTTGTTACAGAGCTGCTGGTTTGTTGAGACCTGTTGCTTTGTTCAGTCTGGCTGTTTTGTCTTGATGCAGTGTTTACGCTTTCTCGACGTCCGGAGTTGGTTCTACTCGTGCTGGTTGATCTTGTACCAGAGGTCCGTGTATTAGATTGACTTGAGTTCGCACCAGCATCGGTGCTTGCTTGTTGGCTGCCATTTCTTACCGAGGTGCTGGTTTGTTGAGACCTGTTGCTTTGTTCAGTCTGGCTGTTTTGTCTTGATGCAGTGTTTACACTTTCTCGACGTCCGGAGTTGGTTCTACTCGTGCTGGTTGATCTTGTACCAGAGGTCCGTGTATTAGATTGACTTGAGTTCGCACCAGCATCGGTGCTTGCTTGTTGGCTGCCATTTCTTACAGAGCTGCTGCTTTGTTGAGACCTGTTGCTTTGTTCAGTCTGGCTGTTTTGCCTTGATGCAGTGTTTACGCTTTCTCGACGTTCGGAGTTGGTTCCACTCGTGCTGGTTGATCTTGTACCAGAGGTCTGTGTATTAGATTGACTTGAGTTCGCACCAGCATCGGTGCTTGCTTGTTGGCTGTCATTTCTTTCATAGCTGCTGGTTTGTTGAGACCTGTTGCTTTGTTCAGTCTGGCTGTTTTGTCTTGATGCAGTGTTTATGCTTTCTCGACGTTCGGAGTTGGTTCCACTCGTGCTGGTTGATCTTGTACCAGAAGTCTGTGTATTCGAGTTTTGAGCATTATCTGAGTCTCTGATGTTTTTAGTGTCCTCGGTATCGTCAGCATCATCGCCAGCATCGGAGTCATCATCTTCATTGTCATCATCATCATCATCTCCATTGTTGTCCTTGGTGACATTACCTCTATTGGTGTTTCCATTTTGATTTGTAGTATCAGCATTAGTTATCTTATTATCGTTATTATTTTCAGAATAACTGGTTGAAGATCTTCTGGTGTTTCCTCTACTATTCCTTTGTTGTCTCGTGTTCCTGTTCTTGTTCCTTCTTCCCCTAACTAATCTACCTCTTCTGGTAGTCCTTTTCCCTTTTCCTCTAATATTTTTGCCCCCAGTTACAGTTTTGCTTTCCTCATTACCATCGTTGCTATTAGAATCTCTCCTTATAATTGTTCTAGTATTTGTTATAGATTTTCTGTTGCTGACATTTGTATCTTGGCAGTCGTTATCCGTCCTAGTGGAAGATTCAGATGATTTTCCACTGTTATTGCTGTTATTTTCAGAGGTCCCTCCTGATTGTGTATTACTGGTATCAGTGGCTATAGTATCTTCATCATCTTCGCTTCCAGAGCCATAGGTTTCTTCGACATTTTCGTCGTCATCATCGATTATACCGTTTTCGAATTGTCTGTCTGTGCAGGACTTAAATCCTGAATGCCATTTCTTTCTAAAACTGACTGAAACATCTGCGGTGATTTTTGTTTCAAGTGTGCTGAAATCTGTGGAAGAAAAGTTTTTGTTAGTTGTTTCTATTTTCGATAACTTGTTAAGTCTTGTCTTGGCCATCAGCACATTGCATCACGCCATCCCCGAAGGTTAAGGCAGGCATTACAAGTTGTGTTGTGTTAGAATATTAAGTTCCATTTAATAGGGAGCGAGCCCTGCCATCAACCAGGCACAACTTTGATACAACTGATACTGAGAAATCCCGTATGGAAAAACCCGCCAATAACCTAATGAAGGAAGAATAGACAAAATCTAGAAAGATTTCTACCGACTTAATCATGGTGATGAAGAGGAGAATCATTTCTATTCTTCAGTCGACAAAAGTCTACAATGGCGCCGATTCCTTGTTCACAAACTAAACTAAATTTAAGATCAGTGCATCTTTTTCTTTCTATTTCATTAAGAAAAGGACAGAAGATAAATATTAATTTAGTCCTGTCAAATTAAGATACTCCATAGACAAATTAGACGCGATTAAAAACATGGCTACTAAAAATACGTCAGCTTACGTCAGGTGCTGACTAATTTGACAGGACTAAATTAATATTTAACTTCTGTCCTTTATCCTGATATTCCCACGGGATTGAAACTTATGCAGGTGAAACCGTGGGCTGCAGCTAGTTTCTTTAATGGATTTTCAACTTTATTCAAGATTAGCTGCGCCCCACGGTTTCAGCGCCATAAGTTTTGATCCTGTGGGAATATCGGGATAAAATACACACACATTACATTAATCCTGGTTATAAACCATCTGTGCGCCAAATTTCATCCAAATCCGTTCAGTAGTTTTTGCGTGAAAAAGTAACAAACCTCCATCTATCCATCCACACAAACTTTCACGTTTATAATATTAGTAGGAAGTAGGATTGCCTGGAAAAATGTGACAGTTTCGGGTACCTTGATGTGCTAGCGTTTATACTTTCATTCATTTATTTTGTGTTTAAACTTACCCAAACCATATGCGCGAGCATAGCCCTCGATTCTGATAAGATTCAGGATGTCTGGAAAGAAAATGAAAAAACGTTGAATGCTCACTCTAGAACACCTAAGGTCAACGCTCATCGGCAGATGACGAAGCAGATTATGTCAAAGGACATCATTCAATTCGTACCCAAAAAAATAAGCCGGCTAAGTAAAGTACTGTTTGCCTATGGGAAATAACACCTTGAGCATTTTTTACAGCGAAAGTCTGCAATTAACCTGTAACCCTGGCTCCTATTTGAGATTGAAAATGCCAGAAATCATATTATAAATACAAGTGTTTTAAGCATAACATTTAAAAAATACCAACTTATAATTGAATATAATATTCCAAACATACAGGCTGATTTTTTAAAGACCAGCCAAATTTAAGGATTTGGTACAGACCATCAAACTGAACAACTTTCTCCATGGGACCAACATCGTAATCGCGAATAAAAATTCAGCCGTCCCATACATTCAGGTCGAGTAGGTATTGAAGTTTTCTATGGGACAGTTGATAAAATTTTCGCGATTACGCTATTTGTCCCATGGAGAAAGTTGTTCACTTTGATAGTCTGTACCACATCCTTAAATTTGGCTGGTCTTTAAAAAATCAGCCTGTATTTTAACTATTACAACATAGATCTACAATTAACCCCTGGGCTGTTATTTGAGATTTAAAATGCCAAAAATCATATTTCTATAACAAGTGTTTAAAGCACAAAAGTAAAAAATACCAACTTTTAATTGAATATAACACCCCGAACATGTTTTAACTATTACAACATAGATCTACAATTAACCTCCTATCTGATATTGGGTTTGAAACTGCAGACTTTCGCTGTAATAGTAAAAAATGCTCAAGATGTTTTTTCCCGTGAGAAAAAAATACTTTTTTTTTTTCGGGTTGTCACTTTAATTTTTGGGTATAAAATGTTCGATACTTGAATGATGTCCTTTAACAAAGTGAATTCGTACGTATGTAATGGTAACAAGGTACAGATTCCAAAGCTCAGAGACTGACCACGGAACATAAAAGGGTATTTCTATTTAATTTTACAGAATTGATTGAGGATACCGCGGCGGGATGCGAAGGCATGCAACGGTATGCGCCGGAGCCCGCTAGCATACTATCGCGCGGGAGAGGCAGTGTAAGCGAGGATGCTCTCCACATTTCCCCCGTGGTGGGATGCTCCTCGACAAATCCTCGAAAAAATCCTTGTTGCCACAAAAAGATTTTTTGGCGACAAGGATTTTTATGGCGACAAGGATGTTTTGGTGACAAGGATTTTTCGGTGTTGATATTGACAGGAAGGGGCTGTTGGAAAACATTTGAAAAATTGGTTTGTGAATTGTATTGAACGAACCAGATAGCAGTTAGTTCTTATTTTGGTCACGCATCAAAAGATTCTTGTCATTATATACTTAAAATGTGAATCCAGTATAAGTAATTTTAGTAAGTATATAATATTTAAATAATTAATAAAGAAGAAATATTTACCTCCAACGACGTATATTCCAACTGCAACAAAAAAAAATGTGTTAAAACTAAGGTTATGTAACGTTCCAGATAATTAAGGAACTGTTAATTATAATTATATACTATCGCCAAAACCTTTTGAAAACAAAATCCAATGCACATGATGACCACAGCTGTGTCCGTAAGTAAAACAACTACTAATAATAAGCGCTGCAAGCAAGAATAATCGTTACGGTGGTCAAATATAGATTTTGGCGATAGTATATAACCATAATCAGCTTGTAATGTCCCTGCTGCTGGGACACAGGCCTCCTTTCTGAGAAAGGGATTGAGCCATAATCTACCACGCGGGCCCAGTGTCAGTTGTAAGACATCACACGCCTTCGAATTGTTGGTTCTAGGACATGGCGCTTTCTTCAACATGTTATCCTTCACCGTTTTGAGAGCAGTGGTGAAGGAATAAATTGAATGAGTTTTTCTGTTTCGATTTTTTTTGTGTTATGAAGTTTTATATAAAAAAAACTATTTGTAGCTAACAATAACAATAGTAAGTATATGATCTTCATAGTTCATTATTTAAATAGCCTTAAAAAAAATACTTACGTCGTTCATGATAGCTGTTTGCAAGCCATCCAACAATAGAAGTCACTGTAAAAAGAAAAACAAATTGTTAACCACTGACCTTTAAACAAGTACGCTGGACTAAATATACTTTACAAAATGACAGTTGTTTTTTGTGCCGATTCAAAGCGCCCCGCTCGAGCGTCTCAGAAACTAAAATTGACACACTGTTGCAAATGGTGGTCGTGTTGTTTTTGGTACGTCTGTGATGAAATCGTGGAACAAGACTTTTTTGTGTATTTTGTGTTTACTACGAGATATTTAGAACATTTTTATCATGAGAATATGCGCATTTTGTAAGATTCACTATCATAAACATTCGTTCCACGAACGCTCACGTTGTTAACAGCGCCAAAATGGCGAAAATCAATTGTCTTCGTTTTGTCATCGATAGTATGATGTCCAGCGTACTAGTACTTAACACAACATCAAGACTGTATTCCCCGAAGGGTTAAGCAGAAGTGTCCCTACAGTACACCCACATTCTGCTAGTTCTATTTAGGTCCGACGTAATAGGGGACGAGCCTATTACCATTAACCGGGAAAAAATCCAGGCTGCCTATGAGAAATTCCAGATAGATAATCCAATGTCCGACCCGGGTATCGAACCTAGGACCTCATGCTCAACAGCAGGATTTGCGACCACTAAACCAACGAGGTAAGAGGAGGCAGGTACTTACCTCTTGCGAAGCAGATGTTAAGATCGTTTCTTGACCACTGTCCTGATTCACCTAAAGGAAAGAAGAAACATCATTACTTGGGATAAATAAATGTTATTATAATTTAAGCGACTATTTGAACATTGACATCCTAATTGAAATCTTTTATACTTTAACAGAGAACCAAAGTTGTCGACACAGCTCACAGAGTAAGCAAGCTGAAGTAGCAATGGGCCGGCCATATTAGCCGTAGAACCGATGACCATTGGGGTAGACGTGTTTTTGAGTGGAGACCGCGAATTGGTAAGCGTAAGGTGGGACGTACTCAGGCTAGGTGGAGCGACGATCTTCGCAGGATGGCTGGTAGCAGCTGGATGAGAGTTGCCGAAAATCGAGTTGAATGGCGTGCAATAGGAGAGGCCTATGTCCAGCAGTGGACTGCTATAGGTTGATGATGATGATGATACTTTGACATCTTACTCTTTGCTATTTACTCTGACATTTAATAATACTTTGACATCATAAATAAATTGTGTATTTATGATATTATTTTTAACCGACATACATCAATTTGTAATGTTAGACAATCATAATCACCCTGTATTGTTCCCACTGCTGGGACACAGGCCTCCTCTCTTCGAGAAGGAGTCGGCTATAATCCACCACGCGAGCCCAGTGCGGGTTGGTAGATGTCACATGTGTTCGAATGTTCCTGTTGTGTCCTCACAATGTTTTCCTTCGCCGTTGAGTGTTCAGGAAATCACGATACTATTCTTTTAACAAATATCACGCCTTCTTTTCTCGAAGGGTCGGATAGAGGTGTACCAATAGTACATCTACCATTGTTTTAAAAATGCATGACATATACTTACGTTCGAATAGCTGAGCAATATCCAGAATGGCTTGAGCAATATTCCTGGCATATCCTGCAACAAAATAACACATTGCTTAAGCAAGACAAGATGATATGGCTAGAAGGGAGTGACTACCGAGATAGCGACTTCTTTGGCGACAAGGATTTGAGAGATATATGAAAAAAGTGACATTGCACAAAAATAATTAGGTACTGGGAAACTACTTTTTTATTGGTGTGAAAATTTGCTGTTTGCACTACTGCAAACAGCAAATTTTCGCGCAATGCAACGATTAACGATAAATTATGAACAACTTCATAATTATCACAAATACTCTATTATAGATACGCCTACCAACTCTTAATACAGAAATTAAATGTTTAAATAAATATGAAGCGTCCAATAAAGAACTTACCTTATGGATCATAAATATTAATTACGTAATAAATAAAAATAAGAATCAAAAATTTACAATATTACTAAATAAATAATGTATATAATTCAATTCAATTCTGTATTAATAAAACAGTATAACTTGCTAACTACTTAACTAATAATAAAACTCACCACATTACAAAAAACCCAGCGTTCTTCCTCCTCTCTGCTACTTGATCTATGCTGTGCCCGACAGGGTCCATAATTGTGACTAATTTAATTATTTCCTACTATGTATATTAATTATGGTACGCAATAAAGAATTGAGTATTGAGAATTGAATTGAACGCAAAACATTGTTCATAAGGGTACATATAACGGTTCCGTTGTATGTACCCAACTAACTAAAATAACACAACTTTAATACAGGGGTATTTAAAGTTGTGTTATAACATTAAAAACTTGTCGTCATAAAACAACGTGAGTAAAATTTAGAATTTTGACTTTCAATATCTCTGTAACCAGAAGGTTCCCAGGTATAGTCCAGTACAAAAAAATTAACACAATGACGGGGAGTACAAGTGATTCTTGACTTCGTTAAGTGTCTTTTTACACCCGTTATGTAAGATCGTATTACCCAGTAACTGGGTTGTGGAGGTCAGATCCATGTAAAACACTGGTATTCCTCTGCATCCGGTTAGACTGGAAGCTGACCCTAACATAAATAGTTGGGAAAAGGCAGCCAGATGACATGTAAGGTCTTTTTACCTTCCAAACCATTTAGTCCTCCCCTGGTTGCCAGGAGCTCTCGGATTTGTTTCACGACACCCCTCAGGTTGTTCCTCTGAATATATTCAGCTGCATTGCTGTATCTGCCTGCACCAATTGCCAAGCCCCATCTTTCACCATATCTTGGACTGCATAAGTGTACTGTGGAGATAAAAAGAAAAATACTTATTGTATATAAATAAATGACATAGAATATATACATACAGCGTAGTCAAAAGCCTTGTACTCAATCAAATAAAATGTTGTCAATTTTGACCATTGCTTGATGTCCAGGGACAAAAGATGGCCAGGGACAAAAGACAACACACATTAATTGATAATTGAAAAATGCTGTCTTTATCACATATTAAACCATAACATCACGTGTTGGTTTCCCGAAGGGATAGGCAGAACTGTACTTAAAGTACACCCACATTTCGCCGGGTATGTTTCAGAGCCGCGATAGGGGGCGAGTCTATTGCCGTTAACCGGGCATAATTCCAGGCCCTCAGAATCCAGAATCGAATCCAGGGCCTCATGTTCAGCAGTAGCGATTGCGACCACTCAACCAACGAGGCAGTCAGTTTTTATATGAATGAATAACATTTGATTGTTTTTTTTAAGTAGAAAAGTTAATATTCTATTTAATTTTCATTACTGAAATTATTTAATGATTCATTAACTCTTGGTCAGCAACAACTAGAAAAGTCAATGATCCACTAACTCATGCGTACTTTGTTCGTGTCTCAATAAATCTCTATTACTTCCTTAAAGTTAATGAGACATTAACTCAGCAGTACTTAGTTAATGATCCATTTACTCCCTTTAAAAAAAATATTGTATTTACCTCTCGTGGGCTTAGCATGGCGAACTCCACGAGGTGTAAGGAGACCACCGCCGAGTATGCAATCAGTGATTCTCACCACAGACGTCACCACTGAAAAACAAAAAAGCTATAAGAATTTGCAAAATAACATAATAAACGTAATTAATGATGATTTAACGTAATTACGCCAGTAATGGCGCCCAACACGTAGCCGAATTCTGGGCTGAGTCCATTTAGTTTGCCATCTACACGCTAAGAAGATAATAATTTATGATAATACAAGCGTTGTATTATTTATCAAATTTTTTATCAAATTTCCCTGAAGATAAATGAAGAAAATCCTTCCTTATATCCTCTTTCGACCCAGCGGTTTAAACTAGGCGTGGTCTGTCAGTGACTGAACCCATATCCCATGTAAAAGGTGACAAGCCTATTGTCATTAACCGGACAAAAATTCAAACTCGACGCTGCGACTGAGAAATTCCTGAAGGAAATACTCAATAACACTTTGTCCGAGCTGGGAATCGAGCCCAGGAGCCCAGGATCCCAACGTAGGGGTAAAAACCATGTAATTAATTATTGGTTACTAAAATGGTCGCTGATGTTCTTCTTTATAATAAGACAATAATTTAAAAAAAAAAAACTTACATCTTAAGAGATGGGTGCCAACTGTAAAAGAAAAAATGTATAATTAACAAAACATCAAAGACGGCAGAAATTAATCAGACAACGCTCTTTTTCTAACACATAAACACAACTGTCTCACTGCAGGGACTCTTCTCATACAGGGGACAGGAACATTGATCACCGCGCTTGCCCAAGACGGGCTGGTGATCAAGGGGGCGACCACCACCTCTTTCAGCAGTATTATTTTAATGTTACTTCAGTGTGTGAAAGAGATGGACAACTAGCTTCAACTTTCTGACTGACCGACTCTTTGATCATTCAAAAGTGCCTGTTAGTGTGGAAACACACGAGCTATATGCGTTAACGGCAGAAGCACTGTTCGTACTGCACCAGTACCAAACAAATATTTACGATTTTTAGATTAAGAAACGGTTTTAGTAAGTAATTAACTGCAAGGTACAAATACAACATTTGTGGTACGCGGTGGGTACCTGAATTTGGCACCGGTACTTGTTAGGTGGAGTACCGGTACCCGCCTGGAACCGGTGAAAGCAAGAACCGCTAAGTACCAGTACACAACTTGTACTTTTGGTACCGGTTCCAAGCCCGGACGACCGATGCGGAAGGACCGGTTGCAAGTGGACGATCCCGCGTACATTTTCATACAAAGTGAAGCTAAAGTAGTAAGTCCGCCGCCATTGTGGGGGTATGCGTCAAGTTAGGTATTCGATTGGTGATTTAAATGTAATGTATGACTTACGTCCATTAAAAACTTGGTTGATGAGACCAGAAGCTCCTCGGGTGTATACGAGCAAGATTTCTAGAACATCATTGTAGCTCCTGATTTGCCCTGAAAATGAAAGAAAACATTTAGCCCACGTTCGCACTCACGTAAAAATACGCACTGGACTTTCAACTCTCGGTGTTGAGCCGAGCATTGAGAATCCAACAGAGCGCATCCCAGCGCGTCAAAAAAACACACTGTTGGATTTTCAATTCACGGCAGTAAGCAGTAGGTTGAAAATATAGTGCGCGGAATAAAATCGCCGCGGGAAAGGCAAGCCCTGGGCTAACTCTATTATAATATATAGCGAGTTAGGCCGGCTGTCATTCGTAGATCTTTGACAATCGTTGCGGGTAGTCCAAAGCCCAGAAGTCTGATAACCAGTATTACCAAGGGGTGTTACCCAGTAACTGGGCTGTGGACGTCCAATTAGGTAATCGCTTTATGTAAAGCATAGTATTCAGCTGGATCCGGCTAGACTGGAAAGCTATCCTTACGTAAGTACGACGGGGGCGATGGGGGCCACGGGGTAGGCATAAAAGTATATAGTATCTATGTACATACATTTCGCTTTATTTCAAGATTCTTAAATACATAATGAAAAATTTATTTAAACTTACTTCTGCCTGCTATCCACCTGTAAGCTTGGTATGAAGGCGAGCTACGGTCTGGAAAAACAAAATCAAAATTAATATTTTTCATTCGTTTTTCTTTAGAAGTCTCTCTGTTATTAATAGAAAAATCGTTAAAAAACATAACCAAATGCTCCTTACCGGCAATTCCTCCTGCGAGGAATCCTGTAAAATAAAAATAATTATTAACATCATGAATTTATGTCACCAGGCACTCAAAATTTTTAACTTGCCGATTTTTTTAAAAATAATTTAATAAAAAAAGGTTATTTACCGGAACTTGCGAAGCTACAACTAATAACCTGTAAATAACAAAAAATGGTTAAATTGTGTTACATAAAACAAGAGGGGCTCGTGGCTAAGTAATAACAGCCACATGGGGCGATCGATCAGGTTAGGCTAGGCTTGCCGCGGTTTCGGGGGTTGCGGAAGGATCGTACGTTCCCGTGACCCGGAGCGTAGGTGTGATATGGAACACCGGGGTGGTTTTTAGTCAGTAAGAGTCTGACAGACCCTGTCGCCCGCCCCAGGGCGGCGGACATCCATGAGGATTTTCCACCCCCGAAACAAAAAAAAAAAAAAAAGGCTTTCCGCGGTTGATCCGTGGATCTTCACATACCAAGACCCCTCCGTGCCTCGAAAAGCACGTTAAGCAGTTGGTCCCGGCTGTCATCCGTGGATCTTTGACAGTCGTTACGGGTCGTCAGAAGCCCGAAAGTCTGACAACCAGTCTTACCAAGTGGTTTTGTATTTCGTATAACTGGCTTGTGGAGGTTAGATAGGCAGTCGCTCCATGTAAAATACTAATATTCAGCCGCATCTGATAAGACTGGAAGCGGACCCCAACATAGTTAAGGTAAATTCTAAGTAGATGATGATTGCCACATTTCTTTCCAGCGAAACCACTAGGAAGTGGCGATTAATGATCGGTGACCTCAGGTACCTACCCTTCTCCCAAATATTTTGGGCTCGGCTTCCAGTCTGACCGGATGCAGCTGAGTTCCATAATTTTACATGAAGCGACTGCCTATCTGCCATCCACTTTCGGCTTGCCTAATTTGAATAAATTATTTGTAATTTAAATGTAATTAGTCTTCAAAACTTGACTTACCCCTCCAACACCCTGAGTGACCCCACCAACAACTTTGTGAACTTTGTGGGGAACGTGCAGGATGGTGTCAAGAGTCTTGTGAACCTTGCGTACCACGTGATCAGTAGCGCCTGCTGCCGCATTCACCAACCAGGGTAATTCATGTCTGTAAGACCTGAACCTCTTCGCTCTGACAGAAGTTTGACCTCCTTTTTTAAGATGCGGAGATGCGGATACTAACGCCAGCTGGAAATGTGATGAAAATGTTAATGCTCAAGTCACTAAAACGTAGTAAGAGTCCTGGGGGTCTACTCCGAAGTAGTATCGGCCGAATGTTCGGCCGTTTCCTGCTACGAAGTTACTATTTAGTTCGGTCGGTTCCGATCCTACACTCCTACACTCTTTCGAATGTTGACTATGGTCCCGACCCAACTGAGCTGATCCGAACTTTTTTCGCATTTTTCATTAATATTCGGTTCGGCCATGTGTCGGTCCGATCCGAACATTCGCACTTTACACTTCGGAGTAGGCCCCCAGTGCTTTTGTTATCACACAGCATCAGCTTATAACGTTCCCACTGTTGGGCGACGATCCTCTCTTCGAGAGGGAGCGGGCTGTAATCTGCCACGTGGGCCCAGTGCGACTTGGTAAAGGTCACATGTCTTCGAATTTTTTGTTCTAAGACATGCCGGTGTCCTCACAATGTTTTCCTTCACCGTTTTGAGAGCAGTGGTGATGAAATTGTTTACACAAAGTAAAGTGCCTGCCTGGGTTCGAACCCATGACCTACAACTAGTCGAGGCTATTATCACTCGGCACCACTGCTCTCAGAGCCGATGGATGAAATGTGTGAAAGATGAAATGGCCAGAATCTACTGGTGGCCTAGAAAGGCCACTTTGGCAGAATCATAATAGGATAACAATATGAATCATATTAAAAATCGTATAATGGTCACAAACTGACCATTCATAATTATGATCTGTGTGCAAAAGAAAAAAAGAAATCAAAAATATAAAATCGATTTGATTAATAAAATGATTAGATTCATGTAATGAAAAATTTACCGATAAAATAACGGTTTTTATTTTTTTCATGCAGCAATGTTTACACCAAATATGTAATGAAATTTTACGAAAAATAGAGAAATTGCTAATGATCTGCTGGGAATTCAGGAAAAAAAATAGCTTTCAGGCCCCCTGAAATGACGGTTGAAAGAAATGTATGGAAGAAGAATATATGTTCCGCTAACCAGTAATAAATTGGAATAATGATGAAGAAGAATTATGTTTTTAAGAAGACTGTTAAACTCAAACTCAAAGTATTTATTTCAATTAAACCAATTACAGGCACTTTCGAATTGTCAAGGGGTCGGTCAGTCAAAAAAAGAAATGAAGATAGATGCCCATTTCAAAGCGTATAGATATATGCGCGCTAAGATATGTGGCCTCCACCAACCCGCACTGCGCCCGCGTGGTGGATTACGTCCCACTGCTTCGTACTGCGAGTACGCCTGAGTCCCAGCAATAGGAACTTATAGGCTAATTATACCACTATGCTATGTTTAACTACGAAAGGTATGGAAAACTAATGAAAAAGAAAAAGAAGAAAACTTACCAGCGCGAAAGCCACAAGAAGCTTGACTGAAACCATAGTTAAGTTTAAAGTTTAAACTTAAGGAAGTATGACCGTTAAAGGTCAAACTCCTACTATGATTAACTCAGAAAAAAATCGGGTATTTATACCAAAATTATATTTGAACACCACCAAAAACTTACATATTGACACAAATGGTTTTGATTGTATAAGTATACGATTGGTTTATAATGTTAATATTTGATGATACTAAATCATAATTTTCACTTGAGTAAACAATATGATACTAACTGTTATTCCGTTTTTGTAAAGATTTTTGGCAATACTTCATTTCTGTTTTTTCTTCCAAAGGGAATGAACGATTTTGCTAGTGATATAGGAATATGCGTATTTATCATTCAAAGTACATTAAGCTGTTGGTCCCGTCTGTTATTTGCAGATTTTAGACAGTCGTTATGGATAGTCAGTCTGTCACAGTCTGAAAGTCTGACAACCAGTCTTACCAAAGGGTAACGTGTTCCCCTGTAACTAAATTGTGGAGGTCAGATAAGCAGTCGCACCAAGAAATAATCGACTTCAGCTGCATCCGGTTAGACTGGAAGCCGACCATAAATAATACTAGACCGTATTTCGACAATGGCGACCAATCTTAACGGAGACTAGCCTTCGGCGCGGGAGATATTATAGTGCAGGTGTGTGTGCGCAACCCCAGGTGCACTACCTCTTCCCTCGCTCTCATAGTCCGACAGGTCCGACAGCAATCCGACACGACCGGAGAGAGATAAGTCACAGGACCAACGGCCACCATATTAACATACATAGTTGAGGAAAGACTCGGCAGATGTGTATGACTTTAACTTGGTTTATAATGATGATGACAAGGCATCTAACCCACACTCTAGTAGTAATAGCTCGATAGGAGCTCGCTCGGACGAGCTCCTTCATAAAGAGCTTTGTGAAGGAGTTCGTCCGAGGAAGAAGAAAGGAGGAAGAACTTGCACCATACATATTTCTGCCGCCAAGCGTTGATAAGTTTAGGCTTCTTCTTAATTTCGTCTCAATGCTGAATGAACTGCCCCATTGGTCTCGTGGTAGCTCGTGGTTAATGACTCATTAACCAAGTACTCCTAAGCTGACTTTAATGCTTCATTAACTTTAGGCAATAGTGAATTATTGAGACCTGGCACGTTGACTGTCCAAACAAAATTTACTACGTACCACGAGACGCCCGGATTATTT
Organism: Apamea epomidion; assembly: GCA_947507525.1. NCBI lineage: Eukaryota > Metazoa > Arthropoda > Insecta > Lepidoptera > Noctuidae > Apamea > Apamea epomidion. The sequence goes on from OX382255.1 coordinate 1,896,489, forward strand.
TTTTCGGTGTTTTATTTCCTCGTATCCTTGTATAGACAAGAATATTTTTGGCAGACGTATAGACGTCTGCCAAAAATATTTTTTCTAGTTCAAACGTCCAACTCACAAAAGCCAATGTAATTTGTATTATATATAATGCACGAACGTCATGGCTGAGTCGGAAATGCATTACATATAATGCACGGAACGTCAACGTGCTTGGTATGCGCAAGTTAGTGATTCATTTACTTTTCTAACTGTAGCTGACCAAGAGTAAATGAATCATTACCTCATTTCAGTAACGACGATTAAATTGAATATTAACTTTTCTATTTTGTACATAATAACGTCAGTTAGTAATTTTTTTTTTCAGTATGTATATGTCTGACCTCCACAACCCAGTTACTGGGTAACACACCCAGTAACTGGGTTGTGGAGGTTAGTTATGCAGTCGCTCTATGTGCAGCATGGTATTCCGGCATCCGGTTGGACTGGAAGCCGAGAGAAATGTTCTAAATATCTCGTAGTAAACACAAAATATACAAAAAAGTCTTATTCCACGATTTAGACCTAAATCATCAGAGACGTACCAAAACAAAACGACAGCAATGTGTCAATTTTAGTTTCTGACACGCTCGAGCGGGGCGCTTTGAATCGGCACAAAAAACAACTATAATTTCATGTAATATGTACTATATTATTTTAATTCAGCGTACTTGTTTACTAGAGTTCAGTGGTGCTGTCGTACACCGCGTCAAGATGTTAGCTATGGAGAATATAATGATATCTCGGCGGCGTAACACGCCAGGACTTACCACCGCCATGCCTGCGTAGCCATGCTGCTGGGTCACCTGGGCCATGCTGCTGGGCGCCTGCCCCTCCTTTACGCACCGCCACGGGCATCCGTCGTCGGTTCGTCATCACGAACTTCGCTCGCTTCTTTTCATTTGAATTTTTGATTACATTTTTTTTACCAGTGTGCGAACTGTATCCATGAATTCAGCAATATGATTCCGACCCCGAAGGTAGAAATTTGTCAAATCAAATGTCATTTATTCAAATTAGTCTGAGAATCAGCACTTTTCGAACCTCAAGATTACATAAGACAGTCCCCCAAAACGCCCGCCCTTCACCTTCTTTACCTACGCGGTCAAAATGTATGGATCAGCTATTTTTTTTTTAAATATCCGTCAATATATTCCGTCTCACAGGTTTTCAGAATCGTGTACTGAATCCATGGTATCAGGTTTGTTCGTCGATGTCTCTGCCACCTGTATATATAGCGGCGACCTTTATAGGAGACTTCTTTCTAAGGGCATGATTCACAGATCGCTCTTTGGTTTTAAGTTTTTTTGTTTTGCGCAAGGGTCGCATACGATTATGAATATTATTTGTATAGAGTTAACGTTCATGTCAAAAGTCACCCAAAGGGCAATGGAGAGGGCTATGCTTGGAGTTTCCCTGCGTGATCGAATCAGAAATGAAGAGATCCGCAGGAGAACCAAGGTACCGACATAGCCCGAAGAATTGCCAAACTTAAGTGGCAGCGGGCAGGGCACATTGCTAGCAAAACAGATGGCCAATGGGGCCGAAAGGTTAAGTGGCGACCGCGTACCGGAAGACGTAGCGTTGGAAGGCCTCCCACAAGGTGGACCGACGACCTTGTGAAGGCCGCAGGAACCCGTTGTATGCGAGAAGCACAGAACCGGTCGAAGTGGAGGTGCCTGGGGGAGGCCTATGTCCAGCAGTAGACGTCTATCGGCTGAAATGATGATGATGATGAACGTTCATGTTTATTTGCACTGCGCTTGCTCACATCCGTTTTTAAGAATATATGTATTATTTATATAGAGATATCATTATTTGTATAGAGTTAACGATCATGTTCGTATGTGAGGGGCTCGTGGCTAAATAATAACAGCTGCACAGGTCGATCGATCAGGTTAAGCTCCGCTTGCCGCGGTTGGTCTGTGGACGGGACAATCTTTACATAGCGAGACCCCTCCGTGCCTCGGAAAGCACGTTAAGCCGTTGGTTCCGGTTTGCATTCGTGGATCTTTGACAGTCATTATAGGTACTTAGAAGCCCGAAAGTCTGACAACCAGTCGATACCAAGGGGTCTCGCATTACCCAGTAACTGGATTGCGGAGGTAAGATAGGCATTGCTCCATGTAAAATACTGGTATTCAGCTGCATCCGGTTAGACTGGAAGCTGACCCCAACATAGTTGGGAAAAGGCTAGGCAGATGATGTTCGTATGCGACCTTTGCTCACATTCGCATAATTCCTTATCCGAGATTCCCCAGTGAGTCGGACTGGGGAATCACCGCAAACAGTTCCAACTCACGGCGAACTATGCGGCACCCGGTTCCGACTCACTGGAACCTCAACAGCTGGCAAGCATGGCAAGCTGTAAGAATCAGGACACTATCGACCTCCAGTCTCCGGAGAGAGTGATGTGGCGGTATCTACATCGCCACATGTGAAGTACATAATTATCATACTGACGTCACGCAAAAATCGTGAATCGCATAAGTAGAGTTTACCGCGCAACTAGAATATATACAACGTCCCGACATCAATCCTCGGACAGTACCCCACCGGATACAACACCCGTCTGGTTGGAGGATCCTCCCTTTTCTGTGGAGGATGAGTGAACTTTAAACCCTGTTCCTCATACCTCTACAAGGTTAGGTAGTTATGAAGGAGATCATATAAATAATTGACGAAATGCGGGACGAAATATCTCTGCCTCCCCTTCGGGGTATACAAGCGTAATATAACATAATTATGTTATTTAAAACAGATAATTATAATCATTGCACGTGGGTAATTTAATGACGCAGTAGTCTGCTTTTAACAATACATTAATAAAGCGTGAAGAACAGGTAAACCAGACCACGTCTAGAAATTGTGGTTTTATTTGGGTTCCTTAAGAGTAGAATATGCATAGCATAATCAGTCAGCGTTCGCACTGCTAGTACAGTACATAAGTGCGGTGTGCGGGGAAGTAGTATCGGCCGAATGTTCGGCCGTTTCCTGCCACGAAGTTACTATTTGATTCGGTCGGTTCCGATCCTACACTCCTACACTCTTTCGAAAATTGACTATGGTCCCGACCCAACTGACCCGATCCGAACTTTTTTCGCATTTTTCAATAATATTCGGTTCGGCCATGTGTCGGTCCGATCCGAACATTCGCACTTTGCACTTCGAGCAGGCCCCCTGGCCAGGAGACCTGTGTACGTTTGTGTGCGTGGTGAATGTCACATGTATTCGACTGTTTTGGTTCTGGGACATGCCGGTTTCCTCACGATGCTTTTTTGTGCGTATTAAATAAATAAATAGTACATTACGTTACATGTGACTAGTATTAATGCACGGCGGCGGCGTGGAGCTTTTCTGGGTAGAAATTGACTAAGTACGAGTACTTAGTCAATTTTTACCCAGAAAAGTGTGACTTAAATGCGGGTTTAGGTCACACAGTGTTATAATAAATTGTATGAAACCATTCCTCTTCTTCTTCGCGTGTCGATGGGCAATCTAAATGGACTCGGCCCAGAATTCGGCTACTTGTTTGGTGCCATCACCAGCGTCCATCAGTTCCTATAACGTGCAGCTGACAGGACACGCAGGACCCGATATCGTTTGTGGAACAGCACCACATTCAAGGCGGAGTCGTCTATGAATCTCCACCTGAACAGATTTTCCTTGCTTCGGCCAACCTGGGTCCGGAGTCTGTTTAAAGACTTCCAGGTGACCGAAGGTAACTCATGTCCAGGTGGGAGGTCTTCAGCGGGTGAAAATATGGTTTGGGTAAGGAAGCACTGTCTCCTGTATAAAACCTATGATTCGACGTTACAGTTCGCACTTGACAGAAATTGAACTCACTCACGAAATGTGTTTGACGTCATTTCATTCAATACGACATATGTTTCCATTATTTTAATGTTATTTAATAAAATAATAACAATGCTGCAGCCTGGGTACATAAGATTTTAAATTATGAATTTGTTAATTCAATTGTTTTCTCATTATTGAATTGATGTAAGCGTCAGAGGTACCGAATAATATGATTAACTGAAAGAATGCATACTTATTGTATGCTGTTCATAGTTTTTATCATAAATTAAAATAGCAATATTTAATTATATTTTATTGGACGAAATAGGTTTAATGCTGAGACTTTTTTTTAATTTCGGCCAGCATTTTTATGTAAACTGCATTTCCTACGTACAGACGTGAGCACATCAAGTTCCTACAATCTGTCATTATACACCATCTGTGTGCCAAATTTCATCCAAATCCGTTCAGTAGTTTTTGCGTGAAAGAGTAACAAACATCCATCCATCCATACAAATTTCCGCATTTATAATATTAGTAGGATTATTCAGATTGCGATTTATAGCGTGTTTCGGAATTAGGATGCGGAATAGATATTTTACCAAAGAAGTAACTTTACAAGATTTTTAAAAACATGTAAATACTCTTAAAAACAATAATTAATTCAAGGTGCAAAAGTAAAAGAGTGTTTTCTATTAGTACCGGTTTTATTTTAATTTGAAAAATTTGCAACTTGTCTATGATTCCTCCAAAGAGTTAGAAGACATATTGATTTAACTCCCTGCCATCAAATTAATTTTATTTCTCAAAGAGTTCATAATATCTTCTAGGTTATCGAAAAGGCTGCGGTCAGAAAAAAAAAAAAAAAAAATACTGTTAAATAAGTATTCAATCGTAATCACACTTAAGTAAGTAGTCAATCATATCCATGATAGACGAGAGAATGCGTTCAACATAGCTATTCACAACCACACCATCGATTAAGCTTCCGTACCGTATCGAACATCAATCAATGTTATCCTCTAAACGCTGTTCACAAGTCCAAAAACCCGATATTGTTGTCAATAGACGACCGCTATTCTTCCGACAGCTGTTTGCTGTCGGGGGTAAGGCAAGTCAGGTTATCGAAATGTGTCATTTTCAATACGATTACCTGTCGGATGATTGTGAATATCTATATATAGCTATGCTGGACTATGCCGGTCAGTTTCATACAAAGGAATACGAATTTTGAGAATTTGATCTTTTTAACAGTTTCGGGTACACCTGCTGGCGTCTGTACTTAACTCTTATGTAATTTTGATAAGGTATTAATTAGATTGAATATCGATAGATTGATAAAACTTTTTGCGTATACAGTACTATACGAGACTGAGATTCTTTTGGCGCGTGGCCAAAATTGGCACTAACAACGCCATCTTGTTTTTCTGTAACAATTTCACAAATGTTACAACAACGCCTCCCTGTCAATTCAAGCGCCAAAACATCTTTGTCCGTTCAGATATCAACAACAACCCACTCCACACACAGCCCTCTGCCCTTCCCCCCCTCCCCCTTCCCCTTCTCTGCCTCTGTGTCTGCTACGCTGCTTCCGCTCTGTCTGTTGGTTGCTGCTCTGAAACCAGCAACTTAACAGCATCCTTATCGTAACGAGAATAGAGATCACTGTTGGCGACTGGCTGTGGTGCGACCTTTTTTGTACTATAAATGTCATGTTTTTTAAATATAGTTTTTTATGTTCTTTTTGTTTGCTTGGTTGCTGTTGTTACGTCTGAGCGGTTGTCAGGTCTTTGTCTTAATTTTCTAATATAAATTTATAATATTGCTATACGTGTTTCTATAGTTTCATTTCTACAGTCCACTATCAAATACAATCCGCTAGCTATCATTTTGGTCCATTCTCGCCGTAAGTATAACATTATTTGTAATTACAACATCTGTAAATTTTTTTCACGTACTGATTCATAGTTTTCGCTTTCATTTCGTAAACATTTCAAGCATTGTTCACGTAAATTTTACACCATGGTAGAAACACGTAGCAAGACAAAGCCAGACCTGACGGCTACGGGATTCGGACGGGTGCAACATTCACCGCGTGGCACCCGGCCGGTTTCAACCACAACAACCGAAGGCGCTTCGGCATTGCCTAGTGCGGGCATACAACAGGCGGGCACCATTCCACAGCCTGGTCCCACTTCGGAACGCCCAGTTGCTCACGCTAGCACACATAACAAGGCGAATGTCAATGCGCCAACTAAAAGCACTTCTAGTGTCCACAGCGGAATGTCGCGCAGTGAGGCCACCCGCCATTCGTGTTCTTCGGCGACCGTCCCCGCACAGAAGTTGTCTTTTGAAGCAGTCGCGAAGCGGCGCCAAGTGGAGCGCGAACGTCAACAGGCTGAACGCGAGCGCGAACGTCAACAGGCTGAACTCGAGCGCGAACGTCAACAGGCTGAACGCGAGCGCGAACGTCAACAGGCTGAACGCGAGCGCGAACGTCAACAGGCTGAACTCGAGCGCGAACGTCAACAGGCTGAACGCGAGCGCAAGCGCGAGCTCGAGCTCGCTCGCCTCGAGGCTGAGGCAGAGCAGGCCGAACTACAAGCGAACATCGCCTCCCTGGAAGCTTCAGATAAGTTAGCCAAATCTCGTAGTTCGTATTTTTTCTAGTCGTGTCTCTGAAAAGCGCACTGAAAGTTGGGTTTTAGAACAAAACGTAAACATGACCACGGCAACTTATAAAAACATGCCTGGTGAGGCTCCGACTGTCACCCTGGGTAACCCACAAGGACATCAGTCACAGCCGGCCGCTCTCACCAACACGGCACCGTTTTTCGTGCCCGACGTCAACTATAGAACCCTTTCTAAGCCCACATATGAGTATGCACCTTACGAAAATAAATACAACAACATGGCACATCAATCGCTCCAATCTGAACGCTCCTCAGATCCTATAACCAAACTCGCACAAGCGATTAACTCTCTTTCTAACAGACCAAAGAAACCCGAACTTGTCTCATTCTCGGGCGATATCGGTCAATGGATGGCTTTCAAGAGTAGTTACGAAAGAACTAAGTCAAATTTTACACCTTCAGAGAACTTAGAACGTCTGAACAACGCCGTACGCGGTCCGGCGTACCAGTCCGTCGCGTCACTCCTGTGGATCTCCGACGACCCCGGCGACATCATGAAGGCCCTGGAGCAGACGTACGCACGACCGGAATTGCTGGTAGCCCGCGAGGTCACCGAGCTGCGTAACAGTCCTAAGCTAAGTTCCCCCAAAGATTTAAATGATTTAGCGAACAAACTACGTAATTTTGTTACCACTCTTAAGCTACTGAAACAAAACGAGTATCTATGTTCACCGGAGCTTTTTCAGTGTATTTTGATAAAACTGAGCGAACACACCAGAGCTCGCTTTACAGATTTTGCCTCTGCCTACGCACCCGAAGGAAAATCAATCGCAAAATTGGAATTATTGTCACACTTTCTTCTGTCCGAAGGTGACAAACAATTAAAATACAATTTTGTTCCTGACAGTACTGTTAAGGCAACGACTCCGGCACATTCCTCTAAATTTCAACCACGAAAGGAAACTACCTATATACACGCGACGCTGTCAAGCGATAAAACTCCCGAGTATTGCATATATTGCAAACAAGGACCTCACAACATTAAAACTTGTAAGAGTTTTTTAGTTTTGAACGTCGACGATATGTGGCGATGGGTACGTGAAAACAAAGTGTGCTATCGCTGCCTTAAGTCGAATCCGCACACGTGGAACAACTGCCGCGCGAAATGTTGTGGAGTTGACGGATGTTCGAGACGTCATAACGCACTCCTTCACGGCCCGGGAACCTCCTATGCTAAAATTAGCGCGGCACCCTGCGGACAGTGCAATAATACACAAGTATCTTCAGCTAAAACTACCGACTCTACCCACACGGACGGTACCGACAGCAAAACCGAGTCTGCTGTTAAGATCACGAACACGTCTGATTTTCTTGTTAATGCAACAGGGTCTCTGCCGTCGACGTCACGTCCCCGCGGTCTGCTGAAAGTGGTGCCGATTGTACTCGAGGGTCCCGACGGCGAGTTCGAGACGACAGCACTACTTGACGAGGGCAGTACGGCAACATTGATTGACGGAGAGGTGATAGCACGCATCGGTGCGAAACCCACGTCTCAAGAGCGTCTTCACATTGAAGGTGTCAGTGGTATGACCAAGGAAGTCGAAGTAAGCTACGTAGACTTTCATATTCGTGGACGTAACCGAACCGATCGTTACCTAGTGAAGCATGCGCGGGCCATTAAACCATTAGGGCTTCGCGTACAAAATCATAACTTGGTAAACTTCCCGGATTATAGTCATCTGGCAGACTTATCTGACGAACTTTCGTACGCCGATACTCCCCCAACTGTCCTCATCGGCGCGCCAGATTGGCACCTTTCCTTGAGTCGCGAAGTACGTTCCGGAAAGAAGAACGAGCCCGTTGCCTCTAAAACTTTATTAGGTTGGGTACTTCATGGCGCACTTTCCGTTTCGTCCAAGCCACTTGATTTCGTAAATCACATTTCGGACGATTTGGACGCCCTCATTAAAAGACAATACGACATTGACGCTTTGGGTATTGCGAAAAGTGCTCCTCGCCTAAACGACGACGATAAACGAGCCATAGATATAATAGAATCTTCGGCTCGTCAACTCGACAATAGCCATTTTGAGGTGGGTCTACCCTGGAAACAAGATTTACCGGAAGTCATACCTGATAGTTATCCGCAGGCACTGTCCCGCTTCAAGGCCCTCGAACGTCAAATGGCAAAGGACCCAACGTTCGCCGCCGCTTTTCAACAATTTATAGACGATGTTATCAGCAAGGGATATGCCGAAGAGTGCGATCCACAGACGTATCATCAGCGGATTACACCAAATACATCGTGCATCAACCCAGACGGATCCATCCGCTGGTACCTACCTATATTCGGCGTCCTTCACCCACAAAAAAAGAAGCTGAGAGCCGTCCATGACGCTGCTGCGGTCACGAAAGGAATAAGCCTCAACAGTTTATTACTACAAGGCCCCGATTTATTGTCATCCCTTCTCGATATTTTGTTCCGTTTTAGGGAAGGCGAAGCCGCCTTAAACGGGGACATCAAGGAAATGTTTCCACAAGTTAAAATCACTCCACGAGATAGGGATGCCCAACGCTTTCTCTGGCGCGGGAAGGATGGCAACCTCAAAGAGTACAGAATGTCCTCTATGATATTTGGCGCAGTGTCATCCCCATTTATCGCGCTCTATATCAAAAACAAAAATGCCAAAATAATGGAAGCAGAGTTCCCCAATGCCTGTAAGGCAATTATAGAAGACCACTATATGGACGATTATCTCGGAAGCCACTCCAACATTGACGACGCGGCTCGACTAGCTACTGAGATAGTCACTGTCCACAAAGCTGGCGGGTTCGAAATGCGTGCGTGGGTGTCAAATCGTCCAGACGCTCTCTCACTTGTTCCTAAAGAACTTCGAAGCGATGCTACTTCTGACGTTATGCTACCACCTAGCACTGAGGTTGGCGTCTTGGGTGTTAAATGGGACCCACGGCAAGACTCGTTAGGCTTTCGTACCTTACCTCAGATACCCACTGAAACTTTAACCAAACGCAGCCTATTATCAAACGTTATGAAGGTTTACGATCCTCTCGGCCTTTTGATGCCAGTCATTATCTGGGGCCGTATCTTAATTCAAAGACTGTGGCGCGCAGGTATTGGTTGGGATACGCCACTCCCCGAGGTGTATGTTAGTGAATGCGAGGACTGGTTTACACAATTAAAGGTTGCGGCCAACATAAAAATTCCTCGCTGGTACATGAATAGGTCAGATATTGTAGACGTTCAGCTGCACATGGTTGCCGACGGCGGCGAGCAAGCCTTTGCCTGTGTTGGTTACTGGCGTTTCATTTACAGCGATAGCACCGTGTCTACGGCTCTCATCGGAAGCAAGGCACGCGTCTCGCCTCTCAAACCAGTTTCGATTCCTCGTTTAGAACTACAAGCCGCGCTAATCGCCTCGCGGTATGCACAAACGATTTTACAAGGTCATCGTTTTCAGCCCTCCGAGACTATTTTTTGGACTGATTCAACCACGGTCCTTAAGTGGATTCGGAGCGATGCTCGCGCATACAAAGCATTTGTAGCACACAGGTTAGGAGAGATACTGGAGACCTCTAACCCGTCCAGTTGGAGGTGGATCCCTACCTCTCTTAACGTCGCTGATGATGCAACAAAACCAAAAAAAATGAAATTCACCGCATGTCATCGGTGGTTTACCGGGCCGCCGTTTCTTCTTGGACCACCATGCACGTGGCCTACCGAGTACGACAATGACGTGGAAGAGAGTTCACTAGATCCCGAGTCAAAATCAGACCTAGTGGTTCTGCTCCTCGTCACCCCGTCATCAGACTTGCTCCCTAACCCGTCGCGTTTTAGTTCTTGGCTGCGTCTCCTTCGCACCGCCGCCCGCGTTCTCCAGGGCGCACGAATATTCCGGCTTAAACTGTCTCGGCCTATAACTCCAAATTCTAAATTGTATACAGACGGTACCACATCTCCCTACCAACTTCACGCCGCGGTCATCGTAGAAGCCGAGAAGATGGTACTCCAACAAGCTCAGGCTGAGAGTTTTCCCGAGGAGCTAACAGCTTTACAATCCTTAAAGCCAGTGCCCAGAAACAGCCGAATAGCGAAACACGCACCGAAACTCGATTTAGACGGCTTGTTGAGACTAGACACACGGATAAGTTTTGCACCGGAAGTTAGCGAGACCGCAAAGTCCCCGATAATCCTCGACGGCCACAACCATGCTGTACGACTACTCATCCTCTATGAACACAACAGAGCGTCGCATCACTTCAACGAACTAGTCCTGAACGAACTCCGACAGAAATATTGGATACTTAGAGCACGAGACAGCATCCGTAGCGTAGCACACGCCTGTTTACAATGCCGAAGATGGAAAGCCCAACCAACTCAACCCCAGATCGGCAACCTACCCCTTGAAAGACTCGACCATCACAAAAGGCCCTTCACACACGTCGGCCTCGACTATTTTGGCCCTATTATGATAAAAATATACCGTCGCCAAGAGAAGAGGTATGTCGCATTATACACGTGCTTAGTGACGAGAGCGCATCACTTAGAATTAGTCACTTCACTATCATCAGACGCCGCCATAATGAGCCTGAGACGCTTCATTGCTCGCCGAGGATCACCTACAACTATTTTCTCGGACAATGGCACAAACTTCGTTGGGGCCTCCCGTGAGCTACGCGACCTACATGACGACTTGGTACAAGAATACGCCACCAATCACAAAATCGAATGGCGCTTCATTCCGCCTGCTTCTCCATTCATGGGCGGTGCGTGGGAAAGGCTCGTGCGAACCGTAAAAACAGCACTGAAAACCTGGCTCACCAACCAACCGCTCAAGGAAGACGTGCTGGCGACGCTTTTGATGGAGGCAGAAGCCATTGTAAATTCGCGGCCGTTGACGTATGTTCCTACATCTCCCGACTCACCAGAGGCAATAACGCCATTTCATTTCATTCTTGGTACATCTTCTGTCGTGCCATGGACTTCAACACTCACGGACGCAGACTTGCTGAGAAGGTGCGACTGGCGTAGAACCTTGCGACTCGCTGATAAATTCTGGGTACGATGGGTACGTGAGTATCTGCCGACGCTCCGACCGAGAGGCCTCCCCACCAGCAACACAACAAATCTGAGTGAGGGGGATGTGGTGCTGATCGCCGATCCTAACCTGCCTCGTGGTTTATGGCCCCTTGGAAGGATAGGAAAGGTGTACATAGGATCTGACGTAGCGGTCCGCGTAGCAGACGTCCGTACCAGGGGCGGCCTCCTGCGCCGACCGGCCCGAAAACTTGTTTTAATAGAAGCCGCACCCTAGTCAGTCTCCACCGGTTGTTAGTGTTCCACTGGGGCTCCAGTATGTTGGCGACTGGCTGTGGTGCGACCTTTTTTGTACTATAAATGTCATGTTTTTTAAATATAGTTTTTTATGTTCTTTTTGTTGGTTCGTTGCTGTTGTTACGTCTGAGCGGTTCTCAGGTCTTTGTCTTAATTTTCTAATATAAATTTATAATATTGCTATACGTGTTTCTATCGTTTCATTTCTACAGTCCACTATCAAATACAATCCGCTAGCTATCAATCACAATGATTTTGACAGACCTGTCAGCGGCAGCAACCCAACAGCAACCTTATCAGAATGAGAATAAAGATCACTGCGAAGTTGACAGTAGTGCTAAATCAAAGGTAAAATTACTGTGAAACGACTGTACAGACAGCCGCCAAGATGCCACATCAAGCTACCCGAAACTGACAAATTTTCCCAATCAACCTTGAACCAATGCTTTAGCGATAAAGTTGAAAATCTATTAAAGAAATTTGACAGATTGTAGTAGCTTGACAGATTGTAGTGTCTGTACCATTACTGCGGATAACCATTTCCGTTGAGATTCGCCATATCAAAACAAAGCATTATCGATGCGAGTTAGTGCGGATACTTGCGAACGTCAATCAAAATAACGCAGGTATGAGGAACAGGGTGTAAAGTTCACTCATCCTCTATAGAAAAGGGAGGATCCTCTGACTAGACGGGTGTTGTGATTGGTTGGCTACTGCCCAACGATTGTTTTTTTTATATAAATGGCATCTCGCAGCTCAACCTAGATGGTTGTCGTGTACTCAATCAGGCTTGCCTGTGAATGCCTCAATAAATTAAGGCCTCCAGCCAGGCGTTAAAAAACTTAATAACTAATCAACTACATGCTAAGGAAACCCCCTGTACGCGGGGAGAGGGCAGCAAGGAACAGGCCGGGTCGGATTACATATATCTGACGATTGGCGTCGGGGCGTCGTAGACATACTAATCGCGCAGTAAACTCTGCTTGCACGATACAGGATTTTGCGTGACATCTGTGTGATGTGTAGTTCACATGTGGTAATGTAAATGCCACCACACGCAAAGAGTCGCTAATTCGATTGGCGTTCTAGCAAAGAAAGAAGAAAAATGCTGATCCGTACGTGTAAATGTGATAACACCCTTACATAAATTAAACAGTACATTTAAAAAACACACAAATCATAAATGTAACTTACTTACATACTTTTTCTGAAACCATAAAAAACTTACGATTTATTTTACAAGTAAAAAAATCAGGGAAAGGCGAATGCCCGAAAATTCCCAACGTCGATTAAAAAAACTTATCTATACGATATGAGATACATATCTCGCAAAATAATCACCATAAGCGTACATAAAGCTCCTTTTTTTTCGTTGGTTAAAACATATAATTATGAAAATACAAGATGTTGAATCAGCTGTTAATAAACTAAAACCCAATTCTGTTGTTGGACCCGACAATATTCCCGTACACATCTTAAAGGGATGTAAAGAATACATAAAAACTCCTGTACTTCACATTTTCAGTCAGTATCCACAGCCATGGATGGATGGTTTCGCGAGTTAAACCTTTACCTGAAACTAAGGAAACTTCTCACGTAGAAAACTATCGGCCTATAGCTATTCTTTCATTACTTCCCAAATTATTTGAATCAATGTTACTCAAGTTTGATCGGGCGCACCAAACAACTGGAGGTGCCTTTCAGCATTGTCAAAAAACTGACCTCGCTCGGATCGGCCGCTTCACCGCGTGCGCTTAGATCGCACACAGTACGTCCACACCAACCGCACATTTGAATCGCATTCCTCCCACACCCCATCGGAGCGCAATGGATAGTCCGGTGTGGACCCAGCTATTTCGTTACCAGATCCAACCATTTCTTTGTTACTTTCAGGACGGCTTTCGATCGAACCATTCTGTCAGACAAACGCTGGTACATCTCACTTGGACAAAGCCATACAGGTTGATGTTGTTTATTTCGACTTCAAAAAAGCTTTTGATCGTGTTGATTATGACGTGTTACAGGGTAAAGTTAGTAACATCGGCTTTTCACCAATACTCCTCAAAATTTTCGCGAGTTATATGCCAGACCGCCAACAATATGTTAGACAGTAGTTTCATTTTTGAGCCGTATCCCATTCGGTCTGGCGTTAGTCAAGGGACCATGTTGGGACCGTTATTTTTCGGAATTCTGGTAAATGATCTTGAGAAGGTTCTCAAGGTTGGTAAATGTCACATGGCTTCGATTTTTTTGGTTCTAGGACATGCGTTTTTAGAGCAGTGTCCGTTACCATTGGGCCACCACCCAGTAAATTAATAAAAAATATAGGGACAGGCCTCTCTTCAAACGACTGCCCCCTTCCGGCAGCGTAGGCTCTGACTGTAGAGTCACTCAATAAAGTAATAAGCGTATATAATACATTATCCCCACCTTAAATTATATAAGCACTAGTAATACGACCTAGATAGGTTTCAAAAGTTCCACCTATACGGACAAAATGAAACACCCAATTGTAATATAAAATTTTGAAGTGATATGTAATATTAAAACTAGATAAATAAATAAAATTCTAATTCAGATTCTGACTGGGACACCACTGCTATCCCTGGTACGAGCACTCGCAATGATGAATGCTCTACTGACATCGACATAGGAGTGTCATTTGTTTGTTGCGAGATGGATTGACATGTAGCGGTAACTACAACGCCACATGCGAACAACGCGTCTTACTGACGTCACGCCAAATCCTGCATCTCGCAATCAGAGTTTACCGCACAACTAGCATATATACAACGGCCCGACATTAATCATCGGGCAATTGCCCGCCCGACACAACACCCGTCTGGTCGGAGGATCCTCCCTTTTCTATGCAGGTTGAGTGAACTTATACACAATAGGGTAGTTGCCTGGGTAAAAAAATGATTATTATATTTAGTCCGTCAGTTAGATTATCGAAAAATAATGGATACGTATTTTTTCTTTTGTCAATCAAACAAAAAATTACAAAGTTAAAGCGCGTCAAAATTTGGGAGTGGAGGTCGTGACGTCACTTGCTTGCAAGTGTCGCAAGCAAGTCAGTGACGTCACGCGGAACTTTAACGGGCGATATCTTCATATTTTTTTATATAATTAACAAAAGAAAAAATACGGGTTCAATATTTTTTGATAATCTAACTGACGGACTAATTAGATTTTTTTAGGAAAATAGCCTATTACTACATAATTACTGGTAAAAATTCAAGTAAACGAAATTGCGTCGTTTGCTTTCCTATGATTTTCCAGTGGTGACTTAGTAGAATTGTCATGGGATGCATTGTGGCTATAAGTGCCATCTTTACTTAATTAACCGACTTCAAAAAGGAGGAGGTTCTCAATTCGACTGTATTTTTAGGGTTCCGTACTCCGTACCAAAAACGGAACCCTTATAGGATCACTTCGTTGTCCGTCGGTCTGTCCATCCGTCCGTCTGTCAAGACCCTTTTTCTAAGGAACGCGTCGAGGTATCAAGTTGAAATAAATATCAAATACTCAGGTTTGTGGTCACGCGCAGCAGTGAAAAAATCAAATTTCCAAGTCGACGCGATCAAAAGATACGGCCTTTTTTGCTCCGTTTTTGTCGCATATTTTGACACTCGTAAGGGAATCCAAACCTATAGGGTACTTCCCGTTGACTTAGAATCATGAAATTTGGCATGAAGCAATGTCATGTAGCACAAGTAATGGAAAAAATTCTAAAATAGTAAATTTGTTGTTGCATCACAAAAAAAATATTACTTTTGCGATTACAAACTTATTTGCAGTTGGTAAACTAACCGCGACCTATGTTGATGTATGGGGACATCAGTTTTCCAACGGCAAAGTTAAGTTTCTACGTTTTGGGGACTGATTTATTGAGAAAATCTTAGAAACTAGATTCGATGAACGAACTATTAATATTTTGTATGTTTGCTCCGCGCTATCTCCGGCAATCGTATGTTTGCTCCGCGCTATCTCCGGCAATTGTAAATCGATTTAAAAAAAAACAATTTTAATGGTTAGGGTATGCCTCAGGTGTGGTCCCATATATTTTATTAACTTTACCTGGGTAGTTTTTGAGTTAGCTCCAATAATACGTATTTTTTCGACTTAGTTTATAGTGACGATGTTATAATAACTTCCTCTCACTGATATTTACATAGCAAGTAGTGTTATACGAATTTGTGTGGGGTAAGAACAACTTGAAACTAAATAATAAAAACTTTTTTACAAAAAAAAAACACAACCGACTTCCAAAAAAGACACTACAAAGAGAAATATAACTTTAATTTCGGAAGTCGGTGGCAAACAACGAAAATACGAACCCAACGACACCGACTTCCGAAATTAAAGTTATATTTCTCTTTATTTTTTGCAAGTCGGTAGTTTTTTTTTTTTTTTTTTTTTTAATATATTTTCTAGTTTTTGCTTCGCGTTCTGTGTCCAAATAAACGTTATTCTTTCTTTCTTTCCTTAGATTTATTTCTATAAAGTTGTACATGTTTTTTACAAATAAATGGATAGTTGGGGAAAGGCTTGGCACATGATACATAGTTGCTTGTGGTCTACCTCAATTGTAATGGTGTCGTCGCGGGAGATGTCTCTTCCTGAACCGTTTCTACATTATCCTCTTTGTGAGTTCCCTGAAAAAAGTATACATACCAAAATCAGCCTAAAACGTTCCCACTGCCTCCTCTCTGTGAGAGGGAGTGGGCCGTAATCCACCACACAGGCCCGGTGCGCGTTGGTAGATGTCACATGTCTTCGAATTTTTGGTTCTAGGACATGTCGGTTTCCTCACGATGTTTTCCTTCACCGTTTTGAGAGCAGTGGTGATGAAATAATTTACACACAGTACAGTGCCTGTCCGGGTTCGAACCTACGACCTAAAATTCGAAAGTCACGACCGTTCCCACTAGGCCACCACTGCTCAAAAAAGTGTAATAAAAGACATACTTAATGAAGTGATCCAGATACTATTTTTTCTTTTACGTCGGAACCTTAAAGGTCTCTGCACACAGCGGGCGGGGCGGGGCGGAGCGGGACGGCGACGCGACGCTGAGCAGTTGTAATGTACTAGATATTACGGACGACGCCACACAGAGCCGCCCCGCTCGACGCGACGGTAACCGTCGCGCCCCGCCACCGCCGCGCCGAGCGGGCAATACAAGTCAGAAGCAGCGGGGCGGGGCGTGACGGGACGCGAGCGCGTTTTTTATTTATTTCATGCACCCATTTCCGTTTACGTTGTTTTTTTTTTAATCAAATCATTTATTTCTTTGCAAACATAGGTACAATACACAGATGTTTTTTTTAATAAAGTTCTCCATATTTTTCCGTCACATGGGCATGCAAAGGTTTACAATAATTCCAAGTAAAAAAATCACATTCAGATCATTGGAATTACAATATAGATAAAATAAAAAAAAATGTCAGCGTGGTTACAGTAATAAAAAAATTTAAAAAAATAAAATATATAAGAATAATTAAGCCAATCACAATAATTATGTCAATCAGAGTAACAGTATGTCAACCAGTTAGTGAATGATCATTAAGAAAGTCGTCAATCGTGTAATAAGTTTTCATAATCAAAAATTCGTTTAATGCCCTTTTAAACTTTAATGTAGTCATATTTTTTATAATATTAGGTACTCTATTATATATGAGTGGGGCAATACCAAAAAAACTTTTTTTCATTAGTGCGGTTTTACATTTTACTTGACACAAATGATTAATGTATTGAGTCCGTATTGGATGTTTTCTGACCTCTGATAGTTTTTTAAAAAGATGTGGGTTACATTTCACAAACAGAGCCGGTTCCATTATAATAAACAAGGAAAAGTTAAAAATTTTAACGATTTAGCTACCGCAACTATGAGCAATAGCGTTTCCCTGTCTGAATCGCTCAACATCTTTTTTGATGAAAGAAAGGCGCGGCGGGGCGGGACGTGATCGCGGCCGCAGTGTGACCACTGCCGCCGCGCCAGAGCCGCGTCGCCGTGGCTGTGTGCATAGACCTTTAAAAATATTGCAAAGTACTACAACTTAAAATAATAGATTAACTTTTCACACCTAATAAACCACACGACGGATTTTGATAAAATTTGGCAAGGAGACAGATGGCATCCTGGGGAAGGACATAGGCTACTTTTTGGCCCGGTAGCATGTTCCCGTGGGATAATTTCACGACATACACGCGGGCGAAGCCGCGGGCTGAAGACAGTCTCTAATAATTTATTATTACACTAGCTGCACCCCGCGGTTTCACCCGCATAAGTTTCGATCCCGTGGGAATATCGGGATAAAAAGTATCCTATATGTTAATCCTGGTTGTAAACTATATGTGTGCCAAATTTCATCCAAATCCGTTCAGTAGTTTTTGTGAGAGAGAGTAACAAACCATACAAACTTTCCCGTTTATAATATTAGTACGAGTAGGGTAGGATTTGTAGGATTAAAAAGAAATATATAGGAATACGTACATGGCTAACCTGCAGGAATGTAAATAATATTATTAATAATAAAAATCTTAACTTTTAATAAGTATTTATAAATGTATTACATAACATAACAACTGTACTCCCCGAAGGGTTACTAGGACTATTTAGAGGGTGTAATTATCGACAAGCAAACTGTAACCATGAATTCAGCACACGATTCTAGACCAACCATCGTTGAAATTTGTCGGTTATTAAAAAAAAACGGGTTGCACTCCGGGAGTGCCGGCAGAAGTGAAAACTTGTATATTAACGTTGTGCATTTTTGATATTTTGGAATGCGGTCTACTCTCCCTCCGTCTTATGAATTTTCGATCAGGTCACGTGTCCTGATGCGAGTTTAACATTTTTTACCCATCACAACAAAAGTGCACAACGCCGCTAGAGAAGTTTTCACTTAAAAAAAACAGATTTTCCATACATTTAGACTAAGTAGGTATTATAGCTCTGCGCGCTATAGAGCGAGCTATCCTCAGAGTTTCTTTGAAGGATAAAATCAGGAATTAAATTATCCGGAAAAGAACCGGAGTTACCGACATAGCTTGCAGAGTAAGCAAACTGAAGTGGCAGTGGGCTGGCCATGTTTGTCGAAGGACCGATGGCCGGTGGAGCTGACGAGTCCTGGAGTGAAGACCGCGTACCGGCAAGCGTAGTGTGGGACGCCCCCCAGCTAGATGGACGGGCGACCTAAAGAAAGTGGCTGGGGCCAGACTGGGGGCAGACTGCATGCGGAAGGCGGAGGACACGGTGTTGTGACGCAGCCTGGGTGAGGCCTATGTCCAGCAGTGGACTGCAACAGGCTGAGTTGAGGTATTTTAGCACTTTTGTATGAAACAGTACATTATTTTTACCACAAAAATTCTACGTTTGGTAAACCGGCATGTCCTAGAACCAAAAAATTCAATGACATATGTCATCTATCAACCCGCGCTGGGCCCGCGTGGTAGATTACTGGCGGCCTACTCCGAAATGCAAAGTGCGAATGTTCGGATCGGACACATGGCCGAACCGAATATTATTGAAAAATGCGAAAAAAGTTCGGATCGGCTCAGTTGGGTCGGGACCATAGTCAATATTCGAAAGAGTGTAGGGTTGTAGGATAGGAACCGACCGAACCAAATAGTAACTTCATAGTAGGAAACGGCCGAACATTCGGCCGATACTACTTTGGAGTAGACCCCCTGCCTCTCGGCGAGAGAAGGCCTGTGTCCCAGCAGTGGGAACATAAAAGGCTGATTATGACACTTCAGCTGCTGGGGACTTTGTTGCGCCACTTCTTCTTCCCAGCGAAAGCAGTAAGAAGTGGTGATGAAGGGCGGGTGTTTTGGGGGACTGTCTTTTGTAATTTTGACGTACGAAAAGTGCTGATTCTCAGCCTAATTTGAATAAATGACATTTGATTTTGAGTTGATTTTGTTATTTATTTATTGGATCGCCAACAGAGGCTACAAAGTTACAGTCACGAGCACCAATATGTCATCACTTGGCAACTTTCAATTGCGATTTTTTAATGAAATAACGAATGCAACGTTGAAATACGACACATTACATAAACCTATGGGTTCGAAAATGCTATGTTCGTAACAACATACAATTTAATTAAAAAATAAAGGAGTAAATCGCTTTTGAATAAAGCCGAATGTATACATACTTTTGCTCGTGACTGTACATGCATGTAAACACGAACAAGGCCAAATACAAGTGTGCGCCTGCAATTATAAGCGACCACATCATTCAATAGGTACAGCAAGTTTGACAAGGACGAACACATTATAATTAATCACAATGCAATACACGAAACTTAACCTTATAGAAGGAAAAACAAAATTAAAAACTAACGCAAAATATGTAAAACAGTACGGGTATACAAAAAAATAAAAAAACAAACAAATGGAAATTTTGATTCTGCTTAATCCTTCGGGGATTAAAGGGGTGAACAACGCGTGTTGCTGTGTGACATTAAAACAAAAAAAAAAACACGCCACGTACCGCGTGTTCTGGCGGGTGAGTTGTCGTGATAGTAGTCTCTTCATGCTTCTCATCGGACTGCCCACCTTCGGGGATATGGGTGAACTTGTTCGTCGTTGCTGGTTCTGACTTCGGACTCATATTTTCAATAATTGAATGTATTATTTTCCTGTAGGAAAGAGAGAGATTCGTCTACTCGAATATCTGTCACTTTACACATCAGAGGGTCAATTCTCGTAATTTTAAAAAGGTTCTCAGTCTCAATCTGACAAAAATACCTCTAAATTTCCCTACATTTTGACAAGTTTTTGACATTTGTTTGTCACCGAGATGGGACTGCGACTAGACTTTGAACATTTTAAATTACGAGAATTGGCCTTTTTTTTATAAAACGTGGCCCTACACTAGGAATTTCTCCTGTATCGTGGGTGCGTTTACAAACATTTAAACTCACATACACAAACAGCCAGACCCGGAACAACTACTTGTAGGTCATACAAATATTTGTTCTGTGCGGGAATCGAACCCGCGACACGCAGCGCAGCAGTCAATCGCTTAACCACTGTGCCAACCGTGTCGTCAAGCCTTCTGGTCCGCTTGAAAACCAGCGTCAGGCACTAGTTGTCTGGCATTTTTGCTGAACTGGGCCTTTTTGGCGCAGCCGTGAGGCACCAATTTTCTGCTAATCTCTTACATCGGAAGGAAACAAAATTTTTTTTTTTCAATTTTTTATTTGTTTATGTCTGATGCAACTATATTATATTGTGAGCCTTTTAGTTTGTGCAATTAATCTTTCACTTATTTTTTCGTATTTTTTTTATTTATTATCGTATACTGCACCGGGCTAATCTATGCGTCATGTTCGTGAACGGGCGCCGTCAGGGACTGGTCAACTCTTTGCTGCCATGGCTTGTTTTAATTTAATTTAATATTTGAATTGTTTTTTTTTTATCTTTTCATTACGGACGCTTTTAACGTTCTGCATCGTTCTCACATGCATAATTTTGAACATGTATGATGTAACCAATACTTTGTAACAATATTATTATGATTTAAAAAAGTGTCCATGGAGTTTCTTGCCCGTTCTTATCCATAGGTACCTACTACGCTTTGGAATGGGCAACTAGCTTCATCTTTTTGACTGACCGACCTTGACAATTCAAAAGTGCCTGTAATTGGTTTATTTGAAATAAATAGTTTGAGTTTGAGTTTGAGATAGTGCAGTTATGACCGGTTGACGTCATCACGTCAACGCCGGCTGTCGCTGAAAACCAGCGCTGGGGCTCAGTCTCGCATAGGGTCGTAGCATTATTTATTTCTTTAATGCACAATGTACACAACCATAGTTACACGTTAGGCTTAAACTAGTGAGTACATGACCCTGTTAAGGCGCAGCAAGATAAATTGTAGTGAGTATCCATTATCTAATATTTAGCATTATGCTGAGCGATGGCTGTTTTGCGTGGATGTTACGCATATGAGTCAAGAAGAAGCGACCGCTTGGTGATGTCTTGAAAAACCCAGAGTATCGTAAAATACATTACTTTCGGCATTCGGCCATTCACGGCTTATATTTCAAAGGTATTTCTCACCCAGCAAATTCAAAGCCCAAGTCTTTGAAGTTGTTCCGTTCAGACACAGACAGCTGCGAGTCGAACACTTTGTAGTTGTCCAGGTTTTGGATCTTTTGCGAGCTGTCCACAACGGCTTCAGATGTTGGTTCAACCTGCCTCCTCTTGGCGTGAGCATGGAAATAACTGGAAAATAGAACTAAATATGACCTGATCTCTGGGGTAATTGCTTAACATACTATCAGCAACAATGGATTTCATTTTGCCAGTTTAAAAACATTCATGACAACCAGTCTTACCAAGGGGTATCGTATTACCCAGTAACTGGGTTGCGGAGGTCAGATAGGCAGGCGCTCCATGGAAAATATGCCAAACTATTGCGGTTTTTAAAAGAAGAATGAAAGAACACTATCTGTCCACTTCATCATAGTTGGGTATGTATTTATTATTTTGAGTATGATATAATTATTATCATTCTTGTAATATTTATTTTAGAAGTATTTATGTATGTTTATTTGTATGTATGTTAATATATTCTCGTAATTCTTGTTTAGTTTTTAAGTGAATTGTTTTTTTTTTATTCTATGTATTATGTTTTGTCTCCTTTGCTCTATCACACGCTGTCTACATCTCTGTATCTATTGTCCTATCTCAGGTATGCTGGAAGAGATTTCTTATGAAATAAGCATCACCTCTGTACCTATTTTTTCTGTTCTGTTTTTATTGTCTGTTTATATATGTGTGTACATAAATGGTAAAATAAATAAATAAAAAATAAAATACTGGTATTCAGCTGCACCCGGTTAGACTGCAAGCCGACTCCAACATAGTAGGGAAATGGCTAGGCAAATGATGAGCTTAACAACATTCATATCCTTCACAATGATTCAGGTTGAGATTAATAGTTCGTTAGAGATCGTCTAATTTAAAATTGCACGCCCCTCCACAGCTGCTTGTTGCATACACATTTAAAATGATTGTATAGAATTTTTTTTTTATTTAAACGATGCCCCACACTAGGAATTTCTCTTGTATCGTGGGTGCGTTTACAAACATTTAAACTCACATGCACAAACAGCCAGACCCGGAACAACTACTTGTAGGCCATACAAATATTTGTTCCGTGCGGGAATCGAACCCACGACACGCAGCGCAGCAGTCAATCGCTTAACCACTGCGCCAACCGTGCCGTCATAAATTTTAGTGGAGGGGCGTGCAATTTTTTAAATAAGACGATCTCTACGCAATTAGGGCACTGATCTTATTGGAACGAAGTTCTTTAACGGAGCTTGCGGTAGAAATAAACTGATAGACTTCGTCACGTGACGAAAAAGCGTTACGTGACAAATGCGCCTCTATGCGTTTTTTACTATATAATAGAAAGAGAAAGAGATAGTAATAGAGAGGGTCTCGTGGCTAAGTAATAACATCTGCACGGATCGATCGATCAGGTATATATACGCTTGCCACGGTTGCTCCATGAATGGGTGACCATCTTTACATAACAAGACCCCTCCGTGTCTCGGAAAGCACGTTAACCAGTTCCGGCTGTCATTCGTGGATCTTTGACATTCGTTACGGGTCGTCAGAAGCCCGAAAGTGTGACAACCAGTCTTACCAAGGGGTATCGTGTTACCCAGTAACTGACTGTGGGGGTCAGATAGGCAGTCGCTCCATGTAAAATACTGCTGCATTCAGCTGCATCCGGTTAGACTGGAAGCTGACCCCAACATAGTTGGGAAAAAGCAGGCAGATGATGATGATGAGAAAGAGATAGTAGTAGATAATAGTGTGGTCGAAATACAAATCCAAGATGGCGGATGCGATTTTTTTTTCGTCCTTTTGAAATTTTTGCAGCCGCCATCTTGGATTTTCAATTTTTGACAAATTTTTGACATTTGTTTGTCGCCGAGATGAGACTGAGACTAGATTTTGAATGTTTTTGATTACGTGAACTCTACTCACAGTTTTTCATTTTTATCCTTTTTACCCTCGGGTCTCGGCACTTCGTGGGGGTGTGGAGAAGGGGCTGCCCCAGCAACTGTAGTGGTTGTAGGTATAATCTCGATTATTTTCTCTTCCAGCTTACCGTGGTAGTAATGAAGGACTTGCAAGCTCATTTCTTTAGCTGAAGTCTTTAAATCAGCCAACTGTAAACATAAAATTATTCAATTGTCAATTGAAGGTTATGCGTTAGGCGAGTATTTGTTTTCAAAATTGTACATCTTGTACAGACGCCAGCATGTTAAGCTACCCGAAACTGTCAAATTTTCCCATTAACCTTGAACCTAATGCTTTAGCGATAAAGTTGAAAATCTATTAAAGAAATTTGACAGATTGTAGTAGCTTGATGTAGTGGCGTACTGTCAGTACACCTTTGCGTCCTCTGTGTTAATCCTTTAGGGACACAGGCGTGATGTATTATTATTTTGTTTTATTTAAAGGAACAGCAAACAGTTACATTATAAGAACTTACAACTAATTTAACAAAAACAATTTTAGTGATATTATAACACACAACGCTGTCCACAAGTAGACATATTAGTTAATACGAAAAAAAAAGTGTAATCGCTAGAACTTTTAGTAGCAATTCATATATTAATTAATTGTATGTATAATGAGCATTAATAAAGTTAAAATTTAGACAAAGATGATATGATGTAAAAAAAGTTTTTTAACATAAAAATTAAACCGCCAAAAAAACTGAAAAGCAAAAAATAATAAACCTTTTTATTTAACCTTAATAACTAAGTTCTCAAACTAATGTAAGTATACCTAAATAATTTTGAGTCGGCGCCAAACAAGCAATAAACAAAGATCACTAAATTGCCTTAAATTTAAACGGCGCCGACTCATAATTATTTGCATAATTATGCTAAAAAGTGCGTTCCATAATATTATCCAACACCTTAAACTAAGTAAATATTCCTACACCCGATTTGATTCTATAGTAAAAAAACTAAATATGTCAAAGTCAAAGTCAAAGTCAAAGTCAAAGTTTTTTATTTGTAAAACATAGGTGGTGTAAAAACAGGTGTTGTTATTAAAATATATAGGTACACTATGTTTTGCCCATGACGGCGTACAAATATGAATAAGCAATAATTAATTAAAAGTGAATTCAGCAAAATAATAATTAAAAAATGTCAACAGTAAAAAATAATTAAGTAATATAAAAATGTATGTTAAAATAAATGCTTCAGTCAGATAATTATTGTAGAGATATGTCATAATGTCAAATTAGAATTATATAAAACAATGTTTTTAGATAATACTTATTAAAAATGCCTAGTAATAGAAAATATTCAATAAAACATAATGTCAAAATTGGTCTGTTAAAAAATCTGAGACACTATAATAACATTTTTGATATAACATCGTTTTTAATTTTTGCTTAAATAAATTAACATATAATTTTTTTAGCTCTTTTGGCAATTTATTATAAACGACTGGTGCCATATGAAAGATACTCTTATACATTAAGGCAGTATTAGTTTTGCGAACACAGAGGCGACTTTCATGTCTTTGAGTACGATTAAAAGCTTCAGATGCTAACACAAAAAGTTGAGGATTTTGTTTCACGAAGACAGCTACTTCAAATATGTACAGTGAAGGAATAGGTAGGATACTGTACTTCTTGAAGAAAGGTACACAACTCGGTGGATTTTAAACCAAATATAGCCCTAACGCACCGCTTCTGTCGATTCCGAATTCCCGGGATTTTTTCTATACAAAAGTGCATTCCATAATAACCAACACCTACACACACTTTAGGTAAATATGCATCTGATTATCCGATCACTGGTAATAATACACAACTCAGCATTCAAATCTGTGAGTGAACAATAAATCACCCCTATTTTCCCTTCCTTAGGGTTGGATTTTTTTTTCCAAATTTATATTTGACCAACTTTCCAATAAATAAACAATTCAAATGATCAAAATCGGACTACTTTGTAAAGAGTTATGCGTGGTCACAAATAAAAAAAAAAAACATTGAAGATTTTCAGAGAGGGTACACACATGGGTTTTATTTCATATCTACTCATTGGACAATTGAAGATATCACAATTTTCAAAAGTATTATTATATTCGTCAACCATACGGCGGACTGGTGAGCGCTCGCCAGAATTAGTTGGGCAAAAGTTCCCTGCGAAAAGAGTTCCTGCGCGGTCCTGTCGCCTGTGAAAGGTTATTTCTAGGCACAGCGTAACAAATCGTGTTATTTAAATTGATACAATTTAATTTATTTCTGACAATTTTATATAAGATAATGACTTCAGGGTATCTTCTTTGTGAGTTAAGGGGCTGGAGCTTATACTTTTAATTATGAATTATAAAAATTACAAAATTAAATTATTAATAGTAAATTATTATTAATTTATCAATACCAATCTTGCGCTAGCAAAACTGATTCAATTAGTAACTTTGTATAGTATTTGGGTCACCAAGATACAGGCTGTGCCTAGTTTGGGACCCGCTGTTCAATCAGTCTAAGTTTTCTGTTGGTTAGAACTGCATGCTAATACTTGTATGTTTGTGAACTATGTATGTGTAAGTTTTAATAAATGAATTTGAATAAATGAACTTGCTGAGTAACTGAGAGTTAGATAGGTAGGATGTTATCATACCTTATCTTGTAATATCTTCAGATAATCGGGCGTCCTCCTAAACCTCTTCAGCACAGAGTTAAAGTCGTCTCCATACAGCTTGATAGACTCCTGATCCACATTGTACTTCCGATAATTATTTTGAACTAATAAACTTGGTGATACTACAAAAAATAATTGTTGAACTTAAATACTATTATAGAGGTATGACGAACAGGGTGTAAAGTTCACTCATTCTCCATAGAAAAGGGAAGATCCTCCGACCAGACGGGTGTTGTGTCTGGCGGGCAATTGCCCAACGATTGATGTTGGGAAATTGTATCTGTGCTAATTGCGCGGTAAACTCTGCTTGCGAGATGCAGGATTTGCGTGACGTCAGTATGACGCGTTGTTCGCATGTGGCGTTGTAGATACCGCTACACTACTAAGTACATATTTATGTACGTACTAATGTGAATCGCGTAATGCGCGTATTATGTTCCCACAGGCCTCCTCTCTGTGACAGGGAGTAACCACGCAGGCCCCGTGCGGGTTGGTAGATGTCACATGTCTTCGAATTTGTGGTTCTACGACATGCTGGTTTCCTCACGATGTTTTCCTTCACCGTTTTGAGAGCAGTGGTGATGAAATCATTCACACGAAGTAAAGTCTGTCTGGATTGGAAACTAAAAATGTGAATTGATGCAGCTGAATACCAGTATTTAACATACAGGGAAGGACTGTGTATCTGAGGTCAGATACATACCCTTTGGTAAGACCATGGAACGTGAGTGGTTGTGGTGGACCTCCACAAACAGCGATCTCCTTAAGGGGTATCGTTAATGGGTCGTTTTTGTTACCCAGTAACCGGTATTGCTAATCCATTGCTTATGGATACCCATGTGACTGACCAATGAATTTTGTTGGTCTGTCAAAATGAAAGCCATTCCCATTGTTAATTCCCAGTGTGTTACGCAAAGAGGAGCTTGTGGCTAAGTAATAACAACCGCACGGGTCGATCGATGAGGTTAAGCTGCGCTTGCCGCGGTTGGTCCGTGGATGGGTGACTATCTTTACATATCGAGAACCCATTGTGCCTCGGAAAGCACGTTAAGCCGTTGGTCCCAGCGGTCGTTCAAGAATCTTTGACAGTCGTTACTGGTCGTCAGTAGCCCTAAAGTCTGACAACCAGTCTTGGTAAGCCAAGGGGTATCGTTTTTCCCAGTAACTGGGTTGTGAAGGTCGAATAGCGAGTTGCTCCATGTAAACTGCTAGTATTCAGCTGCATCCGGTTAGACAAGAAGCCGACCCCAACTTATTGGGATAAGGTTAAACAGATGTTTTTAAAGAGTTATAAAAAACAACAAAAAACTACAATACTCACCAATTGATAATACAATACATAATTTGAAAATAATTATGTACATTATTGACTTGGAGAAGTAAAATGAATATAATTATTTCATTACTGAATACGTTGAGTTGGATTTAAAAGTTGTCGTTTCGAACAAAAGAGAATGTTTCAACTTTAGTAATAAAATGAGTGTTAAAACAATAAAGTATATTTATTTTATGATTTCGATGATCGTAATAAAAATTGGTTTATTTTATAGTTATATTAAATGCACCATTTTTAGGGTCCGGCAGAGGTATAATAATCCATCTGACCGATTTCGGTCACGGTGCCCAATCTCAACGGAGATTAGCCAGGTTCGCAGGAGTTTTTTTAATTTTTTTTTTTATAAAAAAACGTTGCCCCACACTAGGAATTTCTCCTGTATCGTGAGTGCGTTTACAAACATTTAAACTCACAAACACAAACAGCCAGACCCGGAACAACTACTTGTAGGTCATACAAATATTTGCTCCGTGCGGGAATCGAACCCGCGACACGCAGCGCAGCAGTCGCTTAACCACTGCGCCAACCGTGCCCCCAAATGTGGTATAGATATATTATAGTGCACAAGTGTGTGCGCAAACACAGGAGCAGTCTCTGTTCCTTTACTCTCATAGTCCGATGGGACGGCAATCCAACACGACCGGGGAGAGATCAGGCGCAGGACCAACGGCGACACGTGCGCTCGAGGCACGGGGGTATCACACCACCAACTTCCAAACTCCGAACTGTTACTAAGAAATTCTTAATTAAAAAACCCTATAACAATATATAGAAAAACCACGCACAATGTAATAATGTAATAATAATAATAATAATAATGTAATTTATCTATAATATTTATGTATTTAGAAATATATAAGTATGTTTATCAGTTGTCTAGTACCCATAACACAAGCTCTGCTTAGCTTGGGACTAGATGGCGTTGTGTGATAGTTGTGGAATATTTATTTATTTATTTATTTATTTATTTATTTATTTAATGGTCCACCTGAAGGACTAACTGCGGAAACCAAACCCGTAACATAGAACCCTTAGCAATTTGCCCAACCCGGGATTCGAACTCAGGACCTCATGCTCAGCAGTCGTGCTTGCGACCATTATACTAATACAGGCATTATTTGCTTAAAAGGAGGCTCCAATCACAAACTAATGTTGGAAATATTTTGGTACAGAAAATAAAACATTTTGTATTTTGTATTTTTTGTATACCAACGAGGCAGTCAAAGCAATCATTATCATCATCATCATTTCGGCCGAAAGACGTCCACTGCTGGACATAGGCCTCCCCCAGGCACCTCCACTTCGACCGGTTCTGTGCTTCTCGCATCCAACGGGTGCCTGTGACCTTCACAAGGTCGTCGGTCTACCTTGTACTCCCACAAGGTGGACCTTCCAAGGCTACGTCTTCCGGTACGCGGTCGCCACTCCAGAACCTTTCGGGCCCATCGGCCATCTGTTCTGTGAGCAATGCGCCCTGCCCACTGCCACTTAAGTTTGGCAATTCTTCGGGCTATGTCGGTTACCTTGGTTCTCCTGCGGATCTCTTCATTTCTGATTCGATCACGCAGGGAAACTCGTAGTCAAAGCAATGATCCAAAATAAAACACCAGTAATAAAATAAAAAGTTTTTATTTATCATCATTGCATTCGCTTTGTTTTCGGTCTTCGAAAGTATGACCATGTTTCACACCTTCGCAAGGAACTCAAGTGGCTCCCAATTCGCCTTCGCAGGAACACTCGGATTTTATGTCTACTCTTCAACATCTTACACAACCCGTCTTATCCTTCCTACCTGCGTGAGCGTTTTTCTTACGCTCGCTCTAGCGCCGCACCGTGTAGATCACACCTAAGATCCATCCTTAAATCTCATCCTCATAAAACGAGCTACTATTCTTATTCCTTCTCTGTCCATGCTGTAAGATTGTGGAACACACTTCCGCCTAGCATTCGTGATTTAAAAACTATTTCTCTTTTTAAACGTCGAGTAAAAGAGCATTACCTTTCCTCTATACTGTGAGTATTTGTATATATATATTTTTTATATATTTTTGTATTATGTATTTAATTAAATATATATTTTTTTTTTTTTTTGCGCTATATGTGTAGATATATTTAATATTTTTGTTTTAGACTTCACACATTCATATTTTTCTCTTCTTGTTCTCACACACTATTGTCTACATTTCTTTTTTTTACTTCTCCTTTCGCAGGTCTGCTGGAAGAAATTTCTTAAGAAATAAGCAGTACCTTTGTACTCATGTTATAATTCTGTCATATCAATTTGTATTTTACTGTGTGTACATAAATAATAAAATAAATAAATAAAATAAATCATAGACTCGTACTATAAATCTTTTCTTAAGCTTCCTAAACCGTGAAAAACTGTCACATGTTAACGGCTGTCAAAATTCAGAGCGTCTTTTGACACGTCACCACGTTCGCACGGACATAAATATCGCAGCGGGATTTTATCGCGCACTGGATTTTCAACTCTCCGTGTTGAGCCGAGCGTTGAAAATCCAACAGAGTGCATCCCATCCCAAAAATCCTGTTGGATTTTCAACTCTCGGCGCTAAGCAGTGCTTTGGGCGCCGTCGGTAGAGACTAGTCATCTGTTAGCTGCCAGGGCTTATTTTTAATCTTATATTTTGAATTCTTTCATATTTTTCTTTACATTGTTCTCATATATAATAAAATAATGTACCCAGGATTTTGTAATAATATCTTGATTTAAAAGAGTGTCCTTGGAGTTTCTTGCCCGTTCTTCTCCATAGAGATCTACGTTTTGGAATGGGTAACTAACTTCAACTTTCTGACTAACTGACCAACTATTTAATTTTGACACTTCAAAAGTGCCTGTAAATGGTTTAATTGAAATAAATGATTTGAGTTTGAGTTTGAAAATCAAATGCGCGATAAAATTCCGATGCTATATTTTTACGGCCCTGTGAACGTTGGTTTAAGGATGATTTCCACCACGACTCGTATCGCATCGGATCAGAAAGGATACGAACGGATGCGGCGACAGCCGATCGCGTCCGGCAGGATGTCAGCGCATACGATCGGCTCCGTAATGTCGCTTGCGAACGTATCTGTTTCTGCGCCTAATCAAATAGTTTCATTCCTACCGTGTTGACGTGTTCTAATGCCGATAGGATTCGATCGGATACGACGACAGGCGAACGGAGCCGATCGCGCGTCGTAGCATACTTTCGGCTACGATCACGTGCCGCGGAAAACGCCCGCGGTCAAGCTGCTGTGCGCGACTTAGTAATATAGACTTCAAATACTGTGTCCACGATTTAATATCGTTTAAAGATTGTAAAATCCGTCCCGATCCGGTGCGATGCGAGCCGTTTGGTGGAAATCATCCTTTAGTGTCTGTACAAGTACTGGGGAAAAAATAATAATGACAGACCCGCTTTCCTAAGAAACCCTCGTTTAGTTAAATTTCAGAATGATGATTATAGTCGCCCTTCGTTCTTTCCCTGTCAACAATTTCATATCTATCGTGTACACCCCTGTCTTTCTCAACATTAATTTCTGAATATTTGTTATCCCATTCATTTTGTTTTCGATCCCAATCATGTTTATTCCGGTCATCTTTATAAGACTTAATTTCTTGTTTAATCCATTGACTTTCTCTTTTATTCCAATTATTTTCTCTTTTATTCGAATCAATCTCTTTTTTATTCCAATCACTGTTTCTTTTATTCGTATCAATGTCTCTTTTATTCCAATAATTATCACGTTTCTTCAAATCTTTGTCTCTGTCATTCCAACCACTATCTCTCTTTTCCCAACTATTGCCTGCCTTGTCCCAATGATTGTTTCTCTCTTTCCAATCATTGTCTCTATGGTCTAAATCATCATCATCTCTCTTATTCGAATCATAGTCTCTGCTATTAAAATCGTCGTTTTTATCCCATTGATTGTCATTCATATCTAAATTGTCATTCTCATCGTACTGTTGATGTCTTTTATTCCATTCATACTCCATTCTATCATACCCAATATCTTTGTTATATCTCTGTTTATCGATTTTCTTCCAGTCTTTTTCTTTTTGACTCCGTCCATCGTTATTTCTATCTCTTTTCCTATCGCGTTCGTGTCTCTTTTCGTGTCTGTGTTTGAATTGTTTATTTCTATTTTCATTTATTTTTTTATATGCATGGATTGAATGCCGTTCGTTATGATCATGGTTATTATTCTGATTAGTTCTTAAAGCTGACTTGTCTTTCCTTCCTATCAATTTCTCTACCGGTACATTAATTGCTATGTTTGTATCCCAAGATCTTTCCTGTGGTTTCTTATATTCCTCATTGTTCGTATCAGTGGTGCTATATATCTGTTTGTTTCCGTCATTTTTATAATCTTCATATCTAGGGCGTACGCTGCCCTCGGTTAGCTTTTCATTGCTTTTATGATCAAGTTTAGTTGTTATATACCCTTTGTAAATACCGCTTTTTTCTTCTACTACTGTCACTGTATCATTATTCTTCTCCGCCTTAAGATGCAACTCCTGCTTTATTTGACCAAGCTCTTTTGTATCGTCTATTTGTGCTTTTTTCTTTTCAATTCTACCTTTATCCTTGTTTAAAGCTTTATTATCCTGTGTTCTTTTCTCAATAACAACGGTGTTATTAATCCCGGACTGTTTTTCAGTGTTAAAACCGTGTTTTTTTTCTTCTACTCTTGGTGTTTTGATTTCATTTTCAGTGCCTGATACTTCTATGTCTTCTGTGACAAGTTTGTCCTCATCGTCATCATCATCTGGGAAGCTAGGTCGGTATGTACGCCCGACAGTGGTAAGGTCTTGAAGATCGTCCAATGGATTAGGGTTAGGTGTGGGGTGTGCAGCAGTGGATTTCGCTATAACAATGAATTTTGATATTGAAAAGGTAACTTTTGCCCGCGACTTAGTCTACAATCTAGACTGAAAAGTAGCCTATGTCCTTCTCTAAGTCCAAACCTATATACTATATATTTACTTAAGCTATCTATCTACCTAATATCATAACGAAAAAAAAACTATCTTTGCAAAATTCAACTGCTTAGTATTGTATAGTTGCATAGCACACGTGTGAGCACTATATGTACTTTCTATAAAGCTACCATTTACTGGGTACGTCTTTCATTGACTTGAATGTGCCTTGGCGGCTGAGAGTACGTCATGCTCACAACCCTTTGACAATTCATAAGTGCCTGTAATTGGTTTAGTTGAATTGAATGATTTGAGTTTTTTTTTTTTTGAGTTTGACGATTAGTTTAAGGGAAAACAGATAACAGACAGACAGATTTCGCTTATAATATTAGCAAGCATGGATTGTAAAAGTGATAAAAAATTACTTACACCTGGAATGATAATATTTTAATTCATTTTCTACTGTACTGAATGCTTTGGCTTCAGCATTGGTCTCAGATACAACATGCTTCAAGGTAATTGGTTTCAAGAGCTTCCTGGAAAGAAAATAAATACTAAATAATATAAATACTCTTACCCACTTAAAACTCGTGGCTAAACAACGAGACTGTGGATGGGCGACCGTCGATCTCATAGCCCCCTCCGTGGCTTGGAAAGCACGTTCAAACCTCAACATTAGCTTCAACTCTTCATTGACGGCTATTATTACTATACTCTATGGACACCACAATTTTGCCAGTACGGTCTCGGCTGTCATTGGTGATCTTTGACAGCCGTTATTAAGGAATAAGTAAGTACTAGGTCCACGGAATTAGTAAGTACTAAGTTCATGGAATTAGTAAGTACTAGGTCCATGGAATTAATAAGTACAAGGTCCATGGAATTAGTAAGTACTAAGTTCATAGTATTAGTAAGTACTAGGTCCATGGAATTAGTAAGTACAAGGTCCATGGAATTAGTAAGTACTAGGTCTATGGAAGTAGTAATTCCTATAATTTGGTCCGGTCAGTCAAAAAACCCGAAAGTCTTACCAAAGAGTATCGCGTTATCCAGTTAGTGGGTTGTAGAAGCCAGGCAGTCGCTCTAATTAACTGCATCAAGTTGTGAGCCGGTTAGACTGGAAGACGAACTCGACACAGATGATGATATGGTTGATTTACTATAAAGCTGGTATCAGACGCTTCCCTCGAGTGAGTGGTCACAAAATTGTACAGGAATGAACGATCATCTGATCCTTTCATTTCATTTTTCGATCATTCGGTAGGCGAGTGAAAGAGGCCCAATGCCGAAATCCAGGTGGGTCCACATCCACACCGAACAATCCGGTGCGCTTCGCGATCCAATTGCGCGGCACGTCCCCACTGAGTAGACGTGCCACGCGCGATCCGAGCTCACGCAGTGGAGCGCGCACTCCATGGAGCGGCCGATCCGAACGCTGCTGTCCGTTTTTTGACAAAGCTCAAAGTCATTTGGCGCGCTTGGTATGGACGGTTATGTGTGGATGGGGCGATCGAGCGATATGTATAACGCGCAAAGTCGTCATTTAATATCCATTTTTATAGAACATAAAAATTGATGAAGAGAATAAGATTACAGCAGCCACTGCAGTCTGACAATACTACGGGTACATATCGAGCGTGTGTTTAACTGAATTAAATCTAGCTAAAACGTGGATTGACACTGGAAGCGAGCC
Organism: Apamea epomidion; assembly: GCA_947507525.1. Classification (NCBI taxonomy): domain Eukaryota; kingdom Metazoa; phylum Arthropoda; class Insecta; order Lepidoptera; family Noctuidae; genus Apamea; species Apamea epomidion. The sequence continues at coordinate 1,930,953 of OX382255.1, forward strand.
AGGATCGCGGGATTTCTAAAACGGATCGTGCGAAAGGATCTCCGATTCACAATCGGCGCTCCATGATCGTGGATCGTGGAGCGCCGATCCAAATATGGATCGTCCGGTGTGGATAACTATTGAATTCACTTTTGTTGATTCATTTTGAGCTCAGGCGTTTCACTTCGAGTGCAAGATCGAGAAAACTACACCTAGAAACAGCGAAGCTCTGATATCAGCCGGTCGATTCTGTAAAAATGTCACCGTGAAAACTCAAGTGAAGTCAAAGTCAAAGACAAAGTCAAATCATTTATTTCAAATAGGCACACAAAAGGCACTTTTGAACGTCAAAAATAAAATTAAAATAAAATTGATTCTAGTCGCCCCTTCCAAAAGGTAGTTTTCGTATGGAGAAGAATGGGCAAGAAACTCCGAAGTGAGCTTGAAGTGAGTTGTCAGTAGTGTCAATCCCTAGCATTATTTGGAATGACAGCTCACTCCACGCTCACTTCACCTAAGTTTTCACGGTGAGATGGTTACAGAATGGCACTGCTGCTTAAAAATGAATGGTCATCCCACAGACACTTACGCAATATTCTTCAGCTTTTGTTTGTTGCTGAACTCTTCTAAAACCTCAGGGTTATCAATGACATGGTATCTCGCGGTATCTTCTACTTTCTCCAATTGGTTCTCCGTCTCCTCGTCATTTGGTACCACTAAACTCGGAGGAATATTTGTGCCCTGTACTACTGGCAATTCGAATCGGCGTAACATTGGGTCTGCAAAAATTTATTTTACATTTAAAGCTGTGGTGTATCGTCAGTGGTTAGGACCTCGCTTCTCATGCACCAGAGTGTTGGTTCGAATCCGGGCAAGTACAGTCACTAAAAGAGATAAGTAACCAGGGTCGTCGAATATAGTTAAAGTTTAGTAAGAAACCGATGGATGTTTTCGAATGAAATTTTATTTGATAAATGAACTGTTTGTTTTCTGTAAACTAAATTAAATTTTATTCGAAAACATCCATCGGTTTCTTACTAAACTTCAACTAAATCCGACGACTCTGGTAACTATCTCCTTTGGTGACCGTACCAATGTGACTTTGTCTCACACTAGCTTTAGCCCGCGACTTCGTCCGCGTGAAGCAACTTTCTTAATTTTTTTTTCCGTAAGAACCTTCTTCAAAGTATTAGAAAACTTTTAAAAAAAAGATGGATGAAATCGGTAAAGTCGTTCTTAAGTTATGACGTGACCAAGGGAAATAGAATCCCTATTTCCCATTTTTATATTTATATAGATTAACTCATATGTACTCGATGTTTTCTTTCATGTTAGTAATGTCAAAGATAAACTTAGCATAATTAGTCTATAATGTTCCCACTGCTGGGACACAGGCCTCCTCTAGATTAGAGGGAGTGGGCTGTAATCCACCACGCGGGCCCAGCGCAGGTTGATGGGTGTCACAAATCTTCGAATTATTGGTGGTAGGACATGCCGGTTTCCTCATGATGTTTTCCTTCGCCGTTTTGAGAGCAGTGGTGATGAAATAATTTACACAAAGTAAAGTGCCTGTTTGGGTTCGAAACTACGACCTACTCGTAAGTCGCAGCCGTAGCCACTGGACCACCACTGCTTTAAACTGTTCTGTCTAAACCTTAAATTTATATAAATTGCTTAACTAGTTTTTAGATTGCTAATAAAGGCTATTTGAAACTGAAATTGAAATTTACCTTTATAGTACCTACTGTCTGACCTAAGCCCGCACGCTTTTCTGTGACTTAAGTAGTCCAATTTTACACAGAAAAGTGACTTAATTGTGAGTTTAGGTCACATAAGCTATAAGATAGTATACGATACGTGTGACCTATCAATTAACTCAGCCTATCGCAGTCCACTGCTGGACATAGGCCTCTCCCAGGCTGCGCCACAACACCCTGTCCTCCGCCTTCCGCATCCAGTCTGTCCCAGCCACCTTCTTTAGGACGTCCGTCCATCTGGGGGGGCGTCCCACTCTACGCTGCCGACAGGCAAGCGTAGGGTGGTACGCCCCCCACGATACGTGGTCTCCACTTCCGGACTCGTCCACTTCACCGGCCATCGGCCATCGACAAACAGCACTTACGTTGTGCAATAATGGACTACTTAAGTCACTCGTATCGTAACGTACTATCGCTAAAATCTATATCTGACCACCGTAAGGACTATTCTTGCTTGCAGCGCATAATATTAGTCGACCTAAAAAGGATCCTCTTTTGTTTTACTTACGGACGCAGCTGTGGTCATCATGTGCACGGGATTTTGTTTTCAAAATAGTCAGATATAGGTTTTGGCGATAGTACTACTAGAAGGGGCCCTACCATATCTGCCACTCCGTGCTACGCTCCGGCCACCATCATTATAGACACTGTTGATAAAGTCTATCATTTTGGCAATATTCGATGCCTGCCTTGCTGCGTCATTTGAACGCAGCGCTGACGTCATGGGTGTTGTTAGCCGTAATCTTGCTGATATTTCAGTTAGTAGATGTGCTGTAATGAAAGAAAAGCGACAATAAAGTGAAAAATAATTTTATGTTTGGCTTTGGTGATGTTGGTTTTTAATGCATTGCCAAATTGCCACCGTCCCGGCTATCATTCGTGGATCTTTGACAGTCGTTACGGTCGTCAGTAGCCCGAAAGTCTGATAACCAGTCTCACCTAGCACAATACCCCTTGTATTGTGCTACCCAGAGTAACTGGATTGTGGAGGTCAGATAGGCAGTCATCACCATCATCAACCTATAGCAGTCCACTGCTGGACATAGGCCTCTCCTATTGCACGCCATTTAACTCGATTTTCGGCAACTCTCATCCAGCTGCTACCAGCCATCCTGCGAAGATCGTCGCTCCACCTAGCCTGAGGGCGTCCCACCTTACTTTGGGCAGTCGCTCCATGTAGAATACTCGTATTCAGCGGCACCTGGTTAGACTGAAAGCCGACCCCAACGTAGTTGGGAAAAGTTTAGGCAGATTCATTTAATATCACGTATACATGTCAGGGGCTATGTTAAAGTGTCACGTGAATGGTGGCTAGCCTATTGCCAAGCGTAATCAGGCTATGGACTTCCCACTGCTGAAACACAGGCCTCCTCTCTGTGGGACATAGTGGTCCATAATCCACCATGCGGGTCCAGGGTGGGTTGGCGTATGACGCCCTTGGATTTTTGGTTCTAGGACATGCCGGTTTCCTCACATTCTTTTCCTTCACCATTTTGAGAGCAGTAGTGATGTAATTAAATACACAAAGCAAAGCGCCTGCCTGGGTTCGAACTCACGACCTACAAAGTCGTAAGTCGAGGCTGATATTATTGGCTCGCTGGGCCACCACTGATCTCACTCCTAGCATGTCCTAGAACCAAAAACTCGAAGACATATGACATCTACCAACCCGCACTGGGCCCGCGTGGTAGATTACAGCCCACTCCCTCTTGAAGAAAGAAGGCCTGAGTCCCAGCAGTGGGAACATTGTAGGCTGATTATTTTACTTAGATAAATTTGGAAAAAAAAATCTCGAAAATATTATTTGAAAAAATCGCGTCGGTGAATCTTTTCAAACGTGATTTTGTGAAGATTGTCTTTAAACATTTAAATTTTGACTTTTGACTTACCTATGCAACAAAAATAAATAAAAATCTTCATTTTAATTTTCCGTCACATCACAATGTTCGCCAATGAAAATTATTAAACCTCATCCTTATCTGATTTATTTGAAATTAAATGAACGGCGTGACAAAACAATTGGGTTTTAGAGTTCGCTACTATATTACAAATTCAAGGTCGCTCAACGAGCTATGCTTGCAGTCTCTCCGAGGGATCGAATCCGCAACGAGGTGATCCGGCAGAGAGCCAAAGTTGTCGACATAGCTCACAGAATAAGCAAGCTGACGTGGCAATGAGCCGGCCAAATTAGCCGTAGAACCGATGACCGTTGGGGTCGACGTGTTCTTGAGTGGAGACCGCGAATCGGTAAACGTATGGTGGGAGCTCCCTCAGGCTAGGTGGAGCGACGATCTTCGCAGGATGGCTGGTAGCAGCTGGATGAGAGTTGCCGAAAGTCGAGTTGAATGGCGTGCCATATGCTGCACTGGTTTATTTGATTTCATACTTTGTTGTTTTTTTTTGTGTCTAATCATATGCTGCACTGGTTGACGTCATCACGTCAACGCCGGCTGCCGCTGAAAACCAGCGCTGGGGCTCTGTCGCGTATAGGGTCTTAGCATTATGCTGAGCGATGGCCGTTTTGCGTGAATGTGACGCATGTTTACCCCCAACGTGTTGTTTTTTTTTTTGTGTGTGTTTATGTTCTTTTTTATGCGTCATGTTTGCCGCAAATAAATGCATTTTCTTTCTTTCTTTTCTTTCAATAGGAGAGGCCTATTATAAATCCTCTATCGCGCAAGCAGAGTTTTCCGCGCAACTAGCATATATACAACGTCCCGACATGAATCATCGGGCAGTTGCCCGTCAGACACGACACCCGTCTGGTCGGAGGATCCTCCTTTTTTTTATAGAGGACGTATGAACTTTACACCCTGTTCCTTATACATTTATACACTGAAATCCTACAAATGACCTTGAAATAGTAAAAAAAGAGCAAATATTTACAGCGGGTGTGAGAAAAACCAAGGGAGTAAACTGAACACATTTAATATTTAATGTTTAACATTAATATTTACTTATAACACTTATATCATAACATTTTGTACTTTTGGCATATCTAGAATCAATACCCGGTCTCTCAAGTCTGTTATGATAACGGTTACTTTCGCCTACCAATCGTTATACACCGTGTTCTTCACGTTATCCATAAAGTTTGGCAAACGCTTCTTCTATAGCTTTTACAAATCAAATCTGAAAAAGTAGTACTTAAAAAGATATTTGTAATTTCATTTAATAACATTTTATTGAGCTATGCAGTAAGAAAGGGTCTTAATTTGGCCTATGTTGCCGCTTAGTGCAATTAAAATGATAAATCTATCAAATGCTTCGGATAAAGAGACAAAGAGGCATGCATATCGGGTGATTTACGTCAAGGTATTTAGTTTGTACGAAAATTAACAAAAAATAAGAAATCATTAATGTGTCCATAATGAAAAATGCTTATTTCCATGGTCTGAACATCAGGTCAAAGTTTATGTATATCGTCCGGAACACGGTGTATATTGAAACGCGTAACCGGCTGGTAAATTAGAATATCGACATTCAATACTGCACGAGTATTGATCCTTACATCGAATTATATGTACAAGCGAGAAACCAAATGGTTAAGCCAATTTCAAATTCAGAGGGCTGATACATAGCATAATCAGCCTACCATATTCCCATTGCTGGGACACAGGCTTCCTCTCTGTGAGAGGGAACGGGCTGTAATCCACTACGCGGACCCAGTGCGTGTTGGAAGATGTCACATGTCTGCGATATTTTTATTCTAGATCATGTCAGTTTCCTCATGATGTTCTCCTTCACCGATTTGAGAGCTGCTCGCTTTACTTTGTGTAAATTGCCTGTCTGGTTCAACTGGTTATAACTGGGCCAAAACAGCTAAAGGACCAATTCTCGAATTCCTAAGAACGTTCGCATTCCAATTTCAATCTGTCAAATATATTTCTGATTTACCGAAATTTTTGACATGTTTCTGACTTTGACTGTCGCTGAGATGAGATTGCCATAAGATTTTGAACGTTTTTATTATAATTACAAGCTTTTATTTTACTTGCAATGTTTGTATGTATGTTAGTTGGCTTAGACCAAATCTTACAACTGAATTTTAGAACAGTTATCCCCAACCGATTTAGCTGAAATTTTGCATACACGTTTTGTTTGGATAACAATGCATATTTGGCTAAGTGACGTCATTCTAAATCCAATATGGCGAACTCCCAAAGATGGCGTACTAGTCATTTTTATGCACCCCCATGACATGGGTATCAAATAAAAGCTTGTTTTTTTTAATGTTTTTTTTACTATCTAATAATTGATTAAATATAGGAATTGGCTTTTTGACTTTTCTTAAGTTAAAATTTGCCAACAGCTGCTTAACCTTTTCATTCCGCGACTGTATAATATTGCAGTTGACTTATTTAGTAAAAGGGACGTTTTTCGGAAGAGTTCTTCAAGAGTCATTGTTGAGGTCTGTCGTAAGATGGTACCAGTATGACGGGGACAGGCACTGAACCGTAGATGACCTTCACTCCGCAACCCTGAAACATGAACATATACTATGTTAGTTTATCTAAATCCAGACTAATAAATTACAAAGAGAAAAGATTTGTTTTTTTTTTGTATATTTCTTTGTTACGCTTTCACTCCAAAACGGCTGAACGGATTTGGATGAAATTTGGCACATGGATAGACCATGTTGTTTTGAGCCTGCCAGGGTTCAAAGCTACGATCTACAACTCCTAAGTCGCGCCCGTTACCACTGGGTCACCACAGCTCACATCCACTGCTAAATAAGGTTGCTTGGTAGAAAATGCCTCAGGCATTAAATCTGTGTTTGTTCAGTACGAGTTATAGGTCGTAGGTTCGGCCCCTGACAGGCGTTTTACTAAATTATTTCCCCACCACAGCTCTCAAAACGGTGAAGGAAATCCTCGGGAGGAAACGGATGTCCAAGAACCAAAAATCTAGTGCAACCTTAAGGATGATTTCCACCAAACGGCTCGCATCGCATCGTTTCGAAACGGATTTTACAATCTTTAAACGATATTAAATCGTGTACACAGTATTTAAAGTCTATATTACCAAGCGGCGCCCATCAGCTTGATTGAAAATCTTTGTACGTACTGTAGCGCCATTTAGTTTTTTTAAAGTTGATATGGATGTCACGTGTTCAACATTGAACGTTAATATCTCGGAAACGTGACGTGTTATATAGGCGAAACGCGTGGCCGCCATTTTGAAAAAAAAAAATACGTATGCCAGGGATCTTCAAAGGATCTTCTGGGTCTCCTAACCCTGAAAGGCTCAAACATCCACGAGGGGGCGTTATCGCCCACGAGGGGACGTTGAGAACCTACATATGATCTAGTGTATTCTTGATCGAGGAATCTTAAAGAAAATTTACTCACTCTTCCAAAGTTTCTAAGTTCAGCCATTGCTTCTTCAAAAGTCGATGTCCTTTTCTGGTTGCGGTACCGTCCATCTTTATCTTTTGGCATTTCAATTATTGGATTGGGAGCGTTCCTACCATCATGTAAAAAAAACATTGGTTTTAATAGATTTTTCGTTAGTTGTTAATTTTTAGGGTTCCGTACCTAAACGGTGCCAACGGGGCCCTAATACTAAGGCTCCGCTGTCCGTCCGTCTGTCACAGGGCTGTATCTTAGGTAGACACTTACTCCAAGGGTGGGATTCTTCGGTTTTCCGTTCTCTGCATACGCGAGAACCATTCGCGACTTTTGCCGCGCTGCCATGGATACGCAGGGAAGCCCTCATCGTAGCTCATCATCTTGTATCCGCCATCGTTGGCAGAGACACTGAAAATATAAACAAATCAATCAATTTTTCGCCTTTTCCCAACCGTGTTGCGATCGGCTTCCAGTCTACATTAATACAGCTGAACACCAGTATTTCACATGGAGCGACTGCCTATCTGACCTCCCAGTTAGTGGGTAATACGATACCTCTTGGTAAGACTGGTTGTCATACTTTCGGGCTTCTGACGACCCGTAACGACTGTCAAAGATCCATGAATGACAGCCGGTACCAACGGCTTAGCGTGCATTCCGAAGCACGGAGGCGTCTTGGTATGGAAATATGGTCACCCATCCACGGACCAACCGCGTCAAGCGTAGCTTAACCTGATCGATCGAACCGTGCGGCTGTTATTTCTTAACACGATACTTCTTAGTAAAACTAGTTATCAGACTTTCGAACTACTGACTACCCTTATGGGACGTCTCTCAGCTAGATGGCAGGAGACACAACCTCAAAAAGGTGTCTGGGACAGACTGGATGCAGAAGGCGAAGGACAGGGTGTTGTGGCGCAGCCTGGGAGATCCTATGTCCAGCAGTGGACTGCGATAGGCTGAGTTGATTGATTGATACCTATAAAAATATATAGTAATTTCGAGGAAAGACAGAAAAATAAAGGTACTTACATGAACACCAAACTGATAATTACGAAAAAACTCAAAAGAATATGAGAACGCTCCATCTTGTGTTATTGTTGTCAAAAGTGTTCCTGAACTCACAATGTACCCCGTAGAGCCTCCCTCGCGTATTTATACCTCCCAAACGTATATAAATGGTAATTTCTTAATAAGACAATCATTATTTATTAAAGATTAAATATTAATAAGGGATGTTTTCGTCAATTTGGAGTTTTTTACGTTGAATTAAACAAAATCGAAATTAGTAGGCATTAATGAGATGGGTAGGCCCCCCATGCCCATGCCCCGTGCCGGTCCATTCTGTAAAAATCTCACCGTGAAAACTTAGGTGAAGTGAGCTTGAAGAGAGTTGTCAATGGTCAAAATCAAATCAAAATCAAAAGTCATTTATTCAAATTAGGCTGAGAATCAGCACTTTTCGAACGTCAAAATTACAAAAGACAGTCCCTCAAAAACGCCCGCCCTTCACCACTTCCTAGTGCTATCGCTGGGAAGAAGAAATGGCGCAACAAACTCCCCAGCAGCACAGCTGTGTCAATCCATTTTTTTCATCACATTTTTGATTTTTCTTCAAAATTTCCAGATTATTCCAGGTTTTTTTATAATTCAAGTTGATACTTACCTGCCTTACCTGTACTCCCGTGCGCGTTCCGCGAACTCGAGTCCCGTTTTGGTAGTGTTATTCGAGGTTTCCACACATATTTTGGCCGTAAATTAAGTTTTTTCAGCAAAATTCCCGATTTTGGTTCTGGATAAACTCCAGAAACCCCATAGTTAGCTAGCCCGCGCGGAGACGCGTCTTTTGACACCTCGCCCGTGCGCCTAGCCCACATAGAACATCAAATATTCCAGAAAATTTTTACATTCAATATTACCAACAATTGACGAAATCCACCTAAGGGAGACGTGTTTTTGCACAAATCTACATAACTTTGCATCCCGGTGACGCAATTTCAAGCTGTTTTCAGCAAATTAAATCTTTTCTAGGCTCCCTGAAACGTTCCCACTGGGAAGAACTGACAATAATAACTTAACGTCACGTGGAATGAGAGCTCATTCCAAAATCACCTCACTTAAGTTTTTACCGTGATATTTTACAGAATTGATCGGCTGGTGTGGAACGCAACGTGTGTCGATACCCTTGCGCCATCTCATGTTCAGCACGGTGGGCGGTGCTGGCGCCGCTGCTGCGGCTGCTGAGACCCTCAAGCGGCGCAAATACTGTGAGCTTATGGGTAACTACAGCTCTGAGCCGTTTGGGGTCGAAACGCTGGGATCATTGTATTTGTTTGTATAGTAAGCTAATTATGTATATGTCGCAGCCAACTGGTTAAATTAGCCGTTTAGTCAACCGCCTGGCCTTTGGAAGTAGTGCTCGCCTCGCTTCGCTCTCTCAGCTCGCGAGCGGTTGATCACAGTTCTAACCTAACCCATTTGGTCGGGGTGCCCTGGCTTAGTTACTGCGACCAATTCGGCTCGCACGTCATTGGTTACAGTTCCAATCTAAACTACAATTTATTGAATATCATTCAGGCCGTTAGTTGAACGGCCGCCGTTTAGTTAAAAGGCTAAGCGGTTAACTAAACGGCTAATTAAACCAGTTGGCTGCGACATATACATAGAATAAAAAGTGCCCCATGCTGTGCTGTGTGTGAATGGCCTATCCAACGATACCCCACACCATGGGATAGATGAGAAAAAAAATACATCCCTACTTTACGTGTTCAGGAGGTACCCTAAAAACATGTTTTTCCATGAATTTATTGTACCACCACTTTGTCGGTGTGATTAAAATATCTATTTATTTATAGTTAATTAAAACGGCACAGGTCCAATTGAATTAATTAACATAGAATGATTATTAATTAATAAAAAATTATCATGTAACAGTGGACACCCTCGCATATTGTCTCTCACAAAACACCAGACAGGCACGCATTATTTTCTTCCATTCATCAGCAAACACATCACATTCAGGGTCGGCAGTCAGGAGGGCGTTTAGCATGCTTAGGGTTCGACATATCGGGGATTCAGCTCTAGCAACCAATCTAGATAGCGGTAGTGCGAACAGGTTATGACGGCGGCTTTGACGATGCCCAAGGTATTTGTCGGGCACAAATAGGCAACAGAAAAGTCTGTTGAGCTCAGGGCAGTCAATACAACCGCTTAGAGTTTTACAGGACAATATATATCCATGCCAAAATTATAGCTTTCTAGTACTAAGAGTCTCCGAGCTTAGCTGGCGGACGGACAGACTGGCATGACGAAATGGCGGCGCCATCGAGTTTTAAAGGATTGACGTGTAAAAGTGTGGAGAGAAGTGGTAGCCCTGTGGTAACTTTGTATAAATTTCTTCATCACCACTGCTCTCAAAACGGTGAAGGAAAACATCGTGAGGAAATCATGTCCTAGAACAAAAAATTCGAAGACATGTGACATCTACCAACCCGCAATGGGCCCACGTGGTGGATTACGGCCCACTCCCTCTCACAGAGAGGAGGCCTGTGTATTTACAACGCCACATGCGAACAACGCGTCATACTGACGTCACGCAAAATCCTGCATCTCGCAAGCAGAGTTTACCGCGCATACATACAACTTCCCAACATCCGTCTGATCGAAGGATTCTTCCTTTTCTATGGAGAATGAGCGAACTTTACACCCAGTTCCTCATACCTTTATACCTGTGTCCCAGCACTGGTAACATTATGGAATGGAGTCAGGAGAACGGGTTTTTCTTTAACGTGTCAAAGTGCTCGGTGATTAGTTTCACGCGCGCGCGTGCCCCTCTAGTGCACGATTACGTGGTGGGCGCCGCGCCTATGAAACGAGTCTCTGAGGTGTGGGATTTGGGGACTATCAATCTCGAACTATCGTTTCGCGATCATATTACGGGATCTATAAAAGGGCGTTTAGAAACTTGGTAACATCGCAACAGTCAGAGTCCTGTATGACGCACTAGTCAGGAGTAATCTGGTACATAGTGCTGCCATATGGGCTCCGCATGAGGCTAAGTACTCAGTAATGCTGGAATGCGTACAGAACAAGTTCACGCGTCATTTGTACAAGACACTATATGGGGTATATCCGTTTTACCCGTTGATGTACCCAACTCTGTGCTCGGTATGGTCAGGTACCACCAACTGAGGGTACGAATGGAATTCACGCTAGTCGCGTATCTGGTTAGGTTACTTCGTGGCATTGAGCATAACCCAGGAGTACTGCAGCGCCTGAGTCTACACCAGACCGCTATGTGTGGAGGCGGCGCCGCCCGCCACTGCTGGTCGTGCCTGTTGCCAGGACCAACCTTCTCGCCAAAACACCATAGACCCGCGCAATTCGGGTTATTAACGATCTTCACGTGAAGATCGATGTATTTACATGCCATTTGCGTGAATTCGCAAAAATAATGATGTTTTCTTTTATGTTATAGTGTAGATTTCAGTAGGCTATATTTTGTGATTTTATATTTTATTTAGTGAACTTAGTAAAGTAGTCATTATTTTTAGATGTATTATAAATACTACCAGTTTTTTACGTTTTTCATATTTTTTAATTGTAAGTACTTAAGTATATTAATTTTAAGAACACGCTATCGTATTAGGTTATAACCTGTAAGGATGGTAATTGGAGATTTTAATAAATAAATACATTAAATTATCTATAGGCTGATTATGTATGTATATAGCATTTGGTAACTTTCAATTAAAATCATGACTGTTATCGCGCGAAAATCACAGGTGTATCATATCTTTAAAAAAAAAATGAAGTTTTATCAAATAATGATAAGAAGTAGATAATATTGATGAAAATAACAATATTTTCGAATAATATTAGTTTGTCTGTCAGTCACTCAGAGCATCATCTGCCTGCCTTTTCCCAACTATGTTGGGGTCAGCTTCCAGTCTACCCGGATGCAGCTGAATACCAGTATTTCACATGGAGCGACTGCCTATTTGATCTCCACAACACAGTTACTGGGCATCACGGTACACGTTAGTAAGACTGGTTCTCAGACTTTCGGGTTCTGACTACCAGTAACGACTATCTAAGATCTTCCAATGACATCCGGGACCAATTTCCTTCCGAAGCATGGAGGGGTCTCGATAAGTAGTAATGGATGTTCAAAATCAAAAGTCATTTATTCAAACTAGGCTGAGAATCAGCACTTTTCGAACGTCAAAATTACAAAAGACAGTCCCCCAAAACGCCCGCCCTTCACCACTTCCTAGTGCTTTCGCCGAGAAGAAGAAATGGCGCAACAAACTCCCCAGCCCCGAACTGACCTCGGCCAGCTTAGCTTTACCTGATCGATTGACCCGTGCTGCCGTTATAACTTAGCCACGAGCCCCACAGTGGGACAGTTACAGTCTTTGTTAAATACATGATCATTAACACCAAAATAACAAGTCTCGCCAGATTAAAATTATCACAAAATTTATTCATAATCATTAATTAGCATTATCTATGATAGCGATGTCAGAAAGGAATAAAATAATAATTAGCGAATTTTATAATTACTCCGTGTTAAGTCATGCATACGTCGGTAGCTTTATTTTTTTGTGCGTTAGCTGCTGCCTCAGGTAAACCAAATATTAATATTTTTATTACTTTAAACTCTTATATATGGAAAGCACTAGCAGCGCCCCGCGGTTTGACCGCCATAATTTACGATCCCGTGGGGATACCGGGATAAATTCAAATTCAAATTCAAAATATTTATTGCTCAATACAGTACATTTTATACATTTCCAGATGTTAAGTGAATGCGCAGTCCATTGTATTGTACCAATTCAGGCATGCAAAATTTATAGTTATAGTTATACAATTTCATAAAATCCAATTAATCCGTTACATAATGTCATAAATTAAAAAAAAAACAATACCTTGTACAATGATATAAATTCAAATTAAAAAGTAAACAATGTCATAGATTCAAATTAAAAGGTAATGTCAGAGTATATACTCGTAAATGTCAAAATAATTAAGGTAATTTACCAATTTATAATTTTTCATGCATTGTATTATTCCAAAGAGATTTAAGATAGGTACAATAGAGAGGCTATGCAATGAAATGTCATAGAAAAACTGTGATCCCATGTCTCAGTGACGCCATCTAGCGTAATATAGCAAAATTGGAGCGGCAATTAGGAACATCAAAGAGTAAAATGAATTAAATTTATTAAAATATATTCAGCTACCGCTCGGTAGGTGGCCAGTGTCGTCAATGTTGCCAGATCCGATTTTCAATCCGTGGATTAAGCTTAAAAAACATAATATACATTTAATCAATCAGGTAAATAATTTTGAAAACTAAACAAATTAAGCAAAACTTGTCTTAGACAGTAAAAACTATTTTAGAATTTTATTCGCTACTATTATTACGCGCTAGGTATCAGTTTCAAGTGTGTGTTTTCTATGTACATTTTAAAATAAAATAATTTTAAACGCGCTTTGCCTCCGAATTATTATAGCACTTAGTTTATTACGATTTTTGTGTAAAGTAGACCTGTTATGTCACAAAGCGCATTTTTTTGCAATTGTCTTCATTGCATTTCGTTTTTACAAAAATAATTATTTTTACACTTTTGTTTGCAAATAATTGTAAATCTTATTATATCGATATACGCATATTCGAGGCGAGGTCCTAAAATCCGTAGAACTACTAAATTCATAACTTTCATAAGTCTGGCAATGCGGGGGTGACACTAAGTAGAAACTATAAAACCTGTGGTAGGGATTTTATCATTTAGATATAAAGGTATCGATAATATTGAATAAAGTTATATGACTATTTTTTCGCATTTGAATAGATTTGAAGAAGTGCCAAAAAATTAGGAAAGCAATAAATTGATTAGTAGTTTCAATGTTTACAAGTTTTTTATCTATAAAATTCTTTTTACATACAAATTAATAAATTATCGTTATTATGGTCTAGTGATCCAAATGTCAGACTGCTAATCACAAGGACATGGCTTCGATTCCCACAGGACACAAATATTTATGTGATGAATATAAGTGTTTGTGTTGGTCCGGGTGTGGCTTATGTATGTATTATAAGTATTTATTTACAAAAGAAACTATTATATCCATTGTTTAGTACCCACAGTACAAGCTCTGCTCTTTGAAGCAAATAGATCAGTCGACCTTGCGTACGTACAAAATATAAAATTCAAAACACTTATACTGAGGAAATTATGGGCGTTCTACTTAAAAATCTCATACATGACGGTCGACCAAATAATGATAGCGACTACTACCAACAGATCAGAGCATGGACTGCCATGCTATATATGTCCCCAACGTCAGACCTACCATCCATTGACGAACTTTTAAAAGTTGTTAACAAACTTTCACTTAATAAAGGATTAATAAAATAAATTTTAACCGGCTTACATCGCGTTATTTCTTAATTTTTTTCTTTTTGCTCGGCTTCTAATAGTCCTAGCGTAATGTTAAATAACCTATAGCCTTTTTCAAGAACTGGGCTTAAAAATGTAAAAAGAAATTTCCAAATCCAACTGGTAGTTCCAAATATTAGCGCGTTCAAACAAACAAGCAAACAATCTCTTCAGCTTTAGTATTAGTATAGATTGTCAAAAAAGTTTAGCTCTGTAGCAAACGCCGTTAGAACAAATCGTGAATTAACTGATTTAGAGACCGTTGACTTAGATACGTTAGTTCGATCATATGGTATTATTTTAAAACAGTATTATATTTTAAGTGTTATTTATTATTTACCTTAATAAATATTATCGATAACAAAATCGATAAACAACATCACATCTCAACAAGGTAGTAGTAAAACTACTCAGCAATAGAGGGCGTTTATACCAAAATTAGCAAATTTTCTAAATCTCTTTATGAAAATTATTTAATTCTAATTACTGAGTAAATATAAATAATTCATGCGTAAATAAACCGAAGTTAGGTCCAGTTGTTTTACCATAACAAGATTTGCAATATCGTAATGCGCAACTCGGTATGTTTCCTTAGAAAATATTTTTCTTTTGGTGGACACAAATACGTCTTGACACGCAGGCGTACGACATTAGACTGAGCGACTTTTGACCACTAGGACAAAAGTATTGGATTACGATTTTGTTCGTAATGTCCTGTCTATTGTCAAGTAAATAATTTAATGTCTTTGTATTATTCAAATTAAAATATATGCTATGAATCATTCAAATTACATTAAATATAATTGCACTTACATAGAATTAAGCTTAAATAAATAGGACATTTGACATATTGAATTATTATTTATTTAACTTGTCTGTTAAGAATTCACCAATGGAATAGTAGATACGCTTTTTTAACCATAAGGTCTGTTAGCATGGTCAATGGGAAGTCGCAGGAAACGCCCTGGACGGGAGTCAACAGCCGACTGCCGGCCACCGTAGGCGCGGGCTTGCGGGCGGCGAGCTGCCCATAGCTCGCCGCCCGCAGTAAGTAACCCGGTAAGGACCAGGCCCGGGTCGATGGCGCGTTGTGTTCCACGCGCGCCTCAAAGAGCTGTCAGCACGAACTGACGGTGTCCGCTAGGGCCGATGCCGCCGGGGCTGCGGGTTGTTCGAAAGAGATACCGTGGCCCCTGGCACAGGCAACTGAAGGAACACGGGTGGGTTTTAGTCAGTAAAAGTCTGATACTCCCTTCTGCTCCGCCCAGAGCGGGAGGAGTCATTTGATGATTTCCCACCCAGAAAAAAAAAAGGTCTGTTAGCATGCTTTTGAATTTGTTAACATCATTCTCAAGTCTTATAATCCTGGGTATCATATTAGGGGTTAAAGTATGAAATTGCCGATTTGTACTGAAAAATTGAAATTCTTTTTTTTTTTTAATTTAACATATTTATTTAATCAAAATAATTACCATTATTATCTATACATTGCTGCCATCTAATAGGAAGGTCATTTATGCCTTTACGATAGAACTCTCGTGATCTAGATTCGACAAACTGTGTGAAAGCATTTTGTACTGCCTCCTGAGAAGAAAACTTTTTATCACGTAGAAAATTGTCCAAATCACGAAAAAAATGGTAGTCCGTTGGAGTAAGGTCTAGCGAATATGGAGGGTGACGAATGGTTTCTAATTGCTGTTCCTGTAGAGTTAAAACGGTTACTCGTGCTGTATGAGGTCTCGCGTTATTATGGAGCAATAATGGTGAAGATCGATTCATGAGTCAGGGCTGTCTCACGGCTAGTTTTGCCACCATTGTTCGGAGTTCGGCACAGTAGACATCTGCCGTTATTGCTTGACCAGATCGGAGAAAGCTATAGTGAATAACACCATGCTGAGACCACCAAACAGTTACCATTACCTTTTTATTGGTAAGCTTTGCTTTAGGACACTGTTGCGGCGTTTGACCTGGGGTCAGCCATTTCATTTTTTGGTTACGGTTATCGTATAGAATCCACTTTTTATCACATGTCACAATTCGATCCAATATTCTTTCATTTCTGATCGGCCACACAAGTTTCAACACGCGTTTCTTTCTGCAGATCAGTCAAATCATGAGGCACCCATTTCTCTTTTATTTTTATTTTATTGATATGACGCAAATGAGTCAATATTTTTGGTAAGGTAACGTTAAACCATGCCGCTAATTCCTGGGTAGTTTGGCTCAGATCGGCTTCCCCCATCTTTTTCAATTAATTGTTATTCACCTGTGTGGGCGGTCTTCCACGTGGCTCGTTCTTCAAATCAAAGTTTCCATCACGAAAGCGTTTCAACCAAAATCGCACGGTGCGTTCATTAGCAGTCCTCTCTCCAAACGCAACATTAATATTGCGAGCTGTTTCTGCCGCGTTAGTTCCGCGTCGGAACTCGTATTCAAAATTAACTCGAATTTTCGAAGTATCCATCTTTCTTGTCTAAGCTGAATAAAAAAAACAACTGAAAGTCGATAATCGAATGTTGTACATTTTTTAAAAGGATAATTTCATAGGTACCATCTGAAAAAAGTTTCACTCAAAAATCTCAAACCATGAAGGTTCTATGTCAATTCGAAGTACCTATTACAATAAAACGGCAATTTCATACTTTAACCCCTATTATTATAAATTTTTGGAGCCATTCCTATAATGCTGTATTATGAGGCACAGCGTGAATTTTGTCCCGGTGACGTTTACTAGTCAGGGTTTCAAATAAATAAAAGTGTTTTTTAACGAACACTGCTACTTCAAACGCGTATAGGGATGGAAAAGTCATTATTCTTAGGTCAATAAAGTGTGGTCTACAACTAACAGTAGCTTTTATTTGGCACACAAAAAGTTTCCTATGCGGTAATCCAGGTTATAAACTATCTGCCTGCCAAATTTCATACAAATACGTTCAGTACTTTTTGCGTGAAAGAGTAACAAACATCCATCCGCACAAACTTTCGCGTTTATAATATTAGCAGGAAGTAGGATTGTCCCTGTCTCGTTTTTTTTTTCATTCCATTGATCCCATTACCGGCCACGTACGAACGTGCACGCCGCGAGATCGCACGCAGCCGGTAATGGAATGAATCAAACAGACAGGGACGGGAACGCGCGCGGTGGCGGCGCGGCGGCGGCGCGGTGGCGGGCTTCGCGCGACTCGTATCTACAGTGTAACTGTGCGGCGTCGGCGCGGCGACGGCGCGGTGGCGGGCTTCGCGCGACTCGTATCTACAGTGTAACTGTGCGGCGTCGGCGCGGTGGCGGGCTTCGCGCGACTCGTATCTACAGTGTAACTGTGCGGCGTCGGCGCGGCGACGGCGCGGTGGCGGGCTTCGCGCGACTCGTATCTACAGTGTAACTGTGCGGCGTCGGCGCGGTGGCGGGCTTCGCGCGACTCGTATCTACAGTGTAACTGTGCGGCGTCGGCGCGGCGACGGCGCGGTGGCGGGCTTCGCGCGACTCGTATCTACAGTGTAACTGTGCGGCCTCGGCGCGGCGACGGCGCGGTGGCGGGCTTCGCGCGACTCGTATCTACAGTGTAACTGTGCGGCGTCGGCGCGGCGGCGGCGCGGTGGCGGGCTTCGCGCGACTCGTATCTACAGTGTAACTGTGCGGCGTCGGCGCGGCGACGGCGCGGTGGCGGGCTTCGCGCGACTCGTATCTACAGTGTAACTGTGCGGCGTCGGCGCGTCGACGGCGCGGTGACGGCATCGTGTGCAGGAACGCTTACGATTTCTAGGTCGGGGGCTCTAACCCAAGCAGCCACTTTGTATAAATTATTTCATCACCACAGCTCTCGAAACGGTGAAGGAAAACATCGTGAGAAAACCGGCATGTCCTAGAACCAAAAATTCGAAGACATGTGACTTCTACCAACCCGCACTGGGCCCGCGTGGTGGATGACGGTCCACTCCCTCTCACAGAGAGGAGGCCTGTGTCCCAGCAGTGGGAACATTATAGGCTAATTATGTAAATATTTAGTGTTAAAAAAAATGATTTCATTTTGTCTTGTTTACTTCCAGCTCTTCCCTATGACCCTGTCATCAGGAAGCTGGACGATGGTCTTCGGTACCAACACGTAGAGGGACCAGGTGGATCTCTTCACCTGGTAGACCTGTGGGGGACCGTCAGCGATGTGGCTGAAGCGGCCAGATACGTCCCTGATCGGCAGAATGTGTACCATTTATATACGAGGTAAGATACAACTGTATCCTACTATAATATTATAAACGTCAAAGTTTGTATGGATGGATGGATGTTTGTTACTCTTTCACGCAAAAACTACTGTAAGGATTTGGATGAAATTTGGAACACAGATGGTTTATTAACAGGATTAACAGATAGAATACTTTTTATCCCGATATTCCCACGGGATCGAAACTTATGCGGGTGAAATCGCGGGGCACAGCTAGTGATACATAAAAAAACGAAAAACATAAAAACTGGTATACCCAATTTTATTTACTTGTACTTAATAAAGAAGCTACGTCTGCACATAAACTGCTTTCCAGTTTTGCGGAGATGCTGTTAAAAGTGCATTTCGGTGAAAAAACTTTTTCATTTTTTATATATTACTATCTGACCGGACAGACGTTGTGCTGTTCGGGCAGCACAACGTCTGTCCGGTCAGATAGTAATATCTACCTACCGCTACCTACCGGATCCAATTGTAAATCTAAACCTACAGTGGCCCACTCGTTGGTCCTGCGCTTCTCTCCGGTCGTGCCGGACTGCCGTCCCATCGGACTATGCGAGTGACAGAAGAAGGAGTGTCCCTTTGTCTGCGCACACACTTGTTTATTATAATATCTCCCGCTCGAAGGGTAGTCTCCGTTTTTTAAGCCCTGCCTGGAGGCCTTCATTTATTGAGGCATTCACAGGGAAGTCCGGTTAAGCGAAAGCACTAGTACCTAAGTGGTGAAGGGCGGGAGTTTTGGGGGACTGTCTTATGTAATTTTGACGTTCGAAAAGTGTTGATTAGACAGACTAATTTGAATAAATGACTTTTGATTTTGAAGCAGACGACAACCTCCTAGGCCAAACTGCGAGATGCCATTAAAAAAATAAAAAAGGTAGTCTCCGTTACAATTGGCCACCATGGCCGAAATACCGTCTGGAGCTTACATGTCACCGGCGTCGTTTTCAAACTTTGTAGGCAGAAACTCACTACAGTATATTTTTTTACTCATTTCAGACAAAACCCGACTGTAAGCCAACCCATGCTGATCGGCAATGAGGGTCTCCTCGGACTCAACAACTACGACCCAGCTAGAAGGACGGTCGTCTTGCTGCACGGATGGCTGGATGACGTCACTGCAGAGTTCAATAGGGTGCTCGTTCCTGGTATGATCTTATTTATTTTACTCTATGGTTTGGGAAAACCAGTGGATGCATAGAATCCCATCTTCCGCTGTAGAATTTCTCTTATGGTGGATGCTCCAAGGTAGCCCGCGAAGTTCAAATTTTCTTACGTTTTTTTGCAATTTGCTGGTCAGTACTAAGTTGTACGTTGATTAAAATATGATTTGCGGCCGTAACAAATATGTATTTACAGAATTACAATCATTGTTATATAATCATTATAACTAATTTTGAGTCGGCGTCGTTTAAATTAGTGATCTTTGTTTATTGATTGTTTGGCGCCGACTCAAAATTACTTAGGTATACATTTTTATTTATCTTTTATATTTAATCTTTTCTATTGTTTGTTTCTTTGTTTTATAACTTTGTTTTCTTTTTGTACTCAATCGATAGCTACTTACCCAATGAAACTCCGTACTAGTTTTTTATAAATTGAGAAATGTATTAACAGAGAGAGTCCTGGCACCCATAACACAAGTTTAATCTTAGCTTGGGTGCCAGTGGTGTAATCAGTGATTTATGCAAGTTTAATGTCATAGTATTAACTTATTGCCGCAAATTGTAAAATTGGAAATAAAGTTATTATTATTTTTGGTAGACATTTTTTTTTTTTTGATAGATTGTTTTTATTTGTTTTAACTGGGCCACTAATATTAATCATTTTCCTTGCAGCATTCTTGTCAGCTGAGGATGTGAACGTCATCGCGGTGGACTGGAGTGCCGGCGCTGGTACCATCAACTACTTCGCTGCTGTGGCCAACACTGTAACTTCCGGTACGATCCAGCATTAAAGCCTTCGTGTTATTTCATTACGAAATTCTCTGTAACAGCCTGAAGTAAGGATCCATGCCCTGTTAATGACTACACGCTCGCCTCCTAATACATCATCAACATACCACGCACCCTATTCCACGGGAAATCAATTTTCTTTCAAATAAAATTTTATTGGTTTGCAAACATGGGTTTTATGATAAAAGTCCTCCATACTCTACCGTCACATGGTCCTGCAAATCATATTATATCATTAAATTTGCCCAAAAGAGATATTATAATTATAAATAACAACAACAAAACAAAATAATAGAAAATACAAATTAATGTGAAATCGTTTCAATTACAATAAAAATGTCACAATAATACAAAAATTTTATTAAAAAAAATTGTATTGTAGTTTTTTATATGTACTTTGAAATATCTTTGTGATAGTTTGACATTAAATAATACTTTGGCATTAACCTAGATAATATTTTTAACTGACATGCCTCATTTTGTAACATTCATTCCTAATTATTTATTCTTTTCAATATTAACCTTATATTTTTATTTTTGTATTGTAATAATTTCATTTGCGTAAGTACCTAATATTTGTGCGCCCCACGAGGCAGAATGTGATAAGACCATTTATTAATTTAAGACCACGTAATGTACCATATTCGGACAAATAAATGAATTTGAATTTGACAAATGCCAAATATCAAAAAGGTTACAGTAACAAAAAAATATCAAATGTAATATGTCAAAGTGTTCCTTATTTTTCTCATTCTTTCCTTCTCTTGTTTTCTTCCTTAACATAATAATATTATATCTGTGTACAGGTGACAGTGTAGCTCGCTTCATTGAATGGTTGAACTCTGTGACTGGTGCCAGCCCCACAATGTACCATATCGTGGGCCACAGTTTGGGAGGCCATCAAGCGGGAATCATTGGCAGGAATGTTGGAGGGCAGATTTCTTATATCACTGGTAAGCTATGCTTTCAGATATGGAGCAGTGGTGGCGAATTGTAGGTCGTGGTTATGAACTAGGCAGGCACTTTAATTTGTGTATTTAATTTCGTTACTAACCTCTCGAAACTGTTAAGGAAAACATCGTGAGGAAACCGGCATGTCCTAGAACCAAAAATTCGAAGACATGTGACATCTAAGTACCAACCCGCACTGGGCCCGCGCGTGGTGGATTACAGCCCACTCCCTCTCGAAGAGAGGAGGCCTGTGTCCCAGCAGTGGGAACATTGTAGGCTGATTATGTTTTGTTTGCATTTGTTTGAACTTCAATAAAAACAAAATCAAAAAGTCGTAGTCCATATGTTTGCAGTTGTTACTTGTGCAGAAACCATTAACCAAATAAATTAAAAATAGCAATAGATGCTTATAAAAAGTTACAATTATAAAGTGACAAAACCAAAATATAATAAAGTTACAAAAACACACACTGACAAAATCATAAAGTGACCAAGTCATCTGCATTCACAATTTATTCGCCAAAAATGTAAACAAATATGAGCTTATGGAAAAATAACTTTAATTCCTACACAATAAAGTTCAGTTTACGCTACAACTTCAAACATTTTTATAACTTTTTCAATAGTGCTAGTCACTCTGAAATCAACCTAATTACCAATAAAAAGTTTATATTTGTTTAACTTGAAACCACTTCAATTTGAAAAATATGTGTGAATAGACTTTAAATCACTAAATGCGTCACGTTCAGACGTAAAAATCTTCGTTATTTTTCTTCCTATGATATTATCAAACCACTCTTCTATCCACAGCTTTAGACGCTGCATACCCTGGCTGGGTAACCAACGATGACAAGTTCAGGCCCTCTGACGGTGTCTACACAGAGGTCATCCACACGAATGCTGGTCTCCTGGGCTACATCGGCACCCTGGGAGATGTTGACTTCTATCCCAACGGAGGTATTGACATGCCTGGCTGTAATTCTCAGGAGTGTGATCATGCTAGGTGGGTTGTAGACTTGTTTTTTGTTTCATTCTAAGGTTTAAACGATTTCGGAAAAATAAAACAACGGAATAGAATAGATTAGAATACTCATTGTCATGTACACCATATAAATTAGAAAGAAAGGAAATACATTTATTTAGCACAGACTAAAAGATACACAGTACACCAGATACATACATCAGGGCCCGTATTCCCGTAATTTAAAACGTTCAAACTCAAACTCAAACTATTTATTTCAAATAAACCAATTACAGGCACTCTTGAATTGTCAAGGTCGGTCAGTCAAAAAGATGAAGCGAGTTGCCCATTCCAAAGCGTAGTAGGTACCTATGGAGAAGAACGGGCAAGAAACTCCATGGACACTCTTTTAAATCATAATAATATTGTTACAAAGTATTGGTTACATCATTCATGTTCAAAATTATGCATGTGAGAACGATGCAGAACGTTAAAAGCGTCCGTAATGAAAAGATTTAAAAAAAACAATTCAAATATTAAATTAAATTAAAATAAGCCATGGCAGCAAAGAGTTGACCAGTCCCTACTGACGGCGCCCGTTCACGAACATGACGCATAGATTAGCACCATTCAGCTCAACCATTTTGAAGGGAGCTAAATGATCCAACACATGTGCCACCATCAGCGAGATATTAGAGTGAGCATGACATACTCTCATCCAAAATCTAGTCGCAGTCTCATCTCGGCGACAAACAAATTTCAAAAACTTGTCAAAATGTAGCGAAAAAAGACGTATTTTTTACAGATTGAGACTGAGATCAGATTGTGAACGTTCTTAAAATTACGAGAATTACCCCTCTGTTAAAAACAAAAAAATTAAGTTAAAATAAAAAGTATAAAGTCCATCATCATCATTCCAGTCTAACCGGATGCAGCTGAATACCAGTATTTTACATGGAGCGACAGCCTATCTGACCTCCACAACCCAGTTACTGGGTAATACAATACCCCTTGGTAAGATTGGTTGTCCGACTTTCGGACTTCTGACTACCCGTAACGACTGTCAAAGATCCACGAATGACAGCCGGGACCAACGGCTTAACGTGCTTTCCGAGGCACGGAGGGGTCTCGATATGTAAAGATGGACCCATCCACAGACCAACCGCGGCAAGCGTAGCTTAACCTGACCGATCAACCTGTGCGGCTGTTATTATTTAGCCACGGGCCCCTCAAAAAAAAAAAAGTATAAAGTCTGATGAAAGAAATTAGCAGGAAACTGCCTCACGGCTGCGCCAAAAAGGCCTAGTTCAGCAAAAATGCCAGACAACTAGTGCCTGACGCTGGTTTTCAACTGGACCTGGAATTGACCTAAATTACAGACATAAATATAGACATCTTACAAAGTAAATGTAAATCAATTATTTCAATAAACAATTTCAATTTCAAAAGGGTGACACAATTATTATTATTATTTATTAAAGGTAAGCTTACAAAAATCTTACTTATAAACTATGGCCCACAAAACCGTTTTCACGGTTTGTCTGTGGGAACGGAACAAACAGTATAAAAAAAAATAGATTTACAAGTGCGGGTCTTACCGCTAAGAGCGATCTTTTAATGACAACCTTTAATATTTTAATAATAATAATTGGTTAAAATTTTTGTACCATGAAAATAAATTGTGGTTTGAGGGCTGTGACTAATTTCCCCCGCACGTGCGGTTCCATATTCCATGGTCGGCCGCCACAAATTTACCTAAACCAGTGGCCAAAAGTGGAACTAACGAAATCACTGACCGGAATTTAAAAACGTTACTTAATGTGGCTTTTGAATTACATAACTTAACATAAATCACGCATCTATTACCGGAACGGTTAGACAAGATAGAAAGGAGTAAGAAAACTACTATTAATAAATTCCTCTCACGACCTCACACACCCTCACAAAACACAAACCCCCCCTTTCATACACCACACCACACCACAACACAACACACCATTCTACAACACAACACAACACACCACACCACACAACCACACCACACAACCACATCCTCATCCTTTAACACACATGATACCTGCTCATTCATATTCGTAGTTAAACCAAGTATTTATAGGTTCATCATGTTATCACACATAAATAAAGGAGTTTTTGTACACGAAGTTACAGTAGAACACTGACTCCTAAGTCATAGGGTACTCCTAGTTTAGGAGGCAGGGTTTTTCACTATTTATGCTGCCTTTGTCCCAGAGTTTAATGTTCCTTTGTGCAGTTTTTAATATTTTGATATTTTTATAACATTTTACAATTTGACAATTTAGTATTTGACATTTTATTTTTAAATTATTCTGACATTTTTATAATTTTTTGACAATTTTAATTATTATTAATATTATTTATGAATATTTTAATTTAATTAGTCACAATTTTATTTTAGGTTTTTATCTGTTTATAATTTAAAATAGTTTATAAGTAATTTTTAATATGTGAGTGTAAAATATGGACTACAGTTGTCCGAGATAAATAAATTTTTATTATTATTATAGTAGCTTTGTATTCTAAGGTTTTAGTGTTAATAAACTTATTTTTATTTTTTAAATTCTAAATTTAAAAAAAAAACTTTTACCCTAAAAACTGTTCAAAAGGGTTAGTTAGACGACCAGTCTGAATACGGCATCGTGTCACCCAGTCACTGGGTTGTGGAAGTGAGATATGCAGTCGCTCCATCCACAACATGTATTCAGCTGCATCTGGTTAAACTGGATGTCGCGACCAACGTAGTTGGAAAAAAGCTGTGCAGGTTGATTTTTATCTATCTTTCTTCCAGGTCATATTTCTACCTAGGTGAGTCTCTCCTGTCTGGTGGTTTCACCGGACGCCGCTGTGCCTCATTCCTGACCGCCATGAGCGGCAATTGCTTCCTCTGGGGAAATCTTAGGATGGGTGGACTTGTGCCTAAGATTGGGTAAGTCAATCAAAATCAAAATATTTTATTTCACACTAACTTCTGCCTGTGACTTTGTCCGCGTTTCTTGTTCCACAGACCCAACCCATCGCATCGCATCGCCCGCGCTATTACTTCGTTTAGCTTAGCGTTCTCTTTGACTTTTTTGTCTTTTTGCTCGGCTCCTTAGGGCCAAAGCGTGATCTTAAGTAACCTTTCTCAAGAACTGGGCCATCAAAGGCAAAAAAAAATTAAGAAAAAGAATATATTTATTCGCTTTAAAACATAGTACATTACGGTCTTATAAAAAAAGTTATGATCTTACATGTTTTGCCATGAACGGGCATAAAACCTGCGAAAAATATCGATAGGTGCCGTATGTGGAATACCTCAGGTGCTATTCTCTCAGGTGCCATTTAAGCGGATGCCCAATGTGGAATACATCATATTTAAAATGTTAAATGTTTTCAAATCAGACTGGTAGTTTAAAACAAATAAAAAAATTATATTTTATTATCTTATGTTCTCAGACAATCCGGTATTTACTACATGGAAACCAACTCTGCCCCTCCATTTTCTCGCGGTTGAAGATATTGGAAACGAAACAAATAAATGAATATATTTATCAAGAAGTATTGTTTTATTTAAAAACCTTTTCTGACTTTACATGGACTTAAGAGTGAACTTTACACCCTGTTCCTCATACTTCTAAGTATGTGGAACTGGATGTAAAGTTCACTCATCCTCCATAGAAAAGGGAGGGCCCTCCGACCAGACGGGTGTCGTGTCTGGTGGGCTAATTGTCCGACGATTGATTTCGGGACGTTGTATATATGTCACAGATGGATTGTAGAATCCGCTGTTTTACAAAACGCTAGTGATTTTACAAAACAGCTTCGTTATTTATCAAACTTTCATAAAACTTTGATGACTTTTAATTAATATTGTCCTTAAAATCACTGTTGTATCAAGCGTCACCGTAAATATTTATTATTTACTAGCTGACCCGGCAAACGTTGTTTTGTCATCTAAATGATTTCTAGCTGCCCGGCGGTACTTCGTTCGCGTGGTGTCCTACCCCCTACCCTACCCCTACCCTACTCCTACCCTACTCCTACGCTATTCCTACCCTACTCCTACCCTACTCCTACCCTACTCCTAACCTACTCCTACCCAGAAACCAACCAGGAACCCGTTGAAATATATACACAAAATTTCATCCAAATTGGCCCAGCCGTTCTCGAGTTTTAGCGAGACAAACGAACAGCAATTGATTTTTATATATATAGATATCAGTATCGTATTGAATGAATTCTTGTATTGTTTGCCCATAGATAATTATGAAAGGGCTTGTGGCTTAGTAATAACAGCCGCACGGGTCGACCGATCAGGTTAAGCTACGCTTGCCGCGGTTGGTCCGTGGATGGGTAACCATCTTTACATACCAAAACCCCTCCGTGCCGCGGAAAGCACGTTAAGCCGTTGATCCCGGCTGTCATTTTTGGATCTTTGACAGTCTTTAGGGATCGTCAGAAGCCTGAAAGTGACAACCAGTCTTACCAAGGGGTTTCGTATTACCCAGTAACTGGGTTGTGGAGAAGGCTCGGCAGGTGATGATGATTTTATAAACTGCGTCCTATTTGTGCCGAATGAACAATATTTTGTCTTTCTTTTTTTCTTTAAATTAAAAATTCCTCCTTATGGGAACAACTGCGAGCTATGCTCGAAGTCTCTTTGAAGCATAAAATCTGGAATGAAATGATCCGGCAAAGAACCGGAGTTACCAACATAGCTTGCAGAGTAAGCAAACTGAAGTGGCAGTGGACTGGCCATGTTTGTCGAAGGACCGACGGCCGGTGGAACAGAGGAGTCCTGGAGTGGAGGGTCTTCGCTCAATTTTCAACTTCACTCAAGTTCCCACTGCTGGGACTCAGGCATCCTTTCTGTCGGAGCGAGCGGGCCAATCCAATTCCATCCCGTTAGAATTCAGCTGCATCCAGTTAGACTGGAAGGCGACTCCAATATTATTGGGAACAGGCAGGCAAATTATGATTAAAAGCAGATTCTGAAAAAAAAGATTGCTGTTGTGATGAAAGTTGAACCCTCCTCATTCAGCGTTTCTATAAAAATATTTTTCCATTGTCATTGTATTTTTTTTTATTAGCGTGGACTGAGCAAAGGCCTGCCCCAAATCCTCTCAGGCATCCTTTTAGACATCCTTTTCCAGTGTCACCTCGATCCAACCTTTGCGGTACGTGTCTCGGTCGTCTCCCACCTCCGGTCCAGGTCTACCTGGCCGGTCCAGGTAGGCCTGGACCGGCCTCGGCGATGCCGTCCATCCTCATGCACCCATCGTATGGTGTGTGGGGACTGATGCCCAGCGGTCATCATATACATACGGCTCACGTGACCCGCCCAACCCCATTTCAGCTTTCAGCCCCGTTTCCCGGAGCTCAGCGTGGTGTTTTCGTATTCAATCATAATATTTTTTGTTTTTTGCTAGCCGTTAATGTCCCACTGCTGGGCAAAAGGCCTCCCTACTCTCTTTCGACGTCTCTCTATCCAGAGCTACCAAGGACCAATATTTAAATTTAATATCATAATATTATCATGTTTATATGTTTTTCAACAGCACAATACGCTATTATTTCTTAAGAATTTTTCAACAACATAGACCTTTGATATACCTTTATTTAGTCCATATACCGTCGACAATAATACCTTTATATATAACGCAACGTCGATCTGTCTGTCCGTTAGTGTGACATGAACTGCTGAACCCATTACGTGTTTAAAAATCATGATTGAATTAGCTTTCGTGTTCAGCCTCCTAGCCTTAATCTGTCATATTATTTGACCACCAAAACCAGTGACGACGTGATAGTATGCCAAAAAAAATCAAGTAAAAAAAAAACTGGTGCACATTATTCTATAATCAATATTATCGCATTTTATCGAGAAATTATCAGTGAAGGTCTTGTTAAATACGTTGCAGTTGGACTTAATTATTCAATTGATTGTGTAAGTTACAGTAATGAAGGTACTTACAGTGATGTTTCTTGGATTGGCTGCAGTGTCAGGTATGTTAAATTGTTTACTTCTTCGTGTCACTGGCACGACTGTATTTTAAATCTGGTTTTCCCAAAACTTTCACCTTGTCACGGCGTTGTCGGTGACAGCGCAAAGGTCACTTTGACTGCATGTTCTGCAGCTACCAACGCAATGGCTAAAAAGTAGACACAGCTCTACCGACGGAGGAGGCTGATGAGACCGTCGCGCATGTGCTCTTTGAGTGCACAGGCGTCACCCAGATTACGTCGGAAACCCTCGGAACACCCAAATCTTACACGGATGTTCTCAACAGACCAGGAGACTTAATAAGCTTCTGGAGGGAGGTGGGCTGGTTGGAATAACCACCGACGGCCGCCATGGCCCACGCACAATGGGCCACCTGAAGGACTAAGTGCGGAAACCAAACCCGTAACATAGAACATAGAAGTAGACACAGCTTCTTAAAATCGACAGCGTTTCTGTCAGGAAACCCGGCCGACGCCCGTTGCAAACTTTGGCAGGATACTCCTCCCCTTCCTACTTACTACCTACCACCAAAGGAGTATCTCCCTACAGGGTGTAACCTTCCGTGGTCCACTTGGAAGTCTCCGGACACAAGTGGGACGATGTAAGTCCAACCTGGTAAAGTGGGGCTACCTTGGCAGAACGGCAGTAGGGTGTGATTGTGGAGCTAGGTTGTAAACCATGCTCCACCTCCTATCCTGCCCTCTGAGTCCCAAATTGTTTACTTAAGAGCCGTATCTCACTAGGACATTAGTGCCAGCGCAACCATGGTCGCACTGCCAAAAAATTAATGGTTGGTTGCGCAACCGATCGGACACCTGGGGCTGCAGTCTCGACATTCATAGCGATCGCTTTTCGACCAAATTCGGTCGCAAAGTCCTGTCACTCCTTACATTACACCTGTCGATCCGGGACTTTGCGACCGAATTCGGTCGTAAAGCGATCGCTATGAATGTCGAGACTGCAGCCCCTACATAGCTATTCACAACGATTCGATACGAACATCAATCAAAGCTATCGTAGGAGTCCTCTAAGCGCTGTTCACGAGTGGAAAACCCGAAAATTTTGTCAGTTTCGACAGCTGTTTGCTGACCGGGGTAAGACCAATCAGGTTATCGTAATGTGTCATTTTCGATACACATTGTAAATATTCGTATGCCACTATCAGCGGCGGATGTGTCCTGTACTAATCCATATATACCAACCATCTTTGTACCTACCATAATATAGGTAATAGGTATTACGGGCTGGTGTCCGCAACTCCACTTCTATGCGCGTATTTTGCGTACGGGTGGGAAAATCGATTATTCGATCCACCCCAGCTCCTCAAGGAAGGCCAGCAACGCCTTGATGTTACTGACTGTCTCACGGATATGGTACCCGGGTTACCGAAGTACTTTGCTCTGTACGTGGCGACCACCGGGCAGTTTAGAAGCACACGCGCCGCTGTCTCCTCATCCTCCATGCAGGCCCTGCACAGTGGACTGTCTGTAACTCCTAGAGATAAGTTAAAACGCCTCACGTGCCTGTACTTAATTACTCCGGCACATGCACCTTTCTAGATCCAATCGCAGCTTAGTTAATATTATCACTGATAAAAAATAATAATACCAAGTATTAATAATATCAAATAATACCAACATTGATGTATTGATTATGTAATTTGTTTAGATCCTCGTGAAAGCCGAGAAAGATAAACAAATCAAGTATCTTGATTTGGCTCACGAGGTTGTCGATATGTGGGGTGTGGACTCAGCGATCATTATAGCCGATAGTCGTGACCGCCAATGGCTTAATAGCCAAGTGCCTCGACCAACATCTGAGGAGGCTCTCGTTTGGCAGCTGAATCAAGGGCTTGATTCAGAAAGCGGTACTTCTGGACACGGCCCGCATTGTTCCTCCTTACAAACTAAAATATAGCATCGAAAAATTCATCCGCATCGCTGTCGACTGGTAATGTACCCAAGAGACTGGCGGCATTGCCACGTTGTATGGCAATGCTTAGCCTCTGGCCAAGGTAAATGCCAGCCCTTGGGTCATGGGAAGTGTCAACCAGTCGTTTCGGAATTTCCTTCAAAACATCATGCGCACTCGGACCCCACGGCCCGAGGCCGAGGGTTTCAACCCCAAACGGCTCGAAAATATTATCAATAAGGTTACTATATTTACGCCGCTTGAGGTTTTCCGCAGCCGCATCAGCAGTGCTTTAAGTCTAATTATGTAAGTGAGATATTTTGAGGTTTTAAAAGGTTTTTATATTTTATCTACCCTATTGATAGATTCTTCTATATTTTGTAAATGCGAGGACTTTGTAGGCCTTGTAGACTTTAGATCTGTAGACCATTTTTTATTTTATCAAATACCTGGTACTTGTTAACAGGCCTA
Organism: Apamea epomidion; assembly: GCA_947507525.1. NCBI lineage: Eukaryota > Metazoa > Arthropoda > Insecta > Lepidoptera > Noctuidae > Apamea > Apamea epomidion. The sequence goes on from OX382255.1 coordinate 1,961,976, forward strand.
TGCTGTCCTCCCATGCCTACTGTAATTTGAAAACATTGTAGAAGCCAATCATTTTTAAAAGAGTAACCGTGGAGTTTCTTGACGGATCTTCTGCATAGGAAACGACCTATTGGAACCATGCACCTAGCTTCTGACGTTTCATAAGTGCCCATGTTGGTTTAAGTGAAATAAAATATTTTGAATTTGATTTTTTCTTTAACCCGATCTTGGTCTTTACAGCCAAGTCCTGGGACGGTGGACAGCTACTCCCGAAGGTGGACAACGTGTCCGGAAGTGAGGGGCAGCACATCCTCCCGGAACTGTGGGCCAGATACAACCCTGATATCACGAACAGCTATCATCTGTTTACTAGGTACGTACGAGATAGCATAAGCATAGCAAAATCAGCCCATAATGTTCCCATTGCTGGGACACGGGCCTCCTCTCTTGGAGAGGGAGTGGTCCATAATCCACCACGTGGGCCCAGTGCGGGTTGGTTGATGTCACATGATATTTTTGGTTCTAAGACATGCCAGTTTCCTTACGATGTATTCCTTCACCGTTTTGAGAGCAGTGGTGATGAAATAATAATCACAAAGCAAAGCGCCTGTCTAAGTTCGAACTTACGTAAGTTCGAACTAGTGAGTTCTAGTGGTGGGTCTGTGATACCGGCCGCGACTTACGTAAGTCGCGGCCGGTATCACAGACCCACCACTGCTCTTTAAAATAAGTAGTAGTAAAAACTAGTCAAGTGTTATAAGGGCAAAGACCTCCCCTCTTTTTCTTCTTCTCTCTGTTCTCTGTTCTCTCTGTTTAAAGCCGTTGAGGACCTGTTCTTGTTGTAAGAGTCCAGCTCATACCGCCATCTCCGTCTGGGCCTGCCGCGATGTCGTTTGCCATTAAGAGGGACCCATTGGGTGGTATGGGCCTTTTTAGAAGGCTTAAAATCACCCAAAGGGCAATGGAGAGGACTATGCTTGTAGTTACCCTGCGTGATCGAATCAGAAATGAAGAGATCCGCAGGAGAACCAAGGTAACCGATTTAGCCCGAAGAATTTCCAAACTTAAGTGGCAGTGGGCAGGGCACATTGCTCGCAGAACAGACGGCCGATGGGGCCGAATGGTTTTGGAGTCAAGTGTTAATTTAAAAAATTAAGTACTCAAATATTTTTCCAGAGAGAACCCCACATTGAGTCAGCCAATAGTAATCAACAACGAAGAAATGCTGATAACCTCGAACTACGACCCCAAAAGGAGGACTATTGTACTTATCCATGGATGGCTCGACAGCGCCACAGCTCCCATCAATACTGTTCTTGTTCCTGGTAAGAACCCCTTCATCATCCTCCTGCATAACTTAAATAAGGCGCGGTAAGAAGCATTGAAGGTCCGTGACATAACTACCTGTCCGCCATTCGTCATTCGTTACATGGCGTCTCCGAAAAATTTGAAAATAGTTATAGCCGCCATCTTGGATTTTCATTTTCACCTCTCTACCGGCTTCAGCCCCTCGGGAACCATGAGAACGACACCCATGATGAAAAATTTTATAATTTACGCAGCCGCCATCTTGGATTTTAATATTTTTATGCCAGTCCATGGCGTAACATGTAAGATCATAACTTTATATAAAGAATGTACCATGTTTTAAAGCAAATACTTAAATATATTCTATTCTATTCTATATGGCCAGGATTGTGAAGGTTTTATTCCATGCTTATCCTTACTTACCTACAGATTCAGTAGCGTTATAAATTACTTATATTTCTTTCTATCTTCAGCATTCTTGGAGGCTGAAGATGTGAACATCATCGTGGTGGATTGGGCCAATGGATCTGGCACTGTTGCCTATCCTGTTGCTGTCATCAATACTTCTGTTTCTGGTGAGTTAATACCAGTAAGATATCAATTTGGCATAATAAGAATGAATTTGGACAAGAAAAAATGCTAAGCGATATCGGTCAAAGATTATTCAAAGTCAAAGCATTTATTTCAAACTAGCTGACCCGGTGAACGTCGTACTGCCATATTTTTTTTCTTTTAATTTACTTCTATACAAACCTTGTCCTGACAATAACAAACACGAAAAAAAAAGAATTATCCAATTTGGTGCAGTCGATCGGAAGTTATGCGCGTACATACATTTCAATGATTCATTTTTATTTATATAGATAGGCACATAAAAGGCACCTTTGAACGTCATAAATTACAATCAAATAGAATTGATTCTAGTCGCCCCTTCCAAAAGGTAGTTTTCGTATGGAGAAGAATGGGCAAGAAACTCCACCGTTACTCTTTTAAAATGTTTTACAAGGTTTACATTCATTACACACCGCGATTTTTTAGTCGTCTGAAAAAGCTGGTCCACTCAATGTATCCGACATAAAATGCCTCTAGGCGTGTTTTTTTTACCATTATTTAAGATAATAGGTACCTACAAAGAAAAATAAATAATACATTAGAATTATGAAACATCCTGTTAATAATGTTTACGTATCAAACAGTAGAACATACCTAACCATCGCACGAGTCGAGTAGATAGATCTTCGCTCGCAACAGAATGTTTCAACTACGTTATGCATCGTAATACTGAATATTTTTTTCTTTTTTTTTCTCTTAAATACCATTTTTTTTTTGTTATGAATGTATAGTAGTCATTGGATACATGAAGTGGCTGCCGTTGTCAGATGACTAAAAAGTCACGATGTATTATATGTGAAGACGATGCACCTATAATAAAATTACTCTACCACAAAAGGTAAAAAGAACTAAAAATAAAGGAATGACATGTAAATCAATTATATGATACATGATGCTCACATATTAACAAATATTGTAACAGTAGATGATTTTCCTAGAATTTAAACAAGTGTGTGAGTTATAGTAATCAAAGAATGAAAACATCAATGCCATATATATTTTTTTTTTATATCCAATATAAAATTAGCAACCAGTTTTATTTTGTCTAGCATAGTACAGCACACTCAAAGCGAAATCGAAAGTAGTCACAATTACATACGACAACCCCTAAACCATAGACACAGAGAATGGACTGCGAGCACTGACCTTTAATAAACAAGTACGCTGGACTAAACATACTATACGAAATGACAGTTGTTTTTGTGCCGATTCAAAGCGCCCCGCTCGAGCGTCTCAGGAACAAAATTACCAAACTAACTAAACTAATGGCCGTCGTTATGTTTTGGTGCGTCTCTGATGATTTAGGTCTAAATCGTGGGTCTTATTCCACGATTTTTTTGAGTATTTTGTATTTACTACGACATATTTAGAACATTTTTATCCTGAGAGTAAGCGCATCTTGTAAAACTCGCTATCAAAAATATAGTTCCACAGACGCTCACGTTGTTATCAGCGCCAAAATGGCGAAAATCAAATGTCTTCATTTTGTCATCGATAGTATGAAGTCCCGCATACTTGTTTATTGTAGGTCAGTGTTAAATGGTCATAGTGAATTAGGGCCCTGATCGACTCTTGATTTTCAACAACTATGACCAACATCACCATAAACCTTTCTCTCCTCAGGTGCATCAGTAGCAAGGTTTATAACCTGGCTCAACAATGTCGAAGGGTCGACACTTTCCAGATACCACATCGTGGGACATAATCTTGGGGCACATCAGGCTGGGATTGTCGGCAGGCATCTGGGGGGACAAGTCGCTTATATCACAGGTAAGGCAGTCGCCACTACACCCGTCGACAACGTGCCGTCATAATGTTTCAATCTTGAAACATTGTTTTAATGTGATGTGAAAATTTACATTTCACTCCATTTTTAGAGTTTGCCATCTTGAATCTTTGAGAGGGCTCGAGGCTAAGTAACACCGACAGTAAATCATTTTCTTCGTCTTTTCTTTCCAGGACTGGATCCCGCGTTCACCGGCTGGGTAACCAATAATGACAAGTTCCAGGCTACCGATGCACTGTATACCGAGGTTATTCATACAAACGCTGGGCTGCTGGGCTACCTGGCTCCTTTGGCAGATGCAGACTTCTACCCAAATGGGGGCATTGATATGCCAGGGTGCTTTAGTCAGGAGTGTGACTCTAATAGGTAAGATCTAGACAAATAAGGCCAAATTGAATTAGGTAGCAAAACTTCACAAATGAGGTATCGACATAGTTATACAGTGTATCTTTTTAAAGCCATTGTTTAGAATTTCATCCACGGCTTCAACGGGTATCCTGACCACCAACATGCAGTGTCCACGCATACCTGGTCATACCCTCAGCCTCATCAGTAACCTCGGCACAGCATACTGCACTTTCGGCCGGTCCACAAGCAGAGCCCTAAAAACCCTCTCTTAGTCGAGGCCAGCAGTCAGCCTCAAACCGGCGCTGCACTACATCCGACGCACTGGAGCATAACGCAACGCCACCCCAACTCACACTAACAATAGCAATGGCTTTCATTTTGACAGTTCAACGACATTCATTTCGTTATTTACGTTGTTGAGCAGACAAATTTTTCGAACATATGAAGCAATGGATTAGCTGACTTCAATACCCAATACTGCTGTAATTTCCAGGTCCTTCCATTACTTCGGCGAGTCAATCAGGAGAGGTGGCTTCTCTGGAACCCGCTGCTTTACCTTCGCGTCTGCCATGGCTGGCCAATGCTTCATGTCAGGATCTCTGAAAATGGGAGGCATTACACCTAAGACTGGGTAAGCTATCCACCACCATAATCAGCCTCACAAACCACTGGTATCGGTAGACAGTAGTGGTTTGGTGGTAACTAGCTACTACTATCTACCACCACCATAACCAGCTATACTATCCCTCAAGTAAAAAAGTCCGTTATAAAAATCATTTAAGAAATCCAAATTCCACGATAAATTGAAAATGTATGGGAAAGATTCAGACTACCAGTCTTTTGTAATATTAAGGCAACGTGCAAAGGAACTAGAGAAGTGCATGTTCGATGATTACATGACAAACGTAGAATCCGCTGTTCGCAACAACCCTCGAGACTTCTGGAGCTACATAAAATCAAAAAAGCAAAACAACTCCTACCCTTCTGTGCTGCGGTTTGGAAACCTGTCCTCTAGCAATGGTGCTCACAAAAAGGGACCGTGAAACTGCATTGAAAACTACGTACCGATATCTAATTTATGCGTGTTTGCTAAAATATTAGATAAAATTGAGTACAGACAAGTTTACTCTGCCCTCAGGCTCAGTTTCAGCGAACACTAGCATGGATTCTTGGGTGGTCAGTCAATAACTACAAACCTCGTTTTCTATAGTGACTTCTTGTCAGAGGCTATGTCTAATCGGTTTTGATGTTGACTTAAAAGAGCTTGGCAGTTGAGAATATGTCATGCTGACGTAAATGTTCCTGAATGGGCTCCGTCGGTTGAGACTGGTCATTTCTTAACTGCCAGAGCTTATTTTTAATTCTATATTTGAAATTGTTTCTTCATTTTTTTTTTTTTTTTCTTGTTCTCGCATATAGCAAGCAACAAGAATTAATGTACTCAGGATTTGTAATAATATTTTGATTTAAAAGAGTGTCCTTCGAGTTTCTTGCCCGTTCTTCTCCATAGAGATCTACGTTTTGAAATGGGCAACTAGGTCCAACTTTGTGACTAACTGACCGACTATTTAATTTTGACAATTCAAAAGGGCCTGTAAATGTTTTAATTGAAAGTAATTGAGTTTGAGTTTGATCCCAAATCGACGTCATATATATAGACCATGCCAAATGTTTCGACAGAATTGATCACGTCGTTCACATGCGTAAACTTTTATCGATGGGCATTAGGGGTAATCTATACCGTTGGTTTAAGTCGTATGTGGAGGACAGGTTTCAGACTGTTGTGCTCAAGATCAACGCGTATCCCATATGGAGTTCCTCAAGGAATTAGGGCCGCTCTTATTCATTTTATTCGTCAACGATATTTATTCCTGCTTTCTTCACTCTAAAATGCTTCTTATATGCAGATGACATGAAAATTATGTCAAAGATATCCTCCTTATCAGATGCTTTATCATTGCAGGAGGATCTAAATAGATTCCAGTACTACCTGCAACACTAATAAGCTCCATTTAAACGTCTCCAAGTGTCACGTGTGCTTCACTAGAAAGCCCGTATCTATCAAATTTGACTATAAACTTTTAGACAGAACCCTGGCTAGGGTTAACACAGTCAAAGACTTAGGAGTTGTATTTCATTTAAAATTATTATTTGATGAACACATAGATAAAATCAATTATAAACCATCAAAATCACTATGGTTCATTTTGAGGGTCTCGTCTGAGTTCAGGAGTATCAAAACCATTAAAATTCTCTACTGTACTTTTGTTCGCAGTCATCTCAAATATATGAATCCCAATTACTACATATACACCAATCGATGGGAAGGCATACAAAGAAAAATTTTGAGGTACATTCAATTCCGGTCTAAAACATATTCTCCCGCTTATCTACTAAGCTGTAATATATTCCATCTACTTCCTCTTTCTGAACGTAGAAGAATTGCAGACTTGGCTTTTTTATTTAGAAACGCTAACGGTTCAACCGAGCTTCCCGAATTGCTGAACAAAATCGGACTGCGGGTTCCTTCTGCTTTTCTGTGCAATCCTCATCTGTTGCATACTTCTATGGTAGGAGCGAATTGCAAACGAAATTTATACTTAACTCGCCGACCCGGCGAACGTCGTACCGCCATATTCTCGTAATATTTTTTTCTTTTAATTTTCTTCTATTAAATACCTTGTCATGACAATAACCAACACAAAAAAAAGAATTATCCAATTTGGGGCAGTCGATCGGAAGTTATGCGCGTACGTATGTACGTATGTATTTCGGTGATTCATTTTTATTTATATGTATAGAAGATCCAGCCGATCGATTCTGTAACCATCTCACCGTGAAAACTTAGGTGAAGTGAGCGTGGAGTGAGCGGTCGTTCCGATTAATGCTAAGGGATTGACACTATTGACAGCTCACTCTAAGCTCACTTCACCTAACTTTTGACGATGAGATTTTTACAGAATCGACCGGCTGCTACTGTTTTTTCCTTTTCTGTGTAGAAGATAGATAGATAAATTAGAGCGAGTCATACGTATAATGCGGTCTGCCGGGGCGTCGACATCATCATCATCATCATGTTTTTAATACAAGCATTAAAAAATTGAAAAAGACTCTGTGAATTCATTTTTGATCACGTAAACTAATTGATAACAATTTACGCTGTTTGAAAGTCATTTTTACTTATGACTAGCTGCGGCCCGTGGTTTTAACCGCATAAGTTTCGATCCTGTGGGATTATCGGGATAAAAAGTATCTTATATGTTAATCCTGGTTATAAACCATATGTGTGCCAAATTTCATCCAAATCCGTTCAGTAGTTTTTGCGTGAAAGAGTAACAAACATCCATCCATCCATCCATACAAACTTTCAGGTTTATAATATTAGTAGGATAATGGCGCCGATTCCCTTGTTCACAAACTAAACTAAATTTAAGTTCAGTGCATTTTTTTCTTTCTATTTCATTAAGAAAAGGACAGAAGATAAATATTACTTTAGTCCTGTCAAATTAAGATATTCCATAGACAGTTTAGACGTGATTTAAAACATGGCTACTAAAAATATATCAATTTACGTCAGGCTCTGACTAATTTGACAGGACTAAACTAATATTTATATTATAATATTGCAAAATTAATTAATAACATGTGAATACTATATACTGACATTTTAAATTGTATCAATTGTAAATGACTCAATTTTGCATACCGATTATACGGTGAGACATGCTGAACTTCTACAATGTATAATGTAACGTAACACCCTATAACCATGTGTCTGGCAAAATAAAATATTCTTATTCTTATTTTCTGTCCTTTTCTTAATGAAATAGAAAGAAAAAGATGCACTGAATTAAATTTAGTTTAGTTTGTGGACAAGGGAATCGGCGCCAATGTTTATGATAGTGTTTGTATGATAATGCTGTTACTCAAAACGCTGTCTACCTTCTCGAATATTTCTTTGTTTATATTCTCTCTTCTATCTGTGAAAACTTGTGATTGGCTTTATTTTTGTTACTCTCAATCATGAAAGAAAGAAAGAAAAGACATTGGCGCAAAGTAAAAGACACACAATACTCCAGATACATAACATCAGATAAAACAAACAATAAGCTAAAAAATAAAAAAGATTAAATAAAAAAAGTGAAGTCTGATGAAAGAAATTAGCAGGAAAGTGTGCCTCACGGCTGCGCCAAAAAGGCCCAGTTCAGCAAAAATGCCAGACAACTAGTGCCTGACGCTGGTTTTCAACTGGACCTGATGTGTGAGGTGACGGATGTAAATCAGTTTTATACTGCAACGTGGCGTGTGTATGCATACTTAAATATATAAATTAAATTTGTGTTAGATAAAAAACAGTAACGAATATGTGAATAAGTCTAAATAGTGCGATATTGAGTAACATTGCAAAAAAAAATTTAAAAAATTCATATAAATAAATAAGTGAAACCGCCGCATGATAGACCTCAACAATTGAAAAATCATGCAAAATTGTTTAGCTGTAGTAGTAGTTGTCAGAGAACAGTTAACTGAATAAATATTAAATTATTCAGTTAACTGAATAAAAAAGACAATATAACAATTAATGTATTTCTTTCTTGTTTCAGACAATCTGGCATCTTTTATCTTCGCACAAATGCTTTCCCTCCATTCTCCCGAGGATGAACGGGACTTGGCCTTTGCACGTACCCAGAATCGTTCCTTAAAATTAATCTATCATTAACTTTAATTGACGAGTTAATCCTGCAAGTCCAGTCTCACCAAGGGGTATCGTCACCATCGATGGCTGCTACCAGCCATCCTGCGAAGATCGTCCCTGCACCTAGCCTGAGGGCGTTCCACCTTACAGGTACCTTAGAGGGTACCTCGGTACCATGTTACCTAGTAACTGGGTTGTGAAGATCTGAGGGGTAATTCCCGTCTTTTTAAGAACGTTCGCACTCTAATCTCAATCTGTCAAAAATACAATCAATTTACATACATTTTCGACATTTATTGTCGCTGTGACGAGATTGTGACTAGATTTTGAACGTTTTTAATTATGGAATTGGCCTTCAGATATGCAGTCGCTCCATGTAAAATACTGGTATCCAGCTACGTCTGGTTAGACTGAATGACCAGGGCAGGCAGGTAATGATGAAATTTGAAGGCTGTCGGTCAAAAATATGATAGATTGAAAACTTTTCAATTTTGTTGGCATGTGCCAAGATCAATGTAGTTAATGATTGATTATTTTTAAGTAACGTCTCTGAGTATGGTTGTAACAAAACATAGAAGAAAAGAATAATAAAGATCTTTGTGACTTATTTTGTTGTTTTATTTCACTACTTTTCTGAAATTAATTGACTTCTATCTGCTCTCTCAGTGCAGTATTCATCATTATCATCAGCCAATAGCAGTCCACTGCTGAAAATAGGCCTCTCCCACTGTCCTATATTATACAAGTCCGCTGGACCAAATATACTCTAAGAAATGATAGTTGTTTCTTGTGCCGATTCAAAGCTCGAGCGTCTCAAGAACTAAAATTGACACATTGCCGCAAATAGCCGTTTTTTTGTTTGTTTTGGTTGTCTCTGATGATTTAATTTAGGTCTAAATCGTGGAATAAGACTTTTTTGTGTATCTTGTGTTTACTACGAGATATTTAGAACATTTTTATCCTGACAGTATGCGCATCTTGTAAAACTCACTATCAAAAACATTAGTTCCACGGACGCTCAGGTTGCTGTCAGCGCCAAAATGGCGAAAATCAAATGTCTTCATTTTGTCATCGATAGTATGAAGTCCAGCGTACTTGTTTATTAAATTTCAGTGGCCTCTCCGATCACACGTCCTGACACGCCCCATTTAACTCGATTCTTGGCAACTCTCATCCAGCTTCTACCAGCCACCCTACGAAGATCATCGCTCCATGTAACCTGAAGACGTCCTACCATGCAGACTGCAGTATTCCTCATGTCCAAAACCGTACAACATGTCCGTCACAACAAAGCCATTCCTTCAAAATAAAACGTGCGGGGTCAGGGGATCCCCGTCAGGAATGAAGTTCAAAATGAAGATCCAAGATGGCGGCGGCGAAATTTTTTTTTTTTTTTGTCAAAAAAACAAAAATTTTGAAAAATTTCATATCCTCCATCTTGGATTTTTATTGCGCTTGTGGTAGGAGTAAACTGGTAGATAAAAAAAGTATTAGTAGGATACCTTCCTCACACATCTTTTTTCTCCAAGTGAGCTTATATATTAATTAAACTACTCTCTGAGGGCATAAAAGAAAGACATACTTTAAAAACACACTCTTAGCCATTCTCCTTTAAAATTGCATTCATGGAGTTTTTTATCCGTTCTTTTCCATAGGAACCTATTAGGCTCTGTAGGGTTTGTAATTGCAAATAAGCTTCATGTTTCTGACCTCAGTATACAGAATGAAATTGAGAACTTGAGCCAACTCGAAATAGGAGCTGCAGTAACTGTTACATCCTATTTTACTACTAATATTATAAACGCAAAAGTTTGTATGGATGGATGGTTTGTTACTCTTTAGGCCACTGCAGATCACGGCCGAGAGGCAAATGTACCACGATGGTACACTTAAACAAATAGGTTAGAAAACTAATAAATTTAGCGTGCGCCCGAAAAGCAATCCATTCATCGCAGAGTTCACAACATGAAGTAAGTTGGCAACGCGTTCAACTAGCGGTCATTTACTTAATTTTGACTGTTCCTGCGAAAAAAAGGGCGCGCGATGAGCGACGTTGCCAAATCGCTCACTAACGCTCACATATGTGCATCCCCATCCTTAATGACAGGCTCTAAATTTTCTTTATAACACGTTGAATTAGATATATTAATTTAGCGCTATTTAATTTTTGCGGTATGTGGCATGTGCCAAAGGGCAATGGAGAGGGCTATGCTTGGAGTTTCCCTGCGTGATCAAATCAGAAATGAAGAGATCCACAAGAGAACCAAGGTAACCGACATAGCCCGAATAATTGTCAAACTTAAGTAGCAGTGGGCAGGGCACACTGCTCGCAAAACCGATGGCCGATAGGACCGAAAGGTTCTGGAGTGGCGACCGCGTACCGGAAGACGTAGCGTTGGAAGGCCTCCTACAAGGTGGACCGACGACCTTGTGAAAGCCGCAGGAACCCGTTGGATGCGAGAAGCACAGAACGGGTCGAAGTGGAGGTGCTTGGGGGAGGCGTATGTCCAGCAGTGGACGTCTTTCGGCTGAAATAATGATGATGATTCAATTCAGTTTCTGACCGACCCAAAAGTACCTGTAAATGGTTTAATTGCAATAAATGCTTCTAGTTTGAGTTATTTCCCAGAAACACGCAAGAGCCATGAATGTATTGATTCCAAAGTCTCTTGCATGCATGGCAGAAATTAGTGTATAGTGATAGTGATGTGTAGTGATAAATAAGATTTAAAATAAATTATCGAGTTATCCATTTATGTCAGGCATCAAGGCCCATATAAACACATACAATACAATATTAATATAACTTAAATATACTATAAATATGTATATACAACATTATAATTACACCAAAAACTAACTAATGCACACGAAGTGTCTGCGTCGTGTTTCGCTGACTGGTGTCAGGTAGCCACGAAACTGGCGCTACACAACACCCTTCAGCCAGAACTCTGAGGAACTTCTCGAGATGATGTGTCGGAACACGCGCCACGAACGACTTGAAGTTCGTGTTGTGATGCGACTCCAACTTCTCGACCCTCATAGTCCAGTTGGTCTTCACACGCATGTACTCCACGATCTCCTCAACCTTCGTGGAGTGGTGCAGTCTGGACACGTACAGCTGCGTAGTCGGGATTGCTGGATGCAGCAGCATGTTGGGTCCTGCCGGCGCGGTGCCGCACTGGTTCTGACAAGGAGGCTTCTTCTTCTTCTCCACCTTGATGAAACCATCCTTGTCGCACGTGTCCTTCTCTGGACCCCGCCTTTTCAAAACCTAAAAAATAAATAAAATAAATATGATAAGAGAGAGACATGATAAGATGAATTATGTACATATTACAGACCATGTGATCAGCACGTCTTCGCTAAGCCGTAGATAGTTAAAAATTGATATGCTTTTATTCCTGGATTAATAATAGGCTGGCCACAGATGGCGATGCTTTAAGAAATGTTATGAAGGGCGGGGTTCTGGGGGATTATCTTATTTATTTATTTATCTTTAATCCCGGCACATACATATTATAAATGCGAAAGTTAGTTTTGTTTGGTTGTTGAACGGATTTAGATGTTTGGCACAGGGGGAGACCATGACCTGGAGAAGGATATATGCTATTTTTCACCCTGGATCGCAGACAAAGTCGTGGTTGCAGGCGCGATTGCTAAGAAAGGGTTCTGGGTTCGATTCCCAAGTCGAACAAACTGTTTGTAGCGGTATCTACAACGCCACATGCGAACAACGCGTCAAACTGACGTCACGCAAATCCTGCATCTCGCAAGCAAAGTTTACCGCGTAATTAGCATAGATACAAACTTACTAACATCGATCGTGGGGCAGTTGCCCGCCAGACACAACACCCGTCTGGTTGGAGGATCCTCCCTTTTCTATGGAGGATGAGAGAACTTTACACCGTGTTCCTCATGCATCTAAACTGGTGACCCCGAACATGAACGTCAGCGCAGCCTTCGTGCAAATACTTCAGCGTGACGTCATCATCATATGGAGGATGAGTGAACTTTACACCGTGTTCCTCATGCATCTAAACTGGTGACCCCGAACATGAACGTCAGCGCAGCCTTCGTGCAAATACTTCAGCGTTACGTCATCATCATATGGAGGATGAGTGAACTTTACACCGTGTTCCTCATGCATCTAAACTGGTGACCCCGAACATGAACGTCAGCGCAGCCTTCGTGCAAATACTTCAGCATGACGTCACCATCATATGGAGGATGAGTGAGCTTTACACCGTGTTCCATATGCATCTAAACTGGTGACCCCGAACATGAACGTCAGCGCAGCCTTCGTGCAAATACTTCAGCGTGACGTCATCATCATATGGAGGATGAGTGAGCTTTACACCGTGTTCCATATGCATCTAAACTGGTGACCCCGAACATGAACGTCAGCGCAGCCTTCGTGCAAATACTTCAGCGTGACGTCATCATCATATGGAGGATGAGTGAGCTTTACACCGTGTTCCATATGCATCTAAACTGGTGACCCCAAACATGAACGTCAGCGCAGCCTTCGTGCAAATACTTCAGCGTGACGTCATCATCATATGGAGGATGAGTGAACTTTACACCGTGTTCCTCATGCATCTAAACTGGTGACCCCGAACATGAACATCAGCGCAGCCTTCGTGCAAATACTTCAGCATGACGTCACCATCATATGGAGGATGAGTGAGCTTTACACCGTGTTCCATATGCATCTAAACTGGTGACCCCGAACATGAACGTCAGCGCAGCCTTCGTGCAAATACTTCAGCGTGACGTCATCATCATATGGAGGATGAGTGAGCTTTACACCGTGTTCCATATGCATCTAAACTGGTGACCCCGAACATGAACGTCAACGCAGCCTTCGTGCAAATACTTCAGCATGACGTCACCATCATATGGAGGATGAGTGAGCTTTACACCGTGTTCCATATGCATCTAAACTGGTGACCCCGAACATGAACATCAGCGCAGCCTTCGTGCAAATACTTCAGCATGACGTCACCATCATATGGAGGATGAGTGAGCTTTACACCGTGTTCCATATGCATCTAAACTGGTGACCCCGAACATGAACGTCAGCGCAGCCTTCGTGCAAATACTTCAGCGTGACGTCATCATCATATGGAGGATGAGTGAACTTTACACCCTGTTACTTATACCTCTTAGTTTTATTGTGTTTTTCATTCGGAATTTCTTAGTAACAGCCCGGGATTTGGTCCTGCGCCTGATCTCTCCCCGGTCGTGTCGGATTGCCGTCCCATCGGACTATGAGAGTAAAGGAACAGAGACTGCTCCTGTGTTTACGCACACACTTGTGCACTATAATATCTCCTGCGTACCTGTCTGATCTTCGTTGAGGTTGCCACCGTGACCGAAATCGGTCGGGAGGCTATTATTATTTAATATTCCTCACCTTCTTTAAAAATCTCATATGTAGCAAACCTACAGTACTAATTAACGAAATAATCCCTATGTACTAATATATAAAGTCGAGTGTTTCTGATAAGGGCCTTCACAGTTTGTAGGCAACCACAAAATGATTGGGTGCGTTATCTTTCTGGGTGTCGGATTGGCTGTTACTACAGGTATGTTCCTTCTTGTAGCTGTTCTGCGGTGGCAACAGAACCCATGCCTCTGGTGTAGCCGATGTCCAGAGATCGCGGTCCATTTACTATCCAGGGGCTGCAGTCTCGACATTCATAGCGATCGCTTTACGATCGAATTCGGTCGCAAAGTCCTGTCACTCCATACATTACACTGTCAATTCGGGACTTTGCGACCGAATTCGGTCACACACTATCGTGTTTCTTTTTTTTATATTCCTGTTTGTTTCTATCACACTTAAATTGGATTGTATTATTTTGCTTTATGTACGCTGTACCAGTACAGTGTCTTATTAACCGTTTACTTTAAAAAATAATCGTTTTATACTGGTTGATGAATAATTGTTTGCTGCACCGGACGACGTCATTACGTCGGCGCCGGCTGTCGCTGAAAACCAGCGCTGGGGCTCTGTCTTGCATAGGGTCGCAGCATAATGAAAACACAGACTGAAAACTTACTTAAAGAACTATGATCGTGATAATCAAATAGTAATGGAGTCAATCAAACGCAAATATTACCCAAAGTCCTACCACCAAGCACAAACTCTCACACACACACACACACCTACACATAAAACACAGCAAACACACAAACATACATGAACACAAACCACTATAGAGCATGCATGCACTAAATTCATTTAATTTTTACGTTATTTTAATATTATAGCATAAATTGTTAATGTCCATAAACGGGTGAAGACACTGACTCCTGTAACACAGGTACCACCTAGCACAGGAGTCAGGGCTTCAAATTAAAATGTAACACCTTTATTTATGTCAATAAAACTTTATTATTATTATTATTATTATAATGCTGAGCTATAGCCGTTTTGCGTGGATGTGACGCATGTCAACCATTTTGAATTGTTTTTTTTTTTTTCTTTATTTTGTTTTTATGTTCTATTTTGCGTCGTGTTTACCGCAAATAAACGTTTTTCTTTCCTTCTTTCATATGTTCGAAAAATATGTCTGCTCAACAAAGTAGATAACACAATGAATGTTCTTGAACTGTCAAAATGAAAGGCACTACTGACAGTGTGTTACGCAATCACCACGCAGGTCGTCAGATGAGTAGCCTGCTTGTATGCCAAATCCATACTATCTTTATTTTAATATACTAGCATTGCCATACAACGTGGCAATGCCGCCAGTGTCTTGGGTACATTACCAGTCGACAGCGATGTGGATGAATTTTTTTAGTTTGTAAATAGTTTTAGTTAATTTAGGATATTATTTTGTTAGTTTAGTGTTATCTTATAAAATGGGATTGTGTTTTAAATGACATCATAGACATATATATATATATATATATATATATATATATACTAGCTGTGCCCGCGACTTCGGTCGCCTGCATGTCGGATGGGGTTTAATTGTTTTGCGCGGAACCCTAATTATTTTTCTAAAATAAAATGAGCCTAAGTTACTCCCTAAGACATCAGCTATCTGCCAGTGAAAATCCCGATAAAATCGGTCCAGTCATTTTGGAGATTAGCCGGAACAGACAGACAGACATACAAGATTTTTTTAATTGTTTTTTTTTTGTTAGAAGAACCGTATATACTTTCATAATTTTGTATTTAGTAAAATACTGTTATTATGACATTACATAGAGAAACTTCCATTTTATTTATTTGTATATACACCGTGTTCTTCACGTTATCCCTATACTTTGGCAAACGCTTCTATAGCTTCTACAAATCAAATCTAACAAAGGAAGTAGTACTTAAAAAGGCTTAGTAACAAAGATATTTGTAATTTCATTTAATGAAATTTAATTGAGCTATGCAGTAAGAAAGGGTCTTAATTAATTTGGCCTATGTTGCCGCTTAGTTCAATTAAAATAATAAATCTATCAAATGCTTCGGATACAGAGATAAAGAGGCATGCATATCGAGTGATTTACGTCAAGGTATTTAGTTTGTATGAAAATTACCAAAAAATAAAATTTCATTTATGTGTCCATAATGAAAAATGCTTATTTCTATGGTCTGAACATCTGGTCGAAGTTTATGTATATCGTCCGGAACACGGTGTATAGAAGATAGAGATTGATTATTATTCATTTTCTTAACAGCTCTTCCAACGGACCGTGTACTCGCCAAGCCGATCCCGGGTCCTCGCTACCAGTACATAACTGGACCTGAAGGACCTGAGCTAGCGGACATGTGGATGAAGACCAGCGACATCCTCACTGCCGCCCGATACAACCCTGATAGCAACAATAATTATCATCTTTTTACTAGGTATGTATGAGGACAATCCTGACATAGTCAGCCTGTAATGTTCCCACTGCTGGTGTGTCCCAGCAGTGGGAACATTACAGGCCTCCTCTCTGTGAGAAGGAGTGGGCTGTAATCCACCATGCGGGCCCAGTGCGGGTTGGTAGATGTCACATGTCTTCGAATTTTGGTTCTAAGACGTGCCAGTTTCCTCACGATGTTTTCCTTCACCGTTTTGAGAGCAGTGGTGATGAAATTATCCATCGTTGAGCTCCTTAAGTTAAGAATTGAGATTCTTCTTTGTGTCGCTGGCACGACTGAATTTTAAATCTTTTTGGCCCAAAACTTTGCCACTTCCAAGGCGAATTGAAGAAGAACTGAGCTTATCAGAAACTTTTCAAATATATTTTCGGTGTTTTCTTATCATGCCACACCTACTCAGCTATCAAGTTTTCGCCCTGAATATGCTCAAAAACCTTCTGGGCTCGGGTACCATACGGTTTATCATTAAAAGTTCAAGTTATGTAATCATGTTAGGGTTCGCTAATTTACGTTTTTATTTAATTAAATTGAAACGCAAAAATGTTAGTTTCCAGGCCAGTAACTATTTGATTCGAACATTTCTGTACTGACAACACTTAACTTTGACAGTTGGTCGTTGGATGCTTCTGATTGGCTAATCAATCTGCGGCCAGCACATTGTCATCTGTGATTGGTTGACGACATTGAATCGTTAACCAATCACAGAACTCGATTTTACCGCGGAAATGGAAAAAAGCTGCGAGGCGGCAAGAGGTCGGTTGGAGATTCTAGATCGAGCTGTTGGTAAAAAGAAGAAGGAATAAAGTTGTGTTTCCTGTTACTTGGATTTTCTTCAGTACTTCACCTAGGCATCCTGAAAGTCTAAATTTAGTCCATAGTCTCAGTCACAGAGCACTTTATAATACCGGTTTTAGTCCTATTTTATAATCATGTTTTTAAATGTGCCAATCGCGAAGTATTTAGTTCGTGGTGCCAATGCGCTATTATTGATTCAGCTTATAGTTTTACAATAAAATACATTTAGTATAATTAAATATTATTTTTAATTGATGTAATAGTTTCGCAAACTGGCTAATGAACTGCAGGCAAATAACATGTTTTTGTTACTTATCATGACTTAACGCCTCTATTCCCCAAAGGGTAGGGCAGTGGCGTAATTGTATACCCACATCTCGCTTAGCGCATGGTTAGTAGGTTTTTGAAGGTACTAGGGGGCGAGCCTACAGGGTGGCAGGGACATCGAAGCGCAAACTGTAACCATGGATTCAGCACATGAGCTTAGACCCCATAGCGTAGAAATTTTTCGTCGGTTATTAAATAAAAATATTGCTGTTCCAAACGTTTTGACCGCGTAGGTATTGCACTTTTCTATGAAACAGATTTTTTTAAAATTTATTTTACCATTTATGTACACACATATATAAACAGACAATGAAAAACAGAACAGAAAAAATAGGTACAGAGATGATGCTTATTTCATAAGAAATCTCTTCCAGCATACCTGAGATAGGACAATAGATACCGAGATGTAGACAGCGTGTGATAGAGCAAAGGAGACAAAAAGTAATACATAGAATCAAAAAATAATTCACTTAAAAGCTAAACAAATTATGATAACCGACGAAAAATTTCTACGCTATGGGGTCTAAACTCATGTGCTGAATTCAAGGTTACAATTTGCGCGTCGATGTCACTGCCACCCTGTATATTACTCTACGAAATGTTTGTGGCTAAGTAATAACAGCCGCACGGGTCGATCGATCAGGTTAAGCTACACTTGCTGCGGTTGGTCCGTAGATGGGTGACCATCTTTACATATCAAGACCCCTGCGTGCCTCGGAAAGCTCGTTAAGCCGTTGGCCCCGGCTGTCATTCGTGGATCTTTGGCAGTCGTTACGGGTTGTCAGAAGCCGGAAAATCTGACAACCAGTCTTACCAAGGGGTATCCTATTACCCAGTAACTAGGTTGTGAAAGTCAGCTAGGCAGTCGCTTCATGTAAAATACTGGTGTTCAGCTACATCCGGTTAGACTGAAAGCTGACTCCGACATATGTAGTTGGGAAAAGATTAGGCAGATGTTAAAACTCCTCGACTTCCCTTCTCTGAATTGTCTCATTGGCTTATAAATGATAAATGATTTTATTTTGTAAGTAGGTTTGTACAAACACTTTTACACATCAATCATATTTTAAAACTAGATGAGGTCGGCGTTTCCTATCTGACTAGTATGAGAAGAAAGGCCGAAACAAACTCAGAGGTCACAGTCTCTTTTAAAGTCCGAACATAATCTTGGTCAGATCATATGAAGACCGTGTAGGTCGATGTCTGAGATGGTCTTTTGAGGAAAGAACCACACAGATTGAGAGGACCTGTCCAGTCAGTGCACGCATTTGTCAGAAATCGTGCAGCTCAACTCAAAACTTAAGGAGCTCAACGATTCGACGAACAATACCAAAGAAAGGACATTTGGGTAGGCCACATTAATTACTCAAACTGCCAGACCATGACAAAAACTAAGAGAACAGAGAGAAAAATAATATAAATAAAATGACCCACATAGTCTTCACATTCTCATATAATATACTATCTGCCTGTGACTTCGTCCGCGTAAAATTTCTTCCCAAGGTCCACCCCGTCGCATCGAACCACCTGCCTATGCTATCACTTGATTTTCGTTTAGCGTTCTTTCCGACTTTTCTTTCTTTTTGCTCGGGTCCTAATGGCCATAGTATGATGTCATATCCTATAGCGTTACTCTAGAATTGGGCTATCAATAGCAAAAAGATTTTTTTAAAGCCGACTGGTAGTTGCAGAGATTAGCGCGATTATTCAAACAAACAAACTCTTCAGCGTTATTATTAGTTTATTAGTATAGATAGTTAGTGGTTCCAAGAGTAACTTCTGAGCGTAGGATCCAATGTTCGATTCCTAAGTCGGCCATAGTATTATTGGGTTTTAGGAGTCGAACAGAATGATGTAGTCTTTCTAATTTTGACAGCACGGTTGGCGCAGTGGTTAAGCGATTGACTGCTGCGCTGCGTGTCGTGAGTAGTTGTTCCGGGTCTGGCTGTTTGTGTATGTGAGTTTAAATGTTTGTAAACGCACCCACGATACAGGAGAAATTCCAAGTGTAGGGCAACGTTTAAAAAAAGTTTTTTTTTTTTTTTAATCTGTCCGTCAGGTCAAACCGCTGGGCGAGTCAGCCTATTCCCTTTGGAGCGAATGCGGTGCTGAACGCGTCCCATTTCAACCGTAACAGAAAGACAGTCTTCCTCGTCCACGGCTGGAGGAACACCCCCACTTCCGACTTTAATGTACATATCGCTGCTGGTAAGTAAGATGCAAGGAATATAGAAAATATTTTTATAGCACTGTGTGACCTGCATGTTTTGGGACACACAGGGCAGGATAGGAGGTGGAGCATGGTTTGCGACATAGCTCCACAATCATACCCTAGTGTCGTCCGTCAAAGTAGCCCCACTTTACCAGGTTGGACTTATACATCTTCCCATTTTTGTCCGGAGACGGTTCAGGGACTTCGAAGTGGACCACGGAAGGTTACACTCTGCAGGGAGATGCTCCTTTGGTGGTAGATACTGTAGATAGTAAGTAGCGGCCTTCTATCCTGCCCTGTGTCCCAAAACATGCAGTCAAAGTGACCTCTGCGCTGCCACTGATGACGCCGTGGAAGTGGTAAAGTTTTGGGCCAACAAGATATAAAATTCAGTAGTGCCAGCGTCACGAAGAAAATGACTGTGTGACCTAAACCCGTACTTAAGTCACCCTTTTCTGTGACTTAGGTAGTCCATTTTTACACAGAAAAGCGTGCCTTAAGTGTGGGTTTAGGTCACACGAGCTATAAAATAGTGTTACGAGCTTCGGGGTTCGTGACAATTAAAACTGCCGATATAAATGACCAAAAATTACACTTTAATTAAACAACACTAATAACAACTCCACCAAACTAATTATAAAACACAATTGCACTTAAATCGCACTTGAAGATCGCTTTCGATGTATTCGCTTGTATCGCTTATCGAATTCTGACTGGGTCGTAGCTAATCCCGGTCTTATATAGTGCCGCAGATAGTACTAGAACCTTCTATTGTACAAACATCTCGAAGGTTCGAGTACATACCGGCCCTGACTGACCAGATGTTGATAGTTCTAGAAAGTTTTAGCATAGAAATTTCTAGAAGGATCTAGTAGTTCTGCTACTCGATATTAGATGTCGCTAGTGGTAAATTAGTTCTGCTACTCGATAATAGATGGCGCCAGTGGTAACTAATCCCACTATGTACCCGACATTAGTTACCACTAGTGCCATCTAGTTTCGAGTAGCAGAACTAATAGAGTCACTAGCTCCATCTATTATTGAATAGCTGAACTAATAGAGTCACTAGCGCCATCTATTATCGAGTAGAAATTACGATGCTAGAACTTACTAGAACTATCGACATCTGGTCAGTCAGGGCCGGTATGTACTCGAACATTTTAGATGTTTCTACAATAGAAGGTTCTGGAACTATCTGCGGCACTATATATGGCCGGGATTAGCCGCGACCAACCAGACTTGGGTCAGCGATACAGGCGAATACATCGAAAGCGATCTTCAAGTGCGACTTAAGAGCGATTGTGTTTTATAATTAGTGCGTTTGAGTTGTTTAATTAAAGTGTAACTTTTGGTAATTTTTATCGGCAGTTTTAATTGTCACGAACCCGAAGCTCGTAACAATATTATACTATACATGTGACTTAAGTTGTTCATTATTGCAAAGTGCTAATGCCACTGAATATACGACGTTTCAACCCCGTAACGCGACACTCTATATTTCTTTTCTTATTGTACTATCGCCAAAATCTATATCTGACCACCGTAAGGACTATTCTTGCTTGCAGCGCATATTAATAGTCGACCTAAAAAGGATCCTCTTTTGTTTTACTTACGGACGCAGCTGTGGTCAGCATGTGCACGGGATTTTGTTTTCAAAATGGTCAGATTTTGGGTTTTGGCGATAGCACAGACGCCAACACATCAAACTACTACAATCTGTCAAATTTCTTTAATAGAATTTCAACTTAATTGCTAAAGTATTAGGTTCAAGGTTGATTGGGTAAAGACAATTTCGGGTAGCTTGACCTCTGGCGTCTTTACATACAATTGATTTAATGCCATAAATTGATAACTTACAAAATAAAATCAGTTATCAACGATTTTATATATGTATTTAGGTTTGTACAAACACTTTTACACGTCAATCATATTTTTTTTATTAATATGACTTCTTTATTTATGTAGTATATTGTACAAAAACTAATTAACACTAATATATACTATATACAATTATATACAAGTATATACATATATAATACGAAAAAATATAGAAAAAGGCAGGAGCTCATTCGGCATCAAAAAATTCGTCCCATATACATTTTAAAAACTAGATGAGGTCGGCGTTTCCTATCTGACTAGTCTGAGAAGAAAGGACGAAACAAACTCAGAGGTCACAGTCTCTTTTAGAGTCCAGACATAATCTTGGTCAGATCATGTGAGGATCATGTAGATTGATGTCTGAAATAGTCTTTTGAGGAAAGACACAGATTGAGTGAACCTGTATATAGCAGTGTTAATTTACATTCCATCGTCACTTAATTATTTATCTACTTTAGTAAAACGTATTCTAAGTTGATTTTTGAGTGAACATTTGTAACAAAAAGGTCCTAATAAGTTTTTGGCTGTAATGGAATTTGAACTTTGTTCAGGGTGACATTCAGTTTGTTATTCCATAACTTGAAAATTTTCTCAAATTCTCAATACAAATATAGTCAATTTACGTTTTTCATTAAGCTTGTAGCGGCATCATACTGACGTCACACAAAACCCTGCATCGCGCAATCAGAGTTTACCGCGCAACAAGCTTATATATAACGTCCCGACAGCAATCGTCGGGCAGCTGCCCACCAGACTGAGACACGACACCCGTCTGGTCGGAGGATCCTCCCTTTTCTATGGAGGACGAGTGAACTTTACACCCTGTTCCTCATACCTCTATAAGCTCAATTCTAGGGGAGCTTTTTTTTTTTTTTTTTTTTTTTTTCTGGGTGGGAAATCATCAAATGACTCCTCCCGCTCTGGGCGGAGCAGAAGGGAGTGTCAGACTTTTACTGACTAAAACCCACCCGTGTTCCTTCAGTTGCCTGTGCCAGGGGCCACGGTATCTCTTTCGAACAACCCGCAGCCCCGGCGGCATCGGCCCTAGCGGACCCCGTCAGTTCGTGCTGACACCTCTTTGAGGCGCGCGTGGAACACAACGCGCCGTCGACCCGGGCCTGGTCCTTACCGGGCGGCGAGCTGCCCATAGCTCGCCGCCCGCAAGCCCGCGCCTACGGTGGCCGGGAGTCGGCTGTTGACTCCCGTCCAGGGCGTCTCCTGCGGCGGCTAGGAGCGCGAGGGTGCAGCGATTGCCTCTCCCTCGCACGCTCCGCCTCCTCCTTCGCGAGCATAACTGCTTCGCAGAAGGAGGTGACGGCCTCCCATTCACTCTCGCTCCGGACCATGGCCTGTATGAGGGCCGGACGCGAGAGGTCGCCGCCGCCGATCGCCGCCAAGAGGACACGGCGGGGTCCCGCCCAAGCCGGGCAGACCTCCACCGTATGCTCCACCGTGTCCTCCGGGCGATCCCCACAGTGGTGACACCCTGGCGTTACCTCCCGCTTTATCCTGAACAGGAACCTCCCGAAACAACCGTGTCCGGTGAGGACCTGCGTCAGGCGGAAGGTGAGGGCGCCGTGGCGCCTCTCTAGCCACTCCTCAAAGAGGGGACTTATCGCCGCAATTGTGGCGTGCCCAGCGCTGGGTTGCGACAATCGCACTCTCCATGCCGCTATGAGATCCCGCCGGAGCTCTGTCCGCTGTGCCGTGATTTCTCGCGGCAGCGGAGCAACGCCCCGGCGTTTTGCCTCCTCTCGCCACTCCCATATGTGGGCGAGGACTTTGGCCTCCAGATCCCATGGCGGCAATCCGGCAAGGAGGCTCGCCGCCTCAGCGGAGACCGTGCGGTATCCTCGAATGAGCCGGACAGCCATGACCCTTTGGGACGCGATCAACCGGCGGGCTGGTCGCCGCCTCAAAGATCGCGCCCATATCGGTGCCCCGTAAAGGGCCATGGCCCGCACGACCCCCGCATAGAGCCTCCGGCATTTGGTCCGCCGAGGCGTTTGGTCCCCCTAGATTGGGAAGGAGCCGCCTCAAGGCAGCCCCGGCCCGCTCCAGTCTGGGAGCCAAACGTCGGAAGTGCTCCACGAAATTCCACCGGCTGTCGAGGACGAGTCCCAGGTACTTCATCGTCAGCTCGACGCCGATGTGAACCCCTCCCGCCGTTATTTGTGAACCCGACGGTGGCGCGTCCCGAGGACCATGAAAACACATGGCCTCAGATTTGTGCAATGCCACCTCGAGTCCCAATTGCCGGATCCTCTCGACAATTGTCGCAACCCCGCGTGTCGCTGCTTCGGCCGCCGCCTGGTGCGACCTCCCCTGCGCCAGGACCAGCGTGTCGTCAGCGTAGCAAACTACGCTGACGCCATCAGGGAGGTCGGCGCGCAGCACCCAGTCGTACCCGATATCCCACAGATGCGGCCCTAGGACCGATCCCTGTGGGACACCGCACGACATCTCTCGCCGGTTCCACTCTCCCCGGTGACCGGGGTAGATGACGGCCCTGTCCGTCAAATAGGCCTCGACAATGCGACGGAGGTAGGTCGGCATCCGGTGATACCCGAGTGCCTCCCTGATGCAACTCCAGGGCAGGGTATTGAAGGCATTGGCGATGTCTAGAGACACCGCCAAGACGACCCCACCCCGGGCCACAGCATCCCCCGTCGTGAGGGCTCGCACGCGCATGATGGCATCCACCGTAGAGCGCCCCCTGCGGAAACCAAACTGGCTGTCCGCCAAATCCGGCCCCACCCGCACCAGCTGCCCGGCAAGGCGGTCTGCAATTACTCTTTCAAAGAGCTTGCCCACCTCGTCGAGCAGCACGATGGGCATCATTCTAGGGGAGCTCAACGATGAATTATATTAATTTTCGATTAATAGTTTATTTTCCTTTCCAGCATACCTCAATGCAGAAGACGTGAATCTAATAGTCGTAGATTGGAGTTTCGGAGCCGCGGGAGACTACTGGGTGGCACTCCCCAACACTATCAGATCTGGTCAGTATCTCCTGCATGCCCTTGATCCATATTATCGTCATAAGCCTAAAGCAGTCCTCTGCTGGACATAGACGTGTCCAAGCGCACACCATTTCACATGATCCTCAGCAACTCTCATCCAGCTACTACCATCCACACTACGAAAATTGTCAAAAATGTCACGCACCTTACTTGATATCCGGAAAAGAACTGGAGTAACCGACATAGCTTGCAGAGTGGGCAAACCGAAGTGGCAGTGGCCTGGCCATGTTTGATGAAAGACTAATGGCCAGTGCAGCAGACGAGTCTTAGAGTGGAGACCGCGTATCGGCAAGCGTAGTGCGCCTTCCAGCTAAATGGACCGACGACCTTAAGAAAGTGGCTGGGATAGATTGGATGCGGAAGGCGGAGGACATGGTGTTGTGGCGCAGCCTGGGAGAGGCCTATGTCCAGCGGACTGCGATAGGCTGAGTTGATTGACCTTGTTAAGTAAGTAGTCATAAGTAATTTATTTCATAACAATATAGGTACATTGTGTTGAAAAATTAAAAAATAACATTAGATATACAATTGCAATTAAAATAAAATTCATTAAATACATTTAGAGAAGTAAATAAAAACAATAACGGTCAATTTGACAAACGCTGTTTGTTTATGTGAGTTTAAATGTTTGTAAACGCACCCACGATACAGGAGAAATTCCTAGTGTGGGGCAACGTTTTATATTTAATCAAATATATATATAATAATAAAAATAAGAATTCAAGATCATAAATAATAATGTCAAAGTAATAAAATCAATCATAAGTTACAATGTCATATGCTATCTAAGAATTCATTGATACTGTAATGGCCTTTCCCCAATAAATAGGTCCTCAATTTGTTTTTAAGTAAGTTAATGTTATGTATAATGATGATGTTGATATAATGTAATGTTGGTGACATCCTACCTTACGATGGCTGACTCAAGGTCTCCACTCAAAAACAAATGACTCCCATGAGCCAACTGCTATCGGTTCGCCGACTAATATGATTTGTTGCACATGCAAAGAGGCTTATTATGCAGACCCCATCAACAGAACATCCCCCTTCATTAAGTACCTGGGATTTTTATTGATTTGTATTTGGGCCGGGTGAAGTGTTAGGTTTACACATTAGGAATTCCTTTGTAATAGACTGGAATTTGGAAGTTGGCGCTTCGATACCCCCGTGGTCGCCGGCCGTAAAGCCATTGGTCCAGCGCCTTATCTCTCTGGTCGCATCGGATTGCCGTCCCATCGGACTATCAGAGTAAAGGAACAGAGAGTGTACCTGTATTTGCGCACACACTTGTGCACTATCTCCCGCACCGTAGGCTAGTCTCCGTTGATTGGCCGTCATGGCCGAAATACGGTCTGGAAGACTCTTACAAGGGATTTTACACTGTACGTACACCAGCCTATCCTTCCTAGGAAAACAGTCGTGAAGTTAACATTCTTTCTATCTTTTTAGGCGACCACGTAGCCAGGTACATCAACTGGCTGAACTCGGCCAGCGGCGCCAACCTCGCTAACTACCACATCATTGGACACAGTCTTGGAGCGCACCAGGCGGGCGTCATCGGCAGACAGCTTGGGGGAAGAGTGCCGTATATTACTGGTATGTTTGCACAACCATTCAATGCACATTACGGTTTTATATTACATAGCTAGCTAAACTCCGCAGACCCAATGGGTATTGATATCTAAACACGATAAAATAAAAATTACCACACAATAACACAACACAATATACTATACACATATACATGATATATTTTCTGCTCATAAGTACTCCGACAGCTCAGATACAAGCCCTGCGTAGTTTGGGGGTCAACGGTCAAACCAGAAATTGTCAAAGTCAAATCATTTATTTCAAATAGGCACATAAAAGGCACTTTTGAACGTTAAAAATAAAATTAAAATAAAATTGATTCTAGTCGCCCCTTCCAAAAGGTAGTTTTCGTATGGAGAAGAATGGGCAAGAAACTCCACCGTTACTCTTTTAAAATGTTTTACAATTATAATAATACTTTGATACTAAATACCTTTTGTTACAATAAGTAGTAAATGTAGGTTACAATAAAAATTGGTTGTAAAAAGGTTTCTGGAATGGTGGTAACCCTGCCTCCTAAACTAGGGGAATCCCGTGCCTTAGGAGACAGTGTTCTACTGTTACTTCGTGCACAAATAGTCCTTTTCATCGCACCTTGTTCGTAGTGTACCTAATTAAATACATGAACGGTGTAATAACAAAAATAATAATAATATTATTATTATGTCGTTTATTCATTTAATATCTTATTTTATTATATTTTTAAATATTAGTACAAAAACAAAAAAAAAACATTTAAAAATATATTATATTATATTATTTTATTATTATTATTTTTATAAAATATTATTATTATTTTTTAATTTTTCTAAATTATTATTACAAATAATTTTAAAAAATTAAAAAATAATAATAATATTTTGCATACATTATTTATATAATTATATGTGAAGACGATGCACCTAAAAATAAAATTACTATACCACAATAGGTAAAAGAATTAAAATGGATAAATGAAACCATGACATATAGATTAACTATGTGATAGATACATGGTGCTCACATATTCACAAACATTCCAAAAGTAGACGATTTCCATAAATAAATAAGGAGTAATAAGTCCGGGTGTGACCCCAAGTAATTACAGAATGTAAATCAGTGTCAAAAAAAAAAAAAAAGAATAAATTATACAATTACATTAGCAACCAGTTTGATTTTGTCTAGACTCTAGAGATTGTCCTATGGAGCAGGACCAGCATGTTTCCAAGCATTCTTATCTTGGATATAATCCTCTAAATTGTAATATCCTTGCTTACAAAGTGTAATTTTAATATAAGTTTTAAATTTTCTTTCATTTGTGATGTACAAACTTAACTGTGTTTATGTAAAGTTACTGTCTGTCATCACCTTTGTCCCGATAAAACTCGTTGCGGTATCTACATTGCCACATGAGAACTACCCATCATACTGACGTCACCCAAAGTCCTGCATCGCGCAAGTAGAGTTTACCGCGCAACTAGCATACATACAACATCCCGACCACAATCATCGGACGCACTAGATATGTCACCCGTCTGGTCGGATGATCTTCCCTTTTCTGTGGAGGATGAGGGAATTTTACAACCTGTTCCCTACCGCTGTAACCTCTTTGTATTTTTTTTTTTCACCTCTGCTATCTTTCTCTCTCCAGGTCTGGACCCGGCTCTCCCCGGCTGGATAACCCACGCACAAGCCTTAAGGAGTACGGACGCTATTTACACAGAGGTCATGCACACTGATGCAGGGTTCTACGGCATCACCAGTACTGCAGGTGATGTGGACTTCTACCCTAATGGCGGCGCTGGTATGCCTGGCTGCGGCGACAGGAATTGTAACCACCATCAGTAAGTAGGACTTCTGTAGTAGTTTTAAGAAAGAACCTATGTACTTTAATTAGATTTATTACGAAATACACATTCCGGTATAGGTCCTCATCATAATTGCGTTACACGCTACTAATCTCAATCTGAATCATTTTGAAGGACATTGCTAATCCATTGCTTCATAATGTTGAAACAATCGTCTGCTCAACAACGTAAATAACGCAATGAATGTTGTTGAACTGTTAACTGTCAAAATGAAACCCATTGCTACTGTACGCAATTACCCAGCAGGTCCTTTGGTTAAATCGGAAGGGACAATTCTCGTAATTTTAGGAACGTTCACAGTCTGATCTCAGTCTCAATCTGTCAAAAATACCTCTAATTTCTCTACATTTTTGACAAGTTTTTGACATAAATGGTCGCTGAGATGAGATTGCGACTAGACTTTGGACGTTTTTATTACGGGGATTGGCCTTAAGGCGTGATATTACGTGTCTAAAATCGTTATTCCTAGTTATGTTACTAGTGTTTAGGTCGGTTCCCCCTTATGGGGGTGCACCCCGCCACCGTGCGGCTCTTCCTTATTATGTTAAATAACAAAACTGGTAAAAATAAACCACGGAAGGATGCTAATGCTGATATTTGTTTTAATCATGGATTAACTTACCTACATAATCATGTGTAATAATCAGTGATCGGATAATCGGATGCATATTTACCTAAAGTTCATTTTTGGTTAGGAAATTATGGAAGCGGCTTCTTAAAACTAATTTTTTTAATATAAATCCCGGGATTTTTTCGATACAAGAGTGCATTCCATAATATTATCCAACACCTTAAACTAAGTAAATATTCCTACACCCGGTTTGATTCTATAGTAAAAAAAACTAAATTTGTCGATTCCGAATTCCCGGGATTTTATCGATACAATAGTGCATTCCATAATAACCAACACCTACACTTTAGGTAAATATGGACCGATTATCCGATCACTGGTAATAATATACTTATCTTGAATGCATTAAATTACCAAATTAATCAAATAAAAGCAATCAGTTGGTAAATGAATTAAGATTGCATTAATCGCTCTTATCCTTCCGTTGCCTCGTTTTATCAAGATACTGGCTTGTGCACGTGACTTCGTCCGCGTGAAATATCTTGTTCCCAACTCCGTCGCAACGCATAGCCTACCCGAGCTGTTACTTCGATTTAGATTAGCGTTCTTTCTGAAGAAAGAGAGAAAGAAAATACTTTTATTTGCGGCAAACATGGCGCATAAAAACCGGCCAAGTGCGAGCCGGACTCGCGCACGAAGGGCTCCGTACCATTATCTATAAAAATCACGTCTGTTGTATGGGGCCCCCCCTTAAATATTTATTTTATTTTGTTTTTAGTATTTGTTGTTATAGCGGCAACAGAAATACATAATTTGTGAAAATTTCAACTGTCTAGCTATCGCGGTTCTTGAGATACAGCCTGGTGACAGACAGACGGACGGACAGACAGCGAAGTCTTAGTAATAGGGTCCCGTTTATACCCTTTGGGTACGGAACCATAAAAAGAATATGCGTCACATTCACGCAAAACGGCCATCGCTCAGCATAATGCTAAGACCCTATCCGAGACAGAGCCCCAGCGCTGGTTTTCTGACTGTTATTCTTTTTGCTCGGCTCCTCAGGGGCCGCCAATATCCTTTCTCGAGAATAGGACTCTCTAATGCAAAACAAATATTTCAAATCAGACCGGTAGTCCCAGAGATTAGCGCATACAAACTAACAAAAAAAAAACTCTTCAGCTTTATTATTGGTATAGATATAGATACGACGTTCGCGGAGTTTTACTAGCTAATTTAATTTGACCCTGTAAACAAATCATTTTACTTCAAAGTGAAATCATTTATTTAAAGTAGGCACACAAAGGCACTTTTGAAAGTCAAAAATTACATTAAATAAAATGTAGAATTGATTCTAGTCGCCCCTTCCAAAAGTTAGTTTTCGTATGAAGAAGAATGGGCAAGAAAGTCCACCGTTACTCTTTTAAAATGGTTTTCCAATATTTTGCATACATTAATTATATTATAATAATATGTGAAGACATATTAAAAAAATCAATTAAATTAGCAACCAGTTTGATTTTGTCTAGAATTTTGCTTCAATTTTGTTTTCGGAGTTTCCGTAGCTAATTTAATTTGACGCTCCGATTGGAAATTTAAAAACCAATTATTAAAAAAATACTTAAGACATACCTACTACCAATGTTTTTTTCAGGTGCATCTTCTATATGGCTGAATCGTTGCAACGCGGTGGTTTCACAGGACGTCGATGTGACAACTTGAACGCGGCTCTGAGTGAGAATTGCAGCGCATCTGGCACTCTAAGGATGGGTGGCACGGCTGCTAAGACCGGGTAGGTAGCCTTTAATTAGGTGATAACAGCTTTTAATACCTACCATCTTCTTTGCCTATCAGAATAACAGCCACAGAGTGCATTTTTATATATAACAGCGCTGCGATATTTATTTTTTAAATGTCGTAGCATCATGCTGAGATACGAGCCTTTTGGCCTCGTATATGACTTTCTGTTTCATTTTTATTTTTGTTACTTTTTTTTATTTAAGTCACCGGAAGATAACAAGATCCGCAACTTCCGCAACTTTCGTAGGATTCTAAACGAGAGATATACATAGAACTTGATCCAATTATGCTGTCAAAGATACCTGGAAATAGCTTTAAATGCTTTGATGGTTTTAACAAAAAAATTGAGACAATTACTTAACAAATTTTTGAGATATAAATTTAGTCAGTAGAGTAAGTTTTTGTTGAGATTTAGCTCATAGCCGTTTTTGCAAAATGTCTTAATTGAGTGATTCACACTTTGGGCAATAACTGAAGACCCTTGAGAGTGAATTTTTTTTTTATTTTGGGCTATGAGTTTTGACTATTTATGATTAAATGTACAATAAAATTTTGTCACGAAATTAAAAAAAATCACTCAATCCAAATCCAAAATTATCATTTTCTTACCATATTATCATCATTCAGACAGTCCATTTCTTCGGCCGTCCCCTACTCATCATATAGCCACCAGATATGTAATTATGGCCAGCCAGCCTTTTGGGCACTTATCCCATTGACAGTGATGCGGACGAATTTTTTGATGCCCAATGAGCTCCTGCCTTTTTCTATATTTTTTGTATTATATAATTGTATATAGTATATATTAGTGTTAATTTGTTTTTAAACTTTAAATTGTAATTATGTATAGATTTATTAATATTATAATTTTTACTTTTACAGAAACTCTGGCATATTCTACTTGAGAACCAACGCCAACTCTCCATTCTCTCAGGGTTAGGCAACAAGATCAGGATACAAAAAATGATGTTTTACGTGCAAGACAGGTATTACGCTAATTAAATTATATGATCAAACCTTTCGTTTTTTTATTCCATCTAACGTATCAGCACCCTAATTCCGTAACACACTTCGACGACACGGTTGGCGCAGTGGTTGAGCGATCGACTGCTGCCTTGCGTGTCGCGGTTCGATTCCCGCACGGAACAAATATTTGTATTGCCTACATGTAGTTGTTCCGGGTCTGGGTGTTTGTGTATGTGAGTTTAAATGTTTTTAAACGCACCCACGATACAGTAAAACGGGGTAAATAGGAATGCAGGGGTAAATCGGGCCGAAACTTTAAAATGGATTTGTACTTTAAAATAATATAGTTTGCTGCAAACAAGGACACTTAATCTTTAATTAAGAAACAGTAAACACATTACAGTCTTTTCTGGCAACAAACTATATTATTTCAACGTTGAAATCCATTTTAAATTTTCGGCCCGATTCACCCATGCATCCCGATTCACCCCGTTTTACGGTACAGCAGTGCAATTCTGTAACCGTCTCACCGTGAAAACTAAGGTGAAGTGAGCGTGGAGTGAGCTGTCATTCCAACTAATGCTAGGGATTGACACTATTGACAGGTCACTCTAAGCTCACTTCACCTAACTTTTCACGGTGAGATTTTTAAAGAATCGATCGGCAGGAGTAATTCCTAGTGTGGGACAAAGTCTAAAAAAAATTTTAATCACGTCTAAACTGTCTATGGAATGTCTCTTAATTTGACAGGACTAAACTAATATTTATCTTCTGTCTTTTTCTAAGGGCTGATTTTTCAACCCACAGAGTTATTATATTTAGTTTTTTATTTTATTAGTTATTTATTATATTGAGTTATTAAAGTTAATTTTATTCGTAGAATGAAATTAACCTCCGACGGTTTTGTATGGAAAAACTGTCAAAAACTCAAAATTATTCCTCGAATAAAATTATATAGCGTTGGAAATATCAGCCAGCCCTTAATGAAATAGAAAGAAAAAGATGCACTGAACTTAAATTTAGTTTAGTTTCTGAACAAGGGAATCAGCGCCATTGCTAATCCATTGCTTCATATTCGAAAAAAATTGTCTGCTCAACAATGTAAATAACGCAATGAATGTTGTTGAACTGTCAAAATGAAAGCCATTCCTACTGTTAGTGTATTACGCTATTACGCCACTGGTTGACTGCCCCATTGATCTAGTGATCGCAAGCGCTAATACTGAGCGTGAGGTCCTGGGGTCGATTCCCGGGTCAGACAGTGTTATTTGGTTTTCCCATCAGGAATTTCTCAGCCCGAAGTCTAAATTTGTGCCCGGTTGATGGCAGTGGTGAGCCAGTGGTAATGGCCGCATAAACTGGCATGTCCTAGAACCGAAATTCGAAGACACGTGACGTCTACGGTGAAGGTAAACATCGCGAGGAAACTGGCATCTCCTAGAACCGAAATTCGAAGACACGTGACGTCTACGGTGAAGGTAAACATCGTGAGGAAACTGGCATGTCCTAGAACAAAAATTCGAAGACATGTGACGTCTACGGTGAAGGTAAACATCGTGAGGAAACTGGCATGTCCTAGAACGAAAATACGAAGACATGTGACGTCTACCAATCCGCACTGGGCCCGCGTGATGAGATTACGGCCCGCTCCCTCTCACCGAGAGGCCTGTGTCCCAGCAGTGGGAACATTTTAGGCTGATGTAATGTTATGCTGGCACAAGGCTCGCCTCATATTACGTCGGACTTAAACGTATCTGGCAAAACATTTCCGGCTCTTGTGTCAAAGAAAGTAGGCTTGACCATGAAGCAAATAGTTGCGAATCAAAAAGTGAAGATCCCTGAGGAGCTTACTGTACACGTGAAATCGCGGTTGGTGACAGTGAAAGGACCGTGCGGAGTGCTGAAGAGGAACTTCAAGAACTTGGCTGTTGACATTCGCATGGTGAACGCTCGAATCCTGAAGGTAGAGAAATGGTTCGGCTCCAAGCAGGAGCTCGCCGCTGTCAGGACAGTCTGATCGCACATTGAGAACATGATCAAAGATGTGACCAAGGGCTTCCAATACAAAATGCGCTCCGTTTACGCCCATTTCCCCATCAACTGTGTCACCACTGAGAGTAACAGCGTCATTGAATCCGTAATTTCCTTGGCGAGAAATACATCAGGAGGGTAAAGATGGCACCGGGGGGCCTAAAAAGGTCACTTTAAGCAATACCTCTAAAAGCTATTCATTTCCTGAATTCCTAGCAGATCATTAGCAACTCCTATATTTTTCGTAAAATTTCATTTCATATTTGGTGTAAACATTGCCGCATGAAAAAAATAAAAACCGTAATTTTATCAGTCAATTTTTCATTACAGTTTTTATTAATCAAATTGGTTTTTTATTTTTTATTTCTACAGTTTAAATGTTATTTCATTGTGATATGAATTGCACTCAGATCATATTATGAATTGTCAGTTTGTGACCATTTTACGATTTTTAATATGATTCATATTGTTATCCTATTAAGATTCTGGCAGTGGCCTTTTTAGGCCCCTGGTGTGACCGTTGTCCACTCGCCCAAGCAGAAGGATGAGCTCATCATCGAAGGAAACTCTCTGGAGGATGTGTCCAGCTCCGCTGCCCTGATCCCACATTCCACCACAGTTAAAAACAAGGACATCAGAAAGTTCTTAGTACGTGTCTGAGAAGACTACTGATGTATTGGATGAGATATAAGAACATATATATATTTTTTTTAATGTGTTTGTTCTATAGGTACACCCCTGCCTAACCCTTTGGGGAATGCAGGCATGATGTTATGTTATTATAGGAAGAAATAAAACCAATATATATTAAGTTTGATATTATATTGAGTGCAACATACAAAGTTTGGTGTGATAGAAGTATTAAAAAATCACAAAAGCCCCGGTACTCAGCGTAGTTACTCAAAATGAATTTATCATTAACTTTAATTGACAACTATGAATAGAGAGGCATTCAGTCAAAAATATGTCAGATTGAATACGTTTAATGTTGTTGACATTTTGTCTGCTGGTTAATTAAAGTTATACCCTGTCCATTAGGTAAACCGTTTTTTGACAGATGGAACTAGTGATTGCAGCAACACACAATACATTGATTGATACACGTACGGTATTATAATGTCTGTAAGAAGCCATAAATAAGATTAACTCAATAAGATAAAACAGTTTATACATTTATTTTATTACGCATTTTAAAGTTAACTTTTACGTAATCTGAAATAGAAACGTTCTAAGGCAGCTGTCAAAAAACGGTTAACCTAATGGTCAGGGTATAATGATTAATTATTTTTAAATTACGTCTCTGAGTGCGGCAGTAAGAGTTCTTTAAACCCCATTTTCTGAAAGCCTCATGTGTCAATCTGCTGTCAATTCTCATGGAATCCGTTCAATTATTTTACGTCTGATTTTGCATCACTGTCCAAATCATAGTGATCTTTATTCTCATACTAATAAGGTTGTTGTTGGGTTGCTGCCACTGACAAGTCTGTCAAAATCATTGTTATCTTTATTCTCGTCCTAATGAGGTTGCTGTTGTGTTGCTGCTGTCAGAGGTAAAATAAATATGAACGGACTGTAAAGAATCTTTTGGCACTGGAGTGACATTGATGGGGAGCACTGTTGGTAAGCAAGCAAGCTGAAGTGGCAATGTGCCGGCCATATTAGCCGTAGAACCGATGACCGTTGGGGTAGACCGCGTTCTTGGGTGGAGACCGCGAATCGGCTCAGGCTAGGCTGGTAGCAGCGTTTTTTTTTTTGGCTTGAAGCTGTTGGTAAACATTTGTGAAATTTAATTTAAAAAAAAAACAAAATGGCAGGATTAGTTTTCCGATTTTCGCGCCAAAAGATTCATCTACAGCTTTAATCCGTTGTGAAGGTTGTGATTGGACGAAATATCAACAACCGAACACATAAAACGATATGAGATTTGATAAGAGAATAGATAAATACGCTTTCAGAAACGAAGAAATATTGAACAGTAGTTTTTCGATGTTTTTTAAACAATTCACTACGTTTAGGTTACAAATTTAAACTATCTTCTTTGTAATCATTAAGTTTTAAATAGTACAGACGACAGCACATCGACCTACTACAATCTGTCAAATTTCTTTAATAGATTTTCAACTTTATCGCTGAAGCATTAAGGTTCAAGGTTGATTGGAAAGATTTGACAGTTTCGGGAAGATTGACCTGCTGGCGTCTGTACATAACTATTTGGAAGTCACAAAAGGTATTTACTTCGTCAATTCAAGATATTTTAGTTAGGAATTCTTTCACATTATATTAATTGGTTAAGAATTCGACTCAAATAAATCATACAAACTATGTTCTATGAAAGTCAAGTTTATGAAAAATACCAGAGGCAATTCCCGTAATTAAAAACGTTCAAAATCTAGTCGCAATCTCATCTCAGCGACAATCAATGTCAAAAATGTAGAGAAATTAGAGGTATTTTTGACAGATTGAGACTGAGATCAGACTGTGTACGATCTTAGAATTACAAGAATTGCAACTCTGTTTTTAAATTAATACAGTTTACTAAAGTGGTTAGGAAAGATAAATACGGCAAAAGATATAAATCGCTAGACTTGCCATCACCGTACTTGAGTCACGCGAAAGTGTAAATAGTGAGAAAAGTGAGTGATGTGTGAGCACACATTATAAAATAGCGTTTAAAAGACAATCAAGTCTATTCTCTTCTATTATTCTCTATGGCAATGGCGCAGATGTCGACAATTCTGCCAATGTCAGACGTGACATGAAAAAAAGTGCGAAGAAAATAAAAAAAAGTCACTGTGACAGAATTGTTTCACGCGATTATTCGCAACAAAACAACGTCAAGAAACGAAAGTTTGAGACAGTCGCAAAAGCATCCTGAGAACTGTAGCGGAGTGTTTCGGCTCTCATGTAAAGCAGTTTGTGCAGAGGGTGATTTTTATTTATATTTTAATTTTAATTAATTATTTTTTAGCTTGAGTACGTATAGTTTTTATTATAATTGTTGGTATATAGGCGCGGCTAGCTGACATATGGCAAATAATTTAATTTAATGATCTGTATCTTGTAATGTTAATTGCTTAACATACCAATTATTGTATACAATCAAGTATTTTCTAACTGAACAGACAGCTGTGCTGCTGGGGAGTTTGTTGCGCCACTTCTTCTTCCCAGCGATAGCACTAGGAAGTGGTGAAGGGCGGGCGTTTTTGGGGGACTGTCTTTTGTAATTTTGACGTTCGAAAAGTGCTGATTCTCAGCCTAATTGAAATAAATTACTTTTGATTTTGATTGGTACTAACACTGCATAATAAGTTGTTTTAATATTATGTTACTAACACTCTAAGGATTCTTTGGTCCGAAATAAAAATCATTATTATTTATATTATATTATTGTGTGTCAGAGGTGACGAAATGAAATAGAACCACGACGACATGGTTGGGCGAATCTAACGATTTAATTCTTTGCATATAGCTATCGAAACCACTTTTCAACCAATTTTATGTCATGTGATGCATTAAATTAGCCTCCACAAA
This sequence comes from Apamea epomidion, assembly GCA_947507525.1. Lineage (NCBI taxonomy): Eukaryota > Metazoa > Arthropoda > Insecta > Lepidoptera > Noctuidae > Apamea > Apamea epomidion. The sequence goes on from OX382255.1 coordinate 1,999,149, forward strand.
TGGTGATATTTAAACAAATGTATAGTCGACATCGTAATCACTTTGCCACGTTTGACAAAAATTCCCAGTGAATTGAAACTTCAATAAGGTTGAAAGTATCTAACTGTCACCCTGGTTTTAAAGCCTTAAAAATAGACCTTGACGTTTTATGACGTGCAAGCGACATTCAACCTTGGGGTGGTAAAGTAATTTCGAGACTGACTAAACGAAATTTTTGATAGAAGTTACATAATCAAAACACTAAATAAGACAGAAGGTATGTAATGACACAACTACTAAACTATTAAAGCATTTATCATTGTACTTACATTTATTTTAATAACTTCTGCGCGAGACTTTACCATCACTCATCATACATCCGCCTTAAATTATTATTAATAATTTTTTTAAATGGAGCGACTGCCTATCTGACCTCCACAACCCAGTTATTCGGTAATACGATACCCTTGATAAGACTGGTTGTCAGACTTTCGGGCTTCTGACGACCCGTAACGACTGTCAAAGATCCACGAATGACAGCCGGGACCAACTGCTTAACGGGCTTTCCGAGGCACGGAGGGGTTTTAAAATGTAAAGATCTTAATTTTGATAGTTTTGAATACGACCAATTAGTAATAATTTAATCAATAAAGCAGAAATGAAGAGATCCGCAGGAGAACCAAGGTCGATTACCTTGGTTCTCCTGCCCATAGCCCGAACGATTGCCAAACTTAAGTGGTAGTGGGCAGGGCACATTGGTCGCAGAACAGATGGCCGATGGAGCCGAAAGGTTCTGGAGTAGCGACCGCGTACCGGAAGACGTACCGTTGGAAGGAAGGTGGACCGACGACCTTGTTGAAAGTCACAGGAAACTATTGGATGCGAGAAGCCCAGAACCGGTCGAAGTGGAGGTGCTTGAGGGAAGCCTATGTCCAGCAGTGGACGTCTTTCGGCTGAAATGATGATGATAATGCAGATAAAGTCGCGAGCAAAAGTTAACAAAACAACAAATAGATTCTATTCTATATAACAACTGGTCTTTTCATGAGAGTCCCATCGGAAAAGATACAGCCGTCTTCGAGTACAGATCGCGAGTCATAAATACCTCATTTTCTAACACACCACACATTTACCAAAAAAGGTATACAGGGAGGCAGGGACATCGACGCGCAAACTGTAACCATGAATTCAGCACATAATTCTAGACGTAACGTAGAAATTTTTCGTCAGTCACCAAAAATAAATAACTGCTGTTTCTTATGTGCAATACGTATGCGGTCAATATACGTGAAAGCAATTATTTTTTTTATATACAGGGTTATTTTTTAAAGACCAGCCAAATTTAAGGATGTGGTAAAGACCATCAAACTGAACAACTTTCTCCATGGGACCAACATCGTAATCGCGAATAAAAATTCAGCCGTCCCATACATTTAGGTCGAGTAGGTATTGAAGTTTTCTATGGGACAGTTGATAAAATTTTCGCGATTACGCTATTTGTGCCATGGAGAAAGTTGTTCAGTTTGATGGTCATCCTTAAATTTGGCTGGTCTTTGAAAAATAACCCTGTATGTATCCGAGATATGTAACCAATTTTACAATACAGTATCGACCCTGATATTTCAAATTTTTAAAGTCTCCACGAGACAGGCTCGACCTAGTGTGGAGTCCACAAGCTAAAATATAAAATGATGTTTCCCTTGTAACAATAATTTTTGGAGTAGTTTATTTGTAATTAGTTATAAGGAAATGTAAGGCCCCTCACCCACGACGACTTTTAGTAACGATGCAGTAGCGATGCTGTCGCGCGTTCGCATCGATTCAGTCGCGATGCGGTCGCTAGCTGTTTAGTTTACCCTCGCCCACACCACGATTCTCAGTCGTGATGCAAACGCGATACTGTCGCGCTTTCGCGCAATGCGAGTTGCACTGATGCTCGGTTCTCCACTCACGCACCACCCTCCCTCCGTTCTTTTCCCGATGTCGTCCGACACGCTCGCGCGTTTGCATCGATACATTCGCGATGCTGTAGCGCGTTGGCATCGCTTCTGTAGCGCGTTGCAAATGCGACTAACGCGCGTCAGTAGCGATGCTATCGGATGCATCGCTACAAAAAGTCGCCGTGGGCGAGGGGCCTAAGAACACTATTTGGTTAATAAACGATTTATTATTATTCTAATCATGTACTAAATCAATGGTAACAGGTTGCGAGTCGATTTCCGTGCTATAATAAGTTAGAAAAAACCTAATTTTTTTTTTTTTATATTTGCCACTAGATAGTAAAGCCTTTAGGACCGACATACACGAACTGCTCGAGCAGTTAGCGATTGATCAAGATAGACGGACCGCTCTTGCAGTCATAGTCAACAGCTTGAAGCTGCCATTGATAACTGCTCAACTGCTCGTCATTCAAATCAGGTAACTGCGCGAGAGCAGTCGACAGCTCGAGCAGTCAATGTATGCCTGGCGACTGCTTGACCGCACGACCGCCCGAAGCAGTTGCAACTGCTCGAGCGGTTTCGTGTATGTGTGTACAGTCACGAGCACCAATATGTCAACACTTGGCAACTTTCGATTGCGATTTTTTCGTGAAATAATGAATGCAACGTTGAAATACGACACATTACATAAACCTATGGGTTCGAAAATGTTATGTTCGTAACAACATAATATTTCATTCATAAATAAAGGAGTAAATAGCTTTTGAATAAAGCCGAGTGTATACATACTTTTGCTCGTGATTATACTTAGAAGACTGTAGTTCACTATGCAGTCGCAGCTTGAAGCAGTCCGTGTATGTCGGCCTTTACATGATGCAACTTCTTGCATGTCGCATACAATAAAATTGAATCAACAAATGACTTGCTTCGTCTAAACACTGTCTAGAGGGTGTACCGAAAAGGTATAACCACTGACCTATTCTAAACAAGTACGCTGGACATCATACCATCGATGACAAAACGAAGACATTTGATTTTCGCCATTTTGGCGCTGATAGCAACGTGAGCGTCCGTGTAACTAATGTTTTTGATACCATTTCATAAAATCATGTTATTAAAATATGATTCTTTGACATTTTCAATCTCAAATAGCAGCCGGAGGTTATTGGTAGAATTTCGTTGTAATAGTAAAGCATGCTCAAGAGGTCATTTCCCATAAGACAGCAGTATTTTTATTTTATTTTTACTTTAATTTTTGGGTAAGAAATCAGGCTTAAGTGGTCACTGCACTGACCTCTATTATACAAGTACGTTGGACTAAACATACTATACGAAATGACAGTTGTTTTTTGTGCCGATTCAAAGCGCCCCGCTCGAGCGTCTCAGGAACTAAAATTGACACATTGCCGCAAATGGCCGTCGTTTTGGTTGGTCTAAATCGCGGAATAAGACTTTTTTGGTGTATTTTATGTTTACTACGAGATATTTAGAACATTTTTATCCTGCTGGTATGCGCATCTTGTAAACCCCGCTATAAAAATATTAGTTCCACGGACGCTCACGTTGCTGTCAGCGCCAAAATGGCGAAAATCAAATGTCTTCATTTTGTCATCGATAGTATGAAGTCCAGCGCATTTGTTTATTATAGGTCACTGGGTCGCCGCCACCTGTAGACGTCTGCTACACCAGTGACATAGCAGATACGTTGCCATAATGGAGACAAAGCTGAACTATCTCATGTGCCTGTAACTACCGCAGCACACATACCCTTCAACCCTCGGGGTAATTGCGTAACACACTGATCAGTACATCAGTAGCAATGAGTTCAACAACATTCATTGCGTTATTTAAGTTGTTGAGTAGACACATTTTTCGAACATATGAAGCAATGGATTAGCAATATCCTTCAAAATGACTCAGATTGTGATAATTAATAATGTCTTACGCAATTAGACCGCAACGCTGTTTGGCGACATCATTTTGTATAAGTCATTTTTTTTTAATATCCAAGCGAAAATTTGTCTATTTTTAAGCTAAATTTAGCTAAATTTCTCTAAGTAAGTAAGTATATGAAAGAACATAGCTAAGGGCCGGAGCAGATCTGACGAAGCGCGGTTTTCACTGCCGAACAAATATGAACATTGCCCTCATTAAAATAGAGTTGAAATTAAATAATCTTCCTCAAGCCCGCGAGAGCATGAAGCGAACAGACATACAGTTTATTTGATTTCGACTTTATTTTGAGAGCTACATGGTTGATTTTAGAATATAATTTTTCTTTATTAGAGTAACCAAGACCACGCCACGCTTCGCCATGTCTGCGTAAGCCCTAATAATGTGTTTATGTATTATAAAAGTATTTTCTAATACCCAGAAATGTCAATTTGCTATAATTTCTTATTAAAAATGTGCATTGTTAAAATTTAAAATCCTAACCACCAAACGCTCAAACGACACTACAATCTATTCGCGCCGGGAAAGTTTGCACTACACATGCCAAATGGCTTTGCACGATGTGTGCAAAATCAATTACATAGAAACATTTTTTTTTAAATTTAACATCCGATTGGTGGCGCTGCGATCGACTTCTAGGGAACAGGACAAAGCTTGCCAGGTCAACTAGTTTAAAAGATCAGTGGGTGGTTATAAAAATCGGTCATGTCGTGCAAAATTTCCACGACGTGTGACTTCACAAACTTCCTATCGCGAATAGAAGTTAGTCTAAGAGGTTAATAAAAGTGATTCTGTCGCTACAATATAGTTTAAAGTGACAGAGATAGCATGAACTTAAACTAATGATAGAGGTTTGTTCAAGGTATGTATGGGAACACTTGAGTTATCCGGCCGATGCCTCTGTAACAGAAAAAAAAATATTATTTAGTACGGTTATCGGTCGCGTTTTTCCCGCAGCGACCGTTTTTCACACACTGGATTTTCGGCGCTATGCGATACGTCGAGAGTTGCCAATCCAACAATGTGTTTTTTGACGCGCTGGGATGCGTTCTGTTGGATTCTCAATGCTCGGCTCAACTCCGAGAGTTGAAAATCCAGTGCGCGATGAAATCCCGCAGCGTTATATTACGTCTGTGCGAACGTGGGCTTAGGGATGGCGCAGACCTGGTGGCAGTGCGGTTTCCACTGCCAAATGAATATCAACATTGTGTACCTTAAAATAAAGTCGAAAATAAATTAGCTGCGTGACTCTGACAGCTTTGGTGCTCTCAAAGACTAGTGGAAGTTTATTTTATTTCAACTCTATTTCAGCCACCTCAAGGTTGATATTTCTTTGGCAGTATAGTCTTTATTACTTAGTACTCTTTATTTCACGCTAAGGAAATTAAATTAGTTCAGAGTGAATTTACCAAGCGTTTTGCATAGATTGGTGGCTAAATCTTTAACCATAAGAAATAGCGAAAAATACTTAAAGGAGTCTAGGGGCCTATTTTTATAACAACTAAATGGATCTCATACCCAACAGTAGCGCGTGTATACAGGCTGATTTTTTAAAGACCAGCCAAATTTAAGGATGTGGTACAGACCATCAAACTGAACAACTTTCTCCATGGGACCAACATCGTAATCGCGAATAAAAATTCAGCCGTCCCATACATTTAGGTCAAGTAGGTATGGAAGTTTTCTATGGGACAGTTGATAAAATTTTCGCGATTACGCTATTTGTCCCATGGAGAAAGTTGTTCAGTTTGATGGTCTGTACCACATCCTTAAATTTGGCTGGTCTTTAAAAAATCAGCCTGTATGTAAAAAAAAAAATCTGTTGATCCATACATTATGTCGAGTTATCCGAACATAAATCAATGGATCATCTGATTTTTTTTTCACGATTTCAGGGTTGGTGGTTTAGGATCAACCTATCAAAATTTAACGGTGTAAATCGTGATAGTACTAACCTGGTGCCAAGTCCTGCCGTGAACAGCAGTCGCCGGCCCCTGACGAGGTACTCGGGACAACGCACGAAGCGGAACAGAACTGACGCTGTCTCGTCAGCTCGCAGCACGTTATGGAGAGACATTATACCCTGGAATGACATAAACAGAATAAATTACAACAATACTCAAAATACGCTGGAATATTGACATACCTACAATAGTCATTACGCCCTGGAATAATGTCATGCAAAGGTTTTATTTTTATATTTAGAGGTATGAGGAACAGGGTGTAAAGTTCACTCATCCTCCATAGAAAAGGATCCTCCGAACAGACGGGTGTTTTGTCTGGCCGGCAACTGCCCAACGACTGATGTCGGGAAGCTTGTATGTAATGCTAATTACGCGGTAAACTCTGCTTGCGAGATGCAGGATTTGCGTGACGTCAGTATGACGCGTTCTTCGCATGTGGCGTAGTTGATACCGCTACACATTATTTAGCCTACACTGTCCCACTGCTGAGAAAAGGCTTCCCCCAAATCCTTCGATGCATCCTTTTCTAGCGCCACCTTGACCCAACCCTTGATTTTTTTTTTTAATAACCGACTAAAAATAACGACGCTATGGGGTCTAAACTCATGTGCTGAACTCATGGTTACAGTTTGCGCGGCGATGTCCCTGCCACCCTGTATTGTTGTCCGAAACTGAATAAATAAATAAACGTGACGCGTCCTTCACTTTTGTTGTGTATGTACCTACTGCGCGTACGCCACGCGTGTGTGTGTGTCGGCGCGCACGCGACATTGTATCGAGCATCGCAATAAACTAGTATGACACTGACTCGCGGTTTGATTGCACGTGCGCTACCCCCGCTCCCGATACATACGTAACAACTTTCAACTGTCGTCCAATATCGAATCGCCGCCTAAGAAGTGTCACTTCATATTTACCTCTATGATAGCAGTCTGCCTCACATTCCCGACGTGCACGGTGCACTGGAAGCCAGGGTAGATGACGGTCGAGTGGCGAAGTACTTGCACTGATGCCTGTAAACAACATTATTAATATTATAAATATTAACGTTACCGTCACTCTGTATTCATGAAGCATATATTTTATAAAACACAACATGAATTTATATAGATTTGTAGACAGGAAACGGCGCTCAAAAAAGTTGCAGGTGTTAGCAACAGAAACACAATTTCATAGCAACAGCTTTTATGCAATGGCTCAAAAACGATATAATAAGTTACCAGGACAAGTTATATCAAGTATTAACATTAACGAATTTAAAAGAAATTTGTTGAAATTGTTAAATAACAAGGTGTATTACTCTGTTGACGAATATTTAAATGACAAATTTTAATTATAATAACTAATTTCAATCTGTTCTCAAGTTAAGACATACTAAATAATTTTGTTAATTTTGATTATTGTTGTATTAAGGAACCTTTGATATTTTGTATGCCTTTTGGCGGGGCACAGCTCGGATCTTATATATTATAACACCTTCTGTATGTACCCTGTGTTCACGAAATAAATTAATTTGAATTTGAATAATTAGTAACGAGTTTTTTAACAACAAACAGCCTTGTGGGTCCTGTGACAGACTGACGGACAGACCGAAAGACTGACAGACAGACGACCTAGGCATAGTAATAGAGTCCTTTTTTCACGTTTTGGAACTAACTCCTCAAAATTATCTTTTCCAGGTAACTTAATTTCTGATTTTATCCATCAAAGAAACTCCGAGCATAGCCCGCTCCATAGCGCGCTGAGCGACCTCGAATTTCTCGACCAGCCCGACTGTCAGTGTCCACGTTTCAGGGGGCCTAAAAAGGCCACTTTGGTAGAATCATAATAGGATAACAATATGAATGCCACCCTGTATACTCCTTCAAAACTTCGAGAAGCGACCCTTCGTAGTGGATTGGGCTCGGCAAGACGTGTGAATTGTACATGAGTTTTCTTTTTCAAATTCATGCCGAGGTCAACCCGCCAAGAGGCTCCATTTAGAAAATAAACTTCAGTACAAACCTGAAAGTAAATACACCCTCTCGGATCATTCGGGTCCTCCAGCATCACTTTATCCGCACACCCGCAGTCGTCACATTTGGTTTCCTCGTCAGCTTCATCTTCATATATGTTGGTCTCGTCAACATCGTCGATGTCCTTCGTCAGACACTCCTCTACCGTCACGATGTCTTGTAGTAGGTTCTTGTTTTTCCTTCTGACATTTTTGCGGTTTTTTGCCTTCTCTGCTAGGTTTTGTTCGATTAGCTGTTTTAACTGTGGATTTATAATAATTATTTATATAAGAAAAACGTTTACAAAAGGTGTACATTTAGCCAAGAGTGGCAAATTTCCCATACAATAGGCTAGTTTCCTAAAAAAATCTAATTAGTCCGTCAGTTAGATTATCAAAAAATATTGGACCCGTATTTTTTCTTTTGTCAATTATATTAAAAATGATGAAGATATGGCCCGTTAAAGTTCCGCGTGACGTCACGTCTTGCTACACTTTTTAGCAAGGCGTGACGTCACGACCCCCCTCCCAAATTTCGACGCGCTTTATCTTTGTAATTTTTTGTTTGATTGACAAAAGAAAAAATACGTGTCCATTATTTTTCGATAATCTAACTGATGGACTAAATATAATAATAATTTTTTTACCTAGGCAACTACCCTATTATAGTGCCTAAAAATAAACGAAGAATAGAAGTAATAGAATATAATACTCTACTATGTACACCATAGAAATTTTACAAAGGGTGGCACAATGGGCGGTCTTATTGCTAAGGGCCGACATACACGGAATGCTTGAAGCAGTCAGGATGGACTGCTTCCAGCTGCGACTGCATGGTGAACTGCAGTCTTCTACGTACACACATACACGAAACCGCTCGAGCATTTGCAACTGCTTCGGGCGGTCGTGCGGTCAAGCATTCGCCAGGCATACACTGACTGCTCGAGCTGTCGACTGCTCTCGCGCAGTTACCTGATTTGAACGACGAGCAGTTGGTATCAACTGCTCCAGCAGTTATCAATGGCAGCTTCAAGCTGTTAACTATGACTGCAAGAGCGGTCCGTCTATGTTGATCAATCGCTAACTGCTCGAGCAGTCCGTGTGTGTCGGACCTCAGACCGATCTTTTAAAGACAACCTTTGGTGGAAGATTTTTTTTATTAAAACATTGTAATTGTGGTGTAAATCTAACCGAAACAAAGAAAACACATTTATTTGCGGCATGACGCATAAAAAAGAACACAAACACAAAAAAAAAATACACGTTGGGGTTAAACATGCATCACATTCACGCAAAACGGCCATCGCTCAGCATAATGCTAAGACCCTATACGAGACAGAGCCCCAGCGCTGGTTTTCAGCGACAGCCGGCGTTGACGTGATGACGTCAAACAGTGCAGCAAACGAGCTGAGTTATTATAGGTCATATTAAATTAGGTGGCGAAACTTCACAGAGACGATATCTAAAGATGATGAAACTAAAAATCTGACTCTCTAAATACTAAAGTCTGAGAAGTTTCGATTTTAGCCTGGAAGCTGTATGCCATTTTTCCAGTGTACACAACTACTCAAATTCTAAATGTCATACGAGAGTTTCCAGGGGTCGGAAACTGTGACTTGAAACTCGAGCTACGAGTATCGTACGATTCGACATTATGGTCTTTCGATAATCCTTCATGGCTTAAAAAGCTGAAGTGGCAACAAGCCGGACATGTTAGCTATAGGACCGATGAACGATGTGTTCTTGAGACTGCGAAATGGCAAACGTAAGGTAGGACGCCCTCGGGCTAGGTGGAGCGACGACCTTCGCAGGATGGCTGCTAGAAGCTGAATGAGAGTTGCCGAGGATCCAGTTTAAAGGCATGCAATAGGAGAGGCTTATTTCCAGCAGAGGACTGCTATAAGTCGATGATAAATATGAATCTAAAAAAAAACGGGTTGCTACTCTCCCTTCGTCTTACGAATTTTCGATCAGGTCACGTGTCCTGACGCAAGTTTACCATTTTTTACCTATCACAAAAAAAGTGCACAACGCCGCTAAAGATGTTTTCACTTCAAAAATCTTGATACTTACACCTGTCGCGTCCGACTGCTGGCAGTCACAGAAGACCGGCCTCCTAGTGGCGTGCGGCGGGGGCGCCAGCAGCACCATGCCGGGCCGCGCGGCGCCGCCCTGCAGGCCCAGGCTGGCGCACTGCCCCGCGCGCACGCCGCCGCACGGCGCGCGGTTGCGGTAGATGCTGCGCACGCGGCTGCGGGTGAAGGAGCCGTCTTCTAGCGGACCTGCAGAGGAAACACAGATATTAAGGCTTCAGCCTTAGCAACTTCCTGGCAGTCATGTAATTGATTCCTACCATCAGTATAATCAGCCCAAAATGTTCCCACTGCTGGGATACAGGCCTTCTCTCGGTGAGAAGGAGTATGCTGTAATCCACCACGCGGGCCCAGTGCGGGTCGGTAGATGTCCCATGACTTCGAATTTTCGGTTCTAGAACATGCCGGTTTCCTCACAATGTTTTCCTTCGCCGTTTTGACAGCAGTTTGCACATATCGTGCAAAATCATTTGCCATGTGTCGTGCAAACTCTAAGCGAATAGAAACATACTATTAAAAAAACTCTCTCACCAATAATAACGCTATCTCCTTCATACAGTTGTCCCCTCGCCAACAGACCCCCGACCACCGGGCCAGAGTTATCTCCGACGTGGAAGATCTCATCGATTTGGAACTCGCACGTTTCCTAAAACAATAAAATGTTTGTGTATACTATGTTGCATATATGTTCTAACGTTCCCTTAACGCTTACGCAGATTAGCGCGAGCCGCAACATGACGCCTTGCAAAAATCCACCTTCATCATTTTCTATAAACCGACGCACACTACAGGCCGCGCCGCACTTTCTTGTATGAAAATGCGTTAAATAATAACACGTACATTACGATATGAGCGACTTAAGTAGTAGCGAAGGTTGTGACGGGGCCCGATAGGGCCGAAGCCTGCCGGGGTAGCGGGATCGTCCGAAAGGGTTACCGCTGCCCTGGAACATAAAGGGCTAAGGAAGCAACGCGGGTGGGTTTTAGTCAGTAAGAGTCTGACACTCCCTTCTGCTTCACCCAGAGCGGGAGGGGTCATTTGATTTCCCATCCTCAAAAAAAAAAAAAAAAGTAGTAGCGAGGGTGCTAAACGCCGTGCATTAATAGACTACTTAGGTCACATGTATCGTATACTATTTCATAGCTCGTGTGATCTAAACCCGCACTTTAGTCACACTTTCCTGTATACAAATGCACTAATTAAGTCACAGATAACCGTGACTTAAATACGGGTCTAGATCACACAGTGCTATAAATAGTATTTTGAACGTTATGATAATTGTTTTTTTTTTCCTTTTAAAACTTTGCCCCACACTAGGAATGTCTCCTGTATCGTGGGTGCGTTTACAAACATTTAAACTCACGTACACAAACAGCCAGACCCGGAACAACTACTTGTAGGCCATACAAATATTTGTTCCGTGCGAATCCGAACCCGCAACACGCAGCGCAGCAGTCAATCTCTTAAGGGGGCGTCCATAAATTACGTGAGTTTTTTTTTAATTTTCTGTCCCTCCCTCCCTCCCTGGTGAGATGTGGTGAGATTTTATTCAACCCCCTCCCCCATTCCCCAATCTCACGTGAGATTTTTCAAAATGTGGATTTCTTACGTAAACGCGTTGGATTGTTATGGTAAAAAAGAAAAAAAAAATTGCTTCGTGCTTTTATTTACGACTAGTTAAGACTAGTAATCAATATTGCTGAGAGCCTAATTTTAAGTGTAATAAAAATTTAACGATAGAATACTTAAATCGTAACTACTGAGATTAAAAAAAGAATATCTACTCCATGGAGAATCATGCGCGGTCTCAAGAGAGACTATTGGAACCAACATGTCCATATGATTTTCAGTAAAATCATCTGCTCCTTCAACTTCGTTCTGATGTTTCCACTCTAAGCCGTTGGTGCTTGCGCACAGTAACTCATTAGCTCGTCTTGTGACAATCCATGAGGGTCGCACTTTGCGGAACATACGCGCTTGCTTAGCTGGTGCAATGTGGGCTGCTCGCCTGTGCTCTGCAGCTCTTGTGCTAGATGCAAAGTAATTACCGCATGTACTGCAGCATCTTTTCTCTAAATCATCACGTACACTTGGACAATAGAGATCATAAGGCGTGCTGATGAAGGCATTCAGATTAAATCTTAAGCATGTACAATCTGGATTAAATGGACCAAAATAGTATATTTTTTTTTTTTGTTTCAATCAGAAAAAAAATTGCGTGATATTTGCCGAGACCCCCCCTCTCTCCAACGTAAGATTAGATAAGATTTGACTCGACCCCCTCCCCCCCTTAAACATCTCACGTATTTTATGAACGCCCCCTAAGCACTGCGCCAACAGTGTCGTCACCGTTATATGATAAGACACAACTAAAAAAGCATTTGAAAAATCCAATACACCAGATAAAAATAATTTGTTTTTTGTTGGTTTTTTTACCCGACTGCGGTGGAGCCCAAAAGGAGGGTAACGTTTTTAATCAAAAGATCGAATACCTTTTATTGAAGATGGTTAAAAACTACTCAACCAGAAGTTTATAAAGCGGGCTTTTACTACCATATATGTGCAAAAAAAATATTTAGACCAACTCGGAGACAAAAATCGGAGTACCTACTTACAAAAGTAAAGAGGAACTTTACCCACGCAGAGGGCACTAGATGCCCTGCGGGTACAATATAATAATGGTTTCAGGGTGCTGTTGAGGTTGCCCCGATTCTGCAGCGCGTCTGGCATGTTTGCTGTAGCGCGAATCGACGACTTCTTTGCCATTCGGAGGAAAAAGACCGCATCCTTAATAAGCAGAATGAGGGCTAGCACCAACAGCATACTGAAAACCCTAGCCGAAAAACATGATGCACCAATACTTAGACACGCCGTCCGGTTGCTCGTGCGGCAGGATAAATAAAATTTGTTTATTTCGATTTTGATTTGATTTAATGTAGTTTAATTTAATTTAATTAATTAATATTACTAACACTTTTTTTTTTTTTTTGAGGATGTGAAATCATCAAATGACCCCTCCCGCTCTGGGTGGAGCAGAAGGGAGTGTCAGATTCTTACTGACTAAAACCCACCCGTGTTCCTTCCTTAGCCCTTTATGTTGGTACATCGTTGTCGTCACATGTTGGTCTGATCGTCCGAAAGGGTTACCGCTGCCCTGGTGGGCAGCGGTAACCCTTTCGGACGATCCCGCTACCCCGGCAGGCTTCGGCCCTGTCGGGCCCCTTCAACTACGCTGACATCTCTTTGAGGCGCGCGTGGAACACATACGCGCAGTCCGGCACGGGCCTGGTCCTGATCGGACGGAGAGCTACCCATTGCTCTCCGCCCGCAGGCCCGCACCTACGGTGGCCGGGAGTCGTCACGCGGCTCCCGACGCCCGGAGCGTCTCCCTCGGCGGCTGAGGCGTGAGGATCTCTCCCTCGCCCATCCCGCCACCTCCTTCGCTAGCATGACTGCTTCGCAGAAGTAGGTGACCGCCTCCCACTCCCTCTCGCCCCGGACCATGGCTTGAACCAGGGCCGGACGCGAGAGGTCGCCGCCGCTGCCGATCGCCTCTACGAGGACACGGCGGTGCTCTGCCCAAGCGGGGCAGACCTCCACCGTATGCTCCACCGTGTCCTCTGGGCGATCCTCGCAGTGGTGACACCCGGGCGTCTCCTCCCGCCTGATTATGTGCAGGAACCTCCCGAAACATCCGTGTCCAGAGAGGACCTGCGTCAGGCGGTAGGTGAGAACGCCGTGACGCCTCTCTAGCCACTCCTCAAAGAGGGGTCTTACCGCCGCTATCGTGGCGTGCCCTGCGCTGGGTTGCGATAGTCGCGCCTTCCATTCCACCATGAGACCGCGCCGGAGGTCCGTCCGCTCCGCCGCGATTTGCCGCGGGTGCGGAGTTTCCCCCCGACGTAGTGCCTCCGCGCGCCAGTCAACAGGCGCGCGAGGACTATCGCCTCCAGATCCCATGGTGGCAGTCCGGCAAGGAGGCTTGCTGCCTCGCCCGAGATCGTGCGGTACCCCCGGATTAGCCTTACGGCTACCACCTTTTGGGGCGCGTTCAGGTAGTGGGCGGCTCGCAACCGCAGTGAACGCGCCCACACCGGGGCCCCATATTGGGCCATGGACCGCACGACCCCCGCGTAAAGCCTCCGGCAGGAGGCGTTTGGCCCCCTCAGGTTGGGCAGGAGCCGCTTTAAGGCGGCCCCGGCCCGTTCCAGTTTGGGGGCCAAACGTCGGAAATGCTCAACGAAGTTCCACCAGCTGTCGAGGACGAGACCCAGGTATCTCATCGTTGTCTCGACGCCGATGCGAACCCCTCCTACCATCAGTTGGGATTCCGAAGGTGGCCCGTACCGGGGCCCATGAAAGGACATGGCCTCGGACTTGTGCAATGCCACCTCGAGACCCAACTGCCGGATCCTTTGTACGACTATCGCAACCCCGCGTGTCATCGCGTCGGCCGCCGCCTGATGCGACCTCCCCTGCGCCAGGACCAGCGTGTCGTCAGCGTAGCAAACTATGCTGACGCCATCAGGGAGGTCGGCCCGCAGCACCCAGTCGTAACCGATGTCCCACAGGAGTGGCCCCAGAACCGATCCCTGTGGGACACCGCATGACATCTCTCGCCGGTTCCAATTCCCGTCGCGACCGGGGTAGATGACGGTTCTGTCCGTCAAATACGCCCTGACTATTCGACGGAGGTAAGTCGGCACCCGGTGATACCGGAGTGCCTCCCCTATGCAGCTCCAGGGCAGGGTGTTGAACGCGTTGGCGATGTCGAGTGACACCGCCACGACCACCCCACCCCGGGACACCGCGTCCCCCGTCGTGAGGGCTCTCACGCGCATGATGGCGTCCACCGTCGAGCGCCCCTTGCGGAAGCCAAACTGGCACTCCGCAAGATCCGGCCCCGTCCTCACCAGGTGCCCGACGAGGCGGCCCGCAATCACTCTCTCAAAGAGCTTGCCGACCTCGTCGAGCTGCACTATGGGCCGGTATGCGGACGGAGAGTCCGCAGGGCGCTCTGGCTTCTGAATGAGGACCAGCTTCCCCGTCTTCCAATGGAGTGGAAACTGGCCTCTCTCCATGCATGCGCTTAAGAGCGCCTCCAGTCGAGGCCCGAGAGCCCTCGAGGCCAGGACCCAGGCTTTACCCGGCAAGCCGTCGGGTCCCGGGGCGGTATTTTTGGCCTTCAGCCTGCCTACCGCCGCTCTCAGATCTACCCCGGCCACTTCAGGGGTGTCGTCGTCGTTGTCGCGTTTATTTCGCACCATTCTGTGTAAGGGCGCCCCCATGGATCTCGGTTCAGAGTCTCCAACATCTCCTCGCGGGCCATATCCTTGGCCCGCTGGACAGCCTCTTGGAGGGCGGTCTTCGCCGCTCTGTATCCCTCGTACAGCTCCACCTCCGTGGCTTCCGCATCCGGAGGGCGGATGCGGAGCCTGCGGTGCCTGGTGTACCGGTGTCGCGCGTCGACGCACGCCTTGCATAGCGCCCCAACCTCCTGCGACCACCAGTACACCTGACGTCGGGCGCATCCTGGCCGGACTCGGGGCATTGCCACGTCACAAATCTCGGACATGGCCTCCCGGAACCCCTCCGCCTCATCGTCAATGTCAGCAGACCTGTCCGGTGAAAACACCCAGGCCTGCACGATCGAGGCTTCCAGGAGAAGCTCCTGGTCCAGCTGCTTCAGCGCCCACAGCGGACCACTCGGGGCCTGTTGGACCAGCGCGCTAGAGGTCTGGGTGGAGACATCAAACCGGATATACCGATGATCGGAGTAGGTCTCCACCACCTCCATGACGCGCCAGTCAATGACACGCTGTGACAGAGCGGGGCTGGCGAACGAGATGTCCACTACCGACTCGCCCCGCATCCGCACACACGTAGGAACAGAACCCCGATTTAGGACGACCAGGCCTGTTTCCAGAGCCCAGTCCTCCACCATCCTGCCCCGCACATCCGTGCAACGGGAACCCCAGGCCAAATTCTTGGCGTTGAAGTCCCCGAGCACTAGCACGGAGAAGGCGTGGTTTCTGGCGACGACGACATCAACTCTGTTAAAGAGTTCTGGAACTCGGCGAGAGTTCGGCTCGGAGAGAAGTATACTCCCACTACTACAATCTCTCCGAACCGTGCTGCTACGCACCCCTGTCCCCTCGTGACACCTTCGAGGGACGGGGTACCGGTGGCAGCCGACGAAATTATGGCCACTGAGCCGTTCAGGTCCTCCACCCAGTCATCCCTGGGCGGGACAAAGTACGGCTCAGCGACCACGGCGATGTTAATCAACCACTGCGCCGTGCTCTGGAGCAACAGGTCCTGAGCGCAGGCGCAGTGGTTGATGTTCGCCTGGAGAAGGCGTAGAGGAGGAGTCATTTCTCCTCCATTTCAGCCCCCTCCCGGGCCCCCTCGGCGGCGGCGGCGGCGGCGGCGGCGGCGGTGGTGGTGGCGGCGGCGGCGGAGGGCCTGCCTTTCCTCCTGGCTTCGGCGGGTGGAGCGCAGGACTTGCTCCCCGCCCGGTGTTCGGCCGGCTTGCCAGCAGCCGCACATGCGACGCAGTGCGGCGCGGCGTTGCACGAGCCGGCCGTATGTCCGGGCTTACCGCAGCGGAAGCACAGAGTGCTGCGGTCCTCTAAGGTGCACTGGACGCTTACGTGGTGCCCCACAAGGCATCGATAGCACCTTAGAGGTCTGGGCTCCAGCAGCTTGACCTGCGCTGACACCCAGCCCACCAGGAGCCTTCCGCCCTCCACTATCTTCCTCGCCGCCGTCACGGGACAGCTTACCGTTACGGTTCGCATACCCGTGAAGTCAGGACGAATGGTGCCCGCCTTCACCCGGTCGGCCAGACACCCGCCCGATCTGACGACGGCGGCTACCACCTCTGCTCCCGTCACAGAGTCATCCAGGCCCACAATGCGCATATCCGCGCACTTGACGGGCCTGGAGACTCGAGCCTCGTCCGCGTTGAGGGACGCCCTTAGCTTCTCAGCCAGGGCGTCAACGGTGGGGCCACTCGTCGCACCGGGGATCTCCAGCATGCGGGCACCAGTGGCGGTCACCCTATGCCGGAGGCCTCCGGTGATCCCCAACTCCTGGAAATCCACCGTCGCTTTCGCTTTGGTGAGCACGTCGCAGTAGGTCACCCCCCTCTTAACCGCGTCCGGCTGTAGCGTAATGACTACAGCCGCGGTCTTAGGGGAGCGAAGCCTAGCCGCAACGGCTCGCTCCTTGCGCCGCTTCCTCTGTGCCTTTTTCCTGGCCGCCTTAGCCGCCTTCTTCTTCTCCCCGACCACCTGCCACTCGGCGTTGGTCGTGGGATATTTGTTTGGGGGAGGCGTAGGCTCTGGGGCCTTCCCCTCCCCAGCCGTTCTGCCCTTCTTCTTCTGCTGCTAGGCCGGCACCGCGGGTTTACCGGCAGGCGCCGAGGCTCCGCCAGCCGACGTCGGTTTAGCCGGCGCCGGGGCTCCTCCAGCCGACGCCGATTTGGCCGGCGCCTGTGCCCGGCCAGACGGCCCGGGCTTAGGGGCGGCAGCAGCCGCGTACGAGGCCGCCTTCTTTGGCCCTGGGGCCTTCCTACCCGCCAAGGGGGGGCGCAGGACTATACCCTCCAGGACGGCGAACCGCGCCTGGAAGGTCGCCAGCTCCTGCCGAACCAGGTTCAGGACCTGGTTCTCCACCGGCACGGGCTGGCTTGGTGGTGTCGCTTGCGCTGTGCCGGCTGCTCGCCGCCCGGCCAGGTCCGCTCGGAGCTCCTCGTTCTCCTTTCGGAGGAGCTCCATGGCAGGCATCAAGCGGGCCACCTCCGCCCGCATTTCGGACATTCCGTCCGGCGGGGGCCTCCGCTGCCGCCATTATGGAGGCCTTGGCCGAGACTATGGCCCTGTTTTTAGAAGTCTGTAACTTCTTCAGGGCCACGTCCCAGATCGCGGCCTCCACGACCGCCGCAAACCTCTTTTATGGTCCGCATCAGGGCCGCCTACCTCCGCCGCCTCGTCACTTGAGGACTCCGATGCGACCGCGCGACCAAACCCCCCCTTTTTTGCGGGCTCCTCCTCTTTTTCCGCCGCCTCCCGAGCAGTGAGCCCCCTCCCTATGCCTCGCTCTCGGGCATATTACTAACCCTTAGTTGATAAGTTATTGTTGTACTAACCATTTGACCAATGTTGTCAAATTAAATAAATTAAATTAATTTTTACAAAGCCATAAACCCCTTTTCTGAACTCTGTTTAAAAAAAACTTTTGGAAGAAATATGTGTTCACCTCTTGTGTGATGAGGTGAGTCATATCAATCAAATTAAAATAAACACATTATCTGGGTTTTTTTTATAAAGTCAAATCATTTCAAATAGGCACATAAAAGGCACTTTTGAACGTCAAAAATTAAATTAAAATAAAATTGATTATAGTCGCCCCTTCCAAAAGGTAGTTTTCGTATGGAGAAGAATGGGCAAGAAACTCCACCGTTACTCTTTTAAAATGTTTTACAATATTTTGCATACATTATTTATATAATTATATGTGAAGACGATGCACCTAAAAATAAAATTACTATACCACAATAGGTAAAAGAATTAAAATGGATTAATTAATCCATGACATATAGATTAACTATGTGATAGATACATGGTGCTCACATATTCACATATTCACGTACCGGACTTATCTATATAACTTATAACTTACGTCATCAGCCCTCAGCGTTGTCACAGGTTGTGGTGGTCTTAAAGCCAATAAGTATGCATGTAGTGCACTCAATCCGTTCCCTCGAACACAGCTCACAGGAAACACTGGTATTACTTCCGATTCCACGCTGCAACAAAAACACCAGGGTCACATGACTAACGGTTAAACTCTGTTTTGGGAACACAAACTCAATATCATACGTGATGAAGTTCAAATTCCATTGCAACTGAAATTTTATATGACCTTTTTTATTACAAACGATCACTGACCTATAATGAAAAAATACGCTGGACTTCATACTATCGATGACAAAATGAAGACATTTGATTTTCGCCATTTTGGCGGTGACAGCAACGTGAGCGTCCGTGGAACTAATATTTTTGATAGCGAGTTTTACAAAATGCGAATACTCTTAGGATAACAATGTTCTAAATATCTCGTAGTAAACACAAAATAGACAAAAAAGTCTTATTCCACGATTTAGACCTAAACCATCAGAGACGTACCAAAACAAAACGATGGTCATTGCGGCAATGTGTCAATTTTAGTTCCTGAGACGCTCGAGCGGGGCGCTTTGAATCGGCACAAAAACAACTGTCATTTCGTATAGTATATTTAGTCCAGCGTACTTGTATAATGTAGGTCAATGCAAACGATTAATCAAAAAAATCTACTGAGGCTACATAACACCAGACTAATAATCCTCCAGACCGTATTTCGAGCATGGCGGCCAATCTCAACCGAAACTAGCCTTCAGCACGGGAGATATTATAGTGCACAAGTGTGTGCGTAAACACAGGAGCACCCTCTGTTCCTTTACTTTCATAGTCAGATGGGATGGCAATCCGACACTCGCGGGGAGAGATCAGGCGCAGGACCAACGGCGACACGTGCTTTCCGAGGCACGGGGGTATCAGACCGCCAACTTCCAAATTTCCGGGCTCAATCAATCACCTCAGCCTATCGCAGTCCACTGCTGGACATAGGCCTCTCTCAGGCTGCGCCACAACACCCTGTCTCGGCCTTCTTAAAGTCGTCCTTCCATCTAGCTGGGGGGCGTCGTATACTACGCTTGCCAATACGCGGTCTCCACTCCAGAAAATTTCCGGTCTGTTACGTAAGAAATTCCCAATGGATTATTACTTTGCACGACCCGGGAATCGAACCTAGGACCCTCAAGAGATGATGGTGATGATGGGGATTAAATGATAAACATAAATAATAGGAACAATAAAAGTATTATAATTAATAATAATTAACCACGCAATTTATAGAAATGTTTAAAATATATTAATGACACGGTAAAAATGAATAAATAATATAATTTAAAAATAATAATTAAATAAAAAAGCAATAATACTGAATTTAATAAATTCAAATATAAATTTAGCTATAAGAATTATCCAAAGAATAACGATGTATATAAATAAATAAACAGAATTATAATATATAATTCCAGGTACATAAAAATCATCTAAAATATTTAGGTACTTATATTTAGCAGGAAAAAACAGTACATAAACTAAAGATAGGCGAAATGTTAGGATTCAATTCGCAATCTCCTGACTTTGATTATATTTATTATGTGAACTAAAACTTGTTCCCACAAAAGCAACTTAATTATCTCCTAAAACAGGGCTTCCTCTCTTCTATCCTTTTTGCTGTGCCCTACAGGGTCCATAATGATCTAAATTATATGTATACCACCTAAGTACACATTATGGTAAAGCAATAAAGATATTGAGTATTGAGGGATGTTATACTTCCGGGGCTGCGGGTTGTTCGAAAGGGATACCGTGGCCCCTGGCACAGGCAACTGAAGGAACACGGGTGGGTTTTAGTCAGTAAAAGTCTGACACTCCCTTCTGCTCCGCCCAGAGCGGGATCATTTGATGATTTCCCACCCAAAAAAAAACAGGGATGTTATACTTACATAACATCCTCCTCTTTAGTATGGTCCAGCGCATCTATGATCAGCTTCTGAGGAGCCACGCAGTTCCTGGCGAGGTTCTCATCCGTAATCAGTAGTGGTTTCTGAAACAAAATATAACAATACATTACACACACATTACATACATACATACACATACAGGAAGGGGGGCTTGTGGCTAAGTAATAACAGCCGCACGGTTCGATCGATCAGGTTAAGCAACGCTTGCCGCGGTTGGTCCGTGGATGGGTGACCATCTTTACATACCAAGACCCCTCCGTGCCTCAGAAAGCTCGTTAAGCCGTTGGTCTCGGCTGTCATTCATAGATCTTTGATAGTAGTTACGTGTCGTCAGAAGCCCGAAAGTTTGTCAACCACTCTTACCAAGGAGTATCGTATTACCTAATAAGTGGGTAATGGAGGTAAGATAGGCAGTCGCTCCATGTAAAATATTAGTATTCAGCTGCATCCGGTTAAACTGGAAGCCGACCCCAACATAGTTGGGAAAAGGCTACGCACATGATAGTGGGTAATAATTCAGATTTAGTTTAGTTCAACGTTAAACCACTAAATTGACGAAAAGATCCCTTATTAATATTTAATCTTTAACAAATAGTAATTGCCTTATTAAGAAATTACCATTTATATACGTTTGAGAGGTATAAATACGCGAGGGAGGCTCTACGGGGTACATTGTGAGTTCAGGAACAGTTTTGACAACAATCACACAAAATGGAACACTCTCATATTCTTTTGAGTTTTTTCGTAGTTATCAGTTTGGTGTTCATGTAAGTACTTCTTTATTTACCTGTTTATGTATCTCGAAGTTACTATGCAACATGTCCCGGAATTAACGCACATCACCAAACCCCTAATTAGAATATTATGTGACAATCATAATACATACTGTCCTGTTTGTGTGTGTGTGTCAGTGGGGGTGTGTGTGTGTGTATCAGTATATAACTAATTTAATAAAGAAACAATGTTTTATAAAACATTGTTTTTTTTATTAAATTAGTTATACTGATTGTGGGAGAAAATGGTGGTCACATTACAAATCTTCGCACACATACAGTCGCACACGTATAAGGATCTAGCGTAGCGTACTTCATCCATTTAAATTTTTATTTTGAAATATAAAATAAATATTACGCTTTTTTGATTTTTCATATTTTGAAATTTGGGAATAAATAAATAAATAAATTTTGGTATGTTTTTACTGTACAGCGAACGAGTGACAGTAATTTAAGTAGTTTCAATTATGTTTAGGAACAAAAATTACCGACATTAAAAATGACAGAAATCGATTCAGCAAACGATTCTGAACAAACTACTTTCATAACGTGCATTAATTCGGTTAGACATTGTATAATTCGGAGAGGAAGATACGACAATAAATGACTACACTGGCGATAGGTACTAATGCATAAAAGTATTTTGAAACTATTCAAAGAATCTAAGCAACGAAATTAAAAGGGTGATTTTTCAAACAAACTAAATAATAGCAATGAGCCGTCTATAGGTACGGAATTACCGTGGCAGGCGCATGTTGCTGTTCCAGTGCCGGTTAGGAAATTGTAATTATTGTGTTTGTAATTATTTTGAATAAGTTTAATTTAATCGTACATCTTGTATGTTTGTGTTGTTTTTGAAACTGTGTGCCAAATAATTAGTCTTTTATGTTACTTGATCATAAATAAATTTTTAAAAAATTAAAAAAATACTAGCTATAATGACTAAACTATTAGATATACGCAGTTTAATTTATTGTCGTCTCCACCCACCCACGGGTCTTTATTTAAAAAAAAATGTTTTACTTTAATAAAGATCGGTCCTTGGCAGCTCTGGACAGAGAGAGGTTGAAGGAGAGTAGGGACATCTTTGCCCAGAAGTGGGACAGTAACGGCTAATAAAAAAATAAAAAAGTTTTGACAACCAGTCTTACTAAGGGTGTCGGATAGGCAGTCGCTTCATGTAAAATACTCTATTCTTTTAAAAAGGCTTGGTAGGTGAATATAAGAGCTTTCCCAACTATGTTGGGGTCAGCTGACAGGCATGTTGGTCTAGTGGTTAGTGACCCTGACTGCTATGCCGGAGGTCGTGGGTTCGATTCCCACCCAGGACAAATGTTTGTGTAATGAGCACGATCATTTGTTCTGTGTCTGGGTGTAATTTATCTATAATATTTATGTATTTAGAAATATATAAGTATGTTTATCAGTTGTCTAGTACCCATAACACAAGCTCTGCTTAGCTTGGGACTAGATGGCGTTGTGTGATAGTTGTGGAATATTTAGCTTCCAGTCTAACCGGATGCAGCTGAATACCAGTATTTTACATGGAGCGACTGCCTATCTGACCTCCACAACCCAGTTACACCAAAGGGTATCGTGTTACCGGGTTGTGGGGGCCAGATAGGCAGTTGCTCCATGTAAAATACTGGTGTTCAGCTGCATCCAGTTAGACTGGAAGCCGACCCCAACATAGTTGGGAAAAGGCGACGAATTGATTGATTTGTTTATATTATATAAGCTAACATTTTAAATAATAATACATATGTACATGTGAAAAAATAAACAAAAGAATCATAGGGCATCAAAAAATTCGTCCGCATCGCTGTCAACAGGAACAGTGCCCAAAAGGCTGGCAGCATTGCCACGTTGTATGGCGATGCTAATTCTTTGGCCAAGAAACAGGCCAGCCCTCTGGTCACGCGAAAAGTCGACTAACCGCTTGGCGATATCTCGAAAAACCAAGTGGGCACATATACTTGTTTATATTTTCAGTGTCTCTGCCAACGATGGCGGATACAAGATGATGAGCTACGATGAGGGCTTCCCCGCGTATCCATGGCAACGCGGCAAAAGTCGCGGATGGATCTCGCGTATGCAGAGAACGGAAGACGGAAAAAACCCAAATCAAGAGTAAGTCTTTCATATCTACGTCAAAGTTATATTTTAATTTAGATATGAAAGTAATATTTTATCTCAATTAAACCTAATTTGCATTCGCGATTTATTTGCCAAAAATATAAACAAATATGCGTTTATGGAAAAATAACTTTAATTCTTACATAATAAAGTTCAGTTTACGCTACAACTTCAAACATATTTATAACTTTTTCAATAGTGCTAGTCACTCTGAAATCAACTTAATTACCATTAAAATAAAGTTCATATTTGTTTAACTTGAACATAACATAAAACGGAAACGTAAATTTGAATAGACCTTAACTAGCCTTTTCCCAACTATGTTAGGGTCGGCTTCCAGTCTAACCGGATGCAGCTGAATACCAGTATTTTACATGGAGCGACTGCCTAACTGACCTCCACAACCCAGTTACTGGGTAATACGATACTCCTGAGTAAGACTGGTTGTCAGACTTTTGGGCTTCTGACTGACTGCCAAAGTACAAACGTTTATAAGTGTTATATTAATGTTTTAAATTAAATAATAAACTTGTTCAATTTATTCGTTTAGTTTTTCTCACATCCCTAGTCTGTTCTATCTATGACGACATGGTTGGCGCAGTGGTTAAGCGATTAACTGCTGCGCTGCGTGTCGCGGGTTTGATTCCCGCACGGAACAAATATTTGCATGACCTACAAGTAGTTGTTCCGGGTCTGGTTATTTGTGTATGTGAGTTTAAATGTTTGTAAACGCACCCTCGATACAGGAGACATTCCTAGTGTGAGGCAAAGTTTAAAAAAAAAATATATATATATATATAAACCGGTCAAGTGCTAGTCGGACTCGCGCACCGAGGGTTCTGTACAAATTTTGTAAATTATAATATAGGTTTTTTTTTAAATTATATATTTTACCATACTGACCGCCAATTGGGCCAAAGAAAATTAAATCTCATGTTTAGGCAATAAGACTCAATTTAAATGCATTAAGTAATGGTAGGATCAACAAGATTTTCTTAATAATAATAGTTAACTTTAAAGAAAACTAGTTTTGGTCGTTGTATTATGCTTTTAACTTAATACTGTAATTGGAGTGTATGTCTTGTGTTAATTATGTTGCTTATAATATACTAACAGCGCCCCGCGGTTTCACTCGCATAAGTTTCGATCCCGTGGGAATATCGGGATAAAAAGTATCCTATCTGTTAATCCAGGCTGTCAGCTACGTCCATACCAAATTTCATCAAAATTGGTCCAGCCGTTTGAGCGTGAAGAAACAAACACACACACACTCTCACTCACAAACTTTCGCCTTTATAATATTAGTGTGATACAACGTCCTGAGATCAATCATCGGGCAGTAGCCCACCAGACACAACACCCGGGGATCTCTTCTTTTCGCCTAATGTTTTTTTTTTTCCTAATATACTTTAGGCATAACTACATATTTTGGTATTATTTTTTTGGTATAATAATACTTTGCCATGATTGTTTTTGGCATACAGTTTATATTGATATAATCTTGTTCTATATAACCCCCCCCCCCCCCCCCTTACATTATTTTGTACTGGACACGGCAGTCTGTTCACCTAACTAGCGCTTCCTTTTGCTTCGCATTGACTTCGTAACATTTAGAGCGTTGGATTGAAATATATTTATTTTTGTATTTTTTGTATGAAAGTCTGATGAATTATTAAAAGTCATAGAACAAAAGTTGTTGTTTATGATGTTAGTAATATCGTCCTGACAGGTTGTTAGTGTTTTACCAATAACCCTGTATACACCGTTAATTTTTGAACATAAATCTATGGATCAACTGATTTTATTTTCACGATTTCATGGTTGGTCCCATAGTAAAAGTTGTTCATAAGGATGAGTTAATGGTGTATAACCATACAATTTCCTACCTTATTAGCCGCAGCCAGCAACTCAGTCAGCCTGGCTGTCAGAGTCTTGACAGCGGTGGCCGCCAGCTCACATTTGCTGATGACAGCAAAGAATGGCAGGTCTAGTGCTGTCAACAGGCTTATGTGCTCCTCTGTTATCGATGTTATTCCCGCTGTCGCTGATATCTGGGGACGAAGTGAGAGTTTAGTTAGGTTTTAGAAGTTTAAAAAATCCTACTAATATTATAAACGCGAAAGTTTGTTTGGATGGATAAATTAGCACACAGATAGTTTATAACCAGTGATCGGATAATCGGATGCATATTTACCTAAAGTTCATTTTTGGTTAGGAAATTATGGAAGCGGCCTCTTAAAACATATTTTATTAAATATAAATCCCGGGATTTTTTCGAAACAAAAGTGAATTCCATAATATTGTTGCGCGCCACAATTAATGCCTGATGCATGGTGACATTAGTTACCACTAGCGCCATCTAGTTTCTAGTAGCAGAACTAATAGAGTCACTAGCGCCATCTATTATCGATTGGCTGAACTTACTAGAACTATCGACATCTGGTCAGTCGGGGCCGGTATGTACTCGAACATTCTAGATGTGTCTACAATAGAAGGTTCTGGAATTATCTGCGGCACTATATAAGGCCGGGACTAGCTGCGACTAATCAGAGAGCCGACATCGCGTGGTCGCGCTCGGTCAAGTACCTGGGCGTAACCATCGATCGTCGGCTCACTATGGGGCCACACGTCCGCTCGGTCGCCGCACGGGGTAGGATCGCCCGCCACCTACTCAAACCAGTGCTCTCGTCTCGCATCCCGGCGCGCGTCAAGTTGGGCGTGTACAAGCTGTACATACGCCCAATCTTGACGTACGCCGCACCGGCATGGTTCGCCCTCACGAGCGAGTCGAGCCGAAAGACGCTCCGCGCGCAGCAAAACGTAGCGCTGCGGACAATTGTTAACGCTTCTCGCTACGTGAGGAACCATGTCATCCAGCGCGATCTCGGGATTGAGAGCCTGGATGAGTTTGTGCGGCGGCTCGCAAAGGGAATGTTCGCGCGTGCCGACGCATCTTCCTGGCCACATGTCCAGGATATTGCGCCCTGGCACGCGCGCCCCCCCGACGCGAAACCCTTCCCCCGCGACCTGGTAGCGGACGATGACCCCACAATACCGGACTGACGCCTCTAGTGAGCCGCATCCAGGTTACACGCGGCTCACTAGACTCAACTGAACTTCACATACACAACATACACTCGCCGCGTAGCGTGTTCTAAGTTAATATAGGCATGTTACGCGGCGAACGCAGACAACCATTACTACACAGACGCCAAACTCACACGCGTAGGCGCAGCGCGGGCCGCGATACGCGTAGACACTGGGCGGTGTTACACAACACAATACCGCCCACACACACACGACTGCTCCTTAGCTCGGAACGTAACCGGCTGGCTCTGGAAACGGGACGAGCGGGAGCAATACACCTATATTCTGTGGGAGCGTCGAGTCGGCACCTCTGTCGCTGGTCGTCCCCCGCCGGGCCTCCCCCAGGTAACTGGGGGTCTCACCTGGCGGGGACAGACCGCCGAGGTGTCGTGAAGAAAGCGGCGCCGTGAGTCGGCGTCGCGGCGCGCCTACAGAAAAACACATAGCAACCGCTCACACGGGCGCGCGCAACTCACGCGCGCCCGACAGGCTAGTAAGCCAACAGCGCGAACATCAGGAGGGGCCCGTATTTACGGGCCACCGTAAAGCGCTCTGCGGCCGGGGGGCAACGCCCCGGCACCGCTCGCCTCGCCCCCTTACGGAGGCGACGCGATCTCTCGATTGGTGACTAATCAGACTTGGTTCTGCGATAGAAACGAATACATCGAAAGCGATCTTCAAGTGTGACTTAAGAGCGATTGTGTTTTATAAATAGTGTGTTTTGAGTTGTAATTAGTGTTGTTTAATTAAAGTGTAACTTTTGGTAATTTTTAGCGGCAGTTTTTATTGTCACGCACCCGAAGCTCGTAACAATATTATCCAACACCTTAAACTAAGTAAATATTCCTACACCCGATTTGATTCTATAGTAAAAAAAACTAAATTTGTAGATTCCGAATTCCCGGGATTTTTTCGATACAAAAGTGCATTCCATAATAACCAACACCTTACACCTACCTACATCTTAGGTAAATATGCATCCGATTATCCGATCACTGTTTATAACACACAGGATACTTTTTATCCCGATATTCCCACGGGATCGAAACTTATAACCATCTCACCGTGAAAACTTATGTGAAGTGAGCGTGGAGTGAGCTGTCATTCCAAATAATGCTAGGGATTGACACTATTGACAGCTCACTCTAAGATCACTTCACCTAACTTTTCATGTTGAGATTTTTACAGAATCGATCGGCTGAAGTGGGGCACTCAATGGTTTAAAAAAAACAGTATATCATGTATACAATCATCTAATATTATACAGGCTGATTTTTTAAAGACCAGCCAAATTTAAGGATGTGGTACAGACCATCAAACTGAACAACTTTCTCCATGGGACAAATAGCGTAATCGCGAAAATTTTATCAACTGTCCCATAGAAAACTTCAATACCTACTCGACCTAAATGTATGGGACGGCTGAATTTTTATTCGCGATTACGATGTTGGTCCCATGGAGAAAGTTGTTCAGTTTGATGGTCTGTACCACATCCTTAAATTAGGCTGGTCTTTAAAAAATCAGCCTGTATATAATATGATAACCTCCAAAAGCAACCACTTATTACAAAAAAATATATATATACAGTGCAACCTCGATATAACAAATCGGAAGGGAACAAGTAAATATTCGTTATATCAAGTAATTCGTTAAACTAAGGTTTGTTATATTGAGGTTAGGTTGGTCTAAAATTTGTTATAAAGAGGTAAAAACGTGTCGAAACCTGTCGCGACTGAATCACGTGCTATTGGGAAGGTTATATAAAGGTATTGGGTTGATAAAATTCGTTAATTAGAGGTTTACACTTTTTTTTGATAGTTGAAAATTCGTTATAAAGAGGTTGTTCGCAAAAAATGTTCGCAATGTAAAGGTATATTTTACATTGACTCTTATGGACAATTCAAGGGGATTACGAAGAATTCGTTTAATAGAGGAATTCGTTATATTGAGGTACGTTATATTAAGGTTGCACTGTATTTGTGTCTGTCTGTTTGTTCCAGCTAATCTCCGAAACGGCTGGACAGATTTTGATAAAATTTTGAATGGGGATACTTTGAACCGTGAGGAAGGTCATAGGCTTTTTTTGACATACCACGCGGGAAAATCCGCTGGCGGAATCTTTAAAAAAACAATACTCACCACCAACATAGCATAGTGCGGTGAATATCCGGTCAACCCGTGCAGTGTGGTGCGCTGGTACTTGCTGTGTCCGGCCAGGTCGAGGAACGACACCAGCTTAGCGCTTCTCTCGCCGATCCTCTCTGCTGTCATTAGTTCTGAGCAGCCATAATTCACCACGTTGCCCTGTAAAGAAGATTTTCGTATAGTTTTTTTATTGTATTTGTTGGTATATTTGCGTGGCTAGCTGACATATGGCAAATAATTTAATGTTCTGTGTCTTGTCACGTTAATTACTTTACATACCTAGTATTGTATACAATCAAGTATTTTCTAACTGAACAGACAGCTGTGCTGCTGGGGAGTTTGTTGCGCCACTTCTTCTTCCCAGCGATAGCACTAGGAAGTGGTGAAGGGCGGGCGTTTTTGGGGGACTGTCTTTTGTAATTTTGACGTTCGAAAAGTGCTGATTCTCAGCCTAATTTGAATAAATGACTTTTGATTTTGAGAAGAGTTAAGCTCGCCTTTGTACACACACTCTCTCTTAGCACAATCAGCCTATAATGTTTCCACTGCTGGGACCCAGGCCTCCTCTCTGTGAGAGGGAGACGATAAACGTTTTTAGTCCGCGACAGTTCCATTACGTTACCCAGTAACTGGGTTGTGGAGGTCAGATTGGCAGTCGCTCCATGTAAAATACTAGTATTCCGTCGGCCGTCGGGTACCGGGTTCGGTACTCCGACGCCCCGCGCCTCCCGTCGGCCAATCACGCGCATAATATGTGATGCGCCGACACTGACAACCAGACTTACCAAGAGTATCGTATTAGAAAGAAAGAAAGAAAGAAAGAAAGAAAGAAAGAAAGAAGAAAGAAAGAAAGAAAAAGTATTTATTGCGACTCGTACAGGATCAGAAACTAAACCAAACACAGTTAAAAATAAAAATAAATCAAATTATATAAAAAAGTAACAAAAGGAAAAAAATGAAACAGAAAGTCCTGTACGAGGCCAAAAGGCTCCTATCTCAGCATGATGCTTCGACATTTAAAAAATAAACGTCGTAGCGCTGGTATTACTGAGTAACTGGGTTGTGGAGGGCAGACAGGCAGTCGCTCCATGTAAAATACTGGTACTCAGCTGCATCCGGTTAGACTGGAAGCCGACCACAGCATAGTTGGGAAAGGCAGAGAGACGAGTAGCGTCAGCACATCGACACACACACACGCACACTACCGAGAGCTCCTGCGCTTACACACACATTCACAGCGTGTTTGTACACTTGGTAACCACAAGTAAAGCGCGCGTCGCCTCGTGAGATAAAAATACTGTACACATAATCATGATGATGACTAACAACTAAACTACTAAAGCATTACATTACCTGAGCATCGAACCCCAGTATCTCGTGGCTCAAAGACGAAGTCCTGCCACTCTTCACCTCGTGCAGATGTCGGAACATGTTCAAACGAGCGCTTCCTCTGCCGTTGTCTAGTTCACCTGAATGAATAGATATTAAAATAATAACAAAACTGCTTACGTCCACTGCTATACATTGGAGTACGAAACAAACTGGGGATTAGTCATAACACATACACAAAAAGTACAGTCAATCGCATGACAGTTCTCACTCTTGAACATCGAAAATCACCCTTAGGTCGCTTTTCCTGTCATGCGTATTTTCGCCCGCGCGCGGATTTGGTCCGCGTGCAGGCCGTCCGCATCGTACCATTTAAACAACGCTGGGGCTCTGTCTCGTATAGGGTCTTAGCATTATGCTGAGCGATGGCCGTTTTGCGTGAATGTGATGCATGTCTACCCCCATTTATTTTTTTATTTTTGAACGTCATGTTTGCCGCAAATAAATGCATTTTCTTTCTTTCTTTCTTCTTTATTTCATACATGTTTTTCCTATCATGGGTAACGGTAAAATTTTTCACGTTTATTTTTCCGTACGTACATTTTGTTTCATGCTTTCCAATTACGTCATATTTAAAAAATAATATAAAATACATATATTTGTTACAACAATATTCTATGTGTTTTATTTTTCCTTAAGAGCCCATAGAGGATAAGTTATTCTTATGGAGTTATAAATTATAAATGTTATGTCTAGTCGCAAACTTTAGGTAAATATAGACGAATTACTTATTCCAAATAACATAAATATTTTTTTAATGTATTTAAAAGTGTTGTCCCGAATTTCGGGACAGAAATCCCGGAAAAATTTAGCCCTAAGGAAGTCTCCGTTTCTTGTCTCTGTTCTTCGAAGTTTAGGCAAATAGGCACTACCTATTCCTATCACTGCTTATGACCTTAGGCTATATCGGACGCCTACGCGGCTATGCGGTCAAAACTGTCACCCAATATTAACCCTTGTTATGAACACCACGAAACCAGTAACGGTCCATTTCAGACATAGCATAATCAGTTTATGGCGCCGATTCCCTTGTTCACAAACTAAACTATATTTAAGTTCAGTGCATCTTTTTCTTTCTATTTCATTCAAAGTCAAAGTCAAATCATTTATTTCAAATAGGCACATAAAAGGCACTTTTGAACGTCAAAAATAAAATTGATTCTAGTCGCCCCTTCCAAAAGGTAGTTTTCGTATGGAGAAGAATGGGCAAGAAACTCCACCGTTACTCTTTTAAAATTTCATCTCATTAAGAAAAGGACAGAAGATAAATATCACTTTAGTACTGTCAAATTAAGATACTCCATAGACAGTTTAGACGTGATTAAAAACACGGCTACTAAAAATACGTCAACTTACGTCAGACGCTGACTAATTTGACAGGACTAAACTAATATTTATCTTCTGTCCTTTTCTTAATGAAATAGAAAGAAAAAGATGCACCGAACTTAAATTTAATTTAGTTTGTGAACAAGGGAATCGGTGCCTACAATGTTCTAACTGCTGGGACACAGCCTGATTCAGGCCTCCTCTCTGCGAGATGGAGTAGGCCATAATCCACCAGGCGGACCCAATGCGGGTTGGTGAATATCACATGTCTACGAATTTTCGGTTCTAGAACAGGCCGGTTTCCTCACGATGTTTTCCTTCACCGTTTCGTTTCGTTTCATTTCAGAGTTAATTATAGACACTAGGGCCCCAATTCTATATCGTAATTATTGTTGCGCGCCACAATTAATGCCTGGTATACATAGTGACATTAGTTACCACTAGCGCCATCTAGTGTCGAGTAGTAGAACTAATAGAGTCAAGATCCTTCGAGAAATTTCTATGCTAGAACTTTCTTGAACTATCGACATCTGGTCAGTCGGGGCCGGTACGTACTCGAACCTTCTAGATGTTTCCACAATAGAAGGTTCTAGAACTATCTGCGGCACTATATAAGGCCGGGATGAGCTACGACCGAGTCATAGTCCGGTTAAGTAGTCACGACCTCTCTAGGTCAACTACGAGATGACATTTATAAAAATACGTTATTAGCGGATATCGTGATTAACTAAGGAATAGGGTAGCCTGGGTAAAAAAATAATAATTATATTTAGTCCGTCAGTTAGATTATCGAAAAATAATGGACACGTATTTTTTCTTTTGTCAATCAAACAAAAAATTACAAAGATAAAGCGCGTCAAAATTTGGCAGTGGGGGGTCGTGACGTCACGCCATGCTAAAAAGTGTAGCAAGGCAAGGCAGGCAAGTGACGTCACGCGCAACTTTAACAAGCGATATCTTCATCATTTTTTATATAATTGACAAAAGAAAAAATACGGCTTCAATATTTTTTGATAATCTTACTGACGGACTAATTAGAATTTTTTAGGTAACTAGCCTATTCACGTGGTTTCGAAGTAAGGAATCATTAAGTGATCATTGTGAATTAGGGCCCTGCACGTCGGTAATAACACTTGATCTACGAAAACCGACCTTACTGTGACGATATAAAGGCGCTGTCAAAGTTGCTCGTGCGTTTGACCGTGCCACGTCGTTTGCCACTCACCTTGAGTCAATACTCCTATTAGCGTAGACTTGCCAGCCTCGTTGGCACCCATGACCGCTACTCTTAATTCCACACTCTGCTTAGGGTCCGGTAACTGAAACAACGATATATTCCCTTTTATTGTAAAACGAGGTAGTGGAGCCGATTCCCTTGTTCACAAACTAAACTAAATTTAAGTCAGTTTATCTCTTTCTTTATATTTCACTAAGAAAAGGATAGAAGATAAATATTAGTTTAGTCCTGTCAAATTAATCAGCGCCTGACGTAAATTGACGTATTTTTAATAGGCATGTGTTTAATCACGTGTAAGCTGTCTATGGAGTATCTTAATTTGACAGGACTAAACTAATATTTATCTTCTGTCCTTTTCTCAATGAAAAAGAAAGAAAAAGATGCACTAAACTTAAATTTAGTTTAGTTTGTGAACAAGGGAATCGGCGCCAATATCCTACTAATATTAAGAACGTGAAAGTTTGGATGGATGGATGTTTGTTACGCTTTCACGCACAAACTACTGAACGGATTTGGATGAAATTTGGCACACATTTGGTTTATAACCAGGATTAACATATAGGATACTTTTTATCCCGATATTCCCACGGGATCGAAATTTATGCGGGTGAAACCGCGAGCCGGCGAGGCGCAGCTAGTCATATCATAACATGAACAGGGCACGTATCAAAATTAACAATAACGTATAACATCTACGCGGGTGATGGGGGGGCGACCTGACACGACCGGAGAGTGATCAGGCGCCGGACCAACGGCTTTAGGTGGCTTCTGAGACACGGGGGTGTCACATCGTACCAATTGGTAATTCCTCCTCCCTAATATTATAAAAACGAACGGGCGTTTGTTTGTTTGCCCTTCTTTCACGCAGCAACAGAGCAATGGACGACATAGAATTTTACATAAAAACATTTTATCTGCCGAAAACATAGGCTAGTGTTTGTCCTAGAAAAACTTACCATTCCTGTGGGGTGACGCAAAGGAACCAGGAGATCCTTTTTTTTTTTTTTGAGGATGGGAAATCATCAAATGACCCC
Source organism: Apamea epomidion (assembly GCA_947507525.1). Lineage (NCBI taxonomy): Eukaryota > Metazoa > Arthropoda > Insecta > Lepidoptera > Noctuidae > Apamea > Apamea epomidion. Next base: position 2,032,834 of record OX382255.1, read on the forward strand.
TCCCGCTCTGGGTGGAGCGGAAGGGAGTGTCAGTCTCTTACTGACTAAAACCCACCCGTGTTCCTTCCTTAGCCCTTTATGTACCAGGGCAGCGGTAACCCTTTCGGACGATCCCGCTACCCCGGCAGGCTTCGGCCCTGTCGGGCCCCGTCAACTACGCTGACATCTCTTTGAGGCGCGCGTGGAACACATACGCGCCGTCCGGCACGGGCCTGGTCCTGATCGGACGGTGAGCTGTGTTCGTTACCCTTACCTTCCTAACATAGACCTCAGCGACGGCTCTGTGCGGCGCCACTCTCCTGGCCGTGACGTGCGCCAGCGTGGCCCCCAGCGCCTGCGCCATCCTGCGCAGCGCCACCAGCGAGCTGCGCAGGGCGCGCGCGCGCAGCCCCACGAGCGCGCCGCAGTCGCGCACGCCCAGCACGTACACCGCGCTGCCGCCGCCTGAACGGAGGCGCCATTTTAACTGCGGAAGAATAAACATGTTTATGGTAAAAAATAACCGAAATAACATCCGACCGTTTCATTCTTTTGATTCTTTGATCTGATAGGCTTTAAATTATTGTTTGTAACATCAACAGACCTGTGTGACTAGATGCTGGAACCTCCGCTCGCACAGTGAAACCAGCTGTAGTTTGTACTCCACGTTGCCGAACCTGGGCTCTGGCGGCAGACTCCCGTACACCTCGTCACCTGAGTCCTCAGGCTCTGAGGTTCTGCAGAAAAAAAAATAAAGTTGATTTTTGGACTCTCTCCTCTACACTCTCTGTCTCTCTCTCTCTCTCCTCTACACTCTCTGTCTCTCTCTCTCTCTCTCTCCTCTACACTCTCTCTCTCTCTCTCTCTCTCCTCTACACTCTCTGTCTCTCTCTCTTTCCTCTACACTCTCTGTCTCTCTCTCTCTCCTCTACACCCTCTGTCTCTATCTCTCTCCTCTCCACTCTCTCTCACTCTCTTTGTCAATTAGTATCTCAGGTGCGTAAAGGTTTTCCTTGCACGACTGTACATGTACATGTACATTAGTCGAATTCTGTCTCATGAGACAATTTTTATTTTACAAGTGATTTTTAATTACCTATACTATAAAATTAAATAAACATTTAAAAAATACTCACGAATCGTCAATGTACTCCTCCATATCATCCGAGCTATAGAAGAAATCATTCTCCAAGTCATTCGTGTCAAAATCTCCAGCCAAATACATATCATCTTTAAGAATAACCTTTTCCAGCTTATCTATGACATTATAGACATCCCTGTCTCTAAACTTGTCTATGCCTCCTTCGTTAAGTCTATTTTTCATGTTGAAATCATTTTTTAAATCGTTGACATTTTTTCCGATATTTTCGTCACAAATTTTTTGTACTGAGAGTTGGTTGTTCCAGTTCTTGGTGTCAGTATCGAAACCGTCTGTAATCCAGGCGGAGTTGGTGATGTCTTTGGCAGGGGATATCTTATTCTTTTTTCGCCTGTATTTTCTGCCTGAGTTCCTGCGTTTTGTTTTCTTGTCGCTGTCTGTTCTATCTGTAAAGTTTTAACATATTTTTTTTTTTATCTAGAATACGTTTGAATACATAATCAGCCTATAACGGTCCCACTGCTGGGACACAGGCCTCTTCTCGGTGAGAGGAAATGGGCCGTTATCCACCACGCGGGCCCAGTGCGGGTTGGCAGATGTCACATGGTTTCCTCACGATGTTTTCCTTCACCGTTTTGAGAGCAGTGGTGACGAAATAATTTACACAAAGTATAAATATAAATAAATAAATATAAATATTCCACAACTATCACACAACGCCATCTAGTCCCAAGCTAAGCAGAGCTTGTGTTATGGGTACTAGACAACTGATAAACATACTTATATATTTCTAAATACATAAATATTATAGATAAATTACACCCAGACACAGAACAAATGATCGTGCTCATTACACAAACATTTGTCCTGGGTGGGAATCGAACCCACGACCTCCGGCATAGCAGTCAGGGTCACTAACCACTAGACCAACAGGCCTGTCAGTATATAAAAGGAATATAAAAACTTTTATCTGACACATTACAGTATTTTATAGCATTCATTCATCATGAGCACTGGTGGCCAAGTGATAACTACCGCGACTTAAGAGTAAGTAGAGTAGTAAGAACCCAGACAGGCGCTTTACGTTTGAATGTCACTGCCATTATAATGAAATCCTTATTTACAGGCTCAAGTTAAATAAACTAGCGAAAGTCTGCAGACAGGATGGGTATCGATGTCTAAACCACGTAACACCAGCAGCCTGGACATGTGCAAAGAGCCCTCATATATAGTGGCGGCATCTACATGGCCACATGCGAACTACGTATCACACTGACGTCACGCAAAATCCTGCATCGCGCAAGCAGAGTTTACCGCGCGACTAGCATACATAGAAGTTCCCGACATCAGTCGTCCGGCAGCCCACCAGACACAACACCCGTCCGGTCGGAGGAACCTCCCTTTTCTATAGAGGATGGAAGAACTTTACACCCTGTTCCTCATACCTCTACAATACAATAAGAAGGTCACTTACCATCATCTTTCTTGTTAATCTCAATGAAGTTCTCGATATAACTAACATCTTTAACTAGGAGATCGGTGCTGAGATCCGGTTCACAAAGGAAAGAGGACTCTTCTGGCAAAGTTTCGTTCTTCACATTCGATTTGCGGCCTCTTCTGCGTCCTGAAAGAAGAAAAGAGAATGTCTAAAGAAGAATAACAGATACTGTTAGATAGTAATTTAAATACATTCTCAATTCATCTAGACAAAAATGTTACCTATTCGAAAATTCTATTTAAATTTTGGCTAAATTACATGCCGCGGTCACTTCGAGGATGGGTGACTATCCATTAAAATATTTCAAGACCCCCTCTGTGTCTCTGAAAGCGCGTTACGTCCTTGGTCCCAGCTGTTATTTGTAGTTCTTTGACAGTCGTTACGGGTAGCCAGAAGCCCGAAAATTTGACCACCATTCCTAGCAAAGTACCCCTTGGTAAGACTGGTTGTCAGATTATCGGGACACGATACCGTGTTACCCAGTAACTGGGTTGTGCAGGTCAGATAGGCAGTGGCTCCATGACTGGAAGCCAACCCCAACATAGTTGGAAAAAGGCAAGCAGATTGAAGGGGAAATTGAATGGGGATGATGATGCGACATCGATCTTAGGAAGTAATAGCACCGTCACACAAAAAACCTTGTCATTCTGACGTCACTTACCCTTGGGACCTTCAGGTTTCTTCTTGACTGTATCCTGTTCAGGTTTGTGCCTCTTTTTATTCTTCTGTTTGTTCTGGTTCCCGTCTGAAGGGTCAAATAAACTAAAGAAGGAATCCATGATACTGTAACAAGAAAATAATTTAACTTTATTACAAATACAAGTGGTGAGGGCGGGCTCGGATACCTAAAAACCGGTCAAGTGCAAGTCGGACTCGCGCACCGAGGCCTCCGTACAAATTTGAAGGTATGTAAATAATTAAAAAAACAAAAAAATTGTAATATAACTACAAATTTACGGTTTTCGGATTGTTTCCTTTACTTGTGCTACATGACATTGCTTCTTGCCAAATTTCATGATTCTAGGTCAACGGGAAGTACCCTATAGGTTTTCATTTCGGAACATAAACGCCCGTATCCTTTGATTGCCTTGACTTAGAAGTTTGATTTTCGCACTGCTTCAAGGAATTGCAGCCCTGAGTATTTCAACTTGATAACTCCACGCGTTCCTGAGAAAAAGGATCTTGAATCGACCGACGGACAGACAGACGGACAACGAAGTGATCTTATAAGGGTTCCTTTTTTCCTTTTGAAGTACCTAGGAACCCTAAAAATGATATTTATGAGTTGAGAATGAGAAAGACACGCAGGATCGATTTGTTTTTGCTATACTTCAACAATAATACGTATAGTGTGATGTTTATAACTTCCCAAATAAGGCTTGTCATGATTTCCCTAGCATGACTATAGCAGATACGGGCAAATGGTAACAAGTCAGTCAAATATTTGTCACTGTTTGTTGACGGTTCTATTACGTGCATGTTTCAGGAATTCCCTATTAACTGCTTTAACCTACTTTGATTTTTTGTATTACTTTTTAGGGTTCCGTACCCACAGGGTAAAAACGGGACCCTATTACTAAGACTTCGCTGTCTGTCCGTCCGTCTGTCTGTCACCAGGCTGTATCTCAAGAACTGCGATAGCTAGACAGTTGAAATTTTCACAAATTATGTATTTCTGTTGCCGCTATAACAAAAAATACTAAAAACAAAATAAAATAAATATTTAAAGGGGGGGGGGGGGGGGGGCATACAACAGACGTGATTTTTATAGAAAATGGTACGGAACCCTTCGTGCGCGAGTCCGACTCGCACTTGGCCGGTTTTTTGTCTCCTTTACTCTTTCACACGCTGTCTACATCTCTCTATCTATTGGCCTATCTCAGGTATGCTGGTAGAGATTTCTTATGCAATAGGCATCACCTCTGTACCTATTTTTTTCTGTTCTGTTTTTTCTTGTCTGTTCATATATGTGTGTGTATAATTGGTAAAATAAAATAAATAAATACTTTGTTCTGTTGGTATACATAATTTGCACGACATAGAAACCAAATAATCTTTGTATTTTTAGGTTTTTTAGCAAACAATTTTATTTGGTTTTTGTCATTTATAAACCATCTGAAAGTTTTAGGAAGGCTAGAGACAGAGAAGAATGGCATGCATTGCAGGATGCCTAAGGAAAAGAAATCATCTGAAGATAGTTTTTTTATTATAATATAATCAGCCTATAACGTTCCCACTCCTGGGACACAGCCCTCCTCTCAGTGAGAGAGAGTGGGCCGTACCGTAATCCATCACGCGGGCCAGTGCGGGTTGGTAGGTGTCACATGCAAATTGCAAATAACGTAAGAAAATATAAGTTCTGCGGACTACCCTGGCGCTGAACAAGTTATTTTTTTTTACCAAAAACTCATATTTATTTACAAATTTGGAAACTAAAATGCAAACGGAGGATAGGTCAAAGATGTTACATAGAATAGAATAGAATACTCTTTATTGTACACCATACAAGTACGACTACAACTACAACACAACACATAAACAACACGCACACGCTATAACTACTTCATATTTTGTTGAGTACGATTCCAAAGACAGTCGCAGCGAGATAAGTATTTCATAGTGTTAATATATCCACAGACGAAAGATACCGTGCCAAATTACATTACAATGTTATCTTTAGAATTAAGACTATCTGATTGTTGAGCAGTGTCAAAATAATAGTAGAAGGTGAAGTCTGCGAAGCGCGTACTCATGTTCCGAGCAGCCATAAAGTTTAAATCGGGCAATTTAAACTTTATGGCTGCTCGGAACATGAGTCGGGTCGCTGCGCAGTAACAAATTTACGTATCAGCGAGGGTGAGGGGGGAGGTACTTTTAATATTATGGTGATCAGTTTGTAATTTTTGCTATATCTTTTAAATATATTGGTAATAAAAATCACAAGTTACACACTGATGTAACTTGTGATTTTTATTAATATTTTGGTGACCAGTATGTATTTTTGGTAAATTTTGAAAATATGTTGATGTGTTTGAAAATCTTGCCGTTACTAAATATTGAGGTGATCAGTGTGTATTTTGTGAAATATTTTGGTATTAGGTTTGTAATTTGTGATATTTTTGTCAATATTTTGGTGATCAGTTTGCAATTTGCGATATTTTGACCCAAAACTCTTTTTTAAACCCGATAAAAAATGTACTCTCCTCTCCGAGCCGGTCTGTGTGAACGGGCACTTAGTCTTCTAATCTTATCTATAATGTGACAAGATCTTTAATATTCGCGTGTTCAGCGGCAGGTCATTCACTCGTTTGTTTTTATCAAACGACCTCGATTACGATGCTAATGTTATGTAAATATAGTCCAGGATCCACGGTCCATTTTTGCTCTTGATTACTATCAAGCAAATTTTCCGTGAGGACCTTCATTTTGATGAGTCGCCCAACAATTTCCTGTACGAAACTCTCGATTGTGGTAGCTAACAGAGGTAGCAAGGATAAAAGATGTCGATTTGATGATTCTCAAAAATTTATTACTAACTGGATTTTTTTTTTTTTTTGTTATAGTTACTCAAGATAATATCTAAATTGTTCGAAAAAATATTTGACCTACAAAATGGATGGTTTGATCAGAGTCCTTCCAACATGTATCAATAACGAGGTCATCATAAATGATTACTAACCAGCTGACTTTTTTTTTTTTTTTTTACTTATTTATGTCATTTAACAGTCATATTGTCCTACAATTGCGTGGTACGTTATCCCAGTCCTAAATTTAACAAAAAAAAATCCAGTTACTAATACAATTTTGAGAATCATTAAATCGACATATTTTATCCTTGCTAACTCTGTTAGCTACCACAATCGAGAGTTTCGTACAGGAAATTGAGAGTCTCATCCAAATGAAGCTACTCACGAAATTTCAACTTTCTAGCTATCGCGGTTCTTGAAATACAGCCTGGTGACAGACAGACGGACGGACAGACAGCGAAGTCTTAGTAATAGGGGCCCGTTTTTACCCTTTGGGGACGGAACCCTAAAAATGGACCAAGGATCCTGGACTAATATTCTAATTTTATTTAAAAGTAGCAAGTACTTTGTCTGTGGCTAACGTTTTTGCACTTGCAAACGTCTGCTTGAATTTGATTATTTAGATAAGTAATAAACAATTTAGGGGATCGGTGATGATCAGTGATGGCCCAGTGGAATCAGTCCAGACTTACGCGTTCTAGGTCGTGAGTTCAAACCCAGGCAGGCGCTTTACTTTGTTTAAATTATTTCATCGCCACTGTTCTAAAAACGGTGAAGGAAAACATCGTGAGGAAATCGGCATGTCGTAGAGCCAAAAATTCGAGGACATGTGATATCTACCAACCCGCACTACGCGTGGTGAATTACGGCCCATGCCCTCTCACAGAGAGGCCTGTGTCCCAGCAGTGGGAACGTTATAGGCTGATTATGCTAATTAATTTTGGTCAAATGTTGAGTTGAGCGCCGCCATTTGCAAAAAACGTAAAAAAAAAAATTAACGCTTCCGACTACACGCTAAGTGCACCCTCTGTGGGGTACGGATCTCGGCTTAGGGCGTCGCTTGGGGACAAGCTGGATCGGATCATATTGGGTACAGAAGAAACATATTCAAAAGAAACAGCTGATTTCTTATTTTAGTTTATTCCCTAGATAGAGACAAAAATAAAATTCTGTCTGTGGCTTTTTTTTTTCAGAGTTGGCAATGATCTAACGGAAAATTGGCGGGAATTTGGTAATCTTTGTTGTTGTTGGCTGTCGCAGAATTTTTTATTAAGTACTCCCTTCCTTAGTTTAACGCCACCGATATGCAAAAAAATATGGATGGAGCGCAGCCCAAAACCTAGACTCTACATAATATTTATAGTTGGGTAAAATAAACAGCTGATTTCTTATTTTAGTCGATTCCCCAGATATAGCAGAGACAAAAATAAAATTCTATCTGTGGCATGTTTTTTTTTTTTCAAAGTTGGCAATGGTTTGACGGGAAATTGGCGGGAATTTGGCAATCTTTGTTGTTGACTGACTGCCGCCGAATTTTTTATTATATTACTACGATGTAAGTGCCAAATTGAATTATAAAAAAAAAAACATTATGGCTATGTTTTCCTTGTAAAATAGCAATTCGACATCATCTTCGTTTGCTCCTCTACCGATATTTTTTTCTCCTGAGTTAGCTTTGTTTATATGTAAGTATGTATGTATCCTACTAATATTATAAACGAGAAAGTTTGTATGGATAGATGAATGTTTGTTACGCTTTCACGCAAAAACTACTGAGCGGATTTAGATGAAATTTGGCACACAGATAGTTTATAACTAGGATTAACAAATACAATACTGTTTATCCCGATATTCCCACGGGATCGAGACTTATGCGGGTGAAACCGCGGGGCACTGCTAGTTAATATTTATTCTTGTATTTTATAATCATTTCCTAGCTATTTATCCCGTATGTTGTACCTGCCATGTTTTGTCTCTGCATCACCCTGAGGTTGACTGGTCGAAAATGCCTCAGGCATTAAGTCCGCCTTTGTACAGTATTTTTTTTTTTTTCTTGTACATAAAATTTTAATAGAAGCAATAAAAATAATGTACCCAGGATTCTGTAATAATATCTTGATTTAAAAGAGTGTCCTTGGAGTTTCTTGCCCGTTCTTCTCCATAGTGATCTACGTTTTGGAATGGGCAACTAGCTTCAACTTGACTAACTGACCGACTATTTAATTTTGACAATTCAAAAGTTTTGAGTTTTTCGAGTTTTGAATAAATAAATTTTCCTGCCCTAATTGTTATTAATTTTTCTATTAGGTACAGACGCCACGCACATAAAGCTACTACAATATGTCAAACTTTCATAGATTTTAAACTTTATCGCTAAAGCATTAAGGTTCAAGGTTGATTGGAAAAATTTGCCAATTTAGGGTAGCTTGACTTGCTGGCGTCTGTACAAAAGATTTTACATAAAATTTCAGTGCAAAGACACCTTCCGCCATGTAATACACAATCAGCCTATAATGTTCCCACTGTACACACATCATTCCTCACACAATCCATCCATCTGTTCTTTGACCTTCCTATCCTTATAAAAATAGCAACTACGATGTTAGTAAACAATTTAATTTGCGTGTCTAGATAAGGGTCGCCCCAGACCGAGCTGTAAAAAATTCTCCGGTATAGAACACACGCCAAGGGCAATCGTTTATTGCATGCTTTTTGAACTCTATTTTAGTAGTGACTAGCTGTGCCCGCGACTTCTATTAAATTGGATTTCATTTTTCTGCGCGGTACGGTACCCTATTTTTTTTTTTTTATAAAATTACTCCATATAATATCAGCTATCTGACAGTGAAAGTCCCGTCAAAATCGGTCGAGCCGTTTCGGAGATTAGCCGAAACAAACGAACAGGCACACAGACGAAAATTAAAAAAAATATATTTCATTATGGTATGATTATGAATAAATATAGTACAATATGTACATAAAAATGTGTTATTTTGTTAAATTTTGGAAATACCTTATATTGGGCCAACCGCAAATCGGACCAATCGCGAAGGTTACAAACAGACACTTAATTTTTTATAGAGTATAGATTGAGTTCATTATTTATAAGCGCGCTATGGAGCGGGCTATGCTCGGAGTTTCTTTGAAGGATAAAATCAGGAATTAATCCGGAAGAGAACTAGAGTTACCGACATAGCTTGCAGAGTAAGCAAACTGAAGTGGCAGTGGGCTGGCCATGTTTGTCGAAGGACCGATGGCCGGTGGAGCAGACGTGTGTGGGGACCGCGTATTGCGGACGCCCCCCAGCTAGATGGACCGACGACCTTAAAAAGATGGCTGGGACTGGATGCGGAAGGCGGAAGACAGGGTGTTCTGGCGCAGTCTGGGAGAAGCCTATGTTCAAGTAGTGGATTGCGATTGGCTGAGTTGACTATCATTTTATCAATGAAAAACTGCTCGAGCCGTATGCTGCTCTATCTGCGCAAAATATGTACGTAATAGGTACGCAAGTGAAAGGAATGCAGTGACTCTCACTAGAACGTGTATGTTTACGCGCGTTTACGTCATATACAAGCTCATTATTATGTATTAATTAAGCGTCTAAGACTCTATTTTAATAACAATTTTCAACAACATGAACATAAGGTCCAGCAGGGTAATTGCGTAACAAACCACACTAACAGTAGCAATGGCTTTCGTTTTGACAGTTCAACAACATTCATTGCGCTATTTACGTTGTTGAGCAGACAAATTTTTCGAACATAAGAAGCAATGGATTAGCAATATCTTTCAAAAGGATACGGGTTGAATGTGTGTTACGCAATAAGGGTGCTGGGTTCGTTTCCCAGGTCGGGCAGTGTTTTCCATAAGAAATTGCTCAGTACCAGGCTACTGGATTTGTGCCCTGTTGATTGCAATAGGCTCGCCCCTTTTACATGGGACCTAAAAATAAAAAAGTCCTCCAGACTGTATTTCGGCCATGACGGCCAATCTCAACGGAGACGAGCCTTCAATTCGGGAGATATTATAGTGCAGGCGAGTGTGCGCTGACACAAGAGCACTCTCTCTTCTCTCTATCTCATAGTACGATGGGACGGCACGCAAACACGACCGGAGAGAGGTCGGGCGCCGGACCAACGGTTTATCGTGCTTTCCGAAGTACGGGGATATCACACCGCCAACTTCCAAACTCCAGCCGTTTTACGTGGATAATTATCACGCATGTTCCCCCCCCCCCTTTTTTTGTGTTTGTGTTCTTTTTATGCGTCATGTTTACCACAAATAAACGTATTTTCTCGGCCTGTTACTAGGAAATTAATAATAAAAAATCTCAAATAACACTTTGAACGACCTGGGAATCAAACCCAGGACCCCACGCTCAGCGGTCGCGCGACCACGAGACCACCGGGGCAGTTCCAGGGTTCATGGGACTTAAACATTAGTGACGAAATGTGGTGTACTGTACTACAGGTACATCACATTCTAACTCTTAGTGGGGATTACAGTCGTGATGTTACATTATAATTGTTTTAAACAATAACTAAAGTAAGAATCCAAAATCTCACCTATTTACAAAACCCGCGAAAACCACAAAGCCTGTCATAACCTAAACTACGTTCACTATTCATGTGATTTCGGAAAAATAACTTTATGGTCTGCTACACATAACGTTTATGGAAAATAAACGTTATGCTACAACTTCAATATTGTTATGACGTTTTTAATTACTTGTCATTCTGAAATCAACTTCATTTACAGTAATATAAAGTCGATATTTTGTCATTTAAATTGGAAAGTAGTATTTGAACGTCATCACGTCAACGCCGGCTGCCGCTGAAAACCAGCGCTGAGGCTCTGTCTCGTATAGGGTCTTAGCATTATGCTGAGCGATGGCCGTTTTGCGTGAATGTGACGCATGTTTACCCCCAACTTGTTTTTTTGTGTGTTATGTCCTTTTTTCATGCGTCATGTTTGCCGCAAATAGATGCATTTTCTTTCTTTCTTTCTTTCTTTGAAAATAGTATAGTCATTTTGAAATCAACTTAATTTACGTAACCTGAAAGTCAATATTTGTGTAATGTAAATTGCAAACGATCTTCGCAAGATGGCTGGTAGCAGCTGGATGAAAGTTGCCGAAAATCGAGTTGAATGGAGAGGCCTATGTCCAGCAGTGGACTGCTATAGGATGATGATTTTAAATTGCAAACTAGTATTTGAAAATAGTATAGTCATTCTAAAAGGGGTTAAATATAATGACCACCATAAAATGCTTTGATACCTTAGTTCTTGCACTTCAAATTGTATTCGAACACCAAATGTAGTAAATGATCACTAAATCTTAGCGAGCCAATTAATGCGCTATTTCTGCCTAAATAAACCACTATGATTGCCATAAAATGTAGGTTTATTACCAAATAAAGTATTATGATGCCATATTAGGTTATGTCTCCGGCTTGCTGCAAACTAGATAGACAAGGTTAATTTTAAAAAAAAATGGTTAGGTTAGGTTAAAACTGTGACCTCCTACGCACGAGCCGAGCGAGCGAAGCGAGCGGTGCCACGGCAGCGGCCGGCGAGTGCCAGAAACGACTAGATGGTATAGAAAAAAAATATCGAAAAAAGAGATTATTTTTTGCAGGGTGTCGAAAACCGAACATGATTTATTTGGAGTCATTTTGCTTAAATAGGATAGCCAGATGTTAAAACTTTGGTTATAAGTTTACATTAAAATGCGGGTTTAATTTTCATTTAATTCGTGATCATTTACTATTTTTATCTGTTATATGTTACTATATCTGAGGGGTAATTCCCGTAATTTTAAGACCGTTCACAGTCTAATCTCAATCTGTCAAAAAATACTTCTAATTTCCCTAAATTTTTGGTAAGTTAAACATAAGCGATTCTAAAATCAATTTAATTTACATTAGCGTAAAGTCGATATTTGTGTAATGTAAATTGGAAACAAATATTTGAATATAAACTTGACTTATGAAAATGACAGTGCAAAATTATAAGAAGGAAAACAACAATTTACATTTCAATTTTCCTTATAATAAATGTCCCTACAAAATAGCCCAGATATCATTTTATTTGTATATTTTCCTCTACTGACCTCGTAGGTCGTAGGTCTAGTGGTCGCAAACGCTATTGCTGAGCATGAGGTCCTGGGTTCGATTCCCTGGACGGGCTAAGTGTTTTAAAGTTTCTCTCAATAGCGGCCCGGAATCTGCATATGTTCCTGGCTGAATTTAATATAATTAACTAATTGCATGAATTATTCAAGCTAATTAATTCATTTCTTAAAATAATCATTAAACATTTGCATGTGGCAGCATGCAAATGTTTAATAAAAGATCAATGTAATTTATCTTTAGAACTTTCTGTAGGTACCTTTTTATGTTCTACTAGCGGACCCGGCAGACGTAGTCCTGCTCAAAAAGTCCAATTGTGTATACAAACCTTGTCCAGACAATAACGAACACAAAAAAAAAGAATTATCCAATTTGGTGCAATCGATCGGAAGTTATGCGCGTACATACATTTCGGTGATTAATTTTTATTTATATGGGTGAATTGCCCAAGCAAAAAAATACACGGCAAACCTGAGAACGGTAGTGCAATGTGCTGATTATTAATTTTATATATTTTTTCTCAACAACGTAAGTATTTCTCTACCTTGGCAAAAAAAATCATTGGTATCTACCCTCTAATATACCCAAAAAAAAAATTACAAAGTGTTATTTTATCATCACGGTGACCTGTCCTGAACCCAATTCCGCTCATAACATACCTTCTCCTGCAAATACATTCGTAATATGGATTTAAATTGATTTTGTTATCATTAAATTATAATATATTCGATCAAATAAAACAATTTTTGTTTGTTTATCTTCTTTCTCATGGATTTGACAGGCAGTCAACTTTTGTCTGGAAAAAAGTTATCATTTCAGAGGACAGTAAGTTTTAGTAGAATAGCCACATCAACATTGCGTTGTTACGCCCCTTTCACCTTTTCTCACTCCGGATCAGTCCGGCTTAAGCTCTCGGCGCGAACGCACCGGTCCCAACGTCTTGCGGTTTCCCGCCAAAAAAGTAAGTTTATCATTTCAGTAATATGGGGACAAAAATAGTTTCATTTCGGTGGCTGTTATAACTCGTGCTAGATTTGTTTAATTTGTTTCAAAATTGTGTATTAAATTCGCAGTAAGTACTGTTTTGTTTGAGTAGTGTTCATATTTTTTAAATAATTTTTTTTCGGAGTTAAATGTAGAACTAACCTCTATTTTATCATCTCAGTGTTATCATTTCAGTGGATTCGGTGGACTGTTATACCAATTACAGTCCACCGGAATTAAAAGTATCTCCGAAATGATAAAAACATAAAGTTTTAGAGATCCTGGTGTCAAATACAAAGTCATAGTTTTGTAATGTACCTACTTTTACCTAGAGTGTCGATTAGATTATTTAGGTGTATTTGTTGTGTAATATTTGTGCTTAAGATATATAATATATACATATATCTATGTAGTTAGTACATGTTTACTATACTTTAGATACACATTTGTTCGGCTCAACGAAAATGTGATGAGTGTGTGGGTCACCACAGTGTAGATTATTATACCTACTAATTGTCAACAAAATAATTATTTCGAGGGTTTACCTTCAATATAAGTCACTTATTTTTATATCATTTATTACGAGTAAATAACAATAATAAATAATATTTGATATAATTACAAAATTTCTTAATTTTACAAGATATAACAAATAAGTTAAAGAGCATTTAAACGTTATATGAAAAAAAAAGAGATATACCTATGTGATGAGAAATTGCCTGTGAGAGTGTTTGTCTGAGTCAATGCAAGAGAGCTAGTGTGTGAGCGCGTGGTGTATCTGAAGGTATAGTATTTTATAGGATCATAGTATAGTGTGTATGAATGTATGTCTGTGGATATGAGAAAGAAGAAAATTGAAAAGCGTGTATTTTGATTTTAGGATGCCGCGGCCTAAGCAACAGACTAGAGAAGAAAGGTTGGAAAAAAGGAGGTTGTATGAAAGAAGAAGAAAAGAGAGAATTAAGAGCAATGAAGTCTCACGCGAAGAGTTTTTGAGAAAAGACAGAGAAAGGTATGCCAGAAAAAAAGCAGCGGGATTAATTGTTTCAAGGCATCTAATGACCCCTAAAAAATTAAGAATCCTAAGAAGAAAAAACAAAATAAGTGCTGTTGCTTATTACCAAAGAAAAAAAAATAGAGCAGCTCCAGCTCCTATAGCGGCTCGTGCTAACCCTCTGGATGAGACAATTGGGGATCAAAGTGATGGTCCTGGACTAAGCACTTCCTGTCACTGTTCCTTCTTGCCTACTTTACGGCGCAGCTTACGATTGAACAGCAATAGTATTAGTACGAATATCCAAATCCAACGTTCTAATACTACAGAAGCTAGAAGCTTTCATCGGGTATACACAAGCAGTCCACGACAAACCCTGCTATCAACGCATCAAAATTTTGTAAATTTTGACTATAGCAATCCTGGTCCAAGCACTTCTCGTCAAGGGAATCCATCTTCGGCTCGGCGCTGCTTGCCGATGAATAGCGATAGTACAATTGGTTCCAATATTCAACATCATATTGATGACAATGTAGTAACTGGCACTCATTGTGTACAACCAAGTGGCGTACAACGAATAACATGTCCATCAAATCTAAGTAGTATCGAGTCAACATTATGCCCCAACAGCCCTGTTTCAGACTCGTCAATTACATCTGTAGAATTCAAGCGAGGACTTAAAGACAAATTTCGAAAATATCAAAAAACTAAAACTAAGCTAATAACAGAATTACAAAACAAATTATTACAGGTCACTAAGGAAAAAGAAATGTTCAAAAAAAGGTGTAACAGACTACAAAGCAATTATATGATTTTGAAGAAAAGTACCCAAAAAGGAGAAAAACCAGCAGTAGAAGTCATAAAACCTGATGAAAAAAAAAATCGAATTCTCAGGAGGGTGGTGAAATTTTTAGAAGATGATGAAAATTCAACACTGTGTCCTGGAAAAAATGACACCATATCTAGACATGGATTAAAAAAACAAAAAAGACTATTGACAGACACACTTAAAAATTTACACTTGAAATATTTGGGATCAGGAGAACCACCGATAAGCTATTCAACATTTTCAAGAATGAAGCCTTTCTGGGTCACTCAACCAAATGTGAATGCACGAAATACATGCCTATGTGAAAAGCACGAAAATATGAAACTTTTGATTGAATCTATGAAAAGAAACCGCCTTATCAAAGAAAATACAATATCCGACGTTTTAAGTAGCCTATGTTGTAGTAAAGATAACATCGATTGTCTGCAAAGAATATGCTCAAGTTGTAAAAATAGACACATTGATTATCAAGAGTTTAATAATGAAGTGAACATAGCGTATTGGGGTTGGGAGAAGAATAAAAGCATATATGTCAAAAATAATGTAGAAAAATCTGCTATTAAAGTTGAAAAAGTAAGGCGTTGGGTGAAACCACTAGATTTAATAAAAAAATTCGAAGATAGCCTGAAACCATTCCTTAAACATTGCGTCAATAATAAAAATCAAAATCAAGCTTTCAAAACGTTAAAAGAAAATATGACTACGGAAGACTGTATTATACAAATTGATTTCAGTGAAAATTATAATGCCAAATATGGATCCGAAATTCAATCCCTTCATTTTGGTGGTAGCAGACAACAGTTCACTTTGCATACTGTCGTAATATATTTCAAACTCGACAACGAAACTTGCAAAACTCAGTCATTTTGTACTGTAAGTACCTCTTTAAGGCATGATGCTGCTGCAGTATGGGCACACCTCATTCCTGTTTTGCAAGAAATTGAGATAACTGCTCCTCTGGTTCGTAAACTTTACGTTATTTCTGACTCACCATCTGCGCAATACAGGAATAAAAATATATTATATATAATAACTCAGTTATCCTCCTATTGTCCGATGCTGACCCACATAATTTGGAACTATTGTGAGTGTGGTCATGGAAAAAGCGCAGCAGATGGAGTGGGTGGAGTATTAAAGAGAACGCTAGATAAACAACTCTCATATCAACATGATATTACCAATATTGAATCGCTGGTACAAAACCTACAGTGTTATGTTAAAGGTGTGAAAATTGAAACAGTTGAAGATTATCAGGTGACAGAAAAAGATTGGCTCTTGCCCAAAGACTTAAAGACTTTTCCGGGAACTATGAAAGTTCACCAAGTTGTTTGGTCTAAAGAGTCAGGAAACCGTTTGGCACTTCGACATCTGTCCTGTATTGAAAGAGAATGCCTAAATAAAACTATTAGGTGCCCTCACGGCAAGCATTTAGGTTTTCATGACTTCACTGGGATTCAATCAACGAATTTTGCAAATAATACAAATATAGCACATCTGCGTCCAATTCAACTGTCAGAAAAATTAGTACTACGTCCCAAGCCATTCAATGAAAAGAATCTTTCCAAAAAATTACAAAGGAATAGTTTCATACATGAACCACACACACACTCAATCACAAACATTGAAATATCAATTATTAAGCCCTCAACATCCCATTCCTTTGATGGAATGAATAATCAAAAAGGAGAGAATGAGCAGGAATCATCGATAATACCCAAATCATTGCTCGAAAAATATGAAAACTTCAATGAATTTAGCACTCCATCGTGTTCATTTTTTGAAAACAATGATACTGAAATTATTGAAAAGTATGAACGGACAAGAAATATTGACAGCGAAGAAGAAATCATGATTACAGCCAAGAAGAGTAAAGTAAGAAGATTATCTTCGTCTTCGTCCAGTTCTGATTTGAATATTTTTTGATTTTTGTTATTGTATATTTAGTTTTTTAAATATTTGCTGTCATTTAATGGCATGACTTGTTTTAGGTAGGAAGTTAAACTTATTAAAGAAGACTGATGACTATAATAATTATAGTAAAGACGTGCTGTGGTGTGATAATTAAAGAAGATTTGTTTATTAGGTACATATCTAAATTAAAAACCTATATTTATAGTCATGAAAAGAGGCTGATTAGTGAATTTGAGAAATAATTGTGTGATTTAAAGTGACATGATGAAAAATTAATCTTTAAGCTACATACTTGAACCTACTCGTAAATACGTACCCAGAAAGACTGTTTTATTGGAATAACTATAATTCGCATTAGGTATAAGAATTACTTATACATAATTGCGAATTATAGTTATAGGTAGAACAAAACTTTGTTGTTTTTTGTTCTATTTAGATATGTACGTTTCTCTATTGTTGTAGTAATTTAAGAATAAAGTGATCTCAATCTCAGGTTTCTGTTATGTTTCATACGTTTATGTAAAAGGATTAAAAGTACTAAGCTATTACTACTAAGATATTTTTATAATGTTTCTTATTCATTTATTGTATTTTAAAAATATAAGAGTTGATTTAATTTTAGAAGTTTTACTGATATACCTGTAGAAACACTATTCTCCTCTCGTTACCAATTTAACTAAATTATACCTAGCATTTTTCTCTTAGTGCAATAGGTAGACATTAGGTATTACTATTAATGGCATAACTTACAAATGCAACCATCATATTAATCAGAAACTTTAAGCTTTCTAATCGCGATACGTTGATTCTTTTGAAAATATATCAAGTAAATTAGTATTAGTACATAAACAAGCAAAAATATTTATTTAAGGTTACCAGCATTTACGATAAAGTTTTCCAACATTTTCACACAACAACAACCACAAAAATTACCAAAGGTTATAAAAGTAAAGAAACTATTCATTCATATCATAATAAACATTACATTACATTAATATCATTCTTTGAGGTTATTGTAACCTCAAAGAATGATATATGTAATAATACTAACTGTAATATCTGTATATTAATGATGATATTAAAAAAACTGTGTACTGTCCTGTCTCAGTGTTTATCTAAAATTTGTGGAAATCAAACCTAACAAAGTACGGAACCCTGGCTGGGGGCACGGTTGTTCTTAGCTGTATCATTTCGGTGGATTTATCATTTCGGTGGTAATTTTTATCATATCGGTGGACACTTTTAATTTCAGTGGACTCTTAAAACTTTATCCTTAAATATTTATGTAAGTTTTGATAATATTTGATGTCCACTCACGCACAATGTTATAAAATAGACTAAAGTATTATTTGTCACTAAAAATATATAGATTGCATTGAAATAAAAAAATCCCACCGAAATGATACATAAAAATCTCTTGTTGAAATTCACCCATATAGATGTTACGGGTCTGGTTTCCGCATTTAATCCTACAGGTGGACCATTGTGCGTGATCAAATTTACACCCATATTTTGCTAGTTACGAAGTCCCATGTACCTAATAGGGAGCGAAACTATTGCCATCAAAATTATTTATTTCTGTACATTTATTTATACAAATAAATAATTTTGATAGCAATAGATTCGCCCCTGTTACATGGGACTTAAACATAACTGGCAAAATCTGAGTGTACTATAGTATTATATCTTCAATAAAACACCAAATATCGTAATTTGTGTATTGAGCTAAGTAGCTTAAAAATATAAGTGGATAAATCATAAGAGTAGGGTAGGAACAACAATATGATGGAGGGTAGAGTCAAAACCTAATAAACGTAAACTTATAAACATAAACTTCTAAACTAGGAAGTATGTAGGCACCTATATACAACATATAGGTACACCCCTGCCTAACCTTTCGAGGACTACAAGCGTGATGTTATGTAGTTTATTTGCCTCAATTACATTATGTACTTAGTTCTTATCAGATTCATATAAATAAATGCCTATATTATCTGATATTGTTGAGTGAGTAGATTGTATACAAATAGCATAGCTTTTAGTTTACTGTGACCCATATCTATTGCTGTAATCTAGGGTTGCCACACTTTGTATGTAGGCAAAATATTAGAAAAAATTTTCAACACAACACAACAAACAACAAGAGTAACAGTGGAGTTTCTCCCATTCTTCTCCATACGAAAACTACCATGTGGAAGGGTGACTAGAATCAATTCTATTTTACTATACATTTTGACATTCAAAAGTGCCTTCTAAGTGCCTATTTGAAATAAATGCTTTGACTTTGGTAAAGATGATTTTTCGATGTTCCTATGCAAAGATTATCAATCAAAAACAGTACTTGAAACAAAAAGCCATATATTGTAAGTATAGATAAAGGACTGTATTTCTGTAAGTAGATTCGTACATGCATAAATATACATAATCACCCTATAACGTTCCCACTGCTGGGACACAAGCCTCCTCTCAGTAAGAGGGAGTGGGCCATAATCGCCCACGCGGGCCCAGTCCGTTTTGGTAGATGTCATGACATGTCTTAGAATCTTTGGTTCTAGGGCATGCCGGTTTCCTCATGATATTTTCCTTCACCGTTTCAAGAGCAGTGGCGTTGAAATTATTTACACAAAATAAAGTGCCTACTTAGGTTCGAAGCTGTGACCTACGACTCGTAAGTGGGGCTTTTACCTCTAGGCCACCACTGCTCTCGCCACACACTTTTATACGTCAATGATATAAAATGTAAAAATAATTTCCATTGTTTTCCGACTGTACCTATAACATATTTTATTATTAAATGTTATTTCCCACTTAGAAAGAAAGAAAGAAAGAAAGAAAAAACATTTATTTAGCACAGACTAAAAGACACACAATACACCAGATACATACATCAGATAACAACTAATAAAAAAAACCTAGTGTGGGACAACGTTTTATTAACTTAAAAACAACTTACAACTTAATAACTATCATAAATAGGGAATATTTTTATCACAGTTATAAAACCACAATTTTATAATATAATAAAGCTGAAGAGTTTGTATAATTGTTTGAACGTTCTAATCTCTGAAAGTACCAGTCGGATTTGAAAAATTATTCTTGTATGTGATAGCCCAATTCTCGAGGAAGGCTATAAGTAATTTATCATATTGCTACAACCCTTAGGAGCCGAGAAAAAAGATAAAAAATCAGAAAGAACGCAAAGCAAAAACGAAATAACAGAGTGGGTGGGCGAAGCATATTGACAGGGTGAGTCGGATGAATAATAATTTCATAAATTGCACGCGGACGAAAGTCGCGAGCAAAAGCTACTAGGTAATATTACTATCAATGTTGTAAAACCACATTATAACCACATAATATTATGTATAGAAATGACTCACTCAAGAATTTGTTATAAAAATAATAATTGTGCAATTGTCAGTTGGACAATTAATTTTTTATCACAACAAGATTTTTTTATGTGTAAGAAACCAGTTATGCACATGTACATGTATGGATGTAAATGAGGTAAGGTAAGGATCATAGCAGGTGGCATACTGTGGTTTCTCTGCCTACCCCCATGGGAAGGTTTTAGTTTATGTTTGTAAGTTAGGTACACTTTCATAGAGTATTTTCTAGTTCTTACATAGTTGTATCTCAGTACCTATTTACCTACTTACATAGCAATAATAATGCTTTGACATGTTTTGTGGTCAAATTATGAGTAATAACAATAAGATATAAATAAGTTAGACGAAAAAAAATGGTTGAGAATTAAAATCTGTTTTCAAGACAGCAAATTTTCAATTTAAAATCCTAATCGGAATGTAAGTACTTACTTAAAATGAGCGGGAAAAAAAAAGTTTAGTTAAGTGATTTGCAAACTCTTTGTTTCTATTTTTGTTTTTATAAAATTCAGGTACACTATTTAATTTCTAAAGCATATAAACACACTTATAAATTCGCTTCTGACTGTTAAAAGTAGAGCAATTGCCTTTCATAAAAGCAACAATTACATCCATAATTCCCTCTCTTTCTTAAAAATCATATTCTCAAGGTCGAAAGATAACTGGAATAACCCGCGAAATATAATAACCATAAATATAAACAGTAGTCGGACATGAAATAGCAAACCCACGACCATAGAAAAAGTGAATTGATTTCATGTTGATTTTTTATTCTACATTTTTAATAAAATAGAATAGTGCAAAGGTACTCACGCAAACAGCTGTTATGATATCCAAGGTCACTGCTTTACTAGCTTGTTGCCAACGCAAGTTCTCAGACGATTGTGAGTCAACAAACACAAACAGAGGAACACAGCCAAATTATTTACAGTGACGTAAAATTACGATTTGTTACAACTGAATAAATATTATTGTACAACACATTGGTAGTCATACGCGACGGTCTCTACGCGATTAACATAACGTCACACGTTAAGGAACTTATGATATTAAAGGGAAATGTGAAAAAAATGAAATGCTTTTGTTTTAATTCCGATAAGATTATTTCGTTACGGTTGCGAAAATTTCGTCATGAATTGCATTTCACTGGACATTTTGACACTTTACAACCATAACATCATTTGTTTTTGAGATGGCAAGGATTCTTTGAAGTAGAGAGCCGTTCAAAAACATGATTATAATAATAATGAGAACTATTAAAAAAAACTTGTTCTCATAATCCGTTCACTGCAGTAATTATCGAATAAACAACATAAAATAATAAGAACAGGCATATTTAGGTAAGCAGTGATACTAAAACACATGCAAAATTCATTACTTTGAATTAGTAAAATGATAACCTCGTTAAATGATTTGATTTCTGGACACACCTTATAGTGAAGTTGCCATTTTAAAAGTAAATTTTATAAAGCTGGTTTTCATTCCATAAATCGTAAAATATATAAATAAATTTGAAAATAAGCATACAGAACATTAACACAACATACATCGTAAAGCATTTAACTAGACAGTAATCATAGCAGACACACACGTATAATTTCCAGTCCCTAAAAGAAAGTACAGCGTTAGAACAAATATTTCCCTAACGTCTATACTAAGCTTTAAATTTACGGTAAATTTACGTAAACCTGTGGAAATTTACTGTCAAGTAAATGTCAATGTCAAATTCAAATTGGTGGAAAATCGCAGTTTCAGTACTTTCAGTCAGAAAAACAAAAGTTAAAACATGTCTATTCAAGTGGAAAATAACTTAAGAAAAGATGAAAACACAGAATTATTTGAACAAAGAGCCCATTACATGGCTTGCTCAATTGCATCCGACGGCCCTGCGAACTCAAACCAATATTTTGAACCCTACATCTCCGTTGCTGACGAAAATGGAGGTAAACAAAACAATGAAAACTTTTATGTACATAAATTGCGCCAATTATGTTAAACTAGCTTCTGCCCGCTTCTTTGCCCGCGTGAAATGGTCCACTTGAATGATTAATCGTATAATATAATTTGAATAATAATTTTAATAATAGGTACAATGCATGAAAAAATTTAATTTAGTGTTTATGTATCCAAAATTTGTATGCCTATCAGGGACCGGACAACACCGCTTAAGAGTTAAGCCTTTGGACAGGGTAACCCGTACATGGGGTAACTCATATCGCAGTGTTACCTTTTGTTCGAGTTACATCCTCGAAACCCAGCGAAATGGTTAACACCTTTATTAAGGTGACCACGTGAAAGGCTTAACCCCTTCAATGACTTAAGCCTTTGAAGAGGTTACCTTCTCGAAAAGCTTGTTTTCATGTTACCCTGGATTACCTAATAAACTTGAGCTGCATGTAGGTGGGGCGATACTTGCACCCGGGCCGTGAGGCGCCTTATTGCCTTACTATTTTTATTTCGTTATTACGATTTACGAATTTGACAACAAGTGACTAAACACAAAAAAAAACCATGTTTACAAGTCGCTCGGCAAGTCGGTACACGCAAGATTGGCGGACCGCCGGGCGCGGTAGTGTCCGTTACCCAGGCCAGATGTTGTCGAAAATGGTCATTTGAATCTTATAGATAATTAGTTTTGCGGCTTCTGTAATTGTTGCGCACATTTTTAAATTTGTTGCGCTTATAGTTTTTTAATTATTTCACAAAAACATTTCCTGCTGGGGTAACGTTACCCCAGCCAGACCTTTTTCTTTCTAATGGGAATATTTAAATAATTACTAGCTATAAAATTAGTTGTCTAGATGAAGTAAATGTTGTGCCTTATTTTGTATTTGTTCTTTCATCGGTTGCGAAGTTATTCGAGATTATGCTGGGGTAACGTTTTTGGTTTTGCTAGATCTTTGAAATGGTTAAGCGGATTCTTATCATATTTTGTACATGGCTTCTTAGGAATTAGTTTAAATTTGTTCTGCAATAAAAAAACCAAAATAATACATAGCTTAAAGGTTATTTCATTAAATAGAAAAACACTTCAATTGGTCCCAGCACTCTCAATAAGAGCTCTAAAGACTTACTTTAAACGTTATTTTAAAGCTTGTAACTGCCTTCAAATGTATGTGAAGTTTCATCAGTATCCTGTAAGTATTTAACAAGTTATGATGATATTGAGTTCTTCACGAGCACGGTCTTGATGTCGCGGTGTTATTTGGCCACTGGATTGGATATATGAACTGAATGTTATGTCAATTATTAGTTTTTTAGTTCAGTTGTATATCAGTAAAATTTCAGCTCAGTACATTGGATAATTAATGAGATAATACGATTAAAGTCATTAGGAAGTGAATGACTGTGGTAACCCGACCAAGTTTAGGTGGTTACGAAAAAGCGAAAACGCAAAACATGATGGTACCTTCTAAAATATGTAGGATAGTGTTACAATTTTAGTACAGACATGTACACAAGTTTTAAAAAAAACTACGTGATTATTAAATAATTTTTATTGACAGGTAATATAATCATTTCAATTGAACTTTTAAAGTATTATTAAACTTATTCTTAAAAACAATCACAGATTAAAATTACAGATACTAATTTTGCTTTTTTGAAATTATCTATTATTTTTTAATTAAATTATAGATTTCAGTATACACAGTACACAGTTACAGTTTTTATTTAAATATACACATATTGGACTGTGTAATGATCACAGACAATAAATAATATACAATGGTTTTTTTCAGTTAACACTAAACTTACGGTGCGTACAGACTATATAACATAACATGTTATATAACATTTTTCATAGTGTGGTCATGTTATTTAACATTGTTGTATAACATTTTACATAGAGTTGTAGTGTTATATAACATGTTACATGGTCTGTACGCACCTTTACGTATGTCTACTAATACCTACTTATATCAATTAAAATCACGGATCAATGGTAATATTAAATGACATCACAATGTAGTAAAATGCTCACAGTTAGTCGTACTGTTTTGTTGTCTCATTTCAAATATCACATTTTTTTCCTATGTTTAAAATCACAGATCAAAAATAATAAAATTAAGTATTAAACTGCAGTCAAATAATTATGTAAGTATTACTTTTAACTAATTACAATCTCAAAAAGTCGACGTGTAAAAGTACATTCTAAAACTTTGTTGGTTTTTGTATAAAAATATCACAGATCATTTTGTAAAAATGAGTATCCAAATACGTAAGTAACTTTGTGAAACAAAAGTTGTCATAAACAGAGATCTAGTTGGCGCTCTAGAGACACCATAAGCGTAGGCAGATTTTGTTGATTCTTACGTCAGTCGATGAAATGGTCATGATTTAGGTTCTATATTAAAAAGTGTGAAATACCTGTTCGCGATCTTTAATTTAATAAAAAACATATTGCTTCCGACTGCATAAGATTGGAGACGATTTTTTTATTATTATTATTATCACATCTATAAAAAAATGTGACTAGCATTAAAATTCACAATTTTAAAGTAAATACACGTCAAGATTTTTGATAAGTTTGTGCAACTGGAAGATAATAATAATGTTTTCATAGTACAGATATTATTATATTATTAATGTATTTAACAGTGTACGCGTCTGTACCGAAATTGTAAGGTGTATTATACTAAACATTTCAAAAGATAGTATAATGCTCTGCGTTTTCGCTTTTTCGTAACTACCTAAACTTGGTCGGGTTACCACGGTCATTCACTTCCTAATGACTTTAATCGTATTATCTCATTAATTATCCAATGTACTGAGCTGAAATTTTACTGATATACAACTGAACTAAAAAACTAATAATTGACATAACATTCAGTTCATATATCCAATCCAGTGGCCAAATAACACCGCGACATCAAGACCGTGCTCGTGAAGAACTCAATATCATCATAACTTGTTAAATACTTACAGGATACTGATGAAACTTCACATACATTTGAAGGCAGTTACAAGCTTTAAAATAACGTTTAAAGTAAGTCTTTAGAGCTCTTATTGAGAGTGCTGGGACCAATTGAAGTGTTTTTCTATTTAATGAAATAACCTTTAAGCTATGTATTATTTTGGTTTTTTTATTGCAGAACAAATTTAAACTAATTCCTAAGAAGCCATGTACAAAATATGATAAGAATCCGCTTAACCATTTCAAAGATCTAGCAAAACCAAAAACGTTACCCCAGCATAATCTCGAATAACTTCGCAACCGATGAAAGAACAAATACAAAATAAGGCACAACATTTACTTCATCTAGACAACTAATTTTATAGCTAGTAATTATTTAAATATTCCCATTAGAAAGAAAAAGGTCTGGCTGGGGTAACGTTACCCCAGCAGGAAATGTTTTTGTGAAATAATTAAAAAACTATAAGCGCAACAAATTTAAAAATGTGCGCAACAATTACAGAAGCCGCAAAACTAATTATCTATAAGATTCAAATGACCATTTTCGACAACATCTGGCTTGGGTAACGCACACGGCGCGGTACGATGTCACGTGCGGTCGTGGTTATGCAATTTTCAAACTAATATCGATTGTAAACAGTGCATATTACAATGTCTTGAGTTGGAATGGCTTACCCAGTTACAGTGTTACAGGGTGTTGAAAGGGTAACCCGCTCGTAATGGGTTAACTACACCCGTTCGAAGGTGTAACATGTATCATAGGGTTTTTTTTTGAAGCGCTTAAAAAAACCCCTTCAAAAACCCTTTCAACGAGTATCCGGCCGGTCCCTGATGCCTATTAGGCTAAACATGGCGATCCTGACTTTCGAATTAGATCTTATTGTATTGTACCTATGTTTCACAAAATTGCACCTAAACTGTATGCTAAATATTGCTATATATGGACGTAGTTAAGCAGAAATGACTCAACCCACAAAAAGGAATTTTTGAGTTATCGAGGTTTTAAGTTTAGGTGTGTATTGCTGCAATGATGTTGTATATGGAATATTTTGAAATATTGTCATTTATGGGCAAATATACCAATATTTTTATGAGTCAAGTTGTATTACATAGACTAACGCAATTTTCGAGTTATTGGAACGAATGTGGGTTGAGTCCTTTCTGCTTAACTACGTCCATATACCAAGCAGTAGAATTATTTAATAGGTTGCCTACTTACTTAGGATCATTGATTTACAAAGGTACTCTATTCAAAGCTAGTCTTAAAGCATTCCTGTTGAATAAATGTTTTTATTCTATGTATATATTGGTGACAAATGATGGTAAATAGTTTTTATATTTAGTAATTTATCTTCTTGTACCTGCCATTTACTTATGACATTAAATAAATTCAACACATTAAGAAAAATTCGATGAGCACTCGGACCCCAGGGCCCTAGTGTTTCAACCCCAAACGGCTCAAACATATAGCTCCCAATAAGGTTGTTATATTTGCGCCGTTTGAGGTTTTCTGCTCCTGTAGCAGCCGCCCCAGCACAGCCCGCCGTGCTAGGAAGATGGGATGGGGCGAGGGTGTCAACACAGGTTGCATCCCACACCAAAGGCCTACCCAACTTCCAAGGCATTATGGTCATTCCATCGGGCCTCTTTCCATCCTCGCGTGCCAAGCAATTGGGTTCTAAAACAGCTGGCACCCCGGCGGAGACAAGAGCCCGACGGTTGATGTCGTTAATGCTGGCGTGCCTTGCCATCCGTCCAGCGCTCTTGCTGCAGGATAGGCCATGGTGTCCGAGGCAGTCGACTGCTTCACCACATTGACAGCGATGTGGAGCTACGCAAGGAGCGCCCAGACGCAAACATGTAGCGAGCCAGAATGTAGTGTCACCCAGCATAGTGCCTATATTGGGTGACGGTAGCGCCTGAAGCCAGAGGCCTGACTCCCATTCACCCACAGCCAGCAGGCGGGCACGCTCAGCAGTATTGGTGGACGTATTAATAAGTTTATTCCGTACCAACCTGCAGAGCGGCTCAGCGCAGTCGTCCAAAGCTACATTAAAAATGGATGTAAGAGTGTTGCAAATAATATGATCGATTTTGTCCAAAAGGTGTGGATGCTTCCATAAAGAGGAAGAGCGTAGAAAATACATAAAATTTGGACCGAAACAACAGTATCTGATTAGGGTGAATGCCAAATGTAAATTAATTTTAGAAAGTCTATCCGAAATATCGTTAAAATGTTTAATTTTTCCGTAGAACGGTGTCTACGTCACCTCCTAGTGTTCCGTCATCTAAATACCACACATTGAATTTTGAATTTAGTTGTTGTATTATAGGATGTATAGCCAAACTGAAAATGACTGGCCCAAGAGGATCACCTTGTTGGCATCCAACTGCAGATTCTAAAACGTTCTCTTTATATAATAATTTTGATGGGTGCCTGTAACACTGCCACATAAAACCATAAATTTCTGGTAACTCCTTTTTTACTTCAGCCAAAAAAGTATCCGTTTGAGACGTTTGGGGTTGAAACACCCTGGCCCTGGGCCCTGGGGCCCTGGGGTCCGAGTGCTCATCGAATTTTTCGGGACATCGCCAAGCGGTTGGTTGACTCTTCACGTGACCAGAAGGCTGGCCTATTTTTAGCCCAAAGAATCAGCATTGCCATCCAACGTGGTAATGCTGCCAGCCTTTTGGGCACTTATCCCATTGACAGTGATGCGGACGAATTTTTTGATGCCCAATGAGCTCCTGCCTTTTTCTATATTTTTTCGTATTATATACTTGTATATAATTGTATATAGTATATATTAGTGTTAATTTGTTTTTATATAATAATAACACATTAAGCATTAGATTATTATATTTTTTTTTTTTTTGCTTTTTATAGAATAAATTTATAATCATTTGACATAATAATATTTACAATCATTTATGTTATTGATTATTTTAGTGAAAACTGTTTGAAGTTCATAATGTATTATTTTTAGCTTTAATAAATTAATTAAAATACTACAAAATTTCAAACACAATGTGAATTGTTACATGAATAAATAAATAAACAAATAAATAATTTGAATTTGAAGGACTACCTAATAGACAAAGTGTGGAAACCAAAAGGTTTGGTTTCCGCACTTAGTCTATGGTTAGATGGACAGATTATTATCCATTCAGATTATTATCAGTTTTCACAATTTTTTTTCCAGAATTAACAGGATCATTTCGTGGATACCCTTTGACTGGTAAAAAAACTAGTGTACCAGAAGGGTACACAGCTATTGTGGTCACAGAAGCAAAGAGGCCGCTTGCTGAAGACGCTGAGAGGAAGTTTCAGGTATATTTTTAGTTATAACATTTATATAGAATGAAATTGGAAACTTGCGCCAACTCGAAATTAAATTACTGCTAGTTCAACACGTTGCCAATTTGCGTCATGTTGTGAACTCTGCGATGGATGAATTGCTTATTGGGTGCACATTAAAATTGGCACTTCAATTTTCTTATTGGTTTTGATAGATTATATTATTATTTAAAAAAACTGGAACAACAATAATTTGTGTCCTACTTGAAGGCAATAACTTAGTTTGCACTATCGAAGATAATTTTCTATGATAATAACATGATTATTTAAAGAATTAAAATTTGGGAAATGGCAATTTATCTCACATCTCTCTTGTAAATAGGTACCTTTGGTGAGTCGCCTTTCATTCATCCTCTGAATACATCTCTCATTATTCTATATTTTAAGGTGACTGGTGGTTTCAAAGAATTCACTAATTGGAACTGGGACAAGAAACCGTCTGAAAATGATAAAATCATTGGAGCATTAGACTGGATACAGATTGCTGACGCTGTAAGTACTTACTAAGTTTTAATGCATTCATCATGGACCCATTGTGCCTGTAGTAAACTCTTCAATCAAACTGGCTAGCCTTTTCCCAATTATGTTGGGGCCGGCTTCAAAGAAACGATGGATGGACTGTGTGTCAGATGATATGGCTAGAAAGGGGGTACCGAGATGACTAATAGAGATAAGTATGGAAGAAAAATAAATGTAGCGCCGACCCCAAATAAATTTTGGTAATGAGAGAATGATAATGATGGTGTTGGGGTAGACTCCCAGTCTACACGGAGTGACTGCCTATTTTTTTTTTTAATTACAAGATGGTTCCCCACACTAGGATTTTCTCCTGTATCGTGGGTACGTTTACAAACATTTAAACTCACATACACAAACAGCCAGAGCTGGAACCTGACCTCCACAACCCAGTTACCGGGTAACTCAATTCCCATTGCTAAGACTGATTGTCATACTTTGCTGCTCCATCTATCATTTCTTTGATCTGCCCCTACTCTTATAGCCATACATATCATATGTTGAATGGTTTATTTCATTTTCTTGTTTTGATTTTTTTATGTATAATTGCATGCTGCACTGGTAAACGTCATCACTTCAACGCCGGCTGCCGCTGAAAACCAGCGCTTGGGCTCTGTCTCGTATAGGGGCTTAGCATTATGCTGAGCGATGGCCGTTTTGTGTGAATGTGACGCATGTTTACCCCCAACTTGTTTTTTTTGTGTTTATGTCCTTTTTTTCATGCGTCATCTTTGCCGCAAATTAATACATTTTCTTTCTTTCTTTACACATTCATACTCAAAACTTTCCTCACAACCATGAGCGCTTTATATTAAAACTAGCAGCGCCCCGCGGTTTTACCCGCATAAGTGTCGATACCGTGGGAATATCGGGATAAAATTAATCCTATGTGGTTTTCTGATGTATAAGCTATATTACTGTAAAGTTACATCAAAATCCGTTCAGTAGTTTTTGTGTGAAAGAGTAATCAAAATCCATCCATCCTCTCAAACTTTCGCCTTTCTAACATTAGTGTTTTTTTTTTTTGCAGTTACATGGCAATGACGATAACTAGAGTAAGGATTCATCATTATTTCAGCCGAAAGACGTCCACTGCTAGATTTAAGCGTCCCCCAAGCACGGCCACTTCGGCCGGTTCTGTGCTTCTCACATTATGCTGTTCCTTGCAGCCTTCACCAGAGTATTCATCGGTCCATGTTGTGGGAGGTCTTTCATCGCTACGTCTTCTGGTACGCGGTTGCCACTCTAGCACATTTCGGCCCCATCGGCCATCTGCATAGCTATTTACAACCATTCAACAGGTTGTCGAATCAAAAATGACACATTTTCAATTACTATTTTGCCTTGTCCCAGACAGCAAACAACTTTTGAAAGATTAACGGTTGTCTTTTTGATCGAAACTGACAAAAATTTCGGATTTTAGATTTGTGAACAGCGATTACAGGACTCTTTTGATAACATTGATTGATGTTTGATTCGGCACGAAAGCGTGTCGAAAGGTTGTGAATAGCTACGCTGTTCTGCCAATTAAGTTTGGCAATTCTTCGGGCTATGTAGGGTTACCTTGGTTCTAGTAAGGATTTAAAACTATGAATTATAATATTAAGAATAAAAACAATATATTCAACAAATCTTATTTATTTATTTAAAAAAAAAAGAAACATTTTAATTAAACCTATTTATATTCTAGATTGCTACTATACCTGTAATAAATGCTATTTCAGCTTGATATCAAAGTAGTGTTTACTTAAACATACTGTATGCATGGACACATATTTGATATTTTGTAAGGTGGTCAGAAGCCCGAAAGTCTGACAACCAGTCTTACCAAGGCGTATCGTATTACCCAGTAACTGGGTTATGCAGGGCAGATAGGCAGTCGCTCCATGTAAAATACTGGTATTCAGCTGAATCCGGTTAAGACTGGAAGCCGACCCTAACATAGTTGGGAAAAGGGAGGCAGATGATGACTCATCCCTTTTGTAAGCCCAGATGCGCAGACGATTTTTTTTGGTGCACTGGATTTTCAACGCTTTGCTTAACGCCGAGGGTTGAAAATCTAAGTCTGTTTTTTGACACTGGGATGCACTGTTGGATTCTCAATCCTCGGCTCAACGCAGAGTTGAAAATCCAGTGCGCGATAAAATCTCACCCCGACTATTTACGACCGTGGAAACGTGGGCATGACAGGTTTATTACTATAGATGGGCAATCCACCGGGTTTAAACCCGGTGCTTTGCAATTTTCTGGGTGTGCATCGAGTGTTTACCAAGTTATTACAGATCTAAGATAAGTATGGAAAAGTGAACAATTGTAGATACATATAAAATAAAATAGTACACTTCGGCATTGCACAAAATAAAGAAAATTCTTCAGAACACAATATCATCAAAACACTTCCGTTTTTGGTATAAAATTTATTCGTTTTTTTTGCGGACTTATCAGTGCATAGACAAATAACGTTGAAAAAAAAGAGGGTGTGTGGTTATGACCATACGATAGAAGTGAAAACTTACGACAAGAGCCGAGTATACCCGATTTAGCGTCACTGACCGACTTCAGCCGAGTATACCCGATTCAGCGTCACTGACCGACTGCAGCCGAGTATACCCCGTTTAGGCGATTTTCACACTGCCACGCACCACGCTGCATGTTGCGTGAATGCGTGTTTTAACGTTGCTTGTAAGTATCTCCGTTTGTATAGAAAACACGCACAGTCCAACACACAGAAAATGCATCCACGCGCGTTCATTCAGTATGCGCGTAGGTACGTTGACACGCAACATGCAGCGTGATGCGTGGCAGTGTGATAATCGCCTTAGCGTCACTGACCGACTGCAGCCGAGTATACCCGATTCAGCGTCACTGACTGACTGCGGCCGAGTATACCCGATTCAGCGTCACAGACCGACTGGAGCCGAGTATACCCGCTTCAGCGTCACCGACCAACTGCAGCCAAGTATACCCTATTCAGCGTCACAGACCGACTGCAGCCGAGTATACCCTATTCAGCGTCACTGACTGACTGCAGCCGAGTATACCCGATTCAGCGTCAAGACCGACTGGAGCCGAGTATACCCGCTTCAGCGTCACCGACCAACTGCAGCCAAGTATACCCTATTCAGCGTCACAGACCGACTGCAGCCGAGTATACCCTATTCAGCGTCACTGACTGACTGCAGCCGAGTATACCCGATTCAGCGTCAAGACCGACTGGAGCCGAGTATACCCGCTTCAGCGTCACCGACCAACTGCAGCCAAGTATACCCTATTCAGCGTCACAGACCGACTGGAGCCGAGTAAACGCGATTCAGCGCCTAAAGAAGTTATCACTTCAAAAACTATTTTACATGATTCAAGAAAAATCGGAACTAGTCCGTTCAAGGTTATTTTACTTCTGACAACAGCAACTTTATGGAATGAGAATAAAGATCACAATGATTTTGACAAGACTTGTCAGTGGCAGCAACCTTATTAGAATGAGAATAAAGATCACTGTGATTTGGACAGTGATGCAAAATCAGAGGTAAAATAACTTTGAAAGGACTGTAAAAAGTACAGACCCCAGCACATCAAACTACCCGAAACTGTCAAATTTTCCCAATCAACCTTGAACCTAATGCTTTATCGATAAAGATAAAAATCTATTAAAGAAATTTTACACATTGTAGTAGCTTGTTGTGCACTGGCGTTTGTACATACTTTTAACACAATTTTCTTCTTACATTATCTTTTATGCATATTAAGAATTATATATTCAAAATTCGTATCTACTTAGAACGTTCTGTAATACCAATGTATTTTATTAAGTAATATTCACATTCTAATACTGATATAATGTCGAAATACGGAACGAGAATGCTATCCCTGTGTCGGTATGTACGAACTTCCCACCCCTCTGTCACGTGAATTTGCTACAATACTGCGCAGCACTCACCTACAACAAAACAAGTACGCTGGACTTCATACTATCGATGACAAAATGAAGACATTTGATTTTCGCCATTTTGGCGCTGACAGCAACGTGAGCGTCCGTGGAACTAATATTTTTGATAGCGAGTTACAAGATACTCTCATGACAAAAATGTTCTAAATATCTCGTAGTAAACACAAAATACACAAAAAAGTCTTATTCCACGATTTAGACCTAAATCGTCAGAGACGTACCAAAACAAAACGACGGCCATTTGCGGCAATGTGACAAAATTAGTTCCTGAGACGCTCGAGCGGGGCGCTTTGAATCGACACAAAAAACAACTGTCATTTCGTATAGTATATTTAGTCCAGCTTACTTGTTTAATATAGGCTAGCATTGATCAACACGCTTGAGCACTGCGTGTTGGAGATTCACTATAAGTATACAATTTGTAACTGAAAGGGTATATATTTACATACCAAGGGCACGGCTTCTTTGGATGATATCAAACGATATTGGAATGGTTTTCTAATCCTATCTATACATGTTCGGCAGATAAGAGAATTTTTAATACATTGATACCAGAAACCAAATTAGGCGCGCAAAATTACGGAAGAGATTTATCGTGATATTGGCAAGTAACGTGGAAAGTTATTGACCTAAGTAGTGCGGTGACACGTTTGTTGTGATTTAAGAAACATATGAAACTGTAAATTTATTATAAATTCAGTTTTTTTTTTTTTAAATTGAAACTAATACTATTATTATTTTGCCGACATGGTTGGCGCCGTGGCTGAGCGATCGACTGCTGCGCTGAGTGTCGCGGGTTCGATTCCCGCACGGAACAAATATTTGTATTGCCTACAGGTTGTTGTTCCGGGTCTGGCTGTTTGTGTATGTGAGTTTCAATATTTGTAAACGCACCCACGATACAGCAGTAATTCCTAGTGTGGAGCAAAGTTTAAAAAACAAAAAAAAAAGTATAGTGATTCTATACCAGCTGTTATCTTTAGTGCTTAAGGATAGCAATATGGTTTCTGTTACACATTGTATTTTGCTACATATCATCACGCCTGTAACCCTCTGAGGGTCAGGGAGAGCTGTACCCACAATTCGCCAGTTGCTATTGAGAAATTCCTGATGAAAAAGCACAATGACATTTTGCCCGACCTGAGAATTGCACCCAGGATTTCATACTCAGCAGCAGTGCTGGCGACCACTAAACCAACGACGCAGTCACATTAAGTATACATAATAATGTAATTAGATAAATTACTAATGTATAAATAACTACCTAAATTTGAATCGCGACATATTCTCAAAAAATGTAAACAAATATGAGTTTATGGAAAAATAACTTGAATTCCTACACAATAAAGTTCAGTTTACGCTACAAGTTCTAACAATTTTATGACTTTTTCAAAAAAGTTAGTCACTCTGAATTCAACTTAATTACTATTAAAATAAAGTCGTTATTTATTTAACTTGAAATAACGTCAATTTGAAACATAAATAAAATTTGTATATACATAGTCTGTACTTGTGTTCAGAATCTTAGATAGTATAGGACTATAAACTCTACCGGAATCTCATTGCAAATGGGAAATAGGAATTAGTTGTGTGCAATACTGGGGAAATTGGATTATACGATCTTGATACTGGCGCCGATTCCCTTGTTCACAAAACATACTAAATTTAAGTTCAGTGCATCTTTTTCTTTTATTAAAAAAAGGACAGAAGATAAATATTAGTTTAGTCCTGTCAAATTACTCAGCGCCTCACGTAAATTGACGTATTTTTAGCAGCCATGTTTTTAATCACGTCTACAAATTAATAACAAATTATCAAGAAGATATTACAAAATCTCAGCAGCGGTTGACAACTCTCGTAATTTGACAGGTGACAATTGACATTGCCATAATTATAAAAATCACAATTTTTTATGCCATGAGATTCCGGTAGACCTATAACAAGTTTTGGAACTACAAACTCAATGCTATACATAATAAAGTACAGATTCCATTGCAACCACCACTATTGACCTATATATTCCGAACTAGCTTTCGCCCACGTTTAGGTCGTAAATTATC
This sequence comes from Apamea epomidion, assembly GCA_947507525.1. Classification (NCBI taxonomy): domain Eukaryota; kingdom Metazoa; phylum Arthropoda; class Insecta; order Lepidoptera; family Noctuidae; genus Apamea; species Apamea epomidion. The sequence goes on from OX382255.1 coordinate 2,067,967, forward strand.
CCGCGGGTTCGTACTACTCGGATAAGACCCAAGTCAGGGTCTACCTGCATGCCAAACATCCAAATACATTCAGTCGTTAAGGAGTAAAATGGTGAATAATCTGCGGACTCCCGAATTCCCCTTAATCTTTAGGGGAAGATATATAAAATCATGATTAGACCTGGGGGCCTAAAAAGGCCACTTTAAGCAATACCTAGCTATTCATTTCCTGAATTCCCAGCAGATCATTAGCAATTCCTCTAATTTTTGTAAAATTTCATTTCATATTTGGTGTAAACATTGCCGCATGAAAAAAATAAAAACCGTAATTTTATCGGTAAATTTTTCATTACAGTTTTTATGAATCAAATTGTTTTTTTATTTTTTATTTCTACAGTTTAAATGTTATTTCATTGTGATATTAATTGCAAACAGATCATATTATGAATTGTCAGTTTGTGACCATTTTACGATTTTTAATATGATTCATGCCCCCAGCTGTCTTGGATGGATCAGAATGTTGGGCCACAAAAGGGATGAATGAAAGGCAATTGCATGCAGCTGAGATGAGAATGCGACGAATAAGAAATGAGTACATAAGAGGAAGTCTGAAAGTGGCACCGGTAACTAAAACGTCGTGTGGATATCGGTTGTCATGGTACGGGCATGTGATACGAAGGAATGAGGAAAATGTCGTGAGGAGAGTTTTGAGTATGAATGTCGATGGCTATAAGAGTAGGGGACGACCAAAGAAACGATGGATTGACTGTGTGAATGATGATATGGTTAGAAAGGGGTTGACTACCGAGATGACGACTAATAGAGAAGTATGGAGGAAAGAGACATGTTGTGCCGACCCCAAATTAATTGAGATAAAGACAAGAGAATGGTGACGGCTGTCATGGAAACGCTATATAACAATGTGTGCGCTCACTCTTCTCAGTATGGATACTCTTTCGCGTGACTAAGTACGGTGAGGGTAAATCTAGCGATTTAAATCTTTGGGCACCGGGGGGTTTGACTTGTCGGTGTCAAATACGCTCTCTAGGAAGATACACCAACTTACTTTCATAAATAACTTTTCAGTGACGTCATTCGACGGTAAATTGCTGATGCTATTGGCAGACACCGCTCTTCTAGAAGCCGTAGCTTATGTGGCAATGTAAGTTATTTAAGATGCAGAATTTGAAAAACGGGAATTGAACTAATAAATAAGATTTAAGTGTCTGTTTGTAATGTCGAAATAACAGCCTTTTACTACATATGAAAGTATACAAGATACATATAAAAAAAAAAACAGGCTGTCAGTTTGTTCCGGGTATTCTCCGAAACGGCTGGACCGATTTTGATGAAATTTGGTATGGGGATACTTTGAACCCTAGGGAAGCATAAGGCTTTATATCGACATACCACGCGAGGAAAGCCGCGGGCGGAAGCTAGTTACTAATATTATTCAGAATTTATGTTTTCGACCGCTCTATCCTCTGTCTCATTTGGTTTTTAATCTCCAGCCTTCTTAAATACTCTTTTTTACTAATCATAATTACTCTAGTAAACCCTTTCTTCTTTCTTTTTCCTCTTTTTTGTATAGCCTGGGTTACCTCTACCGTATCTTCTCCTTTATCCGGCTCTGCAGTATTTTCGTTAGTAATCTCATCATGGTGGACGATATTATGCATACCAAAGTCGAATCGGTTTTCCAAATCTTTAAAATCGTTGACATTTTCACGACTCATCTTGTTGAAAATCTTCAAAAACTGCCAGAATTCTATGTCACCTCCTTTGATGTTCTTGTGGTAGAATTCAATAAGCTGTCTGTCACATTTGTGATTATTTTTCACGGGGTTTGGATCGGCGAAACGATGCGCCACTTCATCGGATTTATTTTCTTTTTTGTCGATTTTTTCTAATTTACGGTATTTTTTCTCAACATTGATTTTACCGCTATTTTGGTTAGTAACATCACTATTATTATTGCCGCCATATTTTTTTCTGTTATTTTTTTTGTTGACATGACTATATTTACCGTTTAAGCCAATTAGGATCTTGTTCTTCCACACTTTAGGTTTATATCTCTTTGGGTTCGCCTCGTGCTTTCTGCTATGTAGTTTTAACGCGCTCATTGTGAGACAGATCTTGTCACATCCGTCACAGGGGTAAAGGATTTTTAATCCTTTTTTCTTAGCAATAATACTCAAGCTTCTAATTTGTTCTAAATAATTATCTCCTATAGTTTTCAAAGCCTGATAATCTTCCTCACAGAACTCTGGCAATAAAAACTCATTGTTAATATCAACTTTTTGCTTTTCCACCATCCAATCTCCCCCCTTTTTGACTAACTTCGTCGTTCCTAGGAATATGTTTTTCAATTTCCGATTTTTTTCGTCGATTTTCATCGATGCGATTTTGTTTAAGTTGCTTATACTCGGGATGACTTCTAGGTCACAGTCTTTGTCGATCTCGAAGACGTATTTCGATCCGTTCTGCGTGTCCTTTTCTTTAATTCGTCCATAAGGTATGTCCAGAGTTATTTTGTGAACGAGTTTTATATGTCTTGTGATCGTTAGGTTGGTGACATAGCCGCAGAAGGGACATTTTTTGAGCATTTTCTCGTTGCATATATCGAAATGTTGTTTGCAGTGGATTTTCAAGTCTGTTTTCGTTTTGAAGAGCTGAAAAAGAAAGTCTGAATAGAATATTTTCAAATGCATAACAATTGAAACAATAACCTAATCCAATTTCTTTGAGATACGTTCAAAACATAATGTACTATTGGGAGTCCATTTGTGTAGTTCACTTAAAACTTTATTTGGATCCCATGTTGTTTGGTATTTTGCTAACGGTGGTTTTGACTTATAGAATCCTTTAAATAACCTCCTACTACGATCATCCTCAAGTCTGTTATTTTTTAAATATTACAGTACAGTCACGAGCATAAGTATGTATACACTTGGCTTTATTCAAAAGCGATTTACTCCTTTATTTTCTAATGAAATTATATGTTGCTACGAACATAGTATTTTCGAATCCATAGGTTTTTGCAATGTGTCGTATTTAATTGTTGTTTTCGTTATTTCACGCAAATATCGCTCTTGAAAGTTTCCAAGTGTTGACATATTGGTGCTCGTGAGTCATGACTGTACCTAGCGAACGAAGTGTTCGTGGCTAAATATAACAGGCCCGGTCGTTAGAAGGTGAAACTACGCTTGCAACGGTTTGTGGATGGATGACCATCCATTACATATCGAGACCCATCGAACCTCGGAAAGCCCGTTAAGCCGTTGGTCCCAGCTATCATTCGTAGATCTCTGACAGTCGTTACAGGTAGTCAGAAGCTCAAAAGTCTGACAACCAGTCTTATAATAATAATAATAATAATAATAATTTATTTATTTCCAAGTATATGGTATTTTGAGATCTTACACTAATAATGTTCCACATATACTACCATTGCTGGCGTAGAAATATAAAAAAAAAAAGTTAAGCACATTCAAATCATCACTAAATTAATTAAAATGTCAAAAAGTAAAATGAAAATTAATTTGTTATGTCCAAAATACAAGTTCTTAAGTCAAAGTAATACAGTGATATTAAGATTAATTGCAATGTCAGGAAATATAATTAAAATGTCAAAATAAACAATGTTATGTCCAAAATATAAGCTGTATAGTAAAGTAATAATTATAGATATTATGCCAAAATACTAATAACATAGAATATTCATTACAATGTCAAAAATTATGATTTAGAAATTCATTAACTGAATAAAAGCACATTTCTAATAGCCAAGCAAACATTTTACATTTAAATTTATCTATTGGTAACATTCTGAACGCAGATGGTAATTTATTATAAATTTTGATCGTCATACAACTGGCATTTCTACTATAGAGATGCAGTCTCTGAGGAGGAACCAACAGTTTGCCAGCATTTTTTTTATTCAATCTTTTCGAGACTTGTTCATTCAATGAAAATAAATGAGGGTACTTTTTAACAAATAAACAAACCTCAAAAATATACAGACACGGGAGTGGGAGAATTTTTAATTCTCTAAATAATGGTCGGCAATGGTCTAAATATTCTGCTCCACTCATGGCTCGGATACATTTTTTTTGTACTTTAAACGCTCTGTCGACGTCCACTGAATTACCCCATATAACTAGACCGTAACGTAATACTGATGAAACATAACCATGATATGCATTTAGGACTGTTTTTTTACTGGACACTAGTCTTAACTTGCGAAGAGCATATACAAACTTATCAAGCTTACTGCATACTCTTACCACATGTTCCTTCCAATTCAGTTTGTTGTCAATTATTATACCCAAAAATAAAGCCGATGGTTCCGGTTGTAAAATTGTAGTGTCATGTCGAATTATTGTTGGTGTAGCTGACAAGTTGCTTGTTTGAAATTGTACTACTTTGGTTTTATTAATATTAACATGAAGATTATTGTCTGCTAACCAGTTTATTACATTAATTAATTCAATATTAGTGTCAATTTCTATGTCAGTTTTGTTGGAACATTTTATCGTCAATGTTGTATCGTCAGCAAATTGAATACATTCACACTTTAGGCATTTAATGAGGTCATTTATATATAATAAAAATAGTGGCGGACCTAGTATGCTTCCCTGTGGAACGCCAGAATGATTAATTTTTAATACTGAGCAATATGTTTTACTAGTATTTTTTTCTACTCTAGAAATAACAGTTTTCTGTTGGCGATCAGACAAATAGCTTTTAAGCCAATCGTGCGCCTTGCCTCTTATTCCATACTTCTCCAGTTTGTGGAGTAGTCGTTTATGTGAGACAAAATCAAATGCCTTGCTCATGTCTAGGAATACCGACAATACAGACATTTTTTTATTAAGAGCCTCAGTGATTAATCTCACTAAGGAGAAACAGGCTAGAGTTGTTGAACAGTTTTTTCTAAAGCCAAACTGAGTCTCCACAATCAAGTTATATTTAGTTACAAAGCTATTTATTCTGTCATGCATTGCTTTTTCAAAAATCTTAGCAAAGATTGGAATCAGTGTGATGGGCCTATAATTACCCATATCAGAACAGTTACCCTTTTTGTATAATGGTTTAATTATAGACTCTTTAAGTTTTGTTGGGAAAATACCTTCTTCAAATGAGAGATTTATTAGGTAAGCAAGTGGGGATGCTATAATTTTTGCACTTAATTTAATTATTGTAGTGGTTACTTCATCATGTCCAGTAGAATTGGTGTTATTTAATGAATGAATTAATTTAATAATGTCAATTTCATTTACAGGAGTCAAAAATAAAGTATTTGGGTTATTGTCAATGTCAATGTTATTTACGTTATCATTATTATTGTTAGATTTTTGTGTCAGTTCGATAAAATAGTCATTAAATTGGTTACATATGGCATAAGGATTAGTAATTTTTTTTTCGCTGATTATTAATTCATGTAAGTAGTTGTTGTTATTTGGTTTGTTTGAGTTATTTTTTATGATTGACCATGCCGCTTTACATTTATTTTTAGCATTATTAAAAAAATTGTTGTTGTTTATCTGCTGTGATTTTGATATGCATTTTTTTAAGATCTTAGTGTAATTGCGGTATTTTTTCTTGTGGTAGCATTTACTTATAGCATCGTGTTGATATGCGTAATATAAAGCTCTCTTCTTTATACATTAAATTTTTAAACCTCTACTAAGCCATTTGTTTTTAATAGGCTTATTGGTTTTTTTTATGAGTATTTCGGGAAAACACAATTTATAAAAGAGCGTGAACAAGTCGTGGAATATATTAAATGCTTTATTGCAGTCTGTCTCCTCGTACATTTCACTAAAACTTAAGGCTGCTAAACAATCTAAAAACTTTGTTATGTTGCTCTTGTCGTAATCTCTTTTCGTTTCATACCAGAATTGTATAGTTTTTGATTTATTATTATTCATCTCTTGAACGTAAAAAGTTAACGATTGTCCGGTATCGTGATCGGAGAGAGCTAAATTATGTATACTGCATTTCATGTCAAGTGTGGGAACATTACTAGCGATTTGATCTATGCTAGTATTTTTTCTAGTAGGCATCTTAACATGTAGTGATATAATTATAATTGTTAAGTATTGATATTAGTTCTTTTGAGTATTTGTTATCTTTTAATATATCTATGTTCCAATCTCCGCATAAAATAATATTTTTTTTAACTTTGCGGGTTATATTGCTTAATAATAATTCAAGATTTTTAAAAAATAAAAACACGTCGGAATCTGGAATTCTATAAATGCACACTATAATTAAATTATGGCTCAATATTTCAATACCACAGCATTCGAAGCAAAATTCGATGGCCATTTCAGCAGTTATCGGTAACGGATTAAAAATTAGACCTTTTTTCACTAAAACACATGTTCCACCGCGTTTCTTACCTTGTCTTGTATAACTAGCAGCTAAGTTGTAGTGTGTAAGAGCCAGATTACTTTCATGACCTGATTTTATAAAAGTTTCGCTCAAACAAATAAAATCTATATCGCCAATCTGATTTGCCAAGTCGGTAATTGTGATCTCAAATACATCAATTTTATTTAAGATCCCAGCTACGTTTTGATGTAATAATATAAATTTTTGTTTTTCCATTGAATTTTCCTTACTACCAGCAACCTTTTTATGTAATGGGACGAAAAAGAGTTTTTTGGGTATATTTTGGTGATTTTGGAGAGTCACAGTAACAGTTGTAGTCATACTCACTTGGATAGGTCTCAATATCAATGAGTACGCGACGGAATATATTTTCATAAATGCGTTTTTGCCCGAGCTTGTTAAGTTTGCCCGTGTTATATGAGAATGTTTCATCAGATAGGTCAAAATTACTGTCAAAAAAATAAGCAAAATTATGATTTTCTATGTCCATATGAAGTAATCTATTAAACATTTCTACTTTATAATTGTGTATCAGAGCCCCTTGTACATAAGTAGGGCAGCATATAATAACATTTGTATTAGTTACAGTTTTAAGAGATTCTCTAATGAACCTGACCATTTCAATTGGTTCCTCGGTGCGTTTAAAATCTTGCTCGCCAATCATAATAATACAGTAGTCGTCTAAACTATAATTCTGTAATTTATGACTTATATTAGAAATAATGTCTTTTACACTACTATTACGTGACAAGTAATGACAAAATTGAAAGTGTCGCCCGAAAGTGTCTTCCAATATTTCCAGTGGTTGCAGTTACTCAGAACGCACAGCTTTCTTTTTATTCTACTGCCTTTTGTTGTCACTCGACGATCTTGTAGTGAGTCTTCTTGTGTTTATTAATCTCGTTTTCGGCGTAATTGCTATATTCAGTAGATACAGATGTTTCGGTCTGCGTTTGCTTATCGGCGTATATGGGTACAGACACTGATCTAGGCGATTTATCAGAAATAGGTGTCTCTAATAATATATTTGAGCTCTCAATGCAGTCTCTTTCATTGTTGCTGGATGACTGTTCTTGGACTAATGACACAACACGTTGACTATCCGTAATAGAACGTCTATATCTTTTTCTCGCAGATAATAATTTCTGTCTTTGCGACTGTGTAGGACTGGTACAAAGATCTTTTAGTGTATTAATATAAATTTGCTGTCGTAATATTGTTTCTTTGAGTTCGTTGTTATCGCATATCACCTTATCCAATTCATTCTGTGTTAGTTCAAACTGTTCTTTTAGTTGTTGTATTTCAACCTTCATTTCGTCAAATTCATTTTTGCTTATACCCCCCGTTGATAGATCAAGACTTCTGTGTATGTCCGAATTTGTTTTGTCCAGTGATGAATCATTGCTCAACGAATCTATTGACTTAGATCTAAACAGTTGCTTACGTCGTCGTAATGTAACGTTGTGGTTTATTTCCATAGACATATTTATGAAACTATACCAGACAACTTACAAAAAGAATCACGCGCCGTGGGGATCGAACTTAAGCCACACCGTTCGCTGAGGTGTAGTTATATCACTGACAGAGCTATTCTCACAGTTACGTTAACTGACGAAATAAAGCACCTCAATCTAGATTCCAGATTTTTGAATTAACTAGTGGCGGTTAATATGACTCATGTATTAGAAATTTTTGCACTGTTTCTTTGTTCACTTGAGTATCGAAAATAACACTTATTTAGGATTATTCTTTCACTTTTTAATGTTGGTTAAAAGTTGTTTGTTACTCGAAATGTATTAATTGTAGATAAACACTTTATTCACTTTTGTGGTACTTGTTTACTACTCCTTTGTTGTCACTGTTATAAAGTTATAGGTCTTCACTTTTTTTCTTGGTAATGGTCTCAGTTATAGGTTACACTTGATTTTACTCTTTAGTACTTAGAATATGTCAAAAAACAGTATTAGAACTATTTTGAATATTTTTTTATCAATTTATTCCTTACCAAGGGGTATCGTGTTACCCAGTAACTGGGTTGTGGAGCTCAGATAAGCAGTCACTCCATGTTAAATAGGAAAAGGCACTTTTGCACGTCAAGAATGACAGGACAAAAGATTATTGAATCTATTTGCCCATGAAAAAGGTGGTTTCGTATTGAGAAGAATGGGCAAGAATATTGAGAAATTCTATATTTACTCTTTAAAAAAAAAACCTTACCTTAAAACAAATATAACACTGATGCGTATTAAACTTCAGTTTCCCATTCGGATTGGTTTCTTCATCACTATTACCGTCACAATCACTGTGTTTATAATCGAGATCCTTTTCATCATCATCAATTATCTTATCACCATTATCACCACTGTTGTCAGCAATTCCGTCATCATTTACAATGTCATCACAATTTTTGTCAGCAATTTCTTCATCATTAATTATTCCATCACCATTTCCGTCAGCAATTTCATCATCAATCATTCTATCATCACCGATTACATCATTAAGATGAACCTTTTCACTGTTTTCTTTTTCTGAGTCATTCTTTTGTCTGTCTTCATCATCAGTTCCTTCATTATTTATTTTATCATCATCATCAGTAAGGATGTCTTTATGATTATTTGCATCTTTTTCTGATTTAGTTGATTCATTATTATTTTCTGGCTTTTTGAAGTATCTAATGGATTTTTGTTCTGAAAATGAAATAGATAAAATACGTGTTTATTTAGTCATTTATTTACAACATAACATCACGCATGCATTCCTCGAAAGGATTGACAGAGGTATAGGTATCTACGGCGTTAGTTTTCAAAGGCCAGCCAAATTTAAGGGTGCGGTACAGACCATCAGACTGAACAATTTTCTCCATGGGACCAACATCGTAATCGCGAATAAATGAAGTTCAGTTTATGGTGCAACTTCAAAACCATTTTATAACTTTTTCAATAGTGCTAGTCACTCTGAAATCAACTTAATTACTATTAAAATAAAGTTGATATTTGTTTAACTTGAAATAAAATCGACAATAGACTAGTTTACGTACCTTTTCTAACCTCCCCGCTGTTCGCCGTCTTGATCCGTCGATTGTACTGTCGGCGAAGTTTCTCCAACACCACCCACTGATTGCGTACTCTCGCCTGGACGAGGAGTTTCTCTAAACGCTTTTCAACGCGTTTCTTCTTCTCCTCATCTACTATTTGTTTTGGCAGTTCTGAGAAGAAGAAAAAAGTTATTATTTACGCCCCGATTTTTAAAGGTCAGACAGAAATACTTTTATTAGGTCTGATTTTTCCAACGTCAGATAATTGTATAAGAGGACTCATTTTTAATTTTTGATTCCATACAATTCTGCGAATAAAAATTATCTGTGGATTGAAAGATCAGCCCTTAAGGCATTGACTGGCATCGCGGTCACCGGTATCCGCCAACAATAGATTTATTTATTTTAAAACCCATACACTATCATCACAGGCTTACCTAAAACAATAGTGTAGTTCTAGTTATAATAGCTTACAATTATATATTATTTTATTTTTTTTAAAACGGTGCCCCACACTAGGAATTTCTCCTGTATACTGGGTGCGTTTACAAACATTTAAACTCACATACACAAACAGCCAGACCCGGAACAACTACTTGTAGGGCATACAAATATTTGTTCCGTGCGGGAATCGAACCCGTGACACGCAGCGCAGCAGTCAATCGCTTAACAACTGCGCCAACCGTGCCGTCAAATTATTAACGTCTTATTATTAACCAAGAGTAATTTTACAAAATGTGGCCCGTCCGAATTCACTTAGAGTACAGTTGAAGCAGTCAATCTGTTGTGACACCGTATAGATTTTCTATTGCGTGTGTTGTCTGGCAGCCAACGTGTAAAAAAAAATTAAGTAGCTAGTTTCTGTCCGTGAGTTCGTCCGCGTGAAATTTTCTGAAATTATCTTAACACAAAATATATCCTACTGGCTTTGCCCGCGGCTTCGCTCGTGTGGATGTCGGAAAATAGCTCAGAGAAACTTACTACCGGGATTAAAAGTATCCTATGTGATAATCCAGGTTATAAACTATCTGTGTGCCAAATTTCACCCAAATCCGTTCAGCCGTTTTTGCGCCAATCCGGAACAAATCAAATCAAAAGTCATTTATTCAAATTAGGCTGAGAATCAGCACTTTTCGAACGTCAAAATTACAAAAGACAGTCCACCAAAAACGCCCGCCCTTCACCACTTCCTAGTGCTATCGCTGGGAAGAAGAAGTGGCGCAACAAACTCCCCAGCAGCACAGCTGTCTGTTCAGTTAGAAAATACTTGATACGTGATTGTATCAAGTTTTATGAACCTCATAGGCAGTCGCTCCATGTAATACTGGTATTCAGCTGCATCCGGTTAGACTGTACCCAAACTATGTTGGGGTACAGGCAGGTAGATGAGATTGACTTACCAAGTTCTTTCTCAGGCTTCTTCAGAAGAAGTCATCAAACACGTCCGTCATACTAACACGTTCTATCAGAGATAGCACCATCTTTGTGTAAGCGATGGTGTCCGTATGTCCAGCAGTGGGACTGCTTTAGTCGAAACATGATGATCACTACAAAATCATTATCATCTGTTTCCAAGTATGTTGGGGTCCGCTTCCAGTCTAACCGAAGCAGCGGAATACTAGTATTTTACATGGAGCGACTGCCTATCTGACCTCCCAACCCAGTTACTGGGTAACAGGATACCATTCAACCCCCCTTTTTTGTAACTCCAAATTAACTTACCAAGCTCTTTCTCAGGCTTCTTCAGCACATGACCAATGAAGAAGTCGTCGAACACGTCCGTTGTACTATCACGTTCTATCAGACTTCGTGATATGTCCTCTGATAGCACCTTCTTTGAGTAGGTGATGGTGTCGGAGTCTATGTTGAAGTTCTCGGGACTGGTCGGCCGTAGCGTGTCTATGGTAATGTGTTCGGGGCAGGTCGGCTGTAGGGAAAATAGTGGGGTTTCTGGTGGGGTATCTGAAATGGATGGTTACATGGTTAGAGCACCTTTATTTTGGAATGTTTGTGAATATGTGAGCACCATGTATCTATCACAAAGTTAATTTATATGTCATGGTTTCATTTATCCATTTTAATTCTTTTACCTATTGTGGTATAGTAATTTTATTTTTAGGTGCATCGTCTTCACATATAATTATATAATTAATGTATGCAAAATATTGTAAAACATTTTAAAAGAGTAACGGTGGAGTTTCTTGCCCATTCTTCTCCATGCGAAAACTACCTTTTGGAAGGGGCGACTAGAATCAATTTTATTTTAATTTTATTTTTGACGTTCAAAAGTGCCTTTTATGTGCCTATTTGAAATAAATGATTTGACTTTGACCTTACATGAGTAGAGTTTATGGACCGTAGAGAGGCGAGAATGCTATCTAATTACTACTCGCTATAAATGCATCAAATTTTACAATCATCATTTGCTTAATCGTTTCCCAACTATGTTGGGGTCGGCTTCCAGTCTAACCGGATGCAGCTGAATACCAGTATTTTACATGGAGCGACTGCCGATCTGACCTTCACAACCCAGTTGCTGGGTAATACAATACCCCTTGGTAAGACTGGTTGTCAGACTTTCGGGCTTCTGACGACCCGTAACGACTGTCAAAGATTCACGAAAGACAGCCGGGACCAACGGCTTAACGTGCTTTCCGAGGCACGGAGGGTCTTGGTATGCGAAGATGGTCACCCATCCACGGACCAACCGCGACAAGCGTAGCTTAACATGATCGATCGACCCGTGTGGCTGTTATTACTTAGCCACAAGCCCCTCTAGAAAGCTATCTACTTACTACTCGCTATAAATGCATCAAGTTTTTCAATACCGGGTTAAATTAAATTAGCTAGCGAAACTCCGCAGACATGATGGTATCGATAATATCTAAACATAATTCTATATCGATATTAACCTTTTTCTTGTGTTCACAGTAGTATCTAAACACGATGAAACAAAGAAAACAGATTTTCTCAACTCATACTTCAAGCAACAACATTCCCAGCGGTCGATGACCTCCCAAAAAAAAACATCAAATATTTTATATTTTTATTTTATACATCGATACCCAACACATCCGTAGAGTTTCCTTAGCTAATTTGATTTGACCTTGTAGTGTTCTAAGGCGGGATTTTATAGCGCCCTGGATTTTCAATTCTCGGTGTTGTGCCGAGCATTGAGAATCCAACAGAGCACATTCGAATTTTCAACTCTCGGTGTTAAGCAGTGCGTTGAATCCAGTGCACAAAAAAAAAATCTCCGCGGGAAAAACGCGCCCGTGTAACACATGGGGTAAGGGGTAAGAACACTCAGGGTAAGATAATAATTACTTATATCTTGATAAAATGATAAATGATTTTATATCTGTAAGTTGGTTTGTACAAACACTTTTACACGTCAATCATATTTTAAAAACTAGATGAGGTCGGCGTTTCCTATCTGACTAGTCTGAGAAGAAAGGCCGAAACAAACTCAGAGGTCACAGTCTCTTTTAAAGTCCAAACATAATCTTGGTCAGATCATATGAAGACCATGTAGGTCGATGTCTGAGATGGTCTTTTGGTTATCTTTTAATCATGGTCAGCAGTACTATTCTGAAAAACATCTCACCGTGAAAACCTTGGTGAAGTGAATTGTCATTCCACCTAATGCTAGGGATAGCCACTGTTGACAGCTCACTTCAAGCTCACTTCACCTGATTTATACAGAATAGATCGGCACTCATCCCATCCGATGCTAGGGATTGACAGCCCACTTCACCTAAGTTTTCTCGGCGAGAGGTTTTTCAGAATAGCAATATCATATGTAGACCATGTATATTCAAATTGTATTTATGTTTCAAATTGACGTTATTTCGAGTTAAACAAATATCAACTTTATTTTAATGGGAATTAAGTTGATTTCAGAGTGACTACCAATATTGTAAAAGTTATAAAAATGTTTGTAGTCGTAGCGTAAACTGAACTTTAATATTGTTGCGCGCCACAATTAATGCCTGATGCATGGTGACATTAGTTACCACTAGCACCATCTAGTTTCTAGTAGCAGAACTAATAGAGTCACTAGCGCCATCTATTATCGATTGGCTGAACTTACTAGAACTATCGACATCTGGTCAGTCGGGGCCGGTATGTACTCGAACATACTAGATGTTTCTACAATAGAAGGTTCTGGGGACTAGCCGCGACCAATCAGACTTGGTTCTGCGATAGAAGCGAATACATCGAAAGCGATCTTCAAGTGCGACTTAAGAGCGATTGTGTTTTATAATTAGTGTGTTTGAGTTGTTATTAGTGTTGATTAAATAAAGTGTTACTTTTGGTAATTTTTATCGGCAGTTTTTATTGTCACGAACCCGAAGCTCGTAACAATATGTAGGAATTAAAGTTATTTTTCCATAAACCCATATTTGTTTACATTTTTGGCGAATATGACGCGAATGGAGTATAGAGTGATCTTACCATCAATGTCATGTTTCTGTATTTCCACTTCGTACATAAAGTCTGGAAGGTCACCCATCTCTTCGATTTCTTCCAAAGGTTCTTCTTTTACTACAACTTTGGGTTTTTTCCTAAAATAAAAAAGTTTTTACGTTACTGTGTGCTGTAGTATGCAAGTACATTATATTAGAAGGTTAACTGCCTCGCTAACTCTGCTGCTTGCAGAGTAAACAAACTGAAGTGGCAGTGGAATGGCCATGGTTGTCGAAGGACCGATGGCCGGTGGAGCAGACGAGTCCTGGAGTGGAAACCGCGTACCGGCAAGCGTAGTGTGGGACGACCTTAAGAAGGTGGCTGGGACGGACTGGATGCGGAGAGGCGGAGGACAGGGTGTTGTGGCGCAGCCTGGGAGAGGCCTATGTCCAGCAGTAGACTGCGATAGGCTGAGATGATTCAGTCCCTTACACTGACAGTATTTTTCTAAAACTCGACGTGCAATATTAACGCCCAGGTTATGTATTTCTAACTTACTTTTTATCCAATATAGTGTATTTCAGGTTGTGGTGACTCAAATAATGTTCCGTTAACGTTTGATATTTGAAATAATCCTTTTTGCATATTTGACATTTGGTGTCCTGAAACAAAAACACGTTCAGATTTAAAATAAATAAATACACCGTTAAATTTTGATCGTTTTAATCCTTGAAAAGGGTAACAAATAGGGAAAAAATCAGTTGACCCATAGATTTATGTTCGCTTATCTCGACATAATGTATGGATCAACTGATTTTTTTTTCACGATTTCTGGGTTGGTCCCGTAGTAAAAGTTGTTCATAATGATGAGTACAATGACCCCTTTTAAGGATTAAAACGATCAAAAATTAACGGTGTATTTAGCACTAAACACACGACGCCATCGCGACAGGCCGAGACGAAGATGACGCGACGAGCTTGATTCCTACCGTAAGGACTGGCCGGCACTCGCAAAAGACAGAATTGTGTGGAAAAGGGAGAGGTAGACCTTTGCCCCGCAGTGGGACAATACAGGCTAGTTAGATTACATCCTACTAATATTATAAACGTGAAAGTTTGTATGGATGGATGGATGTTTGTTACTCTTTCACGCAAAAACTACTGAACGGATTTGGATAAAATTTGGCACACAGATGGTTTATACCCTGGATTAACATATAGGATACTTTTTATCCCGATATTCCAACGGGATCGAAATTTATGCGGGTGAAACCGCGGGGCGCAGCTAGTTAGAAATATTAGAACCGACTTAAAAAAAGAAGAGGTTATGATTTTTTTTGTAAGCCCTTATTGTGTCCCACTGCTGGGCAAGGGCCAAAGTTATGCATACGATGTTTTTTTTATGTGATAAAAATCCAAAACAACTAAACTCGCATATGTCTCAGATAATGATCATGTTAGACCATAAACTCAATGCCATACACAACAAAGTTCAAATTGCAATGCAATAAAAATTCACGATCTTTTATTACAAATGGTCACACAAAAATCAACTTTGAATACATAACACTAAAGTAGATAGTCGAGTGCCAATCTAGAAAATATTTATCTACGCATTATGAGCAATTGTTATTATACTAGCTGCGCCCCGCAGTTTCACCCGCATAAGTTTCGATCCCGTTGGAATATCGGGGTAAAAAGTATTCTATGTCCAGTTGAAAACCAGCGTCAGGCACTAGTTGTCTGGCATTTTTGCTGAACTGGGCCTTTTTAGCGCAGCCGTGAGGCACACCTCCCTGATAATTTCTTACATCGGACTTCACACTTTTCATTTAATCTTTTTTTTTTTTTTCATTTATGTATCTGGTGTATTGTGTGGCTTTTAGTTTGTGCCAAATAAATGTCTTTTCTCTCTTTCTATGTGTTAATCCTGGTTATAAACTATCTGTGTGCCAAATCCATCCATCCATCCATACAAACTTTCGCGTTTATAATATATATCCATACGTGTACCTCATACATTTTCGAATTATGGGCAGAACAGTTACATTGTGCGCGCAAGCAGTAGTTTCAATGACATATGCAAGGAATATGATTTTGATCCATTCACAATTAGTGTGAATTCGGCCAAAAGCTGTTTAAGCCACAAATTTTTCAAGTAGCGGTAGGTTATATTATTTATTTTTGTTATTTTATTATTTTCTCTGTTATTTTAGGCATATAATTGCAAAATAAGTATCTATCGGAGTTATTCGTTTGACTATTCGGAACGCTAGCGCCATCTCGTGGCGCTAGACAGAGTCTAGCCTGAGTTCGTGGGGGAACGAGAGCTACAGCTACAAGAGCGGTGGGAGCAGAGCTCTCAGAATGATCGAAACATTGGACATCGTACGAACAACATGTGCTTAGCTTAGAAACTGTCGCGTTCCGTATCGTTGAGTTATGTGAGTGTGTGATTCGCTAGTGTGACTAACTTGTTCGTAAATTATAATCTGATTTGAACTGTAAACCGTTTTTCTATCGTGTTATAACCAACACTACCCAAAGTACGCCCACAGTAATTAAAATATGCCTGATGTTAACGAGAGACCGACATACCATCTCCGACATATTTATATTGCTTCGTACTTCAATTTAGACGATGTGTTTTTTGTTTTGTGTTCACACCATAAATTATTATTATAAGTCTATACGTGAGGATTTGTAGTTGGCTTTCGGGTGACTATGATTTCCTTTTGTGTTTGTTTTTATTAGCTGTAAGTCCTCCATGTACTAAAATAAATAATACTAGTAGGATAGGATATTAAAAAAATTAAGTATATAAAACTCACCTTTTCAGTGCCATGTCCATATTTTAGATGTTGTATGATACCTCTCCTGCTGTAAGTAACCATATCACAGATGTCACAGAGATACTCTCTAGACTTGGGATAGGGACCGTGGGCATTCTTTATATGCTGAGCGAGGTAGATTTTGGCTGAAAAACTGTAAGAAAAAAATAAAATGTATGGTCAACTTGCTATAGAGGGGCTTGTGGCTAAGAAATAACAGCCACACAGTTCGATCGATCAGGTTAAGCTACGCTTGCCGCGGTTGGTCCATGGATGAGTGACCATCTTCACATACCAAGACCCCTCCGTGCCTCGGAAAGCACGTTAAGCCGTTGGTCCCGCCTGTCATTCGTGGATCTTTGGCAGTCGTTACGGGTCGTCAGAAGCCTGAAAGTCTGGCAACCAGTCTTACCAAGGGGTATCGTATTACCCAGCAACTGGGTAGTGAAGGTCAGATCGACAGTCGCTCCATGTAAAATACTGGTATTCAGCTGCATTCGGTTACCCTGGAAGACGACCCCAACATAGTTGGGAACAGGCTAAGAAAATTACGATGATGATAACCATAGGTACTTACAATTGTCCACAATAGTGACACTGCACGCGACATCCAGTCAGTAAATGTCTGGTGAGTCTGAACTTGCGAGGGAAGCGTCTGTTGCAGCCGGTACACACGTGCTGGTTCTCTGGGTAGTGGATTATGAGGTGACGTTTGAGGTCGCCCTGTAGGAACAAACTAGGTTTTAATTAAAACAGATGGGTGAAGGGTTAAAGGTCGAACATTCAGAGTGTGATCAGTGGTGGCTCAGTGGTAACGGCAGGGATTTAGAAGTTGTAGGCCGTAGGTTCGAACCCTGATAGGCACTTTACTTTGTGTAAATTATTTCATTGCCACTGCTCTCAAAACGGTGAAGCAAACCGGCATGTCCTAGAACCAAATATTCGAAGACATGTGACATCTACCAACCCGCACTGGGACCGCGTGGTGGATTACGGCCCACTCCCTCTCACAGAGAAGAGGCCTGTGTCCCAGCAGTGGGAACGTTATAGGCTGATTATGTAATCATGTTTAGATTTTGATGTCTGCGGAGTTTCGCTAGCTAATTTAATTTGACCCAGTATTGTAAAATTTGATGCATTTATAGCGAGTAGTAAGTAGATAGAGCATTCTGAACAGAGTGATTAATTCAAACATCTATGCAACAAGATGTACGCAAGTTCAAAAAAAATATGTATGTCACGTGATCAACTTTGAACGTTAATATCTCGGAAACGTGACGCTTATGGCTTACGGATAGATGAAGGATCGAATCTTGCGTAT
Organism: Apamea epomidion; assembly: GCA_947507525.1. Classification (NCBI taxonomy): domain Eukaryota; kingdom Metazoa; phylum Arthropoda; class Insecta; order Lepidoptera; family Noctuidae; genus Apamea; species Apamea epomidion. Next base: position 2,085,941 of record OX382255.1, read on the forward strand.
TTTCAAACAGTTTTACACTATTTTATTTTTCGATGATTAAATTATTAATATTATAGATAATTACTATGAATTTATCAACACCAATCTTGCGCTAGCAAAACTGATTCAATTAGTAACTTTGTGTAGTGTTTGGGTCGCCAAGATACAGGCTGTGCCTAGTTTGGGACCCGCTGTTCAATCAGTCTAAGTTTTCTGTTGGTTAGAACTGCATGCTAATACTTGTATGTTTGTGAACTATGTCTAAGTTAATAAATGAATTTCGAACGAATTTCTTTAACGGAACTTGCGGAAGGAGTGTACTGGTAGAAATTGGCACGTAACGTAAAAGCGTTATGCCCCCTCCATGCGACTTTTTATTACATATAATAGAGGAAGTCAGAGAGAGAGATAGTTTTCATGGTTTTTGAGGGCGCTGAGGCCGATAGCGAGGTCAAAACGAAAATCCAAGATAGCGGTTGCAAAAAAAATTTTTTTTTTTCATTGGTTTCGTTTGCAGGGTTTTAGAGGGTGCTTTAGCCAATAAATAGTAAGGTAAAAATAAAAAAACCAAGACGGCTACAAAAATGTAAAAAATATCGTCATTTTGAAATTTTCGCAGCCGCCATCTTGGTTTTCATTTTGAACTTCGTTCCTGCCGGGGGACCCCCGACTTTTCTTACATTCTTAATTTCTTACCTTATCCTTAAACCTCTTCCCACAAGGTATGTAGCTACATTTGTAAGGCTTAACATCGATATGTCGTCTCATATGCGCCTGTAAGTTGTTCTTAGTAGACAGACGGCCGCAAATCTCACACTTTATACGATTCGTTTTCTTGTGGACTGTGTTCTGAAAAGAAATGTCAAATTCATTTATTCACAGGTTCATAACGGTACTTGCCCGTAGTCCCCCAGTCTAGTTCCCCTTTGGGTACCACGAACAAATATTTTTGTCCGTGGAAGCCCCGAGGGGGACAAAGGGGTACCATGGGCAAATTATTTGGGCCGAGGTACCCCCGCTAATCGTCAAATAAATAAAATGCAAATACAATCTCTTTGATTAATGCATTAAGTGACGGTGACCTCTGTTAAAAAAAACTTCCTCTTCAAACTCTCTCTTAATTTTTCTGAATTCTTCCAGCGTCAACATTATGATTTTTATTGAAAAATCTCATATGAATTGGAAAAACAATTTATTTGTATTTTTTTATTTGTCAAGCAACAGTTCATTTTTTTAATGATTTTCTTTTTAAATGTCAAATTGAAATGTGTGGTATAAAAATATATTTATTAAGAAGATTATTATTCAGGGGGTTCCACGGGCAAAAATATTTGCTCGTGGTACCCCAAGGGAAACTAGGCTGGGGGACCACGGGCAAGTACCGGTTCATAAGATGTTAATAAAATCCTACTAATATTATAAACGCGAAAGTTTGTGACGATGGATGGATGGATGTTTGTTACTCTTTCACGCAAAAACTACTGAACGGATTTGGATGAAATTTGGCACACAGATAGTTTATAACCAGGATTAACATATAGGATACGATTTTGAGGTTTTTATGCCGATATTTCCACGGGATCGGAACTTATGCGGGTGAAACCGCGAGGCGATATGCGCTTAACAATACCGCTCCGATACAGCAAATAACTTGTCATTCAAGTTAGAATTTTAATTCAACTGCATTAAAGTAAGTTTTATGATGACAATAAAGAATAGTGGAGGGCTTGTGGCTCAGTAATAACAGCCGCACGGGTCGATCGATCAGGTTAAGCTACGCTTGCCGCGATTGGTCCTTGGATGGGTGACCATCTTCACATACTAAGACCCCTCCGTGTATCAGAAAGCATGTTAAGCTGTTGGTCCCGGCTGTCTTTGACAGTCGTTACGTGTCGACAGTAGCCCGAAAGTCTGACCACCAGAGGGGTAATTCTCTTAATTTTAAGAACGTTCACAGTCTGATCTCAGTCTCAATCTATCAAAAATACGTCCAATTTTCCTACATTTTGACAAGTTTTTGACATTTGTTTGTCGCCGAGATGAGACTGCGACTAGATTTTGAACGTTTTAAATTACGGGAATACGGGCCCAGTCGTACAGAGGGGTATCGTATTACCCAGTAACTGGGTTGTGGAGGTTAGATAGGCAGTCGCTCCATGTAACATACCGGTATTCAGCTGCATCCGGTTAGACTGGAAGTCAGAATCAAAACTAAAATGTTATACTTACAATATGTATAGTGAGGGTCCCTTTAGTTTTGAAAACTTTATCACACTGCGCACAGGGATGCTTCCTGGTATCCAGCTCAAAGTGCACCTCATCCACATGAATTTGTAACGTCTCCTTCTTTTTAAAGCTGGCAACACAAACAAAAAGAATTTAAAAAATCGTATCACGTAGTGTTTGGGTGACTAAGTAATAACAGCCGCACGGATCGATCAAAGGTTAAGCTACGCTTGCCGAAGTCGGTCCGTGGATGGGTGACCATCCATTACATACCGAGACGCCTCCGTGCCTCGGAAAGCACTTTAAGCCGTTGATCCCGGCTGTCATTTGTAAATCTTTGACAATTAATCTTTAAGGGTCAGAAGCCCTAAAGTCTGATAATCACTGTTACCAAGGGGGTATCGTGTTACCCGGGCTGTGGAGGTCAGATAAGCAGTCGTACTATGTAAGATACTGGTATTTCAGCTGTATGCGGTTGGACTGGAAGCCGACCCCAACATAGTTGGGAAAAGGCAAGCTGATGATGGTGATGTGATCAACTTTGAACGTTAATATCTTGGAAGCGTGACACGTTACTGAATTTGGTACTGTTATGTTTTCTGTTTGCATTGATGTCAGATATCGATTTATATACAGCGTGGCGCTTTAGTGGCGACATTAATTTAACACACGTAGTCACGTATACTGTTTCGCGTTTTAGTTTTATGAATACATTTTAATTTAATTAAACATTAATATTTATTTATTTATTAACAATTTTCTAAAATAGCATCTTAGAGCAACCTGACTTAAAGAACTGTAGCGCACGGGTCATTTGCTGGGGTCACGGATCATAACATCGCATCAATGTAATTAAAACCAATAACGTGCAAAGAGAAGGCGAATTGAAGGAAAGAGAGAGAGCCCTATGTCGGCGAGCGGCGCAGGTGGAAGTTTTCAAGTTACGATTTTTTTAATATTTTTATAATTTTTCTGATTACTGGCCACTAGCCCTACCCGTGTGTTAAATTACTGTCGCCATTGTAGCGCCACGTTGTAGGTCTCATGCGTGGCCGCCGTTTTGAAAAAGGATCAAAATGGCGCAACGGTAGGTATCCAGGCCATAGAAAGACTGGAAGCCGACCCCAACATAGTTGGAGAATGCTTGGCAGACTGATTCACCTCTGCCAACCCCTTCGTGAAATACAGGCGCGCTGTTGAATACTTACTTTTTTTTACATATAGAACACGGATAGTCCTTGGATATTCCTAGATGCCTCTCTATGTGCCGTCTTATCGTCGAGTTGTCCCGGCAAGCGTAGTCACAGTACTGACACTGAAATGGTTTCTCTCCTGAAAAGAATAGAATAGAATATTCATTTATTTGCTCACAATGTAGGTATTATTATTTTTTTTAGTTTTAAACGTTGCGTGTATCGTGGGTGCGTTTACAAACATTTAAACTGATATACACAAACAGCCAGACCCGGAACAACTACTTGTAGGCCATACAAATATTTGTTCCGTGCGGGAATCGAACCCGCGACACGCACCACTGCGCCAACCGTGACGTCAAATACGATACTACAATAAGGTGGATACAATAATATTAAAGAATCCTTATACATTCTACCATTTTGGCACGCAAACATTGATGCAGTTCATCATCAAACATACAAATATTGTTACTCAACTAAAATTTATCAGCAAGAAAATCCGATATGCAGTAGTAACATTTACAGTTTTTTTTAAAGTTGTTACTGGTTCCTCTTTTATAGATTTAGGAATGTGGTTAAAAATAGCCGGTGCTATATCCACCTGTGCGTAACAAGTTTCGGTATTGAGATCGCAAGGTTACATCTCGGGAAAAGAAAATTCACTTTAATTGTCAAGACAGTCAGTGACCGACATATTAACTGATACAGTCACACCGCACGCCAGTGGTTCAGTAGCAACACTTGAACTACGAAAACCGACCTTACTGCTACGAAATAAAGCGATCATAACTATAGTCATCAGCGTACAGCAGTTCACTGCTGAACATAAACCTCCCCAACTGCACGCCATTCATCTCGATGGTATCACAACATACTCCATCAGATTAAAAGTTCATCCACATCAATTGGCAAGGAGACTAATGACAAACCGTCACAAAACTGAAAAGAAGGCACCCAAGACCAACTTACAACCAGCATGAAGGAGCTGTAGTATCGATCGGGTGGGGCAGAGGCTTCATACCGTGCAAGATCGGAAACCACCATCTACCTATTGCTGAATGTCTCAGAACAGATTGCATTAAAAAGAAGGAGAAAAAAAAACATCTCGATTCTCGGCAACTCTCATCCAGCTGCTACCAGCCACCCTGCGAAGATCGTTGCTCCACCTAGCCTGTGGGCGTCCTACATTATGTTTGCCGGCTCGCGGTCTCCACTCAAGAACACGAACACGTTTACCCCAACGGTTATCGGTTCTACGGCTAACATGGCCGGCTCATTGCCACTTCAGCTTGCTTATTCTTTGAGCTATATCGACAACTTTGGTTCATTCCGGATTCTATCCCTCAGAGAGACTCCAAGAATAACTCGTTCCAAACATTTTTATTTTATTGCTTGCGATCAGAATAAACTCAGCAAGCGTGGTGATCAATGCTCGTGCCTTCTGTGTACGAGAACAGGCCTGCTGTTTGAAAATTACAGCCTGATATTATCCAATGCTAGGCAATGGCAAGGGCAGTGGAGAGGGCTATGCTTGGAGTTTCCGAAGCGTGATCGATTCAGAAATGAAGAGATCCGCAGGAGAACCAAGGTAACCGACATAGCCCGAAGAATTTGCCAAACTTGAGTAGCAGTGGGCAGAGTATATTACTCGCAGTACAGATTGCCAATGGGACCGAAAGGTTCTGGAGTGGAGACCGCGCACCGGAAGACGTAGCGTTGAAAGGCCTCCCCACAAGGTGGACCGACGACCTTGTTAAAGCCGCAGGAACCCGTTGGATGCGAGAAGCACAGAACCTGTCGAAGTGGAGGTGCCTGGGGGAGGCCTATGCCCAGCAGTGGACGTCTTTCGGCTGAAATGATGATGATTATCCAATGCTTACATAACCGGACTAAGTACTAATTACCCATTCATTCGTGGTTATTAAACTATTAATATTCGAAATTAACTTTTAATAGCCATTACTGTTGCGATGCCATTTTAGCTTTAAAGTAACAATTTTGAGTGATTCTTCAGAAAATGTTGTTATTTCTCGTTTTGGCGTTAAAAATCTTATTTGCTGGTAAGTTTATTTTTTGGTTACTAATCTTGGGGTAGGTTTTCAAGGTTCCAGTCGGGGGTTGCGGAAGGATCGTACGTTCCGCGACCCCCGGTAGGTGTGAGATGGAACACCGGTGTGGTTATTTGTCAGTAAGAGTCTGGCAGACCCCGCCGCCCCCCAGGCCGGAAGACATCCATGAGGAATTTCCACCTCAGGGAAAAAAAGTTTGTCAGCTTTAAAGGTGCCTTGTTACCGGTAGCTTCGAATTGCCATCCCATCGGACTATGAGAGTCAAGGAACAGAGACTGCTCCTGTGTTTACGCACACACTTGTGTACTATAATATGTCCTGCGTACCTGGCTAGTCTCCGTTGAGATTGGCCACCGAGAAATTGGTCGGGATTCTATTATTTATTGTGTTAATTTGCAGAAGCGCGCGTCTTCTGTCAGGACAGTAACGCATTATCGTGGAAGCCCTTAGGACCACCATGTCCTATCACATGCAGTACTATTAAATCGGCCATTGATAGGTGAGTACTCGGCCGTTGAAATGACAGATCGAGCTTTAGAAAGAGACTGTCATGCAGGTATGAGTGAAAGAGACAACGCTCTACGAGCGATTACAAGCCGATTTTGGTAACAAAGTTCTTTAACGCAGCTGGCGATAGGAATAAACTGGTAGAAATCGCGACATTCTATTATCTATACAGGGTGACAGTCGACTCGACGTATTCCTTGAAAGGGGTTTTACTAGAAGTCATTAGCAACAGATTAAGTCCAGTGAACTAGGGGTCAAAACTGGATGCTTAAAGTTTCTCTACACAGGAATTATAATGGGCGCAGTCAAAGGCCTGTGTCATGTCGCAGAATATAGCACAGACTGGTGTTCTCTAATCTACATTTAGCATGACAATATTTAAAAACTCATAAACAGCCAAATTCATACTATAATTTTTTTGAAATCCCTTTTGTTCGTCACTTAATATATTATATTTATCTAAATAGGTATTCATTTCACCATATATGTATTTTTGGAACACCTTAGACAGAACTGGTATAAGCGCGATCGATCTGTAATTTATCATTAATTCGTGATAATCTTTCTTGTATAGCGCTTTCACTATAGACTTCTTTAATGCATCAGGAAATACACCTGTATTATGCAAAGGTTAATAATCAAAACTCAAACTATTTATTTCCAAAGCGTAGTAGGTACCTATGGAGAAGAACGGGCAAGAAACTCCATGGACACTCTTTTAAATCTTAATAATATTGTTACAAAGTATTGGTTACATCATTCATGTTCAAAATTATGCATGTGAGAACGATGCAGAACGTTAAAAGCGTCCGTAATGAAAAGATAAAAAAAAAAACAATTGAAATATTAAATTAAATCAAAATAAGCCATGGCAGCAAAGAGTTGACCAGTCCCTACTGACGGCGCCCGTTCACCGTTAATGAAACACAAATGAGTACATAAATATTTCAAATGCAACTGCTTTCAATATTTTTTTGGCAATACCATCGTAGCAAACGCTGTTCGTGTTTTTAGCTTCATAATAATGTTTAGTATATCATAGGGCGTAGTCGGAGCAATAAACATAGATTATTCTCTGCCAAGAATTAATGACGTTGAGTTTGTACCCGCGTTAATCGTTGGTTGTATTTTATCTATAAAGTAATTATTAAATGTATTGGCAATGTCCTTTGGGTGTGTGAAATATCCTGTGGTACCTTATACATTGTGCTTTCTCCATAGGATGAAGCGAGAGTTTATGGATGTATTTTACCATTGATCATTTACTTTTTGTGTCTTCACTTTGAAAGGACAATGAGTAATGGTGGGCCCACCTCTTAATAGAAATAACATACTCATGAATGACTAGGTATTTTTATGCAGAATAAAACTTGGTATTACGACTAAGGTTAAAAGTCAGTACTTTCGGAGTTATACTACCTATTATTATACTGCCGTAAAAGTGATTCCAAACTAAAAGCAATTAATGATCGTAGTTTACTTATAAGATAAACATTTAAACATTACCCAGACTCAAACCAGACGGAACGGTTGGCGCAGTGATTAAGTGATTGACTGCTGCACTGTGTGTCGCAGATTCGATTCCCTATATTAAAAAAAAATATTGCTGTTCCATACATTTTGACCGCGTAGGTACTTTTCTATGAAACAGAAGATTTTTTTTTGATAACTGACGAAAAATTTCTACGCTATGGGGTCTAAACTCATGTGCTGAATCCATGGTTACAGTTTGCGCGTCGATGTCCCTGCCACCCTGTATATACAGGAAGATTTTTTAGTCACCGTCCAAATTTTGATATATTAATCTTTGGCGAAAATCATTGAATATCTATTTTTTCTTTTAGTATCACTCAATACAAAAATATTGAGATATTACATCACAAAGTTATCTATAAAAAGTTAATGTTTCTGGACACTGCCGCGCCGTGCGTACGCGCTAGGTGAAGTTACGCGGGCCGGCCCGCCCCGCGCGCCGCCGCAATTAATTGAAAACACAATAATAAACAAAGTTGCAAATTTTCCCTTCATACTTTCACGGGCTTAGGACCGTCAATAAGCAAAAGGTTTGTGCTATGTTCACTATGATTAGAATGTAATCCTTAATTAATGAATTACAAATAAAGTAAAAATAAATTAGATAAATTAGAACTTTAGACCTTATTAAAACCGTGCTAAAACGTTTTGCTATTATGCGTCTTTAAAAAATTTGAATCAATTTATGTACAAATAATTAAAAATTTTATCAAAATCGTCTTAGAACAATCACATTAACAGTACTTTAATAAATGTTCAAAATGCATACCGTTTCTCTCTAAACAGAGTCTTGCACGTTTTTGCACATTATTTTTAATTTTGTTGAGCACTACAGTGTCCCTTTTCACTACACTTCTTGCACGTACAATTTGCTCTTATAATTGGTTTAGGCTTTGAGCTTCTTCCACATACACTCGTCGTTTTATTTCGGCCCACAAAAAAAAGGCACATGGAGTAAGATCTGGTGACTGGTGCGAAGCGCCGCGCTGCATCTCGCATACTCGATCTAGGGCTCCGTTCAAAGAAATCGAAGATATCTTCTTCGATCTCTACTGCGAGTCTCGTCCTGCCACGTCCTTGAGCGTGTGTAGGAGCTATAAATTTGCCATGGTCTATTAGCCTCTGATTTGCGGCCAAAATCGTTTGGCGATTAGGTACTGAAGAATTTATTATCAGTTGATTGCGAAGGCGAGGAATACTTTCTGCTTCGTACAGTCTCTGGGCACCGTTCAAGCTTTCACCACTAAGTATGTAAGATCGCAACATTTCGTAATACTCGCGATAGGAATACATTGTAAACAAATTCACAATAGCGCGGGGCGCCGCCAGCGGGATGCGCGGGAACACGGAAGGAAGCGCTTGCGTCGCGAAAGGGTGCGCGGGGCTGACTATTTGACTAACGATAGATGTGTCGCGCAGTCGAGCGGGGCGGGGGTAAGCGGGCTGTGCGCTGCTTTTCATTGAATGTTTGCGCGGCGAGTGTGTACGTTTAACTTGTGACCACGCAGAGCGGATAATTCTTTCGAGAAAATGATTTAATATGAAAATTTTACGTATCGATTTTTTTTCAAAAATGGAGTTAGTGAATGATACCTAATGCCTGGAAAAAATTTGGACGGTGACTTAAAAATTCTTCCTGTATTTTAGTGTTAGCTTGTAAAAATAATTATTATTTGCCACGTAGTCTTAGATTTGTTATTAGAGGTTTTAATATTGTAATTGTTTTGTGCTTTCTGAGTTAGATTCATAATTCTTTTGAGTAATTTTCAATATCTTTTGAATTTATTTCTATTAGATTGAACTGGTTTTAACCTATATCGCCATAGAAGCTTCCGTTTGTTTTTACTACACAACTTTACCGACGTGATACCCTAGTAGGATTTTAGTGGTCCTAATGGTAATCATTTTGCTGGGGAAACATAAATCGTACAATAATTGGATTGGATTAACAGTTTTTTTTAGCTTTGTTCCTCTCAACCAAAGCACCTGCCATCTAATTTCTTCACCACCCTTGGTTGACTGGTAGAGAATGACTAAGGCATTAAGTCCGCCTTTGTACCTTTTTGTCCAAAAAGTTTAAATAAATAAATATAAATTTTATAAAATACCGTCAACCGCACGCTCATGGTGACAACTCGAAATTGACAGCGCCTTTGTATCATAGGCATAAGGGCGGTTTTCATAGTTCATATATTACTCTGTTGGACTCACTTTACTGTAGAGTACATAGAATTTTAATTTTCAGATTAAAAGTCCGAGACTACCGATACCTAATCAACAATAGAGGCAAAATACAAGTAAACATGTCAGCAACGGACCTCTATTTCATAGGGCAGAAGATCCAAGATATCTATGGTAGGAGAAAATACTCCTTACACCCCGACACGAAAAAACACATCAAACTCTACCAGACATACCATAGACTACTATCCAACGAGAATTTCGAACACGCTTTGAAAATAGAAGCGGGAAAAATGACAGTCGAATTGAACAAGACATGTTCCAATATGGCGGCTAAAGATTTGTATAAAAAGATTGTTAATGTTAAATGCACCAGAAAACTTAATAAGAGATCAGACACTTTAGAAAAATTTACTAAGTTTTTAAATATTTTCGCTGATCCTAAGTATCCTTTTGATGAGGAAATGGCTGGGGTGAGTAAAGCAGTCATCATCGACTTTTACGCCCATAATCAGCCAATGTTCCCACTGCTGGAACACAGGCTTCTCTCTGAGAGGGAGCGGGCCTTAATCCACCACGCGGGCCTAGTGCGGGCTGGTAGATGTCACATGTCTTCGAATTTTTTCGTTCTAGGACATGCTGTGCCTCACGATGTTTTCCTTCAGCGTTTTGAGAGCAGTGGTGATGAAATAATTTACACAAAGTAAATTGCCTGCTTGGGTTTAAACCTACGACCTACAACTCCGAACGAACGGCCACCACCGAACTCCACTGCACTCAAATATTCGGGCGAAACGCAGGAAACGATCATAGATTTCTCCCTAGCCCTTCGAGGGATACAGGCTATATTCTTTCCAGGTAATTCTACAAAAATTAGAAGGGAATTTAAACCTTCGGTACGGCGTGGTTGACTACAAGATAATATTAGCGTATCTAAGAAGAGCGTTGAAGTACTACAGGGCCCAAAGTACAGGACCAGATGATCGGATAATCAACCTACAGTCTAAAAACTGTTTGACTATTTACCAGCCAGGATGTTTTTGTAAAAATGGGTATTTTTTTTTTTAATGATATTTATTTCTGTAAGTAGGTATAAATGTTTAAAGTCCTAACTTAAATGGGCCTGGGCAGGCCATGTCTGCCGCATGTCGGACAAACTGTGGGCCCAAATAGCACAGAACTGGGGCCCTGAGAGAGTGAGGCGGGGGCGCGGCAGATCGCGTAGAAGATGGCGGGACATGCTGCATAGGTTCCGTCAAAACTGGAAGGAGGACGCGCGGGCTCGCGAATGATGGAAGGAGTGGAGGGAAGCCTTTGCCCAGGAGTGGGACAGCGTGGGCTAATAAAAAAGATTCATATTTTGTCCAACATACAACCTGAAACTGATCTGCAAATTGCAAAAAAAACTTAAGAAAGTTTGAATTTCGCGGGCTACCCTGACGCTTCCCCCTTAACTTAAATTAGGGTAGTTTCCTGGGTAAAAAAAATAATTATTATATTTAGTCCGTCAGTTAGATTATCGAAAAATAATGCACATGTATCTCTTCTTTTGTCAATAAAAATGACAAAAATTAAGCGCGTCAAAATTTGGGAGTGGCGGGTCGTGCCGTCACGCCATGCTAAACAGTGTAGGAAGGCGTGACGTCACGCGGAACTTTAACGGGCGATATCTTCATCATTTTTTATATAATTGACAAAAGAAAAAATACGGGTTCAACATTTTTTGGTAATCTAACTGACGGACTAATTAGATTTTTTTAGGAAACTAGCCTATTAAGGAGCTCAACGATGTTGGAAGCAAATCATTTCGGCCTCTGCCATTACCCTCTGGTATTGAAGATGTACAGAAAAACAGTACCCTTATAATTTTAATTTTATATTTAATTGTATATTTTCTTCCAGATTCGTCGAAAACCACGGCCAGTGCGTGAAAGCAGAAGACTGTCTGGCCAGTTCCATGCACGCAGAATATTTAGAAAGAATTATATTGTACTAGAAAAATCCTGTCATACTCTATTCCATATATCCATCCTGTCCTTATCTCAATGTCGTTGAAGTTCTGGCCAAATACGGGGTCAAATAAAGCTAGCTAGTGAAACTCCGCAGACGTCATGCAACAACCAACAAAATGGTTCTTTTTGCAGATGACAGTACAGCTATAATAAAGTATACTAATTCAAATAATTATAAGAATGACATTAATACTTGCTTAAGTGACATTATACATTGGTTAGATAATAATAATTTGGTTATAAACCTGAGCAAAAGAAAAGTCATGCATTTATATCAACGCTGTCAGAGCCCAAATGTTAGCATTTCCTACGATGGCTGTGATATTGATGAACCTACTAATGCTAAGTTCTTAGGCATTGCAGGTTTGCGCGATGTACGAAACAAGTTAAAGTTACGCTATTCAAAGCTTACTGTCAGTCCTTCTACACGTGCAGCCTGTGGGTCAACTTCACTCAGCGGGCATACAGCGACCTACGCGTTCAATATAATAATGCACTGAGAGTACTGTTGCGGCTGCCGTGGCGTTGTTGTGCGTCAGGGATGTTTGCGGATAATAATATTAATGGTTTTACCGCCATTATTAGGAGTAGATGCGCATCCCTGATGACGCGTGTTCGCGACGGCACCAATAGTATTCTCAGTGTGTTCGCAGATCGGTGGGATTCCCCGATGTTGCGGAGGTGGATGCAGCTCCACGCTGAGTTTTAATTGTATGTACATCTGTGTCTGTAACCTACTAACACTAGAAGTTAAGTAAAATTGTTACTAACCCTATGGACTCCTGTCTGAAATAAAAGTTTTCTATTCTATTCTATTCTATTATAATTGATAGCCAGCTTACATGGAAACCACATGTTGAAGAACTGAACTATGTAAGAAACTTAGCAAATCCGCTTATGCTCTTTTTCAACTCTCAAGGAAAGTAAACAGTCAGGCGCTTTTAACAGCGTACCATGGACTGGTCGCCTCTGTTTTGCGGTATGGCATTATCTTTTGGGGGCAGTCCACCGATAGGGAGCTGGTATTTAGGCTGCAGAAGCGATGCATCAGGTCAATGTGCGGTCATAAGACAACTGATGGCTGTGTTCCCTATTTTAAATCGTTAAAAATTTTAACTTTTCCTTGTTTATACATAATGGAAACGGCTTTGTTTGTGAGATGTAACCCACATCATTTTAAAAAACTATCAGAGGTCAGAAAAAATCCAATACGGACTCAATACATTAATCATTTGTGTCAAGTAAAATGTAAAACCGCACTAATGAAAAAAAGTTTTTTTGGTATTGCCTCACTCATATATATAATAGAGTACCTAATATTATAAAAAATATGACTACATTAAAGTTTAAAAGGGCGTTAAACGAATTTTTGATTATGAAAACTTATTACACGATTGACAATTTTCTTAATGATCATTCACTAACTGATTGAGATACTGTTACTCTGATTGACATAATTATTGTGATTGGCTTAATTATTCTTATTTTTTTATTTTTTTTATTACTGTAACCACTCTGACATTTTATTTTATTTTATCTATATTGTAATTCCAATGATCTGAATGTGATTTTTTTACTTGGAATTATTGTAAACCTTTGCATGCCCATGTGACGGTAAAATATGGAGAACTTTTTTTTTTTTTTTAAATAACACCTATGTATTATACCCATGTTTGCAAAGAAATAAATTATTTGATTTGATTTGATTTGTCATAGGTATGGCCTCTGGCCTTAAAATCAAGCAATGGACAAAATTGACAACATTTTATATGCTTGAGTACGAGGTCCGACCGAAAAACGTCTTTTTTTTTTTGAGGATGAGTAAGCATCAAATCACCCCTCCCGCTCTGGGTGGAGCGGAAGTGTCAGACTCTTACTGACTAAAACCCACCCGTGTTCCTTCCTTAGCCCTTTATGTACCAGGGCAGCGGTAACCCTTTCGGACGATCCCGCTACATGCTAAGACCCTTACGAGACTGAGCCCCAGCGCTGGGTTTTTTGTATAAAGGGTGGCAGGGACATCGACGCGCAACCTGTAACCATGAAGTCAGCACATGATTTTAGACCCCATAGCATAGAATTTTTTTGTCAGTTATCAAAAAAAATATCTGCTGTTTCATAGGAAAATGCAATACCTACGCGGTCAAAATGTATGAACAGCTAATTTTTTTTTTAATAACCGATGAAATCTACGACGTGAGGTTTAGAATCATGCGCTGAATCCATGGTAACAGGTTGCGCGTCGATGTGCCTGACACCCTGTATATTTTTAAGTTTGTATAGAATAAACCATTTTTCTTTCAGAGGCGCGGGGTTGGCACTTGAAAAGATAGGTCTATGCTCAGCAGTGGCTGAAGTCGAGCTGATGATGAACAGGACCCCAGCTAGTGTCGAGTATTGCTATAGAAATATTGAAAGTCACCTGTATGTATCATCTTGTGTCCGCTCAGAGAGTAGCGAGAGTTGAACCCCTTGTCACACACATTGCACTTGAACGGCTTTTCACCTGAAAATAACAACATACAATTAGAAAGAAAAATAGGTTTATTTGTCACAGAAACACGTGCTTAAAAAAAGATTCTCAATTCTTTATTGCGTAGTTAATTAACTCAAAATGTTAACGCCATCTATTGGCGCTAAGTCAACACGTGGCACCCTCTAGCGTCGAGTAAACGGAGGCTCGGCGGAAGGGGAGTGAGCGAGAGCGGCGCACGCGCAGCGCGGATTGGTCGCCGCTGAAGAACTTTCGAAAACGTTCGATTCCTTCGTTCCCGGGTTCAACAGTTCGTTCGACAAACAAGAAGAGAAAAAAAAATTTGTTAGTCCGTCCACCATCACAATTTATTATTTCTCATATTGCAACCTAAGTAACTATTATAATAAACGCCTAAACCATAACAAATAAAATGAAGTTCAATGAACAAATATTAGTATGACCTACAAGTAGTTGAGTTTAAATGTTTGTAAACGCACCCACGATACAGGAGTCCTAGTGTGGGGCAAAAAAAAAAAAAGAAGCCTTCGCCAAAACAAGTTAATTTCAACTCCCTCTCAATGAGAGAAGGCCTGTGTCCCAGCAGTAGGAACACTATAGACTGATTATATATATTTATATTACTTCATATTATAAACGCGAAATTTTGTATGGATGGATGGATGTTTGTTACTCTTTCACGCCAAAACTACAGAACGGATTTGGATGAAATTTGGCACACAGATGGTTTATAACCAGGATTAACATATAGGATACTCTTTATCCCGATATTCCTACGGGGTGAAACCGCGGGGAGCAGCTAGTATTTATATAATTTGAACTCTCGGCGCTGAGCAGTGCGTTGAAAATCCAGTGCGTAAAAAAAATCGCCCGTGCATACCTGGGCTAATAATGATAATCATCCTATAAAGTTCCCCCTGCTTGGACACAAGCCTCTTCTCGGTGAGAGTGAGTGGGCTGTAATCCACCACGCGGGCCCAGTGCGGTTTGGTAGATGTTTGTGTTTTTGGTTCTAGGACATTTTTTTAGGAGTTTTTGGTTCTAGGACAAAATCAAAAGTCATTTATTCATATTAGGCTGACAATCAGCACTTTTTGAACGTCAAAATTACAAAAGACAGTCCCCCAAAAACGCCCGCCCTTCACCACTTCCTAGTGCTATCGCTGGGAAGAAGTGGCGCAACAAACTCCCCAGCAGCACAGCTGTCTGTTCAGTTAGAAGCAGATTTTCAACTCTCGGCGCTAAGCAGAGCGTTGTAAATCCAGTGCGCGTAAAAAATCGTCCGTGGCGTACTTAGGCTAACAAGAGAAATACAAATACTAAAAAGATCTAATTCCAGACGCCAGCACATCAAGCTACTACAATCTGTCAAATTTCTTTAATAGATTTTCAACTTTATCGTTAAAGCATTAGGTTCAAGCTTGATTGGGAAAATTTGACAGTTTCGGGTAGTTTGATCGGCTGGCGTCTTTACATATAATCACGAGGACAGAACAGAAATAGTCGGCAGCTGCACGACATTTTTTTTTTTTTTTTGAGTATGGGAAATCGTCAAATGACCCCTCCCGCTCTGGGTGGAGCAGAAGGGAGTGTCAGACTCTTACTGACTAAAACCCACCCGCGTTGCTTCCTTAGCCCTTTATGTACCAGGGCAGCGGTAACCCTTTCGGACGATCCCGCTACCCCGGCAGGCTTCGGCCCTATCGGGCCCCGTCACAACCTTCGCTACTACTTAAGTCGCTCATATCGTAATGTACGTGTTATTATTTAACGCATTTTCATACAAGAAAGTGCGGCGCGGCCTGTAGTGTGCGTCGGTTTATAGAAAATGATGAAGGTGGATTTTTGCAAGGCGTCATGTTGCGGCTCAGCTCGGCTCCTTCCTTAGCCCTTTATTTACCAGCCCTAGCAGTCTCGACATTCATAGCGATCGCTTTACGACCGAATTCGGTCGCAAAGTCCTGTCACTCCATATATTTCACCTGTCAATTCGGGACTTTGCGACCGAATTCGGTCGTAAAGCGATCGCTATGAATGTCGAGACTGCTGGGGCAGGGCAGCGGTAACCCTTTCGGACGATCCCGCTACCCCGGCAGGCTTCGGCCCTGTCGGGCCCCGTCAACTATGCTGATATCTTTTTGAGGCGCGCGTGGAACACATACGCGCCGTCCGGCACGGGAGCTGCACGTCATGACTGTGACAAGAAGGCTTCCTTCCACTCAGCATGATGCTGTGCTATAGAGACCCACAGTACAGCGCTGATTTTCAGTGGTTACCCGAATTAATAAATATTAATATAATATAATAATTGACGGCACGGTTGGCGCAGTGGTTAAGCGATTAACTGCTGCGCTGCGTGTCGCGGGTTCGATTCCCGCACGGAACAAATATTTGTATGACCCACAATAGTTGTTCCGGGTCTGGCTGTTTATGTTTGTGAGTTTAAATGTTTGTAAACGCACCCACGATACAGGAGAAATTCCTAGTAAGGAGCAAGCTTTAAAAAAAAAAAAAAACTTGCCGCGTTGGTGTAGTGGTCGCAAACGCGACTGCTGAGCACGGGGTTCTGGGTTAATTTACCGGTTCGAGCAATGTGTTAGTGGGTAGTTCCGTAAGGTGGATCCTAATACCTGTATGCACTCCCATGTGGTCCCGCAGGTTACAATCAAAATGGAAGCACTTCCCACACACCGGACACTGATGGCCAGTCGGCTTGGTGTGAGCCTTCTTCACGTCCCGAGTGAGGTACTTCTGAACCTTGCACTTGTAATCACACAGTTCACAGTGATACGGTACTTAGATTTTTCCGTATTTCAATTTCGACATTAAAATGTTGGAAAAATCTGTCCCAGGATCCCGGAAGCTGGTACTAAGAAATTTCTCATGGAAAACCACAATCAACACTGCCCAACCTGGTGATCCGACCTAGGACCTGATGCTCAGTAGTAGTATTAGTCTGAAGTACCCGGGTGAAAATACAGCACACCGAGTTCCAGAGTTTTGTATAGTGTCATCTCTTTCACTCATACCTAGGTTATGTCATAATTGCTGCCAGATAGAAGATATTTGTGACCATGCTTGGACGAGACCTATGTCCAGCAGAGGACATCTGTGGGCTGTGTAATAATGATAAAAGGTCTTAATACATACCAGTATGCACTCTCATGTGGTCCCGCAGATTACAGTCAAAGTGGAAGCACTTCCCGCACACCGGACACTGATGGCCGGTCGGCTTGGTGTGTGCCTTCTTCACGTGCCGGGTGAGGTACTTCTGGACCTTGCACTTGTAGTCACACAGGTCGCAGTGGTACGGCTCCTCGGTTGAATGGAGCTTGACATGGCTGTGCCAGTTTGAGGAGTTGTCGAAGTTCTGAAAGAGGAGAGGGTTTTGTTAGCAGAATAAATAATAATAATAGCCCTCCAGACGTTAAGCCGTTGGTCCCGGCCGTCATTCGTGGATCTTTGACGGTAATTACGGGTCGTCAGAAGCCCGAAAATCTGACCACCAGTTTTACCGAGGGGTATCGTATTACCCAGTAACTGGGTTGTGGAGGTTAGATATGCAGTCGCTCCATGTAAAAATACTGGTATTCAGCTGCAACCGGTCAGGCTGGAAGCCGACCCCAACATATTTGGGAAAAGGTTAGGCAGATGACCCATCCACGGACCGACCTTGGCGAGCATAGCTTAACCTTTGATTGACCCGCTCTGCTGGTATTATTGAGCCACAAGCTAATATACAAACATAATAGGATCAAACTCCATAAAGTGTCACGTTTCCAAGATATTAACGTTCAAAGTTGATCACGCGACGTCCATATTTTTTTAACTTGTTTACTTCTCATTGACAGTAGGTACAGTCACGAGCACCAATATGTCAACACTCGGCAACTTTCAATTGCGATATTTTCGTGAAATAACGAATGCAACGTTAAAACACGACACATAACATGAACCTATGGGTTCAAAAATGCTATGTTCGTAACAGCATAAAGTTTCATTAAAAAATAAAGGACTAAATCGCTTTTGAATAAAGCCGAGTGTATACATACTTTTGCTCGTGACTGTACGCCAGGCTCCATATAAATATTTTCAATCCCCTTTCTGTGTCTGTTTGTCTGTTCCGTCTAATGGGAAGGGCTGGACCGATTTTGACGGAACTTTAACTGGCAGATAGACTGGTGTTATGAGTAACGTAGGCTTTTTGTAACACATTCCCGTCGAATAATTTCCACACATCCACGCAGGCGAAGCCACAGGCAAAAGCTAGTAAATAAATCAATCAAAATGGAATCAGAATTCTTACCTTACGACAATGTGGACATGAATAAACAAATAGTTTTTGTTTAGGCTTACCACCCTTCTTTTTAGTTTTCTCTTTCATTGTCAAATGTTTATGTGAAAACTTTGTCAGAGGGTGGCTTGACTTAGTATAACGCGAGAACTTGTGTTCTATGCGGTGGTTTCACAGATTATCTGAAAGAAAGAAAACATACAAATATAAATATGAATATGTAGGAGTCATACTATGCTAAGTAATAACAGCCGCACGAGTCGATCGATCAGGTTAAGTTACGCTTGCCGCGGATGGGTGACCATCTTCACATACCAAGATCCTTTCGTGTCTCGGAAAGCACGTTAAATAGTTGGTCCCGGCTGTCATTCGTGGATCTTTGACAGTCGTTACAGGTCGTCAGTAGCCCGAAAGTCTGACAACCAGTACCAAGGGGTATCGTATTACCCAGTACCTGGGTTGTGGAGGTCAGATAAGCAGTCGCTCCTTGTAAAATACTGATATTAGAAAGAAAGGATAAGTATTTATTGCGACTCGCACAGGAAGATCATAAAACTAAACACAATAAAAAATAAAAAAAAACAAATTATATAAAAAAAAAGTAACAACACCAAATTATATAAAAAAGCTGCATCCGGTTAGACTGGAAGCTGACCACAACATAGTTGGAAAAAGGCTAGGTAGATGACGAATAGTCATACTATGAATGATGAATGAATCAATTATTAGAAAAATTTAAGACTTAATCATGTCAAATCGTGAAAACAGCCCTCGGAGTATCCCACCAACACGCAGCCAGCAAATCTCAAGCACCTGACCATGAGGCTGAAGGAAAAATTCAAGCACTGGACACCAGGGACTTTAGTAACTGGTTGATCTCAATTGAATCATACCTGAATGAAGTTTGTACCATTGCTCAGGAAGAAAAGATGAACTCCAAGTAAAAGCTGAGGATCAATTCCCTATCGCGCAAGGTTGGACATGGCGTTTCACAAATGGCGGTATACTACCAGGACTTGAAGCTAAAAGCCCAAGAAATACAAAACTCTAAACTAGTGTTGAAAGGAAAACGCGACCTCACAGTTTGCCTCCACTGAACCAACCATTGAAAGAAAGACAGAAAGAAAGAAAAAGTATTTATTGCGACTCGCACAGAAAGATCATAAAACTAAACTAAACTAACACAAACAAAAATAAAAAACCAAAAAAATATTCAAAAAAAGTAGGTAACAAAACCAAATTATATAAAAAATAAAGTAACATAAAGAATAATGAAACAGAAAGTCCTGTAAGAGGCCAAAAGGCTCCTATCTCAGCATGATGAATATGAAAATGATTGAAGAAAACTGCGCTAAACCAACGATGGCAGAAAATGTTTCGTTCGCTGACATGGTAAAAACCAATCAAAATATTTACTTGCGGCCCAATAATGGCAGTTCTATTGCAATTTATCCAGCGGATAAATTAAAATCTAGTTAGGGCACTAAATCTTTTGTCCAAAAAATTACATAAGTACCCTGAACAAATGAAATTGCACGCTAGAGGACTGCGCAAAACCAAAAGCGGAGGCGTTATAATCAGCACGGAGACGAAAGACAACATCGAAGAACTTAAGAAATCATCCCAGCTAAGTAGTTCTGGCCTGAAAGTGGAAAAGCCTCATAAGAGAAGACCAAGAATTAGGGTTATAGGAGTACCAACCGCTTTAAGTGATCAAGAAGTTTATGATGGCATCTACGAGGAGAAGGTGCCTATTTTGTCGCGTGACTCTTTTTTTGGCCTCTATAAGTTTAAGTCACAAGTCAGGTAAAAAAGAGGGACCTACGTGCAACTTCATTCTTGAAGTTACTGCTAGCATAAGAAAGGCGCTTAAAAACCAAACTCGAGTGTTCATTAATTGGACTTCCTGCTCAGTGAGGGACTTCACACTTGTGACCAGAGGGGCATTTCTTGTAATTTTAAGAACGTTCACAGTCTGATCTCAGTCTCAATCTGTCAAAAACTCCTGTAAATTCCCTACATTTTGACAAGTTTTTGACATTTGTTTGTCACCGAGGTGAGACTGCGACTAGATTTTGAACGTTTTAAATTAAGAGAATTGGCCCTAGTGCTTTAAATGTCAACAGTATGGACATGTTGCAAAGACTTGTCAGGAGGCTACCTATATGTGTGGACATTGTGGGGAACAGGGTCATCAGGCAAATGAGTGCACTAAACATGCTGAACCATCACAATGTGCAACATGCTTGCGATTAAAAAAACTGAGCAACCACAAAACAGGCGATCAAGAATGCCCCGCAAAGAAAATTGCTGAGACCAGATACATAAATTCTATAGATTATAATGACGTCGCGTAAGTCCGCCTAAGTTTATCTTTAAACCTTTTTAGGGTTCCGTAGCCAAAGGGTAAAAACGGGACCCTATTACTAAGACTTCGCTGTCTGTCCGTCTGTCTGTCACCAGACTGTATCTCAAGAACTGCGATAGCCAGACAATTGAAATTTTCACAAATTATGTACCTATTTCTGTTGCCGCTATAACAACAAATACTAAAAACAAAATAAAATAAATATTTAAGGGGGGCTCCCATACAACAAACGCGATTTTTTTGCCCTTTTTTGCTCGATATCAATAATGGCAACAGGCACTTGAAATATTCACAAAATGGTACTCAGTTGTATTTTTACTTTAATAATAAATAATACAATTAAAATAAAATAAATATTTAAGGGGGGTTCCCATACAACAGACGTGATTTTTATAGATAATGGTACGGAACCCTTCGTGCGCGAGTCCGACTCGTACTTGGCCGGTTTTTTTTTTACTTTATGTTATTTATAATTATTCTTATTTTGTCTTTTACTAGTTATAATCCGTAAAAATAATCTTAGTTTTTACAATTTATATTATAAGTAAACACGCAATCTTAACATTTTGTTGACACAGCAAATTTTTCTGTATGACAAAACAAATGTGACCTTATTAAAAATGTAACATTGCAAAAATCATAATAGAATATGTTTGCAAAAATGTGTTACGCTATGATGCAAAAAGTATCATATTTCTGTCATTTAGAATATAACCATAATTTATAATAGATAAATTATTTACTATTTGTTTAAGGAATTTTAGATAACGCTTATGTATAAGCACTTGAGTGAGATACCCGAGACACATGTTTATTCCTAGTTCAGGTACAATCCAAATATGTTTACCTAGACCTAGTATAAGGCCCAATTTTGTAAATAATGATTTCAATAAACAATTTCATATACAAGGAAGACTTTGCTTTGTATCTTCCATTAAACATAATGACAATTACTTATCTATAATTATATTAATTATACAAAAATAAATAAACAAAAGACATAGTGTATTGTGTGTCTTTTAGTCTGTGCTAAATAAATGATTTTTCTTTCTTTCTTTTTTTCTTAGTGTAATCATGGTCAAAATAATATTGATATTATGAATATTAACCAGCGCCATAATGCTAGACATGCAAAGGTTTCCACGTTCAACTAACGACTGGGAGTCAGTTATGGTAGGAAGCAATTTCTAGGATAAGTTTAAGGCGGAGCCCTAACTGGTAGGGAGGGCATACAACAGACAGGGCCCAAGAAATCGTGTAAGGTTATAATAGGCCTTTTAGTCCAATGTAAGCCGCATACAAATCCAAACTCTACGTTGCTACTGAGAAATTCCTGACTATTATGACTACCTACATGAAACTATATCTCCAGATGAAATGCCTCGCCTAAACGTTGTTAAGCATAGTGCCTTCCACAAGTCATTAAAAATGTTCAATAAACTGCCGACAGAAATATAAAGTCTAGTATATACAAGTGGGTTTCAGAATAAGCTTAAACGGTTCTTATTAAATAAGTGTCTATATTCCATTGTTGAATTATAAATTAATACAAGAGTCAAAAGTAACATAATTTAAAATTTTATTGAATTTTAATGATTGACTTACGACATAATTCTCAATATTTCTTATTATTTTTCTGATTTTAATATCATTTAGATAATTGTAATGATTTAACTAAAGATTGCATGCATGATGTATCTCATATATTTAGTTATAGAAATTCAGACACGATGTAAAAATTGTTATTTAATAAATGAATTGAATTGAACTGAACTAAAGTAGTTTAGTGTTGGATTTTGGTTTTCTCCAAGTTGCGGCGGCATTACAGTCGGCCCCCCGACCTTCGCATTAACAAAGATGATAAACGTTTATTCTGTTGGTTCTTTGTTGTACAGACGCCAGCAGGTCGGGCTACCCGAAACTGTCAAGTTTTCCCAATGAACCTTGAACCTTTAGCAATAAAGATGAAAATCTATTAAAGAAATTTGACAGATTGTAGTAGCTTGATGTGCTGTCGTCTGTACACTAGCTTCTGCCTCGACTTCGTTCGCGTGAAATTTCGGCCCCCGACCCATCGCGTCGTAACCCATACTATTTCGATCGCCCGTGCTACTATGTACTTCGTTTTAGTTAGCGTTCTTTCTGCTTTTCTTCCTTTCGCTCGGCTTCTAACGTACCGTGATGTTATAGCCTACAAACTCCTCAAGAAGTAGGCTATCAAATGCAAAAAAAAAAAATATTAATCCGATTGTTAGTTCCGGATATTACCACCTAAATACAAACAAACTTTACCTCTTTATAATATTATTATAGAAGCATTGATGGAGACTAGAAAACCTGGGCATCAATCCCGGTAAAATAATAGTCTTACTAAATAACACACACCCTCATAATTTAATTAATAATTTACCTCTGTTTCCAAAGTTTTATGACTGTAAAAACGCAGGTGTAAGTAAGTATTGCACTATCGGAACATTTTAAGTTAGATAACAAATTATTTTAACTGATATAACAAGAATAGTTGTGTTATTTCCAATTTTCTCACTCCGAATCACATTCCGTACCCGAAATTGTTTTTTTTTTTACTTTTTATGACAGGGATTTAGACGTAGGTTGCTCCGTTCGGAAAGTATTTTTATTTTTCTGACAACGTAATGATTGTCATAGATAAATCTACATGCTTGCCAAACCTAGAAAAACCATTACCTTAGACAGAGATGGACTAACCTTTTGAACGCCAGAGCATAAACGCACGCGCGTGCCCTCCACGCCAAGCCACAATTTCACCGCAAATACCTACAAAAAGAATAGGGATTCCAAAATTTTATCGATAAACAATATTATTGTAACATTTTTGTCTGTAATTTTCGAATAAACACTACTCATGACATTGAAATTTTATTTAACCTCGCACTAATTCTCACTATAGTAGTCATTTCACGGCATTTACAGAGTTTATCAATGTAAAAGCAGAATTTAGGAGACAAAAAAAAAACAAATTATATTATGGTACAGCACTATTCTCGATCTGCTGTCTTGATATTGTGATAATGGCGTGGGCTGCCAGCCATTATATGACTTCTTCCCATCTGATTTAGGGATGTAGCAGTATAGAA
Source organism: Apamea epomidion (assembly GCA_947507525.1). Lineage (NCBI taxonomy): Eukaryota > Metazoa > Arthropoda > Insecta > Lepidoptera > Noctuidae > Apamea > Apamea epomidion. Next base: position 2,109,916 of record OX382255.1, read on the forward strand.
TGTCGCTTATCGATTCTATCTAATAACAGGTTTCCTAAAAAAACTGATAAGTATTTATAGTAAATATCAAAATATCCGATATTTGATATATATCGAAATTAGGGATACTTATCGATACTTTGTAATATGACATTAATTTGTTATAAATAAAACACATTTTAAATTAGCTTCTAATCATATTTTAATCAGTTGGTATTAAAAAATAAACAATATTCGAATAGTTAATAGAAAAATCAACAAAGTGAAATATGTACTAATAAACAAGCATTATAAATCATTGTTTTAATCTATAAATCGTCTTTAAGTACCAACTATTTTGGACTTCTTTTCATCCACTTGGGCTGAAACTGCGTTAGGCGGGCGCCCGTGATGGGCACCCGTCGCGGGCGCTTTTATTTTTTACCATAGATCCTATAAGTTGCGTTCCAGGTTCTTTTGATAGGTGGGTTTTGTGTTTGTTCCTACGTATTTCATTATTTATAATATGGATATCACTGTGTTTTTTAAACAATTTTATATTGTTTTTGTATTTCAATAGCTTGGAAGAACAATGGTATGTATGTCATTCGATTCAGTATGAATCGGGCAATATTTTTGGTAAATAAAATAAATAGGCTCATCGCTTTAGATTTTGAAATAATATTTGTTTTGTTTTTTATTTACGTAATGTAAACAAATAAAATAAAGAATTATTGAAAAAAATCAAAGTCATTTAAGTATGGGTTCATAGAATTAATATCACTGTTATAATATACTAGGTACTATACTACTATAAAATATCTAATGGACCTCACTAAAAATGATCCCTGCGCATTTGACGTCACGATTTTATCGTCTATTTGTGACCATGGCGTACAAGGGACTGATAATCGGTGTTGCGCTAGGGATGCGCGAGATGAGATTAGCGTATATCGAAATTAGACATGCCTAGATTTTGTTTTCGATTCTATAGCTGCTATAGTGTGGTTTTATAAGACTGAATCTTATAGCTGGTTTATCCAGATACCAATTGATGCAAAAATAATATAATCACATTAATTTAAAGTTAAAGTTTCACACGAATTTTAGTAAGGATTTATCGATATTATCAATCATACGTCACGTCACTAGTGGTCACATATAGAAGACTTTGGCGTGTGAGAACACTCCTTTTTAAACGTTTAATTTATCCTTTATTGTCATCAAATTTCTCAATATCCATGGTATAATTTAATTCGTTTCAAGCAATTAAACATGGACAAGAGCTTAAATATTTAAGGTATACAAATAAAAACACACAAAAGTAATGATTGAATTGTTTATTGCGTGATAGAGTGCACCGCATTTTTTGTCACATATTTGTGTCGTTGGCGTACAGGGCACGCGTTTGCTTGTCACGTATATGTGACAATGGCGTTTAAAAGGCTAAACAGTCTCGACCGCCCTCTATAGGCCATTTAGTAGTATGGGGTGGCTACTACTAAACTGCTGCTGCTGAGACTGCTAGTCCATCTCTGAGTCTCTGTCTTGCTTTTGCACACAATTTTAAGTCATACTAACTGACTAAATGAATATGATATATCGCGTGCTTAAATGTTGTAAAGGGGTCAATATTTCTAATTACAGACCATGTGGTTCTATGCTGTGCAGCCGTTGCTGCCGATATGCGCCGCCGCCGCCGCTTCTGCTCAAATCAAAAGTAGTTTCCGACAAACAGTTTGAATTAAAAGCATTCACACCGCACGTGTATGAAGGAGATGCAGCATGGAGCAAGTGATTGGAGTCGGCTTAAAGAAAAAAATTAACCAACATTTCTAAACGAATTCATGAAAAAAAAACAATTTCATTGTCAAGTTGACAGTTCATACAGTTGTCAATGTGAAATATCATATGCCGCACATTGATTTTATTTCTTGATTTTTATTTATTTAATTATTACTTCAAATAGTATGAAAACATCTACATAACGTAGTACAAACTATATTTAATTCTAATTCTCAGCTTCGCACTAAACATAATTATATGTCCTTGAATCTGACATTAACCTTTGAAAAACATTAGGATGATTCGATTTGGTTATATTCTATTAACATAAAAAGTCAATTGTTTTGAAATTACGACTTATTTGTCGTTTTTTGACAAGTATTTACGAGACAGAGGTGAGTTATGTGTGCATTGTTTAATATTATGTTATATGAAAAAGGTTATGTTCGTTGGTACATTGTATTATGAAAAACAGACTTGATGATATTTTTTTGCCTCTCTCAAAGGCGGAAATTAAATAGCAAAAAGATATGATTACGTAATACCTTTAATCAATTATGAGTAGGTGAGTGATATAAATATTATAAAAAACCAGTTCCATAGTTTTATTTTACCATTTATGTACAAACATAAATGTGTGTAATGTGTGTCATTAAATGAATATTTAAGTGATATACATATAAAGTCATAATTTTAGTAGTCAAAATTAAATATTTATATTATATTTATTAATTATTACAAGATCTCCCAATAGATACCTATTTATATTCTATATTATAAATACCTACTATTAGTTTATCTTAGAAATTACCTACCTACTGTATAATAATTATAATTTACAAGTGCTTCCTCTCTCCTAACTCACTTATTTGCTGTGCCCGACAGGGTCCATGTGATCTAATTTTAAGTTTTACCACCTAAGTACTACATGTGGAATGCAATAAAGTATTGAGTATTGAGTATTGAGTAAACGGACAAGAAAAAACAGAACAGAACAATAGGTACAGAGGTGATGCTTATTTCATTCACCAAGAGTGTCCGTTCAGTTTCTTGCCCGTTCTTCTCCATAGGTACCTACTACGCTTTGAAATAGGCAACTAGCTCCATTTTTCTGACTGACCGACCCCTTGACAATTCAAAAGTGTCTGTAATTGGTATATTTCGAATAAATGGTTTGACTTCATAAGAAATCTCTTTCAGCATACATGCGATAGGACAACCTCATACGTAAGTTTTGTATTTTCTAAGACGAAAATATACCTGTATCTTTCTCTGGGTACTTTGCTGTATTACTGGTAATTAAATGAATATTGTTTTACTAGATTAGCAGGGAATATTGCGGATATCATTTGGTTGTCTCTAAAATAATGCTCTTAGCGGTAAGACCACCCATTGTGTCACCATTTGTAAAAGAAATATATTTATATCTGTAATTTGTATGGTGTACAGACGTCAGCAGGTCAAGCTACCCAAAACTGTCAAATTTTCCCAATCAACCTCGAACCTTGATGCTTTCGCGATAAAGTTGAAAATCTATTAAAGAGATTTGACAGATTGTAGTAGGTTGATGTGCTGACGTCTGTACTTAATAAAGAGTATTCTATTCTAATATAACAAATATAAACACTTGGCTTGCTTATAATTATTATATTCACAATTTTTAGGAATTAAACCTTTTGTTTCTGCTTACCCACCTGAGAAAAAGGTGTGAGGGTGTATGTTCACTTATTAAGATAATACCAGGAAGGTAAATTATGAATATTGAAAACATAATACTTACTCATCAAATAACAATAATTATGAGTGAATAAAACCATACTGTTTCATCACAGAATGTGCCTTTGAGTCAGTTATTGTATTATGAACTGTATTCAGACTAAGGTAAAGTTCTTAATATGAAAGCTAGCTTTAGAACTACATCTAAGTTTTCAATTTTAATCATTACCCTAGTCGGAATAAGGTTCAAATTACAATAACTTGCTTTGTAATAGATAAATATTGTTCAAGGAGTTTTGAAAACACTTGTGATTACTAGCTAAGACTATATATATTATTATATAAGGATAATATAGTTAAATTATTAATTATATAACTAGCTAATGGGACAGACATTGTCCTAGGAGCCTAAAAAGGCCACTTTAAGCAATACCTCTAAAAGCTATTCATTTCCTGAATTCCCAGCAGATCATTAGCAATTCCTCTAATTTTCGCAAAATTTCATTTCATATTTGGTATAAACATTGCCGCATGAAAAAAATAAAAACCGTAATAATATCGGTAAATTTTTCCTTACAGTTTTTATTAATTAAATTGGTTTTTTATTATTTATTTCTACAGTTTACATGTTATTTCATTGTGATATGAATTGCACACAGATCATATTATGAATTGTCAGTTTGTGACCATTTTACGATTTTTAATATGATCCATATTGTTATCCTATTATGATTCTGCCAAAGTAGCCTTTTTAGGCCCCCCGGTCCTTAGAACTCAATTGCAGCGCCACCTACCAGGTCCAGGAGGACATATATTTGTATAGAAGAATTATATATACAGTGTGTCCCGAAACTCAACGATAACCTGGTACCGGGCGAGAGGCCAAGGTATACCAGTTATGAAAAAATAAGAAAAAAGTCCATGTCACTTAGTCAAGCGGTAATAGACATTTTTCGAAAAAGTTGAATTTGACACCCTTTGTCGCATTTTTAAGTACTGTGATCACAATTTTTTATAATTTTACAATGATTTTTTTTAATAATGTTATCTAAAACAACAGTGCTATTAATCGCAACCACAAATCAAATTAATAAACATTGTTAACTAAGTAAAATAAATTAAGTTTTGATGAGTTATGGTTTACAAAATTATTGTCAGTTAACTTTGACACTCCATGTTGGAAAAAAATGGATTTTTTTTTCTTATTTTTTTCATAACTGGTATACTTTGGCCTCTGCCCGGTACCAGGTTATCGTTAAGCTTCGGGACACCCTGTATACAACGATGTGTATTCACCACCATGCAAATGCATATGGTTTTTAACTATAGGACTTATTTAATAGAGCCCCCTTTTTGTGCTCCTAAAAATATTATTAAACACTTATAATTGAGCCTCTTTTTGTAAAACTTAAATGATTCTTATTTTAGGTTCCTAAAAATATTATTAAACACTGTTATAATTGATTAACCATGATATTTTTTTTATTTTCAGAACCCAGTGCTGTGAAACCCCACCAAAAAATATGTTAAACAATAGTCTAAAAATGTACAAACTTACACAAATAACTAACCTCCTACAAAAAACAATCTCACTCAACGCAAAACGAAAAATATGCGACTACCCACCAAAGGCATACTCTTGCCTATGCGGCCAGGTTTATTTAAAAAAACAAAACCATGAAATCTCTAGGATCTATTCAACACAGAGCGACCAGCATAGACAAAAAGTTGTTATTGAAACGACAACACCGAAAATGGTCTATGATAAGTTGGGGAAAGTGTTGCCAGATAGAGATGAGATTGAAGCCAAGGCTGGATTTTGGAAGGAGAAGATTGATCCGTATATTAAGTTGGCGAGATGGGACAGACCCATTGGTATGTATGCTTTGATTTTATTTGTTGTCCTATAGTACTCGTGTGTGTACCCAGCTTTTTTGAAACCATCTTTATTTTTAACCAAAAGGTCGTAATAGGTAATACGGCTGGTGTCCGCAACTCCACGTCAATGCGCGTTTTTTGCGTACGGGTGAGAAAATAGATTATTCGATCCACCCCCTCTCAATGAAAGGCAGCAACGCCTTGATGTTACTGACCGACTCACGTAGGCTACCTGGGTTACCGAAGTACTTTGCCCTGTATGTGGCGACCACCGGGCAGCTTAGAAGCACATGCGACGCTGTCTCGTCATCCTCCAGGCAGGCCCTGCACAGCGGAATGTCTGTGACTCCTATGACAAAGAGGTGTTTATTAAATGACCCATGGCCAGGTAAAGCTGCAGCAACTGTACGCAGCTTTTGTTTATTTAGACGGAGAACCTGTTTCGTGAGGCGGCCATCAATTGTGGGAAGTGTTTCCTTAGCCTGCCTGCACTTGCCTAGTTCCGTCCAAAGTTTGTCATGTTGGTCTCTGGTGCGTTTTCTAACCAGAGTGCGTAAGTACCCGAAGGGGAGTGGCACGATGTGCTCAGGAAGTCAGGACCCTCTGGTGCCATGCTCGACCCCTTCTAGGAAGTTCATCGGCTGCATCGTTACCTAGCGAACCGCTGGTGAAACCAGTAGATGTATAATACACTACATTTTGTCAGTTATGTTTAATTCGCAAGTAATACGGGGCTAGCCTGACTTGTAACAGAGCACTTAAGTAGACTCCAGATGCTGTCTCACAGACGTTGTCCGATGCTGGTTTTCTAATGAACCTTTACAGACAAGTGACAGCGTACAAACAGTTTCAACATACTAATATATAATTTTACACTTGTCGGAGAAGGTATGCGTGTCCCTCGTTAACATCAGACATATTTTAATTACTGTGGGCGTACTATGTGTAGTGTTGGTTATAGCGCAATAGAAAAACCGTTTGCAGTTCAAATCAGATTTTAATTGACTAAACTTCAACTATATCCGACGACCCTGCATACTGATCTCTTTTGTTGACTGTACACAACACAAAGATACGTTTGATGTCCGATGTCCAAGACAGCTCTGCTCCACACCGCTCTTGTAGCTGTAGGTCCTCCCACCCCCACTAACTCAGGCTAGACTGTGTCTAGCGCCACTAGATGGCTCTAGCGTTCCGAATAGTCAAACGAATGACTCCGACATCCTTGTAAATAAGTAAACTAGTAATCAAATATAATTTCAAAAACAAAAAAAAATACAACAAGAACTGTCTCAGCAAAACCTATTCTTTCTTGACCCAGCTGTTCGCACTGTGCGTTATCTGTCAGTGATTGAATTAATGTAGGTTTTTATTTTTAGGTAGATTAATATTTATATCGAGTTTATTTTACTTTTTTCCAGGAATATACCTCCTCTACTGGCCCTGCGCGTGGTCAATAGCCATCGCCTCAGTAGCAGGCACAGTCCCCCTCCACTCCTCACTGCAGACAGCCGGCTTGTTCCTAGTGGGGGCTGGTCTGATGCGCGGCGCCGGCTGTACTATCAACGACCTGTGGGACCGGGACGTCGACGCTAAGGTATGGTTACTGTGACGAACGTAATTTGAGTGAGAATCGATCATTCAAGTGAGACAAAAGTACTAGTTCAAATATTATTGTTAATTTGTGTCCTAAATTAATTTTTATTTTAAGAATTAATTTTATACTTTTTACTGTACCCTAAAGGTCCATAATTGTACCTTAGCTTAAAGCCATTGTAACACTTCTACAACATTATGGACTGCAAATAAATATACAAGCTGATTTTTTAAAGACCAGCCAAATTTAAGGATGTGGTACAGACCATCAAACTGAACAACTTTCTCCATGGGACAAATAGCGAAATCGCGAAAATTTTATCAACTGTCCCATGGAAAACTTCAATACCTACTCGACCTAAATGTATGGGACGGCTGAATTTTTATTCGCGATTACGATGTTGGTCCCATGGAGAAAGTTGTTCAGTTTGATGGTCTGTACCACATCCTTAAATTTGGCTGGTCTTTAAAAAATCAGCCTGTATGAATATGATAATTCTAGTCACATCGAAGATTCGATATTTTGAGGTATAAGCTCCTCCGATCATATTCACATGCTCATGTAGCTATCGTAATAAATTACAAATACGATCGAAAAACTACAAATCTGTCAGGACGAATCGTCTTGTAGCCATTTGAAAGACTTGCCCTTTTTTGACGGAGCGGGTTCTTGCCCAAGATATTAGCGCACAAGTGTATCACAGTTACAAGTAAACCAGAAAAGTTATGCGCTTCGGTAACATTCGTGTTTTCAAATTAGTGCGAATTTCGCGCCATAGAGTAACCTGCCTCAGAGGCAAAGCTTCCATCTGAGTTTTGTACTGCCGCTCTTCGTTTTTCATTTTGTCGCAGTGAACCCACCATTGCGCGTTTTAATGAAGTTTTCTCTGTGTCGGGTTACTTACACCGGTCGCAGATCGTCATCTGTCACTCCAAAAGTTTCGAAAAGTTTTTTGGAATTACACAGAGCTGTTAATCTACAATTAGGCAAGTACTTCCATAATTGTAACATGTGTATATTAGATTTCATCATCGCACGTTCGTATTTCCGAAGATAGCCGATGATCTCCGAAGCGCATACTTTCTTAGGAATCTGTATCAGTCACTTTTATCGACACCTTCTGACAGAGTCGTGTCATACTTTAACTAACTTCCACACGTTTTCCCTTTTCCAGGTAGAACGCACTAAAACCCGCCCTCTAGTAACGGGCGCAGTATCAGAGACGCAAGCGGTGGTGTTCCTAGCGGCGCAGTTGAGCTTAGCTCTGGCGGTGCTCTTACAGCTCAACTGCTATAGTATAGTGTTAGGAGCTAGCAGTATGCGTGAGTATTGTACATACTTTATTTCCTACAATGATACAGTATACTTCATACCTCGGAAGACACGTTAAACCGTCGGTCCCGGCAGTTATTTGTAAATCTTTGACATTCGTTACGGGTAAGTTAGAAGCCCGAAAGTCTGACAACCAGTCTAGCCGCTCAGTTGAGCTTAGCTCTAGCGGTGCTATTATAGCTCAACTGCTATAGTATAGTGTTAGGAGCTAGCAGTATGCGTGAGTATTGTACATACTTTATTTCCTATAATGATACAGTATCCTTCGTACCTCGGAAGACACGTTAAACCGTCGGTCCCGGCTGTTATCTGTAAATCTTTGACATTCGTTACGGGTAAGTTAGAAGCCCGAAAGTCTGACAAACAGTCTAGCCGCTCAGTTGAGCTTAGCTCTAGCGGTGCTATTACAGCTCAACTGCTATAGTATAGTGTTAGGAGCTAGCAGTATGCGTGAGTATTGTTTATATAACTTTTATTAGCAGATTCCCTATAAGATATTTAGGGTAAAAAAATGTAGTTAAATAAACATTCTTATATCTATATCCATAGCTATAATAATAATAAAGCTGAAGAGTTTGTTTGTTTGTACGCGCTAATCTCTGAAACTATTAATCGGATTTGAAAAAATATTTTTGCATTTGATAGCCCTTACCAGCCGTGTAAACAGAAACGAATGCATTAAACCCATGAAATCCAATTTGTTTTCCGACATGCACGTGAACGATGTCGCGGGCGCAGCTAGTTATAAATAAAATACACGAAAGTTCTCTTAATATTTGTAAAAAAAATTGACCAAAAGTCGTACCAAAAATTCTCATGCATTAAGATCAGAATATTATAGTAATTATTTTCATAATTTTTTAGGATATTACGGGTTGGGGATTTGATTTTTGAACAGGGAATTTAATTTAAAATAAAAAAGTGTCGATGCTGTTTTATTCCCTTTACATGACGTTCCGTTTCAAATGATATGATTAATATAATCTTGAATTTTGAAAGTGTCATGATCACGTCTTTCAAAAAACATGTATAAAAATTATACTTTACGATTCTACATTATTTAAGAAAAAATGGTCATGGTCTTTTTAAGGAAATTTCGAAAAGACTGATTGACACTTCCTATGACCCAAGGGCTGGCTTTTACCTTGGCCACAGGCTAAGCATTGCCATACAACATGGCAATGCCGCCAGTGTCTTGGGTACATTACCAGTCGACAGCGATGTGGATGAATTTTTCGACGCTATATTTTAGTTTGTTTTGTTTTTTGGTTTTAGTTAATTTAGGATATAATTTTGTTATTTTAGTGTTATCTTGTAAAAGAAAAACTATTTTTTCTTTTACATATAGAATTTTTAATTAAACGTGTATAATTTTTTTAGAGCAATAATGGCCGTTCGTGTATGACATGTGAAACAAAATACAATACCTGGTTTTCAGGTTATTTCGATTTTATTTAAAATCTTCGAAACCCGGGTTTACAAAAAGAACTTTTGTAGGACACAATATGATAAGATAATAATTAATATGATAAGTGTAGTCTATCAAAAACAAAGTTTGACTTTGATGCAGCATGGTACGGAATTCCATAAATTCTTAGCATTGCCCTTTTTGTATTTTCTGTTTCCAGTCCTGGTAATAACCTACCCATTAGCGAAGCGGTTTACAAATTACCCTCAAATATTCCTGGGCGCCACGTTCAACTGGGGCGCGCTGTTGGGCTTCAGTGCTATCCAGGGGACCATAGACTTGGCGATCTGCGCGCCGCTCTACATCGGGGCGCTGGCGTGGACTGTTGTCTATGACACTATCTATGCTCATCAGGTGAGTTGATATTTTATTTGCATTATGATTAGGTACTTGCTATTTTTAAATATAGTAAAAACGAGAAATGCTGCTAAGTTTTTAAAAGGGGCTCGTGACTAAGTAATAACAGCCGCACGGGTCAATCGATCAAGTTAAGCAATGCTTGCCGCGGTCGGTGCGTGGCTGGGTGACCATCTTTACATACCAAGATCCCTCCGTGCCTTGGAAAGCTCGTTATGCTGTTGATCCCGGCTGTCATTCCTGGATCTCTGACTGTCGTTACGGGTAGTCAGAAACCAGAAAGTCTGACAACCAGTCTTACCAAGGAGTACCGTGTTACCCAGTAACTGGGTTGTGGAGGTCTGAAGGCCAATTCCCGTAATAAACGTTCAAAATCTAGTCGCAATCTCATCTCAGCGGCAATCAATGTCAAAAATGTAGGGAAATTAGATGTATTTTTGACAGATTGAGACTGTGAACATTCATAAAATTACAAGAATTGCCCCTCAAATAGGCAGTCCGCTCCATGTTATACTGGTATTCAGCTGCAATAAATTACTATTAAGTACTACTTATTTCAAACACAATGCGAATTGTTACATGAATAAATAAATAAATAATAATAAATCTAATAATAATAAATTCTATGTATTATTTTTTGTCTCCTTTGCTCTATCACACGCTGTCTACATCTCTGTATCTATTGTCCTATCTCAGGTATGCTGGAAGAGATTTCTTATGAAATAAGCATCACCTCTGTACCTATTTTTTCTGTTCTTATTTTCATTGTCTGTTTATATATGTGTGTACATAAATGGTAAAATATAAATAAATAAATAATAAATAAATCCGGACAGTAAGCCGACCCCAACATTATTGGAAAAAGGCTAAATAAATTGATTGATTTTTGTTCACGAAACGAATGAATGAAATACCTCTTTCCACCCCCACAGGACAAAGAAGATGACATGAAAGTTGGTGTAAAATCCACCGCCCTGACATTCGGTGAACACACTCGGCCCGCGCTCACCGCGTGTCTGGCGGTGAGCTCTGGGTCGCTCGCGCTCGCTGGACATGCTGCTGGGCTGGCGCTGCCTTACCAGCTGGCCATCGTGGCTTATACTGCGCATGCGGCTCAACAGGTAATAGACTCGACAGTTATTATAAACAAACAAAATAAATGAACAAGTGCGAGTCAGACTCGCGCACTAAGGGTTCCGTACCATTATCTATAAAAATCACGTCTGTTGTATGGGGGCCCTCCTTAAATATTTATTTTATTTTGTTTTTAGTATTTGTTGTTATAGCGGCAACAGAAATACATAATTTGTGGAAATTTCAACTGTCTAGCTATCGCGGTTCTTGAGATACAGCCTGGTGACAGACAGACGGACAGAAAGCGAAGTCTTAGTAATAGGGTACCGTTTTTACCCTTTGGGTACGGAACCCTAAAAAGACCCAAAAATCACCCATAGAAGTTTTTTTTATGTGGCAACACTGATACAGCAATGTTTAGCTGGCAACACTGTTGATGAAGAAAAATCAGCAACCCAAACAATAAGTCGCAGTGTTGCCATTTTTTTTTTCTTTATTAATAAGAACTAAAGTTCTTAGTAATGGATTACAATCTAGCCCAACAGACTAATAAGCAATTTAACTGTAACTTAATATTTTACGAGATAGATTATGTTATAACTAAGAATAGTGTCAATTTGCACTTTTACACAGTTTCGTAGCACTTTCTCAGGGTCTGATACTTGATAAAACACTTTGTTCATGTGTTACATGTATAGCACCATTAACACCGCACTATTATTCATTCACTATACAGGAAGAATTTTTAGTCACCGTCCAAATTTTTTCTAGGCATTAGGTATCATTCGCTAACTCCATTTTTGAAAAAAAATCGATACGTAAAATTTTCATATTAAATCATTTTCTCGAAAGAATTATCCGCTCTGCGTGGTAACAAGTTAAACGTACACACTCGCCGCGCAAACATTCAATGAAAAGCAGCGCACAGCCCGCTTACCCCCGCCCCGCTCGACTGCGCGACACATCTATCGTTAGTCAAATAGTCAGCCCCGCGCACCCTTTCGCGACGCAAGCGCTTCCTTCCGTGTTCCCGCGCATGCCGCTGGCGGCGCCCCGCGCTATTGTGAATTTGTTTACAATGTATTCCTATCGCGAGTATTACGAAATGGTGCGATCTTACATACTTAGTGGTGAAAGCTTGAACGGTGCGCAGAGACTGTACGAAGCAGAAAGTATTCCTCGCCTTCGCAATCAAGGGATAATAAATTAATCAGTACCTAATCGCCAAACGATTTTGGCCGCAAATCAGAGGCTAATAGACCATGGCAAATTGATAGCTCCTACACACGCTCAAGGACGTGGCAGGACGAGACTCGCAGTAGAGATCGAAGAAGATATCTTCGATTTCTTTGAACGGAGCCCTAGATCGAGTATGCGAGATGTAGCGCGGCGCTTCGCACCCCAGTCACCAGATCTTACTCCATGTGCCTTTTTTTTGTTGGGCGAAATAAAACGACGAGTGTATGTGGAAGAAGCTCAAAGCCTAGACCAATTATAAGAGCAAATTGTACGTGCAAGAAGTGAAGTGAAAAGTGACACTGTAGTGCTCAACTAAATTAAAAATAATGTGCAAAAACGTGCAAGACTCTGTTTAGAGAGAAACGGTATGCATTTTGAACATTTATTAAAGTACTGTTAATGTGGTTGTTCTAAGATGATTTTGATTATATTTTAATTATTTGTACATAAATTGATTCAAATTTTTTAAAGACGCATAATAACAAAACGTTTTGGCACGGTTTTAATAAGGTCTAAAGTTCTTATTTATCTAATTTATTTTAACTTTATTTGTAATTCATTAATTAAGGATTACATTCTAATCATAGTGAACATAGCACAAACCTTTTGCTTATTGACGGTCCTAAGCCCGTGAAAGTATAAAGGGAAAATTTGCAACTTTGTTTATTATTGCGGCGGCGCGCGGGGCGGGTCGGCCCGCGTAACTTCACCTAGCGCGTACGCACGGCGCGGCGGTGTCCAGAAACATTAACTTATTATAGATAACTTTGTGATGTGATATCTCAATATTTTTGTATTGAGTGATACTAAAAGAAAAAATAGATATTCAATGATTTTCGCCAAAGATTAATATATCAAAATTTGGACGATGACTAAAAAATCTTCCTGTATAAATACTACACTAACTCAAATGGTTTAGTTCTCTTTAGCCTACGCACTAAGTCCGTGTTGTCTAGCAGCTGAAATGCCTCGACATTGACATGTCGGTGAAGTCTGTTCGTGGGCTTCAGCAAATTTTTCAATGATGGTGACAAGTTCCATTTTAAGGTCACGGTGGAGGTCGTCAGTGTTGCCATGATGAAGTTCACTTTAAGAACTTTTTAAAAAGCTTTTACATCTCATCATCATGTGCCTAGCTTTCAGAACTATGTTGTGGTCGACTACCAGTCTAACCGGATGCAGCTGAATTCCAGTATTTTACATGGAGCGACTGCCTATCTGACCTCCACAACCCAGTTACTGGGTAATACGATACCCCTTGGTAAGACTGGTTGTCAGACTTTCGGACTTTATTGAAGCTTTAAAATCTAAGCCAGTAATAAAAATGGCGCCGTAAAATATATCACCCAGGACCGGACGGGGGCAGGATAGCAAGTCGGCACCCTAATTACGAAACACACAATCAATCTCAATCTGAATCATTTTGAAGGATATTGCTAATCCATTGCTTCATAAGTTCGAAAAAGGTTACATTCATAAAGTCTGCTCAACACGTAAATAACGCAATGAATGTTGTTGAACTGTCAAAATGAAACCGATTCTGATTGATTGTGTGTTACGCAATTAGGGTGCCGTTCTGGCGACCTCTTTTAATAATCAATCTTATTAACTAAGTAACCTTTTAATATAAACAGACAATGAAAAACAGAACAGAAAAAATAGGTACAGAGGTGATGCTTATTTCATAAGAAATCTCTTCCAGCATAACTGAGATAGGACAATAGATACCGAGATGTAGACAGCGTGTGATAGAGCAAAGGAGACAAAAAATAATACATAGAATCAAAAAACAATTCACTTCAAAACTAAACAAAAATTACGAGAATATAGTAACATAATTTATACTTCTAAAATAAATATTACTAGAATGATAATATAATAATTATATCATACTCAAATTAATAAATACATACACAACTATGATGAAGTGGACAGATAGTGTTCCTTCACTCTTCTTTTAAAAACTACAACAGTTTGGTTTTCTATTACAGATATACACATTAGACACAGATAATCCCGAAGACTGCGCTTCAAAATTCAAATCAAACTCGCAAGTAGGTGCTATCATCCTTATGGGGATACTCGCAGGAGGATACAAACAGTACTTGGATAACGTAGCGGATAACGTTAACCATGAGGATACGACAAAAGGCTGTCTGTTCAGCTAAGTACACTGAGTGGTACTTTTAGTACCAAGTGAGTTTTAGCGCAAAATTATGTAGAGAATCGTGAGGATGGTGTGTAGAGATGTTTCTTAGTTAATTTGAGATGTGGCTTCAAGTGGTACTTTTAGTACCAAGTGAGTTTTGGCGCAAAATTATTTAGAGAATCGTGAGGATGGTATGTAGAGATGTTTGCATAGTTAATTTGAGATGAAGCTTGAAGTGGTACTTTAAGTATCAAACGTGGTCTAGTACAAAACAATCTAGAGTCACAAATTGTAACTTGAAGGTAACAATTATATTTTTAATTATATTTTTGAAGCTCAAACTGACACTTTTAGCAACAAGAGTGAATTAAAGTGATCGAGCCCTCGTTTTGCGTACTTGTTAAAGTCAGGTCCTGCGCCTGATCTCTAACCGGTCCCATCGGACTATGAGAGTGAGGGAAGAGAGTACAGTCACGAGCACTAATATGTCAACACTTGGAAACTTTCAGTAGCGATTTTTGCGTGAAATAACGAAAACAACAATGAAATATTGACACATTGCAAATACCTATGGGTTCGATAGTAAATAATATCTTCGTAGCAACATGAAATTTTGTTTAAAAAATAAAGAAGTAAATCGCTTTTGAAATTAAGACAAGTGTATACATACTTATGCTCGTGACTGTACACCTGTGTCTATACATTCTTTTGCACTATAATATATCTCCCGCATCGATGGCTAGTCTCCGATGAGATTGGCCGCCATAACCGAAATTTGGTCTGGAGGACCATAAAGTCAGCCTTCAAGTGGCACTTTGAATTACCAACCGCCATTATACATAAAACAAATAATATCTCAAGATATTTTGTTAATACTGTTACCAATCTCTAGCCACTATAATAGCATTTATTAGTAACAGGAACTAAACTTCGAAAATGTATGCGTAGAGTACAAGGATGTTAATATGGCATTTCAAGTTTTAAAAAAAGTTCGGCTTTGTAGAGCGCCGTCTCTGTCACGCATACCGTGACAGTCTCTCTCTAAAGCTCGCTGTGGCATACTAACGGTCGCGTACTTGAAATAAATGATAATATTTATATACAGGGTGGCAGGGACTAATAAAGACTTCGGAAAAATTTTTTGCTGTTTCATAGAAAAATGCAATACCTACGCGGTCAAAATGTATGGCACAGCTATTTTTTTAACACGTTGACTGATAGACAACTAATAATCGACGAAAAATTACTACGCTACGGGGGTCAGAATCGTGTGCTGAATTCTTGGTTACAGTTTGCGCGTCGATGTCCCTGTCACACTGTATTATTTACACAATGCGTTGTTGAATAAAAGACGCCCTTTTTAGTGTATTTAGCCAAAATTGGTTAATGAAGGGACACTTATATGTTATTTAATTTAATTTTGTGTGCTGTGACTAGTCCTAGAAAGGTGAAATAAAGGCTAATTTTGTTGTTCACCAACTCGACTTAAAATTCTATCTATATCTCTTCTTTTCCTTCGTGTCGCTGGCCGAAAACTTCGCGACTTCCACGGCGTTACTGGTCGCGCAGAAGTCAAGTTGACGTGCACGTTTGTGCACGTTTTGGGACACAAAAGGCAGGATAGGAGGTGCAGCATGGTTTGCGACTCACCTTCACTTCCGCACCCTGCTGCCGTTCCGTCGAGGTAGCCTCGCTTTACGAGTTGCTATCTCTTACTAACAGCGCAAGCGCATCTCTTGTATAATTATTATTTGTTGCTAACTGAAAGTGTGAGAACGAGTCTGTCCTTTGAGCTGTCAAAATGGTTAACATGTAACCTAACAAGCAAAACCTGTTCGGGTTGAGATTCGTAGACGTCTCCGCCTTGTAGTGTAAATGTGGTGCTGTTCCATAAACGATGGGGCACTGATTATCATGTCCTACGTGTCCTGTCAGCTGCACGTTACAGGAACTGAAGGACGCCTATACTGGCCCCAAACATGTAGCCTAATTCTGGGCCGAGTCCATTTAGATTGCCATCGACACGAAGACATGTAACTTCAGCTTGTACTGGCGCGGACATGTCATTTAGTTCAAATTTCAATTTGCTAAATTCCTCCGTTTCTTATTGCACTTGAGAAAGAGATAGTTTAGTTGGTGTATAACAGAATCGTAGCCTACAGTCGGTTCACAGTTATTATACCTTTGACAGCAGCAACCTTATTGTGTCGGGAATAAAGATCACAATGATTTTGAGAGACTTGTCAGTGGCACCAACCCAACAAAAACCTTATTAGAATGAGGATAAAGATCACTGTGATTTGGACAGTGATGGAAAATCAGAGGTACTTAAACTGTGAAAGACTGTATGTATAATTTTGTAAATAAATCAACTAGTTAATGTTCGCTTACCTCGCCTGATATTTACTGGTGCCAAATTTCGTAACACACTAACAGTAGTACTGGATTTCGTTTTCACAGTTCAACAACATTCATTGCGTTATTTACGTAGTTAAGAACATATGAAGCAATGGATTAGCAATATCCTTTAAATGATTCATATTGAGATTGATAGGCGCCGATTTCCTTGTTCACAAACTAAACTTAATTTAAGTTCAGTGCATATTTTTCTTTCTATTTAATTAAGAAAAGGACAGAAGATAAATATTAGTTTAGACCTGTCAAATTAGTCAGCGCCTGACGTAAGTTGACGTAAAAAATTTAGTTTAGTTTGTGAACAAGGGAATCGGCGCCATCATGTTACGCAATTAGAGTGCTGGTCGCTAAAACCATAGAAAAATCTTAAATGTAAAATATTCAATAGAACTTTCTTTTACTGCCGACGCAAATTATGCAACTTGTGTTAACTCTGCGACCAACGTCGGCCATAGCAGTGACTGTGTCTAACCACTTTCTAAAGCTGCGCATACACGGGCAACCTCATTGCCGATTATCAGCAGTATTAGTGATTTTTGGTTCTAGGACATGCCCATTTCCTCACGATGTTTTCCTTCCCTGTTTTGAGAGCAGTGGTGATGAAGTAATTTAGGAACTCATTTTACGAAAAGCGAAAACTAGAAATGCATAGGTACCTTTTTTTTGGGTGGGAAATCATCAAATGACTTCTCCCGTTCTGGGGTGAGCGGGAGGGCGTGTCAGACTTTTACGGAGTAAACCCACCCGTGTTCCTTCAGTTGCCTGTGCCAGGGGCCACGGTATCTCTTTCGAACAACCCGCGGCCCTGGCAGGCATCGGCCCTAGCGGACTCCGTCAATTCGTGCTGACATATCTTTGAGGCGCGCGTGGAACACAACGCGTCGTCGACCTGTGTCTGGTCCTTACCGGGCGGCGAGCTGCCCATTGCTCGCCGCCCGCAAGCCCGCGCCTACGATGGCCGGGAGTTGGCTGTTGTATGTGACTCCCGTCCAGGGCGTCTCCTGCGGCGACTAGGGGCGTGAGGGCGCAGATATTGCCTGTACCTCACGCGCGCCGCCTCCTCCTTTGCGAGCATTACTGCTTCACAGAAGGAGGTGACGGCCTCCCAAATGCATAGGTACCTTGGTGTGTCGTCGCGTGTACACAAAGTAAAGCGCCTGTCTGTCTGGGTTCGAACCTACAACTCACAAATCGTGGCCGTTAGCACTGGGCCATCACTGTTCCCAATAACTGCCCGAGGATTTCTACACACCAAAGCCGCTGGGCCGGTGGCTCAACCCGACGGGGCTTAGCCGCCGCGACTCCAATAGTTGTCCGACTTACAACGTTCTGAAGCCTAACCCGGAAGGCTAATCCGCCGGCACCCAGTGGTTTTGGTGTGTGAACAACATTAGAAACATAGTTTGCAACAGCGCGGCGTTTAGAGGGTGAAACACCCATACGAAAGAAAATGGTGCATTCTGTTATTATAATTTTAATAGAACGTTGCAATCTTACAAACCAAAACTTATTTTAATTCGTTAATGTCTTTGTAAAATAGCATTTTATTGTTGACGTGAAAACTTTTTTAGCGGCGTTGTACACTTTTGTTGTGATGGGTAAAAAATGTTAAACTTGCGTCAGGACACGTGACCTGATCAAAAATTCGTAATACGGAGCTCGCGTCGGGACACGTGACCTGATCGAAAATTCGTAAGACGGAGAAAGAATTTTTTGTGATGGGTAAAAAATGTTAAACTCGCGTCAAGACACGTGACCTGATCGAAAATTCGTAAGACGGAGACGGAGAGTAGACCGCATCCAAAATATCAAAAATGCACAACGTTAATATTCAAGTTTTCTTCTGCCGGCACTCCCGGAGTGCAACGTTTTTTTTTTCTAGATGTATCGATATTGAAGATCGTTCAAATGAGAACAATTATTGAATGTCAAATTGAATGAGTTACATCAATGAGATAGGTACAGTTGACCTCGTAATTGTGTTATCACCCTAAGGTTGAATGTCACCTGCACGTCGTAAAACGTCATTGACTATTTTTGATTTAAGACCAATGTGACAGTTTGATAGTTTACAACCATAGTGAAGTTTCAATTTACTTCCTTCCAACGGGATACCCCGCGACGTCTCTCGACTTTTTTTTGTCAAAAGTTGTAATTACGAAGTCGACTATACCTAATAAAGTTTACTCATATTATTTGAGGGTAGTTGTAAAAAAAAGCTACTTAAACCTGAGGGTACGCTTCAAACAAGGACTAAAAGCATTTAGAAGTACGTCGCTAAGCGAACCAAATTATATTGATGTTTTGTATATGTAAAGATAAAGACATGTACAGTTTACAGTTATGTTAATAAAATGATCTTGCCATTCCTAAGAATTTTATTTATAGTCCTTTTAATCCTAAAGTAAGATAAACACAGGTAACAGGTCGATCCAGTAAGGGTTGGCAAGATGACATACGGGGTAATTGCGTAACACACTACCCCTCAACGGCTGATTGCCCCTGAGTGACAAGTAATATGGCTTAATATGGCTGTCGGAACGGTTCTTTGCCTCCAGGAGGCAAGCTCGGTCCCGGCTATTTCAAACGCTAATCTAACAGTTTGGTGTTCGTTATCCCTTTCTAACTTTATACAAACACTATCTAGGCGTTTCTGTCTCTCCTTAAGCACCAGAGACAAAGGGCCAAACTTGCTCCACTCAATGGTTATTTGCCTCTGACTGACAAGTAAATATGGCCACCCGAACGGTTCTTTGCCTCCAGCAGGCAAGCTCGGTCCCGCCTATTTCAAACGGTAACTTAACAGTTTTGGTGTTCGTTAACCCGTTCTAACTTTATACAAACACTATCTAGGCGTTTCTGTCTCTCCTTAAAGCACCAGAGACAAATGCCAAACTTGCTAAGCGTTCCATTTCTACCTACTTGAATACATCACTTTGAACACTTTGAATTCGAACGTCACCAAAGTGGTCGTTGAACATTTTGATCGTATTAATTTGTGTTTTGATGAAGAATTGAAGAAAAATGTAAAGAAATTGATATCATAAGATGGGAAATTTAATAAGCATTCTAGATATATAATTTTTTTTACGGAGAGACTTGCCAATACAGAGAAATAATAGTTTTAACACGACTGGGCGTCCGAGCGGTTGCGGCCGTGCGGAAGGCCGAACCGTTAACCCCCAATTCAGTTTTCGCGCGAGCAAACCGTTGAGTGGATGGCTTTCATTTTGACAGTTCAACAAATCTTTCGAGCATATGAAGTAATACGAGTAGATTAGCAATATCCTTCATAATGATTCAGATTGTGGTTGAAAGTGTGTTACGCAATTAGGGCGCTGGATGCGTACCGGGAGTCCTGGTTCGAGGAGGGAAGTGTTTCTGGAAAGATTTAGCCTTTGCCCAGCAGTGGGACAGGATAGGCTAGCAAAGGTAAATGTCGTATCATTTTCGTATGACACTGTACTGATCTACACCTAAGGCGCTTCGGTCAATGGTAAGTCGAGGCGGGGTCGCGGCACGGTCGAGGCGTTGTCTCTATGTAGAGTCGAGGCTATGCTTCCTTCATAAATTTTAACTATGTAAATACGTCTACGCCCGAAAAAAATGTCAAAATGGCGGTGGAGTCGCGTGTCGCAGTCGGGCACACCGCCCGCGCCATGCTCGCCTCGACTGTGCCGCGACTCTAGTATGTGAACGTACTGCCATTTATTTCTAACGAGCTGCGCCCCGCGGTTTTACCCGCGTAAGTTTCGAACCCGTAGGAATATCGGGATAAAAAGTACCTATCCTGTGTTAATCCAGGGTGTCAGCTACGTCCATACCAAACATCAAAATTGGTCAAGCCGTTTGAGCGTGAAGAAGTAACAAACAAACACACACAAACTTTCGCCTTTATAATATTAGTGTGATTAGTTTTAGACATTATCGCGGGACGTCTTTCGTGAGACGGACTCTAGGTACAGAAACTGACGGCTTTGAAGGCGTTCCGTGACAGAACTTGTGCGCTCAATGAATTTTTTCCGCCACGGATTTTCTATGTAGGTACTGCTGTCACTAGACGTTTTTGGCACGGCGTTTCCTTACTCTGGGGCCGTATTATGATGTATTAATGCCACCAATTTTCCACTGTAAGAGAGAGACGAAGCTATATAAGGCCAATAGCACCATCCCGTTTTCGCAGTGGAATAATTGCTAGCTGCAATGTAGCTTAGGTAACCTTACTACAGAATAATAAAACCACCAAAAATACAGTAGAGATACTTAACCAACTTAAATTTAATTTTAATAACATTACAAAAAAGTTTCCTAAAACAGTCATTTCTATTTTTTATTCTTATTCTGCTGCGGGTTCCGACCCTGGCTGCTGCCGCCTCTGGCGAGTGGTGCTGGTCGTCCGCGGTTACCGAAAGCACCTCGGTTGCCACCGCGGCCTGTCCTCATGTTCTGACCACCACCACGACCCTTTGAGACTTCGCTTCTACTTCTGGATTTGACCTGGGAAATGAGATTGTTATTTGTTAGCTGTGTTTTGAGAAGCCCTAGGTGGAGATTGATAGATGGAGGGGCTTGTGATTAGGTACTATCAGCCGGACGGGTTGATCAATGAGGTTAAGCTACGCTTGCCGCGGCTGGTCCATAGATGGGTGACCATCTTTACATTCCTCATGCCGTTGGTCCTGGCTGTCATTCGTGGATCATTGACAGTCGTCACGGGTCGTTAAAAGCCTGAAAGTCTGACAACCAGTCTTACCAAGGGGTATCGCATTACCCAGTAACTGGGTTGTGGACCTCAGATAGGCAGTCGCTTCATGTAAAATACTGCATCCGGTTAGACTGGAAGCCAACTAACATAGTTGGGAAAAGGCTAGGCAGATGAATGGAAATGGAAATAAATGGATCTATCTACAAAATCGATAGTTTCGGCAAATACGAGTGTCGCATTCATGTCCCTTTTGAAGTGAAAACTACTTTAGGCGCACTTTGAGCTCTTTCTGAACAGTAAACGAAGCTGAACCGTCATGCTTCAGTTCCGCGGAATCGCTGACTCAGCTCTAGTAGCTATAAGATTTTAAAATTGGAAAATCATATAAGTTCTCATTTCTATTGTGTGGTCTTAACACGCTCAGCGCCAAGCCTCATATGGCAAAACCACTAAGCTTCAGTTCCGCGGAATCGCTGACTCAGCTCTAGTAGCTATAAGATTTTAAAATTGGAAAATCATATAAGTTCTCATTTCTATTGTGTGGTCTTAACACGCTCAGCGCCAAGCTTCATATGGCAAAACCACTAATATTTAAATTTTTTATCTTTTTTGATTTTTTCTCTAAACTTAAGTAGAAGTTTTGATTTAACAAATAAAAACTCATTTTTTTTTACCCTACATAATATTACCCTGTCCTTTAAAATTTTTAAACAAATTATCCAATCCCAAACACACCAGGAAAATTCCCTAGGCCAGGGCAACACTTTTGTATACAAAATGTATGGAAGGTGTGCGCGTCAGCGATACACGGCCCTTACTTAGACTGGAATGGTGCTTGTGTATAAAAAGGATACACAAGTATTTAAAAAAAAAAAAGGGTGTGTGCTTAACACGCTCAGCGTGCTCACTGTGCTGAGCGTGTTAAGCACACACCTTTTTTTTTTTTTGAGGATGTAGAATCATCAAATGACCCCTCCCGCTCTGGGTGGAGCAGAAGGGAGTGTCAGACTCTTACTGACTAAAACCCACCCGTGTTCCTTCCTTAGCCTTTTATGTTCCAGGGCAGCGGTAACCCTTTCAGACGATCCCGCTACCCCAGCAGGCTTCGGCCCTGTCTGGCCCCGTCAACTATGCTGACATCTCTTTGAGGCGCGCGTGGAACACATACGCGCCGTCCGGCACGGGCCTGGTCCTGATCGGACAGAGAGCTACCCATTGCTCTCCGCCCGCAGGCCCGCGCCAAGCACACACCCTCTCTTTTTGTTCACAAAACTGGAAAGCACCCACTGTCTATGAGTATTGTTCTTCTGTCTCTATGAAAATTATGTAAAGAAGGGTGGGAGCAAAACATATTGATCATTCAACAGGCATGCCACTCTTGAAATTGTAACCTTAGAGATAACATGCTGGAGAGTTTTTTGCGCAACTTCTTCCCAGCTAAAGCACTTGGAAGTTGTGAAGGGCGGGCATTTCCGAGGACTGTCTTATGTAATTTTGATGTTTAAAAAGTGCTGATTCTCGTACTTGAATAAATAATAAATAAATAAATCTTTATTTCTCAAAAAATGCATTAACATTATGTTGGTTTAAAAATGGCTTAAGTTTGTGTTTCAGAGTGAAAACCCTGACTTCTAAACTAGGTTTATGTACCTGTATCTTAGAAGCCAAATGATTTGATTTTAAACCACCTCATGAACCTGTTAATTTTTCACCTCACTCCTTCCCATGGTGGTGGGTAGAAACAACACCTCTGTTGTTTTTTTTTTTCTAAATTAAAAGTATTTGTTTGAGCATCTATTCTAGCTAGAGGGCCAACCAAACCTAAACAAGGTAACCGAGAGGTTGTGATTTTCAACCCTGCATCCTTGCCAGTGCACTTACTGCCCTATAGATATGATAATAATCTTTTCTTAGGTGTTAGTTAACTCGAAACTTCAATGAAATAAGATTATGACATTGCAACATATTTCTTAACTTATATTAGTCAGACTAAGAAGTAAATATATAGGCATAGAATCACCAGTTGATGAAAGTTGCTGCAGTTCTGCCTATACATAGACACAAAACAAGAAAATACAAATAGGCTGAACGCAAAACATACCTGTGTCTCCTCTTTGACCATATCGATAACTTCGTCAGGAATACGTAAGTACTTAATAGTGCTGCCTCGTATGTAACATTCAGGCATCCTCCAGAACTTGTCACCGTCTCTGGATGTGCAAATAACTTCTCTGAGGTTGATATTCATCCAATTATCACAACTAACGAGATGACCATTGTATGTTTCGCCATTTTTCAACTCAACCAGCATCGGGTGGTTCTGAGCAGTACGGAGCAGTGATAAAGGCAACATGTTTGCTATTTAACTTTATTTATATTCTGTTTTTAGACAAATAAATAGCTTTCACTTCTGTTTGTTTGACGCGTTTTATAGGTTAGGAAATTGGGTTTTTATAGTTGACTTGACGTTGACACATTGAATGATTGAAGATTCTTCGTGTGACAGACGGTATGAATTTTATACTGTATTACAATAATTTTGCAAGATTTTCTATGAAAATAGTATTCATCATTAAAAGTTTAAAAAAAAACTTTTGCAGCGTATTAGGTTCGAATTAGGATTATTTTATTGAAAAAAATATTAAGAGCCAAACTAAAGCTCCATAAATAAACTTTTAGAGCAACAACTGCTAGAGTACGTTTATTCTTCTCAATTTCATAAAATTACGGTGTATTCAACCTAAATATGAAATGTGGAACTGAAAGTAAAACAAGTTTATTTTTCGACTGATTAAGCATTCAGTTGTGATTGTGACTTACATACCAACACATACAGTGCAGTAAAAGAATGCTTGTTTTGGCCTCTCCCCAATACAAGCAAAATATTTGCCCTATAATAAACATTGATAATTTAAACGATGAGTAGAATACGCTCAAATTCAGCTGTCATTTGGTACGTTCCAACAATTTACTATATTAATCATCAGTTTCTTGTTATTTCTTTTCCGCAGCCATGTGAAGGTATGAGAGAGAACGGGAGAACCATTTATTTAGCACCAGACCGCGGCCGGCGGAACAATCTAATTTAATAAGAAATACTATGATGTCTTGTTGAACGGAAGATTGTAGATTTCGCTTGAAAATTCTGGAATTATTCCGTTTGAACATTACTGAAGCTCATTAAATATTACGTCTGTTCCATCGGGTAAGTTTTCCATGCATATTTCTTATAGTTCCCCTTTAAATCTAGAATTTCCAGACCGCGTGTTGCAAATATAAATACATGAAGTATAATTCTGTTGTAACGTCGTGTAATTATCGCAAATACCACATTATTCTGTAGGATTTGTTGTAAAAGTTACTCGAAATAATCCAACAAGAATATCTCTAAGGCTTTCAGTGCAAACGTGGTAAATTCACAGTTATTTTTCGGTAAGTTCACGTATTGCCGGCAAACGTTCTTTGAGTTGTTTTACAGTTTCTATACGTTATTCCTGCGATATTATATTATTCTTATTGAATTACCACAGACTTAATGTTAAAAAAGGGTGACTGACCCTTAATTCGTAGAATAAACCAGTCCATTACTTGGTTGGACTCGTTTTCAGTTTTTTTATTTTTTTATTCGCGTTTTTTACTTGTACGTCGAGGGGCGTTCCAGCTTTTTATATGAAACTTATAACAAACTCACACAGTCTGATTGTTAATCTATTGATTGAATATCTAATACTTGTGCCTGGAAAAGTAATAAATTAAATGAAAATTGAGACTCAATGACCAATTACCCTGAAAAAATATCTAATTGTTTTATAACAGAAGTATGTTTTGTTCTGTATTCAATATAATAGAATACCATTTAAATTACAGATATAAATTTTACAAAGGGTGACACAATGGGTGGTCTTAACACTGTCTTCTTTAAAATATTACCAAAAGTTGTCTTTGAAATATCACTATAAGGCCTGGTTTTTTTATCTGAAGTTAAATTCAACCAATTGTTAAAAATAGTAACTAGTGGTTAAATTTTTGTAAAATGTGTTTTTAAATTAATTTTTAGTATATCTAATGATCATTGCTAATGGTCAAATAATTAACTATTAGTAAAAAAAAAAAATAAGCATTAGATAAACTAACAATTGATCAAAAAACACATTTTGCAAAAATTTAACCGTTAGTTACTTTTGACAATTGGTTGAGTTTAACTACGGATCAAAAAACCGGGCCTTAGAGTGATATTTTAAAGACAACTTTTGGTTGGATTAAAAAAGGGAAGGCTGAATTGCTATCAACAATTTCACATTAACTGTATTGTCTATGACTCACAATAAATCTGCCAGCCTCTGCCTAAATATGTTGGGGTCGGCTTCCAGTCTAACCAGATACAGCTGAATATCGTTTTACTTGGAGCTAATGCCTATCTGACCTCCACATTCCAGTTACTGGGTAAAACAATAAGACTTACAAACAAGATAATATAATATGAATATGTTAATAAGAAGAAAAATACAAAAGTAATATTATTAAGTTACCATGGCCTACTTGGAAAACCTTAAATAGACTTCGTACCCAAGTAGGCCGTAGCAAGGACAATCTCCGCAAGTAGGGGTTCATGAAAAGCTCTGACCTCCGGTGTGTATGCGGTGTCTCTCCACAGACAATGGCTCACCTCCCATCTTGCACCACATGCCCTGTCACCTGCACACGTCAGGACCTAATGGCTGCGTCGGCGACTGCTATCCGCATTGCTGAATTTTGGGCCAAACAAATTTAAGAAAAAAACTATATTTTTGCCATCTACACGCTAAGATAATAATAATAATAAATGGAGAATAGAGCCATTCTTTGTTTTCTTGGCAATCTCTATTTGACAAACTGTTATTGAAAACAAAAAAATGATTTACTTATCCACACTGGGTTTGTTAATCAAATATCTTCTTAGCTACCCGGAGTCCGAATTTGAGGGGCTTGTGGCTAAGAAATAACAGCCGCACGGTTCGATGGATCAGGTTAAGCTACGTCGCGGTTGGTCCGTGGATGGGTGACCATCTTTTCATACCAAGACCCCCGTGCCTCGGAAAGCACGTTATGCCTTTGCTCCCGGCTGGCATTCATAGATCTTTGACAGTTTTTTTTTTTTTCTTATTTATAAAAACGTTGCTCCAGACTAGGAATTTCTCCTGTATCGTGGGTGCGTTTACAAACATTTAAACTCACATACACAAACAGCCAGTAGTTACGGGTCGTCAGAAGCCCGGAAGTCTGACAACCAATTTTACCAAGGGGTATTGTATTACCCAGTAAATGAGTTGTGGTGGTCAGATAGGCAATCACTTCATGTAAAATACTGGTATTCAGTTGCAGGCGGTTAGACTGGAAGCCAACCCCAACATAGTTAGAAACATAGAAGTATTTATGTATGTTTATTTGTATGTTAATATATTCTTGTAATTTTTGTTTAGTTTTTAAGTGAATTGTTTTTTTGATTCTATGTATTATTTTTTGTCTCCTTTGCTCTATCACACGCTGTCTACATCTCTGTATCTATTGTCCTATCTCAGGTATGCTGGAAGAGATTTCTTATGAAATAAGCATCACCTCTGTACCTATTTTTTCTGTTCTGTTTTTCATTGTCTGTTTATATATGTGTGTACATAAATGGTAAATAATTGGGGAAAAAAGCCAGGCAGATGACATCAGAGAGGCAATTCTCGTAATTTTAAGAAAGTTCACAGTCTGATCACCGTCTCAATCTGTCAAAAAATACTTCTAATTTCCCTACATTTTTACAAGTTTTTGACATTTTGTTTGTCGCTGAGATGAGACTGCGACTAGATTTTGAACAAAATCAAAATCAAAAATCATTTATTCAAATTAGGCTGAGAATCAGCACTTTACGAACGTCAAAATTACAAAAGATAGTCCCCCAAAAACGCCCGCCCTTCACGTTTTAAATTACGAGAATCGGCCTTCTGGAGTCTGAATGTGTACCTGGTAATTGGCAACAAGCTCGCCCACCCTGCTTGCTTTACATGGGACTGAAACAAAACCAGGAAATTTGGCAAATACATGAGTTGGCGGGACGAGCTTGACTCCTACCGTAGGGACTAGCCGGCACTCGCAAAAGACAGAATTGTGTGGAAAAGGGAGAGGTAGCCCTTTGCCCCGCAGTGGGACAATACAGGCTAGTTAGATTAGATTAGATAGGCAAATATAGATGTGATATTAATAGGTAAATAAGTAATACTGGCTGGTGTTCGCAACTCCACGACAATGCGCGTATTTTGCGTACGGGTGGGAAAGTCGATCATTCGATCCACCCCAGCTCCTCAAGGAAGGCCAGCAACGCCTTGATGTTACTGACCGTCTCACGTAGGGTACCTGGGTTACCGTAGTACTTTGCCCTGTACGTGGCGACCACCGGGCAGTTTACCAGCACATGCGCCGCTGTCTCGTCATCCTCCACGCAGGCCGTGCACAGCGGACTGTCTGTTACTCCTATGACATAGAGGTATTTGTTAAACGACCCATGGCCAGTTAAAGCTGCAGTAACTGTACGCAGCTTTAGTTTATTTAGACGGAGAGAGATGTGATATTATATTATATTTATCTATGTGTATTTTGGTTTTCTAGCATTAATTCAAGATGCCGCAGGCTCGGCGCAAGACTCCCTTCAGCGGGAAGGCCAAGAAGCAACAGCTTCAGGGCAAGAAGCAGAACAAGACGCTGTTGATGTCAAGTAAGTATTTATTATCTAGTTATTTCATTATCATAACCATCCTGCCCCTATCCCAATTTGATTGATGTAACCAATACTTTGTAACAATATTATTATGATTTAAAAGAGTGTCCATGGAGTTTCTTGCCCGTTCTTCTCCATACTACGCTTTGGAATGGGCAACTTGATTCATCTTTTTGACTGACCGACCTTGACAATTCAAAAGTGCCTGTAATTGGTTTATTTGAAATAAATAGTTTGAGTTTGAATTGTGGTCAACGCAACATGTATTTTACTTCCATACTTCTCTATTAGTCTATCTCGACAGTCACCCCCTTTCTAACCAAATCATCATTCACACAGTCCATCCATCGTTTCTTTGGTCTTCCTACTCTGATAGCCATCGACATTCATACTCAAAACTTTCCTCACGACATTTTACTCATTCCTCGGTATCACATGTCGGGTCAGCTAGCAATGAATAAAAAAAATTAATTTCCTTTATTTCATTCAATACATGTAAATTATATTTTTAAATATAAAATATATAAAAGTATTTAAAAATATAAAAAATAGCAGCCCACCGGTATCGGGAAGGTGCCGGCGGTCAGGGATCCAGAGAGACGAACCTCCTAATAATGCGGGCCGTGTCCAGAAGTACCGCTTTCTGAATCAAGCCCTTGATCCAGCTGTCCAACGAGAGCATCCTCAGGTTTTGGTCGAGGCTCTTGGCTATTAATCCATTGGCTGTCACGACTATCGGCGCAATGATTGCTGAGTCCACATGCCACATGTCGACAACCTCGCGAGCCAAGTCAAGATACTTGATTTGTTTAACTTCCTCAGCTTTCACGAGGTTCTCAACGCGGGACGGTTATATCAAAAATCATAATCAAGTCAAGTCAAGGGGAGAGAGGTCAAGGGTGTGGGGGGGGGGGGTGTTAGTCAAGTCGTTCGTGGTGCGTGTTCCGATACATCATCTCGAGAAGTTCCTCAAGGAACAGTTCTGGCCGAAGGGTGTTGTGTACCGCCGGTTTCGTGCCCGGCTACATGACACCAGTCAGCGAAACACGACGCAGACACATCGTGTGCGTTAGTTAGTTTTTAGTGTAATTATAATGTTGTATGTATTTATAGTATTTTTAAGTTATATTAATATTGTATTGTATGTGTTTATATGGGCCTTGATGCCTGAAATAAATAATTAATTTTATTATTATGTTTTTGTAGCAGCTTCAGGGGGTACAACAGCATACGACGTAGTATCAGTGAACTATCAACCTGCCCGCGGTAAGGGCGGTGGCAGGGATACCAACCGATACGCTCTCAAGTTCTACCGGGAGACGGAAGAGGAACTGAGGCTGAAGAAGGAAGACGCTTTGTAAGTACTCTTTGTTCGAGTTAAAGAGGACACCAAAGGAAAGGACCGTAGATCTTTGACAGTCGTTATATGTAGTCAGAAGCCCGAAAATCAGACTAGCAGTCTTACCAAGTGGTATCGTGTTACCCAGTATCTGGATTGTGTAGGTCAGATAGGCAGTCGCTCCATGTAAAATACTGGTGTTCAGCTGCATCCGGTAAGACTGAAAGCTGACCACAACGTAGGTGGGAAAAGGCTGGACAGATGAGGGGTCTTTTGCTAATCGGGCGCGCGCTAAAATAGGTACTTTAATTTTCTTATTTGTTCCGATAGATTATAATAAATTTATTTTTACTGGAACGACGATACTACAAAGTTGCACGAATGACAGCCGTGTGATCCACGAGTGACAGAAGTGGCCACCGGCTTAACGTGCTTTCCGAAGCACGGCCCCTCCGTGCCTCGGTAAGCACGTTTTTCGAACGTTTTTTATTACGGGAATTGGCCTTCAGACCTCCACAACCCAGTTACTGGTTCACACGATACTCCTTGGTAAGACTGGTAGTCAGACTTTCTGGTTTCTGACTACCCGTAACGACTGTTAAAGATCCAGGAATGACAGCCGGGACCAACAGCATAACGTGATTTCCGAGGCACGGAAAAATGGTCACCCATCCACGGACCAACTGCGGCAAGCGTAGCTTAACCTGATCGATGGGCCCTGGCTGTTATTTCTTAGCCACAAGCCTCACTCAACAACTCAATGACAACAAGCATAAATATGTTGTCAACAGAAGAGAACTAAAACCAGTACCAGAGAAGGACTTGGAAGTGAACCCAGTGGACTACTTCCCTACTGATCTGTCTTTCCCAAAGAGGCCGCCATGGGACTTCAAAATGACGCCCGCGCAGCTGGACGCACAGGAGCAGAGGTATTTTAAGGTGAGAGGCTCTTTATTTATGTTATTATTTGATGGCAACCAAATCGACGGTCCACCTGCCAGACTATCGTGAAATGACACACTTGGATCACTTGATGTGATTTCCACCACAATCAGCTATCGGACGAATAGCAGTCGTCTATTCAAAATTCTTCCGATAAAATTATCTGGCTGATATATTATTAGGGCTGATTTTTCCAATGCCAGATAATTTTATCGGAGGAATAATTTTGAATTTTTGACAGTTCTACCATAAAAAAACTGTCAGACGTCAATTTTATTCCACTAACAATAAATATCCGTCGAATGAACAATCAGTTCTAGAGCTGATTTTTCTATCGCCAGATAACTTTTATTCGAGGAATAAAATAGACGTTTGACAGTTTTTGTATGAAATAACTGTCAAAATTTCAAAATTATTCCTCGATAAAAGTTATCATATGGTTGAAAAATCAGCCCTCAACTGATAACATTTTCGGGTTTTAGACTTGTGAACAACATTTAGAGGACTCCTACATTGATTGATGTTCGATACGGTACGGAAGTGTATCGACTGGTTGTCAATAGTTATCCTGATGGTAAATTGTCACCGTCACCTATTGACATTTGTATCACAATACGCGGCCCTCAAACTCAAACTCAAACTGAAAGCATTTTGTTTCAATTAAACCCGCCCACCGTAGGCACGGGCTTGCGGGCGGCGAGCAATGGGCAGCTCGCCGGCAAACTTATTGAAAAAAAATCCTTTGTATATAATTTGCCATCATCAACATTTAAGTCGCCTTTCCTCTGGTATCCATCTTTTTTTCCGTCGATTATACAGAAAACGAAACACTTTTTTCTCAGTCAGTCAAAAATACCTAATTCTTAACTTCACAGAACTACGTAGACACTCTCCAAGCCTCAGAACATTGGAAACAGATGTCGTACTTCGAGCTGAACCTCGAGACTTGGCGACAACTGTGGCGCGTACTAGAAATGTGTGACATTCTGCTGCTCATCGTCGATGTGCGATACGCCGTGAGTATATTGTATATTTTAATAAAAACGAAAAAAAACTGGGTGTACTATAGTAGTTAGACCTCTGCCCAACCCATAGTGGAAAACAGGCATGATGTTATATTTTTGTGTTTTCTCCTTTTGCTTAGTTTACATTCATGCATCTTGATGTGCCTGTGTGATTTTTTTTTTTTTTTTAAAACGTTGCCCACACTAGTAATTTCTCCTGTATCGTGGGTACGTTTACAAACATTTAAACTCACATACACAAACAGCCAGACCCGGAACAACTACTTGTAGGCCATACAAATATTTGTCCCGTGCGGATATCGAACCCGCGACATGCAGCGCAGCAGTCAATCGCTTAACCACTGCCCCAACCGTGCCGTATATTCATCATCTGCCTAACCTAACTTAACTATGTTGGGGTCAGCTTCCAGTCTAATCCGAGGGTAGAGACTGCTCTACCCTGAGAGCAATGTGGTAGCCAAGTGGTGACGACCTCTGGGTCGTCACCACTTGGCTACCACGTTGCTCTAAACCGCGACTAAGTTGTAGGTTCGATCGAACCCAGACAGGCGCTTTACTTTGTGGAAATTATTTCATCACCACTGCTCTCAAACCAGTGAAGGAAAACATCGTGAGGAAACCGGTATGTCCTAGAACCAAAAATTCGAAGACATGTGACATCTACCAAGTACCAACCCGCACTGGGCCAGCGTGGTGGATTATGGCCCACTCCCTCTCACCGAGAGGAAGCCAGTGTCCCAGCAGTGGGAACATTATGGGCTGATTATTGTGTATTTATTTTATGTTTCTTGTGGTGTTATTTATATCATAGTTGAATCATATGTTGAATAGTTTATTTTATTTTCTTGTTTTGATTGTTGTTTTTATTTATTTATGTATAATTGCATGCTGCACTGGTTAACGTCATCACTTCAACGCCGGCTGCCGCTGAAAACCAGCGCTTGGGCTCTGTCTCGTATAGGGTCTTAGCATTATGCTGAGCGATGGCCGTTTTGTGTGAATGTGACGCATGTTTACCCCCAACTTGTTTTTTTGTGTGTTATGTCCTTTTTCATGCGTCATGTTTGCCGCAAATAAATGCATTTTCTTTCTTTCTTTCTTTCTTTCTATAGTATATTGCACCGTTTGAAGTGAATCACGTCAACGCCGGCTGTCGCTGAAATCCAGAGTTGGGGCTCTGTCTCGATTAGGGTCGTAGCATTATGCTAAGCGATGGCCGTTTTGCGTGGATTTCCCTCCAACAAGTTCTTTATTGTGTTCTTTCTCTGCGTCATGTTTATCGCAAATAAACGTATTTTTCTTTCATTACTTTGCTTACTATACGCCCACCCCCTTTCGGAAAATTCCGTGGTGATATTAATAATACTAAAATCATAACTATAAAACCATTTTCCCTCCCAGGGCATGATGTTTCCCCCCTCCCTTTACACCTACGTTCAAGAACAAAACAAGGACATGATCCTAGTGCTGAACAAGATAGACCTCGTGCCATCCTCGGTGGTAGCCGGCTGGAAGCAGTACCTTACTACGTCATATCCGGCGCTACGAGTGCTGTACTTCACGTCATGTCCGGCGTATAATTTAAGGGGAGCTACTAGTGATAAGGCTGGTAAGTCATTTTCTTTTAAATAATGACGAAGGAAATTAAACTTTATGTCAATTTTATAAGGTTATTTTTAGAATAACAATATACGAGTACTGTTTTCATTCTGTGACACCGTTTGTGTCATCAACTTCCTCTTTCATACATCTCTATCATATACACCGTGTTACGGTCGATATACATAAACTTCGACCAGATGTTCAGACCATGGAAATACGCATTTTTCATTATGGCCACATTAATGAATTCTTATTTTTTGTTAATTTTCATACAAACTAAATACCTTGACGTAAATCACCCGATATGCATGCCTCTTTATCCGAAGCATTTGATAGATTTATCATTTTAATTGCACTAAGCGGCAACGTAGGCCAAATTAAGACCCTTTCTTACTGCATAGCTCAATTAGATTTCATTAAATGAAATGACAAATATCTTTGCAACAAAGTTTTTTTTTTAATTTCTACTTCCTTTGTTTGTAAAAGCTATAGAAGCGTTTGCCAAAGTTTATGGATAACGTGAAGAACATTGTGTATACTTATAGAGTTCCATGTAAATATAAATTGGTAAAGTTCTGATGAGTTGTTTTAGAGTTAGCTTCAATAATACGTATTTTTCAACTTCAGTGTATGTTGTTGAACTTCCTGTCATTGTTAGTTACTTAGCAAATGAAGGTATACGAATTTGTGTGATTTCGGATATCGCCCTGAAGTCATATTGCAAAATTCACCCCTTTTAATCCTGTACCGACTCTGTTCAGATGGATTTTTAAGATTAAATTGTCCATTTTGTTTATTAGTTATGTTTTTCTTTTAGGTCTCCAAGTCCGTCGTCGCAAGGGTAAGCAAAAGATGTGCGCAGAAGGAGCCACGAAGATTCTAGAAGCTTGCAAAGAGATCGTGAAAGGAGAAGTGGATCTCTCTTCTTGGGAGGAGAAGATTAAAAAAGAGACGGATGTTGAGTTTGATTATGATGAGGGCGCGGAAGTTGGTAAGTGTTAAACAAATATCAATCTTATTGTTATGTAAATTAAGTTCAAAATAACTTTTGTAACTCATGTCAAATTGAAGTTGCAACAGAAATTAAACTTTATGTGAAGGCTTTAGAGTTACTTTTCTGAAATTATATAATTGGGAATACAGTTTTGTATTTTGAATGTTTTCCGCTTTTGTTTCAAACGTTATTTAGAAATGTTTTAGAAAATAATTATTAGAAGCATTACACTTAAAAAAGGAAAGAATAATATAATTTGAATAATAATAATAATTTGAATGTTTTAAACCATTTTTGTCAGTATTTATTTATGACAAAAAAATAACGCTTGTTTTTCTCTAACTTGGTATTCAGCTGAATCCGATTGGATTGGAAGCTGACCCCGACAGAGTTGTGAAAAGGCTAGGCCAGATTGATTTTTGTCATTTGTTTTTCTAATTGAGCACACTTTGGAGTAAACTTTATTTTCAAACCAACTATTATTTTCTTCATCTCTTCCTCTTTCCTAGGTGAAACAATTCTAGAGAAGGCAGACACATCGTTCTACACACACGAGCGCTATAAATCCGGCATGCTCACAATAGGCTGCGTGGGGCAGCCCAACGTCGGCAAGTCGTCGCTGCTGAACGCGCTCATGGGCCGCTGCGTGGTGTCCGTGTCGCGCACGCCCGGCCACACCAAGCACTTCCAGACCATCTTCTTGACGCCGCAGGTGAGGTCGCACAGAACCACTTTCTCACTGTACTATTCTTTTAGTGCGGGATCACACGTCTCACGTAATGTTAGTAAAACACACCTTCCAATATACAGGGTGGCAGGGACATCGACGCGCAAACTGTAACCATGGATTCAGCACATGAGTTTAGACCCCATGGCGTAGAAATTTACCGTCGGTTATCACAAAAAAAAAAAATCTTCTGTTTCATAGAAAAGTGCAATATCTACGCGGTCAAAATATTTATGAACAGCAATATTTTTTTTAATAACCGACGAAAAATTTCTACGCTGTGGGGTCTAAACTCATGTGCTGAATTCATGGTTACAGTTTGCGCGTCGATGTCCCTGCCACCCTGTATAAAAGGAAAGGATACTAAATGTGAAGTCGGAACGATGTATTTAAATAAATAAATAAATATTCCACAACTATCACACAACGCCATCTAGTCCCAAGCTAAGCAGAGCTTGTGTTATGGGTACTAGACAACTGATAAACATACTTATATATTTCTAAATACATAAATATTATAGATAAATTGCACCCAGACACAGAACAAATGATTGTGCTCATTACACAAACATTTGTCCTGGGTGGGAATCGAACCCACGACCTCCGGCATAGCACCCAGACACAGAACAAATGATCGTGCTCATTACACAAACATTTGTTCTGGGTGTGAATCGAACCCACGACCTCCGGCATAGCAGTCAGGGTCACTAACCACTAGACCAATAGGTCTGCCTAATCTAAGCCTGCCTAATTTAAGCTAATTGCGCGATGCAGGATTTTGCGTGACGTCAGCGTGATGCTTAGTTCGCATGTGGCGATGTAGAGGCCGCTACAGACCCAACCGGGGTATTAATCGTGGTATGCAAGCCATTATATTGTGTATTTGATGCCCCTCAAGTTAAAGGGGATAATTTATAAGTCCGTGATATGACAAGACCTGTCGTACTTTATGGATCTGAATGCTGGGCTGTGAAGAAGACGGATGAAAAAAGATTGCATGCAGCGGAGATGAGAATGTTGAGACGGATGTGTGGAGTGACGAGAATGGATAAAGTAAGAAATGAGTATATAAGGGGAAGTTTGAAAGTGGCGCCAGTGACAGAAAAGTTGAAAGGAAATCGTTTGGCTTGGTATGGGCGTGTGATGAGAAGGGACGAAACGCATGTGCTTAAAGAGTGATGAATACACATGTTGATGGATGGAGAGGGAGAGGAAGGCCGAAGAAAAGATGGATGGATTGTGTGAGGAATGATGAAAGAGAACGGAGTGAATTATAGCGTGACGGTTGACAGGGGAGAATGGAAGAAGGAAACGTGTTGCGCCGACCCCAAGTAACATGGGATAAGGGCAGGGAGATGATGATAAAATCCTGTAGATTGAAATTAACATGTACCATTTATGACATCTATTCGTTTGTTCCCAGGTTCGTCTCTGCGACTGTCCCGGGCTAGTCTTTCCATCAACAGTGCCTCGACCCATACAGATACTGATGGGATCCTATCCCATAGCGCAGCTTAGAGAACAATATACTACTATCAGGTAAATAATAATATAACACTATTAGAAAGAAATGGAAGAAAGAAAAATGCGTTTATTGGCATTAAAGTCAAAAATACACCATCAATTAACTCAGCATAGCACAGTCCACTGCTGGACATAAGCCTGTCCGCATCCAGTCCGTCCCAGCAACCTTCTTCAGGTCGTCCGTCCATCTAGCTGAGGGGGCGTCCCACACTACGCTTGCCGATACACGGTCTTCACTCCAGGGGGCCTAAAAAGGCCACTTTGTCAGAATCATAATAGGATAACAATATGAATCATATTAAAAATCGTAAAATGGTCACAAACTGACAATTCATAATATGGTCTGTGTGCAATTCATATCACAGTGAAATAACGCAGTCTCGTATCGGCATTCGTACGAGGTGATCGCGTTCATTAGCTAATTAGTTTGTTTACGTCGAGGCGTTTACCGCGCTGCGCCCGACACGACGACGGCGCGCGGCGGCCGTCCGTGTGTACGCCGGTCGGCGCGACAACAGAAATGGATGAAATTACTACCGAACGGGAGATAACAAATGAAGTCGACGTGATGAGTGATCCGAGTGTATTCTATGAGCAAGAAATGAAGGATGAGGAACAATATTTGCAGGAGTATTCACCGGAAGCGTCCGAAAATTGCGAAGAGCGAAGATCAAGTAAGAGAGAGAGAGAAAAAGAAGATGAGGATGGGTGGACGGAGGTTTGCAGAAACAAAAGCAAGAAATATAAAGGGGAATAGAATAAGGAAGGAATAGGGGGGGGAGGGGGAAAAATTTGAAATTTACATTTCATCCAATGATAAAATGCCAAAACAGTTTGCACTGGCTAAAATATTTAAAAATGAGGGGATATTATGTATCGACAAGATTAAGTATATTAATCCTTACAAGATTAGAGTCGAGGTGAGAAATGAGGACGATATGGTGTTACTGGAAAAGTGTAAGGAGATTACTGACAGAGGTTGGAAAATTCAAAGGGCTATGGAAGTTAATTTGTCCTATGGTGTAATTAGAGACGTAGATATCGATCTGACCGAGAAAGAAATGTTGGAGCGTATTGAGTGTGCGGAACCCGCACAACTTGTATCCGTCCAGATACTCATGCGCAGAAACTCAGATGGTGAAGGTTGGAAGCCCAGTGAGTCTGTACGCCTTTGCTTTAAGGGCTCATTCCGTCCAGCATATATTTCCGTTGATGGATTGCGTATACGAGTCGAGCAGTTCATATTTCCCGTGACCCAATGCTCACGGTGCTGGAAGCTTGGACATTCGGTACAAAGATGCCCGTCAGCTAATGTCAGATGCCCAAAATGTACCGAGAATCACGATAATTGTGACACCACTTCATTTAAATGCACCAATTGTAATGGTCAACATATGGCTTTAGTGCGATCTTGCCCGGCATACTTAAAGGAGAAGAGGTTGAGGGAGTTAATGGCGGAATTCAATTGCACATACCGACGTGCTTTGACAATATATGTCCCAGTTAAGGAAATCAAACCTGCTGAACGTGTCATAACAGTAACAGAATCGAAGGACTTGACTGCTACACAGGCTGGGAAGTTGTCTTTTTCGGCCTGTCTACAACAGCCTCGTACAGAAGTAGCAACACAGGCGCCTAGGGTGGACAGGCATCAACCGAGTGCTAAGACTCATAAACAAAAACAGTCGAAGAAACCTAATGAAGTTGAGATGTTCGTACAAGATGATGGGATGGATAGACAAGAAGATGCAAATGAAGAGAAGAATAAGACGAGAGAAGTACAATTCAATGAGCTTATAAGTAGGCTGAAGGAAATTTTGTTTTTGAAAGGAGAAACAGTTCAACAAAAGGTGCAAAGTTGTTTAAAATGCTGTGTTCAATGGGTGATATTAGTAGTAGTACAAAATATTTCGGACTGGCCAATAACAAAGCTAATATTAGATTATTTCGGTTACAATGAATAATAATCTCATAAGACTTAATATTATTCAATGGAATGCACAAAGTGTCCGCCCTAAGTCATTAGCATTGGAACAAATACTATGTCAAGAAAAAATTCACATTGCGGCACTGAGCGAAACGTGGCTGGAACCGGATAGTCAATTTAAGATGAGTGGCTATAGAATTTTCCGTAAGACAGGCATGATTCCTATGGTGGTGTAACATTACTGATACATAGATCTGTAGAAGCTTGTTCACATATTTTTAGGAGTAGTAATTCAGATATTGAAGTAATAATGGTCAAAATTAACAACTGTGAATTTATTGAATATGTATTCTCCGTTTATTGTGCACCTTCAGTTCGCACCAATCAATCAGACTGGGAAAATCTATTTAACAGCGTAGACAAAAAAGCTGTTATTTTAGGTGATTTTAACGCTCACCATACGAATTGGTCTTACAAAACAGACTCACGGGGTTCCCAAATGTACGATGCTCTCCTGGAAAGTAATTTTGTAATTTTAAATGACAGTAAAAGTTCCACACGTGTAAAATTAGTTAACAATCAGCTTCAAACATCTTCACCTGATGTGACATTAGCTACTTTTGACATCGCGATAAGGTTGAACTGGTCCACTACAAATGAAAACTTGGGCAGCGACCATCTTATTATTAGGGTGGTTACACATTTGGAAGCGAATCAGGATTCCATAATTTCGCGACGTAACTATAGGAAGGCAGACTGGATATCCTATCGAGACCTTTTAGAAGTCCTGCTTAAAGATTTTATATTTACTGAGGATGACCTTCAAAAATCATATGACACATTTGTTAATTGTTTAAACATAGCAGCAGATCGCTTCATACCACATTATATAATAAACCGTAATCCAAGCAGTAAGTTTTCACCTAAACCGTATTGGTACGCTTCCCTATCCAAGTGTGTAGCTGAAAGGCATCTAGCACTTTCGGAATTCCGACGTAACCCTAATCCGAATAATTTAATTAAATTGCATGACAAAATAAGAATCTCTCAAAGATTAATCCGTCAATCTCGAGATAAATCTTGGCATGAGTTTTGTACTTCATTGGATGGTAAAACCACTCAAAGAGAAATGTGGCGCAAACTGAAGTGGCTAAAGGGTTATAATGTGCCCCGCTCCCACGTAGACAAGGAAAAAGCTAGGGATCTATTAGGTAGCCTTACACCCGACTATGTACTTGCCGATGACCCAGAATTTCCTCCCGTAAAAACAAGTTTAGATATTCTTATTACAAGACAAGAATTAGATACTTGTATACGCCATAAAGACACGTCGCCAGGTAGTGACAGAATATCGTATTCAATGCTATACAATTTACCTAACAACGGAAAAAACATTTTATTAAAGTTATACAACTCGTTCTACGCAGTAGGTTTTATTCCAATGCAGTGGCGAGATATCACTATTGTCCCGATCCCGAAACCAGGTCGTGATCCTCAGTCATCCGGATCTCTGCGACCTATAGCTATGATATCGTGTATTTGCAAAACCTTTCATGGAATTTTAATTAAACGGTTGGAGTGGCACATTGAGAGAAATAACTTTTTATCTTCCCATACATCAGGTTTTAGAAAACATCATTCAACTTTAGACAATCTGGCAAGCTTAGTGTTATCAGTACAAACCGGGTTTACTCAAAATCAGATGACGTTAGCTGCTTTTATGGATATCGACAATGCATACAATAATGTAGATATAAAAAGTTTAGTGTGTATTATGCAACAATTAGGAGTTAGTTCTTTAATGTGTAGGTATTTGTGGTTTTATTTAAAAGAAAGATATTTAAGAATGCAGGTAGACTCGGTTTCATTTTGTAGGTATACGTGCCGCGGTTTGGCTCAAGGTGACCCTTTTTCGCCTCTGCTTTTTAATTTAGCTACTATAAAGATTTGCAATAAAATCAATAATGTTTGTATTTCACAATACGCTGACGATTTTGCGTTATACATAAATTGTGATAATGTGCGGGAAGGAAGCAAACAGATACAATTAGGTCTAAATAAATTCGTTGAGTTGCTTTCTGAAATTGGGTTAGATATTTTACCTTCAAAGAGCAAAATATGTGTTTTTAAAAGAGGTTTTCGGAGTGAAATGGTTGATGTAACTATAAACGGAATGACGTTGGAAGTGGTAGATAATGTGAAATATCTGGGACTATGGTTGGACAGATCATTGCGCTGGGCGAAGCACATAAATGAATTGAGAGGTAAAAGTCTGAGATTGTTAAATATTTTTAAAGCTGTGACGGGTGCGGGTTGGGGAATACACCCGATTGTTTTGAGACGGGTCTACATAGCTATGTTTCGGAGCAGGTTGGATTACGCTAGCGCGCTGTACGACAGTAGTTGTAAAACACACTTGGGTAAGCTAGACAAAATACAAAACCAATGCATGCGTATTATGGGAGGATTCATTAAAAGCACCGCAATACACGTGATGGAATGCGAACTCCATCTTCAGCCACTGAGTGCTCGTAGGTATTATCTTGCTGGCAAATTCTGGTTTAGATGCAAGTCCTTTTCAGGTAATGAGATTATTAAAATCTTAGATAAGCTAAGTGATTATTGTCGTAATGTTTATTGGAGGTACAAGAAAAAACCCCTTTTAGTTTCAATTCATGAACTTTTTAAAAATACTTCTGTTTATTCAACAACACAATTAGAAATGTTTTCGTTGGACCTATGGGTTAGTGGTATAGATCTTTCTGTGGTACTGGAGCCAGAT
This sequence comes from Apamea epomidion, assembly GCA_947507525.1. NCBI lineage: Eukaryota > Metazoa > Arthropoda > Insecta > Lepidoptera > Noctuidae > Apamea > Apamea epomidion. Next base: position 2,151,190 of record OX382255.1, read on the forward strand.
ATTAAGACCATCTGTAAGCCAAAACAACAGTATAAACCTTACGAATTACAACAGATTTGCAATGAATTTTTAATAAATATTTATTCACATTTTTATAAATTATACACAGATGGTTCGAAAAACGACGATGGTAGTAGTGGTTTGGCACTTTATGATCCTCAAACAAATAGCTCCATCCAATTGATGATTAACGCGAAAATTTCCATTATGTATACGGAGTTGATAGCCATTGCAGAAGCAATTTCTTACATTGATTCCTTTATGGCCGGGAAATATGTTATTTTGACAGATTCCAAGAGTGCTATTCAACATCTGGCTCGATGCACCTCGAATTTTCGAGGCACACCGATAGCCTACAACATTTTGGAATCGCTCCGCAAACTTAGGATTAGAAATAAAATAGTTAAAATTCAATGGGTACCTTCACATGTGGGCATAACAGGAAATGAAGAAGCCGATCGTCTGGCCAGAGAAGCTAGTTGTAATGGAATACCACACAACTGCTTACCCTTATTCTCGGACTGCTTATTCTTAGTTAGGGAAAAGTGCACAGAGATTTGGAGGGAGCATTTTGACGAGAGGTCATCATCTAAAGGCATCTGGTATAATTCCATACAGCCTTGCCTTACGCGATCACCGTGGTTCGCAGAGTCTGGTTTGTCTAGAACAGATGTTGTGACAGCCCTAAGACTTCGGTCCGGGCACATACCGCTAAACAACTTTGCGTTTCTGATGGGTAAATCCAATTCACCAAATTGTGCTGAGTGTGGCGTTGTTGAAGATGTTTACCATGTGTTGGCCGAATGTGCCCGGAGCGAGGTGGAGAGGGTCAGCTTAATGCTCGAATATGATGTGGATCTGCGGGACATGGGCATGTGTAACTTGATTCTGGCCCGTCCTTTGTCAGAGGAGGCTAAGTCAATTTATAATTTAGTTAAATTAGCCATTAAGCGTAGATAAGTCAATGTTTGTGAGGCCTATGAGGGTGGCATGATCATGTCTGATCAAACCCTCTATAAAATAAATAAAGATTATAAAAAAAAAAACAGTGAAATAACATTTAAACTGTAGAAATAAAAAAAAAACAATTTGATTAATAAAAACTGTAATGAAAAATTTACCGATACAATTACGGTTTTTATGTTTTTCATGCGGCAATGTTTACACCAATTATGAAATGAAATTTTACGAAAATTAGAGGAATTGCTAATGAGCTGCTGGGAGTTCAGGAAATGAATAGCTTTTAGAGGTATTGCTTAAAGTGGCCCTTTTAGGCCCCCAAGACTAGTCTGCTCCACCGGACGTCGGTCCTTCGACAAACATGTCCAGCCCCCCGCCACTTCAGTTTGCTTAGTCTGCAAGCTATATCGGTTACTCAGGTTCTTTTCCCGATAACTTCGTAACAAAATACACCATAAAACTAAAAAAACAGAAAACAATATGCCAAAATAGCGTCAGCTCAGCATAATGTCAGATGATAACACAAGATATACCTTCTGACGCTGATTTTCAGCTGCAGCCCACGAGTGCCATACGCTATAATAATGAACACATACGGAAGTGCGTATCATTTTTACCATGTTACACGCAAAAACTACTGAACGGATTTGGATGAAATTTGGCACACAGATGGTTTATAACCAGGATTAACATATAGAATACTTTTTATCCCGATATTCACACGGGATCGAAACTTATGCGGGTGAAACCGCGGGGCGCAGCTAGTAATCATATAATCTAAGGCTGCTATCAGACCGACTGCATCGCTGGAACCGCGCGCAGTCGATATATTCAACAGCATGGAGTTGTACGTTCGATTGTACGTTCGTTTGTTAAAAGCAACATAAAGCTATTTGCTAAGGTCTCGGACACCAAGAAAGGTCCCGTTAGAAGTCAATACAAAAATCTTTTAACTGTCAGCAGCTATAAAACTGCACTACTTAGAAAAAGTGTTATTTGCATGGGTCTAATTATATTTAATAAACTACCGGACAACATAAAAAATGACACCCTTCAACAATTTAAAAACAAACTCAAGGCATATTTGACTCAGAAATGTTACTATACAATAAGTGATTTTTGAATGACCCTCTACATAGTACAATACATTGCAGTTACACCATGAACACTGTATTATTGACATGAAGTATTATTGACATTAATTATAATTGACATTAAGTAGCTATTATTGACATTTTAATTTGAAATTATTATATTAATTATTTTATTAGTTTACCTTAATAATGTATTGAAGTTTAAAATTTAATTTTGAAATTATTATATTAATTATTTTATTAGTGACATTAGTGTTCCAACTGTATTTAAATTTGAAACTTAATTTGTTAAATTTTTGCATGCCAATACTCAGGCAGAATGTGCACGGGCCAATATATATATTTTTTTTACCAACTTTTTGTTAAACACCTACATTCTATGCGAATAAATGATTGGATTTGATTCGACTTCGTTCAGTCATGATATCAACTTAACGCGGTCGGCTACAGTCGTGTGAAGTCAATATTAACTGCATACAGTCGTGACTTCAACTTTACGCGATCGGCTACAGGCGTGTAGTGTCGACGCACGCTGTCCATCGCTAACCGCATACAGTAAGAGAAATAACGTCTGTGCTTCCATTTCGACGTCCAATCTTACACTGAGGTCCTAGGCTAGATGCGTGGCGTCAACTGCGCAAAGTCAGATCTTACTGCAGATAACTGCATGCAGTTGAATATATCGACTGCGCGCGGTTGCTGCGATGCAGTCCGTCTGATGGCAGCCTTAATTTTAAGGTCGAAACTCTAGCTAGACCCTTTTGTGTTTTCACGAGGTAAAACAAGCTAGCCGTGATTCAACTGCTTATTGGAAGTTATTATGACTCTACTAGCTGCGCTCCGCGTTTTCACCCGCGTAAATATCGGGATAAAAAGTGCCCCTATGTGTTAATCCTGGTTATAAACCATCCGTGTGCCAAATTTCATCCAAATCCGTTCAGTAGTTTTTGCGTGAAAGAGTAACAAACATCCATCCATCCATCCATCCATACAAACTTTCATGTTTGTAATATTAGTAGGATGTAATTTTTTGTGCCGATACCCGTCACATCTGTGTAGTTTCTCCAGCTAATTTAATTCGACCCTGTGTAAACTAGATGTGTAATTTTCAGGTATCTAGCCGAACGTATGGACCTGCCCAAACTCTTGAGGATCGAGCATCCCGAAGGCGACAATACATGGTCCCCGCGAGACATCTGCGATGGCTGGGCCAAGAAGAGAAGCTATTTGACTGCTAAGGCTGCGAGGTACGTTTTAAAACAAAAGGAATTGAAGATTTTCATATGGAGCCTGGCTACCTACTATCGCGTCATATAGTTTTTTTTTTTTTCAAAATGGCGGTAGATGTTTGATTACTTTAATGTTTTACAGTGATTATTTCAAACATCGATGTAAGCAAGTTAAAAAAATTATGGATGTCACGTGATCTACTTTGAACGTTAATATCTCGGAAACGTGACACTTTCCATTGATGGCACCTATCGAATTATACATTATGTCGAGTTATGCGACGTAAATCTATGGATAAACTGATTTTTTTTCACGATTTCGGGGTTGGTCCCGTGGTAAAAGTTGTTCATAATGATGAGTACAATGACCCCTTTTTAGGATTAAAACGATCAAAATTTAACGGTTTAAAATAATAACAATAAAGTTGAAAAGTTTGTTTATTTGTTTGTTTGAACGCGCTGATCTCTGAAAGAAAAAAAAGAAAGAAAGAAAATGCATTTATTTGCGGCAAACATGACGCATGAAAAAAGGACATAAACACACAAAAAAAAATCAAGTTGGGGGTAAACATGCGTCACATTCACGCAAAACGGCCATCGCTCAGCATAATGCTAAGACCCTATACGAGACAGAGCGCAAGCGGTGGTTTTCAGCGGCAGCCGGAAAAGCGAGTGTATTTGAAAAAATATTTTTGCATTTAGTACCTTAATTCTTGCGGAAGGTTATATATTTAGGAGCAGAGCACAAAAGAAACAAAGTCAGAACGAACGCTAAGCTAAAACGAAATAATAAATAGTGCGTACAGGCGATGCGATGCGATGGGGTGGGTCGGGGGAATAAGAACTTTCACGCGGACAAAACCGCGAACGGAAACTAGTCGTTTTACAAACCTGAAAACACGAACCTATTCATATAAAATAACTCAAGACTAATGTTTATGAATTTTCTCATTTAAGGCTAGACTCATACAGAGCAGCTAATGCTCTTCTAAGGATGGCGCTCGACGGAAGAATCTGTCTGTGGCTCCGACCGCCTGGATTCGCTGAGAATAGAGGTCAGTTTCACCTAGATTAATTATACTTTTGAAGTCACCATGAGTCAGATAAGTATCAGCCATCATCTGCCTGCCTTTTCACAACTATGTTGGAGTCGGCTTCTAGTCTAACCGGATGCAGCTGAATACCAGTATTTTACATGGAGCGACTGTCTATCTGACTTCCACAACCCAATTACTGGGTAATACGATACCCCTTGGTAAGACTGGTTATCAGATTTTCGGGCTTCTGACGACCCGTAACGACTGTCAAAGGTCCACGAATGCCAGCCGGGACCAACGTCTTTACGTGCTTTCCGAGGCACGGGCCCTAATTCACTATGACAACTTGATGATTCCTTATTTTGAAACCACGTCTATATTGTGGGTTTGGTTTCCGCACGTAGTCCTTCAGGTGGACCCCATTATGCGTGGGCCATGGCGACCGTCGTGGTTATTCCAACCAGCCCACCTCCTTCCAGAAGCTTATTGAGTCTCCTGGTCTGTTGAGAACATCTGTGTAAGGTCTGGATGTCCCGAGGGTTTCTGACCTAATCTGGGTAACGTCTGTGCACTCAAAGAGCACATGCGCAACGGTTTCATCAGCCTCCATGCAAGCCCTGCATAAGGGACTGTCCGTTATGCCTATTCTGTGGAAAACCAGGTCAATTCCTTAGCTAATCACGACATCTGCTAATGACACAATGAACTCTACACTTGTTGACTTATTTTGCGCGCACTCTACACTTGCTGACTTATTTTGCGCGCACTCTACATTTGCTGACTTATTTTGCGCGCACTCTACACTTGCTGACTTATTTTGCGCGCACTCTACACTTGCTGACTTATTTTGCGCGCACTCTACACTTGCTGACTTATTTTGCGCGCACTCTACACTTGCTGACTTATTTTGCGCGCACTCTACACTTGCTGACTTATTTTGCGCGCACTCTACACTTGCTGACTTATTTTGCGCGCACTCTACACTTGCTGACTTATTTTGCGCGCACTCTACACTTGTTGACTTATTTAGCGCGCACTCGTTTCTATGTATCACCTTGGTTTCACGGGTGAAGTGCACCATATATATATATATATGTCACCATGGTGTCACTCTGGTACCACCAAATGTTATAATGTATCACTATGGTGTCACCATAATTATATCATACATAATGTATCACTCTCATTCAATATACACAAATTGTCATTTTTTGACAATATATTTGGTTGTCTCTGCCACCCTGTATAATAATTATGTATTTAGAAAATCGAACCTAATCAGATAAGTAACATCCCCAATTTCTTTCTACAGAAAAATACGAAACCTGCGACGAAATAAAATACGTCCGCTGGGTGCAAGCGTTGTCTGAGGACAAGGCAGAAGAGGTTCTGACGTCAGACTCAGACGGCGACAGACAGTCTGACAGTGATGAACAAACAGACAGTAGTGATGACGAGGAGACTACCGCTATGGCGAATAAGTTCGCCGCGTTAGCTGGAGACGGAGATGATTAACGTCTTTTTCAACGATATACCGGGTTAAATTAAATTAGCTAGCGAAACTCTGCAGACATAATGGGTATTGATATCTAAACATGATAAAAATAAAAGATTGATGTTAAGTTAAGGGTTTTAATACCAATGAAAAACGATGATTTAAGCCACGAAAAACAGTTTAATTGTAACACACAACAAAAATATGGTGTAACCTTTTACTATAAGTTTTTGGCGAAGTTAGAGCCGTGGACGGTGCGAAAACTACGTGCGCTCGTCGGAGCGGGCGACTGCCTCGGGGGCGCGCGGCCAGTGCGCATGCGCGGCGCTCGGCCGATAGTTAGCTAACCCTGCGCCCGCGCGTCGTATCGCGTTTCAACCCGAAAATGCATGTGATATTGATGATGTTTTTTTGTGGGGTCACCGACCGCTGGTAGTGTTGTTACTTGAAGTATGAGCTGACAAAATCTGTTTTATCGTTTTTAGACATCGATACCAATCATGTCTCTGAAGTTTACACAAAAAAAAAACTGATATTTCCAGTAAATACAATAACAGCGGTCAATGACGCCACAATTTTTTTTAGGCTCTTTAGATATCGATACCAATCACGTCTGCGGAGTTTTGCTAGCTAATTTATTTTACCCGGTATTATAAAGTAACACTTTTCTAAGTTATTCCGGTCGTTGTTGGCTGTGACTGGCTATCACTTTTCTTTATGCAGACTAACAAAACTACAAGTTACTAACTGACTCAACGTCAACTCGGGCAGATATTTTTCTACTTTATATTTAAAAGTTGTTTCCTGAGGGACAATTCTCGTGAGAGGTAATTTTAAGAATGTTCAGTCTGATCTCAGTCTCAATCTGTCAAAAATACCTCTAATTTCCATACATTTTTGACAAGTTTTTGATATTAATTGTCGCTGAGATGTGACTGTGACTAAATTTTGGACGTTTTTAATCACTGGAATTGGTCTTCTGTTTTATGCCCATAAATCAGAAACTATCTTTTTAATGTCACCTTTAAACACTGACCTATATTATACAAGTACGCTGCACATCAATACTATCGATGACAAAACGAAGACATTTGATTTTCGCCATTTTGGCGCTGATAACAACGTGAGCGTCCGTGGAACTAATATTTTTAGTAGTGAATTTACAAAATGCGCATACTCTCATGATAAAAATGTTCTAAATATTTCGTAGTAAACACAAAGTACACAAAAAAGTCTTATTCCACGATTTAGACCTAAATCATCAGAGACGTACCAAAACAACACGACGGCCATTTGCAACAATGTGTCAATTTCAGTTCCAGAGACGCTCGAGTGGGGCGCTTTGAATCTGCACAAAAAACAACTGTCATTTCGTATAGTATTATTTAGTCCAGCGTACTTGTATAATATAGGTCAGTACCATTCATTAATTGGAAATGTGACTTAGCCAGTTTATACTTTTTTCATTAATGGTCAAAGTTGATAATTATTACCCTCGTATTTCGTACTTTGTCTGGTCAACATCACATTATCATTTATAAGTAAAACTACGTAACGTTTGGCTGGAGAAAATGTAATGTAAGATCTTGAAGTGAAAACTTCAGGCGCACGTTGCGCTCTTTCAGCACAGTGAACGAAACTGAACCATCATGGTATACTCGGCTAGAGTCGGTCAGTGACGCTGATTCGGGTATACTCGGCTCCAGTCGTAAGTTTTGACTTCTATCATGTGGTCATATCCTTATTATTATTGTATCCAGTTTATCTCGACATTAGCCAGAATTTAAAGACTAAATTAATTATAATGAAAAGTCATTTAGAAGCTAATTTAATAATATATTCATGAAATTACTGTGACTTATGGATGGACGGTTATAGAATAGTACAGAAGGTCGGCCAAATACAACGAGCAGTGGTGGAATGGTAGCCTAGTGGTAACCGACTGACTCTTTACTTTGTGTAACTTATTTCAACACCACTGCTCTCAAAACGGTGAAGGAAAACATCGTAAGGAAACCGACATGTCCTAGAACCTAAAATTCGAAGACATGTGACATCTACCAACCCGCACTGGGCCCGCGTGGTGGATTACAGCCCACTCCCTCTCACAGAGAGAAGGCCTGTGTCCCAGCAGTGGGAACATTATAGGCTGATGTGTGTATGGAACCGCCCTTCTGTATGTATTCTTTGGTGTTACGTCTTATTTTTATGTTAAGCGACTACGCAATGAATACGTATTGTATACCTCTAGCACTACTATTAAATAGTTATTTTTAATACTAATACATTCTATTGCTAAGACAATAATATAGTTTTATAATGCAGCTTACTACTCTTGCAGCTAATGTTATCTATAAAGTTTATTTGTAATAAAATATCATTTTATTTTAAGTGAAAACTTCTTTAGCTGTTGTGCACTTTTTTGTGATGGGTAAAAAATGTTAAACTCGCGTCAGGACACGTGACCTGATCGAAAATTCGTAAGACTGAGCTCGCGTCAGGACACGTGACCTGATCGAAAATTCGTAAGACTGAGCTCGCGTCAGGACACGTGACTTGATCGAAAATTCGTAAGACGGAGGGAGAGAGACCGCATTCCAAAATATCAAAAATGCACACCGTTAATATTCAAGTTTTCACTTTTGCCGGCACTCCCGGAGTACAACCCGTTTTTTTACTGCCTCCTTGGTAGCAGTCCGGAGTCTGGGTTTGTGATGGTTCATGGCGACAGGCTCGCCCCTGTTACTGACGAAATGTGGGTGTACTAAGCTATGTACCTCTGCCGCACCCCCGAAGGGTTACAGGAGTGATGTTATGTTTTATGTGTACCTAAAGTTGTCAAAAAATAAAAGAGCCTTTTTGACATTGACAGTTCTAGTAGTTAATAAAGATCAAATTCGCAAAACACGTATTCGTTTGTATGAAACTGACAGGTGTCAAGAACGCATTCTCAAATGTCAAAACGGGCCTTTTATTTTTTGACAACTTTACCTTACAACATCTCCCTATGGGCTGATTGTTCCAACGCACTGACCTATATTAAATAAGTACGCTGGACTTCATACTATTGATGACAAAATGAAGACATTTGATTTTTGCCATTTTGGCGCTGATAGCAACGTGAGCGTCCGTGGAACTAATATTTTTGATAGCGAGTTTCACAAGTTGCACATACTCTCATGATAAAAATGTTCTAATTTTCCCGTAGTAAACACAAAATACACAAACTTGTCTTATTCCACGATTTAGACCTAAATCATCAGACGTACCAAAACAACACAACGGCTATTTGCAATAACGTGTCAAATTTAGTTCCCGAGACGCTCGAGCGGGACGCTTTGAATCTGCACAAAAAACAACTGTCATTTCGTATAGTATATTTAGTCCAGCGTACTTGTATAATAGAGGTCAATGTTCCAACGCCAGAGAACTTTATCGGAGGAATAATTTTGAATTTTTGACTGTCAGACGTCAATTATATTCCACGAATAAAAATTATCTGTCTATTGAAAAATCAGCTCTAAATATAATTAAAATTTAGTTAAGTATTTCATATTAATATGGAATTTAAATATATCTTAATGCATTTATTAAACTGCTATTAATATATATACTATAATATATATACTGCTATTAAGAGCGAATTCAAGGCTTGTTATAATTATAGTGTTTCAAATGTCAATTTTATGGATTACTTCGCGTCTCTTATAATAATTGGGAACAGGCAGACAGTAATCTGCCTAGCCTTTTCCCAAGTATGTTGGGGTCAGCTTCCAGTCTAACCGGATGCAGCTGAATTCCAGTATTTTACATGGAACGACTGCGTATGTGACCAGCTCAACCCAGTGACTGGGTAACACGAGACTCCTTGAAAGACTGGTTGTCAAGTCTTTCGGGCTTCTGACTACCCGCGTAACGACTGTCAAAGATCTACAAATGACAGCCGGGACCAACGGGATAAAGACACGCACTCAGCGTGTCCGAGGCACAGAGGGGTCTTGATATGTAATGGATGGTCACCCATGGATGATTACGAGCAACCTAATTGCGTAACACATTCAATCATAATCTGAATCGTTTTGAAGGACGGCTCATCTATTGCTTCATATATTCGAAAAAATTATCTGCTCAACAACGCAATTAATATTAGTTGAACTGCCAGAATGAAAGCCATTACTACTGATAGTGTGTTATGCAATTACCCCGCAGTTAGATTTCTAAAAGTTACGATTGGTAGATAATTAATCAGACTCTGAATCATTTTGAAGGATATTGCTAATCCATTGCTTCATACGTTCGATGAATGTTGTTGAACTGTCATAATTAAAACCATTCCTACTGTACTAACAGTAGGAATGGTTTTAATTTTGACGGTTACGCAGTTACCCGCCGAGTCTGTAACAATTAATTGCCCTTATAATAATAATAAAATCAGTAATCTGTAAAATTGTATTTTAGCTAATAGTTCTCATAATTTATTATTGTCATACAATTAGTATAGACCTAATATTTTGTACGTCCAATGAATTTTTTCGTAAATAAATAAGTATATGTTATTTTATGTCTGTGTTTTGTACCTACCTCATCTCATCTGCCTAGCTTTTCCCCAACTAAGTTTGTGTCGGCGTCCTGTCTAACCGAATGCAGCTGAATACCAGTATTTTACATGGATCGACTGCCTATCTGACCTCCACAACCCAGTTACTGGGCAATACGATACCTGCCCCAGCAGTCTCGACATTCATAGCGATCGTTTTACGACCGAATTCGGTCGCAAAGTCCTGTCACTCCATACATTACACCTGTCAATCCGGGACTTTGCGACCGAATTCGGTCGTAAAGCGATCGCTATGAATGTCGAGACTGCAGCCCCTGCTCGCGCAAGTTTGCGTAATATAGATTTTATTATTCATTCTTTTCGAACGCACCTCACACCAATGCAGAATTCCGATTCGACGCAGTTTGAGCTAACTATATATCTCCTTTCGTCCCATCCCTCTCCCATGCAACAGAGAGAGAAGTGACCAACCGCACGCGCCCATCAGCGGCACATCCGCCGCAACGACAACCAATCACTGCCCAGCGCTGTGATTTGGGGAAATTGTCGCCATATTGGGTTAGTCCACCTGTTGCAACTATACCGAAAACCGCGAATAAATTTGTTGCCACCGCTCCGCTATAAAACTACAAAACCGCTAAATACTACGTCGCGACGCATATGATACAAAATATAAAATTCGCGTGTGATTTACAAATATCAACTGAAGTGCACCACCGTGAATCCAGAAGAGAAGAACAGCGAACACGTGTTACCTATTCTCAACCCTTTGTGTAAACGAGTTCCATCCAGAGGATTCCCAAGTAAGACCTACACTCAACATATTCCCACACAACCTTATTGTTAGCAAAAACTGTGTCGCGTCATTAACTTAACCCCGCATAAATTACATTCCCGCTAGGTTAAATGCCCGCTATAATTGGTCCTTCGAGAAAATAATAACCACATAAGATTTCTGTCCATTTCTGGTCCTTCGAGCCGGATCAATACCCCTTGGCAAAACTGGTTGACAGACTTTCGGGCTCCTGACGACCCATAACGATAGTCAAAGATCTACGAATGACGGCCGGGACCAACGGCTTAACGTGTGCTTTCCGAGGCACGGAGGGGTCTCGGTATGTAACAACCCACCCCGCATACCAACCGCGGCTAGCGTAGCTTAACCTGATCGATCGACCTGTGCGGCTGTTATTATTCAGCCGAAGACCCCTCGGTTTTTTTTACCTCCCTGTCATTGAAATAAAACTTCGTCTGAAAGCGAAAGTGGGCGTATGTCACACGTTCCACACTGCAGTATAAATAAAAATAAGCGCGACTGCTGAGCTGGGGTCCTGGGTTCGATAACCGGGTCGGGCAGTGTTATTGGATTTTTCAGTTGGGAATTTCTCAGTAACAGTCCGGAGTTTGGAAGTAGGCGGTGTGATACCCCCGTGCCTCGGAAAGCACGTTAAAACGTTGGTCCTGCGCCTGATGTCAATGGTCGTTTCGGATTGCCGGCCTATCGGACAATGAGAGTGAGGGAATAGAGAATGCACCTGTGTCTGCGCACTCACTAGCCGCTTTGCTTAGTTGCGCTAAAACAATTTAGGAGTAGGGTTAGTTTTTTTTTTTTTTTTAAACGTTGCCCCACACTAGGATTTTCTCCTGTATCGTGGGTGCGTTTACAAACATTTAAACTCACATACACAAACAGCCAGACCCGGAACAACTACTTGTAGGTCATACAAATATTTGTTCCGTGCGGGAATTGAACCCGCGACACGCAGCGCAGCAGTCAATCGCTTAACCATTGCGCCAACCGTGCCGACTTAATTAATTAATTACTTACTTTTCGGTTTAAATTTTTACATTCAAGTTTCGAATTAGATTTTAAACGGTATGCAACTCCATGGCATGAGGCTGCGTACATTTGAGCTGGTTGAAATCCTTAGAGCGGCCTTTCCTTTGTTGTCCCCTTTGAACCCTAAACCTGTTAAATTTTGATCGTTGTAATCCTTAAAAGGCATTGTACTCATCATTATGAACAACTTTTACTGCGGGACCAACCCAGAAATCGTGAAAATCAGTTGATCCCTAGATTTATGTTCGCATAACTCGACATAATGGATGGATCAATGTATTTTTCAGGATTAAAGCGATCAAAATTTACCGGTGTATAGTGAAAAAACTTGATAAATATTTTCATAGGTTTTATTAGACATCATTTATTACAAAACATACAAATATAATAATTTCATATAAACATTGATTTTACAGCGATATACATTGTACATGACTACATACATTGGTAGAATTAGTATAATATAACGGAGAAGTGTATAAAAATATTGCACCATTTGTAAAAAAAAAAAAAAAACTTGGTACAGACCCCAGCACAGCAAGCTACTACAATCTGTCAAATTTATTTAATAGATTTTCAACTTTATCACTAAAAGCACTAAGGTTCAAAGTTGATTGGGAAAATTTGACAGTTTCGGGTAGGTTGATGTGCTGGCGTACTATTTAGTTTTTTTCTTTAATGAATGTTTTTTTTTTCTGAGGTCTTATTTATGCGATAACAGAATAACAACAAGCAGCATTAGTTCTTTGTATACTTTTTTTTACATAATTTGCATACCCTCCCACTGCGGCGCAGTCCGGTAAAAAGTTTAAAAACGTAGGTATATTTAATTTAATATATTTTGTACATTCTCTTTACATGGCATATTATCTATAATGTGTATATGGCATTATTTTTAAAAAATTATAGTGATTAACATTTATTTAAAATAATTGTGCATATTTCTTGTGGCGGTTCACCTAAATGACAGTGCGTGTATTTGCAAATCCAGCCCGGGGCAAAATGTAAAAATCAACCTTGCCCTAGTTGGAATAAAGTTAAAAATAAATAAACTTCCATTAGTCCGAGAGACCATCGACGCGGACAGAAGTACGCGGTTAGGGTTATTTATTTTAAAAGACGTAATGTTGATATTTGTTTGGCAGGGGTGGCCGGCCCTCTTGGTATATAACAGAGGGATAATTCTCGTAATTTTAAGAACGTTCACAGTCTGATCTCAGTCTCAATCTGTCAAAAATACGTATAATTTCCCTACATTTTGACAAGTTTTTGTCATTTGTTTGTCGCCGAGATGAGATTGCGATTAGATTCTGAACGTTTTAAATTACGAGAATTTGCCTTCTGGTCTATAACAATGGAAGTCAGAACACAAATATTTCGAATTGAAAATAACTTTGTAGGAATGAGTTCTTTCGGGGTCTAAGTGGATTTTTAGGATCTATATGGGTTCAATTGGGATCTACATATGTGGGTTCAATTGTGATCTACATACGTGGGTTCAATTGGGATCTACATATGTGGGTTCAATTGGGACCTACATATGTGGGTTCAATTGGAATCTACATATGTGGGTTCAATTGGTATCTACATTACTATGTGGGTTCTATTGAGATCTCCAAATGTGGGTTCAATTGGGGTATAAGTGGGTTAATTCGAGGTCTAGGTGGGTGTTTTCGGGGTCTAAGTGGGTACGATTGGGGGCTAAGGGGGTACGATTGGGGGCTAAGTGGGTACGATTGGGGGCTAAGGGGGTACGATTGGGGGCTAAGTGGGTACGATTGGGGGCTAAGGGGGTACGATTGGGGGCTAAGGGGGTACGATTGGGGGCTAAGGGGGTACGATTGGGGGCTAAGGGGGTTCTTTCGTAGTTTAAGTAGATTTTCGGGATTACGTGGGTTTTATTCGGGGTATAGTTGTGTTCTTAACCATTTTAAGACGGGTCATTTGTATTGTATTTGTGCTTGTTAACAGTAATTAATTACTTACTTTTCGGTTTAAATTTTTGGAACTGTGTTTTCTTTCGAGTTCATAATAAATTATTTAGGAAAAGTAGAATTTTTGGGTACATCTGAGGCTCGATGTACAAAATAATTAAATAACTTAAATACACACTGACATAAACATTCCGTGTATAATTGATATAGTTTTTACTTAACATTTCATACGAGTAGTATTCGACAATGATATTACAAGTAAAAATACGCACCCTAATTGCGTAACACGCAATCAATCAGAATCGGTTTCATTTTGACAGTTCAACAACATTCATTGCGTTATTTAGCTGTTGAGCAGACTTTATGAAGGTAACCTTTTTCGAACTTATTCAGATTATTCAGATTGATTGTGTTTCGCAATTAGGGTGACATACTATCGTCAAAATCTATATCTGACCACCGTAAGAACAATTCCTGCTTGCAGCGCATATTATTAGTCGAACTAAAAAGGGTCTCTTTTGTTTTACTTACGGACGCAGCTGTGGTCATCATGTGCACGGGATTTTGTTTAAAAAATGGTCAGATATAGGTTTTGGCGATAGTACAGTCAGAGAAATTCATTATTAAGTAAATTGACAGGCTATGTTAATTTCAGCTGTAGTAGCCATTTCAGAGAACTGTCAAAGAACGACAGTTGATACAACATTGGACAATTTAAGTTGTCAGGCAATTTGCTTTACAATAAATTTCTCTAACTTTACTCGTACTAGTACATTGTATCTGTCTAATGAAATCCTAGTTTCTAATTGACGTTAATTTCGTTTAAACAAATATAAACTTTACAGTAGTACAAAAAGATTGATTACAGAATGAATACTCTACAACATTGACGTTGTAGCGAAATCTTAACTTTTTGTAGATATAAAAGTTGTTAAATTATCAACTTTACTGTTTCAAAAATAAGATCGAGTCCAGCATCACAAGTTTTTTTTTAGATGTCATAAAAATCAACAAAACTTTGTTTAGACATTAAAGTTATTATAAAAAAAAACAACTTTACACGTTTATAAAAAATAAGGTTGATTTCAGCATGACAAGTACTTTTGCAAATGTCATAAAAATATTGATGCAGCGGAAACAAAACTTTATGTGTAGACATTAAAGTTACATTTCCGTTGGCGCAGTTTACTTATAACATCATTGAATTTCCGTATATATATATAATCTTTATTTACAACTTAGATTGTGGCAGTAATCTATTAGCTTCCCTGAATCCTGTATCCGTCGCTCCATGAACGGTCGAGAAATGCGTGTCATCTGTTGCTTCGCCCGCGAATAGGACCCGCGGGGCTCCGCTGCTGTCTACCAGGGGCTGCGCTAACGTAGCCCTGGCGTTGGGGAACTGAGGGGTGAGGACATTGTCGTAGGAGTAGCTGCCGCGCGTGTAGGGGTTTGAGAACCAGGATGATCTGGAAAAAAGAAGAGAGGAGTTATAGTTGCTGAAGTATGAATCTGGTGTATTGTGTGTCTTTTAGTTTTTGCCAAATAAATGTTCTTTCTTTCTTTCTTTATAATGAAGTAATTGAGGTCACTGTCCTTTTCCAAATATCTCTTCGTACCAATTAACACTTCGACGAGTTATCGACAGACTTTATTTCTGTTTTTTGTTTATACAAATAAATAAAATTGAAATGTCTGTTTGTAATATAGAGGTATGAGGAACAGGGTGTAAAGTTCACCCATACTTCATAGAAAAGGGAGGATCCTCCGGCCAGACGGGTGTTGTGTCTGGCGGGCAACTGCCCAACGATTGTTGTTGGGAAGTTTGTATATGAGTGCTTATTGCGCGGTAAACTCTGCTTGCGAGATGCAGGATTTGCATGACGTCAGTATGACGTTATGTTCGCATGTGGCGTTGTAGATACCGCTACAGTAATGTAAAAATAACAGCTTAAAGTATAAACTTTACACAATATAATGAAAAAACAATTTTAACATTTTTGTCAGTCTGTCTGTTCCGGCTAATCTCCGAAACGGCTGGACCAATTTTGACGAGACTTTCACTGACAGATAGTTAGCTGATGTTATAAGGAGTAAGTTGCTATTTTCATTTTAGAAAAATAATTAGGCTTCCGCGCCGAACAATCACCGCATTACGCGGGTGAAGAAGCTGGTTAGAAAAAAAATGTAGATGGGTCAATGACTACTGTAGAGGAACTAAACTCCAACTCTAGTAGTAGCACCTGAACTCAAACTGAAATCATTAATTTCAATTAAACCATTTACAGGCACTTTTGAATTGTCAAAATTAAATAGTCGGTCAGTTAGCCAGAAAGTTGAAGCTAGTTGCCCATTCCAAAACGTAGATCTCTATGGAGAAGAACGGGCAAGAAACTCCACGGATACTTTTAAATCAAGATATTATTACAAAATCCTGGGTACATTATTCTTATTGCTGAGATCCTGGGAATTGAACCCAGGATCTCAACCTCACAAAACCAACGAGTTGGTCAAGAAGAAAGTCTGTTACTATATTCGAATTTATTTACCTTTAGTAAATTACCTAAAATAATAGAGTATAAGGGCCATTTTTTTTATCCGTAGTTAATTTCAACCAATTGTTAAAAATAGTAACTAATGGTTAAATTTTTGCAAAATGCGTTTTTTGGTCAATTTTTAGTTTATCTTTATTTTTAACAATTGGTTTAGTTTAACTACGGATCAAAAAACCGGCCCTTAGTTGTATTACACAATTTGTTTATGATAGAAAATGAAAATGTCGACTTACCTCAACATAGCTATAGGCTCCGGTATCGTCTTGTTCTTGCCCATGAATCTTCTGATGAGTTCCATTACTTTCCTCTTAACCACATCCTCAGGTAAGGTTTCAACCTAAAATGTTGGGAAAAAGTTTTAGAACACAGCTCTGTAGACACAGAAGTGACAATTAGTGACACCAAAAGTGACGCTCGGTGACACCAAAAGGAAACTTGGTGATATCAAAAGAGACACTTGGTGACATCAAAAGGAAACTTGGTGATATCACAAGAGACACTTGGTGCCATCAAAAGGAAACTTGGTGATATCAAAAGAGACACTTGGTGCCATCAAAAGGAAACTTGGTGATATCAAAAGAGGCACTCGGTGACAACAAAAGGAAACTTGGTGATATCAAAAGTGACACTCGGTGACACCACCAGTGACACTCGGTGACACCAAAAGTGAAACTTGGTGACATCAAAAGGAAACTTGGTGATATCAAAAGAGACACTTGGTGCCATCAAAAGGAAACTTGGTGATATCAAAAGAGACACTTGGTGCCATCAAAAGGAAACTTGGTGATATCAAAAGAGACACTTGGTGCCATCAAAAGAGACACTTGGTGGCATCAAAAGTGACACTCGGTGACACCACCAGTGACACTCGGTGACAACAAAAGTGTAACTTGGTGATATCAAAAGAGACACTTGGTGCCATCAAAAGGAAACTTGGTGATATCAAAAGAGACACTTGGTGCCATCAAAAGAGACACTTGGTGGCATCAAAAGTGACACTCGGTGACACCACCAGTGACACTCGGTGACAACAAAAGTGAAACTTGGTGATATCAAAAGAGACACTTGGTGCCATCAAAAGGAAACTTGGTGATATCAAAAGAGCCACTTGGTGCCATCAAAAGGAAACTTGGTGATATCAAAAGTGACACTCGGTGACACCACCAGTGACACTCGGTAGCACCAAAAGTGAAACTTGGTGACATCAAAAGTGACACTTGGTAACATCACGAGTGACTCTAAGAGTGACCATTGTTGACGCCAGAGGGGCACTGTGTCGTATCTTGTAGTGTGGTAATTTGTCCAACTTTACTTATTTAGAAAATACTGTTGAATTTTGAAAGAAGTAATTAATTTTCAGTTTACAATTATTTCCATTTATTCAGATTTCTTAGTAATTAACGTTGTTTTTTTTAAAAGTATGTATCATTGATCAAATTACCACACTTTATCATTTGAATAAAATAAAAATAATTACCCTTCGAATACTCAAACGACACCTAACTTTAAGACCGCAATAAAAGTATTTCTGTCCGTTGAAAGCACGTTCAAGTGACAAAGAGAACATGAGCCTTAACGGTGACTTAAAATTGAGTTGCGTTTGATAATTCAGCAGAGTACCTACCTATTATGTCTTTTACAAAATGATTAATACAAGTGTAAGTAAAATTATACATACAATTTAATTATATGAAAGGGGATTGAAGATTTTTATATGGAGCCTGGCGGCATATGTCGCGCCATTTTGTTTTTTTTTTAATTCCCTTCCCTTTACAGGGTTTGGTCTTATTATGTTTTCTGTTTGCATTGATGTCAGCTATCGATTTATATAGGTTTCATGCGTGGCCACCTTTTTGAAAAAAAAAAAAAAAAACAACAAAATGGCGCGACAGTAAAAACGGACAACACAAGAATAAGACAGGCGGCATATAAAAATCTTCAATCCCCTTTAAGTGCTGAGCCCATCTGGGTATAAAAGATGTATCACACATGCATTAATATTATTAGATGTGGCACCAAAGCTGCCATGCTGTGTAGTTATCAGAGCCAAGTGACTTAGCGTTTTAGTCCAACAAAGTATTTAAACCATTCTCGTTTGAAAATATTCTTTTAATAAAACCTACTATAGGCCGACCACTTAACAGAGACGTTGCCTGAGGTAGCTGCGCGGTGCGGGAGGGGTGACAGTTGTCAGAAGTTGGCTCACTGAGCTCTCGCATCACGTCACCACACCCCTCCCGCACCGCGCTGCTACCTCGGGCAACGTCTTAGTTAAATTACAGTTTTCACGATTTTAAGGCAGGATCCAAAAGTTAGGCCACTTTGGCACTGTCGGATATATGTAAACCACATATTTGGCCTACGCAGACGACAGAATTCGCATGCATTAAGTTTACTGCTCACACACCGTTCTAAAACCCCAAAAAGCTATTAACAGACTGTTATAGCCCGATTCAAACTTTATGACGGCTTGGAACATGAGGCGAGTCGCTGCGCAGTAACAAAATCACGTGTCAGCGGGGGTGAGGGGTGAGGTACTGCACAGCGAGCAGCGCACTTCAGAGCCGCCAGTCACTTGATATGATTTGAAAGTCTGTTCGCAGATTTTTGCGTCGATAAGCATTTTAGAACCTTGAATGCCAATTCTAGTAATTTAAAAAAAAAGCAATGTCAAAAATTAGGTATAAGTTTTAATATAGAGGCTTTTTTGTAAGTTTCAGACTGAGATCTGTGAGTTTTCCTGTACATGACGCCGGAGCTTCACCGGCGCCGGATCGCAAGTTTGTGTATACGAATGAATATCACCTCTATGTGGTTCATACGCGGTTCCGGCGCGGCGGCTGTGCGGCGCATGCACGATATTAATTTGTATACACAAATTTGCGGTCCGGCTTCGGTGCGGCTTCAGCGTCATGTACAGGAAGTGTTAACGTTCATAAAATTACGAGAATCGCCCCTCAGGTGTTAATATCTTGAAGCTGCAGGTTCGCCGTCGTCTGCATAACCCCACACAAAAGCAAGCAATTAAAATGTACCAACCAGCTTCGCACGATCACCACTGGTCCAAAGTGTCAATGAGGTCAACGACCCCATGGGGGCGCTCGCCCCAAATATCTGAGTGGTCCAATAGTCCTCCTTAGACACTCTCGTTCTGTCAACTCCATTCCATACGAAGCCAAAGAATGTCGCCGTTCTGGGCCACCATGCTTTAGGGAAGTGCAAGACTATTTTATCGACCACTCCTATCGCTAGATTGTCGATGGCAACCACCTTGTCTTTGGGTAGACTTGGCGAAAATATCGATGTATGCCTGGAATTTTAGTTTTTTTTTTGTAATCAGTGTCAATTTTGCCAGAATCTTTTTTCCGAGTGTGATTTGCATATCGTTTCTGATTCAGTCCGTCCACAGTTATTTTACATCTGACAGAAGCAATCTAAGGGCCGACGTACACGGACTGCTCGAGCAGTTAGCGATTGATCAAGATAGACGGACCGCTCTTGCAGTCATAGTCAACAGCTTGAAGCTGCCATTGATAACTGCTGGAGCAGTTGATACCAACTGCTCGTCATTCAAATCAGGTAACTGCGCGAGAGCAGTCGACAGCTCGAGCAGTGAGTGTATGCCTGGCGAATGCTTGACCGCACGACCGCCCGAAGCAATTGCAACTGCTCGAGCGGTTTCGTGTATGTGTGTACGTAGAAGACTGTAGTTCACTATGCAGTCGTAGCTTGAAGCAGTCGATCCTGACTGCTTAAAGCAGTCCGTGTATGTCGGCCCTAACAGCAACCTTATTGTTACGAGAATAAAGGTCACAATGATTTTGACAGACTTGTCAGTGGCAGCAACCGAACAGCAACCTTATTGATATGAGAATAAAGATCACTGTGATTTGGACAGTGATGCAAAATCAGAGGAAAAATAACTGTGAACGGATTTTAGGTTAATCAACACAGTAGGCTAGTTTCCTAAAAAATTCTAATTAGTCCGTCAGTTAGATTATAAAAAAATATTGAACCCGTATTTTTCCTTTTGTGATGAAGATATCGCCCGTTAAAGTTCCGCGTGACGTCATATTTTGCCTGCCTTGCCTTGCTACACTTTTTAGCATGGCGTGACGTCACGACCCCCCACTCCCAAATTTTGACGCTTTATCTTTGTAATTTTTTGTTTGATTGACAAAAGAAAAAATACTGTCCATTATTTTTCGATAATCTAACTGACGGACTAAATATAATAATAATTTTTTTACCCAGGAAACTACCCTATTTGCTGGCTGATAATCAAACTTATGACCTGAGTTTGACAGTCTGTTAACCATTTTTTTGTGTTGATTAGCCTTCCAGAAACCGCAAATAAGAAGAAATATAAATCATCTCATCACAATTCTTTAATAAAACAATGTTCAGTCACCAAAGGAGATAAGTAACCAGGGTCGTCGGATATAGTTGAAGTTTAGTAAGAAACCGATGGATGTTTTCGAATGAAATTTAATTTGATAAATGAACTGTTTGTATTCTATTAATTCAATTCAATTTGGTTCGAAAATATCCATGGGTTTCTTACAAAACTTCAACTATATACGACGACCCTGGTTACTTATCTCCTTTGGTGACTGTACATAATATACCAGCATTTAAATGAATATAACTTTCCAGACACGTTAGATATTTACGCCAGAATGCGAATGCAGAAGAATATGAGCCATAGACAAGCAATGGATGTATGATCCCCGAAAATTAATGTTTGTTTCAATCATAATTGCATATTAAAACTCCATGCAGTGATGGGACAGTTGGGTTCCAGTCGATACCAACTTGTAAAAAAAGATGCATTATGTATGTTTTAGTTTTTACTATGGCAATTTGATTATTTCTGCCTTTTCTTTAAAAAAATCTGGTAGGTTTTTGTTGTTGTTTTGAAAACGTAATGACAGAATCCTAACTAATATTATAAATGCGAAAGTGAGTTTGTTTGTCACGCTAAAACGGCTGAACGGATTTGGATGAAATTTAGCACACAGATAGATCATGACCTGGATAACGATATAGGCTACTTTTCACCCTGGTTCACAGATGACGTCACGGGAAATAGCTAGTATAAAATATATTTTTATAACTATGTTTATTTTATCACATACTATAACTCCATGTCCTTACTAAAGCGATCGGTCGCGTGTTCGTTGGACGATCGCTATTGGTTATACGGCCTAAACCCACTTCTTCCGGTTTCCCGAACAAAAAGTGACATATGAACGCCATGACCGCGTGCTCGTGCGACGATCGCGTGCTCGTGCGCCGATCGCTTTTGGTTAGGACGCGCCCTAAGGTTCTTAACATTTTTAATAATTGATAATGATTAATACATACACTTTTACTTTTATTTATTTTTAAAGTGCCTAATTAGCATTTTATTTTCAGCAATTCATTCAAGTCATTTATCTGAACACACTTTAAGGATGCTATAAGACGATTCGACTAGGTTGGGCCCCACCAAGTATAATCATCTGCTAGTACCTCAAAATATGTGAAGTGTTTAAACTGTTATATTGTTTAAAGTATGAATGTGAATGTGCGGAAGACTATGTCGACTAATAGAGAAGTATGGAAGAATAAGATTATATTGCGCCGTCCAGAAACAAGTTGGGATACGGACAGGGGACTGATGATTGTCTAATTAAAGTATCGGTGTTTTAGTGTTGCACATTTTAAATTAAAATGTGTTTGACGACACGGTTGGCGCAGTGGTTAACGCGGTGTCCTGCGTGAGCGACGGATACGACGCGACGCGACGCGACGCAACACGACGCGACGCGACGCTGCTCACGCGACGAACAACAAAAATAAAACATGAATTCCAAGATAATGACACAGGCTTATTTAAACAATGCCAAATTGTAAATGTCTTTGACAAGGTACGTTTACGTGTCATAAGTGAGAATTACCATAATTTAATTAATATTCGTAAATACGAAAGATTAAAGTCGTTGCGTTGTTTGACCTACTTACCCACATTTATCGAACCTAAATCAAATAATGTTTATGGAGCGCGGACGTGGGAATGCATGCTACCATTGTATATGAATGACTTACCTATGGAAATCTGCAATGTAATAAATGCGACGAACCGTTCAAAGGTATTAAAAAGATACTTTCTAGATTGCAGTGCGATCTAGAAAAAAATAAAAAATATCTATGTACCTATGTACCTAATTTGTACCGAGTTGCCGTGTCTGGCCATACCGCTGTTAAGCCCGCGACGGTTTGTGTGGTATGTTTAATTGTTCAACAATGATTTGTAACGGTTTTGTTTTTGATTAATAAACAAAAAAAACGCGATCAACTCAACGGCATACCCTGCTTGCGGCCTATATGACAGTCTGCGGCGAGACGCGACGTAACGCGTACTTGTTTTGAGGGCGATACTTGTATGACCTACAAGTAGTTGTTCCGGGTCTGGCTGTTTGTGTATGCGAGTTTAAATGTTTGTAAACGCATCCACGATACAGGAGAAATTCCTAGTGTGGGGCAACGTTTTAAAAAAAAAATTAGGTTGTAAAGATCAAAAAAAGACCGTAGCGTGACCGTGAGACATGTTTTGTAATAAAAATTAAATTTTTGTAATGTATTACATCGATAGCACTAGGTAGTGGTGAAGGGCGGGCGTTTTGGAGGGACTGTCTTTTGTAATTTTGACGTTCGCAAAGTGCTGATTCTCAGCCTAATTTGAATATAAATGACTTTTGATTTTGATTTTCTGGTGTACAGACTCCAGCACATCAATCTACTACAGTCTGTCAAATTTCTTTAATAGATTTTCAACTTTATCGCTAAAGCATTAGGTTCAAGGTTGATTGGGAAAATTTGACAGTTTCCGGTAGCTTAATGTGCTGGCGTTTGTACAATAAAGTATAGATATATCCTACTAATATTATAAACATGAAAGTTTGTATGGATGGATGGATGGATGTTACTCTTACACTCTTACACGCGAAAAGTACTGCACGGATTTGGATGAAATTTGGCACACAGATAGTTTATAGTCAGGAATAACATATGGGATACGTTTTTTATCCCGATATTCCTACGGGATCGAAACTTATGCGGGTAAAACCGCGGGGCGCAGCTAGTAAATAAATAAAAAAGAGGAAAAAATAGAACTTCAAGGTCAATTCAACTCTTCTTCAATCGTTCTATTACTAACTACAAGTTTTTTTCATGTTGTTTCTGAATCTGAATATCATGCACGATCCTTACACACCCTCTTTTACATCGCCTTTCATGCAAGATTTCATGCAGCAGTCGCAAAACTTCAAAAAAAAAACATTTACAATTTCACCCACCCTGTATTACTTATATCAATGTGGCGATTAAGATATCACATTACTACATAACGTATTATAAACAAACACAATTCAAATAATTAATAATAATTAACATTCTAGCCGTGGGACATTTTTTCGTTTTAGTATTTAACAATATTAAACTTAATTTGTGAACAATACGATAAAGTTTGTGTTGAATTGTTGATACCATCGCCACGCGCGTATCTAATGGCTTATTATCAAAGGTGGTTTATTTCGTGCTAATTTTTAAGTGATTTATTTTGTTTCAATTATTCTTCTATTTTAAGGGCGGATTGTTCCATCGCCAGATAACTTTTATTCGAGGAATAATATTGACGTTTGACAGTTTTTGTATGACATAACTGTCAAAAATTCAAAATTATTCTTCGAATAAAGGTGATTGAAAAATCAGCCCTTAGTCAAATTAGTTATTTTATTATTTTAACAGACTGATAACAATTTGTAATAACCGCTGTACTGTATTGGGCTGATTTTACTAAAGTCATATAACTTTTATCCGTGGAATGAAATTGGCGTCTAACAGTTTTATTATGTAAAAACTGTCAAAAATTCAAAATTTATTCTCAATATAAGACTTAGTCTACATAGACTGTCTTATATTGAGAATAAATTTTAAAATTTTGGTGTATAAAAGTATGGTGGTATGTGATAACTTAATCGCCACTCTGTATAACGAAAAACTACCTACCAATTTGGCAATTTCACCACAAGACCACATAGTCATAGCATTGGTGTTCCCCATAGGAGGAGTGGCCCCACTGAAGTTTGTCACCCACTCATCCTTGCTCAACTTCTGTCTATCTTCATCCCTCCAGAGAAAAGGGAACCAGATAGTCCTGTTCCACCAAGACTCTTTAAATAAGAATATAACTTTGGCTACGACGCCGATAGACATTTTCTCTATGGATGTCACTTTTTCTTGTGGTAACACTGGCGAGAAGAGTTTGGTGTGTCTATGGAAACGAAAAATTGTTTTGTTTGTAAGTTTTTTAGCAATGTGTGTTGAATACTACAGTAACATACGTGTTGCTGGGAAGTATTTTATTTATTTATTTATATATACTTTATTGTACACCACAAAAATACATAGCATAAAATACAATATAATTTATGGAACTTCTTCCCAGCTCAAACATTAGGAAGTGGTAAAGGCTGTGCGCTTTGAAAGCAGTCTTTTGCAACTTTTGATCTTCAAAACGTGTTTATTCTCGGGTTAATTCAAATGTCTATCTTTTTTGAAGCGAAGCTTCTCAGGCTGCGATTCGATAATAGGACAAGAATTGAGAGTGAAATTTCAAGGACGCGTCACGTTTAGGCACATTTCGTTACATGAGAGAGAAGAAAGATATAACTCTCTCTGTCTCCCACACTAAATCTCTGTCTTTATTTTTTTTTAAAGTTTCTGTTTTATCACTTCTCTTCTCTTCTCTTTTATCGTTTCTCTTTTATTTTTTGCGCGTATTTTTTATTTAGATAAAACTAAAAGAAAATTACGAATATTCCCAGTCCAGCCCCACATGGATTGCCGCCAGGTGGCAATCGGGAATTAAATTATTGACTGGGAAGTTTTTGCCCCCACTTGAAATCGTTGTACACTGCGGCGTAGATCGCCAACCCAGATTTTTTACTATTTACATTTTTAAGCCTTTTAAATACAAAATTAATATCTCGTACGTTAATATCTCGGAAACGTGACACTTTACGGGGATTGGTCTTAGTATGCTTTCCGTTTGCATTAATGTCAGCTATCGATTTATATAAGTACCATGCGTAGCCACCATTTTGAAAAAAAAATGGCTGACAGTTAGATATTCCACGGACCTTCAAGCCATTTCCACACCATTTAAAGCTCGCCTCCCTACTACCTAATTGATACTAAATCAAAACTACCACTACGTTCTTGGAGCCACATGGCCAGAATAATGAAGGATAACATCAATATGACATGCATATTGGACGGTAAGAGTAGGGGAAGACCAAAGCAACGATGGACGTGTCAAATACTAAATAAGCAATCATACGCCCTACACATGCTGGCAAAAACGGTAGACACTTCTGCTGTACTTGCAGCATACCATGGCTACGTGGGGTCCTTGATAAAGTATGGTATTATATTCTGGGGCAATTCCACCAATAAAGACATTGCATTCAAAGCGCAAAAGCGGTGTATTAGGGGTATGTTTAAAATCAACCAGACTGATAGCTGTAGGCCGTATTTTGTCAAATATAATATATTGACATTGCCGTGTGTCTACATTTACGAGATTGCTAGCTTCGCAAGAACTAACAAACATCTTTTTGATAAGTATAGAAGTAAGCGGCACGGTGAAAAAATTTGTTGCAAATCTAGCAAGACGGCCTTATATACCAAAAGTATTTTCAGTATGGCACCGCGTATATACAATCACTTACCAAAGACTATACTAGAAGCTCCTACCATCGATGAATTTAAAAATAAATTAAAAAGATTCTTGCTATTCAAATGTTATTATTGTGTTCAGGATTATTTAATAGAGGATGTAAGGACATATTGTACTCAGAAATAATGTTGATGATGTGACATGTGATTAATACACTGACTAATTATTATCTACTAATAATATTTTAACATTTATTTACAATTATATCTTGACATTCTCATTGTTTTAATTATTCTAGAGACATTGTGATTTGCTAATTTTTAATTTAATTATTATTTACCACAGTGAAATTACCAAAATTATGTCATTAATTATAAATTATTGTTGCAATGAATTTCTATAATAAATAACAATGTTGTGATACAGTCAAAGCTTGAGATTTGCATGCTTCAAGGCGTAATATGGCTGAACTCTTTTCTATTTTAACAACTTTATGTAATTACCCATATTAGCAAATAAATGATTTTGAATTTGAATTTGAATTTAAAAAATATCATAGAAGAGGGTGCACACCTGAGATGACAGCTGATAGAAATGTATGGAAGAAAAAGATATGCTGCACCTACCTCTAATAAGCAGTGATAGGAATAGGTAGTGCCTATTTGCCTAAACTTCTAAGAACAGAGACAAGAAACGGAGACTTCCTTAGGAATATTTTTTTTCCGGGACATCTGTCTCGAAATTCGGGACAACACTTTTAAATACATTAACAAAATATCTTATTCGTCGTGAATTCGTAGTAATTATTATATATATTATTTTATTCGTAGTAACTGGTATTCCAAATAACATATTTTTTTTAATGTATTTAAAAGTGTTGTCCCGGAAAAAATTTAGTCCTAAGGAAGTCTCTGTTTCTTGTCTCTGTTCTTCGAAGTTTAGGCAAATAGGCACTACCGATTCCTATCACTGCTAATAAGTAAACCATCGCCAGTACAAACTTCATATGATCCGAAAATTTGTCCGCTCAACAACGTAAATACCGCAATGAATGTTGTAGAACTGTCAAAATGAAAGCCACTGCTACTGTGTTACACAATTACCCCGCTGTACTATATAAAAAGTCTTAAAAATGTTTGAAGGTGTAGTGTAAACTGAACTTCATTGTGTAGGAATTAAAGTTATTTTTACAAAAACTCATATTTGTTTGCCTGTTTGAAAACTAAATCGCGAACGCACATTAGACAGGTGATGCTGACAATGTTGTAGTGCTGCATGCTGTAGTATATTTATTAAAATAATATCGTTTCAAAAATGCCGCATATTTACGCTCTACGATCATTCCTATAATCTCACATTCACTAAAACTAGATTCATTCATGCCCTGTATTTAAAAGGGTGCAACCTAAGAGTTGGCAACGTCGTAAATATTTGACAGCTATTTGCAATGTTGCCAACTTTCAAAATGCACAGCCTTACAGTGCGGCCGACTTGAGAATGCGATCTTAACACATACGTGTACTTAAACGAATACGTGTTTTGCGAATTTGATCTTAATTAGCTAGTAAAGTTGTCGCACTGACAGGTGTCAGATATGCATTCTTTCGACGGCCAGACTGTAGAAGTTTTTATGTAGTTTTTGGTACTACCTACCAATTTAGCTATATCCCCACAAGACCATAGAGTCATTGACTGCGAGTTCCCCATAGGGGTACTCGCATAACTGAGGTTAGTCACCCATTCATCCTCTTCGCTTAAAGTCTTCCTATCTTCACCCCTCCATAGAAAAGGGTACCATATAGATCCGTTCCACCACGGCTTTTCAAATAAAAATACAACTTTGCCTACTACGCCTATAGACATTTTCTCTATGGCTGTGATTTTTTCTTGTGGCAATACTGGCGAGAAGAGTTTGTCGTGTCTATGGAAAGGAAAAAAAAAATTGTTAAAATCGGGGAGGTCGCTCCATGTAAAATATTGGTATTTAGCTGCATTCGGTTAGACTGGAAGCCGACTCCAACATAGTTGGGGAAAGATTGGGCAGATGATGAAAATCGGGTATGGGACTTTGGGGTAATTAAACACTCAATCAATCTGTGGAGCAGATGAGTCCTGGAGTGGAGACCGCGTATCAGCAAGCGTAGTGTGGGACGCCACCCCCGCTAGATGGACGGACGACCTAAAGAAGGTGGCTGGAACGGACTGGATGCGGAAGGCGGAGGACAGGGTGTTGTGCCGCAGCCTGGGAGAGGCCTATGTCCAGCAGTGGACTGCGATAGGCCGAGTTGAGTTGAACCGCACTTGGTTGGACGCGATGTGACGCGATGGGTTGCGGACGAAGTCGCGGCAGTGAGATATATTTTTATTTTTATTTTGAAAGGGCATGTTGATATTTGCCAAAAAGCGAAGTGTCAAGCGATTTTGAACCAAGGGCGTATAATAATAGTTGTGATGTTTTGCTACATGGACATTTTGCTAATTAGACGTTTCGCGCTGTTGGACATTTTGGTACTTAGACCTTTTGATCAGGAGGGAGAATACTGTGGTATATGAAAAAATAAAGAATAAATTAATAGGTTGTTGGTTGCGGGATGGCCGAACTGATTTCGGACTGTAACGTAGCCCAAACCGCAGCTAGAATTGTGTGTTCAGTCTGTTCTCAAAGTATCTCATGAAAGTGCAAAACAAACCCTGCGGGGTAATTGCGAAATACACTAACAGTAGAAATGGCACATTTTGACAGTTCAACAACATTCATTGCGTTATTTGCGTTGTTGAGAAGACAAAAATTTCGCACATTTGAAGCAATGGATTAACAATTACCTTGAAAATGATTCAGATTGTGGTTGAATGTGTGTTACGCAATTAGGGTGGTGTTCAGGTCAAATTTATTTATTTCCAATTTCCGTAAATAACACCTTAACAGATAGGACAGAGAAATATTTCTCACTGCTGTCTCCAACAATTATTGTTTGAATAACATTATTAAATTGTGATTCAAAATTAAGGTTTTAAAATGAACTTCAAATTGCCAAATGTAAAACATCTTTTTAAATTTTAAGCCACCTTGATTTTTTTATTTTTTTTATTCTCCCAATGGGCAGGTCTTTCGACCATACCGCCTCGTCTTCCATGTAGAATTTCTTACGTGGTAAGTTTAAAAACAATAATGTCTTTCGTTTATATACTCATTATATCATTTATTTTATTTATTATGTCTTTCGTAGTTAATCCATTTTATATTATTTAGTCATTTTGTTTTTGTCTGTACGTCAAATCCAGTTTAAACGTTATTTTACTGTATTAAGCCACCTAGACTTGAAATTAGAATTTCGGGTTTAAGGGGGAAGTGTCAGGTTAGGCCGGGAAATTGAAATGTTCTAACGTTTTTTTGCAATTAGCAGGTGAGTGTCAGGTGTTGAACGACCGTAACAAGTATGTATTTACAGAACTATAATTATTAAAATCATCAATACAACCCTTTAAGTTCATATACATGATAATTTAAGTTAGTTTATAAAATTCTATGTTAATTAATGTAATTGGACCTGTGCCGTTTTAATTAACTATAAATAAATAAATAAATAAATATAAACCTATTGAATTACTATTTCAAATAATAATAATCAATATGTTTATACGAACTTCGCGAATCTCATTTTGTTCGACATACAACCTGACACGGACCTGCAAATTGCAAAAAACGTAAGAAAATTTGAATTTCGCGGGCTAACCTGACGATTCCCTCTTAAGTATTCAACTGGCCATTGGATCATTGATACCAGTATGGTGGTCAATGGTCTTAAATCACCAGGTATTGCTGGTTTTAAGCATGGGCCTGTATAATGCTGCTGATCATTAGTTAGTTTACCAACCGCATCCTATGCGCTTGCATGCTGACTGATTATTTGTTGGTAATTAGTTGTGTGTCCCACATTGATACGATACCAGAAAATTTAAGCCCACGTCCAGAAGGCCAATTCTTGTAATTTAAAATGTTCAAAATCTAGTCGCAGTCTCATCTCAGCGACAAACAAATGTCAAATACTTGTCAAAATGCAGGGAAATTAGAGGTTTTTTTTGACAGATTGAAACTGAGATCTGACAGTGAACGATCTTAAAATTACGAGAATTATCCCTCTGATGTCCCATTACAGAGTTCTTACTTTAGACCTAACCTAAACATTCGATCCAGTTACAGTATTTTGAACTTTATTCCGAAAAACGTATAGATTTAGCGTCAGTTTTTGGAATAAGAACTTTAACTTTGTCGGAATAAAGTACAAAATTTAAAAATGGCTTGATGGTTTAATACTGTCTCGTTAAGTCCGTCCCAAAACACTGACTGACCACTTTACTATATTATTATGATTCCCATATTATCATAGCCTTTATTATTTAAAATAAACAGCCTAAAATAAAACCTACCAACTTAGCTCGGTCTCCACTAAGCCATACAGTGACTGCGTTACTACATCCCATAGGTGTATGGGCCTCATCGATCCTCGTCATCCAATAATCCTCTGCGCTAATATCCTTCTTGTCTATGCTTTTCCATAGAAATAGGAAGAAGGTTGTATTCGGGTGCCAAGAAGGATTGTCAAATAGTAGTACGACCTTTCCTTCGACTCCTATAGATATTTTTTCAATGGATGTCGCTTTTTCTTGTGGTAGGGGCGGTGTGAATAGCGTGATGTGTCTATAAATAATAAATAATAAAGCTGAAGAGTTTGTTTGTTTGAACGCGCTAATCTCTGGAACTACCCGTTGGATATGAAAAATCTTGTTGCATTTGATAGCCCAATTCTTGAGAAAGGCTTTAGGCTACTTAACATCACGGTACGACTCTTAGGGACTGAGCAAAAACAAAAAATGTAGAAAAGAATGCTAAGCGAAAACGGCGTAAATAAATCAATACTTAAACGGAATAATAATTTAAAAAACATTTTAATTGTAGCAGCCCACACACAATTTCGTCCAGTGTGAGCGTCCTGCGGTCGCGTTCCGCCACGATATAGAGAATAAGCTGTCTCTTTCACTCGCCTGGCCGTTGTGAGGAAGGTTGGCCATGCGCGTCAGTCCTCTGCCCACGCGCCTATTACATATTCACGTATTTTATAGTACCGCGCAACTCGCCACGCGCCGACCTCACGCCGCCATTGTTACGCAAAGTAATTATTATTAATCAAGGGTATTCGTTCCCTGCTAGGGCCGCGGGTTGTTCGAAAGAGATATCGTGGCCCCTGGCACAGGCAAATGAAGGAACACGGGTGGGTTATAGTCGGTAAAAGTCTGACACGCCCTTCCGCTCAGCCCTGAGCGGGAGAGGTTATTGAAAACTTCCAGCCAAAAAAAAAAAAAGGGTATTCGTTCCCAATGTTTTATGACTGTGTATACTGTTAACTTTTGTGTTTACAATTCAAATATACATAATTACTTAAAAGATGAAATCATCTTTTAAGTAAATAAGTATATTTGAATATTATAATAATTTTATGAGGGAGGTTATCATAGGGAAATCCCTATGATAACCTCCCTCATAAAATTATTTTCCCGGTATAATGCGCCAGAAATTGGGAAATTGTAACATAAATGCAGAGACCCCAGCACGAACGTAATACCTATCCATGATATTAATATTGCTTAACGTATTTTAAACCAAAATACTATAGCAACGTCGTATTTCCAGTTAAAGATTTAAAATAAAATCATTCCTATTTCCGTTATAGTCTGATTATGTCCCAATTAATGTATATACCCTCATTCAGGCCATTTTTGATTGATGCATAAATTTATTCTAATGCAACTAGATCTATGGTCACCAAAACTTGTCATTTGTCTATTTACTGACCAATTTTCCTAAATCCCCTTTTGTCCAAACTGTCATGACATTATCCGCTCCCATAGGGGATGACACTCCCGCAATTTGCGCGCTCCAGTCATCCTCTAACCCCTGCTTATCCGCCGGATACCAAATAAAGCACGCAGAATTATTTTTGTTCGTCCCCCACCAAGTTTCGGAGAAATGTAAAATAACTTTCCCTATTAAACCCATGGATACAATGTCTATGGCAGATATTTTCGTTTGTGGCAACACTGGCGTAAATAGTGTTGCGTGTCTGAAAAATATATTTTATTTTTATAATATTGGTTTTTTTCTGGAGTTACCCAAAGCGTAAATATCAAAATCTTGCAATATATAAAGGCTGTGAAGTTTCTGTCGCCAATTGTTGCAGTGTGCCGGTCTGACAGGTATGTGGGCCGGTGTAGTTACAGGCACATGACATATCTCAACATTGTTGCTAATACTAGGGATCGAACCCAGTACGACAGTGTCCTCAACTCAGTGGGAAAAAAATTACATTCTATGTAGTTGCCTTCGTATTCGCCAGTTATTCTAGATTCTGTGGCGCCATCTACATGGCCACCTGCGAACTACGCATCACAATGATGTCACAAAAAATCCGGCATCGCGCAAGCGAAATTCGACGTGCCACTAGCATATAAACAACGTCCCGACATCAACCGCCGGGCAGTAGCCACAACACAAGACACAACACCTGTCTGGTCAGAGGATCCTCCCTACTCTATGGGGGATGAGTGAACTTTACACCCTGTTCCTCATGCCTTTATGGTCCCATATAAAAGGGGGCGAGTACATTGCTGCTACTAAGAATTTCGTAATAAAAAAAACAGCTTAACTCTAACTCTGCCCGACCTAGGAATCGAACCCAGGAGCACGCGCTCAGCACGGCATAATAAAAAATTATAGCTAAAGTTAAAAATTAAAGGGGATATACATTCAAGAAACGTGTTTTTTGGGCCTCTTAAGGCTTTCGGCACGGAACCCTTCACGTGCGAGACCGACTCGCACTTGTTTTACTGTTTGTATTTCCTCTGCGAGTCCCAATTTTTTTATCTTTCTTACAACCTGGCGGAGGAGCCCCCTTCCCAGAGAAAAAAAAAACTCACCTCTCCTTCAGTACTCCCAAAGACACGGTAACGATAACATTCTGGGCTCTGTATGTGGAGCCATCCTTGCAGGTCACCAGCACATCCTGTGTGGGGTCCTGTGGCCAGGTTATCTGGGTGAC
This sequence comes from Apamea epomidion, assembly GCA_947507525.1. Taxonomy (NCBI): domain Eukaryota; kingdom Metazoa; phylum Arthropoda; class Insecta; order Lepidoptera; family Noctuidae; genus Apamea; species Apamea epomidion. The sequence continues at coordinate 2,184,710 of OX382255.1, forward strand.
TTCCTTCTGAAGCTTGATGTCCAAGTTGGGGTAGCCGGGGCCATTGTTGTATGTGTTCTGGGGGTTGAAAAGGGGGATGGTTAAATGTTATAACGTAATAACGCCTGTTTTGCCTGAAGGTTACGTCATGGAGTACACCAGCATTTTGCCAGTTATACAAAATCAACCTATAACGTTCCCACTGCTGGGACACAGGCCTACTTCTGTGAGAGGGAGTGGGCCGTACTTCCACGCGTGCCCAGTGCGGGTTGCTGCATGTCACATGTCTTCGAATGTTAAGTTCTATACCTCGACTTTTAATGGTATTCAGTAACTTGACAGTTTAAAGAAAAATAATGTTACCATACTAAAACTATAGTGTTGGGGTAGTGCACCCTAGACGTAGACGTCATTCCTGACGTCTAGACATGTTATTAAATTTAAAATAAAAAGTTTGCACTGAAGTACATTATTTAAGTTCACTCAATTTCGTTCATTCTTGCACCACCTCACTACCTTTTTTTGTCAAAACCTGGTAACCCTTCCACTGTCAAGTTACTGAATATGATTAAAAGTCGAGGTATATAGGACATGCCGGTTTCCTCACGATGTTTTCCTTCACCGTTTTGCCAGCTATGGTTATGTCCAATGCAGGAAAAAAGGTAGAATGTACTTACCAATAAAATCTGGAACAGAGTCTTATACCCATGTCTGTGCCAGCTCATATGCTGATGTCCAACCAGCTCCTCATACCTCGACTGTGTGGACACATCGTTCCAGCTGTTGGAGGACTCGTAGTTGTCTATGATGAGGTCTAGGAACTGCAGCAGATTGTCTATGAAATCCTGGTCGTTGAGTAAGTGAGGGTATTTTGTTTTTATGTAGTCATTTAGCCTGGAATTGAGATTAAGCACGTCAGAAAAAAATAAAAATAAATTTTGTTAGTCAAGGCAACTATATTAGAGCCAGGAATTTAAGATAATTTTCAAGTTATGGAACAACAAACTGAATGTTATACTTTACAAAGTTCAAATTCCATTGCAACCAAAAACTTATTAGGACCTTTTTGTTACAAATGGTCACTCAAAAATCGACCTTATTGCATTCGCGATTTATTTGGCAAAAATGTAAAAAAATATGAGTTTCTGGAAAAATAACTTTAATTCCTACGCAATAAAGTTCAGTTTACGCTACAACTTCAAACATTTTTATAACGTTTTCAATAGTGCCAGTCACACTGAAATCAACTTAATTACCATTAAAAAAAAATTGATATTTGTTTGACTTGAAATAACATCAATTTGAAACAAAAATTTTAAAAGATTAGAATACATTTCACTAAAGTAGATAGCTGATTAAGTGGCGATGGAATGTAAATTATCTGATATTATAAACACTGCTATAGTAACACGAAAACCGCCCTTTCAGCTACGACGTCCACAGGGGGTGCCCTTACCGTGTAGTCGCTTAGTTTTTAAGTGTTTTATAACCTGGCTGGATGCCTTAATTTATTGAGGCATCCACAGGCAAGACCGGTTCATTTATAAAATGTTGAGAAGTGCTATTAATTGTACGAGTATTTTAATTTTAATGGATATTGTAATTGTATTTTTTAATTGTTTTTATTTTATTGTATTTTTAATTGTTTTAACATTAAAACAATTTATTATAGTATTTTTAATTGTAATTATGATGGTATTTTATTAATTTAATTTTTGGGTAGCAACATCGCATTGGCGTTATAGCTGTTAAGGTGTCATTTACGGAATTTGGAAATAAATAAATAAACGGTTGACGATGATGTACAAAAATCTACATGATTTTAATCAAATAAGCGAAAGACATAATTTTAATAGGTACTAGAATTTTGATGTTCAAAACTGCCTTTTATGTGCCTACTAGCAGCGCCCTGCGGTTTCACCCGCATAAGTGTCGTTCCCGTGGGATTATGGGGATAAAAAGTGTCATGTGTTACTCTTTTTTTTTTTTTTTGAGGATGGGTAATCATCAAATGACCCCTCCCGCTCTGGGTGGAGCGGAAGGGAGTGTCAGACTCTTACTGACTAAAACCCACCGGTGTTCCTTCCTTAGCCCTTTATGTACCAGGGCAGCGGTAACCCTTTCGGACGATCCCGCTACCCCGGCAGGCTTCGGCCCTGTCGGGCCCCGTTAACTATGCTGACATCTCTTTGAGGCGCGCGTGGAACACATACGCGCCGTCCGGCACGGGCCTGGTCCCGATCGGACGGTGAGCTACCCATTGCTCTCCGCCCGCAGGCCCGTGCCTACGGTGGCCGGGAGTCGTCACGCGGCTCCCGACGCCCGGAGCGTCTCCCGCGGCGGCTGAGGCGTGAGGATCTCTCCCTCGCCCATCCCGCCACCTCCTTCGCTAGCATGACTGCTTCGCAGAAGGAGGTGACCGCCTCCCACTCCCTCTCGCCCCGGACCATGGCTTAACCAGGGCCGGACGCGAGAGGTCGCCGCCGCTGCCGATCGCCTCTACGAGGACACGGCGGTGCTCTGCCCAAGCGGGGTAGACCTCCACCTTATATATGTGTTACTCTGATGTATGAGCTATATTACTGTAAAGTTTCATCAAAATCCGTTCAGTAGTTTTTGCGTGAAAGAGTACATACATCCATCCAAACAAAGTTTCGCGTTTTTAATATTAGTACGAGTAGGATTTGAAATAAATGATTTGACTTTGGCAACGAAGTCCATGTGCTCTTTTGCCAACTTTCAATAGGAACACAAAACATTCGATGGATCGAGAAACATTGTTAACAACTATGGTTTTATTCCATTACTTTGATAAAAGGTAATATTAAATGTTTGGTATCTATATACGTCCTAATTGCCCTCAGAATCATGATAACAATAATCTCCTTTTTCTGTACAAGTCGGTAATAAGAATAACATCAAAATTATCTGTCCAAATTATTTTGCCATCCACCCGATACATAAATTATCATTCACAATACATTAAATCTCAATGTCGTGACATTGAGTTACGAAGATGTTGAAGGTCAAAATTCCAACTTATTGATTTATTTTTACGAGGGGCTTGGGGTAAGTAATAACAGCCGTAAGATTCTATCGATCAGGACAAGCTGCGGTTGGTCCGTGGATGGGTGACCATCTTCACACACCAAGACCCCTCCGTGCCTCGGAAAGCACGTTAAGCCGTTGGTCCCGGCTGTCTTTCGTGGACCTTTGCCAGTTGTTGCGGGTAGTCAGAAGCCCGAAAGTCTGACAACCAGTCTTACCAACGGGTATCGTATTACTCAGTAACTGGGTTGTGGAGGTCAGATAGGCAGTCGCTACATGTATAATACTGGTACTTAGCTGCATCCGGTTAGACTGGAAGCCGACCCCAACATAGTTGGGGAAAGGCTAAGCAGATGATGAACACAACTCTAAATCCCCAATTCTTTACCGTTGCCTAAGTACAATGGTTTGCGTGCGTTACATTGCGCACTACCCCAAACAGCTTTTCACACCAAAAATAAAAGTCGTTTCCCAGCAATGTTACTTAGTTTGATGTATAGCCGATCGATTCTGTAAAAATCTCACCGTGAAAAGTTAGGTGAAGTGAGCTTAGACTGAGCTGTCAATCCCTAGCATTAGTTGGAATGACAGCTCACTCCACGCTCACTTCACCTAACTTTTCACGGTGAGATGGTTACAGAATGGCACTGCTGAATGCGTAATTGAGGGCTATGTGATGTGTCTTTTTACACCCTGGCTTTTATTGATACTGACTGTACTAACGAAAAGATAATCGATCGAACAATTTTTTACGACGTGTAACTGAATTAATGCACATTATGAAAGTCGTTTGTTCAGAATCGTTTACTGAATCCATTTCTGTAATTTTTAATAAAGGTAATATTTTATTAAAAAAAAAAAAATTAAAACTACTTAAATGACTGTCACACTTCCGCTGTACAGTCAAAACAAACCAAAATGGAGGAAATACTCACTAAGCTAGACCCTTATACGAGTGCGACTGTGTGCATGCGTAGATTTGTAATGTGACCATCATTTTCTACCACAATCAGTATAACTAATTTATTAAAAAACAATGTTTTTTACATAAGAATATAAAATCAGTGTATGTATTATGATTATAACATAATGTTCTAATACTTCTAATTGGGGTGTCTGGTGGTGTGCGTTAATTCCGGGACATGTTGTATACGTTCTACAAAATAAATATTTGACTGCGACTCACCGCCTCGTAATATACCGCCCTAAAGGCTCCGGCTTCTCAGGCGGGTCATCAACAACTCCCAGGCTGAAGGTCATCAGGTCATTCAGCACGTCCTTGTCTCCGGCGCTCCCATCTGACCGGTACACATCGAAGTCCAGGTCTTGAGGGAGGACGGAAACGTTGTTCTGTATCGCCAGGTCGTAGACGCGAGACGGGAATTGGCCGTGGATCCTGTAGAAAAAAATGTGGTTAGAGATGAGGTGGACAACAGTCCTTCCGATCGATTCTGTAAAAATCTCACCGTGAAAAGTTAGGTAAAGTGAGCTTAGAGTGAGCTGTCAATAGTGTCAGTCCCTTAGCATTCGTTGGAATGACAGCTCACTCCACGCTTACTTCACCTAAGTTTTCACGGTGAGATGGTTACAGAATCGCACTGCTGGTTCAACGTCAAATTGTTACTTCGACGTGCGTTTCGACTGTACAAGCGATTTGTAAGCGAAGTATACAGGGTGGCAGGGAAGTCGACGTACAACCTGTTACCATGGATTCAGTACAAGATTCTGGACCCCTCTGGGCCGAAATTTTTCATAGGTTATCAAAAAAAAAAGAAGGAAGACCAGTGGTGGCTCAGTGGTTACGAGTTATAGGTCGTAGGTTCGAACCCAGAAAGGCACTGTACTCTGTGTAAATTATTTCATCACCACTGCTCTCAAAACGGTGGAGGAAAACATCGTGAGGAAACCGGCATGTCCTGGAACGGAACCAAAAACTCGAAGACATGTGACATCCACCGCGGGCCCAGTGCGGGTTACACTGGGCCCGAGTAGTGGATTACGGCCCACTCCCTCTTACAGAGAGGAGGCCTGTGTCCCAGCAGTGGGAAAATTTTATAGGGTGATTATGATTAAAAAAAAACTACTATTCCATATCAAAGTGCAACCTACGCGGTGAAAATGAATGGCATAGCAAATTTTTTTTTATAACCTACGAAAATTATCTTCGTTCAGAATCATGTACTGAATCCATGCATTTATTTAATATAGATTTTCAACGTTATCGCTAAAGCATTAAGGTTCACGGTTGATTGCGAAAATTTGACAGTTACGGGTAGCTTGACCTGCTGGCGTCTGTACATTTGTGGGACAGCCATAATCAATGAGATTATAAGTAGGGCTTCAGAAAACCGGTGTTTGACTTAACAATAAACTCGACTGAAGTAAGAGTGAAATAATTAACTGAGTTATTGTTATAAGCACATCAAGCTACTACAGTCTGTCAAATTTCTGTAATAGATTTTCCACATTATCGCTAAAGCATTAGGGTCAAGGTTGATAAAGAAAATTTGACAGTTTCGGGTAGCTTGGTTTGCTGCCGTCTGTACCGTATATACTTATACTTTCAAATGCATTTAATAAAAAGCTGTTGCGTGTGTGTTGGCATAACTGCTGAGTCCTTAATAGTAACAAGATTTATAAAAAAAACCACCACTACAACTCACCATTCAGCCCCCAACTCGACGACACCATCACCAAAAGGCACGGTGTTCACTCTGCCACCGACTCTGTCCATCGCTTCCAACGCTAGGACCTTCTTACCAGCCCTGGATAGCGTAGAGGCGGCCGTACACCCTGACGCTCCCATGCCAACTATGATCGTGTCATAGGATTCTGGCATTTTTGCGCTGAAAAGCGAGAATTATTAGTTAGTAAATGATCGTCGACCTTGTAGAGTGGAGCTATATCGCAAACCATGCTCCACCTCCCTATCCTGCCCTCTGTGTCCCAAAACATGAAGTCAAAGTGACCTCTGCGCTGCCACTAACGACGCCGTGGAAGTGGCAATGTTTTGGGTCAACAAGATATAAAATTCAGTCGTGCCAGTGATAAAGAATATCGTCGAGATTCCGAATTGACATCCATAGAGATCCATAGGGCAATTATGGCCCTGGTAACGGCCCTGATTTACGAGTTGCAGGTCGTGGAAACCCAGAGAGGCGCTTTACTCTGTGTTAATAACTTCGTCACCACTGCTCTCAAAACGGTGAAGGACAACATCGTGACGAAACCGGCGGCATGTCTTAGAACCAAAAAAAAAACGGGTTGCACTCCGGGAGTGCCGGCAGAAGTGAAAACTTGAATATTAACGTTGTGCATTTTTGATATTTTGGAATGCGGTCTACTCTCCCTCCGTCTTATGAATTTTCGATCAGGTGACGTGTCCTGACGCGAGCTCCGTCTTACGAATTTTCGATCAGGTCACGTGTCCTGACGCGAATTTAACATTTTTTACCCATCACAAAAAACTCTCCCTCCGTCTTACGAATTTTCGATTAGGTCACGTGTCCTGACGCGAGCTCCGTCTTACGAATTTTCGATCAGGTCACGTGTCCTGACGCGAGCTCCATCTTACGAATTTTCGATCAGGTCACGTATCCTGACGCGAGCTCCGTCTTACGAATTTTCGATCAGGTCACGTGTCCTGACGCGAGTTTAACATTTTTTACCCATCACAAAAAAGTGCACAACGCCGCTAAAGAAGTTTTCACTTCAAAATTCGAAGAGATATGACATCTACCAACCCGCACTGGGCTAGCGAGGTAGCCCACTCCCTCTCGAAGAGAGAAGAGAGTCCTGTGCCCCAAACGGGCCAAACGACATTTTTTTCCAAAATGAACTGCACCCTAATTCGATCAATCGAAATCTGAATAATTTTGAAGCAAATTGCTAATCCATTGCTTCATAAGTTCGAAAAATTTGTCTGCTCAACACGTAAATAACGCAATGAATGTTGTTGAACTGTCCGGTTGTGTGAAACCGGTTCCAATTGATCGTCTGTTACGCAATTAGGGTGCTGGACGCAGGAAAGAAGGCTGCCAGGCTCAAATAGAATAGGGTAGGTAGTTGTCTGGGTAAAAAAATTATACTTAAGTAATTATATTTAGTCCGTCAGTTAGATTATCGAAAAATAATGGACACGTAGTTTTTCCTTTGTCAATCAAACAAAAAATGACAAAGACAAAGCGCGTCAAAATTTGGCAGGGGGGTCGTGACGTCACTCGCTTGCAAAAGTGTCGCAAGCAAGTGACGTCACGCGGAACTTTAACGGGCAATATCTTCATCATTTTTTATATGTGACAAAAGAAAAAATATGGATTCAATATTTTTTGATAATCTAACTGACGGACTAATTAGATTTTTTTAGGAAAATAGCCTATTAGGGGTCACATCAGCCGCATGCACGATGACCGGTGTGTAAAAGTCTTCACACAATGGGTGCCTGAAGATGGATGGCGCCGAGGCCAGTCCTGAAAGAGGTGACCAGACATGGGCGCGTACCGCGGAGGCTGATCAAGGTGGCGCGGGAAATGACCTCCTGGAAGGACTTGGGGTAGATGTTTGGACTAGGAAAGCACATATTATACGCTAAATAAAAAAAAACATCATCCCCACAGTTAAAGCAAGCTAAAGTGGCAATGGGCTGGTGATTTCTGCAGTAGAAGCGATGACCGTTGGAGTAGACGTGTTCTTGAGTGGAAATCGACACACCCTCAGACTATAGGGGATGAGAGTGATTGTGGAAGCCTATGTCCAGCAGTGGATTGCTAAAGGCTGATGATGATGAGAGAATGTGTCTTCATCATCATCATTTCAGCCGAAAAATGTCCACTGCTGGACATAGGCCTCCCCCAAGCACCGCCACTTCGACCTGTTCTGTGTTTCTCGCATACACCGGATTCCTTCCAACGCGATCGAATCGGAAATGAAGAGATCCGTAGGAGAAACAAGGTAACCGACATAGCCCGAAGATTTGCCAAACATAAGTGGCAGTGGGCATGGCACATTGCTTGCAGAACAGAAGGCCAATTCTCGTAAATAAAAACGTTCAAAATCTAGTCGCAGGCTCATCTCGGCGACAAACAAATGTCAAAAACTCGTCAAAATGTAGGGAAATTAGAGGTGTTTTTGACAGATTGAGACTGAGATCAGACTGTGAACGTTCTTAAAATTACGAGAATTGCCCCTCAGATGGCCGATGGGGCCGAAAGGTTCTGGAGTAGCGACTGCGTACCGGATGATGTAGCATTGGAATCCTTCTCATATTTAGATTTCATTCTTGTCAGTCACTTGTAATGAACTACATAGGTTCATTCTCAATCGCATCTTTTGTCACTGAGCTATAGTGTACTTTTCTTAGTTTTAGATTATTTTGACATGTCAGTTCTCCCATTATATTTTTGATGCTCAAAACGGTCAAGTCAATGTCCGGATAGGTATTAAGTGAACTGTTATTGTATGCACAGTACAATTGAATTAATTGAGAGTTTGGGAGCAAGACTCCTGACTCATGGGGCACTTTGGAATATTTTGAAGGACAATTACAAACAGTCTTAACAAGAGGTATTGTGTTACTCAGTAACTGGGCTGTGGAGGTCAGATAGGCAGTTGCACCATGTAAAATACTGGTATTCAGCCACATCCAGTTAGACTGTAAGAAAACCCTAAAATAGTTGGAAAATGGGGCTGCCATTAAATATTATGAGGGAAACCTCGCTGGAGAAACCACTCTGCACTATCAAACCAACGGTGGCTACATAAGCACACGACATACAAGCAGAGAGCTGGTGGATCTCGTCACCAGGCTGCAGGCAGTCCAAGGAAGTCGTGCCATCATAAGATGGCAAGCTAACCAGGCGTTTACTACACCTGGACAGTACCGGCCTGCGCCTGGTGACGGGTACCATCACGGGACACTGCTCGCTAAACAAACAATTCCACTTGAACATAACTGGGAAAATGTGAGTATACAAACGGTACAGCTCTGCCTAACCTTTTAGGGAATACAGGCATGATTTTGTGTGTGTGTATAAATCGACTAGCAGCGTCCAGTGGTTTCACCCGTATAACTGTCAATCCCGTAGGAATATCGGGATAAAAATTATCCTATGTGGTATTCTGATGTGTAAGCTATATTACCGTAAAGTTTCATCAAAATCCATTCAGTAGTTTTTGGGTGAAAGAGTAACAACCATCCATCCATTCTCACAAACTGTCTGGTTTATAATATTATTAAAGTAGGATGAAGGTAAGTGCCAAAGAAAAATTATTTTTTATAATTTGAAGAGATATAGATTCAGTAACAATGATGCTAAATAATACCTATTACTTATTCAGCAACATCTCGAATCAAACCAATATCATTTAATCTTAATTGTGTGTAATATTTTAATGTAAGCAAACCACTATGATAGCAGAGTCAAGTCATAAAAAATGTAAACAAATTATCAGCTGGTCTGATGTTATGGAAACTTTTAACTTATTGTTCAATATAATAACAAAAGGAAAATTTCTCTTGAAGAATTCTGTAAAATTTATCAAGTTTTCATTCAACATTGCCAAGAACAAGCAACATTTTATTATTTCTTCCCATACATAAAATTGATTTTTTTCCTAGTTTAAAAAAGGAATAACTTAAAGTTAAGTAGGTACTCACTTCAATTTACCGGTAACAACACGAAAAAAAAAGTTTGTTTAGTCTATTGGTGACCCAACAAAGTTATCACAATAAACTTTCGCGCAGCGCACTTAAGAACCGACTGAGATTAAATACTGTAGGTTATATCTAATGTACACTGTCCACGTGTCGCACAACAGATAAATAAATAAAGGTGATAAGGAAATAAATATATATTTAAACAGATCTGGTATTTTCTAATCTAGTTACGGTGTATTTTTAAATTATCGCCGATTCTGGGATATAACAATTTTATTTGACGTTTCGTTCACATATGGAGTTAAGCCTGCCAGCAATAGAATTTTAATTTGCCGAATATCATTTGAGAAGGGGTAGAAAGATGTTCTATTTATTGATCAATTTTGCAAAAAATAAATATGTATTTCTATGTACCTATCTGTTAATAAATAGATAAGTATACATATTAGAAGAATTGTGTGGAAAAGGGAGAGGGAAGCCTTTGCCCGGCAGTGGGCCAATACAGGCTTGGTAGATTAGATACTAAATTACTATATAGAGATTGAAAACTGTGGCAGGACACTCTTCCCTCTCCTAATTACTACCTACCACCAAAGGAGCATCTCTCTGCAGGGTACGTAACCTTCCGTGATCAAGTGGAAGTCTCTGAACCGTCTCCGGAAACAAGTGGGAAGATGTAAGTCCAACCTGGTAAAGTGGGGCTACCTTGACAGAACGGCAGTAGGGTATGATTGTGGAGCTATCACAAACCATTCTCCATCTCCTATCCCGCCCTCTGTGACCCAAAACATTCAAAGTGACCTCTGCGCTGCCACCAACAACGCCGTGGAAGTGCAAAGTTTTGGGAAAGTCAGATTTAAAATACAGTTGTGTCAGCGACACGAAGAAGAAGAAGACCATACAGTCATAATCTATAGAAGTATAGACAGCTTGCCTTATTTCCCAGCCTTACAAGATTTTCATAAGTTATAATTGAAAAAACATGATATATCTTAGTCTAAAATGCATTGCTCAGAATATTCTTCCTGTAAAGAACATCGTTTATTTTTTATTGCGGATATTATTATTGTCAGTTACAGTGTTTTTATCTCACGAAGCGATAGGAGCTTTACTTGTGATAACTAAGTGTACAAACATGATGTGAATATGTGTGCAAGCGCAGGAGCTCTCGGTACCGTTCGAGACAATAGCTAATTCAGAAGTGTGTGTGTGAGCGTTATGTGCTGACGCCACTCGTCTTCACGCACGCAATCACAGCGTGTTCGCCATCAGTCCCATTTGTGTTTTTATATTTTACCCACAGAGGCTAGTACAAACAATACGTGGCAACACTCCAACTGTCAAAGTTGGAATAAGCGTTCCATGTCATAGATTTCTGGAATTTTAGCATTACATTTCTATAATGGATTTTTCCACTGGTTTAGGTTGAGGTTGTATATAGGCCGAGGCCCACCCTGAATATAATGTTAAGCTAGAAATCGAGCACGATTTGGGAAGAAGAATCATTTTATAATTCCGCCACTGTTACTGTCACTGATAATGTCCCTTAGGAGGGTGTCCCCTAATAACATAAAAACACTGCCCGACCTAGGAATTGAAACCAAGAACCTACGTTCAACCATCGCCCTTGCTGGCCACCGAGAGAATGCCTTCCTGACGTCTGTCAGTGCGACAAATCTAGTATAATTAGCAAAAAAAAAAACCTTTCCGTTTGTATGAAACTGACAGGTGTCAAGAGCGAATTCTCTCGTCGGCTGTACTGTAGTAGAATCTAGGCTCTTATAATAGGTTGGTATAACAGCGTTTTGTCGAAAATCGCTCTGGCTAATTTTAGTTACAATAAAGTCATTTCGTATAATTATTCATTTGACCGAATAATTAATTGGTAGATTTTTATTTAGCATATTTATTTCTTTGAAATAATGTCATTTGACCGAATTTTCAAATGCACTAATTTTATTTAAACTAATGTTTCACTAAACTAATAATGATTTAGTCGAAAGATCGTATCGAATATTCAGTTCATTAATAATTCGTTTCCTTTCATTGTCTATAAACTAACATTGAACCTTTACCTACTGAATTCATTAATAATTATTTATTATTAACGCCACGCCGCGCGCCGAACTTCTAACGCCATCTAGTAGATGTAAATGGAACATTATGGAGATTTACTACCTATATAAATTATGAATTATAAAATTAAAAAATGCAATTTTATTTTAATATAATCATTTATTTAATACAAATAAGGAAAAAAAGAGGTTATTGTTAGCAGGCTATCAAGAACCAAACTAGTTAGACGAGGTCAATTTAAAAAAAAAATAGTTAGGTTAAAACTGTGAAGCGAGCGGTGCCGCGGCAGCGGCCGGCGAGTGCCAGAAACGACTAGATTGTGTAGAAAAAAAATATGGAAAAAAAGAAATTATTTTTAGCAGGCTGTCAAGAACCGAACTAGTTAGACGAGGTTAATTATTTTAAAAAAATTCTTGGGTTAGGTTAGGTTAAAATTTGCAAATATTTACAATGTTTTCTTTTCTGCATTACATTACACCAATTGAATATTTGATAAAATACATGTTATACCACCTGAACATTACATCAAATGAACATTATACCTTTTGATCAACAGCGCAAATGTTGTTATCGCAAATAAATATTCGATGAAATGAAAATTATGTTAATCGATATATACAAATTGATTATTTCCTTAAACGTTGTTCGATTTAGTAACATTACATCAAAAGTTGTTATACCAAACAAGGGTGAACCCTTATAATATACTGGTCACACTGTACAATATTGTAGTACGTTAGTGCTTGCTCCAATTTAATAGCGATTTAGATTTTAACAGGTAAAGTACGCTCTTCCGTTCATAGTCAGTTTATTGATGACTTTAACGATCGTTATCAGCCGGTCTGAGGTCATCAGTCAAAGTGCCTAGGTACGGTCAACAACAAAAATAGAGCATCATCTTGCTATCATTGAATCGTAATTTAAAACAAAAACAAAATGTACAGACGCCAGCAGGTCAAGCTCCACCGTCCACCTTGAACCTTAATGATTTAGCTATAAAGTTGAAAATCTATTAAAGAAATTTGACAGATTGTAGAAGCTTGATGTGCTGGCGTCTGTACCCATAGACTAATATATATAAAATGAGATACTTACTTTTACTGTTTTTCCGTGGGGAAATCCTCACGAATAACCTCCGTATAGGAAGAACGGAGGGTTATATTGGAATCCTACCGACTAAAACTCCACTGTTCCTTTTACTACTATAAGTCGCGGGCCCGTGGGGTAATTGCGTAACACACTTACAGTAGTAACCATAGATTATAAAGTCTTGGGCACAGACTAAGTATCAGAGGATACTTAGTCTGTGGTCTTGGGTAGTAACACAGACTAAGTTAGTCTGTGGGTAGTAACGACTTCCATTTTGACAGTCCAACAACATTCATTGCGTTATTTACGTTGTTGAGTAGCAATGGATTAGCAATAACCTTCAAAAAGATTCAGATTGTGATTGATAGGTGCTGGTATCCGCCCGACATGCCTCGCGGGCCCCGTCACCAAGAGCGGCCGATCCCACGACCGCACGTCCTCCCATAGTTATGCACTTTTACCTGTTACTACCTACGTTTAATTATTTACATAAATAGGACGTCGCTAGATATCGTTGCTTAACTTAACATCACTAGTTTTCGCTGAACGGGGTAGGCAAAATAGTACCTAATTGTTTTTCTAACTGTAAGTGTGCATAAACACGAGAGACACGCATCAACGAAAGAGGTAACTGTAACCGTCGACGCGTGTCGGCGACAGCAGTCAATGCGTGTTGGCGGTTGCCGTCGACAATCCTCGACCATTGCATAGCCAGCCCGCGCTTACCCTGAAGCTTGGAATTTGTCCCTAAATAATTCTGATCCAGCCTTTGATGCTCTCTCCCAGCGACGCGCCCCAAGCCGAGGTCCGTACCCCACAGGGGGTGCCCTTAGCGTGAAGTCGTTTAGTTTTAAAGTTTTTTAAGCCCAGGGACTGCAGTCTCGACATTCATAGCGATCGCTTTACGACAGAATTCGGTCGCAAAGTCCGGATTGACAGGTGTAATGTATGGAGTGACAAGACTTTGCGACCGAATTCGGTCGTAAAGCCATCGCTATGAATGTCGAGACTGCAACCCCTGGCTGGAGGCCTTAATTTATGGAGGCTCCCACAGGCAAGTCCACGACTTCCTAGGTTAAGCAGCGAGATGCCATTCTAGAAAAAAAAACCATCGACAACGTGTCGCCCGTGTATTTCCGCACCGTATGCTTAAATACACGAGCGGCATGTTGATTGTTGTCGACGGCAGCTGCTGACGCGTCGACAGTTGCAGTTGCCTCTGTCGTCGACGCGTGATGCTCATGTGTATGCACAATAAGCAACAAAAGCTTTCAATTTGTTTATTGTGTTATGTCATTACTGATTAGCGATTACAAATTGTAAGGTCAAAACTAATATATCAGTGTTGCGATAAATAAGTAATTACCTACAACAATATTGTAGTAGGTATAAGAGATGTTTACAATAACATTTTCAACCGACTTCTCTGTTTAAACCTAGGCTTACTTAAGAAAAGAAAGAGGTAGGTATTTTTAGATAAATGAATTTATTTCTGTAAGTACGTTTGCACTAACACTTTTACACCCCAATCATATTGAAAAAACGAGATGAGGTCGGCGTTTCCTACCTGCCTACTCTGATAAGAAAGGCCGAAACAAACTCAGAGGTCACAGTCTCTAAATTAAAAATCCAGACATATCTTGTTCAGATCATGTGAAGACCATGTAGACTGGTGATTGACATGGTTTTTTGAGGAAAGAACCTTGAGTGGACGAGCACCTTCATTGCGTAACATATAATACTATGTATTAACCATAATTTCAATCATTTTGAAGGATATTGCTAATAAATTGCTTCATAAGTTCGACAAAGTCTGTTCAATAACGTAAATACCGCAATGAATGTTGTTGAACTGTCAAAATGACCGCCATTGCTACTGTTAGTGTGTTAGGTACGCAATTACCCCGCTGCTGGACAGCGTATGTATGTGTGTAAAGGAGTATGTACGCATTGTCAGTGCACGCATTTGTCAGTAATTGTGAAGCTCAACTCAAAACTTAAGGTAACATAACATAACATGACGCCTTGTTTCCCCGACGGGTTAAATGATAAATGATTATATTTTGTAAGTAGGTTTGTACAAACACTTTTACACATCAATCATATTTTAAAACTAGATGAGGTCGGCGTTTCCTATCTGACTAGTCTGAGAAGAAAGGCCGAAACAAACTCAGAGGTCAGTCTCTTTTAAATTCCAGACATAATCTTGGTCAGATCATATGAAGACCATGTAGATCGATGTCTGAGATGGTCTTTTGAGGAAAGAACCACACAGATTGAGAGGACCTGTCCAGTCAGTGCACGCATTTGTCATAAAACGTGCAGCTCAACTCAAAACATAAGCGAGCTCGACGATTCGACGAACAATACCAAAGAAAGGACATTTGGGTAGGCCACATAAATTACTCAAACTGCCACACCATGACAAAACTAACAGAACAGAGAGAAAAATAAAATATAAATAAAATGACCCACATAGTTAGGCAGAGCTGTACCTATAAAAAAAGTACACCCACATTTCGCCAGATTAGTTTAAGTCCCCGTAATAGGGGGCCAGCCTATTGCCATTAACGGGGCACAAATCCAGACTCCGGGCTGATAATGAATTGGTAAGTATAGGTTCTTTGTTAATCGATTTTGTTATATTTTTACGTTTTAAATAATTATTACAAGATATATCTCAATGTGGTGCACTCGGTAGTTCGTGAATCCACTACACTGAGGGGCTTGTGGCTAAGTAACACTTCCTTCTTAATTATCTATGGTAGGTACGGTCAGCATCGAAAGTTTAACGCACACTAACGTTTTGGTTTCTGAGAAAGAAAATAAAAACTTCGTGTATTTGCGGTAAGACAGGTCGCAAAAAAAAAGAAAAACTCTAAATAAAACATCGGAATAGACGTACCTAAAATTTAAAGCAAATGAACTATTAGCTAAACCGTGTAATGCAGCAGTTTAGCGAATCATTTTGCGTCAATTAAAGTGACAGTGTTATTAGATGTTAGTTGCTGACCGTGCGCTCCTACCATAGAGATATAAAAAAAGAGCAAAAAAAATTTTTTTTTTATATCTATGGCTCCTACCATGTCATAGCCGTTCCAAAACATGCAGTCAGTGACCTCTGCGCTGCTCCTGACGACGCCGTGGAAGTGGCAAAGTTTTGGGCCAACAAGATATAAAATTCAGTCGTGCCAGCGACACGATGAAGAAGAATGGCCGTCAAGTCTTGCCGTACTTAGTTATCCCCATTAAATACTCAGAAAGACACCAAACCTAATTCTTACAGTACAAACAAGGGACGTACAGTCACGAGCGCCAATACGTCAACACTAGCCCACTTTCAATTGCGATATTTTCGAGAAATAACAAATGCAACGTTGAAATACGACACATTACATAAACCTATGGGTTCGTAAATGGTATATTCGTAACAACATAAATTTTCTTTAAAAAATAAAGGAGTAAATCGCTTTTGAATAAAGCCGAGTGTATACATACTTTGCTCGTGACTGTACGTAGTCAATATTTTTATCAAAGCGGACAGGCATAGCTATTGACAACCACTCGATAGGTACGCTTTGGTACCGTATCGAACATCAATCAATGTTATCTTTGGAGTCCTCTAAGCGCTGTTCACAAGTCCACAACCCGAAAATTTTGTCAGTTTAAATCAAATAGACGACCGCTATTGTTTCGACAGCTGTTTGCTGTGGGGGCAAGGCAAAATAGGTTATCGAAATGTGTGTCATTTTCGATACGATATCCTGTCGGATGGTTGTGAATAGCTATGCAGATCAATAACTTTATCGAAATGTCACAATTATACTCCAGACCGAATTTCGGTAACGACCACTATTCTCAACATGATGCAGGAATACCATTATTATTCTAACCGACGACGACTTTACAGGAGTAACTATTATGTAATAGTTAGCGCACAAGTGTGCACAAACACACGTCAACTCCCTCGTCCCTCACTCTCATAGTCCGATGGGAAAGCAATTAGTCATACTGCTTATATGACCGAAAAAAAAACAGAATTCAACCTTTTTTTTAAATCTATTAGAACTTGTCAGTGTTTTTTAAAAGGCCCTGTATTCCACTACCAAAAAGTTTTGACATAAGAAAGTTACTCACGGACCAGCGTTCCCGCGCGCGGCAAACGCGCACAACAAAACAACACTATACCACAACATGGCCGACTGTAGTGCTGCCCATTGACCATTCGCGCGTATTTATACCTACTCATCGCCGAGATAACTGACCAC
Source organism: Apamea epomidion (assembly GCA_947507525.1). Taxonomy (NCBI): domain Eukaryota; kingdom Metazoa; phylum Arthropoda; class Insecta; order Lepidoptera; family Noctuidae; genus Apamea; species Apamea epomidion. Next base: position 2,201,825 of record OX382255.1, read on the forward strand.
TTGGATAACGAAAAAGCTCAATTTAATAAGTAATATAGTGATAATTAAGTTGCTATCTAATCGACCGCATAGCCTTTTGCGTAATATGCTAGACAGCTGCAGAAAAGTAAAAATAGGTATCTATACTAGGTAAGGGCGAATAATTAGACTAAACTTTTATAGATAGGTACTAAGTTTGTTTATGCCTTATCTTCTATTTCTTAATTATGTCAAGCAAAGCCGATGTCGACCATTCTGCATTCTGATGTATAAAGTGATTTGTAAAAGCAAGTGTGCATTTTTTTTTGCGGTGAGGCCCCCCTCGATACTCTCCACCTGGGAACAACGGAGGGTTATGTCGGACTCCTACCGACTAAAACCCCACTGTTCCTTCTACTACCATAAGACCTGAGTCGGGGACCGGGAGATACTTGTACTCTCGCCGCTGCAAACTTTTGAATTTTTGAAAGTCATCCTAATAATGCGATTTTGAAGTGAAAACTTGTTTAGCGGCGTTGTGCACTTTTGTTGTGATGGGTAAAAAATGTTAAACTCGCGTCAGGACACGTGACCTGATCGAAAATTCGTAAGACGGAGGGAGAGTAGATGTGAATATTGTATTTTACCACATAAATGATAGTACTTTTATACTGATAATTAAAGCAATTCGTGCAAAATGATTCCCTAACCATTCCAAAATATCAAAAATGCACAACGTTAATATTCAAGTTTTCACTTCTGCCGGCACTCCCGGAGTGCACCCGTTGTTTTTTTTTTGTATTTTTGAAAAAAAATCGCAGGGTAAAGTCGCAGCCCAAAGTAGGTAAGTATAAATTTTAAGTTGTAGAAATAAAACGAAAATATGGTTTTACTTAAAACAATTATATTTATTTTCAATTGAACTTATAATATTATCCAGTTAAAATAGAATCTGTACATTTGTGTGACTTGTTTTAACTTTATCTGGTAGATTGTTTATATAGAATTCATTTCCAGAAAAAATACAAGGTGTCGTTTTGCATTCTCGTCAAATTCAAGGAGGTAACTATGCTTAACTGCCCTTTAACACAGACATAAAAATGCGGCCGCTTATACGATATCATAACGCGATTCTGTTCTTTGAAAGTGGTGTATTCTGAAATACTGTCAACCTTAAATAACAAAAAAAACAATTATGTGTTCATTATTTTCCAGGGATCGTAATTTTATTTGATTATTTATGTCTTTCATAACAGCCTCCTGAAATTTGACAAGGTTTCAAAACAACAGTGTGTATAAAAACAAGCCCTATTTTAACTCGGATGTGGCGCGAAAACATAATTTTTTGTACAAGTCCTTCTTAGTATAATACAATTTCACAAAAATTCATCAAAGGAAAAAACAAAAAGCAGTAGAATTAAATATTCCACACCAAATCTTTATCCAAGGAAAAAAAGTAAGTTTTGACAGTCTTTCCATACAAAAACTTGTCGGAAGACAATTTTATTCCGAAAAAAATATCTGACGTTAAAAAAAATCAGCCTTAAATTCTGAAAAATATTAGGAAAATCACATTCATATTATTTTATTTAAATATATTAAACATTTATACTGACAGAGGAGTTTCACTGATCCCAAAAAAAAAAACGTGTGCGAACGTGGGGACTCCCGTCAGAAACGAAGTTCCTTACGCGATAATCGCAAAACGACACCCATGACAACTTTCGGAGCCGCCATCTTGGATATTCATTTTGACAATATCGGCTTTAGCGCCCTCGAAAACGATGGAAACTGTATCTTTCTCTCTGAAAGTAGCATGGCGTCGCATAACGCTTTTTCGATACGTGGCGATTTCTACCAGTTTACTTTTTCCCCAAGCCGCGTAAACAACTTCGTTCCAATAAACGGTGCATTGCTCCTGTTTTGAGCCTGATAAAGTAAATGAATTATTTTCACAACTTTGCAAGTACTTATCTAAACCCGAGAGTGAGTACTGCGTTCTTAAGGGGGCAGCGCAGAGTAGCCCCGCGAAATTTAAAGGTTTTGTTATATGGAGCCTGGTATACCTACTGTCACGCAATTTTGAAAATGGCGGCCACGCATGAGACCTGTATGAATCGATAGCTGACATCAATGCAAACAGAAAACATAAGACCAAACCCCGTAGTGTCACGTTTCAGAGATATTAACGTCTAAAGTTGATCACGTGACATCGATATTTTTTGACCTAAGCATGTTTTAAAAATATAGATAAAAAAATATTTAAATATAGATAAAAAAATATTTAAATAAAAAAAATTAAACATTCGCAGTGATTATTTCAAACCTCTATGAAACAAGACGTACGCAAGTTCAAAAAAATATGGACGCCACATGATCAACTTCGAACGTTAATATCTCGCAAACGTGACGCTTTAATGGCGCGGCAGTAGGTATGCCAGGCTTCATATAAAACTCTTCAATTCCCTTTAAATTTCGCAGGCCCTTTAGCTTCCATTTCATTCGACCAAGGTTGTGAGATCTTGAACCCTATTCCAGATTGATTTTGACCTAGCGATAAGTATCGGCGTAAACGCGAACGTTTACGTAACGATATCAACTATTTATATTATTATTTACTAACAATCTGAGGGAGAGTAATTACTGTCGGTAGTATTTTCAAAGACATTTGATAACTTTATCCATATATATTATGTAGGATAGACTTTTGATCTCTGATAAACTTGACCCCATGGTATTACTTTGAAAACTATGGTAACTAACTAACATCTTTATAATTAGCTGGTAATAACAAACAATATAGATAGGGTCATGAGGACTTCGATATGAAAACATGATAAAACTAAAAAGTCTGTGTAGTTTCACTAGTCAATTTAATTTTAACATGTTTAATTGACCCATAATATTTATTTATTTAACTTAAAATAATGAATTAATTATACTATACGGGCTGACTTTGTTACCGTCTGAACAAAAACAGTGTATAAAAGGTAAACGGAGTAGAACCCTATGGCACAGAAATATATATTTTTTTAACAACACAAACTTTTTTTTAAATAAAAAAATACTCATTTTTTTCACAAAAAAAAAAACTTTTTCTTTTACATTTACTCCTATTAATGATTTTTAATCATCATCTAATCGAATGTCGCTACGATATCATTGCTAATTTCCGCGCGTAGAGTAGGAGGGAATTTTTTATATAATTTATCAATTTGTTTTTTTTTTGTTTTAGTATGAAATGTTTACTTCAAATAAGTAATAGTATTTAAAACAGAGATTTCTGTGCCATAGGCTTCTTTCTGTTCACGTTTAAATCTAGTTTTTATCCAGTCGGAAAAAAAAATCAGCCGGATCACTCTATTGTAGAGTGATCTTAGTAACTTTAACACGTCAAAAGATCTATAACCAGGGTTAAAACTTTATATTTCAAATGATACTATCTATTAGTCTAGCGTGTGGGGGTCTCAAATAAGACGACAGGATTCCAGACTTAACAGAAATGTGTATTTTTCTATTTATTTCCTGTAGTATGAGCCGACATCCTGCTAGCTGTGAGCGTCGCAACTGTGGCATAGTCTCACGTCCTTTCCTGACTATTGTTGCCTTATAAGTGACTCCAAAATACTCTATATTGTGAATTTACAACAGAGATCATAATAAACGAGGTGAAATATTGAACTAACATAAACTGTATTCGATTTGACAGGTTGTTGACATCTTACAAGCAGCGCCGCCATTACAACGCTACCAGGATCTTTTGGCGCGTGGTCAAATTTGAAACTAACGCCGCCATCTTGTTTTTCTCATAAATTTCACAAAACAATCACAACAAATATGTGAAATTGCTATAGAGATCATTGTGTGGCGACATAGAATAACATAAATTGTATTAGATTTGTCAGTTTGTTGACATCTTACAAGCAGCGCCGCCATGACAACGCTACCAGGATCTTTTGGCACTTGGCCAAAATCGGAACTAACGCCGCCATCTTGTTTTTTCAATACATTTCACAAAACAATCCCACAAATGTTTACCAACAGCGCCCCCTATCAATGTCATTCAGGCGCACGAAACTACCTTTTGGAAGGGGAGCTAGACTCAATTCTATTTATTTATACATTTTGAGGTTTAAAATTGCCATTTAAGTGTCTATTTGAAATAAATGATTTGACTTTGATTTTGCGCCAAAACATCCTTGTAGCAATGTATGTATTATTCACCTTCTACTTACTTACATATTTTTTGTTTTTTTTTTTAAACGAAAAAAACCTACATATCGGAAGGTGGTTGCCACGTGACAGCAGATATTTTCCTATTTATTTCCTGTAGAATGAGCCGACATCTCGCTAGCTGTGGAGGTCGCAACTGTGGCGTAGGGTCCCGTGTCCTCTCCCCACTACTGTTGCCAGGTGGAGGTCGTTGGGCGCGACGGAGGGCGCGGCGACGACGAGCGCGAGCTGGAAAGGGGGGTTGTTGTCATTTGGCTCAAAAAGAAAAGAAAGTTCTACGTTTAGACTTTTTGTGATACCCAAGCTAGAGTGATCTTGTAACTTCATCTGTAACTTTACTGTTTTAAAGTTTTTAGGGTTCCGTACCCAAAGGGTAAAAATGGGACCTTATTACTAAGACTTCGCTGTCTGTCCGTCTATTTGTCACCAGGCTGTATCTCAAGAACCGCGATAGCTAGACAGTTGAAATTTTCACAAATTATATATTTCTGTTGCCGCTATAATAACAAATACAAAAAATAAAATAAAATATATATATAAGAGGGGCTCCCATACAACAAACGCGATTTTTTTGCCCTTTTTTGCTCGATATCAATAATGGCGACAGGTAGGCACTTGACATATTCGCAAAATACTCAGTTGTATTTTTACTTTAATAATAAATAATAAAATTAAAATAAAATAAATATTTAAGGGGGGCTCCCATACAACAGACGTGATTTTTATAGATAATGGTACGGAACTCTTCGTGCGCGAGTCCGACTCGCACTTGGCCGGTTTTTATAATTATCATCATCTGCCTAGCCTTTTCCCAACTATATTGGGGTCAGCTTCCAGTCTAACCGGATGCAACTGAATACCAGTACTTTACATGAAGCGACTGCCTATCTGACTAACACAAACCAGTCACTTGGTAATACGATACCCCTTGGTCAGAATGTCAGGCTTCCGACGACCCGTAACGACGGTCAAAGACCCACGATGGACAGCGGGGACCAACGGCTTAACGTGCGTACTTCAAAACTTGGCTAATTAGCCAAGTTTTCTTCCTATTGTCTTTTTTTCGCTCTTAATAATTACGACATGCCTTCCAACTTTACGTGTCTCCTAATGTGACAATGAGCCGTTTTTGACGATCAAATGTTTGGTAGGTATCTACATTTATACGTCTCATTCATAATCAGACTATAATGTTCCCACTGCTGGGACACACGCCTCCTCTCGGTGAGAGGGGGTGGGCTGTAATCCACCACGCGGGCCCAGTGCGGGTTGGCAGATGTCACATGTCTTCGAATTTTTGGTTCTAGGAAATGCAGGTTTCCTCACGATGTTTTCCATCACCGTTTTGAGAGCAGTGGTGATGAAATTATCTATTTACACAAAGTAAAGCGTCTATCTGGGATCGAACCTACGACCTACAACTCGTAATTCAAGGTCGTTACTACTGGGCCACCAGTGATCTCGTCTCATTGCTTATAATATAGTTGCTCAATACAGTATGGCGATATATCTAGCAACGATTGCCCGTGAATGCGACCTTTAGAGAACCGCCCTACATGAAATTAGTCTGTTGTGGACAAAGTACAACCAAGAGCCCTAATTCACTATGACCACTAACGATTCCTTACTTCGAAACCACGTCAATTCCTTAGTCAATCACGACATCTGCTGTTAACGACATCTGAAGGCCAATTCTCGTAATTTAAAACATTCAAAATCTAGTCGCAGTCGCATCTCGGCGACAAACAAATGTCAAAATCTTGTCAAAATGTAGGAAAATTAGAGGAATTTTTGACAGATTGAGACTGAGATCAGACTGTGAACGTTCTTAAAATTACGAGAATTGCCCCTCAGGTAAAACCCTTTTATAACAAGATACCCTCTTCTTTGTTAGACTTGCCTTTTAATGCGTTTAAAGCTCAAGTAAAATCCAACCTTTGTTCAAAGGCATACTATTCCATCAACGACTACTTACACGACAAGAATAGATGGTCGCCCTAATTAACTCAAGACAATGTTCATGTTCTTTCTCCAGAATTAGCTTACTGACTGGTTATTGTTATTAGTATTAACTTATTTATTTATTTTACTGCGATGGTACTCGTTTATCATTTGTGACTTCAAGTGACAGCTATGTGAACAGAACCCAGCAATGCATAAATATGTAAGCTGTCACGCCCTTTATGCCTGGAGGATTTTATTGTACTAAGTTTTTATTTACATTTTAATTAATTATTTTTTAGTTTGAGTACGTATAGTTTTTATTATATTTGTTGGTATATGGCGTGACTAGCTGACATATGGCAAATAAGTTAATTTGATGGTCTATGTCTTGTAATGTTAATTACTTAACACCTAGTATTGTATACAATCAAGTATTTTCTAACTGAACAGACAGCTGTGCTGCTGGGGAGTTTGTTGCGCCACTTCTCTTCCCAGCGATAGCACTAGGAAGTGGTGAAAGGCGGGCGTTTTTGAGGGACTGTCTTTTGTAACTTTGACGTCCGAAAAGTGCTGATTCTCAGCCTAATTTGAATAAATGACTTTTGATTGATTTGATTGATAACGTATTCTCTATGACACAATGGCATGGTTTGAACTGTCGAAATAGATGTTGACCATACGGTTGTCATTTCGATTCCTTGCCGTTAACAAGACACGATATTGACGTGGGTGGGTAGTAATCCAGAATTGAGGCCCAGGCACCTTTACGAAATTACAAGATCATTCTAGTCCAGCCAATTTCTTTATTAAACCGGTTAGAAGATGGAAATACCGATGATAAGTTAGGTTTACTCCATTGAAAGGACCTGTTTCACTGATTCCGGATAAGAATATAATGGGATAAGCATTGTTAGTAATTAAAGAACGGTAATTAATGGCATTTTGTGAAAAAAAAACTGCTAGTTTAAGAAACATTTTCCGTCAGTCACTCAGCAGACGGCGGACACATTGTCCACGAATGAACGCGAGATAGGTCATCCGATAAGCATCGGCGGCGAGGTTGTTTTGTCCTCCGTGTGCGTGCATAGCTTTCCATACATTTTATCGTCGCGGACAAATTGTCCATCGTCTGCTTAGCGCCTAAACTTATTAGGAGTTGGTGAAACATGCCCTAGTGGTATCCCATTCTTTTTTTATAATCCTGTTTGGATATAAGGATCTAATGAATAGTTAATGAGCTTACGGCAGTCGCCCGGGGCGGACGAGCTTGCAGTCGCTCTGCCCATTCGGACAGTGTCTGCAATGTTGACGTAGTTGAGAATATTAGTCACACACAGTTAGTAACGCATGCCAAGCGAGGGTGTGAGGAACAGAGGAGTTTGGACTTTAAAGGAGAGGAATAAGGATCAATGATGCGATAGGAGTAGGAGGTGGATGGATTCTGTTAAGGATAATAGTATATCTAGAAAGGGATGACCACTGAGAGGACGGCTGAAGACAGGTTGTACCATGGAATTAGTAAATACTAATATTACTTAGCAATTCCATGCACATTTCGGCCACCTTCTGTCACTGTCATGGAATTAGTATGTACTATGCATGGAAATAATACAACGTATTATGTCACGGTTCTTTTGTTTTGAAAGTTAGTAACGCATGCGAAGCGAGGGTGTGAGGAACTGAGGAGTTAGCAGTAGGACCAATCGAGGACTTAGGACTGGGTGATTAAGGTAGAGGGGTAAATATGCGATAAATAGCAGAATTTAATACAAAGTTGTGAGAAGAGCAAGTGATGCGGATTGCGGAGGAATAAAGGACATGTCGTAAAGAATGTTTCGACGTTTTGCGTATGAATGTGGATGGCCATAACAGTAGGGGAAGATCAAAGAACAATGCTTGAATTGAGTGAAAGACAATAAAGGGGTGACGGCTAATAGACTTTGAAATAATATAAAGTGAGATTGTATAGAACAAGACATGCTACGCCAATCTCTAATAAATTGGAATAGGTCAGGGTAAAATTAAAATTAAAAATAGTTTATTTGATAACCTTATTGTAGGAGAATGGTGATCTACATATAGTTCAATAGGATTGCGACAGGCTGAGTTAAAGCACATTAAGCCAGATAGAACAGGCAAGGCCACACGATCGAACAAACTTTAATTAAAGACCCATTTCAGCAAGAAGAAAATGTAGTGTTCAACACAATATCATGCCTTGTGTTCAACCCACAATGAGCTTAAAGAAAATGGGTGGTTAAAAAAAATCGATTGCAACCAAAAAGTTCAAAACAAGCACTTTGCATTTGTGGCAGTTATTTTAGTTCAATCTCAGATTTTGTGCCACCAATCTTACTACAAACATAAATGTGAAAGTTTGTATGTTTGATACTCAATCCCGCACAAACGGCTGAACGGATTTGGATGAAATTTGGCACATAAATAGTTTATAGCCTGGATTAACACATAGGATATTTTTTATCCCGGTACTAAGTTCCCGTGGGATTATTTCCGATATAAACGCGGGCGAAGCCGCTGGAAAAGGCTAGTTTCAGCATATTGGCGGCATTTTAGTCGGTTTACTACCGGTTGATTTTGAAAAAATCTTTTTGCATTTGATAGCCCAATTCTTGGGGAAGGTTATAGGCTCCTTAACATCACGCTACGACCCTTAGGAGCCAAGTAAAAAGAAAAAAAGTCAGAAAACGGAATAAAACCGCTGGCTGGATGCGACACGATGGGATAGGCCGAATCGTGCAATAGGACTTTTGTGTATTTTGTGTTTACTACGAGATATTTAGAATATTTTTATCATGAGAGTATGCACATCTTGTAAAAGTCACAATCAAAAACATTAGTTCCACGGACGCTCACGTTGCTGTCAGCGCCAAAATGGCGAAAATCAAATGTCTTCATTTTGTCATCAATAGTATGAAGTCCAGCGTACTTGTTTAATATAGGTCTAGTCACTGACCTATATTAAACAAGTACGCTGGACTTCATACTTTCGATTCATACTAATGTTTATTGTGGAATGCTCTACATCAGAAGGCCCATTCTCGTAATTTAAAACGTTCAAAGTCTAGTCGCAGTGTCATCTCGGCGACAAATAAATGTCAAAAACTTGTCAAAATGGAGGGAAATTAGAGGTATTTTTGACAGATTGAGACTGTGTGAACGTTCTTAAAATTACGAGAATTGCCCCACAGTTTTCGTTCGTGTGGTCCACTAGTAGTAAGAATCACTTACCGCTTTCATTCTTGTCCTTTGGCTTGTTGTCTTCGTCCATTGATCGCGACAAGGATCGCTTCTTTGGTGACTGAAACGAAAATTAAACAGTGTTATTATAAATATCCATCTACATTTTTTTGGCCGAAAACCAAAAACAAAATTCGGCCTGATTTGTATTTTTGGCCGAAAACCGAAAAACCAAAGCTTTTTTGTTTGGCGATAGGTTTTATTTGGTAAAAGTAAATGAAATGCAGTGTCAATATTTTAATCATAATCTTTTTTCAACTGAAATCACACGAAACTTTATACTTTTCAAGTTAAATAATCAAACAATCTGATATTATTTTTAAGAAAAAGCATTTTTTTCTTTTATTTTGTCAGTTATTGTGCTTTAAGTAGTTGTAACTATGCATTTTCTCTGAATAAATGAATTGTAAGTATTGATTAGGCGGAACTTATTTTTTTTTTACCTCTGACGAATTTTTTTCGCCCGAAATCAAAATAGCTAATGCTAAAACCGAAATGAACCTTAATAGCTATTCAAGGTGTACAAAACTACAGGGAGAATGGTTAAAAATTCGTGTTAAGTAATGATGAGCAAAATCGAATGCCAAATAATCGAATATCAATTGATCGACCCCATATAATTTTTGACGTTTAAATGTCTCTTAACTTTAAATTAATGTTTAGTTTTTAACCGACTTCAAAAAAAGGAGGAGGTCCTCAATTCGACTGTTTTTTTTTTAGGTTTGTTACCTCAGACTCCGTTATATAAAAGCCGATTTGCAAAATTCTTTTCTTTTTTTGTGAAAGGATATACTTTCAGATTGGTCCCATAGAAATTTTATCAAAATCGGTTCAGTAGTTTGGTTAAAACCAAAATTACGGATAAAAATTCAAGTAAATAAAATTGCGTCGTTTGCTTTTCACAACTAAAATGAGAAAAATAAAAACTTTTATTACAAAAAAAAAATATATTTATAATTTGACCGAAACTGCTGTACCGCGCCTTAGGAATGCGCGGCGAGGCGGGAGGAATGTGCGGCGAGGCAGGGGGCGGGGGGCGGGACGCCGTGAGCGATGACGAATGAGCGGCCCGATTTTTCAGAAACTATTTTCTAAACAAACAACTAACTTCAAAGTGGACATGCTCTACTATTCTTAATCAATCAATCTGCATAGCCTTATCCCAACTATGTTGGGAATCGGCTACCAGTCTAACCGGATGCAGCTGAATACCAGTTTTTATATGGAGCCACTGCCTATCTGACCTCCACAACACAGTTACTAGTTAACACAATACCCCAACAACTACTATTACCAAAAACCACTCACCCTCCGCTTAATCTGCTTCTGATAATGCTGAGCATCATAAAACTGTGGCTGCGACCTCCGTACCCTCCCTGTCCGTCTCTTAATATCCTCCACAGCTGGCAAGCAGTCTGCACCACGACGGGCAGCGAAGAAAGTATGCCCACATTTACAGGACTTGGAGGCGACCGCTACCTGCAAGTATGTCTTTGTTATAAGAAACAGATGGAGATGAGTTATGAGTTTTATGAAATGAGGTTTTACCATGAATGATGTACACAAAGCTTAAAGAAAGAAAGAAACGTGGAAGGCAATGTTTTTTATAAAAAAATAAAAAACATATTTTATTTGGGACAGATACAGGAAATACAAATTATAGTAAAAAAGATGCAATAACACAGTAACACCACGTAAGTCAAAAATAAAAACTTTACAGGAGAGTGTAGAAAATGTATATTTTTACTTACCACAATACTATTTTATAATTAGTGTACACTTCAAATTGGATCTATTAAATATGTAACTTTATTTTTTAGTATACCTATAGTATCTATTAGATCTATGTAACATATTATGCGGGTGAAACCGCAGCGTGCAGCAGGCAGCTAGTTAAAAAATAAATACTGCAGTGCTAGTATTCTGATAGGACCCGCTGTGATGCCACGGACACACCTACAGACATCTATAAATCCCACTATGGGATTAAAAAAAAAAAGAACACCAAAAATGATAAATAAAAAATAAAAATATAAAATAAAATATAAATAAAAATAGTTTAGTTTAGAAAATAAAAACTGTAACTGTTAAAATAAGGAGTATGTGAGGATTGTAGCACAAAAACAATAACTTTAGTGTCCGTTTACACAAACGGGCTCAGAGAGGAGAGTACATTTTTCATCGCATTTGAAAAAGAGTTTGGGTCATTGAAATAAGGTTGATTTTTACATGTCACTTCTTTTTTAAATGAGAATGCTTCTGAGCAGACCAAACACTTTCGAAAGGTGCGCAATGTCTTAATTGTGCATTGTATGTTAAAAATTTGAACGCAAAAAAAATTGCCCTAATAACAAAGAGATTTAAGGTACTAAATCATTTTTAATGTCTGCCTAATAATAATCGTCATCATTTTATCATCATCATCATCAGAATACCAGTATTTTACATGGAGCGACTCCCCATCTGACCTCCACAACCCAGGTACTGGGTAACACAATACCCCTAGGTACGACTGGTTGCCAGTCTTTCGGGCTCCTGATACCTAACAGCATTGTAACATAATGGCAAATATAAGATTACCATCATTAAGTACATAAAATCAATAAAAAACAGTTATAATTTTGTTGTTACTGACCTGAAGTTCGCATTTTGGGCAGCTTTTCGCGATCATTTTGTGTTTACCCATTTTCCTCATTTGGAAACGATTATAGGCACATATTATTTAAGAATAATTGAATAGTTTAAAGTCTTTAAGTGATTCTTTATGTGAAACAAATGAAAGTAATTTTTTGTTGATTCTTTTTTTTTTCTATCTTTGACTTTGACAGTCATTACAACAAACCACAAACTGTCACAAACAAATTGACAATGACAGATCTAGAGGTTACAAAGCTTGAGTCCGCCTCACAAAAGAGGTCTCGCAGACGTGGCATATAATAGTAGTCTATGGACGCAGTGCTACTAGAAATTAGCATCTGAATGCGACGGCCGACGGGGCGGAGTCTAAAATCAAAAGGGTAGGGGTTGTTGTACGAATGTTGCGAACTGAGTAATAATAATTATGAGACGCACTATAACGGCCAGTTACGGCAATTCGCGGATTGAATTAGGATTGAATTATAAGTTAAAATATAAAATTATGTTTCCCTTGTAACAATAATTTTAGGAATAGTTTACATGTACTTAGTTATAAGGAAATGTAAGAACACTATTTGGTTAATAAACGATATAGTATTATTATAATTATTAAGGTCAACACACAAAGTAAAAAGCGCTGCAATTTGCAAAAAACTAAAGAAAAGAATTTCCGCGAGTGGTATTCGAGGAATCGCCTATCGCAGATTTGTATTCTTTTGACAATTGACAGCAAGACTAGAGATTTCCCCATTTCCCGGCTTTGTTTGTTTGTTTTCTCCTAATGGCGACTCTATCAGGTCACCATATTTACAAACAACAAAACCAGAATTTGGTATAACTAAAATGGAGTTAGCAAAAAAAGGAAAAGTTTATAAATCGCCACATCGATAAAGACTAATGATATAATTAAAGATGAAACCCGTGAAAAGGTAAGCATTTAAAATCGTTATTTTTAAGAATATTTTTGAAAAAAGAACACCAAGTATTGGTTACGTAAATAAAAAAAAAAAACAATGTTTTCTAATTTTACAAAACATTTTCTTTGCGCTTTTAAATTATTATATATGATACAGCTACGATGATTACCATATTTTTAGTATAATAACTAAAAATATTTGGCTCTAACTTATTACTCTCTACTATAAAACTCGTAATATTTATATTTTAAACTTGCTGAAAGATGCAACTAGACCTACAGTGTTTTCTAATTTCATACATATTCTAATCAATCTTGTTACAACTGACTAGACTGGCTTGGTCTAGTGGTAGCAAGGGCTACTGCTGAACAAGAGGCCCTGGGTTTGATGACCGGGTCGGGCAAAGTGTTATATTTATATTTTAAACTTACGGAAAGATGCAACCAGAGCTAGTGTTTTATAACATTTTAACAAATAATTTAATTCATATTGGACTCTTGTCACAACGACTAGACTGGCTTGTTGGTGTAGTGGTGGCAAGGGCTACTGCTGAGCATGAGGCCCGCCCTGGGTTCAATTCCCAGGTAGGGCAAAGTTTTATTATGTTTTTCTAGGAGTCGGGAGTCAGGATTTGAGCCCCGTTGATAGAAATAGGACCGTCAAAGTCAAATAGTTTATTTCAAATAGGCACATAAAAGGTACAAAATTTACAATAAAATAGAAGAACCTCTGATATTATATTTATCTAAAATTTTTAAGCCTGTGTTGTCCCACTGCAGGACAAAGGCTTCCCTTCCTTCTTTCCACTTTTACCGGTCGACTGCGATTGTGGGCCAATCCTTTAAGGAGTCCAGCTCATCCTGCCATCTCTTTCTGGGCCCCAGAAAAGCCTGATGTTATGTTAAATATTTATTTTCCTTTTCAGAAAAACTAAGAAAGTTGTCTCCGATGGGGACCGCAAACACGTATGCGTCGCTTGCAGAGAGTCATTCCAATACAAATGTCTACTGAAGTATCACATAAGACAACATCATTTCCAACGTGTTGGCTTCGCACCTTACGCTGACACTCAGAATGTCAACGATGTATGGGTCGAAAAAGTTGAAAACACCGACGCCTTGGTTGAAATAAAGAAAGTTGGGACCAACGAAATATTAATACATAAAGTCAAGGTAATTTTAATCTTTTAATTAACACTGCATGATACTTGATACTAAACACCCTCAGACATAATAACGAAAAATTCATCCTTTCATGGGTTAATGTTCATATTCAAATTAATTTATTAATTCTTTCTCACCCGTGAAAAGACAGTTCTTACAATTAGCATTAATGTAGCGCCCCGCGGTTTCACCCGCATAAGTTTCGATTCCGTGGGAATATCGGGAAAAAAATATGCTGTGTGTTAATCCTGGTTATAAACTATCAGTGTGCCAAATTTCATCCAAATCCGTGCAGTAGTTTTTACGTGAAAGAGTAACAAACATCCATCCATACAAACTTTCGCGTTTATAATATTAGTAGGAGTAGAATTATAGGACTGTAACATACCCATGGGGGTGGGGTGTACAATATTTATATGTATGTCAATATTATTGGCTATGTCAAAAATAATGAATAATAATACAATAACACTTAATTGTTGGTGGTTGTTGCCCATTGCATTGGTTGTTGTTGTCGTCCTCATTTTACATTAATTATTATACATAATTACTAGCTGCGCGCCGCGGTTTCACCCTTATAAGTTTCGATCCCGTGGGAATATGGGGATAAAAAGTATCCTATATGTTAATCCTGGTTATAAACCATCTGTGTGCCAAATTTCATCCTAATCCGTTCAGTATAGTTTTTGCGTGAAAGAGTAACAAACATCCATCCATCCATATTAGTAGGATATATAATATACAGGATGGCAGGCATATCGACGCGCAAACTGTAACCATGGATTCAGCACATGAGTTTAGACCTCATAGTGCAGAAATTTTTCGTCGGTTATTAAAAAAAAATATTGCTGTTCCATACATTTTGACCGCGTAGGTATTGCACTTTTCTATGAAACAGAAGATTTTTTTTTATAAATTTCGACGCTATGGGGTCTAAACTCATGTGCTGAATCCATGGTTACAGTTTGCGCGTAGATTTCCGTGCCACCCTAGGATTACTGTCATACAATGTACGTTTGTTATCTTTATTCTTAAGTTAGCTGTGCCCGCATTGTCTGATTTCGTTCGCGTCCATGCCAGAAAACAATAATGTGTAATTTGGATTTCATGGGTTTTAATTGTTTCGCGCGGAACCCTTATTCTTATTCTAAAATAAAAGTAGCTTAAGTTACTCCTTAAAACATGCTATCTGACAGTGAAATCACGTTCCGTTTAGAGGTGTGACTAATATATTCGTAATAGGTACAGGTATCATAATACAAGCCATGTATATTCATATTAGGATATGCGAATATAGAATAATAGGTTACCAGGTATTAGTCAAATAATAAGGACGCGTAATAGCG
Organism: Apamea epomidion; assembly: GCA_947507525.1. NCBI lineage: Eukaryota > Metazoa > Arthropoda > Insecta > Lepidoptera > Noctuidae > Apamea > Apamea epomidion. The sequence goes on from OX382255.1 coordinate 2,217,281, forward strand.
AGGGGACTGATCGCGGTGACTGATAGCGCCCTATGGTGACCAGTGACCAAAGCTCACAGCGACTCCATATTATTGTTGCACGAAGTGATTGATAACTAATATATAGAAATAACTATTCATTATTATGCTAGTGTTTAGTGATTGGGTTGATATTTTATTTATTTTTGTTGGAGGTTTTGGTCCAAAGAAAATTTAATCACCGTTTCACTTCTTTAGTAGGCATACGCGAATAATAAACGTGCAGAATCTCGTATTTCATATTAATTAATAAGGAGACTATTACCGATATTACGCAGATATGCATATTAGATTGAGTAGCTATAATGAATCGGTTCACTAATATTTGACTAATATCCAGTAATGGGTATGATATCATAATATGCGTTAACTAATATATTCAATATTAGGATTACCTAAAAATGACCCTAATATAACATCTCTAGTTCCGTTCCATCAAAATTCCATTTCGGAAATTAGGGGGAACAAAGAGACAGATTTGAAAGACAAAGATTTGTTTTTTATAAATACCATTTATAAACATTCATATGCATTCTCTTTTCGATGAGAGGCTTGTGGCTAAGTAATAACAGCCGCACTGGACAATCGATCAGGTTAAGCTACGCTTGCCGAGGTTGATCCGTGGATGAGTGACCATATTTAGGTACATATCAAGACCCCTCCGTGCCTCGTAAAGCACGTTAAGCCGTTGGTCCCGGCTATCATACGTGGATCTTTGACAGTCGTTACGGGTCATCAGAAGCCCAAAAGTTTGACAACCAGTCTTACCAAGTGGTATCGTATTACCCAGTAACTGTGTTGTGGAGGTCAGATAGGCAGTCGCTTTATGTAAAATACTGGCTGCATCCGGTTAGACTGGAAGCCGACCCTAACATAGTTGAGAAATGGCTAGGCAGATGATGAATTTAGTAAAAAGCTGTTATTTTGACATTAAAAACAGACACTTCAGTTTTATTTATTTGTGTAGATTTAATTATGTAGATAATTATATTCAATTCTCTGTGATAATATGGGCTGTACACTGTAATGTGTAACACTGTCCGGAATAAAGAAGGAAAGAAAAGAAGTACATTTATTTGCGGCAAACATGACGCATAAAAAGAACACAAAAAAATAACAAGTTGGGGGAAAACATGCGTCGCATCCACGCAAAACGGCCAACGCTCAGCATAATGCTAAGACCATAAACGAGACAGAGCTCCAGTGCTGGTTGTCAAAGATTGATTTTTTTTTGTTTTTTTTTTGCAAGGATGACACTATACAGCCTACGGATATCCAACGTGAAGTTATCGATGTACGGAAAAAGTACCCTGTGGGTACTACCGGTGTTGAAGTTGTGTGTCGAGTATGCCAAAAGAGTTTTGAAAAAAGAGGGTTAAGTAAACATTTTGCAGCCCAGCACGCACTGCTTGTCAAAAAACGGTGCGAGGGATGTAACACTTCGTTCAAACGTCTGTATAACTGTGCAACTCATGTTTGTCCATTTATTTCCATTAAGTAAGTGAAACAATATATTTAACTGTTTTTTTTATATTGTATACAGAGTGAAATTGAATTAGCGAGCGAAACTCCACAGACGTGGGTGGTAACGTGGGATATCTGAATATGATAAATAAAAAAAAAAAGAAATTGATGATGTTTTTTTGGGTGATAATATGATCGCAGTTCGTTTAGTTACTTTAAGTATGAGTTTAAGAAAATCTGTTTTAATTTATCGTGTTTATGTGACGTTTGAGGGGCTTGTGACTAAGTTATAACAGCCGTACGGGTCGATCGATCAGGTTAAGCTTCGCTTGCCGCGGTTGGTCCGTGGATGGGTGACCATCTTCACATACCAAGACCCCTCCATGCCTCGGAAAGCACGTTAAGCCGTTGGTTCCGACTGTCATTAGTGGATCTTTGACAGTCGTTACGGCCCGAAAGTCGTTAGAAGCCCGAAAGTCTGACAACCAGTCTTACCAAGAATATATGAGAAGTTACACAAAAAAAAAAACTGATTTTCAATAGGTACTCAAACTGCAATATCTGCCAATCGATTCTGTAAAAATCTCACCGTGAAAAGTTAGATGAAGTGAGCTTAGAGTGAGCTATCAATAGTGTCAATCTCTAGCATTAGTTGGAATGACAGCTCACTCCACGCTCACTTCACCTATGTTTTCACGGTGATATGGTTACAGAATCGCACTGCTGCTGATGTTGATCCCTTAACAAAAGTCATCAAATCAATTTCTTCCATCACGTCTGAGAAGTTTTGCACAATAATTTAATTTGACCTTGTAGATATATTTAATTTATTACTGAGCTGATATTTTTAATGTCAGATATCTTGAACCAAGGAAGAATTCTCACTTCTTCAACTGGTTTTCCTTCCATACAAAAATTACGAAAATTAAATGTCAATTTCATTTCTTGGATGAAAGAAATCTGTCATTGGAAAATACAGCCTTTAATCTAAAGACTTATGGCCTAAGTAAAGCGCGCGCTGCTTTGTGAGTTAAAAAGTACTGTAGATAGTGTCTTTCTGAATACTGTGAAACAGGTCTTAGATGTTTACAATGTATTTTGTATAGAGGGTGGCAGGGACATCGACGCGCAACCTGTTATCATGGATTCTGTACATGATTCTGAACACCCTGCGTTGAAATTTTTCGTCGGTTATTTTTAGAAAAAGTGTGGGGTCGAAGCGCCCCCGGCAGGAGCGAAGTTCAAAGTGAAAATCCAAGATCGCGACTGTGAAAATTTCAAAATGACCGCCATATATGTGTTATTTTCATTTCGACCTCACTATCGGCTTCAGCACCCTCGAAAACCATGACCCATTGCGAAAAATTTCAACATATTCGCAGCCGCTGTCTTAGATTTTCATTTTGACCTTACTATTGTCTTTAGCACGCTTTTTCTCGTTACGTGACGATTTCTTCCAGTTCACTCCAATCGCCAGCTCCGTTCCAAAATAAAAAGGTTATTTCATACATTTTGACCTCATAGGTACTTTTCTATGAAACAACAGTTTTTTTTTGGATAGCCGATTTAAATATTTCTTCGCTAGTGGGTCTAAAATCATGTGCTGAATTCATGGTTTCTGTTTGCGCGTCGATGGCGTCCCCGCCCCTCTGTATATTTCGTGTGATTAATACCAAAGTATTTATATGAAATGTGGGTAGTTGCATGTTTGTTGTTATAAGTCTGCTTGTAAGTTTGCTTCTTCGTGTAGAAGAGAAGCTTTATTGATAAATTATTGTTTTATGCTTTTAACCGCATTATTAATTTACTCTGAGGAAAGTCACACCAGAACCCTATTTGCGTAACACACTTTCAACCACAATCTGAATCATTTTGAAGGATATTACTAATCCATTACTTCATATATTATGTTCAAAATCAAAAGTCATTTATTCAAATTAGTCAAAAAAAAAATCAAATAAAAATGTTTAAGATAATTATAATAACATAGTTTTAAGTAATACTAACAAATGGGTAATGTGCCTGAATTAAAGATAAATAAATAAAAATTATGTTAAAAAAATGTTGTTGTACTGTCAAAATGACAGCCATTCCTACTGTTAGTGTGTTACGGAATTACCCCGCAGTATTAACTTTGCTTAAGCCATAACATTTTTCAAGTTTTGACTTCAACTTCGAGTTTGTTAATAAGCGGTTAAAACATTTTATTTATTATTATTTATAACTTTTTTTTTAAGAAAACTGAGTTTGAAAAAAATGACATTTCAGAATTTTGTTAAAATGCTAAGTAAGTAATCTATTTTCATAAAACTTGTATTTTGGTAGCTATTTTTAAGGTCCCACGGCAAGAATTACTTTTATTTAGTAATTATTATTAATTAATTAATTAATTTAATTCGTGGATCTTTGACAGTCGTTTCGTCAGAAGCCCGAAAGTCTGACAACCAGTCTTACCAAGGGGTATCGTATTACCCAGTCACTGGGTTGTGGAGGTTAGATAGGCAGTCGCTCCATGTGAAATACTGGTATTCAGCTGCATCCGGTCAGACTGGAAGCCGACCCCAACGTACTTGGGAAAAGGCTAGGCAGTTGATGATATTATTAATATAATTAATGTAACAATAATGATGTGTAAGTATCTAATTAATTATTGACTCAGCCGAAGCGAAAACTCGCGAATTGTTATCTTATTAATTGCCAAGCGATTTAATATAGCGATCTCCGTTTTATTTTTGATAAATGATTTACTGTTACATACTAAGTACATGATTTCGACGTTTCCTATCTGACTACTCTGAGAAGAAAGGCCGAAACAAACTCAGAGGTCAGTCTCTTTTAATTATTCAATTCTAGACATAATCTTGGTATATAAGATAAGATGGTCTTTTGAGGAAAGATCGAGCCACATAGATTAAGTGGACCCGTCCAGTCAGTGCACGCATTTGTCATAAATCGAAAAATTTGGATAGTCAATGTACTCCATCCGCCTATCATGTTCCTACTGCTGGGACACAGGACCTCCTCTCTGTGAGAGGGTGGGCTGTAATCCACCACGCTGGCCAAGTGTGGATCAGTGGATGTCTGAAACGAAATTGTTTATTCAATTTTTTTTAAATGAAAATAAAAGACCCAAATAGCAAACTATAAATAAATACAAAAACAAACGGATAATTAGTAAAGTACTCGTCCGCATCACTGTCATCCGGAAAAGTGCCCAGAAGACTGGCAGGATTGCCACGTTGAATGGCAATGCTAATTCTTTGGCCAAAGAACGACCCAGTCCTCTGGTCACGTCACGTGAAGTATCGACCAGCCGGCGAGAAATTTCCTTAAAAAGGAGACGCACACTCGGACCCCACGACCCGAGCGTTTCGACCCCAAACGCCTCAAAGCTGTAGTTACCCAGGAGGTTACAGTATTTGCGCCGCTTGAGGGTCTCAGCAGCCGCAGTCCGTAAATAGGATATCAGAATATGAAAATCAAATACGAATGTCTCTGAATTAATGCACACCATCATATACCTTTTTTTTTTTGTCGCTGAGAAATGCTTTATGCATCCCCGTCTCGCGGGCGACGAGACGGGGTATGTGGGACTGCCTGTCGGAATGACAGTATACCCACTAAAACTCAGCGGTGTTCCCACATCGCCGTGATGGGAGGGCCATGGGAAACCGGCATAGCCTTTACTTCCACAGCCCTCCCGGCGCATGCCCGCCTAGCTGGTATGGCGGGCCCCGCAAGCCCCCCAGGTTGGGGGGCTACGGGAATAGCCGGGAACACCTGGCCATTCCCGTCCCACACTGGTGGAGGCCTGTGCGATACAGGCAACGGTGCCCCCGCACCCGTTGCCTGCTGGCCTCCACGCCTGCCTAACTGGCAGGCCCCGCATGCCCCCCGCGTTGGGGCTACGGCCGCAGAGGATAGGGAGAGCGGCAACGCCACACCGACACTCCTCTTCCCCTGCGGCCCCACCGCGTCCGCCATCAAACGGTGGCGGCCCCGTCAAGGCCGCGGAAGGTAGGGAAAGCGGCACACCGCAATACCGGCACTCCTCTCCCGCCGCGGCCTCCAATCCTCAGACGCGATGTCTCCCACACGGGGGACATCGCGGCCCGCCTCAGGTAGGTTGCAATGTCGCCCAAGCTGCACCACACCCGCTGGCCGCTACGTCGTCGGCTTAGCCGCAAAGCCCTGACGAGCGGCCCCCGCTCGGGTTCCTCTTAGCTTCACCGTGGGCCTTCAAGCCACGGCTACTGAGCCCCCCCGCCTCGACAGTGCAGGAACCCACCGGGGTGGCACCATCATCATATACCCACCGCAACTAGAATATTATGTTATACTTAATATTCATACATACACTGATTTCTTACTTGAGGGGCTTGTGGCTAAATAATAATAGCTACACGGGTCCATCGATCAGATTACGCTCGCCGCGGTTGTTCCGTGGATAGGTGACCATCTTCACATACCAAGACCCCTCCGTGCCTCGGAAAGCACGTTAAGCCGTTGGTCCCGGCTGTCATTCGTGAATATTTGACAGTCGTTACGGGTCGTCAGTAGCCCGAAAGTCTGATAACCAGTCTTACCAAGGGTTATAGTATTACCCAGGCACTGGCTTGTGGAGGTCAGATAGGCAGTCGCTCCATGCAAAATACTGGTATTCAGCTGCATATGGTTAGACTGGAAGCTGACCCCAACATAGTTGGGGCCGGGCGTCGGGAGCCGCGTGACGACTCCCGGCCACCGTAGGCGCGGGCCTGCGGGCGGAGAGCAATGGGTAGCTCTCCGTCCGATCAGGACCAGGCCCGTGCCGGATGGCGTGTATGTGTTCCACGCGCGCCTCAAAGAGATGTCAGCGTAGTTGACGGGGCCCGACAGGGCCGAAGCCTGCCGGGGTAGCGGGATCGTCCGAAAGGGTTACCGCTGCCCTGGTACGTAAAGGGCTAAGGAAGGAACACGGGTGGGTTTTAGTCAGTAAGAGTCTGACACTCCCTTCTGCTCCACCCAGAGCGGGAGGAGTCATTTGATGATTTCCCATCCTGAAAAAAAAAAAAAAAAAAAAAACATAGTTGGGAAAAGACGAAGCAGATGATGACTTACATACATACACGGTTTTTATACTATTATGTATAAAAAATTGTTTATTTATTAAATTAGTTTTTGTACTGATTGTGGGAGAAAATTGTGGTCACATTAGAAATCTAAGCACGCACACAGTCGCACAAGTAAAGGGTCTAGCGATGCGGAAGATAGGAAGAAAATTTTGTGAGGACAGTTTTGAGTATTAACACGTTCAGTGCCGGGAACCCTCCTGGTGGACCCTCCTGGAGGGCTTGCAATACGTATGGCGGCATGGCGTATGAGCTCCATGAAAAGTGGGTAGAGTCGAAAGTTTTAATGTGGATGCTATAACTATGAGAGTAAGGAAAGGCCAAAACAACGATGGATGTACTGTGTGAAAGATATATGGCGAGAAAGAGGGTGACTAACGAGATGACGACTAATGTACAGACGCCAGCACTCTAGCTATTACAATCTGTCAAATTTCTTTAATAGATTTTCAACTTTATTGCTAAAGCATTAAGGTTCAAGGTTGATTGCGAAAATTTGACAGTTTCGGGTAGCTTGGCCTGCTGGCGTCTGTACAAGGTGCAATAACTGTTACATAATCATTATAAATTGTCATTTCAAAAATCTAAATTCTTGAAAAAGATCATGTAATGATGGTCTTTGATAGTGCAAACTAAGTTATTGCCTTCAAGTTAGATGTGGGCGCCGCCTTAAAAATTCTCGGCGGCGGCGCGCTGACCAATTTCAATCAGCGGCGGCGTGGCGCCGGCGGCGTAGTTTTCTACTACCTCCAACTAAAACTAGCAATCTACTCCCTATCTTCTTTAAGCCGGCCGGCTTCTTAATATCGTTTTAGGCGGACGACAGGAAAATGTCAGTCCTATACAGTACAGTAAATACCTTGTCCAGATCAGGTCATCTGGTACAAACAAAAACAGTTTTCCAAAGGGACACTTTAATAGCCTCGTAAACAATTTTTTAACATAAACACAGATAATAATAATTATAAAATATGTAAGATTGATAATCAATCTTACATCTTACATATTTTATAATTATCATGAATAAATATGATTTTATTAACCCAAATCGAGCTCAAGCGAGAACTTTTGGCCGTAACTGTTAGCCCAGCTACCGAGAATACCCTCTCACTCGGAGTGCTAGTGGCAGGTATACAGAGTAAAGCTCTAGCAAGAGCAGCAAGATGACGAAATGCTTCTTTTTTATTATTCCAATAGGATAATAAATCACCATCTTTTGGTTCTGTAGGATCAGCACCAGCAATGTAACGCCAACATTCTTGCTCTATTGGATCATCTTGAATGCCTTGGCATGAACTCATACTATGTTTCCTTGACAGTTTGTGCAATAATGATGTGTCAATTACATTGCTGGTGCTTGTACTTGCTGCGTTTTCGGCTCAAGCTTCTGGCTCGTTATTAATATTTATGATTTCCCTGATGTACGAGGAAAGGAATGACGTTCTGGTCATATTCCGGTTTTCAAGATATGAATCTATTTCTGACAGACTCATGAAGCGGTTATCCAATAGTGCTGCTGCGACAATGGACTTTGTTACTGGGAATCTTTTATTTATTTTTGCCATCATGTTGCGTTTTAAGCGTAACATTATTAGCGCTTCATCATCTTGATTGATCCTTAATACGTCTTTAATCTACGAAAGAAACACCAGAGCAACATTCATCGTGCATGCTTTCTGAGACGACAAGATTTCGCGAAATCTTCTCAAAATTTTTACCAGATCCTCTAAAAGGATCCACTCACTCTGAGTTATTCTGAGTTCTTCTTGGCCAATCTTCCTCAACATATTATTTATAGGTTCTCGGTTGCATATGTGGATTACACTTTCTAGCATTTCTAAAATGCTGTGCCAACGAGTTGGGGTCGCGGTTTTGATTGTTGGAATATTTTTGTAATTTTCGGATCCTGATGGTAAAGCCCTGCCTTCATTTTCGGTTTCTTCCGCATTTTCCAATATTAGATCAACTTGAGGGACAGGGTAACTCTCGTCACTTTCTAAAGTTTCAACGACGCTTTCTATTTTTTCCAAAAACTCTAGGCTGTTGCTTTACCTTTTCGGCCTCAGCATGCAACTCTGGGGCGCGATATCTCACAGCTTTAACGACTTTTTTGCATTTCTGGACTAGTAGTGCAATTTCTGGAACTGAGTTAATGCCATCGACTGTAACCAGATTGTGAAGCCCATGACCTAGACATAGATGGTGAGTCATATTTGCCATCCCAACTGCTCGTTTCACATTGCTTCCAGCATCAGTAACTGCAACTATAGCTTTGGCGTCTTCTAATATGAACCTCTTCTTTATGTCCTCAATGGCATCATTAATTTTTTCTCCAGTTTTTTTGCCAGTCATTATTTCTGTGCTCAAAGTCAAAGCTTTTAAGACAAAATCTGAAAATAAAAATCATTATAACTAGTTGATCTTACGATTAAAGGTGTTATTCAATGTTCATACCCTTACTATAATTTGTTACTTACCTGTAGTTAAATAATGTAGTGTAAACGTTATATAATTCAGTCGTCGGTATTGATCAGTCCACAATTCGAAAGTCATGGCAAAGTGTCGGGCAGCATCGATGGAAATTACATCTTTCACTTTGCTCAACATAGACTCATATACATCTGCCAAAGCCGTGCCACCAACAGTGTAACGCGATGGATATCATCGTCGTTTATGATGATGTTATATTTCTAAAACATTAAATAAAATTGTAATGACTGTGTGTTATGTGTGTAAAAAAAATTATAATACCTAATTATTCTATTAAAAAGGAAGTCATTTAAAAATGTTATAACATGTAGATATGTAACTAAAGCTAACCGGCTAGACAGACAGCGATCAGACGGACAGCGAAGTCATATTAAGAGCCTATTACTTAGACTTCGCTATACGTCTGTCACAGGTCTTTATCTCTTGGACTATAAGTAATAGACACTTGAATTTTTTTCGAGTGAGTTCGACTCGCACTTGGCCGGTTTTTTTATTTTTTTGTATTTACCAAATTTTACTAACATAGGGTTCCGTTGGCACCCGTTGGTTACGAAACCCTAAAACGCATGCTCAAACAGAATTGTTCGTAAAAAGCAAAACACATAAATCCGTTACCTTAAAGAAATCCACCATGCCCTCATCAGAAACAGAATCGAATGGAAGTAAAGACTTGCAGAACCATAAAGCTAAATCTCTAGCCAAAAGCCATTTATCATATTTTAAGCTCGTAGTTAAGGTTGTGGAGGATTTTGCGGGTCGTGCAACAGCAAAAAAGTCTTTAATATTAGTTTTGGCCTTGTCGGCACTGGTATCTCAAATTTGATGATCATCTCGCAGATGGCGAGTTAAATTTCCAGTGCTTACTTTTTTATTGTAGTTTTTTATCTTTACGCTGCAAAAAAGCAAAAGCATGGCGGGTAGGTAAACCATAAACCGTATTAATGAATGAAAGAATAAAGTGTAGCACAAAATTAATAACTTGGAAAAATAAGATGCGAGCATTCATATAGTTAATAGAAAAATATATTTTAGGTTATATTCCAAGGTGCCACGTGCTATAGGTTAGGTACAAAATGACGATAAGCAAGTAGATTTATGTACTCACGATCCAAACGTTACATCTTCACTCTCGTTTTTCACAGGAGTCAGGCATGCAGAACAATAAACGTGGTCGGAGTTGAGAATTCTTTTCTTGTTACCTTCAATCAATATTAGGTGCCCAAAATATTTCCAACAAAAGCTGCTTCTAGTTTTCGCATCGAAAAAAACGTCAATGGAAAGTTTATTCACTGTAGTTTTTGATAATTCAGTCATTTTGGATGAGTCAATCACGATAAAAAATACACGTCTTTACGCCACTCACGCCGCGCGGTGAATGTCGGCGGCGGCGGCGGCGTGCGGGGGGCACACGGCGGCGCGGCGCCGGCGCGGCGCCCATATCTACTTCAAGTAGGCACGAAACATTTACGAGACCGCATTGTTCGTAAAAGAAAACGGTGATTTATTTAAAAAAGCTTCAGAGCTTATCGATCTATAAGACCAACATACCGACATGAATTTTATGCCTAAGAAGATCAAAAACCGCTCTTATTTACAAGAGCATACTTTGCATGGCTCCGAAAAATTTTAATAAGCTACCAAATGACATAAAAGATTTAAACTAGGCTCAATTTAAACATGTAAGTTCCAATCTCTTTGGAACTTACACACACTTAGTATTTCGAGACATCGCCAAGCGGTTGGTCTACTCTTCACGTGACCAGGGGGGCCTAAAAAGACCACTTTCGCAGAATCATAATAGGATAACATTATGAATCATATTAAAAATCGTAAAATGGTCACAAACTAACAATTCATAATATGATCTGTGTGCAATTCATATCACAATGAAATAACCTTTTAACTGTAGCAATAAAAAATAAAAAACCAATTTGATTAATAAAAACTGTAATGAAAAATTTACCAATAAAATTACGGTTTTTATTTTTTTCATGCGGCAATGTTTACACCAAATATGAAATGAAATTTTACGAAAATTAGAGGAATTGCTAATGATCTGCTGGGAATTCAGGAAATGAATAGCTTTTAGAGGTATTGCTTAAAGTGGCCTTTTTAGGCCCCCAGAGGGCTGGCCTATTTTGTGGCCAAAGAACCAGCATTACGATACAACGTGGCAATGCTGCCAGCCTTTTGGGCACGTTTCCTATTGACAGCGATGCGGACGAATTTTTTGATGCCCTTTGATTATTTCCCCTCCTGTTTATATACTTGTACATATTATATATATTATTATTTCAAGACTGTTAGCTTTTTAAATTTTGTAAATATATAAATAAATTCTTAAAATCCGAAAAAAAAGAAAAACAAATCCTAAATAATTTTTAAATAGACAAATGCTACTATACCATTGACGAATTTCTTGCTGACAAAATTTCTTGTGACAGATCCTGTATTTATGATTTATAATGTAATATTCCTATGTAACTTTTAATTTATTTATATTGTATCGTATATAATGTTTTATTTAATTTATAATATTGTTAAATAGTGTATGACCAAAGCGTAGATTTTTGAGCTTCTATAAAATATATGTAGGACCTGTTATATCGCCACAAAATCAAAAATCGCACTAATAAATACTTTGACGAAATAATGCCATAAACCTTTTTTTTTTCAAAATAATTAAAACAAATAACAAAATTAAAGTATCAATTTTAGATTTCGCCTGATAAGCATTCCATACATCGTAGAGTTCAAGTTGGCGACGCGTTAAACTAGCGGTCTTTACCTAATTTTGACTGTCCTATGGAAAAAAAGAAAATCAATCGCTCGTCTACGCGCAATTACGTGCATCCCATAATGACATGCTCTAAATTTACTTTGTAACATGATGAATTAGATTGTTTTATTTGTCGCACCTATTCAATTTCATTCTGTATAAGTATGGAAGAGAGATAAAATTGACGTCTGACAGATTTTGTATGGAAGAACTGTCAAAAATTCAAAATTAATTCTCGAATAAAATTATCTGGCGTTGGAGAAATCAGCCTTGAGACATGTTGCGTCGACCTCAATTAAATTGGAATAAGCGCCAGCCGGTTTTTTTTTACCCCTGTTGAAAAGTCGCACTCGCTGTACGTAGACGCGTGTCTGTGTGCGTGCGTGTTCGTTTGTTGTATGGGGAGACATTCTGAAATCTGAACCTATATATTTTCAAGTATTTTTTTTCTGTTTTTTTTTTTGTTTTGTAGTATTTGTGTACGCAGAGGAAACGTTGCTGGTCGATCACTTATCAACCTTATTCTTACAGGTATAAGGGTGAAATCTGGTCGACCCCAATGATTTTACTTAATTAGCTTTTGTTCGCTTTAAGCGTAGGAATGCCAAGCTGCTGAATGCTGTTGGTGCCAAATATGGTCAGTTTTTATTGATGTATTTTTGTTTTTGTAATAATTTTATAAACCAAAACTCTCAGGCTAACTATGCACTGACAGGTGGCTTGCTTAGCGCGTAGAGCTTAGCTCTTAGTGCTCAGTGCCTAGAGCCTAACCTATGACTTAACATCCTTCGATCCACGCTAGGCGACTTGCGACGCCGCCAAGCGCACAGTGCGGCCGGTTGCTACTCGCAAGGTGACTCGCTAAGCTCTACGCGCTAAGGGGCCGTCTCCACGAGCGAGAGAATCGCGGCGATATTATCATCGTGCCACGTATTTCTATAGACTCTCTTAGAACGTGTCTCCATACGGCGATATCATCGCGGCGAAAATTGAATGACACGACGATAATATCGCCGCGATTCTGTCGCTCGTGGAGACGGTCCCTAAGCAAGCCACCTCTCAGTGTAACATAGCCTTAATAATGCTTATTGTAAATTTCAGCAAGAAACTAAAGAAAGATGATAATGATGAATGGACTATAACGGATTCAATTTAAAAAGAAAAAGAAAGAAAAAATATATTTCGGATACACAGGGAATAACAAAATTTAACAAAACGGAGCGTTTTTAACTAACATAGTTGCATTAACGACAACCAAAAAAAAAGGCTTTAGGTAAGGACATGGTAAGGACCTATAGCCTTTTTTTTTGTTGTCGCTATAAGCTTATAAGGCTCCTCCAGCCAGCATAATGCTGCTGTTATTATTAAAAAAAAAGGCTATAGGTAAGGACCTATAGCCTTTATTTTTGTTGTCGTTAAAAAAGGCTATAGGTAAGGACCTATAGCCTTTTTTTTGGTTGTCGCTATAAGCTAATAAGGCTCCTCCAGCCAGCATAATGCTGCTGTTATTATTAAATGAAAATATCATCAAGTAAGCAATTCCTTATTTAAACAAAATAGATTCGGTTAATAATCACCACAGAGTAGAGGGAGTGTTTATTAATCATAGACCACATTAATAAGGTCTAGTACAGATTATAGAAGCCGACTAAACAACAGCTACGATATTTAAAAAAAAAAATTCGTAACGCTGGTATCTGATATTATCTGGAGCCTACGCAAAATATGCACCCGAAATGTTTTTAACCTCTGATAGACCATGGCTTGGCGTCTCGTTCTCGATTATGTCCCGTTGACGGTGCCGGTGGACAAACGGCCTAAGGTACGGTATCCCAGAAGAGCGGTGGCCGCTCTTAACGGCCTCGGCTGTCATGAAAATGATGACAGCGGCAAAGATTTAAACCGTTAGATTCGCTCTACCGCGTCAAAAAAGAATCTCGTTTGGGTTTCGCATTGACACCTCTGACACACAATGACGCCATGACTTGACTTGTTTGGAAACGCTACTTAATAATGTGTGAGCTCACTCTTCTTAGTATCTTCTTAGTATATTTATGTATTTAGAAATATATAAGTATGTTTATCAGTTGTCTAGTACCCATAACACAAGCTCTGCTTAGCTTGGGACTAGATGGCGTTGTGTGATAGTTGTGGAATATTTATTTATTTATTTAGTATGGCCAGTTTCTCGCGTGACTAACTACGGTGAGAACAACTCTAGTGATTTAAATCTTTGGGCAGCGAGGTTTGACTTTAATTTCAAATACTGTTGCAAATGACAGACTTTTATGACGGAACCGCTTTCTTAGGGAACCAAAGCTTTAGGCTTGTTTTCTGTGCCAAAAGTCGCGTCGGTATGACCAGTATAAAAAATTTGTAAATGTCATAATAATTGTATGACAGTGACTGATTGTCAACCATTGCTTATGAAATAAGGTTGTGTGGGCCCATGTAAGAATAATGTGAAAAACAATAATAGAGCTTGGAGAATGTAGCAGTAGAAATAGCAGCATTAAAGAGTCTAAATTAAGTCTAAAGGCTCTTTCACGGAGGCGCATTATTGCTCGATGGTATATTCCCAGTCGCCCCCATATGGATTGCCACCAGGGGATTGCAATCGGGAATAAAATTCCCAGTTGCCGCCGGGTGGCGACTGTGAAGTTATTGCCCCCACTTCAAATCGCTGCACACTGGGGCGTGGATCGCCAACCCTTCTCATCGTTGACTGTCTTACGGCCGCGATGAGGGGGTTGGCAGTCAGACCTTTCCAATGTGAACTTGTAGGTAAAGGTAATTTTATTGGTAAAACATGATTATTTAAAATATGTAATTTGATTATCTGTGACTATGACTGATGACCACGCCGCAGTGTATAGCGATTTGAAGTGGGGGCAATAACTTCCCAGTCGCCACCCGGTGGCAACTGGGAATTTCATTCCCGATAAGGATGGCTATCGGGAATGAAATTCCCAGTTGCCGGCAGTGGGGGCGACTGGGAATATACCGTTTATAATATGAAATACTGACTGGGCGACCCGACGGTAGGGCGACTGTCGCGCGACTATCGCGCTGCTAAAGTCGCCTAAACCCTCGAATACACTAGGGGCCAGATAGAGCGTCATGTTGCGGAACATGGCGCTCGACAACTAAGTGAATGTCGAAACTAAGAGAATGTCATGGAACATTTTGCAGGCCTACAAATGGCGTGACACCTGACGTGGGACGCATGCGCTCGCTCTCGGAGCAAACAAGATGTCCCGCGTCACGTAAAATGGTGCTGGGACACTTTGCAACGTTGCACACGTAGATTGAGTGTTGCGCGTCATGTTGCGGGAGAAAATGTCCCCTAATGTATCCGAGGCTTGAATATGAAAGCGGTCTATAGTGACAAGACTGTGCAGACTGCAGCATTTAATGAGGGACTGAAACTTTACATGATTTGGAGGGTAGTTATACAATACTACTCAAAGTAGAAGGCTACTGTATATAAAGTAAGCTGTAATTAAGTAACCTGTGTAAAGTTTTACATAATAATATTTATAAATTGCTCTATGCGGAATTGTGAATTGGTGTTGAGGCAATTTATTCTTTAAAACTATGTGTACAGTCAGCATAAATATAGTTAACATATCAAATCGGTGTCTATAAAAAATAACGAAAAAAAAAATAAGTTTGTGTAATTGAAATTAAATATTAAAATGTTCCTCTCAACAACGTAAATAACGTTGTCTGCTCAACAACGTAAATAACGCAATTAATGTTGTTGAACTGTCAAAGGAAAGCCATTGCTACTGATAGTGTGGTACGCAATTACTCCGCTGATACTGGCCAGTAAGTTGCAAAAAAACGTAACAAAATTTGAATTTCGCGGGCTACCCTGACTCTTTCGTCTAAGTTATTCAAAATACGGTACCTTAGAACTTGTTCTATAAGACGTGTTCGAAAACAATAAATTTTATCAGTATTTATAGGCTAAGCCTACAAAATATATACAAAGCACAGTCGACCTCGTAATTTCTTTACCGTCCTAAGCTTGTATGTCACTTGTCTGTCATAAAATGTCAGGGTCGTTTTATCTTTGTGACAGTTGGATAGTTTCTACCTTAAGCTAGGGTGCCTAAAACTGCGGTGACCGCCACATCGCGTCCGCACTTTACCATCGAATGACGTCACTGAAACGTCATTTATGAAAACCGCGGGGCGCAGCTAGTAGCTGCGCCCCGCGGTTTCACCCGCATAAGTTTCGATCCCGTGGGAATATCGGGATAAAAAGTATCTTATGTGTTAACCCTGGTTATAAACTATTTGTGTGCCAAATTTCATGAGTAGTTTGCGTGAAAGAGTAACGAACATCCATCCATCCATCCATACAAACTTTCGCGTTTATAATTATAGTAGGAAGTTAAAAGCAAGTTTTTTGACACCGTAAAGGCAAACCTCGATGCCATCATTTACACGACGTCCGTTATTATGTGGCGGCCACCACTGTCGTAGGAAGCCAACGCTTTAGCGATAATCCATCCAAAGGTTGTCTTTAAAAGATCGCTCTTAACGATAAGACCGCCCATTGTGTCACCTTTTGTAAAATTTTATATATTTATGTTCTGTCATTTGTATGGTGTACAGACGCCAGCAGGTCAAGCTACCCGAAATTGTAAAATTTTCCCAATCAACCTGGAACCTTAATGCTTTAGCGATAAAGTTGTCAAATCTATTAAAGAAATTTGACAGATTGTAGTAGCTTGATGTGCTGGTGTATGTACATAATAAAGCGTATTCTATTCTATGTTTCAATGTACTGGGAATTTTAGTCTAAGATGGTAAAATAAATTACCAGGTCGACTATATAGAGTAGCGGTGCGGCCGCGTGACTGTACTGTATACGGAAACGGTGCCAAATCAATGTTGGTCGAATTTGGTAAGAATCCGTTGTATTACATAATAATTTATCCTAATTACTCTAAGGATTTTAGGTCATAAGATTGAGGTGGAAACCAGCGCCTGGCGTTCCCTCTTCGGTTTCTGAAACTGAAACTTCATGATCGATTGTGCGTCTAAAATCGAAATAAATGAACGCATGTTAGTTTATTATTATTTATTAATATCATTAACAATTTTAACATTGTGTCGAAATGTATTACATTTAGATCTAAAACAACATGAAATACAATTTAAAGACATTAAATAAAAAATATTATCCTACATGAGTGACAAGTTTTAAAACAATCTTCGTAGTAAAAAAAAAACAAAATTAAAAAAAATATTTTCCTTTCAAGAACTGCGTGTAGGTACCGTCGTCATCGTAATTAGTTTATCACCCTAACGCTGTCACTTGCACGTCATAAAATGACGGTTGATTTGTCTATGTGATAGTTACATAGTTTCAATTTACTGGGAGTTTTTGACTGAAGAGATAAAACACGAGGTCTACTATTTATAAGGACCACATAACATCTAAAACTCAAATATTTTCCTAATTTTATTGATCAATAGTTGAATTCATATAATTATTATTATGAAGCTAAGCTGTCTACTTGTAATAAGTTACATAAATGTTGAAATGTGGGTGTACAGACGCCAGCACATCAAGCTACCCGAAACTGTCAAATTTTCCCGATCAACCTTGAACCTTAATAATAATAATAATTTCAGAACATAAATTCCATATAAAATTATTAGTAAAAGCCTAAAAACTATGTTAGTACTATATAACTACTTATTAATTAATTTATTTGACATCCCAATTCAATCTAATCCAATTCAAATTAATTCAATTTAATTTAATTAATTTACCTAACATTAAATAGGATAGCACCAGAATTATGCACCTTATTCCAGTGCCTCACAATCGGACACTCCACCTTTTCTGTTATGGTGTTTAGAAGGCCACACAATAGCCCTAAAGCAGTCGGTTCTGGCCTCCGCAAACATCCCCGACGCACTACAATATCGCGGCAACCCCATCAGCATCCTAAACCCATTATTGTAGAGGACCCGCGGGTTAATGCTTTAGTGATAAAGTTGAAAATCTATTAAAGAAATTTAACAGATTGTAGTAGCTTGATGTGCTTGAGTCTGTCCTTTACACTTCTGCCGTTTCTCTACAGCATACAGGGGGCTAACATGACAAGCGCCAGAACGCTCTGGTCATATTTCAGGGTACAGACCATAAAACTGTTTCATACATTTGGGTCGAGTACCTAACTATTGAAGAAAGACAATTAATAATTTTTTCGCGATAACGATGTTGGTCTTATGGAGAAAGATGTTCAGTTTTATACATGTTGTATAAGCTTGTAAGATAAGATTGTATTTTTAGATTCCTGTTCATTTGTGTCTATACTCTGTAGATACCTTTGCGTTTGCTACGGGGGTCTCTATACGGGGCATAGTATAAGTAATCTTTGTATGGATATTTATAATATATGAAAAAAACTGGTTGAACGCAGGACTGAAGAAAATCAGTATTTAACTGTCGTTCAATATGTGTGTAAAAAAAATGGTTTCTTTTTATTTGACCTGTTTAAAGTTCGTTTTTTTTTAACCCAGATACTAATTTGACAGATCTAATGTCAAATTTCTATGCTAAAAAAAGCAAAGACAAAAGACGTAACTGTCATATTAGTATCTGGGATTAAAAAACTAAATTGAGTTATGTGGAAATTGGGGCTTGTGGCTAAATGATAATATTCGGGTCAATTGAAGGTAAAGCTACGCTTGCCGCGGTCGATTCTTGGATGGGTGACCATTAGTTACAGACAAAGATCCCTCCCTCGTTAAGCCCAACGGTTTATCGTGCTCTTCGAAGCACGGAGGGGTCTCAAGGGGGGATTTAAAGAACTGTGAATGACAGTTGGGACCAACGTCCCGGCTGTCATTCGTAGATTTTGACAGTCGTTACGGGTAATTAGAAGCCCGCAAGTCTGACAATCAGCCTTACCAAGGGATATCGTATTACCCAGTAACTGGGTTGTGGAGGTCAGATAAGCAGTCGCTCCATGTAAAGTACTGTTATTCAGCTGCATACAGTTAAAATTACCTAAGCATAATATAATAATTGTCGGGAAATTTTTTCTGAGGATATGGTGTGTTGGGTCTGTTTAAAAGTAACAGTATATGATAAATGTAAAACACAGTTTAGAGGGGCACAGAAAAATTGGTAAGACGGGCTGGTGTCTGCAAATCCACGTCAATGCGCGTATTTTGCGTATTTAAAATAAAAAACTTGTGCTAGTTTGACGTACAGATTCGTGTTCTTTCGTCCAATATCGGGTTAGAACGGGGGCGCGGGTGGGTGTGTGTGCTCTGCCGCGTTGATAGGCACGTTCTAACACATACGTGAAGTGAAGTGCTAATGTATTTTTTAACGCGTTTTTTGTATGTATGTATGTATTCCCACTTCATGTATCGTGTTATTTTCAATTGTGTAGTCGCTCCATTTAGCGTATCGTTTCCAATTACCTATGTAGTTGAACGTTTTGTTTTTGTTTACAATATGTACTACTACAGACGCCAGCAGGCCAAGCTACCCGAAACTGTCAAATTTCCCCAATCAACCTTGAACCTTAGCATTAATGTTGAAAATCTATTAAAGAAATCTGACAGATTGTACTGTAGTAGCTTGTGCTGGCGTCTGTACATTAAAAACTTAGACGGACTGTCTACGATTACAAATAATACTCGTGAAGGACTTGTCTTCATTAATATATATTATACAGATATAAATGTTGTGGCTGTATCGTGTAAGTTTAATTTGTAAGTACTCTAATAAGTAGTATTTACTCGTAAGAATGTCAAATTAAAAATGTATAAGTAAGTGTGTAATTTATTCGCCGACGTGTTTGCTCATGTACTATGATTCTGAGGAAGAATTAATATTTTTTTGGTGTAATAAAGTTGTAATAAATAATTATCACTAGTATTTTCTGAGTTAGATTTTAGAACTTGAAGGACGGCTAAAAGCTCAACGGGTTTGGGTATCAGACTGGGGAGTGTGGGATATTTAGGTACCTACCGACGCCATCACATCAAGCTACTACAATCTGTCAAATTTCTTTAATAGATTTTCAACTATAACGCTAAAGCATTAATAAGGTTGAATGAGAAAATTTGACAGTTTCGGGTAGCTTGACCTGCTGGCGTCTGTACGTCGATAAAAGCACCCCGATGGTCACCACCACGGGTTAAATTCGATCCAGCCTGTCCCTTTGCTGCCCTCTCCCAGCGACGCCCTAAGCCGAGGTTCGTACCCCACAAGGGGTGCCCTTAGCGTGCGGTCGCCTAGTTTTTTAATTAGTTTTAGCCCTGGCTGGAGGTTTTAAGATTTCTAAAGGCAACCACATGATAGTCCGGTTAAGTAGTCACGACCTCTCAAGGACAACTACGAGATGCCATATAAAAAAAAAAAAAAAACCACGGGCCGTATTGTATTCTCTATGGCTTAAGGAACGAAACCGCGCAAAATGAACGCGAGATTGGTGTGATTAGTTAACCCCTCAATGGTCTCATAATAACTGTTTAATAGACACCGATTTATCTCGAAAAGAAAACCATTATAACTTGCATCTTTGTCAAAAATAGTCACGCGATTTTCAACCTTATTACTAAGTAGTAAGGGTTGTGGTAAGGAAGGGGGAGTGTCGATGAAAATAGCATGTCGATATAAGAGTCATATCATCGTCATATTTGAATCGCGTGCCATGATTCGGCAGAATCGATCAAAGCAACGCCGGACCACCAGAGACTTCGCGTCCTATTAGAGATTATGGAATTGAAGTGTTCTCGAAGTAAGAAATCATTAAGTGGTCATAGTGGTGATTTAGGGCCCTGAACATGGAAGGGGCACCTTTACCTCTCGAAAAACCGATCCGAAACATCCCCGTGTACCACCTGTTGGGGCACATCTCTGGAGAGACTGTCTCCCTCTCACCTAACTGTTCAAGACTGCTGCTGTGGGAGCCGGCATCTCTGAGGTGACTCGGTGGGCGGACAGTTCCCAGTCTGAGCGCCGGCGACTCCAAACGTTTACGATACCTACTGACGGAAAGTCAGGCTATGCCCGTGATATTTGGACGCAAGACTAGTGCTACTCGTTGCGTTTTCACTTGAAAAGTACCATTATATTCCTAAAATAGGAGGAGGCTGAATAACTCAAATGTCTGTAATTCAATGAACAGTCTTTGGCTATGGTCATTGTTGTAAACTACAACTGAATCCCCATCCATCAAACCGAAATAAGTAATGCAGCTTGGCATAAATAGGTATTAATTAGTGTCTAACGTGTACAGAACATCTATTCCCAATCTGAGGCTTTTGGGGAGGTCAGAGCCAATCAAACATACAAAAACGATTACATGATTAAATTGAACAGTAGCCCACCTATGGTTATACTTTAGTGTTCTGTGGTTCATGAAATAGAAAATCGACTAAAATTATATCTCTAGCAAAAACCGTACTCTTCTGTCAAAACTTAATAAACAAAGTAAAGTACATCACTATAAAACGTATTTCGACGCTTTGTTTTGATTGTATTTTAATAAATTATTAATTAAAAATGACTGAAAACAAGAGTTTTAGTGTTTTTAATATGAAGGATAAGTGTCGGGCTTGCCTTCAGGCAGCGGAAAAAGTATACCCAATGACGACTATGGAAATAAACGCATATCAAAATATTACCGAAAAGGTTATACATAATTTTGTATTATTGTTTTATTAATCTTAACGTTTGTTCAAAATTGTGTAAATATTTGTTTTGCATATGTCTTGCTTAAAAGTTTCTGTGCTAAGTCTTAATATTAGTTTCCTATGGTTAATGGCAATTGGCTCGCCCCCGTAATAATTGGGACTTAAAACTGGCGTAAGATGTACTAGGCATTACTACCTACACCCTTCGACGTAGATAAGCGTGATGTTACAAATGCAAAAATTTGAAAAGCTTGTTATGTGCCTGGAATTACACCTACACCCATACTCCCCTTCAAACACGCACACAGGAGTGGCAGCAGAAATAGTTAATCAAGTCATTTAATTCTGAAATTCATTTTTTCAGGTGACCACCAAGGATAACAACATGAATCTTTGTTTACTATGTAGATGCACATTAAAGAAATGTATAAAGTTTTCACAACAATGTCTGATAGCTAACAAATTATTGAATCAGGCTGTGGAAGGGGTAGGTATTAGCATTTTAACACTAACTTTCTATAACATAATCATGGCAACACAGACTACCTTGATATAATATCATCTGCCCACCTTTTCCCAACTATGTTGGGGTTGGCTTCCAGCCTAACTGGATGCAGCTGGATATCAGTATTGTAAATAGAGCACCTGCCTATCTGACCTCAACAACCACAAACAATTGTCACAATACCTCTTGACAAGACTATGGTTGTCAGGCTTTTGAGCTTCTGAGTACCCATACCAACTGACAAAGATCTACAAATGTTAGCCAGGACTGATGGCATAATGTGCTGGCACAGAGGGGTTTTGGAATGTAACTGATGGTCACCCATTCACGAACCAACCTTGACAAGGGTAGCTTAGCACTGAACACCCCCAGACGTCACCAGCTGCCTAGCCTTTTCCCAAATATGTTGGGGTGGGCTTGGAGTTTAACCGGATACAGCTAAATACCAGTATTTTATATGGAGCAACTGCCACTCTGACCTCCACAACCCAGTTACTGGGTAATACAATACCCCTTGGTAAGAGTAGTTGTCAGACTTTCGGGCCCAGATGAAATAACAATAAAGTGTTTATTGTGTCTCGTTCAGTTTCCATCAATGGGCTAACCTGCAAGCAACTTGCGGCTGTTAGTATTTAGCTACAAACCACCAAAGCTTTTACTCAAAAAGCATTCTATTTATCTATTTTCAGGACACAAAATCCAGCCTCTTTCTTCAAAAAACCTCCATGTATGACTTAAAAAGATGTAGCCTAGAAGTTCATTACTTCTGCCCTGTAACCATGTCAGATTTAAACGGAGATGAAAAAGAAGAACTGATGCCGCAAGATGATGCGGTAAATGATGATGATGATGAAATACCTCTAGTGATGCTGCAGGGTGAATATAAGAATAATAAAATGGAGTCTGATAGTTACGAGGTAACTATGTTATTTAAAAAATAAAATAATTCATGGCCATTCCTTTGAGTTTGTTTAGTTATTTCTTCTCAGGGAACGGTCACCTAGGAAATGCCGGCGCTATGTAGTTTTAAAATATAGACCAAAAAATTTACTTGTTGAGAAAAAAACATCATTTCATACAGGGTGGCAGGGACATCGACGCTCAACCTGTTACGATGGATTCAGCACATGATTTTAAACACCCTCACGTCAATAGATTTAATCGGTTATCAAAAAAAAAGTTAGCTGTTCTATACATTTTCACCGCGTAGGTATTGCATTTTCCTATGAAATAGCAGTTTTTTTTGTTAACCGACAGAAAATTTCTACACTAGGGGTCTAAAAATATTTGCTTAATTCATGGTTACAAGTTGCGCGTTGATGTCCCTGCCACCCTGTATATTGTTGCTGGCAAATACGTTGAACATTCTCAAACGTTTTTTGAGAATGTCTATGTGCCCTTGTATAATAGTACTAGGGCATAGAATATAAAACGTATACTTAATTGTTAATTATTCTGAATGATGGTTCTTCTATGTATTGATTCAGAAAAATTATAATATATAACATTGATTTCTTTTCCACAATTAATTTATGTAACATCATGCCCATAAAAGGCAAGTATAGACACAAGGCTACCCAACTATTTTATTTAATAAAAAATACTTGACTAATTTAGTTCCTTACAAATATTTTCAGACAGCACTAGAGATAGAAATCAAAGATGAACTGGACATAAAAGAAGAGTTCAAAGAAGACTTCTGCCCTAAAGTGAGAAGTAAAAAGAAGAAGAAAGAAGTAAAAGAAGGATTCTCTTCTAGAATGGTGCAGGAAACTGATGAATATGTTGTCATTAAACTTACTAAGAAGCAGGTGAGGAAAAAACATATTTGTTATTCAAATTCAAATTGATTTATTTGCTAATATGGGTAATTACACAAAGTTGTTAAAAAAAAAAAATAGAGCACAGTTCAACCATATTACGCCTTGAGGCATGCAAATCTCCGGGGTAGCGGGATCGTCCGAAAGGGTTACCGCTGCCCTGAAACATAAAGGGCTAAGGAAGGAACACGGGTGGGTTTTAGTCAGTAAGAGTCTGACATTACCTTCCGCTCCACCCAGAACGGGACGGGTCATTTATTTTGATGATATCCCATCCTCAAAAAAAAAAAAAAGGCATGCAATCTCAAGCTTTGACTGTATCACAACATTGTTATACAATTAGGTACTTGCAACAATAATTAATAACACAATTTTGGTAATTTCACGGTGGCAAACAATAATAAAACATTAGCAAATAATAATGTCACAAGAATAATAAAAGATTAAAATGTCATGTATTAAATGAGAATGTCAAGATATATTTGTAAATAAATGTTAAAGTAATAACTAATAATAATAGATATTTAATTAGTGCACTAATCACATGTCACATCAACAACAATATGTCCTTACATCCTCTGTTAAATAATCCTGAATACTATAATAACATTTAAATAGCAAGAATCTTTTTAATTTCTTTTTAAATTCATTGATGGATAAAGTTTCTAGTATAGACTTTGGTAAGTGATTGTATAAACGCGGTGCCATACTGAAAATGTTTCTGGCATATAAGGCCGTCTTGTTAGATTTGTAACAAATTTTATCAGTGTGCTGACTTCTGTGTTTATAAAAAAACTAGAAAAAGAAAAAAAAATATGGCAAGTAAAGCCGATGTCGACTATTCTGCCAGTGTCAGTGTGAATTAGAAAAGCAAGTGTGCATTATTATAAATTAAAAGACGAAACAATAAAAATCTTCGAGGCTACAGTTGAACTTAATGTAAAGAAAGAAAAAAAAGAAAGATAATACATTATTTCCGGCAAACATGACGCATAAAAAAGAACATAAACACGCAAAAAAAATAAAAAACAATTTGGGGGTAAACATGCGTCACATTCACGCAAAACGGCCATCGCTCAGCATAATGCTAAGCCCCTATACGAGACAGAGCCTCAGCGCTGGTTTTCAGCGGCAGCTGGCGTTGACGTGATGACGTTAACCAGTGCAGCATGCAATTATACATAAATAAACGAAAACAACAATCAAAACAAGAAATAAAATAAACCATTGCAGCATATGATAGAGAGAAGATATTGATTATATTTATATTGATTGTAAATATTGTGGGGTTAGTACCGGACTGAAACAAACAACATATTTGTTAAATTACAGTCCGGCCGTCCGCATCGAGAGAATGCTTTCTTGACACCTGTCAGTTTCATACAAACGAATAGGTACGTGTTTTGCGATTTTAATCTTTATTACAACTAGCACTGTTGCACTGACAGCTTTCAGGAACGCATTCTCTCGACGGCTGCACTGTATTGTATGATTTATTAGGCGAGAAAGCTTACTATACAGTTAATCAGTACCTGGAAGACAAATTGTAATTTAATGACATTTTATTGGGGTGACATTTTAATTGTAATTTAATGACATTTATGTAATTATTGATATTTTATTAATTTTGAATGTTTAAAGTACTTTTTAATTAATAGATAACAAACAGTATGTAGTTCAATGTACAAAAACAAATTAACACTAATATATACTATATACAATTATATACAAGTATATAATACGAAAAAATATAGGAAGAGGCAGGAGCTCATTGGGCATCAAAAAATTCGTCCGCATCACTGTCAATGGGATAAGTGCCCAAAAGGCTGGCAGCATTACCACGTTGGATGGCAATGCTGATTCTTTGGGCTAAGAATAGGCCAGCCTTCTGGTCACGTGAAGAGTCAACCAACCGCTTGGCGATGTCCCGAAAAATTCGATGAGCACTCGGACCCCAAGGCCCTAGTGTTTTAACCTCAAACGGCTCAAACATATAGCTCCCAATAAGGTTGTTATATTTGCGCCGTTTGAGGTTTTCTGCTCCTGTAGCAGCCGCCCCAGCACAGCCCGCCGTGCTAGGAAGATGGGATGGCGCGAGGGTGTCAACACAGGTTGCATCCCACACCAAAGGCCTAACCAACTTCCAAGGCATTATGGTCATTCCATCGGGCCTCTTTCCATCGTCGCGTGCCAAGCCATTGGGTTCTAAAACAGCTGGCGCCACGGCGGAGACAAGAGCCCGACGGATGATGTCGTTAATGCTGGCGTGCCTTGCCACCCGTCCAGCGCTCTTGCTGCAGGATAGGCCATGGTGTCCGAGGCAGTCGACTGCTTCAACGCATTGACAGCGATGTGGAGCTCCGCAAGGAGCGCCCAGACGCCATCATGTAGCGAGCCGGAATGTGGTGTCACCCAGCATAGTGCCTATATTGGGTGACGGTAGCGCCTGAAGCTCACATTCACCCACAGCCAGCAGGCGGGCACGCTCAGCAGTATTGGTGGACGTATTTATAAGATTATTCCGTACCAACCTGCAGAGCGGCTCATCCCACTGTCTCTGGGAAGACGGGTTCTCGGGCTGAACCGTGTCCGGGCCAGCCACTTTAGTACTTTTCAGTTTATTTATTTTTTTCCATTTATCTATAATTAGATAATAATAATTAGAAATTTGTACGCCGTTGACGGCAAGACATAGCGTTCATTTTTATAAATTTAGACATCTGCACCCTTTGTTTACCTGTGTTCTAGAAATAAAAATATTTTAATTTGAATTATTATTCAAAATCAAAAGTCATTTATTCAAATTAGGCTGAGAATCAGCACTTTTCGAACGTCAAAATTACAAAAGACAGTCCCCCAAAAACGCCCGCCCTGCACCACTTCCTAGTACTATCGTTATTATTACTAGCTTCTGTCCGCGACTTCGTCCGCGTGAAGTTTCGGCCCCCGATCCAACGCATCGCATCGCATCGTCCGCCCGCGGTATAACTTCATTTTCCCTTAGCGTTCTTTCTGATTCTTTTTGCACGCTACGGGTCGTAGCGTGATGATAATATAGCCTTCCTCAAGAATTGGGCTATCAAGTGCAAAAATATGTTTTTATCAGATAGGCAGTCGCTCCATGTAAAGTACTGGGCCCGTATTTCCGTAATTTAACACGTTCAAAATCTAGTCGCAGTCTCATCTCGGTGACAAACAAATTTAATATAAAAAATTTGACAAAATTTTGGGAAATTAGACGTATTTTTGACAGATTGAGATTGAGATCAGACTGTGAACTGTTAGGCCGTGCCTTTACGAAGGGTTTTTAAAAAAGGTAAACTGTCTTACTTAAATAATATCTACGTATATTAAAAAAAGAAAATGTAATTGGCAATTACAAGAATTAGGAATTACTTAGAACGTGTGTGGCTCTTTAGAATGACGGAGAGAGACTGGTCTAAATGTCCTCAGAATTGGGCGATGGCGGTAGACCCTTATCAGTGATACTTGAGATTGGAATGCTGAGAAGTGCAGGATATACTTCTCTTAATTATTTATTTTTAATTTGCTAGCAAGTCAGGGTTATATCAGATCGTTCTTAAAATTACGAGAATTACCCCTCTGGTATTCAGCTGCGTCCGGTTAGACTGGAAACCGACCGCAACATATTTGGGAATGGGCTGGGCAGATCAAAAACGGTGAAGGAAAACATCGTGAGGATACCGGCATGTCCTAGAACCAAAAATTCCAAGACATGTGACATCTGCCAACCCGCACTGGGCCCGCGTGGTGGATTATGACCCACTCCCTCTCACAGAGAGAAGGCCTGTGTCCCAGCAGTGGGAAAATTAGAGTCTGATTATGCTTATGTTACAGGTATTAGCAGAGCTGGCAGAGAGAGCGAAGGCAGAGTCTTACATAAGATCTCCTTACAAATGTGAGAAGTGTGTGAAAGGGTTCAACTTCGAAGAGGTTCTGACTGCTCATATGGTGAAACATACTCGGGTGAGTGTTACAGAAACACTAACTAAGCCCCGCGGTTTTTTTTAAACGTTGCCCCACACTAGGAATTTCTCCTGTATCGTGGGTGCGTTTACAAACATTTAAACTCACATACACCAACAGCCAGAGCCGGAACAACCACTTGTAGGCCATACAAATATTTGTTCCGTGCTACTCTACTGCCTTGTTTTGAGTGAATATATGCGAACACACCTGCCACGGTGAATCATGTCATGATGGAGATAATTCTAATAATCTGCATCTTGAGGATTGTTACGAGCTTCGGGTTCGTGACAATAAAAACTGCCGATAAAAATTACCAAAAGTTACACTTTAATTAAAGAACACTAATAACAACTCAAACACACTAATTATAAAACACAATCACTCTTAAGTCGCACTTGAAGATCGCATTCGATGTATTCGCTTCTATCGCAGAACCAAGTCTGATTGGTCACGGGTAGTCCCGGCCTTATACAGGCTGATTTTTTAAAGACCAGCCAAATTTAAGGATGTGGTACAGACCATCAAACTGAACAACTTTCTCCATGGGACAAATAGCGTAATCGCGAAAATTTTATCAACTGTCCCATAGAAAACTTCAATACCTACTCGACCTAAATGTATGGGACGGCTGAATTTTTATTCGCGATTACGATGTTGGTCCCATGGAGAAAGTTGTTCAGTTTGATGGTCTGTACCACATCCTTAAATTTGGCTGGTCTTTAAAAAATCAGCCTGTATAGTGCCGCAGATAGTTCCACAACCTTCTATTGTAGAAACATTTAGAATGTTCGATTACATACCGGCCCCGACTGACCAGATGTCGATAGTTCTAGTAAGTTCTAGCATCGAAATTTCTACTCGATAATAGATGGTGCTAGTGACTCTATTAGTTCAGCCATTCGATAATAGTTGGCGCTAGTGGTAACTAATGTCACCTTGTATCAGGCATTAGTTGTGGCGCGCAACAGTATTAGTAGTAGTGCAGCTGAGTATTATTTCTGTATCTTTATCTCTATTTCAGGAGCACGGCACGTATGAATGTGACATGTGCACACAGTACTGCCCTAGCCCGGTATCTCTAAGAGGACACATCAAATCACATACGACGAGGTAAGCCATCCTCCTCCTGCATTTATCCCAATGTATAAGTGGTCTGCGCAGCATTTCTTCTTCTTCCAGTCTTCAGTCGTCATCAAAATCAAAATTAAAAATCTAAATAAAAATGAAAATATTTTATTTCACATAAACCAACATGGGCACTTATGAAACATCAGAAGCTAGGTGCACTGTTCCAATTGGTCGTTTCCTATGGACAAGAGCCGGCAAGAAACTCCACGGTTAATCTTTTAAAAATAATTGACTTTTACAATTTATTCAAATTACAGTAGGTATGGGAGGACAACGTAGGCCTGTCAACAAGTAATTGATAAAATAAAAAATGGTCTACAGATGTAAAGTCTACAAGGCCTACAAAGTCCTCACATTTACAAAATATAGAAGAATCCATTGAAAGGACAGATAAAATATAAAAACCTATTAGAACCAAGTGAAATGACTGCCATTACAACCACTAATAAAGAGTTGAAACTAGAATTGTCTGTATATGATGTCAAATAATAAAACAAAATATGTCAAAGAAATATGTAAAAAATAAATAAACATCGTAATTTGAGAGCAGTTAATAGACATTTACGTAGCTATGCCGTTAATGAGGTGCCAGGGAAGCCACATGTGCAGAAGAAATCATTGCCAAACTACCTCGTCTTCAACGTAGTCTTTAATCTTATAATATGCTTTTTTGATAAGGAGACGTTTGATGAGAGTTTTGAACTTTCCATCGCTAAGTTCTGTAACCGGCATTGGCAACTTGTTATAAAAGCGGATGCTGTTTTTAACCCCCGACGCAAAAACGACGGGGTGTTATAAGTTTGACGTGTCTCTCTCTGTGTGTGTGTATGTCTGTCTGTGGCATCGTAGCTCCATGGCGGATTACATATTTTTTCACAACTCCCTCTATATGGGTATCAAATGAAAGGGCTTGACTAGTAGAATACTAAACACTATGACAAATTTCAAATCCAAGATGGCCACTACCACAAAATGGCGAATTACAAAAAACCTGATTAAATATCTACTAAATTACCTGAATCTTAAAACGCAAGAAAATAAAAGAAATGAAATAACAAGGAGTCCCTACAAAAAGCATGAAATAAAAAATTAAATTTAAAATTTAAAAAACCCCCAACAACGTGAAACCCTATAAAAAGAAAAAAATAACCTTGAAATTATGACCCTACGTAAGTACGTATGAAATTTTTTTATTAAATATTTTCCTGTCGGGGGACCGCTACTATTTTAAACTTTAACAGAACGTTTGGCTAATAATTAGAGCGGTCTCCCGACGGGACAGCATTTAATCAAAAAATTTCATACGTACTTACGTAGGGTCATAATTTCAAGGTTATTTTTTTTAAAGAAATGACTTGCTAGTTTTAGTTAATCTAAATTTAGGTACATATCACAATTTCATTTTTAATACGTGTGTTTATAATATGGAAATCGCTTCTTATTTTGAAATGTCCTAAGTTTTTGCGAACATACAGAATACTTTCTAAAATGTCAAGAGAAGGCAGAGTTAGTATATCAATTTCTTTGAATTTGTTTCTAAGAGACTCGCATTTTATAGATTGCGCAGATTGCCCTCTTTTGTAAAATGAATATTGAATCTACGTCAGCGGCCGATCCCCACAGCAGAACACCATTAGACATAATACTGTGGAAATAAGCAAAGTATACTAATCTAGCTGTGGCTATATCAGTCAACTGCCTTATTTTTCTTACTGCATATGCAGCTGAACTTAATCTACCTGAAAGAGCTCTAATGTGTGCGCCCCATTGTAATTTTGAATCTAAACTAATTCCCAGAAATACAGTTTCCGTAATAGCATCTTGTTTCTTGCCATCAAGTTTTAAATTTAGACCCACTTGAGGTACATTTGGTAATGAGAACTTAAGGTATTTGGTTTTGTTCGTATTCAGTAAAAGATTATTAGCTGCAAACCATTTCGAAAGAACAGCCAGACTATCTTTGAGCTGTAAGACATCTGTATTCTATCTATTTTAAAAATAAGTCATCTCAATAGTCACTCCCCTTTCTCCATTCATACCATGTATAGAGGTATGAGGAAAAGGGTGTAAAGTTCACTAATCCTCCATAGAAAAGGGAGGATCCTCCGACCAGACGGGTGTCGTGTCTGGTGAGTAAATACCCGACGATTGATCTCGGGACGTTGTATATTTGCGCTGTAAACTTTACTTGCGTGATGCAGGATTTTGTGTGACGTCAGTGTGAAGCGTAGTTCACATGTGGCGATGGAGATGCCGCTACGATTTCTTCAAATGACAAGGAGGTACAAAAATGTGTCTTTATGTAATTTCTCTATACTCATTTCTTTATAGCATTCCATAATATAGATAGTAATGTCATACAAAATGATTCCTTCAATATTTCCGTCTATCGGTACCGAAATAAACCTGCATAGCTATTCAAAACCATCAGACAGGCTATCGTATTGAACATTATACATTTCGAACATCTGATTTACCTTGCCCCCGACAGCAAGCAGCTGTCGCAAGAATGGCGGTCGTCTATTTGATTTAAACTGACAAAATTTTCGGGTTTTGAACTTGTGAACAGCGTTGTTAGGACCTACGATAACATTGATTGAAGTTCGATACGGTACGGAAGCGTATCGAGTGATTGTGGATAGTTATACTATGACTTGAAAGGGTCAAGATAACGGTGGTATTTTTGAAATGAAAACTTCTTTAGCGGCGTTGTGCACTTTTTTTGTGATGGGTAAAAAATATTAAACTCGCGTCAGGACACGTGACCTGATCGAAAATTCGTAAGACGGAGCTCGCGTCAGGACAC
The DNA here is from genome assembly GCA_947507525.1 of Apamea epomidion. NCBI lineage: Eukaryota > Metazoa > Arthropoda > Insecta > Lepidoptera > Noctuidae > Apamea > Apamea epomidion. The sequence continues at coordinate 2,249,076 of OX382255.1, forward strand.
GTGACCTGATCGAAAATTCGTAAGACGGAGGGAGAGTTTTTTTGTGATGGGTAAAAATGTTAAACTCGCGTCAGGACACGTGACCTGATCGAAAATTCTTAAGACGGAGCTCGCGTCAGGACACGTGACCAGATCGAAAATTCGAAAGACGGAGGGAGAATAGACCGCATTCCAAAATATCAAAAATGCACAACGTTAATGTTCAAGTTTTCACTTGTGCCGGCACTCCCGGAGTGCAACCCGTTTTTTTTTGTGTAATATAATTTTAATAATACAATGCATGTAAAATTTAATTTAGTGTTTAAATATCTACAATTTGTATGCCTATTAGGCTAAACATAGCGATCCTGACTTTCGAATTAGATCTTATTATATTGTACTTTTTTTTTTTTCGTTTTCGGGGAAAACCTTCAAAAGGCACCCGACCTCCTGGGTGTGAGGTCGGGGAGTGTGGGATTTTTACCTCACTAAAACCACCCCGGTGATCACCATCCGCACATAGGCGTGGTCCCGGTTCCTCTTAAAGGACCAATTCCGGAACCACTCCTGCGCAATGCCTGTAAGGCACATCCCTGGGGAGACTGTAAAGGGGCCTCCCCTAAGCCTCGCTATGCACGGCAGCACGTGACCACTGTGCCACCGACTTCCCTGGGGTCACTTGGTAGGCGGACAGAGGCCCCACTCTATGCGCCCGCGACCCCATTATATTGGCGGCATTATATTGGTGGACGGCACGGTTGGCGCAGTGGTTAAGCGACTGACTGCTGCGCTGCGTGTCGCAGGTTCGATTCCCTCACGGAACAAATATTTGTATGACCTACAAGTAGTTGTCCCGGGTCTAGCTGTTTGTGTATGTGAGTTTAAATGTTTGTAAACGCACCCACGAGCAACAGGAGAAATTCCTAGTGTGGAGCAACGTTTCTATTAAAAAAAAAAGAAAACAAAATTGTACCTATGTTTCACAAATAAATAATTTGAATTTGAAAAACCGTTTTCTATCGTTTCCAGTTCCTCATCATCTTCATACACAGACCGACTTCGCCCACTGCTGGGCATAGGCATCTCTTTTCTTGTGCCAATCCCCACACTCCTGTGCCAGCGTCATCCAGGTTTTGCCGCTTCCCGGTTAGACTGGAAGCCAACCCCAACATAGTGGGGAAAAGACTTGAAAAATTGATATTGATTATTTCCTACTGTAAAGTAATTGTAACTTTGCAGATAATAGGCTATTTTCCTAAAAAAATCTAATTAGTCCGTCAGTTAGATTATCAAAAAATATTGAACCCGTATTTTTTCTTTTGTCAATTATATAAAAAATGATGGAAGATATCGCCCGTTAAAGTTCCGCGTGACGTCACTTGCTTGCGACACTTTTGCAAGCAAGTGACGTCACGACCCCCACTCCCAAATTTTGACGCGCTTTAGCTTTGTCATTTTTTGTTTGATTGACAAAAGAAAAAATACGTGTCCATTATTGTTCGATAATCTAACTGACGGACTAAATATAGTTATATTTTTTTTACCCAGGCAACTACCCTATTGTAACTTTGCAGGTATAAATGCAAGCTATGCGGCCATGTCCGTCTGTCGCGCCAGCATCTGCTCGAACATCACGCGATCAACCACACGCAAGGAGCCACGACGTACACTTGTGACAAGTGTCACTTTAGTACCAAGTGAGTATCTAATACGATGTCATTTAGAAACCCTTAGCAATTTTCTTTATATGAACCAGAAGCGATTGGTGAAGAAACAAAAATAATTTTTAATTAGCTGCGCCCCGCGGCAGTTTGCACCCGCATAAGTTTCGATCCCGTGTGAATATCGGGATAAACCATTTGTGTGCCGAATTTCATCCAAATCCATTTAGTAGTTTTTGCGTGAAAGAGTAACAAACATTCATCCACCCATCCATACAAACTTTCACGTTTATATTATTAGTAGGTCGGGGTAAAAAGTATCCTATATGTTAATCCTGGTTATAAACCATATGTATGCCAAATTTCATCCAAGTCCGTTCAATCAGTAGTTTTTGCGTGAAAGAGTAACAAACATTCATCCATACATCCATACAAACTTTCACGTTTATAATATTAGTAGGATAATTTTGTAAGTTCCTGATTTCTCTAACAAAATTAGAGATTCCCTTGGCTATCCAACTTCCAAGTGAATGAAATCGTCAAAACCTTACGTTCATGCCAGCCCGAATGTTCACACCGATTGATCGGTGTTCTTTTGAACCAATATACGGAAATAAATATAATTTATGTTCCAGTAAACGAACGATAATCCAACGCCACGTGAAAACGCACGCGATTAATGCACGGCACGCGTGTCATCGGTGTGGGAAACTATTCAACACGATCGAGTCGCTCAGGGTGCACACTACGTATGTATCTATCGCCTCATTTAAAATGCCACGTACTTATTCGGAACTTCAATAATTCCTATTTTGCTTTCCTAAAAATATTATTGAACACTTTATACATTCAATATTAGAAGGCTTAAAGTCACCCTAAGGGCAATGGAGAGGGGTAGCGGGGTCGTCCGAAAGGGTTACCGCTGCCCTGGAACATAAAGGGCTAAGGAAGGAACACGGGTGGGTTTTAGTCAGTAAGAGTGTGACACTCCCTTCCGCTCCAGCCAGAGCGGGAGGGGTCATTTGATGATTTTAAATCTTCAAAAAAAAAAAAAAAAGGGGGCAATGGAGAGGGCTATGCTTGGAGTTTCCCTGCGTGATCGAATCAGAAATGAAGAGATCCGCAGGAGAACCAAGGTAACCGACATAGCCCGAAGAATTGCCAAACTTAAGTGGCAGTGGGCAGGGCATATTGCTCGCAGAACAGATGGCCGATGGGGCCGAAAGGTTCTGAAGTGGCGACCGCGTACCTAAAGACCTAGCGTTGGAAGGCCTCCCACAAGGTGAACCGATGTGCCTTGTGATCTTGTGTACCCGATAGTATTTTATGATAATTATTTCTTACAGGCGCCACGACAAATCGAAGCGCTTCCAGTGCTCTCAGTGCGACAAACACTTCATCTACCCGTCGCTGCTGCACAAGCACGTGGTAGCTGTGCACGAGAGGAAAGATTATTATTGTGTTGAATGTGATGTTAAGTTCAAATCTGCGGTAAGCTGTTTCATATTTAAGTATTAAAAAAATTTTTTTTTGGGTGAAGTCCCATTTGAATTTAACTAAGTGTAAACATATTTTTGTCCTTGACTGTACATGCCACATCCCTTCGATTTGTCACATCTACCTAGCCTTTTCCCAACTATGTTAGGGTCGGCTTCCATTCTAACCGGATGCAGCTGAATACCAGTATTTTACATGGAGCGACTGCCTATCTGACCTTCACAACCCAATTACTGGGTAATACGATACCCCTTAGTAAGACTGGTTGTCAGAATTTCGGGCTTCTGACTAGTCGCAACGACTGTCAAAGATCCACGAATGATATGATGGATCCCTCACATTTGTATCCCTTTCAATTTTGAGCTGCCTGAGACAAAATGTGTATTAGACCTGCTCAAAAAGAGCAGTTTTATTTTATTTTTTTAATGAGAAAGTACGTCATTACTTACAAATTTGTGGGTTGAAAAAGTGTGTATTATGTTGATGACAGTCCCATGGTCCTAGGGGGTGAAGGGGGACGCGCACCCGGCCGCAGGAGGTTTTGCGTTGCCAAAGATGAGTCTGCAGATTTCTCAAAACATATCTAGTACTAGCTGCGCCCCGCGGTTTCACCCGCATAAGTTTCAATCCCGTAGGAATATCGGCATAAAAAGTGTTATATGTGTCAGTCCTGGTTATAAACCATCTGTGTGCCAAATTTCATCCAAATCCGCTGAGTAGTTTTTGCGTGAAAGAGTAACAAACATCCATCCATCCATCCATCCATACAAACTTTAACGTTTATAATATTAGTAGGATATTGTGTGTGTAAGTACTTAACGTACTATCGCCAAAACCTATATCTGACTACTATGAAAACAAAATCCCGTGCACATGCTGACCACAGCTGCGTCCGTAAGTAAAACAAAAGAGGATCCTTTTTAGGTCGACTAATAATATGCGCTGCAAGCAGGAATAGTCCTTACGGTGGTCAGATATAGATTTTGGCGATAGACTTACAGAAGTAAATTAAATTTTTCAGGAGAGTTTAAGACTGCACTTCAAAAAAGCTAAGAGACACCGTGACTCGTCATCTTACAAGTGAGTGAGTACATTGCGTTTCATCACAAAACAACCCCACTAAAAAAGAATCTCTAAAAAAGTCAAAGCATTTATTTCAAATAGGCACATAAAAGACACTTTTGAACGTCATAAATTACATTAAAATAGAATTGATTCTCCATCCAAAAGGTAGTTTTCGTATGGAGAAGAATGGGCAAGAAACTCCACCGTTACTTTTTTAAAATGTTTTACAATATTTTGCATAGGTACATTAATTATACAGGGTAGCAGGGACATCGACGCGCAAACTGTAACCATGGATTCAGCACATGAGTTTAGACCCCATGGCGTCGAAATTTTTCGTCGGTTATCAAAAAAAAAATCTGTTTCATAGAAAAGTGCAATACCTACGCGGTCAAAATGTATGGAACAGCAATTTTTTTTTTTAATAACCGACGAAAAATTTCGACGCTATGGGGTCTAACCTCATGTGCTGAATCCATGGTTACAGTTTGCGCGTCGATGTCCCTGCCACCCTGTATATTAATATGTGAAGACGAAGCACCGAAAATAATGTGAAAATAATTCCATTTCTGGGACAAATTAAACACTAGACTTGCAGCCCAAAAGAAGTGTGATTTTTTAGCCTATATGTAAGTTATGCTTATTGCCTCGCCGGTTTAGCAGTTGCAGGTGCGACTGCTGAGCGATGGGGTCGTGGGTTCGATTCCCAGGTCGGGCAGAGTTATAATCTCATTAGCAGACCGGAGTTTGGCGCATTTTTGTCTGCGCACACACATGTGCACTATAATATATTCGCGTACTTGCCTAGTCTCCATTGAGATTGCCATGACCATGACCGAAATTCGATCAGGAGGATTTATAATGGCGCCGATTCCCTTGTTCAAACTAAACTAAGATACTCCATAGCAAGTTTAGTAGTGATTAAGAATTGGCTATTAAAAATACGTCAATGGCGCTGATTCCCTTGTTCACAAACTTAACTAAATTTAAAGTCAAAGTCAAAGATTTATTTGCAGATAAATATAGTTATAAAAGTTCTTACAATGTTAGAATAATAGTAGCTTAACATATTCAATCATAACATAATGACATGCAAATTTTTTACAATTAAGTATATCATTTATATTTAAGTTGAAGGAATTCTTTAATACTATAAAAGGGATTCTTAACTAGCCACCTGTGTAAAGCCCTTCTGAAGCCGACCATTGCAAGTTCTTTAATTTGGTTAGGAATCTTGTTGTAAATCTGAATACACATAGGGTAGCAGCTTCGTCTATATAGTTCCGTTTTCGTTCTAGGAACAATCAATCTATTAGGATATCTAGTTTTGAATTTACATTTATCTCCCAGTTTTTCAAACATCTCAGGGTGAGATTTGGTAATTAAAAATAAATTAAGTTCTGTGTATCTTTTTCTTTCTATTTCATTAAGAAAAGGACAGAAGATAAAATATTAGTTTAGTCCTGTCAAAATGAGATACTTCATAGACAGATTAGACGTGATTAAAAACATGGCTACTAAAAATACGTCAATTTACGTCAGGCGCTGACTAATTTGACAGGACTAAACTGATATTTATCTTCTGTCCTTTTCTTAATGAAATAGAAAGAAAAAGATGCACTGAACTTAAATTTAGTTTAGTTTGTGAACAAGGGAATCGGCGCCATTGTGTAACAACGCAACACCTCATACACTCCAATTAGAGTATTGAGTTAAAAACATATGTATGTTTTTTAAAGCTAACTATTATTATTAAGAAAATCGTGTTGATCCCACCATTACTTTATGCATTTAAAATTGAGTCTTATTGTCTTGAAATAAAATTTATTTTTCTTTGGCTCAATCGGCAGTCATTAAATGATAAAATGATAAATGATTTTATATCTGTAAGTAGGCTTGTACAAACACTTTTACACGTCAATTATATTTTAATAACTAGATGAGGTCGGCGTTTCCTATCTGACTAGTCTGAGAAGAAAGGCTAAACCAAACTCAGAGGTCACAGTGTCTTTTAAAGTGCAGATATTATCTTGGTCAGATCATATGAAGACGATGTAGATCGATGTCTGAGATGGTCTTTTGAGGATAGAACCACACAGATTGAGGATTACAGCCCACTCAAGCTCACCGAGAGGAGGCCTTCCCAGCAGTGGGAACATTATTGGCTGATTATGTAATCGGCGGTCATTATGGCAAAATACCTATATCAAAAGTTACTGAAATCGATTCAGTAGCCAATTATGAAGAAACTACTTTCAGGACTTGAGTTTATTTTGTTACACCTTGTATAAAGATTTGTTATTTTTTTCTAGATACGAGTGCCCCCACTGCCCGCAGCGCTTCATCAGCCCGTCCACGCGGGCCGTGCACCTCACGAGCGCGCACGCCGCGCCGCGCCAGCACGCCTGCCGCGTGTGCCGGCGCAGCTACAGCAGCCGCGAGGCGCTCCGGGCGCACGCCTGGAGACTGCATCATGCAGACACGACACCCGTGCTGTTGAGCTGAGACTGTGAGTCGAATCATATGCCTATACTGTTACTGTTAGTATGCATCGTTCCACTGCTGGGCAAAGGCAGCGGGATGATGTAGGCTCTCCCCATGACTTTCAGCTCTTTCGATCCAGGGCTAAAGTAGACCAATGGTCGTTTGTTATATCCAGCACAGGCACTGAAAAACAGAACAGAAAAAATAGGTACAAAGATGATTCTTATTTCATAAGAAATCTCTTCCAGCATACCTGAGATAGGACAATAGATACAGAGATGTATGATAGAGCAAAGGAGACAAAAAATAATACATATAACAAAAAATAATTCACTTAAAAACTAAACAAAAATTACGAGAATATACTAACATACATACAAATAAACATACATAAATACTTCTAAAATAAATATTATAGATTTATTTGATTATTTATGGCTTTCGTAACAGTCTACTGAAATTTGACGCGAGGATGCAAAACAACAGCTTGTATAGCATAGAAATTTTTCGAGGGTAGAAAAAAACAGCTTTTCCATAGAAAAGTGCAATACCTACGCGATCAAAATATATGGAACATTTTTTTTTTTTTTTGTAATAGCAGACGAAAAATTTCTGCGCTAGGGGTGCAGAAGCATGTGCTGAATTTATGGCAACAGGTTGCGCGTCAATGTCCCTACCGCCCTGTATACGAGTATGAAACAATGTGTCGTGTAGCGACAAGTAACTAAACTTATAAAAACCAAAGGAAAAATGAAATTAAAGAAAGGGAGGTAGAAAACAATTAAAGGTATATTTATAACTTTAAGATGGAGATGGACAGAGAGGTGTGTAGTTTGTGGAGGTGGGGTGTGTGGATGACGATGCGTGATAGGTGGGCTGAGGAGGCTGAGGTGGAGATCCAGATGGAGGGAGGTAGACGCGAGGCAGGTGCCGGCGACAGATGCTGGTACAGATGAGGGCAGGTCGCTGGTGCGTGTGCGGCACGGAGGACACTCGTAGGAGGGCCCACGCTGCAGGGCAGGCTGCAGCACGGCAGCAGGAGCCGGCGCAGGTACAGGTATAGATGAGTGCAGGCGGAGGACACTCGTAGGAGGGCCCACGCAGCAGGGCAGGCTGCAGCACGGCAGCAGGAGCCGGCGCAGGTACAGGTATAGATGAGTGCAGGCGGAGGACACTCGTAGGAGGGCCCACGCAGCAGGGCAGGCTGCAGCACGGCAGCAGGAGCCGGCGCAGGTACAGGTATAGATGAGTGCAGGCGGAGGACACTCGTAGGAGGGCCCACGCAGCAGGGCAGGCTGCAGCACGGCAGCAGGAGCCGGCGCAGGTACAGGTATAGATGAGTGCAGGCGGAGGACACTCGTAGGAGGGCCCACGCAGCAGGGCAGGCTGCAGCACGGCAGCAGGAGCCGGCGCAGGTACAGGTATAGATGAGTGCAGGCGGAGGACACTCGTAGGAGGGCCCACGCAGCAGGGCAGGCTGCAGCACGGCAGCAGGAGCCGGCGCAGGTACAGGTATAGATGAGTGCAGGCGGAGGACACTCGTAGGAGGGCCCACGCAGCAGGGCAGGCTGCAGCACGGCAGCAGGAGCCGGCGCAGGTACAGGTATAGATGAGTGCAGGCGGAGGACACTCGTAGGAGGGCCCACGCAGCAGGGCAGGCTGCAGCACGGCAGCAGGAGCCGGCGCAGGTACAGGTATAGATGAGTGCAGGCGGAGGACACTCGTAGGAGGGCCCACGCAGCAGGGCAGGCTGCAGCACGGCAGCAGGAGCCGGCGCAGGTACAGGTATAGATGAGTGCAGGCGGAGGACACTCGTAGGAGGGCCCACGCAGCAGGGCAGGCTGCAGCACGGCAGCAGGAGCCGGCGCAGGTACAGGTATAGATGAGTGCAGGCGGAGGACACTCGTAGGAGGGCCCACGCAGCAGGGCAGGCTGCAGCACGGCAGCAGGAGCCGGCGCAGGTACAGGTATAGATGAGTGCAGGCGGAGGACACTCGTAGGAGGGCCCACGCAGCAGGGCAGGCTGCAGCACGGCAGCAGGAGCCGGCGCAGGTACAGGTATAGATGAGTGCAGGCGGAGGACACTCGTAGGAGGGCCCACGCAGCAGGGCAGGCTGCAGCACGGCAGCAGGAGCCGGCGCAGGTACAGGTATAGATGAGTGCAGGCGGAGGACACTCGTAGGAGGGCCCACGCAGCAAGGCAGGACGCAGCTCGACAGCAAGAGAGAGAGGCACGACAGAGACGCTGTCAGGCCCTCGGATGAGGCGCGGCCCAATAATCACAGGAGCCCTTCACGGAGGACGGAGGACGGAGGCGTAGGCAGGGTCCGAGAGGTACCGGAGCGGAGAGGTACACTGGGTATTCCCGGGATAGGTAGCCCTGGAGTATCAGGCTCTTTATTGTATCCGCTTTAGAGGCGAAACCCGAACTGATTCTTGGATTGCGTGGATCTATAATGTCAGCTCGTAGAATAACATCATGTAGAAAATATGAATTTGAGTTACGAAGATGGCCAGTAATTAAATATAATAAGTATTCATGTCTAATTAGCTAAAAAGATACAGGCAGGTAAGAATTTGAAAGAAAGGTTGCCATGGCGACGTATTAAACGTCGTTGTCAAAGCTGTCATAATAAAATATATTATTAATAAAATACGATAAATTCTATAGTTATTTTGTATTAGAAGTATAGTGATTATAGGAAAAATTATATCCATCAATGTGGGCGTAATTACCAACCCTTGGATGTCACTAAATCATCGTAGTGTCATCTTAAAGATGGAGCTGTGTCTGTGTACTGATTGTGGATGAAACGTGTCGTAATAAATAATCAGATCAGCGCCTAACGGTAACAGAATGCTTGTTCTGACCTGGAGGAATGAATGAAGATAACTGTAAGTATGTACATTATGTTACAAATGGTCTAAAAAATGAATTTTATCATGTACTGTCAAATTTTCCCAAACAACCTTAAACCTTAAATTTATGCTTTAGCGATAAAGTTGAAAATCTATTGATAAATGATTTTATTTTGTAAGTAGGTTTGTACAAACACTTTTACACGTCAATCATATTTTAAAACTAGATGAGGTCGGCGTTTCCTATCTGACTAGTCTGAGAAGAAAGGCCGAAACAAACTCAGAGGTCACAGTCTCTTTTAAAGTTCAAACATAATCTTGGTCAGATCATATGAAGACCATGTATGTCGATGTCTGAGGTGGTCTTTTGAGGAAAGAACCACACAGATTGAGAGGACCTGTCCAGTCAGTGCACGCATTTGTCAGAAATCGTGCAGCTCAACTCAAAACTTAAGGAGCTCAACGATTCGACGAACAATACCAAAGAAAGGACATTTGGGTAGGCCACATTAATTACTCAAACTGCCAGACCATGACAAAAACTAAGAGAACAAAGAGAAAAATAATGTAAATAAAATGACCCACATAGTCTTCACATTCACAATAATTAAAATAATAGAATACTTTACAAAGTAAGCAAATGTCAATATATATCAAATTCATTAATGTCAAAGTGTATATAAAAAAAATCAACAACAAAACAAAAAAAAAAAAAAACCATTAAATATGTAAAAATTGGAAGCAGCTTAGTCCCAAGCCTTTTTGTCCTCGATATAATCCTTAACGGTATAAAAGGCTTTCTGGCACAACTGACGTTTAATGAATGATTTGAATTTATTAACGCTTACATCTTGAACGGGGCTTGGAACTTTATTGTAAATTGTATTAAATAAATTTGACGGATTGTAGCAGCTTGTTGTGCTGGCGTTTGTACTTATTTATATGACATGATGGGGTAACCCCATATCGAGCCACTGCTGACTTTCCAATCTACATAATGATTATTTTTCAGCAAGAAGACCTGGTGCAACTGAAGTCGATCAACCTCTGATATTTGGGTTTTGATCAGAAATATCTAAGCAGAAGCCCGGAGTCAGGAATAATGCCCGGTTGTCGGCAATATGCTCGCTCCCTATTATATGGCACTTAAACATAACTAGCGGAATGTGCGTGTACTATACACAACTGCCCACCTTCGGAGAATGCAGGCGTGATGTTCTAAAACGTGAAAAAGATTTGTGTAAATAAATAAAAGATTTCATAATAATTTATCTGGTTTTTTATTAATAAAAAATATACTTTAACAAGATTCAAATAATTTCTTACATTTTAATTATTATAATTACAAGTGACAATAGATTCCAAACAACAGGTGCATTTTATGACATAAACCCTTATTATTATAATTTATTGATAGAAGAATTTATTTAAAGGCATTTACACAACAACGCACGACTTAAGGAACAAACATCGTGAGGAAACCGGCATGTCCTAGAACCAAAGAATTCAAAGACATATAGATACTTAACATATACCAACCCACACTGGGCCCGCGTGGGGGATTGTGGCCCACTCCCTCTCACAGGAGAGAAGGGCTGTGTCCCAGCAGTGGGAACGTTATAGGCTGATTATACATGATTTAAGGTGCATTCAAACAACTGGAGGCATGCCTCGAGAATGCCTTACTATTGACGGGCAATTCCTGTATTTTTAAAAACATTCTCATACTAATCACAATAAATAATAAAAAAACTTGTGGGTTCGGGGGACCCCCGGCAGGAACGAAATTCAAAATAAAAATCCAAGATGGCGGCTGTGAAAATATCAAGACGACGAAAAAATTAAAAAATTTTGCAGCCGCCATCTTGGATATCCATTTTAACTGGGTACGTCTGAGCCGGGTGGCTTCAGCACCCTCTCGAGTGCAAGTGACACCTGTTACTCACTAAACATGTTCAGCACCCACACTATTAATCTCAATCTGAATAATTTTGAAGGATATTGCTAATCCATTGACTCATATGTTCGAAAAAAAAAATAACGTATGTTATTGAACTAAAAGTCATTGGTACTGATAGTGTTATGCAATTACCCCGCAGGGCGGCATAACTCAGTACAGTTAGGCGGCAAAATAGAATGTATATTTTGTCGCCAGTCGTCATCATGCCGACTCGAATAAATGTGTAAACCCTTAGAAAAATGCTGATCACAATAGCTATAGTGACAACCACTCGATACGCTTCCATACCGTATCGAACATCAATCAATGTTATCTTTAGAGTCCTCCAAACGCTGTTCACAAGTTCAAAACCCGAAAATGTTGTTCTTTTTTCATCACATAGACGATCGCTATTCTTCCGACAGCTGTTTGCTGTCGGGGGGCAAGGTAAATCAGGCTATCGAAATATGTCATTTTCGATACGATAGCCTGTCGGATGGTTGTGAATAGCTATGCTGTGCAAGATTTCACCGGAAGCATTACAATATTATTATTATTATAATTATAATTTATTGGTGGTGTTGAAAATGTTGTGAAATAAATTATTTCACACAACTTTTTGATTCGTATGCTAGCACCTTTATCAAAAAATTGCGTTTAGCACCGCTAAAGACTTACGCGCTGAATCCAATAGCAATGCTTATGGTAATAGATAGCAAACTAGCTGACGACCTATCCGACCTGATGTAAAGTGGTCACCTGCGCCTACGTACTTTTGCAATACCAGACACATCACAGAGATGCGTTGCCATCTCGGAGACATCGCAGATGCGTGGCCATATCAGAGATATCGCAGTTGCGTTGCCATCTCAGAGACATCGCAGATGCGTTGCCATCTCAGAGACATCGTAGATGTGTTGACATCTCAGAGACATAGCAGATGCGTTGCCATCTCAGAGCCAAAGCTGTAATATCTCATATGCGTGTAAATAACTACCTTTAACAAACGGACGTATGCAGGATCGGAGTTGTAGCAAAGCGAGCGAACGATCTGCTATTCTCTGGTTCAATACGAACTAAAAAAACCGGTCAAGTGCGAGTCGGACTCGCGCACCGAGGATTCCGTACAAATTTGTAGGTATGTAACTACAAATTTACGGTTTTCGGATTTTTCCCTTTACTTGTGCTACATGACATTGCTACATGCCAAATTTCATGATTCTAGGTCAACGAGAAGTACCCTATAGGTTTTGATTCCCTTGCGAGTGTTAAAATATGCGGCATAATCGGAACATAAACGCCCGTATCTTTTGATTGCGATTACTTAAAACTTTGATTTTTTGACTGCTTCAAAGGATTGCAGCCCTGAGTATTTAGTATTAATTTCAACTTGATAACTCCACCCGTTTCTGAGAAAAGGGGTCTTGACAGACGGACGGACAGACAGACGTACAACGAAGTGGTCTTATAAGGGTTCCGTTTTTCCTTCTGAGGTACGGAACCCTAAAAAGAACGACCTACTTCGCCAAGGAGCTGCTACAAGTACATTTGTAACGTGAAATTACAGTAAAATCAACTTGGTGTGAGTTAGTGGATTCAACGCTTAAACAAAACTCATTTACATGGAAACGCTTTTACAGAAGGCATTGCGTAGTAACAATTTCACATTGACAACGCCTTTATCTCGTAGCAATAAGGGCGGTTATCGTACTTTGTTATTAATAAAGTTAAATGTACTTATTTTCATAATAGCTGCGATTCTGTAAAACTAAACATATTGCCATCTCTCCCTCGCTCCATGTAAATGTGTTTTTCTGTCTTGAAATTTAATATTTTTTTAATATTACCTACTTACTTTAAAATTTTAATTAAAATACATTTTAATATTTCTATATTCTTAAAGACCTAGGTACAGTCACCAAAAGAGATAAGTAACCAGGGTCGTCGAATATAGTTGGGCACCTTTGAAACGTCAGAAGCTAGGTGCACGGTTCCAATTGGTCGTTTCCTATGGAGACGAGCCAGCAAGAAACTCCACGGTTACTCTTTGAAGTTTAGTAAGAAACCGATGGATGTTTTCGAATGAAATTTAATTTGATAAATGAACAGTTTGTTTTCTGTTAACTAAATTAAATTTTATTCAAAAACACCCATCGGTTTCTTCCTAAACTTAATATCCGACGACCCTGGTTACCTATCTCCTTTGGTGACCGTATTATGAAAAGGTTAAAGCACATTTGGTGCAAATTTTATGTGCATAGTAATATGCTTTTTTCTATTGAAAAGGTGACATGTGCCCACACTGTGGATAAGAAATGTATTATAAATCTGCCATTTCGTTCTGTCACTGTACAAGAGATTTTTAAACGTTAAGGGCCAATTTTTCAATCAGATAACTTTTTTGAGGAAGAAAAATGGCGCCTTATTATCTGACGATTTAAAAATCCGCCCTTAAGCTTGGTTTCCTAAGAAAGTGGTGAACGGCCACAGTAACAGCTGCAAATACAGAGGGTTTTTTGTAGCCTTAAGGGGGAAGCGTCAGCGAACCCGCGAAATTAATTTTTTTTAAACGTTGTTTTGCAATTTGCAGGTCAGTGTCAGGTTGTATGTTGAAGAAAATATGATTCGCGAGCGTAACAAATATGTATTTACATAATCAGCCTTTAATGTGCCCACTGCTGGGACACAGGCCTCCTCTCTTCGAGAGGGAGTGGGCTGTAATCCACCACGCCGGCACAGTGCGGGTTGGTGGATGTCACATGTCTTCGAATTTTTTATTCTAGGACATGCCGGTTTCCTCACGATGTTTTCCTTCACCGTTTTGAGAGCAGTGGTGATGAAAAATTTACACAAAGTAAAGCGCCTGTCTGGGTACGAACCCACGACCTACTCGTAAGTCGCTGCCGTTAACACTGGGTCACAACTGCTCTCAAATATATAAATATGTATTTACAGAATTATAATCATCAATACAACTCTCTAAGTTAATATAACCCTATTGTATTGTAAGACTATTTAATGAAATATAAATAACAAAACTGCAAAAAAAACGTAAGAAAATTTGAATTTCGCGGACTACCCGACGGTTCCCCCTTAATGTCAAATACTGGTGGAAATGCCAGATTGTCATGACGACCGTTATAATATGACAGAACCGCTTTTAAAACCATAGCTTATGTAAATACAATAAATAAAAGATATAAATTAGTGACTTACTATTGGAATGTGATCGATTCAAATCGTCCGATACTAAAAATATAGCTTAATTTCAAGGGTATTGTCGTCTCGCTCACACAAAGGCAGTGACTGCGTATTTGCTGTCAGTGCTACTAGCCGACCAAGTCAATTAGACAACCGACATGTCAATCGTATCTAATACGGATAGCCGACGTTCACTCGGCGTTAAACAGTACGGTATTTTCCTGTTCACATTTTAGGATCACAAGACAGTGGCGTCGATTCCCTTGTTCACAAACTAAACTAAATTTAAGTTTAGTGCATCTTTTTATTTCTATATCATTAGGAAAAGGACAGAAGATAAATATTAGGTTAGTCCTGTCAAATTAAGGTACTCCATAAACAGTTTAGACGTGATTAAAAACATGGCTACTAAAAATACGCCAATTTAATCAGGCGCTGAGTAATTTGACAGGACTAAACTAATATTTATCTTCTGTCCTTTTCTTAATGAAATAGAAAGAAAAAGATGCACTGCACTTAAATTTAGTTTAGTTTTTGAACAAGGGAATCGGCGCCAGTTTCATACTAAAGATCTCCCAGAAAAACTGCGCTTCGGCAATCATCGTCTATCTTCGGAAATACGAAAACGCGATGATGAAGTCTAATATAGAGCTGTTGCAACCATGGAAGTATTTACTTATTTCGTATTATCGTAGCTACAAAATTAGAGATTAACAACTCTATGCGATTTTGAAAAACTTTTCATAACTTTTAAGTGACATATCACTGGCGAACAATCACAAGAAAGACTGAAGCTGTGGCGAGACATTGCTTACTTACCTAAACCATTCGTTCCACCCGCTGAAGACCTCCCACCTGAAGAGATACCTTGGGTAACCTGTCTTTAAACAGACTCCGGACCTAGGTTGGCCGAAGCAAGGAAAACCTGTTCAGGTGGAGATTTATAGACGACTCCTTGGAGTGGCCTTGGAGTGCAAATGTGGTGCAGTTCCACAAACGATGGGACACTTAATATCGTGTCCTGCGTGTCCTGTCATCTGCACGTTACAGAAACTGATGGACGCTGGTGATGGCGCCAAACAAGTGGCCGAATTTTGAGCAGAGTTCATTGAGATTGCTATCGACACGCTAGGAAGAAGAATTAACATATGATGACCTGCGGAGTAAGTCACCTATCAGAGAGAAGGCTTTGTTACGAGCAAAATACAAGGCGCAGCAGAACAAAACTTATACCCTGTCCATTAGGTAAACCGTTTTTTGACAGATGGAACTAGTGATTGCAGCAACACACAATACATTGATTGATACACGTACGGTATTATAATGCCTGTAAGAAGCCATAAATCAGATAATTCAATAAGATAAGGCAGTTTATATATTTATTTTATTACGCATTTCAAAGTTGACTTTTACTTAATCTGGAATATGTACGTTTTAAGAGAGCTGTCAAAAAACGGTTAACCTAATGGGTTTATACCCATAATATAACAGGATATAGAAGCTTTGCCTAGCTTGGAAACATAAAAGCATTGCCAGGGGGTTACTCTAGTCTGTGGTGCGACATTCGTATTCATTCGGAAACACGAAGATTACCGAAGCTCATACCTTTTTTGGTTTAACTGTATATTTGTTTTTAAATCGTAATGAACAGTAGGACGTTGACGTGTGATCCCAAAATGTTATTGTAAAACATCGTTCAGTCCCGTGTCGTATGAACAGCTGTACCGTACTTAGAGTCAGCTCACACTGAACAGCAAAATGCTTGAGCAATTTAAATTGATAAGTTAACAATAAACTATATCATACCTAAAATAAAAGTCGAAAATAGCTTGCCAGAGATGTTGATGATATCTGTAACCAATGTCAATGTGTCAAACACACGTCACTTTTGACGTAACTTGCTGTCTCTCTCTCACAATACAATGGTTGTCGTAGCGAGAACGTTGTGTGCTTTCATATGATTATATCACTGTTAATCCTGCCTATTTCTTTTATTTATAACAATAACCCTTCAGCTATTTTCAACTTTATTCCAGTTATAATAAAGTTAATTATCAATCAATCAACTCACCCCCAAGAAAACGTATGTCATTCCTTTCTCATACATTTTCTCTTCTCCAACACTATCAGGCTCTTCAGTGCACTGGCTACCGTATACCTTAGTTCGTGGAACTTCTCATAGGACAGACGGTATGTGTTTGTCTGTCCGTCTGTAAGGTGTAGGGTGAGGATAATGTAGGTGTCTCGGTGCATGAGTGATCTGGTACGCTCTGGGGATGGGTGCTCCGATGCTATTGAAGACTGGCTGTGGAAAAATAGAAGTCGTTTTTAAATAGTTTCTTGCCCATTCTTCTCCTTAGGAAACTACTACTCTTTGAAATGGGTTGCTTCATCTTTCTGACTGACCGAACCCTTAACAATTCAAAAGTGCCTGTACTTAATTGGTTTTCTTGATGCTAAATTCTTTGAATTTTGAGTTTGAGTTTGATTACAAGGTTGTTAAAGAAGAAACAGACCAATTCTATTTTATTTTTTGGAAGTTCTGATTTTTTCAAGAAAATTACAATTACACTGTAAAATAATTCAAATTTATTTATTAATAATCATGTTGTACAGTAATAGATTGGACGGTGACCCCCAAGCTAGCCATTTTCCTGTATCCTGGGGGTCGGAATAGCGACATTTCCAACATTTTTTTTATTAACTGACGCTGCTATTATAAAAATAAATGTACTGTTTTTCTAAGCATTATTTTTGATAGTAGAATTAATTGATAAATTAATTGACTATCAACTTAGACATAGTGTGACAATCTAGTTCCCTGACTGTACATGGGATAGTTTTTACAATATAGTAATTTGAAATAATGGATTAGTATGACATAATTAATTGGCTTATCTGATTGATGATTAATAAATCAGCTATATGAAGATGTAGGTCTATCAATGGCTATAAGAGTAGGGGAAGACCAAAGAAACAATGGATGGACTGTGTGAATGATGATTTAGTTATAAAGGGGATGACTGTCGAGATGACGACTAATAGAGAAGTATGGAAGAAAGAGACATTGGCAGGAGAATGATATTGGTCTTCCAAACTTTTTTTTTTGATTCCGTCCTTTTTTGACATTCAGCATCTGTTCTAACATACGAGTATCTTTGTTATCATAGACACCATCATGAAAAGATAAAAATATCTTAACAAACCTACCTCAATGAGATATCAATCTTCCACTGCATGCTCACCAAGCCGGGCTTCACTCTCAGGTGTAGTGGTACATTTTCGTACATCTTGTCTGTACATAGAAGTGTTGTGAACTCTGACACACAGTCCGGAGAGAATCTGAAATTAGACAAGGATAACCATACAGGAAATATGTTAGTTTACATTCAGTTAATAAATCTTAGATTTATCTGGAGAGTTTGGTTAACAGAGAAATGTATTAGTCAATAGTCAGAGAAGTGTAAATCTACTATACAATACAATATATTGTTTAGTAGATTTACACAAAATGTAAAGCTGTGTTGAATGTATTGGCAGTTCATCATTTGCCTAGACTTTTCCCAACTATATTGGGGTCGGCTTCCAGTCTAATCGGATGCAGCTGAGTACCAGTATTTTACATCGAGCGACTGCCTATCAAAATCTTTAACTAAACATTTTATAAATGAAGTTACTTTTGAGATATTGCTGGACAATACACTGTAATACCATAAAAAATAAACGTAAAACTCTTTAAAAAAAATGGGCAATGCAGATTAGAATAGTGTTGGTATCTAAGTGATTGCAAAAAGAACCATCTTCCTCCGTCGTTTTCAAGAGTGTCCTTGGAGTTTCTTGCCCGTTCTTCTCCATAGATATACGTTTTGGAATGGACAACTAGCTTCAACTTTCTGACTAACTGACAGACTATTTTATTTTGACAATTCAAAAGTGCCTGTAAATGGTTTAATTGAAATAAATGCTTTCAGTTTGAGTTCATTAAAGAGTAGAGAAAGAACCATGATTTTTTTAATAACATTTTTAATTGTCTTTTGGTCTACCTTAATCCTTCTAAGAACGCTCTTACATCCTCCTGCCCCCACGGTTCTTTAGTAGCAGAGCGTAGTCTAGCAAAGTGTCTCACCACCTCTCTGACTGCTGAGAACTTGTCTGTGTTCATCAGACTTGATGTTCTGCTGTCTGGGTTACCTTCTAGATCTTTGAGTGCCACTGGGAAAGAGAACAGTAAGAATTAACAGATGTAAAGTGGGAGGAACTCGATTTTAAACGTACGATATACTAATGGTCTTATACCAACCAACAATTACCAAAAAATGGAAGAATATTTTTTGAGAGATACCTTGGAGCATTAGGCTTAATGCTGTAAAAGCAAAATTTCAGTAAAAACAAATAAAAGTAATTATTTTCTTTGCCAAAATATACTCACAAATAACAAATGGTTTTATTTCCTTCTTTTGTATTTCTGGCGTTAATAACGATACAGTAGTCCATTGCGATGGACTCTCTGTTAGTAATTCTAATTGTTGAGACATTCTAATGCAGTTTGAATTAAATAAAACTTAACAGAAAAATCAAAACAACACGAACTTTTCGTCTACAAAATTGACATTTGTGACAATCATGTGTGATAAGACAATGTCACTATTTTTTTTTGCGTAGCATAATATCGCAATTTCGGTTAAAAAAACGATCATTTCCGTATTTGAAAATCGACTAAAAACTTATTATGTAATTAAATGTTATTTTAAGACTGAACTGTTAGCTTTTTAAATGATTTAAATATTTATTGTATGTAAACAAATAAATAAAAATCTTTTCTTTTTTTCTTAAAAACCGTTAACATAAGTAGAAAATAACCGTAATCGTATGTACACGTTACTGACGTTACTACAAATTGTAATGGCCGCCGCTTGTTTGGCGTTATCGCGTTAACTTCAGTTTTATTGGACGAAAACTTACCAAAATACCACTCCACTTTGACCAAAAAGTACACAAAAGTTTTTTTTTTAGTTTGTTTAGACTGAAATGGCTGCAGTACAAGGCGCTCCTGGAAACAAAAATTGGCCGGCTAGACCCGGTATGCAGCATCAGAACAGCCAGGGGCCACCCTCCAGTATGACGCTAAATAGGACAATTAACCTGTATCCGCTCACTAATTACACGTTCGGGACCAAGGAGCCTCTATTCGAGAAGGATGCCTCAGTTCCCGCCAGGTTTCAGAGGATGCGGGAGGAGTTTTCCAAAATCGGCATGAGGAGGTTAGTTTTTGACATGATATTTTGGCACAGTGAGTAGTGACTAAAACTATTGCTGGCAAGTTGGCAGAGTCCTGGGTTCTACTCTAGGTTGGGCATTGTTATTTGAGTTGTATGTTTTGGTTGCACTATAAAATATCAAACTATGTAGTCATGGGTGTGCTCAAATAGTCTAACTCTAATATTGAGCCTCATTCTACAGGGCATAAATTCATTCACCAACCTTTATTATCGCTGTTTTATTACCTTACAGCCCACTCCCTCTCGAAGAGAGTAGGCCTGTGTCCCAGCAGTGGGAACATTATAGACTGATCATGTATATTCATCATCATTATACCTTATAATAACACCGCCAAGACTTGGTAAGAGAACATAGAATTCCTGGTGGTTTTAGCGCATACCATCTTTTACAAGCTTGTAACTTAAATTTCAACTTGTTTTGTAATAAGACTATGTTCTATATTAGAAGGTTTGGTTACCGTTCTTAGTCCTTCAGTGGGCCATTGTCCTTGGGCCATGGCAACTGTTGGTGGTTATTCCAACTAGCCCACCTCCCCCCAGAAGTTGATTACATCTCCTAGTTTGTTGAGAACATCTGTTTTAGATCTGGGTGTCCTGAAGAATCCTGACCTAATCTGCATTCAAAGAGCACATGCGCAATGGTTTCCTCAGCCTCTATGCTAGCCATGCATAGGGCACTATAAAGGCCAACCTCTTCTAATACTCTCATATTAGCGGGACTGTACAGTCACCAAAGGATATAAGTAACCAGAGGGCCTACTCCGAAGTGCAAAGTACGAATGTTCAGATCGGACCGACACACGGCCGAACTGAATATTATTGAAAAATGCAAAAAAAGTTCGGAACGGCTCAGTTGGGTCGGGACCATAGTCAATATTCGAAAGAGTGTAGGATTGGAACCGACCGAACCAAATAGTAACTTCGTAGCAGGAAATGGCCAAACATTCGGCCCATACTACTTCGAAGTAAACCCCCTGGGTCATCAGATATAGTTGAAGCTTAGTAAGAAACCGATGGATGTTTCGGAATGAAATCTAATTCGATAAATGAACAGTTTGTTTTCTATTAACTTAATTAAATTTTATTCTAAAACATCCATCGGTTTCTTACTAAACTATATCTGACGACCCTGGTTACTTATCTCCGTTGGTGACCGATCATAAAACATTACATTCATACAATCTATCTCCGTGTCTTTCAGGTCAGTAGAAGGAGTACTACTAGTTCATGAGCATGGACTCCCACATGTATTACTGCTGCAGCTCGGGACTGCGTTCTTCAAGCTGCCTGGTGGAGAGTTGAACCCTGGAGAGGTGAGGAATATTGTTAAATCTTTAACTTTTTTACTGGTTTGTTTCTAAGTGAGTTGCTATGCTTGTCCTGAAACTCGGCAAGGATATGATCAATAGAATACAAGGAAACGAGTTGAGATTCGAAATAATATTAAATAGACAGGATAATATTGTCATGATGTTAGCATCAGAGTTATTACGCGTTTATGATTTTTTTTTTGTAAAAACATGTCAATTCCTTAAAAGTACACTGTCCTTCAAGATACAGGATTTTCCTAGTTTGAAGGTCAGGGACCTTCTCATGCGTAATAGCCACACCCATCCCTTATTGAAAAAAAAAAAACTGACATTACCTAAGCTAAGTCTTTTAGTAAAATAAATAATTACTTACTTAATTAATTTGTTGACTAAACCAGATTGGTTAATAGGGTAAAAAAAGGTTACTTCCTCATGTAGGCACAAGCAATAAGAAAGCGACAAGGCCGTCCATTGTATGTTTTGTAGTTTTAAATGTATTTTTTTTTTGTGTTATGTAGGTATGGTGTACAATAAAGTATACAGGGTGGCAGGGACATCGACGCGCAAACTGTAACCATGGATTCAGCACATGAGTTTAGACCCTATAGCGTCGAAATTTTTCGTTGGGCATCAAAATAAAAGTCTTCTGTTTCATAGAAAAGTGCAATACCTACGCGGTCAAAATGTATGGAACAACAATATATTTTTTTAATAACCGTCGAAAAATTTGTGCTGAATCCATGGTTACAGTTTGCGCGTCGTTGCCCCTGCCACCCTGTATACATATAAATAAATAAGCTGTTTGAGAATAGTCTTTGGCTTGCTTTTATTTATCCTGGTCTTAGCAGGTCCTCATGACTAGCTATGTTTTTCATGTCAAAATAGCAGTGATGCAACTTATGAGTTGTTGGTTGTAGTGAAGCTTTGTGTAAATCACCACTGTTATCAAAACCGTGAACGAAAACATCTTGGGGAAGCCGGCATGTCCTAGAAACAAAAAATCGAAGATATGTGAGACATCTACAAACCCACACTGGGCCTGCGGGGTAGATTATTAGCCCACTCCCTGTCGAAGTGAGGAGGCCCGTGTCCCAGCAGTGGGTACATTGTAGGCTGAAATGATTATTATGTAAAGAAAGAAAATAGATTTATTTAGCACAGACCAAAAGACACAATACACCAGATACATATGTGAGAAGGTATGTCTGTCTCTCGTTAACATCAGGCATATTTTAGGTACTGTGGGCGTACTATGGGTAGTGTTGGTTATAGCACAATAGAAAAACGGTTTGCAGTTCAAATCAGATTACAATTCACAAACAAGTTAGTCACACTAGCGAATCACACACTGTAGGTACCCAACTCAACGATACGGTACGCAGACAGTTTCTAAGCACATGTTGTTCGTACAATGTCCGATGTTTCGATGATACCGAGAGCTCTGCTCACACCGTTCTTGTAGCTGTCGCTCTCGTCCACCTCCACGAACTTAGGCTAGACTCTGTCTAGCGCCACGAGATGGCGCTAGCGTTCCGAATAGTCAAACGAATGACTCCGACACATACATCAGATAGCAACTAATAAAAAAACAAATAGAAAGTATAAAGACCGATATAAGAAATTATAGTTTGACCGAAACAGCTGTACCGCGCCTTACGAATGCGCGGCGAGGCGGGAGGAATGCGCGGGGAGGCGGGGGGCGGGACGCCGTGAGCGATGACGAATGAGCGGCCTGCACTGCCCCCCCGTCTCTTCGCTCACATACCGCTGGCGCGGTACAGCGGTTTTGGTCAAACTATAGCAGGAAAGTGGTGCACCAAAAAGGCCCCTAGATGAGAAAGGCATGTAGATGGCATGGCAGCATAGCCTATGATCCACCTGCTGGCTTACTAACGAACCCTTAAGTTCCGTTTATATTAAAACTTGGTTGTATTTGTCTACAGGATGAAATTGAAGGTTTGAAGAGGCTACTGACAGAGACGCTTGGCAGACAGGACGGAGTCAAACAGGAGTGGCTTATAGAAGACACTATTGGTAAGTGTTACTTTCTTAAAATAGTAAACACTTATAAAACTTTTATTTTTTTAGTGTAAATCAGATTTTAATTTATAATTAATGTGGGTTCAATACTCAGGTTGGAGAAAGTTATAAGGTTTTATCATCAAGATTTTCTTAGCAACCTGCTCTCTGAACTTGTGTCCTATTGATGGCCAGTTTCGAGAGCAATGGTGGCCTAGTGTGTGTCCGCCCCCTACTTACGCGGTCATGAATTCGACCCCAGGCAGGCACTATACTTTGTGTATTTAATTTCATTATCAATATTTGTCTCAAAAACCATTTTGAGAGCAATAGTGATAATGTAGGGCTTGTGGCTAAAAAATAACAGCCGCACGGGTCATTCGATCAGGTTAAGCTACGCTTGCTGCGGTTGGTCCGTGGAAGGGTGACCATCTTTACATACCAAGACCCCTCCGTGGCTCGGAACGCACGTTAAACCGTTGGTCCCGGCCGTCATTCGTGGATCTTTGACAGTCGTTACGGGTCGTCAGAAGGCCGAAAGTCTGAAAACCAACCAGCCTTACCAAGGGGTATTGTATTACCGAGTAACTGGGTTGTGGAGGTCAGATAGGCAGTCGCTCCATATAAAATACTGGTACTCAGCTGCATCCGGTTAGACTGGAAGCCGACCCCAACATAGTTGGGAAAAGGCAGGCAAATGATGGGTGATAATGTAGGAAAATCTCGTGAGGAAACAGGCATGTCCTAGAATTCAGAGATATATGACATCCGCCAACCCGCACTGGGTCGCAGTTGTGGATAATGGCCCACTCCCTCTCACAGAGAGGAGGCCTGTGTCCCGGCAGTGGGAACGTTAAACTGATTAAAGAAAGAAAAGAAAGAAAGAAAATGCATTTATTTGCGGCAAACATGACGCATAAAAAAGAACATAAACGCACAAAATAAAAAATAATAAGTTGGGGGTTGACATGCGTCACATTCACGCAAAACGGCCATCGCTCAGCATAATGCTAAGACCCTATACGAGACAGAGCCCCCGCGCTGGTTTTCAGCGGCAGCCGGCGTTGACGTGATGACGTTAACCAGTACAGCATGCAATTATACATAAATAAATAACAACAATCAAAACAAGAAATAAAATAAACCATTGCAGCATATGATTCGACACAAACAAAAATAGCAAGTCACGCCTACACGGGACCTAAACCATGCAATGTCTGCGTATTATATATCCTTGCCTTTTTCCTTAAACACAGACCTGATAATATGTGAAGGGCTGCCGTTTAAGGGGACTGTCTTATGTAATTTTGACGACCTAAAACTACTAATTCTCAGTCAAATTTAAATAAATGACTTGATTTTGATATGATTTAATTTTCTTTCCAGGAAACTGGTGGCGCCCAAACTTCGAGCCTCCCCAATACCCATACATTCCACCTCACATCACAAAACCAAAAGAGCATAAGCGCCTGTTCTTAGTACAACTACAAGACCGAGCTCTGTTCGCTGTGCCAAAGAACTATAAGTTGGTTGCAGCTCCCCTGTTCGAGTTGTATGACAACGCTCAAGGATATGGTCCAATTATCTCATCGTTGTCCCAGAGCTTATGCCGGTTCAATTTTGTGTATATGTGAGGTTTAACATAAGGCCTGGCAGTAATAGTGTAAAATTGTTGAAGCGGTGATAGTACTCGTTAATTTGAATAACTTTTGAATGAAACAGAAGATTTTTTTTTTTACAGATTCCTGCTTGCACCACAAATCAAATCTTACTCAACATCATCTGACTAGCCTTTTCACAACTATGTTGTGGTCGGCTTCCAGTCTTCCGGATGCAGCTGAATACCAGTATTTTACATGGAGCGACTGCCTATCTGACCTCCACAACCCAGTTACTAGGTAATACCTGTACCTGTTGATAAGACTGGTTGTCAGACTTTTGGGCTTCTGACGACCCGTAACGACTGTCAAAGACCTACGAATGACAGACGGGACCAACGGCTTAACGTGCTTTCCGAGGCACGGAGGGAGACCCCTCCGTGCCTGTCATACCGTGCCGTGTCATAGGGAGACCCCTATGTAA
This sequence comes from Apamea epomidion, assembly GCA_947507525.1. Taxonomy (NCBI): domain Eukaryota; kingdom Metazoa; phylum Arthropoda; class Insecta; order Lepidoptera; family Noctuidae; genus Apamea; species Apamea epomidion. The sequence goes on from OX382255.1 coordinate 2,274,451, forward strand.
TGGATGGCCACCCATCCACGGACCGACCTCGCCAAGCGTTGCTTAACCTCGAAGATCGGCCCGTGTGGCTGTTATTATTTAGCCACGAGCCCCAAAAACAGACTGATGTTTTAAATATGTTTAGCCCATTTAGTGATTTGTGGTTCAAGCAGGTTTAAGGGTTGTTTATATTCATGAGTACTATCAGCTGTTAAGACAATTGACGTTATTATTGTTAGACCTTATAATTGTAAATGGTGTATGTTTAGATAGTGTAAAAGTTTAGTTTTAGGTTGACATAGAGTAGTTTAGTGAATGGAATGTTCAGATAAACTTCTGACAAAATTTGGGTCATGGCGGCAAATCACAAAAGAGACTAGTCAAGTACGCAATAGATATTATAATGCACTAACAACTGTGAAAAAAAAGAAGGATTTATTGTGACTCGCACAGAAAGATCACAAACATAACAGCAGGTTTCTCTTTTTGCTCACTGTCATGGTCCGCTGGGATGACAATCCGACATTACCGGAGAGAGACTTGATGCGTCTTACTGTCGTCACTTATCGTGTCTACTTACTTATCACTGCTCAATGCAATTATCTTACGTCTTCAAATGGCCTGTATATTTCAAGACGTAAACAACGCTATTGTTGCCGCGTTAACCCAGTTAGGCCCAGTTAGTGGCTATGTTAGCCGAATGTTGTTACATCGATTGAGTTGAATTTGTGTTCGAACAGAAGATGACGGTCGCGACAAGCAATGATTATCATCTGCCTAAGTTTTTAGGGTTCCGTACCCTAAGGGTAAAAACGGGACGCTATTACTAAGACTTCGCTGTCTGTCCGTCCGTCTGTCCGTCCGTGTGTCTGTCACCAGCCCCAGCAGTCTCGACATTCATAGCGATCGCTTTACGACCGAATTCGGTCGCAAAGTCCTGTCACTCCATACATTTCACCTGTCAATTCGGGACTTTGCGACCGAATTCGGTCGTAAAGCGATCGCTATGAATGTCGAGACTGCTGGGGCAGGCTGTATCTCAAGAACCGCGATAGCTAGACAGTTGAAATTTTCACAAATGATGTATTTCTGTTGCCGCTATAACAACAAATACTAAAAACAAAATAAAATAAATATTTAAGGGCCCCCTTAAATATTTATTTTATTTATACAACAGCAGACGTGATTTTTATAGATAATGGTAGGGAACCCTTTGTGCGCGAGTCCGACTCGCACTTGGCCGGTTTTTTACCAACTATATTGGGGTCGCTATCCCGGAATGCATCACTGAAATGACTGCATAATGCAAAACAGTTGCAATGATACCCTTTTTTTTTTTTTTCTGGATGGGAAATCATCAAATGATCCCGCTCTGGGCGGAGCAGAAGGGAGTGTCAGACTTTTACTGACTAAAACCCACCCGTGTTCCTTCAGTTGCCTGTGCCAGGGGCCACGGTATCTCTTTCGAACAACCCGCAGCCCCGGCGGCTGCAATGATACCCTGACATTCCATTTCAAAATAATTATTCTGTGGTCACCTATTAAGTAAAATTTTTGCACTATTTAAACACACCGAATTTTTACATGAAATAGAACTATGTATGTGAGAAAGTGTGTGTGCGTTATATAGTTAAAATACTGACAGTACATAATAAAACAGTTACTTATATTGGCACTTGGCCAATTTGTTCAAATATTGGCACTATTTCTTTAGGGGTGTAGTATATTTTGTGTTGGCGGAATAACGTGAAAATTTGGACCAATGTGCCAAGTACCGCTGGGCTGTCTGAAGCTGCCGTAGCATCCGTGGACAGGGCGCGCCCGTGAATATGGCACATCGAGTTTTAGAAAAAGTTCCGCTTTGTCTCGTGTCATCACTGTCACTCTTACTTGTGCCTGAAAGAGACTGTCTCTTTCTAAAGTCCGATGTGTCATAGTAACTTCCGGTTACTTTATTTGACACTATACTCTGTCCATTCCGTAAACCGTTTTTTGACAGATGGAACTAGTGATTGCAGCAACACACAATACATTGATTGATACACGTACGGTATTATAATGTCTGTAAGAAGCCATAAATAAGATAATTCAATAAGATAAGGCAGTTTATATATTTATTTTATTACGCATTTTAAAGTTAACTTTTACGTAATTTGGAATATGTATGTTCTAAGACAGCTGTCAAAAAACGGTTAACCTAATGGACAGGGTACAACCTGACTTCCTAGCCAGGACAAACCCTTAATTTTTTACTAGGCAGTGGTATGTAACTTCATTCTTTTAAATATTTCAAACTCCAAAGAAGAAAATGATTTATGTTTCCCTATATTTTCTTTTAAAATCTGTGTCTTCACCTTTCATTAATAAGGACTATATTGTAATGTTAGTTTTAAGTGAAATTCACAAAAAAAATGGCATGTGCCTCTATTTCAGATGCGTTTTATTTCTCTGTACCTCAAGAAAGAAGATTGTTTTAGTTTTTAAGTGTAATTTAATAATATTAGGGATGTGGACATCGTTTTTTTTTTATTGTTAAAACTAAACTTATATATACACCGTGTTCCGGACGATATACATAAACTACGACCAGAGGGGCGATTCTCGTAATTTTAAGAACGTTCACATTCTGATCTCAGTCTCAATCTGTCAAAAATACCTTTAATTTCTCTACATTTTGACAAGTTTTTGACATTTGTTTGTCGCTGAGATGAGACTGCAACTAGATTTTGAACGTTTTAAATTACGAGAATTGGCCTTCAGATGTTCAGACCATGGAAATTAAGCAATTTTCATTATGGACACGATTCACGAATTCTTATTTTTTTGTTAATTTTCATACAAACTAAATACCTTGACGTAAATCACCCGATATGCATGCCTCTTTAGCTCTGTATCCGAAGCATTTGATACATTTATCATTTTAATTGCACTAAGCGGTAACGTACTCCAAATTAAGACCCTTGTTTCATTTAATGAAATTACAAATATCTTTGTAACGAAGACCATTTAAGTACTCCTTCCTTTGTTAGATTTGATTTGTAAAAGCTATAGAAGCGTTTGCCAAAGTTTATGGATAACGTGAAGAACACGGTGTAGGTATATACAGGGTGGCAGGGACATCGATGCGCAAACTGTAACCATGGATTCAGCACATGAGTTTAGACCCTATAGCGTCGAAATTTTTCGTCGGTTAAAAAAAAAATCTTCTGTTTCATAGAAAAGTGCGCGAAAATCCTACGCTGTCAAAATGTATTGAACAGCAATTTTTTTTTTTTAATAACCGACGAAAAATTTCGACGCTATGGGGTCTAAACTCATGTGCTGATCCATGGTTACAGTTTGCGCGTCGATGTCCCTGCCACCCTGTATATGTTTATTCTTACATTCACATAAATGATGTTTATATCTGTAATTAGATTTATAGAAACACTTTAACACATCAATCACATTTTAATCGGTTGTAGGACAGTAGAAGTTCATTGTTATTACATTTAAGTGTCCCGCAGTGTTAAAAATTAAAGATGTAAATGTTTCCTATCCAACTACTCTAGAAGAAACTCTGAAACTAACTCAGTGGTCACATTCTCTTTTAAGGATGATTTATCATACCCTCGCTTGCTAACGTATCCGTTTCTGCGCCTAGTCAAATAGTTTCATTCCTACCGTTTTGACGTGTTCTAATGCCGAAAGGATTCGATCGGATACGACGACAGGCGAACGGAGCCGATCGCACGTCGCAGTATACTTTCGGCTACGATCGCGTGTCGCCGAAGACGCCCGCGGTCAAGCTGCTGTGCGCGGCTTGGTAATATAGACTTTAAATACTGTGTACACGATTTAATACCGTTTAAAGATTGTTAAATCCGTTCCGATCCGATGCGATGCGAAAGCGAGCCGTTTGGTGGAAATCTTCCTTTAAAGTCCAGACAATCTTCATCAGATCATTTATTTATTTTGTTTATCCTCCGACTGGAAAACCATGCAACGATTAAATTACACCAACGCACCAATAAATTACTTCATGGGCTGCTCCTGCTTTCCATGCATCCTGTGCGCGGTGGATACGCACGCTCACACAGCGTCAAATTCATAGTTTCATTACTCTATCCATATTGCGCACATTCTTTGCGAATTTTTTGAGACTCGATGATTGTTTCAAAATAAATACATTATAGAGGTATGAGGAAGAGGGTATGAAGTTCACTCATCCTCCTTAGAAAAGGGAGGATCCTCCGACCAAACCGGTGTTGTGTCTGACCGTCAACTGCTCGATGAATCATGTCGGGCTGTTGTATTGTATATTTGCTAATTGCGCGGTAAACTGCTTGCGCGATGCAGGATTTTGCGTGACGTCAGTATGACGCTTAGTTTGCATGTGGCGTTATAGATGCCGCTACAACATTATAATTGTAAAAATGTATGAAGCTTCATGTGAAGACTAGTGTGTCTGAAGCAGTCTAAACACATAGATTTATATCTGACTAATCATACTTAATGTTAGCACTAGGAACTAGACAAGACTGAACTAATCTGTGATATTTAGTTATTTATTGTACACACATTAAATGTTATTTGTATGCTAGTCAATAACAAAATAATATAATCACAACTTAATACTTTTAATTCACAAACTTTAGCCTATAATAAAGCTGAAGAGTTTGTTTGTTTGAACGCGCTAATCTCTGGAACTACCAGTAGGATTTGAAAAAATATTTTTGCATTTGATAGCCCAATTCTTGAAGAAGACTGGACATCATTCTACGACCCTTAGGAGCCGACCAAAACGAAATAACACAGGCGATGCGATGCGACTGGCTGGTTAGAGGGAAACAAGAAATTCACTGAGACGAAGTCGCGAGCATAATAAGCATAGATTATGCTTATTATGCTCGCGACACCAAAAGTTTTGTGGAAACTTGAAAATCGACTAGGGATGCTGTGTAACTGTCTGTTAGTTTGAGACTCACAATAGCAAGGCCTAAATACTTTTTATTCCAGTAATGTTTCTCCACGCGGGTGGAGCTGTGAGCAAAAGCTAGTTTCAAATAAATACATTTTTATATTCATACATGTTTTTTTACATAAAGTTCCAATTATGCTGTAATTTAATTTAAAATTAAATTTTCAATACCCACACGACACCCATAAAAGTTTAACGTTACGAAATGCAGTGACGGAAATCGATAAGATTTGAACAATAAACAGTTTATTTAGCACAAGAATAATGCTTTTCTTATTTTGTGCTATATTCCTTTTTATTGATTCTGGGGAAAGTAAGTGGAGCAAGGGAGTCGTTCACTACGCCATCAATAAGAAAGATTATGGTAAGTATCTCTAAGATGATAATATAAGGGGGCCAGGGACATCGACGCGCAACCGCGCAACCTTATCATGGAATCAGTAAGTACTATCGCCAAAACCTATATCTGACCATTTTGAAAACAAAATCCCGTGCACATGATTACCAGCTGCGTCCGTAAGTTCAAAAGAGGATCCTTTTTAGGTCGACCAATATGCGCTGCAAGCAGGACTATTCCTGCTTGCAGCACATATTATGGCCCTTACGGTAATATATAAATAGTCCACCAAGTTACAGATTCAGTCGGTGTGTAATTAAAAAGATACTATAGAATTCAATTTCCCCATACAGTGGTACAAGATGGTTCGATCTAGCTCTTGGACTATGCCTTACTAATTGAACTCATTATATCTCCTAAATTAAGACCCGATTAAATCTGTGACTTGGTGACAAAATATGGGAGAAAACAAATCTTCGCTAGGTGCCCTAGTTTTTGAAATGTGGCCCTACTGGGGAGACTCCAGATCGGCCACCTATAAACCCTTATATTTTTTTAACCCGTGACCGACAAATTCTGATATATGGCGACAAATTTCGAGTAATTGGCGACAATTTTTTTGTGTTATCAAAATTAAAATCCCTGATGGTGGCCCTGCCAGAGTCAGTGACACTAAGAATAGAGAGGCTTAGACCCAGCAGTGGATGATGTCGGGCTATGGGTGATGATGATCTTTTTGCTTGACTAATTTTTTTCTAGATCTCCACTCCCAAGACATTATAGCATCGACGTTTGAGCAGCTGCAGAAGGAAATCTGCTTGAAATTCTTCAACACGCCCCTGAATCATACCGCCAGCGATAATGAGAGGATCCTATATATCTCCAACCCTGATAAGCGGAAGAACTGTCCGCCTGAAAGCTATAATTTTGATAAGACCGTCGTGGTAAGTGTCCCTATTTGCAGAACTTAAAAGGTAGATCCGCGAAATTCAAAACTAATTCTTATGATTATGTAATTTGCTGGCTCTTCGTGGGTCTTCTCTGTTGTACAGCGAGAAGTCAACCGGTGTGCGAGAGTGGGAGCGCGCGAAGTGTAGTTCGCATTATCGCGTACAATGTAGCCGTGGCAAGTTTCTAATGTGCCGCTATAGTACCTCTAATGGCAGTCATACACGCTACGGTCTTCCGGAGAGTAGACCGCATTGGGATATACATGTGCTGGTCTTTGCACATGCATGTGATATGACCGAAGGTAAACCGCTCCAGTGGCCCGTGGCGTGTGTAGCTTACATAAAGGCCGTCTCATTTTACATATTTTCTCTTAATTTCATAGGACATGCCGATAGGCTACAAGTGTCTGAACAACGTGGATATATCCAGGATAGTCCTCGATATGTTAAAAGCCAGCATCGGACTAACAAATAGTTAGTATTTTTCATTAGTTTTTGCTAGATCTAGACTTAATCAACTGGGAGCTGGGAAGGCTGGCTTAACGGTAAGGTAGCCTTTGAAATACAAAGTTTATTTCGTTTTTTTGCCATTTGCAGGTCAGTGTCAGGTTGTGTGTGTGATTAAAATATGATTCGCGAACGTAACAAATATGACCTTAGAGAATTAGAATCAGCAATAGAACTCCCTGAGTTAGAATTGGACTCAAATGTAATGATTTCATGAAATAGACATTTGATAGGGAACCAGACCAGCGGCAGCCACCGCACGCGCTGACTACTGGTTGTTGTGATTCGTAGGTAAAACTTATAGATCTATAGATAGAGATTTGTATTGATTGATTATAATTCCTGCGCGAGAGTTTAATTCATGAGACTGCAGGCGAGAGAGGTCCTGCGCATTATAAGTATAACTTAGACACTAGTCTCTACTCAACTTACCAAATTAATTTGTTTAATTTTGTCGTTTGCTTTGTTCACAGGCAAACCGAACAGTAACGATTTAATAAGAACTTTTCAAGAGCAGGTAATGATAAGTTGACTGGAATATTTCTTCTGACCTATAACCGAGTTTTTGACGTGACGGATCGGCTTTACCTTTCTCTTTTGGCCTATACGTTTATAACGAAACTTTTGTTCTCTACATTCGTAGATCTTTTAACTTCGTATAGAGCAGTGGTGGTCCAGTGGTTGTCATGAGTTCGAACCCAGGTAGGCACACTACTCTGTGTAAATAATGTCATCAGCACTGCTTTCTCCTTCTTCGTGTCGCTAGCACGACTGTGTTTTAAGTTTTAAAATCACTGCTTTAAAAACGGTGACGGAAAACATCATGAGGTAAACGGCATGTCCTAGAACCAAAAATACGAAGATATGTGACATCTACCAACCCCGACCGGGTATGCGTGGTTTACGCGCCTTTTTGGATTACGGCCCACTGCCACTCAACAAGAGACAACACCTGTATCCCAGCAGTGGGAACATTATAGCCTAATTATACTTGTTTAGGGTAGAGCATGACGAGTAGTAGTAACAGCCGCGCAGTTCGATCGATTAGGTTGAGCTACGCTTGCCACGGTCGGTCCGTGGATGGGTGACCATTTTAAATACCGAGACCGCCCTCAGTGCCTCGGAAAGCACGTTAGCCGTTGGTCCCGGCAGTAATTCTTGGATCTTTGACAGTCGTTACGGGTCATCAGAAGCCCGAAAGTCTGACAACCAGTCTTACCAAGGGGTATCGTGTTATCCAATAACTGGGTTGTGGAGGTGAGATAGACAGTCGCTCCATGCAAAATACTGGTATTCAGCTGCAACCGGTTAGACTGGAAGCCGACCCCAACATAGTTGGAAAAAAGGCTAGGCAGATCGATTGAGAGCATGCCGTGGCTGGCATAGGCAAACTGCGTTTCATGTCCCAACTAACGTTGCATATTTCCTTTATTTTGCCACTCTGAGCACACCTTTGGGATCTTTCCAGTAACGTAAATACCTATACATCTTTCTAACTACATTGCCACCGGCAGTTTACCCAGCTCTATTACAACCCGCAAGAGTTTGTGGCGGCACCTACATCGCCACATGCGAACTACATACGCATCACACTGACGTCATGTAAAATCCTGCATCGCGCAAGCAGAGTTTACCGCGCAATTAGCATATATGTATACAACATCTCGGGCTCGGCTGCCGGCATCAATCGTCGGGTAGTTGCCCACTAGACACGACACCTGTCGGGTCGCAGGATCCTCCCTTTTTTATGTAGGATGAGTGAACTTTATAACCTGTATGATCATACCTCTATAAGTTAACTTGAGACCCGAGCGACCCCTCCCGACCCCCGTGTGGTTATCGCTCTCGCCGTCGACTCCTCAGTACCGTGCGCTTACGTCATCCAAGCGAAGTCTCAAGTTAACGATTGCTGGTTGTAGTTACTTTAAATTATGAGCTCAGAAATCTTTTTCCATTTCTTTTATCGTCATTTATTAGATATCGATGCCACCACGTCTGTGGAGTTTCGCTAATTTAATTTGACACATTTTAGCTGCTAATTTAAATCCCCTTTTTCCTTCAGAATGAAGACAGCGAAACACTCCTCTCAGTGCAAGACCGTAACTTTATCAACGCTAATTATCTCGAGGAGTGTGGCGACTTGGTACAGAAGCCCATCGACGCGAGGCGGTCACGTGGAGGGAATATGGAGCTCACTGCTGATAATGAACGGTTTTATAAGGATAAGCTGTGGCCACTTGGCATTGTTATGTATGGAATCGATAGCAGGTTATGTGAGTATCTGCTCTACTTATTTATTACTAGCTGCGCCCCACGGTTTCACCCACATAAGTTAAGATCCCGTAGGAATATCGGGATAAAAAGTATCCTATGCGTTAATCCTGGTTATAAACTATCTGTGTACCAAATTTCATCAAAATTGGTCCAGCCGTTTGAGCGTGAAGAAGTAAAAAACATTCAAACACACATACTCACAAACTTTCCCCTTTATAATATTAGTGTGATTAACCATTAATGTCTCACTGCTGGGCAAAGTTCTCCCTACTCTCTTTCTGTCTCTCTCTGTCCAGAGCTGCCAAGGACCAATCTTCCAGCTCATCCCGCCAACTCTGTCTGGGCCTGACGTGATGTCCACTGGGTCGTAAGTTTGGCCCATTGATCGTCTGACATGCGGTAGATGTGTCCAGCCTAATTAGCTTTACGAGTGACATCAGTCTTTTTAGTGATGGCACGGATTGTTGTAATCTTAAACCAGTCCACAAGTTTAATACCCATAATATATTCTGTTACATATTATAAATTAAAGTCGTAAGTAATAATTAAGGCCCAATTTACATTGCTGCGGAACAGACGGGAAGCGAATGTTTGTAACGAAATGTTACAAAGCATAATGAACTTAATTGCGTATCACACTTTCAATCACCATCCTAAAGTTTTTAAAGGATATCACTAATCCATTGCTTCATAGGTTTGAAAAATATGTCATCTGCTCAACAACGTCTTCGTTCGTCGTTTTTATTTTAGACTTCACACATTCATATTTTTCTCTTCTTGTTCTCACACACTATTGTCTACATTTCTTTTTTTACTTCTCCTTTCGCAGGTCTGCTTGAAGAAATTTCTTAAGAAATAAGCAGTACCTTTGTACTCATATTATAATTATGTCATATCTATACATATATACGTATTTTACTGTGTATACATAAATAATAAAATAAATAAATAAATAAACGTCAATAATGCAATGAACGTAACGTGGGTGAACTGTAATGTTATATCTGTAATATTTATGGTGTAGGTACATATGAAAGAGTATTCTATTCTATTCTAATAACTTATTCATATTCATAATATTTATTGGCATTCCATAATGTTGTAGAGGTGTTATCTTATGTTATTAAAGACTTTTTGATAACAACATTATGTACTGCGACCTTCACAGTGACCTCACCAGCCTTCCCGTTGCTCCAACTCGCTATGACAACCATAGAGCTGGCGAGCTGCGTCGTCTTCCAGCACATCTTGGAGGATGAGCCGCTGCAGCCAAAGAACCTGCTGTGGTTCGGTCTGGAAGGCGAGGAGGTACCGAACATTGGGTTTATGGAGGGGAACCAGGTAGAAATATAAATTGTTGTCGTATTTTGTATCTGTTTTCCCTGGCACTTGGGCGGAAGCCAAGCTGAAGTGACAGTGGGCCGGCCATGTTTGTTGAAGGACCGATTGCCGTTGGAGTAGACGAGTCCCTTAAAAAGAAGACTACATACCCATGGGGAAACGTAGCGTTGGACGCCCCTCAGCTAAATGCCTGGTCCCTGCCACCTGCCACCCTGCTGGATGCGGAAGGCGGAGAACCGGCACTTTCATTGCGTAACACGCTTCTAATCCATTGCTTCAAAAGTTCGACGAATTTGTCTGCTCTACACCGTAAATAAAGCAATAAATGTTGTTGAACTGTCAAAATGAAAGTCATTACTACACCCCGCAGGTGTTGTGGCGCAGCTCGGGAAAGGTAGTCGGCTGCGATAGCCTGAGTTGATTGTAGGGTGATAGCTGGCGGCAGCTGGATCCAAATAACATAGAAATAACTTCTCACAGACTGTCCTCATGTCCGGAATGATAAACGGGGCTCCGGGACACAACGCACACACCCTCAACCTTCTGATGAGGATCCTGGGTATACCCATGATGTCAAACCGTTATGATAGGACCAACTACGTGATTATCAAGTGGAACAATGTTGCTAAGAGTAAGTTTGTTTGTTCTTTGTAATTATTTTTTCAAACCCCAGCTAAACACTCATCTCATCTGCCTGCCTTTTGCCAACTATGTTGGGGTCGGCTTCCAGTCTAACTGGATGCAGCTGAATACCAGTATTTTACATGGAGCGACTGCCTATCTGACCTCCACAACCCAGTTAATGGGTAATACGATACCCTTGGTAAGACTGGTTGTCAGATTTTCGAGCTTCTGACGACCCGTAACGACTGCCAAAGATCCACGAATGACAGCCAGGACCAATGGCTTAACGTGATTTCCGACCGCACTAGTCACGAATAGTGTTGCACTGGTCACGACTAGTGTCTCTCTAGTCACGAATAGTGTCGCACTGGTCACAACTAGTGTCGCACTGGCCACGACTAGTGTCACACGGGTCAGGACTAGTGTAGCACTGGTCACGGGTAGTGTAGCACTGGTCAGGACTAGTGTCGCACCGGCCCCGGCTAGTGTCGCACTGGTCAGGACTAGTGTCGCACTGGCCCCAGCTAGTGTCGCACTGGCCCCGGCTAGTGTCGCACTGGTCATGGCTAGTGTCGCACTGGTCACGACTAGTGTCGCACTGATGAGGGCTAGTGTCGCACGGGTCAGGACAAGTGTAGCACTGGTCACGGCTAGTGTAGCACTGGTCAGGACTAGTGTCGCACTGGCCCCGGCTAGTGTCGGACTTGTCGCAGCTAGTGTCGCACTTATCGCAGCTAGCGTCGCACTGGTCACAGCTAGTGTCGCACTGGTCAGGACTAGTGTCGCACTGCTCTGGACTAGTGTCGCACTGGTCACGGCCAGTGTCGCACTGGTCATGACTAGTGTCGCACTGGCCGCAGCTACTGTCGCACTAGACGACTAGTGTCGCACTGGTCACGACTAGTGTCGCAGTAGTCACGACTAGTGTCGCACTGGTCACGACTAGTGTCGCACTGATGGGGGCTAGTGTCGCACTGGCCAGGACTAGTGTCGCACCGGCCCCGGCTAGTGTCGCACTGGTCAGGACTAGTGTCGCACTGGTCCCGGCTAGTGTCGCACTTGTCGAAGCTAGTGTCGCACTGGTCAGGACTAGCGTCGCACTGGCCCCGGCTAGTGTCGCACCGGCCCCGGCTAGTGTCGCACTGGCCCCGGCTAGTGTCGCACTGGCCCCGGCTAGTGTCGCACTGGTCATGGCTAGTGTCGCACTGGTCACGACTAGTGTCGCACTGGTCACGACTAGTGTCGCGCTGGTCAGGACTAGTGTCGCACTGGCCCCGGCTAGTGTCGCACTTGTCGCAGCTAGCGTCGCACTGGTCACGGCTAGTGTCGCACTGGTCAGGACTAGTGTCGCACTGCTCTGGACTAGTATCGCACTGGTCACGGCCAGTGTCGCACTGGTCATGACTAGTGTCGCACTGGCCCCGACTAGTGTCGCACTTGTCGCAGCTACTGTTGCACTAGACGACTAGTGTCGCACTGGTCACGACTAGTGTCGCAGTAGTCACGACTAGTGTCGCACTGGTCACGGCTAGTGTCGCACTGGTCAGGACTAGCGTCGCACTGGTCACGGCTAGTGTCGCACTGGTCTGGACTAGTGTCGCACTGGTCAGGACTAGTGTCGCACTGGTCACGGCTAGTGTCGCACTGGTCTGGACTAGTGTCGCACTGGTCACGACCAGTGTCGCACTGGTCATGGCTAGTGTCGCACTGGTCATGGCTAGTGTCGCACTGGTCAGGACTAGTGTCGCACTGGTCACGGCTAGTGTCGCACTGGTCTGGACTAGTGTCGCACTGGTCACGACCAGTGTCGCACTGGTCATGGCTAGTGTCGCACTGGTCATGACTAGTGTCGCACTGGTCACGGCTAGTGTCGCACTGGTCAGGACTAGTGTCGCACTGGTCATGACTACTGTCGCACTGGTCATGGCTAGTGTCGCACTGGTCAGGACTAGTGTCGCACTGGTCAGGACTAGTGTCGCACTGGTCAGGACTAGTGTCGCACTGGTCAGGACTAGTGTCGCACTGGTCAGGACTAGTGTCGCACTGGTCAGGACTAGTGTCGCACTGGTCATGACTAGTGTCGCTCTGATGAGGGCTAGTGTCGCACGGGTCAGGACTAGTGTAGCACTGGTCACGGCTAGTGTCGGGACCAGTGCGACACTAGACGTGACCAGTGCGACACTAGTCGTGACCAGTGCGACACTAGTCGTGACCAGTGCGACACTAGTCCAGACCAGTGCGACACTAGGTAGTCCTTTGTACGCGTTGCCAGCCAATAAAGTTTTTATTGTTTCTAATTTCCCTATTCAGGGCATAGGTACTCGTAGCTGCGGTCTTTTTAACAGTTTTATGTAAATTATAATGAAATTTAACATTGAAACTGTAGAAATAAAATACCATTTTGATTAATAAAAACGGTAATGAAAAATTTACCGATAAAATGACGGTTTTTATTTTTTTCATGCGGCAATGTTTACACCAAATATGATTATGATATGAAATGAATTGTGATTAAGCTATTGTGTAACCATTTTACGAAAATTAGAGGAATTGCTAATGATCTGCTGGGAATTCAGGAATGAATAGCTTTTACAGGTATTGCATAAGGTGGATGCTCCAAGGTAGCCCGCGAAATTCAAATTTTCTTACGTTTTTTGCAATTTGCTGGTCTGTACTAAGTTGTACGTTGATTAAAATATGATTCGCGGCCGTAACAAATATGTATTTACAGAATTATAATCATTAAAGTCATCAACACAACTCTCTAAGATCAAGTAATCCTACTGAATGACGATTTCATGAAATCTTGACATTTTAGGATTATGCTAAATTAACAAGTTGTATTACTGATTCTAATGATTATAATTCTGTAAATACATATTTGTTACGGCCGCAAATCATATTTGAATCAACGTACAACTTAGTGCTGACCAGCAAATTGCAATAACGTAAGAAAATTTGAATTTCGCGGGCTACCTTGGAGCATCCACCTTAAAGTGGCCTTTTTAGGCCCCCAGATATAGATTTTGGCGCTAGTGCCTACCTTAGTAAAGATCGCGCCAAACTTTATGGCAGCTCTGAAGTGCGCTACTCGCTGCGCAGTACCTCACCGCTCATCCCCGCTGACGCATGAATTTGTTACCGCGCGACTCGCCTTAAGTTCCGAGCGGCCATAAAGTTTGAATCAGGCTGAACACACGGCTACACATCCAGCTATACGTTTCCAGTTTTAGCTGACCTCGCATTGTATAGGTTTTTCGTACAATCAGAAGTCAATTTATACTGGTTATGTATAGCTTGATGTGTAGCCGTGCGTACCTACAATTTTAGTTAATTTCAGAGTACTGTGACAATGAAACTTGCCCCCCTTTGTACCTACGTTTGGTGTCTTAGACACTGAACATCTTTAAACAATGACAATAAAGCTTCTTTAACCGCAAAGTGTTTTAGACCATCATCATCTGCCTTTTCCCAACTATGTTGGGGTAGGCTTCCAGTCTAACCGCTGCAACTGGCTACCTACATGGAGCGACTGCCTAATACGATACCCCTTGATAAGACTGGTTGTCTGACATTCGGGATTCTGACGTCCCGTAACGACTGTCAAAGATCCAAAAATAACAGCCGAGACCATAGTCTTAGCGTCCTTTCCGAGGCACCGAGGAACCATCTTTACATACCGAGTCATACACACGCGGCAAGCGTAGTTTAACTAGATCCATCGACCCGTGCGGCTGTTATGACTCAGCCACGAGTCCCTCTGAAAAAGTGTTCTTAGGCCATTAAACGTAAATTGTTCAATGTTTTTCTGACCCACAGTGAAGGAGCACTACCTAGAACGCACTCCGCAAGAGGCCTGGCTCAAGAACACGGAGGGCGAAGGCGCCGCGTATGACTTCGACAGCGTCACACACGCACCTGCTAACTTCATGTGTGCGGACTGTTCACTTGGCGAGCAGACTGTGGAGCCGATACAGGTAAGCGCGAAAAGCGCGCGTTTCTGAAGGCGCGCTTTTCGCGCAAAAGTAATTTATGCAAATTAGGCTGAGAATCAGCACTTTTCGAACGTCAAAATTACAAAAGACATTCCCTCAAAATGCCCGCCCTCCACCACGTGCTTGTGCTTTCGCTGGGAAGAAGTGGCGCAACAAACTCCCCAGCAGCACAGCTGTTATCTATGTAATAGCTACTGCTGTTTTTGACGTCTACATCTTCATTGTAAGATGATGCTGTCCAATTACACCGGCTGTCGCTGAAAGCCAGCACTAGGGCTCTGTATCGCATAGGGTCGTAGCATTATGCTGAGCGATGGCCTTTATGCGGGAATATGACGCATATTTGCCCCCAACTTGTTCTTTATTGTGTTTGTGTTGTTTCTCAGCATCGTCACCATCACTGCCTAGCCTTTTCCCAACTATGTTGGGGTCGGCTTCAAGTCTAACCGGATGCAGCTGAGTACCAGTATTTTACAAGGAGCGACTGCCTATCTGACCTCTATCCTCCTGTCTTTCTCAGCGTCATGTTTACCGCAAATAAATGTATTTTCTTTCAATTTCTATATTCCAGGACCACCTCTGGCAAAGGACGCTCTCAATGGGCCACACGACGGAGCTGAGTCCCGCAGACGTTGAGACGGTGAAGCTGCTGTACAGCAGGCAGTGCCAGCTTCGATTCATGAGCAACTCCAAGAAATAACGCTTTTATTACTGAAATAAACATTATGATTATAACACCGTTTTCTTTGAAGGGTGGGAGGTAGTTTTTTTTGGGAAATTGTTTATAGAATATTTATTCAGAGGCGTATTATTGAGACCGTGCTGGACTGGCCTGGCGACTTACAAAGTTGCAGGTCGTAGATTCGATCCCAGACAGGCGATTTAGGGCCGGCGCCCACTGGCGACACGGCAGGGCAATGGATTTTTATGCGACAAATAGAAATATAACTTATGACAATAAAATTGAAACAATGATGATGCCAAAGGACGTCGCAGCATGCCTAAGGTTACCGCGGCATCGTTGCCGATGAAATTTCAATTTTATTGTCACACTTTTAAGTTACCTATATTTTCTACTATTCGTCGCATAAAAATCCCTTGCCCTGCCGTGCCGCCAGTGGGCCCTTACTTTATCTAAATTATTTCATCACCACTGCTCTCAAAACGGTGAATGAAAACATCGTGAGGCAACAGACATGTTCTAAAACCAACAATTAAGACATGTGACATCCACCAACCCGCACTGGTGGTCCGCGTGGTAGATTATGGCCCACTCCCTCTCACAGTGACGAGGCCAGGGTCCCAGCAGTGGAAACGTTATAGGCTAATTATGCTATTGTTTAGCCTAATTTCGTCAGTTATGTTTTAATTCCGATGTATACATATGTAATAGGGAGTGAGTCTATTGCCTTTTTAAGCCGGCAGAAATCCTAATTCTGGGCTATATTACGGCTAGTCAGAAACCCGAAATATAGCCCAGAACTACCCAGAACAGTTACTAGGTGTTACCCAGTAACTGGGTTGTGGTCAGATAGGCAGTCGCTCCATGTAAAATACTGGTACCTATTCATCTGCATCCGGTTAGACTGGAAGCTGACCCCAACATACTTGGGAAAAGGCTCCGCTAGGCAGATTGTTAGTAGATACTTCCTACAAAAAAAACGACATTTTTATTATTTTACATCTTTATTAGCTCTGGCTACATGATACCGAGGTCTTATCACAACATTTTGAAACAACTATTTTACAAGACATTCGTCAGCCTTATAGAATAATCTAAACGTACTTGGTGGCGATGTAGTTACTTGCGTCCGACATAGCGGCGACTCTACCCGTCATACTAAACACCTTTCGCTATGAAAAGCCCCGTATTTATGGTAAACATTTGTTTACAAACAAAGTTTAATCAACATGTTGCAGTTGATCACGGCATGTTGACCAGCTCTCGCTCGACGAGCGACAGCATCTGTTTATCAACAATTGTTGACGTGTGTGGACGTGGTTGCAACCAGTTTATATTTATAAACATGGCAGTAGTGTGCAACACATTAGATACAGAGAACACAACACTACATCCGCAGCCAACATTTAGACGCAGACTGGCGTGTGCACAAGACATCCTACTAATATTATAAACGTGAAAGTTTGTATGGGTGGATGGATGTTTGTTACTCTTTCACGCAAAAACTACTGAACGGATTTGGATGAAATTTGGCACGCAGATGGTTTATAACCAGGATTAACATATAGGGTACTTTTTATCCCAATATTCCTACGGGATTGAAACTTATGCGGATTAAACATTGTTTCTAGCAACTTTGTCGTTGCTCATCAACAATGTTGATTAACTGTTGAAACCTTGAATACGGAGCTTAACTCCTCCGTATAGCTTATGATACCGGGCGGTGGAAGGACGTGGAAGGAAGGTGCATGCACCGAGCGGTCCACACTGCAGAAAACAGCGTAGAAACGTGTCGCATGTGATCGCGACCCTCAGCAAAGAGGCATAAAGATTTTTTTTTTCTTTTGTTCCCTGTGGAACAGGCTAGGGTCAGGGACCATGCTGCCAAGTCATCAGTTAGTAGAGGCATAAAGAAGAAGAGAAAAATGATTTTTACGACTCGTACGAGTTTCATAGCGAAAGCTGTTTAGTAATTTTGTAAGAATCGCTTCCTTGATGGATGCAGGACGACTAAATCGCCTCCCTGTATACAGGAAGGAAGAACAAAGTCAGTGACTGGCAAGCAGCTTACAATATTGATGAGAGCTAATTGAACTCGAAGAACAGGCATGTTTCCTTCGAGTATCTTTTTATTACTCTATTGAGTAAATTTTCATTATTTCATATTAAATTCCTGAATAGTCAAATTTTACGCAAAAATACAGGCAGGTTTTCTTGGAGTATTGTTTTTTATTCCATTGAGGGTTGATTTCTCAAACGACAGACAATTTATATTCGTGGAATATTGATTGGCGATTTAATTGAGGTCTGACAGATTTTGTATGGAAGAACTGTCAAAAATTCAAAACTATTCCTCGGATTAAATTATCTGGAGTTGAAAAAATCAGCCCTAATTAATTACACTTGTCAGGAATTTAATATGCAGTAAGTCGGTATATGAAATTCCTGAAAAATCTAATTTTACTCAAAAAAAATATTTTAATTTTATTTTTATTCCTTGAGTATGTAGATGAATTTCTTTTATTATTATGACTGCATATGAAATTCCTGAAATCTCTTATTTTAGCCAGGAATTGAGCCGATAGAAAAATTTAAAAATAAGTAACAAATATTATTTATGTTTCAAATTGACGTTATTTCAAGTTAAACCAAAATCAACTTTATTTTAATGGCAATTAAGTTTATTTCAGAGCGACCAGCACTATTGAAAACGTTATAAAAATGTTGAAGTTGTAGCGTAAACTGAACTTTATTGTGTAGGAATTGAAGTTATTTTTCCATAAACTCATATTTGTTTACATTTTTGGCGAATATGTCGAGAATCAGGTATAAGCTGATTATGCTATATGTACAAATACATACAAGACTTGATGACAGAGGATTTCATGTTAAATTCACAACTACATGAGCAGTAAAGAGGCCACAATACATTCTACATGGGTAGATATTTACAGTTACGAGTTTAAATACCCAACACTTAGTCCACGAACGTATGGACGTAGGAATAACGCGGCGGGCTTTTATCGCGCACGGGATTATCAACTCTCGGTGTTGAGCCCAGCGTTGGGAATCCAGTGCGCGAAAAATTTGCTGATTTTTTTTGCTGGAAAAACGAGCCCTTACAAAATTGGGCTTACGCAAAATTTAAAAGCGATTTTCTTGTGAGATTGCAACTTTTAGACGACACGTATTTCATAATATTATGGTTTCGAAAAATACCTGGATGAGAGACGCACAGAAGAGAGAAGTATGGCAGAAGAAAGGAGAGGCCCATACCCGGCAGATAGTGAGTGTGATTCCGGGCTAAAATGATGATGATGGTTTCGACAATACTATGTACAGAAGCCAGCACATCGAGCTACTACAAACTGTCAAATTTCTTTAATAGATAGAACTTTATCGCTAAAGCATTAAGGTTCAAGGTTGATTGGGAAAATTTGACAGTTTCGGGTAGCTCGACCTGGTGGCGTCTGTACATAAATATCAATCAATATTTTAGGAGAAAATCGCTTTTGAATCTTGCGTAGGTAAGCGTACTTATGTCTTAAAATTTTACGTTCTAATTTGAATTGATGTTAAATGTATTGCAATATCAAGGAATAAACTCTTCAATTATTACTTTTTTAGGAGAAAGCGCCAGACTATTCAAATATTCTCAAGTTTTTTTTTTTTTGCAATGTGCAGGTCAGTGGCGCCGATTCCCTTGTTCACAAACTAAACTAAATTTAAGTTCAGTGCATCTTTTTCTTTCTATTTCATTAAGGAAAGGGCGGAAGATAAATATTAGTTTAGTCCTGTCAAATTAAGATACCCCATAGACAGTTTAGATGTGAGATAGAGTTGGCTACGCCAATTTACGTCAGGCGCTGACTAATTAGACAGGACTAAACTAATATTTATCTTTTATCCTTTTTGTCAGGTTGTATGTTGAACAGAATTTGATTCGCGAGCGTGACATGTATTTACAGAATTTCAATCATCAATACAACTCTCAAAATTCATTTAGGAAATCGGTTGTCATGGTATGGACATGTTACGGAGGAATGAGGAAAATGTCGTGAGAAAAGTTGAGTAAGAATGTCGATGGCTATAAGAGTAGGGGAAGACCAAAGAAACGATGGACGGACTGTGTGAATGATGATATGGTTAGAAAGGGGGTGACTGTCGAGGTGGGGGCTAATAGAGAAGTATGGAAGAAAAAGACAAGCTGAGCCAACCACATATAAATTGTGATAAGGGCTGGAGAATAATCATGACAACTCTCAATGTTTGTATTACTCTATTTTGATGAAATCATGACATTTTAGTCGAACACATACAACATGATACTGACCTGTAAATTGCAAAAAAACGTAAGTAACGAATTTCGCAGGCTACCATAGCGCATACCGCTTTTCTTGTTAGCGTGTCGATAGCAATTTATATGGAATCGGCCCAGAATTCGGCTACTTGTTTGGCGCCATCACCAGCGTCCATCAGTTCCTGTAACGTGCAGGTGACAGGACACGCAGGACACGATATTAAGTGTCCCATCGTTTGCGGAACATACCGCTTAAAGTATTATTATATTTCTAAGTCTGATTTAACACATAATTATGACTCCAAGATATCCTAGCAACATCTTTGCAATAAGAGACATGTTTCCTATACACCTCTTTAGAATCGGCAAGAAAGTTGCACAAGCCACAAGGCAAAATTGGCGCCCTTTCACATTTCTCACAAGAAAAATCCGTTTCTCCATTTTCGGTTTTTTCAATACAGTAATCGCAGTTCTTTAGACGATTTTTGTCGTCTTCCAAATCGATTTTAGTGTCGCCATTTTCTTTTTCCATCTCTATGGTCTCTTTGACATCTGTCACAGGAATGGCGGGAATAGATTTTTCTGCATTTTTCGAACGCAATTTGCTTTTGCATTGTTTGAAGAAATTGTTGAGTTTTCCACGTACAGTATCTAATTTAGTCATTTTTGTGTTTTCGGCCGGTTTTGATTCGGTATCTGGATTATTTTCGATTTTAAAATTTTCTGGGGTTATTTTGTATACCGTTATAAATTCACTTAGGTCCTTTGTTTTTTTATTAGCAAGATTGGCAGTATTTGAAATATTCGCATCGTCGACATTTGAAAGAGTGTTTGGGACTTCGTTCTTTACTATATCGGAGTTAGAACAATTATCTAAATCTATTATAGAACTTGAATCATCATTATTACCTAGACTAGAATTTGTACAACTATCTATAATAACAATATCATCGGATTTTTTATCCGAAGCAGAATTAATTTCTTCTAAACTAACATCACTTTTGAATTCAGAACTCGTAGGGAGATCTTTATCAAAAACCGGACTTTTTATCGAGAATTCTTCTTTAATTTCCGGTTTTATTTCTATTGTTAAAATTTCCCTATCTGCATTAGCATTTTTTGGCGGCACTATTTCATTTTCATGTATATCAATAGGCTCTTCTTTGATTTCAATATCATCAATTTCTCTTTTATTATCTACTGATTCTGTTAGAGACTGTTCTATAGGAATATCCATATTCTCAAGATTTTTCAGAATTTCTTCTTCATTGAAACTCAAATCAGAAAAATCTTCACTTTCAGAAGGGTTCCTCCTAATTTTATTGTTTTCATCATTTTTCACTACATTTTTAGTTTGAATAGTTTTATTCTTTATATTACCCAGAATGTTTTCTAATTTCTGTTTTTTCTTGACGAACCTTTCGTCTTTTTTGTTCTCGATTACTTTCGGTTGTTCAGTGTCTTGCTGTATTGTAACTATATTGTTCGATTTACTTGATTTTTTATTCTCTGTGACTTTTCTCTTCTTTGCTCCTTTAATTATCTTTTCAGAAGGCTCTTGTGGTCTTGTGTCTACTGAATCTGGAAATAATAATGTGTCGTCAAATGTTGTGTCTGCTAATATTAAGTCTATTTTCATATATAACATCACGCCTAAACCGCTACACTTAAGTGGGACTGGGCCGGACATGTCTGCCGCATGTCAGATGACAATTGGGCTAAGAGAACCAGCCATTGGGTCCCACTAAACGCACGACGCCATCGCGGCAGGCCCAGACGAAGACGACGAGACAAGACGAACGAGTTTGACTCCTACCGTAGGGATTGGCAAGACAGAATAGGCTAGTTTCCTAAAAAAAATCTAAATAAGTCCGACAGTTAGATTATCAAAAAATATTGCAACCGTATTTTTTCTTTTGTCAATTATATAAAAAATGATGAAGATATCGCCCGTTAAAGTTCCGCGTGACGTCACTTGCCTGTCTTGCCTTGCTACACTTTTTAGCATGGCGTGACGTCACGACCAAATTTTGACGCGCTTTATCTTTGTAATTTTTTGTTTGATTGACAAAAGAATAAATACGTGTCCATTAGTTTTCGATAATCTAACTGACGGACTAAATATAATATTTATCTTGTTACCCAGGAAACTACCCTATTGTGTGGAAAAGGGAGAGTTAGGCCTTTGCCCTGCAGTAGGACAATACAGGCTAGTTAGATTAGATTAGAACGTCACGCTTTGTTTTTCTGAAGGGTTGAGCAGAGGTGTAATTATAGTTCACCCACATTTCGCCAGAAATGTTTAAGTCCCATGTAGGGAGCGAGCCTATTGCCATTAACGGGGCAAAAGCCCAGACTCAGGGTTGCTGCTGAGAAATTTCAGATACAAAAACCCACATACACTTCCCGACCTGGGAATCGAACCCAGGAGCTCATACTTAGCAGCCTTGCAACCACCAGACTAACGACGTAGTCATGTCTATTTATATACATATAATATTGACGACACGGTTGGCGCAGTGGCTGAGCGATCGACTGCTGCGCTGCGTGTCGTGGGTTCGATTCCCGCACGGAACAAATATTTTTATTGCCTACAGGTAGTTGTTCCTGGTCTGGCTGTTTGTGTATGCGAGTTTAAATGTTTGTAAACGCACCCACGATACAGGAGTAATTCCTGGTCTTGGGCAACGTTTTTTTATGTTTCAGAAATGATGTGCCTTGGAATATTTACGGCAAATAATAGATTCCCCCTTTAGCTAAGTAACAATAGTTCTCCAGACCGTATTTCTGCCACGACGACCAATCTCAACGGAGACCAGCCTTCGGCGCGGGAGGTATTATAGTGCACAAGTGTGTGAGCAAACACAGGAGCACTCTCCCTTCCCTCACAGTCATAGTCCGATGGGACGGCAAGTAATCCGACACGGAGAGAGATCAGGCGCAGGACCAACGGCTTGACGTGTTTTCCGAGGCACGGCGGTATCACACCGCCTACTTCCAAACTCTTACAGGTACTAAGAAATTCCTAATGACAAAACCCAATAACCCGACCTGCGAATCGAACCCAGGACCTCAAAAAAAAGCACATTCAACAGTCGCGCTTGTGACCACGAGATCAACGAGGCAGCTAGGATAAGTATAAAGTATACGAACTTCTTGGTGACAATGGTTTTATGCGCATCATTCGAGCGAGTGTTCAACAAGGTAGGAAGGAACATCAAGTATTCAAGTCTTTTGTAGCGGTTTTGTTCAAGAAAGGCAGAAGACTGTTATGGTGAATATTATTGTCAAAGCGTACTTATACAGGGTGGCAGGGACATCGACGCGAAACATGTTACCATGGATTCAGCACACGATTCTAGACCCCAGATTCTGGAGTAAAAAGTATGGAAAAAAAGGACATGTTGCGACGAATGACGAATTACCTTCAAGCGGATCATCATCAGGCGGGTCCTCCCACCACACAGGACTGGGGCAGGTCAGGATCTCCATGAAATCCTCATCGCTAAGACTCCTGGTCTCCTCCATCATCCGCACCATGTCTTGCATGCTTAGTTCCGGACTGCTGCAAGGTCTAGTGGAGACCTTGGACCTTTTTAGTGATTTCAATCTGTTTTGCGATGAACTGTGTTTTGAGGGCGGTGATTTAATGCCTGTAAGATGGTTATTTAGGCTGTTTAGAACTTATTTCTATAAGATTTTTGATATCGACTTCTTATTTTCAAAATGTTGTCTTTAACTTATTCAAGTGTATTTAAAAAAAGCAATGAATTTCTTTACAACATCCAAGTGTTGCACTTAATCCTGACTACAATTACCTTTCTGTGGTGTTGCCAGCTTCCTTTTATTCGTAGCTGCGATAACTTTGAAATTGTGTTTGGGTTTCAACATAATTTTCTTAGTGGTAACATCGCGTTTTAAGGTGTTCGGATAATACTCTACTTGTTCTATGACTGCATCATCGGGCTCTATGACAGGAGCTTTGAATAGAGACACTTGCGGGCGTTTTACGGTTTTAGTAACTTTAGGCGATTTTATTTCTGGTTTAGTAAGTTCCGGTTTTTCGGTTTTCTTCTCTTCTCTATTTCTTAGTTGTCGTGACTTGGTTCGCGTTATTATTGGCTCTGGAGCTTTGGGTCTTGGATTTTTAGCCTTTCTTGAAGTTTTCGTTTTAGATGACATTTCTCCCTGAAAAAATAAAGATGGAGAAATTAGTTAGTTCGTTAATCTGGAAAAATTAATTAACATACCTAGTATTGTATACAATCAAGTATTTCCTAACTCAACAGACAGCTGTGCTGCTGGGGAGTTTGTTGTACCACTTCTTCATCCCAGCGCAAGCACTAGGAAGTGGTGAAGGGCGGGCGTTTTGGGGGACTGTCTTTTGTGTTTTGTCTATGTCTTTTGTCAAAGTCAAAGTCAAAGTCAAATCATTCATTTCAAATAGGCACATAAAAGGCACTTTTGAACGTCAAAAATAAAATTAAAATAAAATTGATTCTAGTCGCCCCTTCCAAAAGGTAGTTTTCGTATGGAGAAGAATGGGCAAGAAACTCCACCGTTACTCTTTTAAAATGTTTTACAATATATTGCATACATTATTTATATAATTATATGTGAAGACGATGCACCCAAAAATAAAATTACTATACCACAATAGGTAATTTTGACGTTCGAAAAGTGCTGATTCTCAGCCTAATTTGAATAAATGACACTTGATTTTGTAAACTCGGCCAATAGGCTATAACTAATGTACTAGGAATGCACAGTCCTGAAATGTTTTTTTTTTTCTCATTTTAAGTTTTTATAAGTACCTCCATTTTTATTTTTATCCAGTTTATCACAACAAATCATTTTTATTTCAGGAATACACCCATATTATGAAATGAAATTGTTTATTCCGTCGGAATATCGGAATAACTTTTACACGTCATATTATAAAAAATATAAGCTAGATGAGGTCGGCGTTTCCTATCTGACTATTCTGAGAAGAAAGGCCGAAATAAACTCAGAGGTCATAGTCTCTTTTAAAGTTCAGACATAATCTTGGTCAGATCAGGAAAATACCTAGCTGTTATAATTATTCGCATGCTGTGTCTCCTGTAATGTAATTGAAGGAAACCATGTAATAGAAACTTTTGTATTATTGTGATTTCTATTGTATTCATGTATCCAACTTCGTACTAATATTATAAACGTGAAAGTTTGTGAGGATGGATGGATGTTTGTTACTCTTTCACGCAAAAACTCCTGAAAGGATTTGGATGAAATTGACAAACAGATAGTTTATAACCAGGATTAACCCTAGGATACTTTTTATCCCGATATACCCACGGGATCGATACTTATGTGGGTGAAACCGCTACTAGTAATATTATAAATGCGAAAGTTTGTGAGGATGGATGGATGAATGTTTGTTACGCTTTCACGCAAACACTACTGAACGGATTTGGATGAAATTTGGCACATAGATAGTTTATAACCAGGATTAACACATAGGATACTTTTTATCCCGATATTCCCACGGGATCGAAACTTATGCGGGTGAAACCGCGAGGCGCTGCTAGTAAATAATAAATAAACTCCCTTTTTTGTAGGTACTTTCTTTACCAACTCCATATTTTATGGCAATCACTACAACTGATCATAAGCATCTTTTTAATAACTACATATATTATTTCAAAGCTCCTAATTGATATTTTAGGTCTAGTTAAACTTTTAAGGAATGGTGCAATGAGGCAAACTACCGGAGTCCCTAAAGCAAAAATATTTACATGACAAACTACTGTTAAAACGTACAGGAAAACATTCATATTTCTTGAATTATAACATTTTTTGTCCTCAATGTAACAAATTCACAAAACCAAAACCTTTTATTTTTATTTAATTTAATCGGCAATCAGCCGCAAGACTATAAGCAGATGAGTTGAATGAATATGTCATGTAGGTGAAGAGACTAGTATCTCGACTGCCTTCTTAAAACACATCCTTCCTTTTTAGCCTTTTCACAGTACGGAAGGGTTTAGGAGATCATTGGCCAGGGTATTTGGATGAACTGAGAGCTGATTAGCATATTTCCTTTTGAATTTCTAATATCTAAAACTGTATGTGATTTTAGTTTGTGTACGTCGTTGAAGTGCCTTATCAATAAATAAATCTAGTTATTTAGTAGTAAAAAAAGTGTTTGTAGATAATAATTTATTTTCTATTCTATAAATAAATTATGCACTGATTGACAAACAAGCCTGCCTATTCCCGACTCTGTTGGGAACCGCTTCTAGCCTAACCGGATGCAGCTGAATACCAGTATTTTACATAGAGCAACTGCCAATGTGATCTCTACAACCCAGTTACTGGGCCAAAATCAAATTATTTAAAAAAAGTTAATGTGAAAATTGGCCTTTTTTGCTGACTGTACATTCAATCTGTGAATGCCAGTCAGCATTTCTCAAAAAGTTATGGACAGTTTCCTAAGACCATTTTCGTTCCTACCACAATAAGGTACCTAATAAGCAGGGTTGCCAACCCTACTATATAATATAGTATCCTACTGTATTAGTGGCCTGTCTACTATATTTCTGAAAAAAGTATACAATATGTAACATAATTAACGGAAGACCTCATACACCCCAATTAGAGTATCGAGTTATAAGCATAATACAATGATCAAAACTTGTTTTTTTTTAAAGCTAACTATTATTATTAAGAAAATAGTGTTCACCCTAGCTGCAATACTTTATTCATTTAAAATTGAGTCTTATTGCATTAAAATAATATTTAATTTTCTTTGGCTCAACCGGTGGTCAGCATGGCAAAATACATAACTTTTGAAAAAAATATCTGTAATAAAAGTTACTGAAATCGATTCAGTAGGCAATTATGAACTTATTTCTTTCAGGACTTGCATTTATTCTGTTACACCTTGTATAATAGGCGAAACTACTATATTATTAGGCATAAAACCCACTAAGCAATAATATCTATTTCTGAACGATTCTGGTATGTCGCTTTGAGTTTGACAGATTGTCAATTTTGAACCTCTGCTCTGAGTTTATGTTTTGGAAATAGCTATTTAATGATTTGTATATAGAAATAAATCAGATGAATAAAATTCTAGATATTCTTCCCGATGAAAATTTTTCTTCAAACAGTACAGTTAAAAAATAATATAAAATATTTAAAAAAATAATATCAATTCCGGCAACATCTGCCTATCAGAGCGTATATGTTCTGTAATGAATAATAAATGGCGAGATGAGCGCAATAGGGGCAGTATAAAAGTAATTAAAGCTGAGCTAATGGTATTTGGTAATTTCAATTTAAATTGCACTAATAGCTATGAAGGCTCAAAGTAGCAAAAAAATAAATAAAAAAATATTCTTTTAAGAAATAAAGTATTTTAAAATCTTCAATCTAATCTCTAATTTTCTAATCTCTCTCTCTCTCTCTCTCTTTTTAATTTTCTCGTTTTTTCACTATCTACTATATTTTTGGGTAATTATTTTAAAACTACTATTTTTGACTGAAAAAGAGTTGGCAACCCTACTCATATGGAACCTTACTGCCCTGTCTCAAAAATCCTATATTGAAATAATAACATATCAATAGTTACAGAAATAATTATTATGAAAGCAATCCAAGTAAACACAGGTTTTTAGAATTAATCTAAAAATAGATAATATAAGAAAGAGGTACCTCAGAACTCAGCAGTAATCAAATCAATACTGTTATACAACACTACTGACAAACAGCATAATCAGTACATAGATACATATATACCTAACTATGTATGTAAAAACAACATGTGGTCATGTTCCCATATACTTACACAGTTGCTTAGACCAATATTATGACAGTAGGCATAGAGTTTAACACTTTTAACTAGACAAAGACAAGACTTTCTTCCATAATCATGTATAGAACATACACTCATATGGAAATAAACAGCCTACAGCTTACCTATTTACTTAAAACCTTCACGGTTTTTGCTTCTACATCTTGCATACAGATGGCGACACCTGTATGAACTAGATTACCTCTATACTCGGGACTCACAAACTATTGTAGTTGCTAACAAGAAAACCTAACACATAACTCGATAGGATGAAGTAATTAACGCTCGAGTCAACAGTATATGACCCACGTGCGTCTGTACCCGTGGGATAGCGAGTAATATTGATAACCATCTTCTATCCTTGTCGTCAGTCGTAAGTTGGATGGAGAGAGAAATAGCAGCTTCTACGGATGTTAGAACCGACGGAATTACACCTCATGGTACCTAGATTCATAATAGACCCTAATTTTTCTTAATATCATACACTATTTCATACACGAACCACTCGAAAGTCTTTCGAAAGTAGACCGAACCATTCGTAAAAATTACGCAAAAGACATCATAAACATTTTTACCTGCAGAATTAGACTCAGGTGGGCAGCTGTCCTTCAAATCAATTATCCAACTTGTTTAGCTGCCTTTATAACTGTTATATCACAAAATTATAGTAACTTCAATAGTTTAAACACGTCATTTGCATTATTTTATTAAAATTTCATTACTTCGACACGGACTACAAACGACGGGTCGGGGATTCGGAGAATAGTGCTGTGAAATGTCCGCAATGTAATTTAGTCTGAAAATCTACTAAAATATGATTGATGTCGTAAGGATGTCTCGTTTTTAGTAAGTTCATAGTGATAAAAATAAATTGTATACCTAATACAGTAAGTTTGTTATGCCATTTTACACAAATACTTTCTGAATTCAATCAATATTTTCGAACCCAGTTCAATGTAGTCCTGCTGGTTCAAGGTATTCTGTAAAAACTCACCGTGACAACTTAGGTGAAATGAGCTGTCATTCCACCAAATGCTAGGGATTGACACTATTGACACAGCTCACTTCACCTAAGGGATCACGGTGAGATTTTTGCTGACGTAAGGTTGAGATTTTGTTGGTCGTAAGTAGGTATACCGACGTAGACCGTACCAGTGCGAGTTCTTCAGTTTCGGAGGCTTTTGTCTTCCATTGAAAGCAACAGTTTGGAAATAACAATTACCTATAAAACATTACGACTGTCTTACCCAAAGGCGTGGGCAGAGGTGTATGCTTAGAGGACAATAATAGGGTATAGGTATGAGATCACGCCTGTAACCTCCGACGGGTTAGGCAGAAGTGTGCCCATAGTACACCCACATTTTGCCACTTTCATTGAACTTCCATTAGGGCAAGCGAAAGATTTAAATCGTTGGATCGGTCTGCGTCAAAAGATGATCATGTTTCAGTTCAAAATTGTCCGTTGACAATGACATTTGAACCGTTTCAAACGTACATACCATGCGGAATTATGGAGCTAACTGTTTTCAGTATGAACAGTTTTCTACGTGACGAAATCTTTGGTTTCTTTTTTTATAAGTGGCATTTCGCAGTTTAACCTAGAAGGTTGTTGGCTGCTTAACAGGGCTTGCCTGTAGGTGCCTCAATTTATTAAGGCCTCCATCCAGGGCTTAAAAAACTTAAAGACTATGTGACTACAAGCTAAGAGCACCTCCTGTGGGGTACGTACATACATCAGCTTAGACAAGCTGGATCGGATTAAATGAAATTTTTGGTTGAGCCTGCCTGTTGCTTTTAGGCAGTAGCAGACAGGATCCAAACCGTTTCTGAGCAATTCATAATGCAAAGCCAAATAACACTTTGACCCACCCAGGCATCGCTTACAACCACTAGAATAACGAGTTCTGCAGGATATTTTATAGTTTTTCGTCTTGTTTATATAATCGACTAAAGTTAAATCGAATGCACGTGACTATCGACTAATGGAAAACAGAAAAGTACCGACCTATTCAATGCTACATTTATCTGAATTTATCGAATTATTTACATCTTAAAATAAAAATAGTTACATTGTTGCAGATAGTGCAACCTTGAGTAGATCAGGAATAACATAGTCCTAGATTATGGAAACGACGAAATTATACTCTAATATTCGGCGAATCTTGTATGACAGAATAAAAAAAAAAACAATAAAATGGTGACCTCAGAGATGGGTGGTGTTTTTTTTATTTTGTCCAGTATTGCTCAACATATTTTTTATATGAAAAACTGGGTGTGTCATCCATGTCTGACCACCAAATATTAGTCAAAGGCCGCTATTATGACTTTCTTGTTTTTAAAGGCCAATGAATTTGGATTTCTCGCTGTAGCGTGCACAGAGTCACCTCGGCTAGCTAATCGTGTATTAAATTATCTATGACCTCCACGACGCTCGGCGCGGCGTGACTCTCCGTCTCGTTGGGAAAGGAGATATTAGTGTTTTTCAACGCATTTGTTTGATCATTGCTTGTTTA
Source organism: Apamea epomidion (assembly GCA_947507525.1). Classification (NCBI taxonomy): domain Eukaryota; kingdom Metazoa; phylum Arthropoda; class Insecta; order Lepidoptera; family Noctuidae; genus Apamea; species Apamea epomidion. The sequence goes on from OX382255.1 coordinate 2,304,747, forward strand.
CTTGTGTTGAACAATGGACGAGCGGTCCATTGTGATGCTATACGTACGATTGAAGTACCTACTTAAGCTAATAACCCCCGCACTCTAATTGCGAGTACACTTTCAATGACAATCCGAGAGTTTTTAAGGTTATTGCTAATCCATTGCTTCATAGGTTTTGAAATATTCGTCTGCTCAACAAAGTAAATAACGCAATGAACCTGGGTGGACTGTCAAAATGAAACCATTGCGATACACTCAGAGGACTGAGTGTCGCAACATTAGTGTAGGTCAAACCTATCCGATGTTGTTGTTCATGTTGATGTTGATTTTGTTGAATTGACAAAAACTGAAAAACTCACAACGGCAGGGAACTGTTATTTTTTGTGTCTGGAACTTACCAGATTCAGGTAGATACCTATATCTACTAACGTAAACGCAACTTTATGTACAGTTAGGGACGGATCAATTTATTCCGCTTATCCCGCTCAGGGTGCTGGTGGAGGTGGCTAGGTTCGCTAGGTACGCAAGATGGCGGCCCTATCGATCTCATACGGACATACGGTATAGGTAAGTACGTGGAAAGTTCGGTCGAAAGACGACGATACACTAACATGACTGAACGAAAACGCATCGTTTATCATGTTTCTAAAGCGTCCCTCATACTGGCAAAAATTTTGCACAAAATTATGAAGGTGTGTTTTTTGTGCAATTATTGAGTGTGAGGAGAAATATTGCGCAAAAAAAGGGATACTTAGCTAAGTATTCAATATTTTGTGGGGCTTTCTAATTTTTTCTCTTACACCTCGTCATTCATCCTCGGGATTTTTTTATAAAGTGTAGTGTGTCCAGGCTTAGTTCACGAAATAGTAACAATGACCATGAGTCGGTCGATTCTTCAACCAATGAAAGGGCTCCATCAACGCTGCACACAATGCAACTATGAAACTTGCAACCTCCGCGTTAGCCCTCGGTAAAATGACGTAGGCAGCTATGGCTTAGTACATACTCGTACAACGCGAGGCGCCGTCCTTCCATCGCGAAAAGTTTAATCAACACTGAAATATTGTGCAAAATGTTTGTGAAGTCACGACCATTCAATATTTTGCACGAAATTTTGAGCGACATTTTAGCCAGTGTGAGGGACGCTTAACTATCGATCATGACTCCTACACACAATAAAAGTCAACCACCATGTGAATTCAATTAAAACTATTTTAACAAAGCCACCCAATTCAAAATGGCGGCAGATTATTTTCCGTACTTCTTATTAATCATAATCGTTGCATTTTTAAAAGGGACAACAACAATGAACTTGCATTTTAAAATGCCTGTTGAGGTTAAAAATTTTACTATGCTCTCTCATTTAAAATTTGAGAGCGTTACGAAATATTGTTCTCATAGGGACGAAGCTTGTAGGTCGAATAACACGGATGTCTGTGGTGTGAAAGTATTGAATGAAAAAAAGTTTTACAGGGATTTTGAAAATGGATGCTATTTATTTTTAAGTAACATGTGTGATCATCCTGAAGAGGGTAAGCTGTTATTTTTATAACTCACTAGCTCTTTTTGCTCGGCTCCTAGGGGCCGATCGTAGCGCAATGCTAAAATAATAACCTAAAGCCTACCTCAGCATTGGACTATCAAATGCAAAAAGATTTTTGAAGTAGAAATTTCTTTAGCGGCGTTGTGCATTTTTTTTGTGGTGGGTAAAAAATGTTAAACTCGCGTAGAAAATTAGAAAATTCGTAAGACGGAACTCACGTCAGGACACGTGATCTGATCGAAAATTCGTAAGACTGAGCTCGCGTCAGGACACGTGACCGGATCAAAATTCGTAAGACGGAGCTCGCGTCAGGACACGTGACCTGATCGAAAATTCGTAAGATGGAGGGAGAGCAGACCGCATTCCAAAATATCAAAAATGCACAACGTTAATATTCAAGTTTTCACTTCCGCCGGCACTCCCGGAGTGCAACCCGTTTTTGTTCAAATCCGCCTGATCGTTCCAGAGATTAGCGCGTTCAAGCAAACAAATAAACAAACAACAAAATAAATAGATTGAAAATGGCGTTGGTAAACATCCACAAACACTTTCGAGACAAAATAAGGTGCGGGTGATAAGCGCCTTTTTTACAGACCGGCCGTCGAGAGAATGCGTTCTTGACACCTGTCAGTTTCATACAAACGAAGTGTTTTGCGAATTTTGTACGTCGCACTGACAGGTGTCAGGAACGCATTCTCTCGTCGGCCGCACTGTAGGTATAAGAAATTCATTACGTGGTGGGCCTCGGAGCCCAGGCATAGAACAGCTCTCCAAGTCTCTTCCTGAACTGGAACTAGGTTCTTGTGGCGTGTGGCTAAAGTCGGAACCAATGCCGCCATCTTGTTTTTCAAAACGTCATTTTTAGTGTTTACCAGCAGCGCCCGCTATCATCATCATTCGAACGCCAAAAAGATCCTTCTAGCAGTTAACTAGCAGCTAGTAACTCAATACACAATCAGTCTATAATGTTCCCACTGCTGGGACACAGGCCTCCTCTCTGTGAGAGGGAGGGGGCCATAATCCACCACACGAGCTCAGTGCGGGTTGACAGATGTCACATGTCTTCAAATTGGTGGTTCTAGGCCATGCCGGTTTCCTCACAATGTTTTCCTTCACCGTCTACAGTCAAAGTAAAAAACCGCAGCACCACAGCATCGTAGCACCGCACACCGTATCGGTTTCCGGTGCAGCATGATAACCGCGTAATGTTTGAATCGGACTGTACTTAAGTAGCTAATCTTTTTCTAGAGTACTTCATAGCAGCTGCCGGTAGTTGCGAACAGTATTTGACAATAAGAAGAGTTGAAGAGCCAGAAGATGTACCTACTACTGCAGCGGATGATGAAACAGGAGACGATACAAACTCTACTGAGACGAATTACGGTGACAATGATACTGGTAAGAGCTTATAATACACACGAACGACACGCGTCAACGACAGAAGCAACTGCCTAACTGAGAGTCGACGGCCGACGGCTGACGCCGATAACATGCCACTCGTGTATTTGAGCACCGTACTCAAATACACCAGCGGCACGTTGTCGACGTCGGACATCGATGCGCTTCGAAAACAGCCGTTGACACTCATCGACGATTGCAATTGCTATGCCGTTGACGTTGATGCGTGTCTCTCGTGTCACGTGTGTAAGTCAAGTACTTATCTACTCCTCATCGTGACAAAATCAAAATTTAACTTTACCGAGCGTGACGGTTCAGTTTCGTTCACTGTTCACAAGGAGCGCAAAGTACGTCTAAAGAAGTTTTCACTTAAAAAAGAAGCGTCAATATATTCGGTGAGTAGTACAATGTACAAGTGAATCTAACGAGTGTTGTCAAGTTTGTCTAACTGAACAGACAGCTGTGGGGCTGGACAGTTTGTTGCGCCACTTCTTTTACCCAGCGTAAGCACTAGGAAGTGGTGAAGGGTGGGCGTTTTGGGGGAGTCTCTTAAGAGTACGAAACTGAACCGTCTCGCCCAGTGACGCTGTATCACACTGACGTCAAGCAATTTTGCATGATGTCAGTGTGATGCGTACTTCGCATGTGGCGATGTAGATGCCCCACAGAGTATATTTGGCTCCAGCCGGACGGTTACACTAAATCGCGTATACTCAGCTCCAGTCGTAAGTTGTCACTCCTATCTTGTGGTTGTAAACACACACCCTCATTTATTTTCTTCTCAAACTGTTACACATCGCGCATGGAATTGTTTTTTGTTCTTTTTTAAAATCTAGTTACCAACCCCGGCGCTCTCCGTCAGAACACATTCAGCACATTGTATGACATCGACACGTCGTTCGACTACCACGTGTGCCCTCACTCCTGCCCGAATACATACTCTCCGGAATGCGTCAATATCAACAGAGGCTTCGGGAAGTATTTCAAGATGCTTACCTTTGTGAACCATTGTTCAGCTGATGTTTACTATTGCAAGTTTTGGAGAGGTGAGGGTCACTTTATATATAAATAAAACATCACGGCTAACGCCTGTAATCCCAAAGAGTTAGTCAGAGAGGTACTTAGGTTTCGGGGAAACCTACAAAGGCTCCCGGGCTTTGGGGATAAGACAGCGAGTGTGAGATTTTACCTCAATAAAACTACCCCGGTGGTCACCATCTGCATATGGAAGGGGACACCGGTACCCATTGCTTCAACTGATGGTAAGCATGCCACTGGCAAATGCAAATCAGGTTTAAGGTCATCACTCATTACAACCGCACCGCTCTAATGCAGTACCTAACCGCCCGTCACCGCCTCGATAAAATGCCACCCGGTTGTCCCCAATGCGCCGTCTGCTGGTACGCACCTGGTGAGGAGATAGCTTGTTGTTTACGCGCCGCTTACTAGTTGGTAGCTCATCGTCAACGGCTAGTTTTCAGCTTACAGACCGATTTGTGAACATTAGTGAGTGTATAAATTTGTGGGAGACAGCCGTACGACCGGCGCGAGGAACACGAGCGGGCGGCGGCGAGGCGCTGGCATGTTTCCCGCTTGCTTTCTTCGTCGGGGAGCGGGCTGCTGGCTTGAAGCTCGAGGTCGGCGCGACATGAAACATTCACTTTAACGCAGTTTATTTATTTAGGTCAACCAACAATTATTTACACTATATACATTTCTGATTTAATGACTAGAGTAACATTTACAAGTGCAACAATTAATTACAGAAAAAAAATTAATCGATTGAATGGATTGGTTTGATTGATTCATTGAATTGATTTGCAGTTGGTTGATTTAAAATCCTAACTTCAATGAAGAGTTATTTGCTGCGTCGCGTCGGAGTGGTGCTGCTATAATGAGAGATAACTTTTAGGGAGTCGAGTAGGAAATATTAATTGTTTTAATTAATTTTCAGAGTTTCAGCCGCCTCCTAATGAAGATGAGAGCGTTAGAACATCACCTTTAGCTTGGTCTTTCTGTGGAGCTCACAGGTAATGGTTCATGTTTTCTACTGCCTGCCTTTGTCTCATTACCACCGTCACTACTTGGAGCCCAGCCAAAAGGCATCGCGGCAGACCCCGTAGAAGGCGGGACGAGCTGAATAAAACAAACGACAAGAGGTCCACTTCAGCCCTGGATCGGAAGAGCTGGAAGTCATGGGGAGAGGTCTTTGCCTGGCAATAGGATAATGCTGGCTAACAGCAACAGTAACTTGGGATCGAGAAAGCAGTGGTGGTCCTAGTATAACGGCCCCGACTTACAAATTGTAGGTCATGCGTCCGATGATGATGGGTTCGAACGCAGGCAGGCGCTTTACTTTGTTTAAATAATTTCATCACCACTGCTCTCAAAATGGTCAAGGAAAACATCGTGAGGAAACCGGCATGTCCTAGAACCAAAAATTCAAAGACAAGTGACATCTACCAACCCGCACGAGGCCCGTGTGGTGGATTGCGGCCCACTCTCTCTCACAGAGAGGAGGCCTGTGTCCCAGCAGTGGGAACATTATAGGCAGATTATGCTGTATATCATTCTTCCTCAGATACCTGCAATTCGCGCGTTTCTCGGAGGCCGCATCGTCTATGGGACATTTCGGCTGGCTTGCCGGCGACTACAAGTACTCACATATCATGGAGCCACATGAACGAATACCAGGGTATGGGTAGATGCCAGAATGCACAGAATGTAGGACTGTGCACTATAGTGCACATACTGTTTTTTATGTTAAATTTAATAAATACTAAGTACTGTAGAGACGATAGCCTATTTGGTGCTTACATCCAACCTCCGCGAGTCAGTTAAATTTATTGGCATGAAATACGTGACAAACATGAAGTTGGTTTAAGATTAGAAGGGATAGTGCGTCAGATTTGGCTGACAAAAAAAAATGAAAAAGTTGAAAAATACGTAGAATGATCTTTATAGGGATAATCATTGAACATTCGTGCTAAACCGTGGTTTAACTGCTACAAGGGTTTTTTTTGGCGCTCGACTGACGTTGTAGGGGGCGCTGGTGGTTAACATTTGTGCAATTGTGTCGTGAAATGTGGCGGCAAGATGGCGGCGTTAGTTCCGATGATGGATACGCGCCAAAAGAACCTTGTACAGGTATATTCGTAAATAAAATGGGTCTTCTTCTTAGCGTGTTAATGGCAAAAGCAGAAAAAATAAACGTAGTTTTTTAAAAATTGTTTGGCCCAGAATTCAAAATTCAGCAACGCGGATACTATTCGCTGACGCAGCCATTAGGTCCTCACGTGTGAAGGTGACAGGGCATGCGGTGAAAGATGTGGGGTGAGCCATTGTCCGTTGAGAGACACACCTGAGAACTGAGCCTTCCATGAACCCCCACTTGTGCAGGTTGTTCTTGCTAGTACCTAGTATTGTATAAAGAAAGAAAGAAAGAAAAAAAGTTTATTTGGACACAGTTCGTGAAACACAAAATAAAAAATTAATAAAAAATCACGTGTTTTCTAACTGAACAGACAGCTGTGCTGCTGGGGAGTTTGTTGCGCCACTTCTTCTTCCCAGCGATAGCACTAGGAAGTGGTGAAGGGCGGGCGTTTTTGGGGGGACTGTCTTTTGTAATTCTGACGTTCGAAAAGTGCTGATTCTCAGCCTAATTTGAATAAATGACTTTTGATTTTGCTGCGGCCTACTTGGATACGAAGTCTGTTTAATGGGTTAGTTATTGCGAATAATCCCAAAAAGTCCACATTATTTTTGTTATGTAAGTATTATATTTTAAATTATTCTTTTATTTACATTTAAAATTTACACAGTCTTTGAAGATGATTAAAATGATGATTGATTGCCATTTTTTTTCCGTAAATAACATAATTTAAATATTATACATACAGTCAGATCAACATACGACCTAACATGGTGGACATGGTCATACGACATTCTCCTAATTGCAAAAAACCGCAATAAAAAAACATTTCCCGGGCCATCGTATAGCGTTCATCTATCAATTTAATGAATCAACTGCACTTGGCTCCGCCATGATCCCCAACTCTCTCAAAATCAACGTATCCACGACACTCTCATCCACTTCCTGTTCCGGATGGTGAATCAAATGCAACAGTATCCTGGGCTTGCTGTTTCCCTCCCATTTGCAAATAGCGCAGGTGAATAAATTTTTTTTTGTGGATTTATTTCTTTCCTTTTTCTTCACTCCGTGCGCTTCGAAGCGGTGTTGGGAGTACAGACGGGCGCAGAACATTTTTTTGCATTCAGGACATCTGAAAAAGAAATATGCGTTTAAGGGTATAAAAAACACTACAATGTTTAAACTGAGAAAAAAAAGAAGTTTTAATAATCGTAGGATGTGCCGCCGTGTAGTCTACCTATCCTCATAGTAAAAGGTGTGAGTTTATACATGTGTGGTAGGTAAGTGCAAAATTACTTTAGTTTTGGAAGGCCGTGACAAATAAAAAACGAATCAAACAAGCAAAGTCATCGACATTCAATTCTCAATTTATTTTGGACTTTGAAAGTCAGTTGCTTTTTTTTGTAAAATCATTTTACACAGTCTAGAGTCTATTCAGGCCTAAGAGGTCTATTAAGGCCTAAGTGATCTATTAAGGCCCAACAGATCTTAATACCTACAATTTTGTCTTGACTGGAAAATATTTATTTCCATGACAAGATATATACCTCTCTGGCACAGGCAACTGAAGGAAGACGGGTGGGTTTTAGTCAGAAAAAGTCTGACTAATATTGTAACATCTATTGTACCATATTCTCATAAATGAACATTTTTTATTAGATTTCACACGCCCTCCCGCTCCGCCCAGAGCGGGAGAAGTTATTTGATGATTTTCCAACAAAAAAAAAAGGATACATACCTCTTCCTACTTTTTCGATGAGCCGTATAACTTTTCACACTACTGAAGGTTTCCTTACAGACTGCACATTCCTTCACCACCTCTTTACCATGACTCAACTCATGGTGTTTCAGAGCCTTCGCATGTCTGGCTATGAAGCCACATTCATCGCACTTGTGAGGGTTGTCGGGTCGGTGGATCAGTTCGTGTTTCTTCGTGTTCTTCTTTGAAACACTGCGGTAGGAACAGTGTGAACATTTGTAGGGTTTTATACCTGTGTTAAGAGAAATAGTGTTTATAATAGAAATAGTTTATTTTGTACAGACGCCAGCACATTAAGCTACTAGAATCTGTCAAATTTCTTTAGTAAATTTTCAACTTTATCGCTGAAGCATTAAGTTTCAAGGTCGATTGGGAAAATTGGACAGTTTCGGGTAGCTTTTTTTTTGAGGATGCGAAATCATCAAATGACCCCTCCCGCTCTGGGTGGAGCAGAAGGGAGTGTCAGACTCTTACTGACTAAAACCCACCCGTGTTCCTTCCTTAGCCCTTTATGTACCAGGGCAGCGGTAACCCTTTCGGACGATCCCGCTACAGTTTCGGGTAGCTTAACCTGTAAGTTGGCGTCTGTACAAACGGGATAAAAGATAAAGGGATAAGTAATAAAACTATGTGACAACGTGATCGCTTATTAAAGTCAGTACTTTAATGAGCAATTAAAAAGATATCTCGTTTCTATCTACTGCATAGATTGGTAGCAACTAGATTGAAAGAAAGAAAGAAAAAGTATAAAGTATTTATCCAGTACGACTCGTACTGGATCATAAACTAGATTGGTAGCAACTATGTCTCATATAGCGGCCCAACTAGCGACTACACATTACGCTCTACATACTTCTATTACGGCGCACCAGCGGTTTTTTATGGGCTACGTCTTTTATTTGGCGCGGATAGAAAGTCAGCGGCAGCGGCAGCGGCGCGTTCCATAGATTTATTATGGAACTGGCCTCGAAGGGGAGCGGCGTACAAGCGATGTGCACCAGTCTAGCGGTTCGTAGTTGACGTAGAGTTTGTGCATTTAATGTTTTGCTTTTTAACGACTGACGTTTTAAAATGCCCGCCGACGTGGTGGAGCAAATTATTTTAATGATTTTTGATAGACATTTCGTTCGAGAACAAAGAAACTAATTTCTCATAGCACAACACTACGCCGATCTGCTCGCTGGCTTCGTGACCGAGGTCTGCGTTGCCGCGCCGCCACCGCCGCCGCCCCACTCCCGCTGACTTCGTGTCCGAAGCCTTATAGGCTACCAGTCTTCTATTATGGCTCACCAATCGTCTATTATGCCCCACCAGTCGTCTATTTATTTAAATATACTTTATTGTACACCAGAAAATACATTACATAGAATACAATTATCACTACAAAACATGCATTGGGCGGCCTTATCGCTTTCTGCGTTCTGTTTATTATGTCTATTATGGCTCACCAACAGCCTGTTATGGCCCATGTATCTAGTATTATTAAAATATATCGCTAACCTTGATGTATTCGTACATGCTCTTCAAACAACACTTTGTTATACGTAGAGTAGTCGCACATAAAGCATTGGAATGGATTCTCTCCTCTATGCATCTTGCGGATATGACGTAACATCTTCTCTTCCGTTTCCGCTGTGTAACGCTTGCATTCTGGGCAGCGGATACGACGCGGTTGTGCTGCGAGGTACGCTTCTAAAGGTGATGTTGAACGGCTGACAAAGGTTTAAAATGGATTACAGAAGAGGAACAATTAAAGGATTACAAGGGGTATACATAATATTACCCAGTAACTGGGTTGTGGAGGTCAGATAGCCAGTCGATCCGTGTTATGTGCTGACGCTACTCTTCTCCACACACACATTCACAGCGTGTTTGTACATTTGGTTAACACAAGTAAAACGCGTGTCGCTTCATGAGATAAAAATACTATAACGAATATTGATGAATTTACTGTCCAAATGAACGGATTGTTATTAGTGCGTTGCGCATTTAGGGCCGGTATTTTGATCCGTAGTTAAACACAACCAATTGTTAAAAATAGGAACTAATGGTTAAATTTTTGCAAAATGTGTTTTTTGATCAATTGTTAGTTTATCTAATGGTCATTTTTTTTTAACAAATAGTTAATTATTTGACTCCTAGCTTCTGCCCGTCACGCGCAGAAGCTTTTTAGTTTCGACCGCGTGAAATTTCGGCTCATCACGCCGCGTCCCATCGCTTGTCCGTGCTACACACAAACCCGTAGAGTTCATTTGAGAGACAAACTAGTTACTGAGACAAAAGTTGCTTGTGCGTGCCCTTCCTTAGAAAGCAGCTGTAACTGGAGCAGGAAACCAGTACTCACTTATTTTGTTCCACCTTCACATCCTCAGTAGTGGCCTCAACTATTGGGTACTGAGAGCCAGAAGCCACATCTATAAATACTGTGTTTGAAAGCTCGCCAGACTCTGCCTCTGCCATGGTTTATCTGAAAAAATATAGGTTTGTGTAAAAATAGAACATTCTTATTTGCAAACAAGCCGAAGGTGGTATCATATTACCCAGTAACTGGGTTGTGGAGGTCAGATTGACAGTTGCTCCATGTAAAATACTGGTATCCAGCTGCATCCGGTTAGACTGGAAGCCGACCACAACATAGTTGAGAATATGGAGAGGAAACATGATGATAAAACATGCTGACGGCTCTTGATGGTAAGTGGTCCCCACCGGCGATGGACATCTATTATACCAGAGGGAAGCAATGAAGCTAGACTACGAAGAATATTTATAATAAATATTTACAGACCACCCACATTTCGCCAGTTAGTTATGTAAGTCCCATGTATTAGGGGGGTGACACATTGCCCGACCCGGGAATCGAACCCAGGACCTCATGCACAGCAGCAGCGCTTGCGACCACTACACCAACAAGATTCTAATTTCAAATTATTATTCGCAAGAATACGAGTAACGTACTAGCCAGCTACCCTCCCATTCCCATGCATGCGCAATTCCCCATGTGTAGGACACTGTAGGGAGACATTAGCAAATAGCTCAGTTCAAATCAATAGCATAATCAGCCTATAACATTCCCACTGCTGGGACACAGGCCTCCTCTCTGAGAGGGAGTAGGCCATAATCCACCACGCGGACCCAGTACAGGTTGGTAGATGTCGCATGTCTTCGAATTTTTCAGTTCGAGGCCATGCCGGTTTCCTCACGATGTTTTCCTTCACCATTTTAAGAGCAGAGGTGATGAAAAAATTACACGAAGTAAAGCGGCTGCCTGCGTTCGAACCCACGACCTATAACTCGTAAGTCAGGGTCGCTCGCTACTACTCGGCCACCATTGCTCTTCAAATCGTTCGCTCTTCAGGCGTTCAATTCCAGTTGGAAAATATTCGTGGAATGTACGAAACTGTAGGGTCGACAATAGAGTTTTTGTCATGGCAAAACAATAGAGTTTTTAATTACCAAATTGAAAAAGTATACCAACAAAGTTCGAATATGATAGAAAATATTTTATTGTCCAGGTAATACAGTAAGCTGGTTCACAGGTTATCACCAAGTTGAAACGACATAAGTAGCTACAGCTAGGTTATCACGATAATTCCTAGACCTAGTTATGTAGACAATTATTGTAGAATCACCGGTTTACGAGACAAAGTAGTATTTTTTATTATACAACAAATAAAAAATAAACAAGTCCACTACTGACATTTCAAATTTGACAGGTCATCTGGTCAGGACTCTTATTAGGGACGACGCATTTAGTCGAGTTGTAATCGATTTACTACAAAATTATTGTGACCAGTGTAAAAAAATATTACATAAATATAGTTGCCATTGCTGCGTGTGTCTATTTTTTGGCTGGCTACGTGTGTCTGTCGGAAATCGGAATACAACCTCAATTATTGTCTATCCGACTACTACATAGAAAATGTGAAGTAATAGGTAATCTAAATATTGTAACATGTCAATTGAAGAAACATATGAATGCTTGTAAAAATAATATTATAGCGATACAAAGAAATAAGTTTCTCTATTTTAATTCCTACCCCAATAGTGTCTACCTTTCCATGACAGCACTTTAGTACTTGCTGTACACACGGCGAAACATCAAGCTATACATTTCCAGGTTTTAGCTGACCTCGCATTGTATAGGTTTTTCATACAATCAGTCGTGTGTCCATAGACATATTGACAGCGCTAACCTCAAGAAATAAAAAAATAAAACTGCGCCGAAAATGGACAGAATGAAGCAAAAATGGATCTGCTGCTATCTTCCGATGTCTAGCCTGCAGTAGGAAATTTAAAAAGCAACATAAGAACTAATTTATTATTAATCAAATTACAACTTCATTTCATAAAATCTGCAGGATTTTGTGGGTGTTCTTTTTGCCATTTAGCCAACTTTTCATGATAATCCTCGTATTCAGGAGCTCTTACATACGTATACAGTTTATCCCCCTCTTTCCTGATCACTGGCTTGAATTTGCTAGAGTTTGGATCTTCGCCCGACTGTTCTTTCGAACTCTGATCTTCTGGAGATCGTTCTTCAGGACTGCGATCATCATTGTTGTCTGAAGCCTTGCTTCTGTAAACGCCTACATATGGATTGTGATCAGTCGTCACTTTATTCTCCTCGATGCTGTCATCGTGTGCTCTAAACTGTGCCATGACATTTTCATCTTCATTAATCTCCTCTGTGCCATGTTTTTCAGGCTCTCCTTCATTTTCTTCCACTTCCTCGATAATATTTTCTTCGGAATATGCCAGATGTTTCTGATTTTCATATTCCAAACTTGAAACTTTTTGTTCTCTAAGTCCATCGTCCACATGACTCACATCTTGTTCTACAATATCCTTATCTTCCGGTCGTCCTGAATGTTGTGCTTCGCGGAAAACTGCCTGTTCATGATCAAGGCCTTGTTCTTCCAGTGATTGATCCGATTTCTTACTTCTGTCGTTTGTTTCACCATCCGTACCGCTACGATAACTTTCATTTATTTCACTGTTTTTAGTAGAATCTTCTTTCGGACTCTCATTTTTCGTATCATCTCGAGCACGTATGTTTTCACCCATTGATTCTTTTTCGGCGTTAATTTGTTTTTCCTCAGTTGCCTTTTGATTGGGAACAGGCTCTTGTGTTTTGTTATTATGGTCTTTAAAATCCGTGGGTCCTATTATCTTATTCTCTTTGCTTTGGTCTTCTGTTGTATCGTTTTTGGGAAGCGGATCTCGATTGCTTTTTGGTTTTTCCGTAAGCGCTTTTTTCTTAAAGTACTTGTATTTGAGCTGGAGGTTTTGTGATAGTGAAATCGTTGCATTTATGACCGCTTGTGGATCGATCTTCCCTGTGAAGTCTTTTCTTAATTTCACATCGTTCAATTGAGTCTTTTCGTATTTGTTTACAACGTCTTCCCTATTTGACTGTTTCTTACTAACTTCTTGAGTACTTTCTTTACTATCATCACTTTCGTTACCATCAATGGCTCTTTCTACGGTAGATGGCGCTGCGTCTAAATGCATCATCTTGTTAGCAGCTTTTTCAGCTATTTTTTCAGCCAGGTCATCAAACTTCCTTGAAGCAAGGAGTTGACTTATAAAACCATCTATATCATAATGCCTGCCTTTTGGATTGTAGCTTATCGAGGCAGCTGACATTTTCATGTTACAAAGATGCACTATAACTGGAAAATTAAAAGTACAATATAATCAGTGTCATGTTATAAATACTTATTAAACGCTGTTACAAAGCTGTTCGCAGGAGTTTTCAATAAAGTTTCCTATGCAAATCCAGCCATACGTCTGTACTAAACTTCGTTCAAATCCGTTCAGCCGTCGAAGCGTGATTAGTTACATACAACAGATACAGTCACATTATTTTTTTGAATGATAAAGTAGGGTCGCAGCAAGCGTAGCTTAACCAGCCACCCGGGTTGATCGATCAGGTTAAGCTACGCTTGCCGCGGTTAGTCCGTGTATGGGTGACCATCTCCATTTATGTTCCGAGGCATGGAGGGGTCTTGGACCCCTCCATGCCTCGGAAAGCACGTTAAGCCGTTGGTCCCGGCTGTCATTCGTGGATCTTTAACAGTCGTTACGGGTCGTTAGTAGCCCGAAAGTCTGACAATCAGTCTTACCAAGGTTAGATAGGCAGTCGCTCCATGTAAAATACTGGTATTCAGCTGTTCCCGGTTAGACTGGAAGCCGACCCCAACATAGTTGAGAAAAGGCAGGTACATTATTAGGTACTAAAGGAGTTCGTTTGAAGGAGAATCACAGACAGCGCAAGATGGTTTAGGTACGTCATACTTACAAAAATAATGGAAAATCACATATTTCATTGTAGTTAACTACAAATACAACTAGGTAGAAACTTATAGATTTTCTTTAAACGACTGTAAGAACATAAAAAATAATATAAGCCATAAAATAACATTTATTTTCAGTGATAAGGCGCACTGCATCATAGCAGTTAATACCTACGCATGAACCTGCACCCTAACTCCGTGACACACTATCAAACAGTATCTGAATAATTTTGAAGGATACTGCTAATCCATTGCTTCATATGTTCGAAACAATTGTCACCTCAAGAACGTAAATAACGCAATAAATGTTGTGGAACTGTCAAAAGGCTGTTAGTGTATTACGCAATTATTCCGTTGTTTAGAAAAAGTTTCCTTGAGACTGCCTTAATCTACTGTTTTATAGATGCCAGACTCCAAAGGTGGCAAGATGGAAATCTCCAACGAAATGAATTTAAGCAATGGCGCCGATTCCCTTGTTCACAAAATTCAGTGCATCTTTTTTTTCTATTACAATAAGAAAATGACAGAAGATAAATATTAGTTCAGTTCTGTCAAATCAGTCAGCGCCGGACGTAAATTGACGTATTCTTAGTAGCCAATTTTTAATCACAACTAAACTTGTCTATGGAGTATCTTAATTTGACAGGACTAAACTAATATTTATCTTCTGTCCTTTTCTTAATGAAATAGAAAGAAAAAGATATCACTGAACATAAATTTAGTTTAGTTTGTGAACAAGGGAATCGGCGCCAAAATTCCAACGGTTAATGCATGGGAGCAAGATTTAGTAAATACGGCCCCCAGTGCTCAAGGGATGGGAGTACAGCTATAGCATTGCACAAACACTTGAGCTTACTTAGGGTGTAAACAGAATTCAGAATTACTGTCACCTTCATTGCTGCACACTTCACCTTAATTTGCTTTGAACTGCGATACTTGTTATACCGTCCATTAGGTGAACCGCTTTTTGACAGATGGAACTAGTGATTGCAGCAACACACACACACACAGAGTGAAAAGCAAGTGAGCATACACGGATTGAATAATTATTTTATTGCAATCAACTGGCAATTTCGCATTCGAAAACCACGACGGTCAGTGGTGCCAGAGTGGAAGACTTTGGGCCAGCTTGGCTCTTTCTTAAAAGGTTCAAAGTATTGAAGGAACTATTAAAATAAAGCGTGTTCTGCGGTATTATTATTTTGATCGATCCCTCACTGTTTGTTTTCTTTAAAATATTTGCATGCGAGGCATCTAGATCTTAAACCTATTAGAAAGACCCTATTAATTTACCATGTTTTTATGCAAATATTGTATACACCGTGTTCCCGACGATATACATAAACTTCGACCAAATGTTCAGACCACGAACACGAGCATTTTTCATTATGGACACATTAATGAATTCTTATTTTTTGTTAATTTTTATACTTACAAATTAAATACCTTGACGTAAATCACCCGATATGCAATGTCTCTTTATGTCTTTATCCGAAGCATTTGATAGATTTATCATTTTAATTGAACTAAGCGGTAATATAGGCCAAATTAATTCAAATTCATTTATTTGTCCGAATATAAATGAATACATATGGTACATACATACATTACATGTTCGTAAATTAATAAATGGTCTTATCACATTCTGCCACGTAGGGCGCGCAAATATCAGGTATACTTACACATAAAATTATTACAATACATAAGTAAAAAGATTAGGTTAATATTGAATTTAATAAATTATTAAGAATGAAATGTTACAACATGAGGCATGTCAGTTAAAAATATTATCTAGGTTAATGTCAAACAAAGACATTAAATTATTTACTTGACAAATCTTAAATCTCTCAGATGTCAAAGTATTATTCTATGTCAAACTATCAAACAGAGATTTTAAAGTACATACATACAAAAAACTACAATTAAATTAGGATGTCAAACAAAAGGAAGTATCATTCAAAAAGTCGTATAAATTATAATAACAGTTTTTACTTAATAACTCTTTAAGTTCCTTTTTAAACCCATTTAAATTTAAATGTTTGATTTGCTTTGGGATTTTGTTAAAAACTTGCGGAGCTATACAGAATAATGCTCTTCCACATTAATGCTGTTTTGGCTCTACGTCCGCGTAACACATCATTCCGCCTGTTACGTTTAACTGTATCCGATAAGTTGCGAAACAGGTGTAAATTCAACTTTACAATTATGGCAGTTTCATAAACATAAAAAGACGGTAGTGTTAAGACCCTTTCTTACTGCATAGCCCAATTAAATATCATTAAATGAAATTACAAATATCTTTATTACGTAGCCTTTTTAAGTACTACTTCCTGTGTTAGATTTTATTTTTAAAACGTGAAGGACACAGGGTGTATATTATGTTCTATTCGCTGTTTCGTTTATTTTCAAATAATTTCCACCGCCTTTTATCATTAAGATAACCCAACAAAAAACAGAATTTTTGATGAATTCATAATGCAGTATACGGCAACACTTGGCGGCTTATTTCAATTTGCTACCCTCTGTTTTGTTATTTATTGTTTTGAGAGACAACAACTTTGCTGATTTTCACAAATACTATTGCCCAAAGTAATTCCAGACAAACTTCAAAGATGTCCGTGCCAGCATTCAGACAACTACCGAACTTGACAGAACCTCAAAATATGCTTATCGTAACAAAAAAAGGTGATAAGCTTGTGGTGTCGTCTGATGCTTATCACGGCGTGTTAACGGCTGGGAAGCTCTTCAGATGCGTGTTTTGTGAGGCGGAGACGACCCGAGACGTGATTTGTAAGGAGATACACAAGATTTCTGAAAATCATCGAAAAACGTTAGAAATTTACCCACATGTTGAGGAATTCAAGGAGAATTTAATCAGAAAGGTTTGTTTAAGATCTTATTACGCCTAAATTAGAGAGCCAGGTGACGGCGAATGCTATCCGCTTTGCTGAATTTTGGGCACGACATGCTATGAATATTTTGGACGCTGCAAACAACACAAAAGTGTTGACACACTGCTAAGGACTTTGCCACTTTTTAGTACTGCGATTTTTGTCAATGATTATTATCAGTGAATCATTTTTACCACCAATGCGCTACATAACTCAAGTAGGCGATGTTGGAGAAAAAACAGCCAGGCTGAAATGGGAGTGGCCCAGAAATGTCTCACAAATGCACCCGGAGAGATGTGCAAAGATCGTCACTCACCTGAGGCAGGACATTGCCGTCGAGGTAGACCACGGCGAAGATGGTCTGACGATCTGAGGGGCAATTCTCGTAATTTTAAGAACGTTCACAGTCTGATCTCTGTCTTTAGCTGTCAAAAATACATCTTTCCCTACATTTTAACAAGTTTTTAACATTTGTTTGTCGCCGAGATGAGACTGCGATTAGATTTTGAACGTTTTAAATTACGAGAATTGGCCTTCTGATATCGTTTGCAGGGCCAACATGCCCAGACAGCACAAGACAGGGAGGTTTGGAAGGAAAAAGGGGAGGCCTTTGCCCAGCAGTGGGACTCAATATAGGCTGACGAAAAAAAAACAATTTTATGTTATGTTTAAGTCTCATGTAATAAGGGTAAAATTTATTGCCACTAGCTAAATCTAGTCCCCGGCTGCTACTGAGAAATTCCTGATAAGAAAACCCACTAACAATTTCAAAAATACGTATTTATTTTCAGCTACACGGGGCCGTCCACTACTGCACAATCTGCAACGTTGTAATAGCGTCCCATTACATCTACAAACATATAACCACAGAGGCACACACCAAGCAGTTACAGATGGCTAAAGCACGGGCTCTTGCGTATAAACCGTTTAACTGAATTCAATCAAGATTGTCTTTGTACTGATATTGAGCGCCTTAGCTTATTATAATGTATACCTATTATTCAAAAATGTATTATTTTATCATTTATTGTAATTTATACATGAATATGAGTCTATAGGCAGGGAAATGTATTGAAATTAATTGCACATTTCTTTGTAGCAGTTATTTCATACAAAATAATGTTTTCTTTAAAATATTTACATGCCTGTCTATGGCGAGACGAGATCATAAATCTATTATTAAGACCATTAATGGTTTTAATGCATATATATATATATATTATATTCTATTCACTGTTTCGGTTCTTCTCAAATAATTAAGGGCTGATTTTTCCAACGCCGGATAATTTTATCCGATCCGAGGAATAATTTTGAATTTTTGACAGTCTTTCCATACAAAATCTGTCAAACGTCAATTTTATTCCACGAATAAAAAATATATGTGCCTAATCAAAAATCAGCCCTAAGTCAACCAATAAAAAAAAAATGTTGAATTTATAATGCAGTATACGGCAACACTTGGCTGCTTATTTCAATTTGCTACCCTCTGTTACCTATTTATTGTTTTGGGACTGGGAGACAACAACTTTGCTGATTTTCATAAATACTAACAACAAAAGTAATTCCAGACAGCCAAAACCTCAAAAATGTCCGTGCCAGCATTGAGACAGCCGAAAATAACTCACGAAGAAGTGAAACACGCGCCACCAAACCTGACAGAACCGCAAAATTTTCTTATTGTAACTCTAAAAGGTGGTATTAAGCTTGTGGTGTCGTCTGATGCTTATCACGGCATGTTAACGGCAGGGGAGCTCTTCAGATGCGTGTTTTGTGAGGCGGAGATGGTCCGAGACGTGCTTTGTAAGGAGAGACACAAGGCTTCTGAAAATCATCGAAACATGTTAGAAATCTACCCACATGTTGAGGAATTCAAGGAGAATTTAATCAGAAAGGTTTGCTTAAGATCGTATTACCCCTAAATCAGATAGCCAGGGCGAATATTTTGAACGCTGCAAACAAAATAGTGTTGCTTAGGACTTTGTACAGCCACTTTTTATTACTGTATTTTTCCTCAATCTTTTTATGTTCACCAGTTTTGTTTAAGTCTCATGTAATGAGAATCTATTGCCACTAGCTTAACTGAGGCCCCGGCTGCTACTGAGAAATCCCTGAAGGCCAAGTCCCATAATTACAAATGTTTAAAATCATGTCACAATCTCACCTCAGTGACAATCCATGTTAAAAACTTAAGTCAAAGTCTAAAGTTTTTTATTTGTTAAACATAAGTGGAAAAATAGGTCTTATAATCTAATACATACAGATATCTCTATGTTTTGCTGTTAACGGCGTACAAATATCAGTAGAAATAGGCATAAGAAATTCCAATTTAATTTTTGTTAAAAATTAAATGACAAGCTAACAGAGCTAAACTATATTTAATCCCCTAAAACAAAGTTAAAAATATTGCAAACAAAATTTGTTTATAACATTTAAATTGTTAGAAACATAATAACATTTCTTAAGTTATTTAAGTATTTAAATTTTAAATATATTTACAAATATCAAACTTGGCGAAAATGTAGGGATTTTAGACAGATTGAGACTGAGATCAGACTGTGAATGTTCTTAAAACTACAAGAATTGCCACTCTGTTCAAAAAACTCGTAACAATTTCAAAAATACATTTTTATTTTCAGCTAAACGTGGCTGCCCACTACTGCACAATCTGCAACGTTGTTGTAGCTTCCCAATTCATCCAAAAACATATAACCACAGAGGTTCACACCAAGGAGTTACAGATGGCTAAAGGACGGGCTCTTTCGTATAAACCGTTTAACTGAATTGAATCAAGAATGTGTATGTACTGATATTCAGTGCTTTACCTTGTTATAATGTACACCTATTGTCCAAAAGTGTATTATTTTTTCATTTATTATAACATTTAGACCAATATGAGTTGTAGAAGCAAGGAAATGTAGTTATATTAATTACCTACACATTTCCTTGTGGGCAGTGATTCTATACAAAATAATGCTTTTTTTTTTAACTTAAGATGAGCTGAAACTCTACTTACATGGTTAATTTTTTATTAATTAGTCTAAAGTTATAATAAATGGATTAACAGTCCATTCACAGTAATTATACCTCTCAAATAGCAATCAAATAGAAAAATTATTGCAATGAAAATAAAGATCATTGTGATTTTGACAGTGTTGGCAGTAGTAGCAATCCAATAGCAACCTTATTGTCAGGACAATAAAGATCACTGTGATTTAGAGAGTGATGCAAAATCAGAGGTAGAATAAATTTAAAAGGATTGTAGGGTCTCATTTCTTCAGTATTAATAGAAGTTACATTTCGTGAAATAACTATTTATTTTAGAAGTAAAATTTCATGAAATAACTATTGATTTTAGAAGTAAAATTTCATGAAATAACTATTGATTTTCATAAATATTGCCCATCATAAAATCTTCTGAGGAGCATTGGTGACTCAGTGGTAATGGCCGCGACTTATGAGTTGCAGGTTCGAACCCAAGAATGCGCTTTACTTTCTGTAAATTATTTCATCACCACTGCTTTCAAAACGGTGAAGGAAAACGGCATGCCCTAGAACCAAAAATTCAAAGTCACATGACATCTACCAAACCGCACTGTGTCCGCGTGGTGGATTACGGCCCACTCACTCTCACAAAGAGGCCTGTATCCCAATAGTGGGAACGTTTTAGGCTGATTGTGTATAAAATCTTCCATATTATTCCCTGAAACAGCTTTACAAACTTTCAGTATGTTTCAGTCATCATAATTGCTATAGTTAATCAAAAGTTGGTAAAATTGTTTTCACTGTAACTTAGTCTGGCTATCCAGAGAATGCGCTCTTGACACCTGTCAGTTTTATACAAACAAATAATTATGTTTTATTGTCGCACTGACAGGTGTCAGGAACGCTTTCTCTCGACGGCCGGACTGTAGTACCTATGTAGATGTTGAAATGTAATGAAAATGAAATGCTGATTTGTCAAAAAGTAATAGAATTTTTCAATAGACAAATATAATTTTGTTTTATTTGCCCCTTATTGTAAATAGGTACTGTAATTATTATAACAGGACACTTGCGTACCTACTTCATACAAAAGTTAATTTTGTTTTGTTATCGGCAATCAGTTGTTTAGATCATTGCTCAGGGTATTTGGATAAACCAAGAGCCAATCACAAAGTTGTGATGTGATGATTAATTCTATATTTTTTAAAAATCTCCAGGACCTCCTCCCTTACCATTTCCACTCACCACAATCGTATCTGGACCAATCCTGTCTATAGGTGTCAAGCCTGTCCCGCCATTTACTCCTAGGAATATCTATAATCCTGGTAATTTTTATTGCTGAATGGGGAATCACGTCTGATGTAAAGCGATGGATGAGGTCTATGGTGGAAAAAGCGTGTCCAGAAGATGCCTGTTCATTCTTGCTTTGAAGACTAAATCTGGACATTCAGTTAAAAACACATAAGAAGAGAGATATTTTGCAGTAAGTCCTCACATTGTTTTCTAGCACCAGTTGTATCAATGTCACAGATTTAACTGATGATAGATTCTTATGGTCTGATAAGGCGTATAGATAATATAGCTGGTGTCCACAACTCCATATCAATGCGCATATTTTGCGTACGGGTGGGAAAATCGATTATTCGATCCACCCCAGGTAGTCTAATAAACTACAGCACTGAACTTTACAAAAGATGGCGTAACAAAATAAAAACACGATTTCTAAACACATATTTATTATAACCTTTTTCGTTTCTTATTCTTAGAGCGTTTCTTCGTATTTTTCTTGCCGACTTTGTTGATTTTAGCGATCTTTCTCTTGTGGAGCCACACAGGGTACTGTCCGTTTTGATCCTTGAGTGTTTTGGTACTAAAAACTCTTTTCTTACCGTCGTCATCAACTTCGACTTTTTCGTCGTCGGAACTCATTTCAACGTCTTCCACAGCCTTCTCAGCTTCAGCTTTCTCAGCTTCTTTCTGTGCCATTTTCTTGTTCTTTTTATCTGCCTTCTTGCTAATAGCTCCAGCATCTAAGAATATTACTTGGTCAGATTCCATAACCTCTTCGGTGGTGATTTCTGATGGTTTCGCCTCTTCTTTTACGCCCAACATCTTCTTCAAACGTGCTAATTCTTTGACGGCGTAACGTTCGCGCTTTACCGCCCTGCATTTTCGCTTCCAACGGCTTCTGAGTGATTTTGCCATCGTTTTTCAATAAACAAAAATATTTTTGCGCGACGTGCTTTTTGACGGAAAGCACATGAAAGAACGAAATGTCAAAATAGGATACCTAGTGTTGTCAGAACTTTTTCGTAAAGTGCACAGACTACATACAGATATTAAGTGTACTATTCGAGAATATATTTTGTGTATTTCTCTTATGAATTAGGTATTGGCAACTTTTATCCAAGCTTTTTATGTGTATTACTAAATTAATCAGACAAATTCGTTACAAAAACTGAATTAGTAATCCATTTTATGGTATTTTCCATTTCTATTAACAAAACCGTACCTATTCACCAATTCGTGGTATTCTAATAAGTGCCGTCTTGCATCCCACTTGCAATTTTATTTCGAGAAAGGGTGCCTGTACATAACATAATCAGTATGAAACTTTTTGTTCTACAAATCTGATAGTTACCATGAAGCTATAACTTTTAGATATAATATAATCTTATTATTTTATTTTCGATCCATGTTGTAGGTAGTTCTCATCGAATGCTAGACGTCTGTACCTACTTATGGCTTTTTGAGTTGTAACTCAAATCATCATCTATCTAACTATAACCTATCTAGATTCTACATCTATATCATCATCATCTACATCTATCCAAATAAAACATAATTAGATTCTTCAGCTTATCGGTATGTAGTTGTCGAAACGAAAAAGGTTCTTTTATAGGTCAGCTTTGGACATTGCAATATTTGTACAAAATTGTATCTTTTTTATGTTTTGCTAACCAATACGAAAAGCGTAACTATGCAATATTTGTTCTGATTGGCTAATTATGAGTAGGAAGATGAAATGTCAACTAGAAACAATCCTAATAGAGCACAAAAAACCGAATATTTCCGAAAGTTGATGCGATTACTACTGTTATTAGTTATAACGCTGTGAATTTTGCATTCGACTAAACACCAAAATCAATAATTCTTCTACTAAAAACTAAAACGCCTCTATCTGTTTTCTTCAGTCAACACCCGAGTTTTCGATTTTGTGATTATTATTGTGATTTCTCTAATAATATTTTTGGAATTGCTCCAAATTATAAAAAATCGTGTGTTTGTGTGTTTACTGCCGTTCATATTCTCGTTTATTCTTATTTTCCTTTGTCTGATGGCGCTTGTGTTGTGTTCATTATTTCCGATGTGAGGGCCTATAGTGGCCAGTGATTATTTTTTCCAACCAGTTATTTTAGTGAAAATGGGATCATTCAATCCTGAAAATAGTCCGAATCAGGAGTTGGATGATAGCGGATACATTCAGGATGGTAAGTTTTACGTCAGACGTAATATCTATAAGTATGTTTCTTTTGTATAAGAATTATTGCGTTCTCAGTGATTAATAATTATAAAAATAGCATTTTGTTTTGAAATATTCTTGTTTGGGACATAAATAGCACAAAGGATTTCGTCTTAGGGTCATTATGACCCACTGAAGGGTCATTGGGTCATCTCAGGGTATGGTCACAATATAACAATTAAAGTCATAATCATTAGTAAAGTCAGAACATTCTTGCTTGTACAAAAATATCCATTTATAAAATTGTGGAGGTCATGTAGTCACTCCTTATAAAATACTGGTATTCTGCTGCATCAGGTTAGACTGGAAGCTGACCCTAACAGAGTTGGGAGAAGTCTGGGCAGATGTTGTCTAAACATAAACCACTCCCAGATTTGTAAAGTTTTAGTAATAGATCTCTTTGTGTCGAGCTTTGTGTGAGATATTTAGGTTTCTGTAATTTGTATGGTGTACAATAAAGAGTATTCTATCTATCTATCTATCTTGTCGGGGGAAGAACTACAACTAATTTATGCTGCCAAGTATCGTTGCGGGGTTCCAATTTGAAGAGTATCTTCTTCTTCGTAGGTAATGGTCTTCATGTAGATTGTTGTTTAGGGGCTGATGTGATTCGCCTCAGGATTTCTCGTCACCTACTCCGATTTCTGGTATTGTTCTATGTTACGGGTTTGGTTTCTGCACTTAGTCCTTCAAGTGGACCACTGTGCGTGGGCCATGGCGGCCGTCGGTGGTTATTCCAACCAACCCACCTCCCTCCAGAAGCTTATTAAGTCTCCTGGTCTGTTGAGAACATCTGTGTAAGATCTGGGTGTTCCGAGGGTTTCCGACCTAATCTGGGTGACGCCTGTGCACTCAAAGAGCACATGCGCGACGGTCTCTATCGTGTGGAAGTGTTTGTTTAGTGAGCAGGGTCCCGTGATGGTCCCCGCAATCAGGCGCAGGCCTTTCCTGTCCAGGCGTAGTAATCTTTTCGTTAGCTTGCCATCTAATGATGGCATGGCTTCCTTGCACTGCCTGCAGCTCGGTGACGACGACCACCAGTTCTCTGCTTGTGTGTGGGTGTGCTTCTGTAGCGACCTGCGTAATTGATTGAAGGGGATGAGCACGACTGGTTCCGGTCCATAGACTGACGTGCTGGATGCCCTTCTGGCCAGCTCGTCAGCCGCGTCGTTACGTAGTGATTTCTGGTATTTTTAGTGCACTCATACAATGAATCGCCCACTGCGGATTTAATTTGGTCAGTCCGTCTCATGGGTGAGCATCCGCGTCGTCTAGTGCCCTCCACTCTACCCTGCACGACTAGGCACTGTATGGAGTATAGTTGATATGATTGAAGGCCATAGTTAATTTATTTTTTGCATTAAAAAAAAAAAATCGCAGGGTAAGACTGTCCGAAAGGGTTACCGCTGCCCTGGAACATAAAGGGCTAAGGAAGAAACACGGCTGGGTTTTAGTCAGTAAGAGTCGTCTGACACTCCCTTCTGCTCCACCCAGAGCGGTAGGGGTCATTTGATGATTTCCCATCCTGAAAAAAAAAAAAAGGCATAGTTTTCCATATATACTGCATAGCTATTCACAACCTACCAAAAACCTATCGTATCGAAAATGACACATTTCGATAACCTGATTTGCCTTGCCCCCGACAGCAAACAGCTGTCGGAAGAATAGCAGTCCTCTATTTGTTTTAAACTGACAACATTTTCAGGTTTTGCACTTGTGAACACCGTTTAGACGACTCCTACGATAACATTGATTCAGGGGGCCTACTCCGAAGTGCAAAGTGCGAATGTTCGGATCCGACCGACACATGGCCGAACCGAATATTATTGAAACTTTCGAAAAAAGTTCGGATCTGTTCAGTTAGGTCGGGACCATAGTCAATATTCGAAAGAGTGTAGTAGTGTAGGATCGGAACCGACCAAACCAAATAGTAACTTCGTAGCAGGAAACGGCCGAACATTCGGCCAATACTACTACGGAGTAGACCCCCTGGTTCGATACGGTACAGAAGTGTATTGAGTGGTAAATAGCTAAGTTGGTGTTATTGCAAGTTATATTTATTCATTACTAGCTGCGTCCCTCGTTTTCACTCGCACAAGTCTCGATCCCGTGGGAATATCAGGATAAAAAGTATGTCCTAATCCTGGTCATGGTCTATTTCATCCATATCCATTCAGTCCTTTTAGTGCGAAAGTGTAACAAACAAACATACAAAAAATGTAATGTTTTCTCTTTATAATACTAATTTAGATTTATTTAATACTTACACACAAATATTGAGGCGGCCTTAGTGCCATACACTTTCCCTATCTGTCAACCTCTAACTGATGCAGAGACAAACAGTGGTAGGTGCAATAATTAAATATGTGGAATAAATAACATATATGCACATATACATTAATATGAGACATTTCTGCATTGTCTCTGGTATAGCAATGGATCTGTCATGCTTCACAGTTATTGATCTGATTAAAAATGTAAACAAATGGATCAGATAACATAGCTGAGGATAAACTAAAACAATTTCTGTTATCCAAATGTAAAGTATCAATGAGTATCTAAATAATTATGATAATATTTATTGTTGTTAATTATTATGATAAATTTTTATTGTTGTTTTTGAATTGTTGCTAATTGTTATTGTTTTAAATTAAGTTCAGTTTTCGCTGTAACTTCTAATTTATTTAAATCACATTTTCATGTAGTCAATCAGTCATCCATATTTTACATACATACGCAGAAATAAATAATATTCTATTGTACTGATTAAGCTATCGGGGTGACGATCTGATCTAGCCTGTCCCTTGCCAGCGACGTCTCATGTCCGTATCCCACCCCTGTGCTTTCAGCGTGTAGTCGCTTAGTTTAAAAGTTTTTTGCCCCATTTGAGGGCCCAAGAGCCATTTCACAAAATTTCAACGCTCGAGTTGTCGTTAGGTAAAAGATCGCAGCATTGTGTATGTGTGCGTAGCTATCCACACATACGCAACGCAAACAGTGCAGCGCGAGTGTCGAGACGGACTAAACAATCTTGAGCCGTTATAATCGTAATGCACCTTGGTTTGAGATTTATGCAAAAAGATTATTTATTTATTCAGTATATTAATCTATTAAAGCTTTTTAGACTAAAAAAAAAATACAAATATACACACATCAACAGAATCTAGGGATACCTTAATCCTAAATTTGGTTTAAAATATGTTTAGTTTCCATAAAAAGTTTATATGTATACAGATTGAAACCTCTTATAGTCTATTTTCAAAATTTAAAAATGTAAATAAGAAAAACAAAACACGGCGGCAAAATTGTTAATAATCCGTTACGTTATGGAAAATTAAAATTGTTTTATTAATATTAATTTGAAAAGGGATTAGATTTAATTTCTTTTTTAATTCAACGTGCCGTGTGATCTTTAATGCGTTAAGAGTCATGTCACGTCGTCATTTGAGTCGAGATGAAATGTTACGAGCGTGCATGTTAGAAAATGGTGCTATTCAACGCATCGTTGCTGAGGCCCTGCACACCAGCCAAAACGTGATATCAAGGTCGTGGTCACATTATCGCAGTACTAGGGATGTGACTGAACTGCACACAGGTAGATATCGTGTTACTACGCAGAGATAGGATCGATTTCTCCAAATGGCCGCCAAAAGACAACCCAATATCACAGCGATGCAACTAGTACAAAGGCTCCAGGAGGTCCACCAGCTGCTGGTAAGCGACCAAACCGTGCGAAGGAGGTTGCATGAAGTCGGTCTTCATGCTCGAAGACCGCTACTAAATAACATTTATACTTAAAACAAAAAAAATCACGAAATGTTTTAATTTTTTTATTTAAGACCTTAAAATTACCTATCATTCTTCCAATTACTATATCAGAAAAATTTTCATAGATTTTTAGATATTTGATGAAATATAATATATCCCTAGATTCTGTTGATGTGTGTATGTTATGTAAAGTATATGTCGGAGTTATTCGTTTGACTATTCGGAACGCTTGCGCCATCTCGTGGCGCTAGACAGAGTCTAGCCTGAGTTCGTGGGGGTGGACGGAAAGCTACAGCTACAAGAACGGTGTGAGCAGAGCTCTCGAGATCATCAAACATTGGACATCGTACGAACAACATGTGCTGAGAAACTGTCTGTGTTCCGTATCATTGAGTTGTGTACCTTCAGTTCAGTGTGTGATTCGCTAGTGTGACTAACTTGTTCGTTAATTGTAATCTGATTTGAACTGCAAACTGCTTTTCTATTGTGCTATAACCAACACTACCCATAGTACGCCCACATTAATTAAATTATGCCTGATGTTAACGAGAGACAGACATACCTTCTCCGACATATATTATAGAAATAAAACAAACAGGGAAACAATCACATATTATTCTCAAGTAATAATGACTATCATTTAAAAAAATACAAAGAGGATCAAAATGTTGTAGTCGTAGTATAACAATGCGTTTACGATAGATGCGCTCGAAAATCGGGACGCGGGAAAAAATGGCACAGGTCCGTCGTCGATGGGGGCTCGTGCCGTACTATAGTTTGACCAAAACCGCTGTACTGCGCCTTCGGTATGTGCGCGGCGAGACGTCATCGCTCACGGCGTCCCGCCCCCCGCCTCGCCGCACATTCCTAAGGCGCGGTACAGCAGTTTCAGTCAAACTATAATCGGGCCCGCTTATGCATCGTAGTTTATTGTAATTTAGAGTGATGTTAAAAATTATATTATGTCAGATTAAATTAATTGATTTTAATAAAACTTTGGAATTAGTTTAGTAAAAGAACATAGTTTATTTTTACATGATTTTTCAAATGTTTACACTTTATTCAAGCCAAAAAATCGCGATAAAATAGCTTATAAAACGTAAAAATTGACCTAAGACTTTGCTTTTTTACTAATTATTGTTATTAATTATCGATATTCTAGTACATTATGTGTCGATAAGATTATACGCCTAATGCTTTATGTTTTTTTTTCAGTGAAATTTATAAATATTAATCATAGCTAAAGGAGTCTGAAATTGGCTCTGCGATGATTTTTCAGTAAACTAGTTGTGGGAGATTAATTATAGTAAAAAAATAAGTTTTTGTAAATGTGTTACATGAAGTATCAATACTAAAGACTAGTCTTTTTTTAACATGTATTCAACAATGCCAGAGTTTTATCTAAGACGGTAAATTAGGCGACTAAAGTCTTAGATATTTGCGCGAAAACTTGAAATGGCTCTTAATTTATTAAGGCACCCACAGGATAGCCCGGTAAAGCAGCCTTCTAGGTTGTCCTGCAAGATAAAATACACAAAAAGAAAAAAAAAACTAAGCTGTTGGGGTCACAATCTGATCCAGCCTGTCCCTTGCTGCCATCCAGCGACGCCCGATGTCCGTACCCCACAGGACCCCCTGTGCCCTTAGTGTGTAGTCACTTAGTTTATAAGTTTTTTGCCCTATTTGAGGGCCTTAATTTATTAAGGCACCCACAGGATAGCCCGGTTAAGTAGCCACTTTCAACAACAAGCAGCGACCCACTACGTTGTCCTGTGCAATAACATACACAAAAAAAAAAAAACTAAGCTATTGGGGATGGATGCAGGTTTATTACTGTACACCATACTAACGAAAACTTTCTTTCCGCAGTATCCGCGAGTGAGAATGGCAGCAGGGGCTACGCACAGCTGCTAGACCTCTCTGATGACGTCCTGCTGTACATTCTGCAGTATCTAACTCCGAGGGATTTGAAGGCCTTGGGCCAGTGAGTATACAGCTATAGTATGGTCGACTTACGAAAACATTAACATGCTAAGTAATAACAGCCGCATGGGTCGATTGATTAGGTTAAGTTACCCTTGCCGCGGTTGGTTCGTGGATGGGTGACCATCTTTACATACCAAGAGCCCTCCGTGCCTCGGAAAGCACGTTGGTCCCGGCTGTCATTCGTGAATCTTTGACAGTCGTTACGGGTCGTCAGAATCCCGAAAATCTGACAAACAGTCTTACCAAGGGGAATCGTATTACCCGGTAACTGGGTTGTGGAGGTCAAATAGCCAGTCGGCCGGGCTGCATTCGGTTAGACTGGAAGCCGACCCCAACATAGTTGGGAAAAGGCTAGGTAGATGATGATTTAAGCTCACGTGCACCACAAAGGGCTAGGCGCGGTGATGACAGGTGGAGTGAGGCGGTGACAGAGTGGCGTCCAAGGACTGGAAGACGAGATGTCGGTCGTCCGGCGGCGAGATGGGCAGACTACATTGTTGCCATCGTCATCATCGTCATCATAATCGTCATCGTCATCATCGTCATCATCGTCATTGTCATCATCGTCATCGTCATCATCATCGTCAACGTCATCATCGTCATCGTCATCATCATCATCGTCGTCATCATCATCGTCATCATCTTCATCGTCATCATCATCATCATCATCATCATCGTCATCGTCATCATCATCGTCATCATCGACAGCGTCAGTTTGTAGCGTCCAAGGACTGGGAGACGAGATGTCGGTCGTCCGGCGGCGAGATGGGCAGGCGACATTGTTGCCATCGTCATCGTCATCACCAAAAATCAAAATCAAAACAAACAACAACAACAAACAAACAACAACAATCAAATCATCATCATGTGATGGAGTATCTTTCTGCCCGTTCTTCTCCATAGGAAACTATTACGCTTTGGCATGGGTAACCAGCTTCATCTTTCTGACTGACCGACCCCTTGACCATTCAAACGTGCCTGTATTGGTTTTGTAATGGTATCTACAAAGCCACATGCAAACTACGTGTCATACTGACATCAAGCAAAATCCTGCATCGCGCAAGCAGAGTTTACCGCGCAATTAGCATACAAACAACAGCCTGACATGATTCATCGGGCAGTTGCCCGCCGACACAACATCCGTCTGGTTGGAGGAACCCCCCCGTTTCTATGGAGGATGAGTGAACTTTACACCCTGTTCCTAATACCTCTATAGTTTAATTGAAATAAATGCTGAGTTTTATGCCCTATTTTCAGCACCTGCTCTCGCCTCGGAGCCCTAATATGCGACCGCACTCTCTGGACAAGGGTGGACCACCGAACTTCGCCTGTCGGTCAACAGAGGCTGCGCTGGCTTCTCACGCATTGCCTATGTCCGGCCACCACTGAACTCAAGATTGCTGGATATGCTAATAAGTTTAGCAGGTGAGGTATTTTTTGTTATTCCTAATGCTATTTTGGGCCAAAATAAATGAGGAGACATATATAGGTAATGGGGTGAAAAAATAGATTAAAAAATAAAACAACTGACTTCGAAAAAAATCACTATAAAGTGAATAATAAGTTTAATTTCGGAAGTCGGTGTCTTTATTTAATATTTTGTAGTCGTTCTCTTTTATTTGTTGAGGTTCACAATTCGTTTGTATTTAAAAAAATATATATATTTGTTACCACAGATCTCCGTCATTTATAAACCCTGATTATGTGAAAAATTTTTCTTTGGTTTGAAAAGTGTATAGGATAAAGTATTTATTTTCACACTTTAGTTGTGGTATCTACCCCACACAAATTCGTATATACCTATGTATACTCAAGTTTTAATTATGTTTCCAATTGACGTTATTTCAAGTTAAACAAATATCAACTTTATTTTAATGGTAACTAAGTTGATTTCAAAGTGACTAGCACGGTTGAAAAAGTTATAAAAATGTTTGAAGTTGTAGCGTAAACTGAACTCTATTGTGTAGGAATTGCAAGTTATTTTTCCATAAACTCTTATTTGTTAACATTTTTGGCGAATATATCGCAAATGCAGACTAAACTTGTTAAGTAAATAACAGTGACAGGAAGTTGTTATAACATCATCTCGTCTGAGAACCAGTCTTACCAAAGGCGTATCGAATTAACCAGTAACTGGGTTGTAATGTCAGATAAAAAAAGAAAGAAAGAAAAAGTATTTATTGCGACTCGCACAGGAAGATCATAAAACTAAACTAAACTAAACAAACAAAAATAAAAAACCCAAATTATATAAAAAATAATAAAAAATAAAGTAACAAAAAGAACAATGAAACAGGAAGTCCTGTACGAGGCCAAAAGGCTCCTATCTCAGCATAGAGCAGATAGGCAGTCGCTCCATGTAAAATACTGGTGTTTAACTGCATCCGGTTAGACTGGAAGCTGACCCCAACATAGTTGGGAAAGACTACGCAGATTATGACACTTTGGTGCATAGTATTGGCATTGGAGAACGGTACAAAAAAAAAAAAAAATGTCTGTCTCAAAATGCTGTTGCGCTCCTGTTTTGATACTTATTATTTCCTCGATTTGTTCCCGTTTGTAGCGATATCTACAACGCCACATGCGAACTACGCGTTATACTAACGTCATGCAAGATCCTGCATCGCGCAAGCAGGGTTTCCCGCGCAATTAGCATATATACAACAGCCCGACATGATTGGGCAGTTGCCCGCCACACACGACACCCGTCTGGTTGGAGGATCCTCCCTTTTCTATGGAGGATGAGTAAACTTTACACCCTGTTCCTCATACCTCTATACGTTCAATGTTTTGTGCCAACTGCCAATTCATAATCTTCTTTCATTTATTAACCCTTCGTATTCCGACGTGGATCCACGCGAGACACAATGGCTTTTTAATCGTTTCTGTAATTACGGAATTCAGCCGGTTATACCCTGTCCAGTAGGTTAACCGTTTTTTGACAGCTATCTTAGAACGTACATATTCCAAATTACGTAAAAGTTAGCTTTAAAATGCGTAATAAAATAAATATATAAACTGCCTTATCTTATTGAATTATCTTATTTATGGCTTCTTACAGACATTATAATACCGTACGTGTATCAATCAATGTGTTGTGTGTTGCTGTAATCACTAGTTCCATCTGTCAAAAAACGGTTTACCTAATGGACAGGGTATAAGTGGTTCATGAGTCATTGTTTATTCACAGATGTCTGGGCATCCAAGACCTGCATTGGCCTGAAGAGCCAGATCAAGGTAAGAATAAAAAATACGTTGTTTTTATATTTATTTTAAAGAAACTGGGGCCAATACTTTTCTATTGATTATTTTGAACTGTCTCTCGCGACGCTAACTGTACAGCTAAAATGTTAAGCTCTTATGGTAATTTCGTCTTCTAGAACTAGACAGGGGTCGCAAACATCATAAAATGTTCCTAGATGGGGTCTTAACGTAAATACGAAAATAGAAATGTTCCTAAATGGGGTCAAATCCTTAACAAGAAATGTTCTTAAATGCGGTCAAATCGTACACAGTAAATGTTTTCAAATTCTAAACAAGAAATGTCTCTTAGACATTTCTTGTTTACGATTTGGAGAAATGTTTCTACATGCGGTCAATTCGTTAACAAAAATTGTGTCCTAAATGGGGACCAATGATCATCAGGAATGGGTCGTAATTACCTTAGTGGGATCGTCCTAGAGGGGTCCAAAATCTGTTATCTGTTTCACACACAAATAGACACACTTTGTACCAACAGATACCGCACTACTTAGATTTTAATACCTTTGTATGTAACTACCTAACGGGTGTAAAAAGACACTCAACGAAGCCGAGAGTCACTTGTACTCCCTGTTATTCTGATATTTTTTTTTGTACTGGACCACACGTGGGAACCTTCTGGTAATTGTTATTGAAGGTCAAAATTATAACTTTACTGACGTTTTTTTTTTTCTCGAAATATATTTTTTTTTTAAAGTTATGAGATTAAAATACTCTCACGACCCCTGCAACGTGGCATGCACCCATAAGTACAATGTTTTGCGTACGTTACATTGCGCACTACGCCCTCAAGTTAAAGGGGAGCATTTATAAGTCCGTGATAAAGCCTGTCGTGCTTTATGGATCTGAATGCTGGGCTTGAAGAAGACGGATGAAAAAAGATTGCATGCAGCGGAGATGAGAATGTTGAGATGGATGTGTGGAGTGACGAGAATGGATAAAGTAAGAAATGAGTATATAAGGGGAAGTTTGAAAGTGGCGCCAGTGACAGAAAAGTTGAAAGGAAATCGTTTGGCTTGGTATGGGCGTGTGATGAGAAGGGACGAAACGCATGTGACTAAAAGAGTGATAAATATACATGTTGATGGATGGAGAGTGAGAGGAAGGCCGAAGAAAAGATGGATGGATTGTGTGAGGAATGATATGAAAGAGAAGGGAGTGAATGATGGCGTGCCCGTTGACAGGGGAGAATGGAAGAAGAAAACGTGTTCCGCCGACCCCAAGTAACATGGGATAAGGGCAGGGAGATGATGACATTGCGCACTACCACAAAGAGCAAATTTTCACACCAAAAAATAAAAGTCGTTTCCCAGAACTTGTATATGGCGCTTGTGGCTAAGTAATAACAGCCGCACGTGTCGATCGATCGGGTTAAGCTACGCTTGCCGCGGTTGGTCCGTGGATGGGTGACCATCTTCATATACCAAGACCCCTCCGTGGCTCGAAAAGCACTCCCGGCTGTCATTCGTGGATCTTTGACAGTCGTTACGGGTCGTCAGAAGCCCGGAAGTTGGCAACCAGTCTTACCAAGGGGCATCGTATTACCCAGTAACTGGGTTGTGGAGGTCATCTAAAATACTGGTATTCAGCGGCATCCGGTTAGACCGGAAGCCGACCTCAACGTAGTTGGGAAACTGCTAGGCTAGATAATGTAGCACAATTATTATTTTTATATTTTTTTATATTCTAGATTTCATCCGAGGCACCTGCATAGGATCTCAGGAGGGCGCGGATGTGGAGCACTTCCTGCTTCGCATGTGGTACCCTCATCTGCCACGGTAAGTTAAGGGCTTGTAATACCTCAGATTGCGAAAATCGTCTTAACATTCACGGCTGCAGTTTCAACAGTACTGCAGTATTCTCTTTGTAATTAACTAGCTTCTGTCCGCGTGGAATTTTTGGTTCCCCCGCCCTGACCCGTCACAACGCGTCCCCTGCCCGTGATAAATGATAAATGATTTTATTTTGTAAGTAGGTTTGTACTAACTAAATGAGGTGTAAACTAGATGAGGTCGGCGTTTCCTATCTGACTAGTCTGAGAAGAAAGGCCGAAACAAACTCAGACGTCACAGTCTCTTTTAAAGTCCAGACATAATCTTGGTCAGATCATATGAAGACCATGTAGGTCGATGTCTGAGATGGTCTTTTGAGGAAAGAACCACACAGATTGAGAGGACCTGTCCAGTCAGTGCACGCATTTGTCATTACTTCGTTATCGAAAGAAAAGAAAGAGAAAGAAAAAAGTTTATTTGGACACAGTTCGTTCAGTTCGTCCTCAGCGTTCTTTCTGTTTTTCTTTCTTTCTCCGAAGAAAGTTCTCGTAGCGTGATGTTAAATAGCCTACAGAACAAGAAGAACTACTACCTCAAGAACAAGGCTATCAAATGCAAAAAAAAAAAATTTCAACTGATACTGACAGGTAGTTCCAGAGACTAGCGCGCTCAAAGAAACAAACAAAAAAAAGTCTTCAGCTTTGTTATTAGTATAGATTACCTCAACTTGAGATAGTTTAGGAACAATCATACACACGGAGACATATCAAGCTATACATTACCAGTTGTAGCTGGCCTCGCATTGTATAAGTTTCTTGTACAGATGCCAGCAGGTCCAGCTACCCGAAACTGTCAAATGTTCCCAATCAATCTTGAAGCTAATGCTTTTGCGATAAAGTTGACAATCTTTTATAGAAATTTGACAGATTGTAGTAGCTTAATGTGCTGGCGTCTGTACAATGAGAAGTCAGCTTGTACTGGAAATGTATAGCTTGATATGTAGCCGTGTGTACAGCAGAATTACGAAGAGGAGAACGAACGAAGTATTTGTGATTTTATGATACTAAACAACCGATAGAATTCAATAGAAAGATATCCAATTGTTTTGACAATATATCTCACCCAATACAATGATAAAACTTTTTAAATAATAAATCGAGAGGGTCATTAATCCGCGGAAAAACTTAACAACACGATTCAGAAATATTACGTATTTGCACAACGCCATCTATGGGTGAATGAATAAAACGTCCGCACAAAGCTAGAGATGAATGAAAGTTGTGTTCGTGAATGTTTTAACGGCATTTTGCGTTTTAGTCATTTTATATTAACACCGAAACTATTTGACCAATTGACATACTGTAAAGGGCAAATCTTATCTCCATTATGTCCTTGTGGTCATTAAATATTTACTTTGATAAGGATTCATGTTTAGAGATTATATTTTCATCCAAACGTAAGTATGTCAAAAAAAAACATTATTAAAAACATAAAAGCGATATTAAAAGATAAAATATAAAAGATAGAAATATGGTGACGCGGACTTTTTTGTAGAATTATTTAAGGCGGACACAGATGGCCATACATTATGTTTAACTATATACAACTGTTTAGGCAGCGCACTTTACAAATAATTCTGTTTTAAGAGGTATTTATTTCCGACTTGCTAGACAAAAGTTGTGATAACTCAGCTAAAATGCATGAAGTAAATATAATTTATAGCCTATAACACTCACAAATAATGTAGCTTTCTATCAGTGAAATCATTTTTAGAATGGGATCATGAACTCCGGAGATTACCCCCTACATACATACACAATGCACAAAGGTAATTGCTGGGATTCGACCTTTATTTTTGGTTTGAAAATTTTCTGTTCGCGCACTACCACAAACAGGCTCCGTAAGTCATAAAAGGCAGGATGCACTGATCGAAGACCTTAGTCTTTATGCTCTGTGAAATACTCAACTACAGCCCAGCTAAATTCTTCTGTTAACCTCCCTCTCAAAGTTGTTGTTACCAAACTGCAGAATTTTCCCTTGGTAAAAGTATTCTCGGACAACCTTGAAACTATTAACATTGACAGCAATTGTTGAACATAATCTAGGTTTTGTCCAAGTTCATCCGGAGAGCCCAATGCGTAGGAATCAACTAGGCTGTACAGCATCTGCTGCTAGTCTTGCAGCGCTTCAGTCGCTATGATAATGTCATCTACAAATCTTGAGATGTACTCGCCGTTGACGTTAATGCCGCGTTCTTTCCAGTTCAGCTGATCAACTAGGCCGTACAGCAGCAAGTCATGCAGCGCTTCAGCCGCTGTGATAATGTCATCTGAAAATCTTAAGTGTGAGATGTACTCGCCGTTGATGTTAATGCCTCGTCCTTTCCAGTTCAGCGTCTTAAATACATCCTCCAATAATATTAAAGAACAATTTTGGGGAAATTACGTCCCCTTCTCTCACCCCTTTACATGGATATGTCATTGTGTAGTTCGCTGGTCTTGAGGTTGGACTGTCACTGTCGCGTTTTCATGAAGACATCTCAGCACTTGGATGCCAATGGAATTGGCATCGATGCAGCGACTCCTAAACAGACCAGAGGGGCAATTCTCGTAATTTTAAAAACATTCACAGTCTGATCTCAGTCTCAATCTGTCAAAAATACGTCTAATTTCCCTACATTTTGACAGGTTTTTGACATTTGTTTGTCGCCGAGATGAGACTGCGACTAGATTTTGATCGTTTTAAAATACGAGAATTGGCCTTCAGGTCTCGATAGAGTCAAAGGCTTTCTCATAGACCACAAACGCAAGACAAAGGGCCCGATTCTACTCTTCTCAAATTCTTCTCTTCGGTCTTCTGTATAATTTTCGCAGTGTATGGATGTGGTGTATCGTGCTGTACCTTCCTTGAAAGCCATGTGCTTCGGTGGCTGCAACTCGTAGTCTTCGCGCTAGAAGATTCGTGACGATGCTTGAAAACAATTTATAGATACGTTACTAAACATTTAAATGGGTCTGTACTTTCTAACCATAGTAATACAAAATAGACAAGTACTTAAAGAAGTATATGTCTATTTGACAACCAATTTGAGAGTTGTCAACTGATCGACCAATTTGAGAGTTGTTACAACTGTACATTAGATCTCATCATCACGCGTTCATATTTTACAAAAGAGACGATGATTTCCGAAGCGCCTATTATTTGTGGGACATCTGTGCGTTACCTTACCTTGGTAAATTAGATTAATTATTCATTAGTACAGACGCCAGCAGGTCTAGCTACCCGAAACTGTCCAATTTTCCCAATCAATCTTGAACCTTAATCCTTTTGCGATAAAGTTGAAAATCTATTAAAGAAATTTGACAGATTGTAATAGCTTGATGTGATGGCGTCTGTACTAATGAATGATTTAGCTAATTTACCAAGGTAAGGTAACGTACAGATGTGAATGTATAAATTAACTTTTTTTTAACTTTGAATATATTTCCATTTTATTCTATACAGAACACGTCGACTTCGTATAATAATACTCGTATAGTCATAACTTAATCATTTATTATCCATCAACAGTGTAGTTCACCCTAACTAAATCAGTTTCACAGTGCGAGCGGGATAGAGTGATACATGGCGCGGGGAAGTGGGGGCAAAATATGAATGTCAGCTGAACTATTACAAGCCCTTAACCATACCAGGCAAAATATGAATGTCAGCTGAACTATTACAAGCCCTTAACCATACCATTTTTTATTTTTATTACTAACAAGCATACTAACAGCATGGACAAATAATTAGTTTGAAATAAATGGTTTAATTTTTAATTTTTTTAAATATTTATTTATTTAACAGCTTTTTTGTGCTTTTTTTTGTGCATAGAAGCTAGTTTCTTTGTGGTTAAGAAAATGTTCCAGTTATGCTAAAATGTAACAACCAACAATTTGTCAATATTTCAATTAATTTCATCAGAATTCATTTTTTACTTAATGTAGTATGTTAGTGGCGCCGATTCTCTTGTTCATAAACTAAACTAAATTTAAGGGCATCTTTTTCTTTCTATTTCATTTAGAAAAAGACAGAAGATAAATATTAGTTTAGCCCTGTCAAATTAAGATACTCCATAGACAGTTTAGACGTGATTAAAAACATGGCTACTAAAAATATGTCAATTTACGTCAGGCGCTGACTAATTTGACAGGACTAAACTAATATTTATCTTCTGTCCTTTTCTTAATGAAATAGAAAGAAAAAGATGCACTGAACTTAAATTTAGTTTAGTTTGTGAACAAGGGAATCGGCGCCCAGTAAAAAACTGGCCAGGTGCGAGTCGGACTCACATACGGAGGGTTCCGTACCACAAGGCAAAAAACGCCGCAAAAAAATCAGTTTCTTGTATGTATGTTTCTTAAATAACGTAACAGCTCGCTTGTACAGCCCGATTCAAACTTTATGACGGCTCTGAAGTGCGCTCCTCGCTGCGCAGTACCGCACGCATCACCCCCGCTGTCACGTGAATTTGATACTGCGCAGCGACTCGCCTCATGTTCCGAGCCGCCATAAAGGTTGAATCGGGCTGTAACTAAATGCATTCATTTATTTCTTGGCTTATTTGCAACCTCAGACACTTTGCATGCAG
The DNA here is from genome assembly GCA_947507525.1 of Apamea epomidion. Classification (NCBI taxonomy): domain Eukaryota; kingdom Metazoa; phylum Arthropoda; class Insecta; order Lepidoptera; family Noctuidae; genus Apamea; species Apamea epomidion. Next base: position 2,343,689 of record OX382255.1, read on the forward strand.
TAATATTTGAGTATTATCAGATATAAAGTTAATTCTAAATATGTACAGTCAGAGAAAATAATTTTCTTAGCAAAATGAAAATCGACTCATTATTCAGGAACCCGGCTTGTTGTAGTAGAAAAAATCGAAGATATTTTACATCTACCAACCCGCACTAGACCCGCGTGGTGGTAAAAAAAGGAAGAAAAATTGTTTATTCTCCACAAACAAAAAAAGCAAATTACAAAAAAAAAAAAAAAAAAATACATAAAATATTCACATACAAGTAGTCAAAAGTCTCGTAGCATATAAAAAGTTGACAATTTTGTCCATTGTTTGATGTCAGGGCCAAAGACAACACACATTAACTGACATTGACAATACAAATTAATCCGTGATGCACCCGCGCCACTGGCCCGTGACAACAAAACAAAGCCTTTGCACTGAAACGATTTGAATTTACGGACAATTTTAGTTGATATAGTTTGTCCGAAACTGCTGTACCGCGCCTTACGAATGCGCGGCGAGGCGGGGGGCGGGACGCCGTGAGCGATGACGAATGAGCGGCCTGCACTGCCCCCCCGGGAGCCGCGCACATAACGAAGGCGCGGTACAGCGGTTTCGGTCAAACTATAGTCAATTTTAATTTTGAAAGAAGAAGAAAAGGTCTTGTTGCGTCGACCCCGAATAAATTGGATTAATAAGGGTAAGGATAATTATGAATGATGCATAAGCAGCCTATAATGTTCCCACTGCTGGGACACAGGCCTCCTCTCTGTGAGAGAGAGTGGGCCATAATCCACCACGCGGGCCCAGTGCGGGTTTGCGGATGTCACATGTCGTTGAATGTTTGGTTCTAGGACATGCCGGGTTCCTCACGATGTTTTCCTTCACCGTCTTGAGAACAGTGGTGATGAAATTAAATACACAAAGTGCCTGGGTTCGAACCCACGAGCTACTTGTAAAGGCTTTCCCCCACAGGCGCGTTATTATCCGTCGATAATATCGGATGCGTTATTGCAACATCTGTTGTCAGTACATTTTGTATTAAGACGGCCACGAAGTTACACACTGCTGTGATAAAAACGACGAAATAGAAGTAGGACGCTTGCGTTCCTCCGTCCTGCGATATTCTGATATGATTTTTTAGAACATTTTGTATTAGAACGCATACGATCTTGCACACACCTGCGTTAATATCGTAGTAACGTGTACGGCGGGCGCGGGCCTGTAGTGTAGGTTACACGCATATGTTAGAAATATCGGACGATAAAAATGCAGCTGTGTGGCAAGAAGTCGGAACGCATTATAGCAATAACGCATCCGATATTATCCGACAATAACGCGCCTGTGGGGGAGGTCCTTAAGTTGGGGCCGTTATCACTGAGCCACCACGGCTCTCTCTGACTGTACATAATAAAATAGAAGAAGAAAACATTTTGTTTTTCCTTTTTTCATGCTTATTTTAAAATGGGGCAAAAGGAGAGATGTCATTTTGGCTAATGTTCAAAGCTCTCGGCGTTCTCAATCGTAAGTTTTTAACCAAGATTTTAGCTATTTATGTGTTTTTAAGACAGGTTTGCGAGAGCAGTGGTCGCCCAGTAGCACTGACCTCTATTAAACAAGTAAGCTGGACTAAATAATATACTACACGAAATGAGTCTTGTTTTTTATGCCGATTCAAAGCGCCCCGCTCGAGCGTCTCAGGAACTAAAATTGACGTACTGTTGCAAATGGTCGTCGTGTTGTTTTGGTACGTCTCTGATGATTTAGGTCTACATCGTTTAATAATACTTTTTTTGTGTTTACTAAGAGATATTTAGAACATTTTTATCATGAGAGTATGCGCATTTTGTAAAACTCACTATCAAAAATATTTATTTATTTAGTTAACACTTCCAGCACACAAATGTACAGACGCGGAAATATTAGTTCCACAGACGCTCACGTTGTTATCAGCGCCAAAATGGCGAATATCAAATGTCTTCGTTTTGTCGTCGATAGTATGATGTCCAGCGTACTTGTACAATATAGTTCAGTGCCCAGTAGTAACGGCTGTGACTTATAAGTTGTAGGTCTCAGGCGCTTTACTTTGTGTAAATTATTTCATCCCCACTGCTCTCAAAACGGTGACGGAAAACATCGTGAGGAAACCGGCATGTCCTAGAACCAAAAATTCGAAGACATGTGACATCTACCAACCCGCACTGGGCCCGCGTGGTGGATTACGGCCCACTCTCACTACAACTCAAGATAAGAATCTTAAAACAAAACCAAAATGCTAAACTGAACTGAAAATCTAGTTCTAGCCCATGATAAATAGGATACAGCTAAGTTTAACCACCGGTGTGCGGCTGCACCTAGTTCTAGCCGCTATGATGAAGGCTAAACCTAGTTCTAACCGAAGATAAGTAAGATACATCTAAGTTTAACCCCATGTGGCCGGCTGCACCTAGTTGTAGCCAGCTAAAACTAGGTGTAGCCGCACTTCGGCTATTAGCCGTAACATATAAAATACAAAAAACATGTTCGGTGGTTTTTTTTGCCCGATCAACATGTGTTCTGTTAAATATTGTACGGTGGTACAGAACCCTAAGTGTACGAGTGCGACTCGCACTTGGCCGCTTTTTGTGTGTGTGTGTGCATGTATACAAATAACTAACACACATTATGGCATTTAGGAAGCTGGTGCCGGTGACAGGTGATGGGTGCTGGTTGAAAGAAAGAACTTTATTCTACACAAACAAAACGCTTATTACAAAAAAAAAAGACATCAAATATACACATACAAATTAGTCAAAATCCTCGTACTCAAGCATATAAAAAGTTTACAATTTCGTCCATTTCTTGTGTTAGGGTTCGCTAATTTTCATTTTTATTTAATTAAATCAAAACGCAAAAATACTAGTTTCCAGGCCAGTAACTATTTGATTCGAACATTTCTGTACTGACAACACTTAAGTTTGACAGTTGGTCGTTGGATGCTTCTGATTGCCTAATCAATCTGCGGCCAGCACATTGTCATCTGTGATTGGTTGACGACATTGAATCGTTAACCAATCACAGAACTCGATTTTACCGCGGAAATGGAAAAAAGCTGCGAGGCGGGAAGAGGTCGGTTGGACATTCTGGCTCGAGTTGTTGGGAAAAAGAAAGAGGAATAAAGTTGTGTTTCCTGTTACTTGGATTTTCTTCAGTACTTCACCTAGGCATCCTGAAAGTCTAAATTTAGTCCATAGTCTCAGTCACAGAGCACTTTATAATACCGGTTTCAGTTCTATTTTATACTTGATGTCAGGGCCAGGGACCAAAGACAACATACATTGGCGCCGATTCCCCTTGTTCACAAATTAAACTAAATTTAAGTTCAGTGTATCTTTTTCTTTCTATTTCATTTAAAAAAAAGTACAGAAGATAAATATTAGTTTAGTCCTGTCAAATTAGACAGCGCCTGACGTAAATTGACGTATTTTTAGTAGCCATGTTTCTAATCACGTTTAAACTGTCTATGGAGTATCTTAATTTGACAGGACTAAACTAATATTTATCTTCTGTCCTTTTCTTATTGAAATAGAAAGAAAAAGACGCACTGAACTTAAATTTAGTTTAGTTTGTGAACAAAGGAATCGGCGCCACTAACTGACATTGACACACACATTAATTGGACGTAGTTAAGCAGAAAGGACTCAACCCCCATTCTTCCCAATAACTCATAAGTGACAATATTTCAAAATATTCCATATACAACATCATTGCAGCAATGCACACCTAAACTTAAAACCTCGATGACTCAAAAATTACTTTTTGTGGGTTTTGTCCTTTCTGCTTAACTACGTCCAATTGACATTGAGAACACAAATTAATCCGTGATGCGCCCGCGACACTGGCAGATGACAATAAAACAACAACAATCAAACAAAAACAAAATGACAATTGCAGAGTGGAAAAATAAATACTTTTGTAACAAACAAACGACAAAAAAAATGGTAAATGGTGATGTTTGATTAAAATTGAATCGGCAGACATTTGTCGTGTGACTTCTGTTCTCTAGACTACGGCATAAGCCAAAAGGTTATCGTGTCTGTATTAACGTCTTTCCACCAGGTTCGCGGTGTCTCCCCGATGGCCAGATAAAGCAGAAGCTGACAGCAAAAACGCGAAAGCCGAAGCCGAAAGCAAGAAAGCTGCAGAAGCCGCGGCTGCCAAAGCTGCAGAAGCCGCGGCTGCCAAAGCAGCTGCAGAAGCCGCGGCAGCCAAAGCTGCAGAAGCTGCGGCTAAAGCTGCAGAAGCCGCGGCTGCCAAAGCTGCAGAAGCTGCGGCTGCCAAAGCTGCAGAAGCTGCGGCGTACAAACTAGCCGAAGCTTCGAGCAGCTCGGGCCAAACAGCGGGTTCTTACCAAAATTCGTGCAGTAATGAACAAAACTCAGACCAACCACAGCAAGTCTTAGACTGGTCGATCCAGAACTACAACCAAGCATACGAACAGGTGGACTGGCCCGCTGATACCTTGCGCTTATCAGACCAGCCCGTTGACTGGTCGGCGTTACACTGTGGCAAATTGCCCCAAAACGCAGGCAGCTCGAGCCAAAACTCTTGTAAACCAGACCAACACGAAAACTGGCCCACCGAAAACTGTCAGAACAAATCAGACCAGAACTCGAGCACTTCAGGCAACTCGAGCATGTTAGGCCAAAATCCGAGCAATGCAAGCCAGAATCCAGACGATTCTGAATCAAAGAAAGAAAATAAATGTGAATATCTATTTGAAGACGATGTGACTGACGATTGCAAGGGCCCGCAGTTCACTTTGACAACGAATTTGATGAGGGATCTTAGGAAGACATGCGCGAATTTGACGTCTCTGGCCCTCGAGTACTGTAATTTGGATTATAAAACGGTAAGTACTTTAAAAAAATATTTATTTACTAGCAGCGCCTCGTGGTTGCACCCGCATAAGTTTGGTGTTGATGCCGCTACACAACCCTGGTTTTTATTTTCATCAGCTTACCCATGCAGTTTTTGTACATATACAGAACTAACAGTGCCCCGCGGTTTTACCCGCATAAGTTTCGATCCCGTGGAAATATCGGGATAAAAATTATCCTGTGTTATTCTGATGTATAAGCTATATTACTGTAGTTTTATCAAAATCCGTTCCGTAGTTTTTGCGTGAAAGAGTAACAAACATCCATCCATCCATCCACACAAACTTTCGCATTTATAATATTACTAGCAGCGCCCCGCAGTTTCACCCACATAAGTATCGATCCCGTGGGTATATCGGGATAAAAAGTATCCTATGTGTTAATCCTGGTTATAAACTATCTGTGTGTCAAATGTCATCCAAATCCTTCAGTAGCTTACCGGGATCGTCCGAAAGGGTTACCGCTGCCCTGGAACATAAAGGCTTAAGGAAGGAACACGGGTAGGTTTTAGTCAGTAAGAGTGTGACACTCCCTTCCGCTCCACCCAGAGCGGGAGGGGTCATAAGATGATTTCCCATCCGCAAAAAAAAAAAAGAATCCTTCAGTAGTTTTTGCGTGAAAGAGTAACAAACATCCATCCATCCTCTAAACTTTCGCGTTTATAATATTAGGAGAATTAGTAGGATTACATACAGCGAACCAGTGGTCGCCCAGTGGAGCAGTGGTAACGCCACCATCCAAGAGGGAGGGAGAGGGAGAGGGGAGGGGGAGTTCCTTGTAAAATACTGGTATTCAGCTGCATCCAGTTAGACTGGAAGCCAACCCCAATATATTTGGGAAAAGGCTAGGCAGATCGATTTGTTACATAAAAATTAGATCAAAATAAAAAGTGTAACTAATAAAAAGTATACTTACAATTAAAAGCCAGTCAGCGAAACACGACGCAGACACTTCGTGTGCGTTAGTTAGTTTTTAGTGTAATTATAATGTTGTATGTATTTATAGTATTTTTAAGTTATATTAATATTGTATTTTATGTGTTTATATGGGCCTTGATGCCTGAAATAAATAGATAAATAAATAAAAGGTAAAAACTTCACGAAAGGATGAAATTGAATAGGTGCGCCAAATTAAAATATCTAATTCAACATGTCTGTATCTTATTTGTTTTCATAATTATGTTTTTTTTTTTACTGGATCGCAATTAATTCGTGTTACAAGTGTGTACTTGAAGGCTAACTTCATTTGCACTCTCTAACGCGGTGTCCTGCATGAGCGACGGATACGACGCGACGCGACGCAACACGACGCGACGTAATGCGACGCGTTGCTACACGCGACAAATGTCCTACGTGATTTTGGTCATGACTTCTCGACTCATGGAGAAGTACAGTACAATTTTGCTCGTAGTTCGTGGTGACGCGTCTGGTCGCCCTCAAAACAAGTACGCGTTACGTCGCGTCTCGCCGCAGACTGTCATATAGGCCGCAAGCAGCGGATCGCGTTCGTCGCGTTCGCAGCGTCGCGTCACGTCGTATTCGTCGCTCACGCAGGACACCGCGTAAGACGATAATTACACGATTTTTTTTTCAAGAATTTAGATTTGGGAAATGACAATTTATAATGATTATTTAACAGTTACTTCACCTCCTATTTCTAGTTGGCGCAAGTTTTCAATTTCATCCTACTAATATTATAAACGCAAAAGTTTGTGAGGATGGATGAGTTACTCTGTCACGCAAAAACTACTGAACGGATTTTGATGAAACTTTACTGTAATATAGCTTATACATCAGAATAACACGTAGGATAGTTTCTATGCCGATATTCCCGCGGGATCGATACTTATGCGGGCGAAACCGCGGGGCACTGCTAGTCTTGTATATGTAATAAAAAAGCATGGGTGAGCTGATGAAAAAAAAAACCAGGGTTGTGTAGCGGCATCAATACCGCCACATGCGAGCTCATCATACTGACGTCATGAAAAATCTGCATCTCGCAAGAAGAGTTTACCGCGCAACTAACGGCCCGACATGAATCATCGGGCAGTTGCCTGCCAGACACGACACTTGTCTGGTCGGAGGTTCCTCCCTTTTCTATGGAGGATGAGTGAACTTTACACCCTGTTCCTCATACCTCTATAGTAGTATAATTTCTCTCTTTTGCCCCACAGACGAACCTCCGTCATTTCCCAATGCATTTGAAGAAGTTATCTCTCCGCGGCTCAAGATGCTACAACCTACCGCTGAACACATCATATTTGGGGAAGGTACAGCAGCGCTTGCCCCACCTAGAGGTAAGGAAACAAAATACAAAAATAAAAGCTTGTAAAATAATCATCATCTTCATCATCATCGTCATCGTCATCATCATCGTCACCGTCACCATCATCGTCGTCATCATCGTCATCGTCATCATCATCGTCATCATCGTCATCATCGTCATCATCGTCATCATCATCATCTACATCGTCATCATCATCATCGTCATCATCATCGTCATCATCATCGTCATCGTCATCATCGTCATCGTCATCATCATCATCATCATTATCATTTCGGTCTGGAATCGCACATACCTGGGTGATGCTTTTGCCATCTTCCCGGTTCCGTGCGTCCCTCGTCCTGAAGGCCAATTCTCGTAATTTAAAACGTTCAAAATCTGCCTTTTATGTGCCTATTTGAAAAAAATGATTTGACTTTGACTTGTGGAAAGAGCCGGTAGCGTTTCGTAGTTTCTGCCTAGGAAGAAGGCGTAAGTGGCATGTATGTATGTATGTATAGAAGTAAATTTTATTTTCCAGTACCTCGACGTGTCAGAATGCGACTGGTTCGAGCCAGCCTCACTAATGCCGCTCAGCAAGCTGACCGCCCTCACTGAGTTATACATGAGGGACTGCAGACGTCTGACTGAGTGTGTCGCTTACGCGTCGCTCTCTACCAGATATGGATTTAAGAAGCTTAGGGTAAGTCTGAAACTGTAGGGTAAGACATGAAAGTTGGGGTAAGTTAAAGACTTAGGGTGAATTAAAAACTTAGGATAAGTTAAAAAATGAAGGGTAAGTTAGAAAGAAAGAAAGGAAAGAAAAAGAAAGAAAAATGCGTTTATTGGCATTACACAAAATAGGGTTACAACTTAGGGTTAGTTAAGAAACTTAGGATTAGTTGAAAGTTAGGGCAAGTTTTCCTAATTTACCCTAGTTAGGGTAAGTGCGAAAACTTAGGGTACGAGAGAAAACTAAGGTAAGCCAGGAAGGTTGGCAAGGCTGCAATTGGTTCGAGCCAGCCTCACTAATGCCGCTGAGCAAGCTGACCGCCCTCACTGAGTTATACATGAAGGACTGCAGACGTCTGATTGAGTGTGTCGCTGTCTACCAGATACGTATTCAAGAAGCTTAGGATAAGTCTGAAAATTTAAGGTAAGACACGATAGTTGGGGTAAGTAAAAGACTTGGGGTGAGTTAAAAGCTTAGGGTAAGTCGGAAAATATGGGGTATTTCTGAAAACTGGGGGTTATTTATTTTTATTTATTTATTTTACCATTTATGTACACACATATATAAACAGACAATGAAAAATAGAACAGAAAAAATAGGTACAGAGGTGATGCTAGTTTTAGTGAATAATTGGAGTTAGTTTCAAACTTAGGATGAGATACAAAACTATATAAGTACTTTTTAAATTAACTAGCTTCGCCCCGCGGTTTTACCACCCATAAGTCGAAATCCTGAGGGAATATCGAAATAACAAGGATCCTAAATACAAATTTTATTTATGTTTCAAATTGGCGTTATGTCAAGTTAAACAAATATCAACTTTATTATAAAGGTAATTAAGTTGATTTCAGAGTGACTAACACTATTGAAAAAGTTATAGAAGTTGTAGCGTAAACTGAACTTTATTGTGTAGGAATTAAAGTTATTTTTCCATAAATCATGTTTGTTTACATTTTTGGCGAACATGTCGCGATTCAAATTTATGTGCTTTGTTGTAGCGTCTCCCATAGTGTGTCCGTATCTAATCGTTGGTTTATTTGATTGAGCTTTATATTCCGTCATTTCGCCCAGGTATTCGACGTCCGGGGCTCCCCCCTGGCTGACTCAGAGGTGTCGGCGCTGGGCTGGCTGCCGCGCCTCGAGGAGCTGTACGTGGCGCCGCCCGAGGAGTTCAGCACCGTGTCGGAGCACACGCACTCCTGGGCCGACACCAAAGCTGTCTTCACGGAGCTGGACAGCTGGGAGCTTGAGGTATAGTATCATAAGCTCTCCAGCAGCTGACTGGGAGCTGTTAGCTCTGCCTCGAGGCTTGCAAATGAAAATCTTACGTATCCGAGGCGGTGTGCAATTCTTTTTCTGGGACGGTGGCAAGTTTTTCTGCATAAGCCAACAAAATTTTCTTCTGCGACCAGCTTCCGCTTCTGACGACCCGTAACGACTGTCAAAGATCCACGAATGACAGCCGGGACCAACAGCTTTACGCGCTTTCTGAGGCACGGAGGGGTCTTGGTACGTAAAGATGCTCACCCATCCACGGACCGGCCGCGGCAAGCGTAGCTTAACCTGATCGATCGACCCGTGCGGCTGCAATTACTTAGCCACGAGCCCCTTATTAAATGATATGATTGGCTGACTGAAATAACAACTGCCAATGTAGCCATGGTTTGTTGTATTGTTGGTTATTATATTTTTTTTGAGTGGGTCCAGTGTTCGCGACAGTTTACGAGTTGAAGGTCGTAGGTTCGAACCTAGACAGGCGCTTTACTTAGTGTGGATTATTTCATCACCACTGCTCTCAAAACTGTGAAGGAAAACATCTCGAGGAAACCGGCATATTGAAGACATATGACATCCACCAACCCGCACTGGGCCCGCGTGGTGAATAACGGCCCACTCCCTCCCACAGAGAGGAGGCTTGTGTCCCAGCAGTGGGAATATGTACAGGCTGATTATTGTTTATTATTTATTTATTTATTTATTCATTTATTCAAATCTTACCTACAACTACCATTACAGATCAGCGATCCAATGCGATAGCGAGGCCATATACCAAGTCTTGCCATAAATATTATCACGAAGAAAAAAAATTTTTTTTTTGCAAATAATTTTTATTACTTTTACAGTGTGTTAGTTTATTAAGTACATAAATATAAAACAAATTAAAATATAAAAAGCTTATTCGAAGTGGTCTCCATTGGCTGCAATACAGTCCTTTAAACGTTGAGGCCAGTTATCAATAGAAGCACGCACTCTTTCCATGGGAAAATTCTTCACTGCCAATCGTATGGATTGTTTTAGGGACTCCAAATTATCATGGCGTTTAGAGCAAGCCGTACTCTCTAAAACTGACCATAAATCATAATCCAGCGGATTAAGATCGGGACTAGACGACGGCCAGTCTTCAGCTCTGATGAAGTCCGAAACGTTCACTTCCAACCAAGACTGCGTGGACCGAGCTTTATGACCCGACGCAGAGTCTTGTTGGAAAAACCATACTTGGTTATTGAACATGGTGTTCTTAAGGGGCTTAACTACCTTCTCAAGAATGGTATCTTGATACACTTGTGCCGATGTTTCGATACCTTTTTCACAAAAATATGGCTCAGTCACTACTTCATAGCTAACACCCCACCAAACCATCACTGAAGTCGGATAATGGCCACGTTGCACTCTGTCGACTAATTGGGAAGTTTCCTTAGAGCTTTGAGCATAAATACGGTCATTTAGTTTGTTAAAATGTTGCTCAATTGTAAAGATTTTCTCATCCGTAAACAAAATTTTTCTGTGACCTCCCTTTGCGTACCGCTTCAGTAGTTGTTTCGATTTTACCACCCTATTCTTTTTTAAATTATCAGTTAAAAATGACCAGTGCGTCTCTTATAGGCTGCAAGTCCTAACTTCCTAAGTCATCTTTTAAAATACGCGACATGGTTCTGGGTGCTATCTTCATTTCCCGAGATAAAATCTTTTGCTTTCGGACAGGATTTCTTCGAATTCTTTCCCTTACTGCTTGGACCACCTTTTTCGTACGAACACTACATGGACGGCCAGATCTTTTTCTGTCACAGACAGAGGAGTTCTCATTGTACCTATTAATACCCCGGTACACTAACATTTGACTAATACCAAGCGTATGGAGTTTTAAAAATTGCATTTGGCTCCATACCAACTTTGTGTAATGCAATCACAGCGATTCGGTTCTCTTTATCACCCCACTCCATTTTAATATCGCAAAACATTGTACAATATATTGGCGCCAAAATTAGAAAACTCAATGAACAATCGTATAAAAATGACAGATTCCAAATTCAAATGTAATATCTTTCTTATTTTTAATTGTAACAGTATTTATGGCCAGACTGTGTATATGCATGTTATGTAAGTGCACCACACACACCTCTGCCAACACTTGCCTTAACTACAATCCGTAATATTTTATTACAGGAACCAGACTACTACAAGGTCAAGAGTCCAGAGTCGGAGCAAGAAGATGATGAAAAAGACGAGGAGCCTGATAACGAGCGACAAGGCGAAGACTTCATGAACAACCCCTGGTGGGCACACGAGAGACGGTAAGCTGAAGCTGGTTTATAAAGCTTTTCTATATGGATATATCGATACTTGAAAGGCGAAATTGAATAAGGCCGGTTTTTTCAATCGACAGATCATTTTGATTCGTGGAATAAAATTGATGTATCTCCTTTTTTTTAAATTGGGTTTATTATATAATTATGACTGTGTTTAGTTTATACCCAGTTCATTAGGTTAACCGTTTTTTGACAGCTGTCTTAGAATGTACATATTCCAGATTACGTAAAAGTTAACTTTGAAATGCGTAATAAAATAAACATATAAACTGCCTTATCTTATTGAATTATCTTATTTATGGCTTCTTACAGACATAATACCGTACGTGTATCAATCAATGTGTTGTGTGTTGCTGCAATCATAAGTTCCAGTTTAATGGACAGGGTATAGTTTGTGATCTTCCTGTTCGAGTCGCAATAAATACTTTTTATTTTTTATTTTGTATGGAGGTATAATCTTGAATGTTTGACAGTTCTTGTCAAACATTCAAAATTATTCCTCGGATAGAATTATCTGGCGCTGGAGAAATCAGCCCTAAGCGATAAAGGGCTAACTTTACAGGAGACCAGAGAGGCAATTCTCGTAGTTTTAAGAACGTTCACAGAATCTTTACTTTAGGGTAGTAATAAAAGCTCCGAAAAAACATTAAAATATGTGCATACTCAAAATATGGAATTTACTGCTTTAAATACTAACTTTTCGACAACTTATAAGCGAATACAAATAAAGAAACGACCGAATAAAATGCTGAAAATTCCGAAAAATTAATACAATATTTGCTGACGTTATGTTTTTCCACCAGCTTAAATTGCGTTTTACCGAAATCTACAGGTCATCATTTTTATCGTAACTTACCTATTTTATATTATAAATTTAGAATCAATCTTACACATTTTATAACTGTGGCGCCGTGGCTGTGCGGTTTGTTTTTACATTCAAAAATATGTTTCTGGCACTCGCCGGCCGCTGCCGCGGCACGGCTCGCTTCGCTCGCTCGGCTCGTGCGTTATGTGGTCACAGTTCTAACCTAACCTAACCTAGCTCTTTCGATTTAAAGAAGATATATGCGTGTTACGTTGCAAATTTCACTAAACTATAACTTTTCGGAAACTTAGTATTTTTTTGGAAATTTTGTTTATTATTTGAAAGTATAGAATATTTTTCGTAGAATTATAATTAGAATAAGCTTCATGTTTGTTTGTTAAATACAACATTTTTTGTCGGTTAATTTTTCTATTAACTTTTCGGTAATTAATTTTAACACAGCATGTTAGTATTGCAGTCAACCACAGATCGCTGGAAGTTAATTTGTTTTTCGGAAGCTTTATTATTTTCCTTTACTTTACAGTTTCTATTTAATTTTTATTTCTTGCTATCTGATGCATGTATCTGGTGTATTGTGTGGCTTTTAGTATGTGCTAAATAAATAAATCTTTCTTTCCTTCTCAACCTATCAGAAAAACCTCTATATTCCCAATTTTTTTTACAAATTTTTGACACTGATTGTCGCTGAGATGAGATTGCGACTAAATTTTAGACTGTTTTAATTACGAGAATTGACCTTCAGTTTAAAGTAAAAAAAAAACATATAAATTCTGATTCAGGTGATAAAATAAGATTTCCAAAACAGTAAGAATTACGCCTGTAGTGTGATTACAAGAATTGATGATTTTTTTTTCTGAAACGTTAAACTTGGCCCATTCTCGTAATTAAAAACGTTCAAAATCTAGTCGCAGTCTCATCTCAGCGACAATAATTGTCAAAAATGTAAGGAAATTGACGTACAACCGACTTAAAAAAATATACACTACAAAGTGAAAAATAACTTTAATTTCGGAAGCCGGTGTCAAAAAGCGAAAATGCGGAACTAACGACACCGACTTCCGAAATCAAAGTTATTTTTCACTTTGTAGTGTATATTTTTTGGAAGTCGGTTGTTTTTTTTTTTTGTAAGAAAGTTTTTTGACAGATTTGACTGAGATCAGAATGTGAACGTTATTAAAATGACTAGAATTGCTTTCCTGTAAAGTTAGCCCTATGTCGCTTACGGCTGATTTTTCCAACGCCTGATAAATTTATCCGAGGAATCAATCAATCAATCAATCAACTCAGCCTATTGCGGTCCACTGCTGGACATACGCCTCTCCCAGGCTGCGCCACAACACCCTGTCCTCCGCCTTCCGCATCTAGTCTGTCCCAGCCACCTTCGTTAGGTCGTCTGTCCATCTAGCTGGGGGGCATCCGAGGAATTGTTTTGAATTTTTGACAGTTCTTCGATACAAAATCTGTGTCAGACGTCAATTTTATTCCACGAATAAAAATTATCTGTCGATTGAGAAATCAGCCCTAAGGTAATTTTGCCTTTCAAGCGTTGATATGGGAATTTTCAACTTGTGCTAACAAATTTTGGGAACATGCACGTTACTGGTAAAAGTTTGACAATGCATAATTTGCCTGTAATCCTACTACATAACATTATAAACTAGCTTCTGTCTGCGACTTCGTCCGAGTGAAGTTTCTTGTTCCTCCGACCCAACCTGTCGCAACGCGTCGCCTGCCTGCGTTATTACTTCGGTTCTTTCTGACTTTATTTTTGTTTGCTCGGCTCCTGAGAGTCCTAGCGTGATGGTTAATACCCTATAGCCTTCCTCAAGAATTGGGCTATCAAATGCAAAAATATTTTTTCAAATCCTACTGGTAGTTCCAGAGATTAGCGCGTACAAACAAACAAACAAACAAACTCTTCAGCTTTATTATTAGTATAGATAGGGGCATATAAAAAGGTATGCGCTTCGGGAATCATCGTCAATCTTCGGAAATACGAACGCGCAATGACGAGATCTAATATAGAGCTGTTATAACCACGGAAGTACTTGCCTATTTTGATTACCATGTCTACAAAATTGTGGATTAACCACTCTATGTAATTCCAAAAAACTTCATACAAACGCGCAATGATAGGTACACTACTACAAAACATAGAACTCGGGGTTACTCTGTAGCGCGACGTTCGTGAAAATTCGGAAACATGAAGTTTACCGAAGCCTATACCTTTTCTGGTCTACAGTCACCAAAGGAGATAAGTAACCAGGGTCGTCGGATATAGTTGAAGTTCTGTAAGAAACCTATGGATGTTTTTTAATAAAATTTATTTCGATAAATTAACTGTTTGTTTTCTATTAATTTAATTAAATTTTATTTGAAAACAGCCATCGGTTTCTTACTAAACTTCGACTATATCTGAGGGGCAATTCTCGTAATTTTAAGAACGTTCACAGTCTGATCTCAGTGTCAATCTGTCAAAAAATACTTCTAATTTCCCTACACTTTGACAAGTTTTTGACATTTGTTTGTAGCCGAGATGAGACTGCGATATGGTTTATAACCAGGATTAACATATAGGATACTTTTTATCCGGATATTCCCACGGGATCGAAACTTATGCGGGTGAACCGCGGGGCGCAGCTAGTAATGTAATAAAACTAAAGAGTTTGTTTGTTTGAACGCGCTAATCGCTGGAACTGCCAGTCGGATTTGAATAATAATTTTTGCATTTGGTAGCCCAAGTCTTCAGAAAGTTTATAAACCTGGTAAAAGGTAAAACAGTCTGAACGCTACGTACAGGTGTTCAAAAGACTTGTAAAGGAGCACTAGTTGTCGTTGTGATCTTGTTGTCCGAACTGCAATCATCTACAGTCTTCTTTTATTTTACGTTGCTTGTATACATAGTATGTATGTATTTATGTATCTATAATTTTGGATAAATGTACATATTTGTGTATCTATTTTAGTGTATTGTATATTTGACGGCACGGTTGGCGCAGTGGTTAAGCGATTGACTGCTGCGCTGCGTGTCGCGGGTTCGATTCCCGCACGGAACAATTATTTGTATGACCTACAAGTAGTTGTTCCGGGTCTGGCTGTTTGTGTATGTGAGTTTAAATGTTTGTAATCGCACCCACGATACAGGAGAAATTCCTAGTGTGGGGCAACCTTTTTAAATAAAAAAAAAAAAATTAAAACATAGTATTTGCACCAACGACAGTCCCATTTTATGTCCAGGAAAATCACTGTCCATTCTAAGGTTGCCTGGAAGAGATCGCAGTAATGCGATAAGGCCGCCCATTGTATATTTTGTAGTGTTTCATGTATTTCTTTATGCTATATATTTTTCTGGTGTACAGTCACCAGCACCAATATGTCAACACTTGGCAACTTTCAATTGCGATTTTTTCGTGAAATAAAGAATGCAACTTTGAAATACGACACATTACATAAACCTATCTATGGGTTCGAAAATATTATGTTCGTAACAACGTAAAATTTAATTCCGAAATAAAGGAGTAAATCGCTTTTGAATAAAGCCTAGTGTATACATACTTTTGCTCGCGACTGTACAATAAAGTATAAATAAATAAATAAACGCTAAGCGAAAACGAAATAAGGGCGCGGACGGGCGATGCGGTGCGATGCGGTGACTCGGGGGAACGTGAACGTTCATGCTACTATTTTCTGAAAGTTAATTACAAAACGTAGTACTAACAACTTGCACTAATGCAACGTCAAATTAAATTAGCTAGCGAAACTCCGCGGAATTAAGGGGGATGCGTCAAGGTAGCCCGCGGTATTCAAATGTCTTACGTTTTTTGCAATTAGCAGGACATTGTCAGGTTGTATGTTCATCTAAATATGATTCGCGACCTACATAGTTATGATAATTAGAATCAGCAATCAAACTCAAACTATTTATTTCAAATAAACCAATTACAGGCACTTTTGAATTGTCAAGGTCGGTCAGTCAAAAAGATGAAGCTAGTTGCCCATTCCAAAGCGTAGTAGGTACCTATGGAGAAGAACGGGCAAGAAACTCCATGGACACTCTTTTAAATCATAATAATATTGTTACAAAGTATTGGTTACATCATTCATGTTCAAAATTATGGATGTGAGAACGATGCAGAACGTTAATACAACTCCTTAAGTTAGAATTGGCCTCAAATGTTATGATTTCATGAAATAGGTACTAATTCAATAAGGTTATCATCTGCCTGCCTTTTCTCAACTATGTTGGGGTTGGCTTCCAGTCTAACCGGATGCAGCTGAATACTATTTACATAGAGCGACTGCCTATCTGACCTCCACAACCCAGTACTGCGTAATACGAGACCCCTTGATAAAACTGGTTGTCTGATTTTCGGGCTTCTGACGACCCGTAACGACTGTCAAAGATCCACGAATGACAGCCGGGACCAGCAGCTTAACGTGCTTTCCGAGGCACGGACAGGTCTCGGTGTGTAAAATGGTCACCCATCCACTGACTAACCGCGGCAAGCGTAGCTTAACCTGATCGATCGACCCATGCGGCTGTTATTACTTAGCCACGAGCCCCCCACTAATTCAATAGGGTAATATGCACTTAAGAAGTTGTATTGCTGGTTCTAATGATTATAATTCTGTAAAGTCATATTTGTTACGGTCAGGAATCATATTTAGATCAACGTAAAACCTGATAAAGGCCTGCAAATTGCAACAAGCGTAAGAAAATTTGAATTTCTTGATCGACTCTGAAGCTTGCTTCTTAGGGCTGATTTTTCAATCGACAGATATTTTTTATTCGTGGAATAAAATTGACGTCGTCAAAAAATAAAAAATCGGTTTGCACTCCGGGAGTGCCGGCAGAAGTGAAAACTTGAATATTAACGTTGTGCATTTTTGATATTTTGGAATGCGGTCTACTCTCCCTCCGTCTTACGAATTTTCGATCAGGTCACGTGTCCTGACGCGAGCTCCGTCTTACGAATTTTCGATCGGGTCACGTGTCCTGACGCGAGTTTACCATTTTTTACCCGTGACAAAAAAAGTGCACAACTCCGCTAAAGAAGTTTGCACTTCAAAAATTATTGCTCCATTAAAATTATCTGTCGTTGGAAAAACAGTCCTTAATGGTTTTAACATCTAAAACTGGATATCTGACCTGACAGTACTTTAAGCGAATGAAATACAGCGCCCTAAATACACACACACTATCAATCACAATCGGAATCATTTTGAAAGATATCGCTAATCCATTGCTTCATATGTTCGAAAATTTGTCAGCTCAACAACGTAAATAGCGCAATGAATGTTGTTCAACTGTCAAAATGAAAGCCATTGCTACTTTTAGTGTGTTACGCAAATACCTCGCTGAATGTATGAAATATTTATTTATTTATTTATAATTATATTTTCTCCTCGCTGAATGTATGAAATATTTATTTTTTTATATACTTTTACAACTATCATAACAGGATTAACATAATGCGATGGTGTGGTATTTATATACTTACAATATTAAATTAACCTAATAAGGAACTTCTATAACGTATGTTATAGAAGTTCTTTATTATAGAATCTATACCCTGTCCATTAGGTAAACCCTTTTTTGACAGATGGAACTAGTGATTCCAGCAACACACAATACATTGATTGATACACGTACGGTATTATAATGTTTGTAAGAAGCCATAAATAAGATAATTCAATAAGATAAGGCAGTTTATATATTTATTTTATTACGCATTTTAAAGTTAACCTTTACGTAATCTGGAATATGTACGTTCTAAGACAGCTGTCAAAAAACGGTTAACCTAATGGACAGGTTATAATGTCATTCCCACCTAGTACGCTAGTTAGAGTTCATGAAGAACAGGAGTTGTGTACAGAAAAATCGATATAAGTTTAGGTTTGATCTCGACAGTATCATCGTCATTCAGCCGAACGCCAGCCGACAGGAGCTCGAACAGCGCTACCCACCCAGGCAGAGACAACCAGCAAACGAAGAAGACGATGACATGGGACCTCGGCAGGTTCCCAGACGCCCAGGAGAACGTCCACCGGGTCCCATGAACCCGCAACAGGGTCCCGCAGACCCGCAACCGGGTCCTGCAAACCCTAGACCGGGGCCCGCCTACCCTCTCCCCTTACAGTTGGGCTCCATAGATATTGTGCCCATAAACCCCCCACGGCCCATGCAGGATCAGCCTGTTCAGTTGGCACATTTCCCGGGCCCCGTTAACCCGCGGCCGGTACCCTTGGATCCACGACAGAGGCCTACAGACCGACCGGGCCCAGCATACCAACAACCGGGTCCCGCACACCAACAACCGGGTCCCGCAAACCCTCAACCAGGGCCAGCTAACCCCGGAGAAGGACCTTCGAAGCGCCGTCTCACCGTCGGTGAAGCCATAGACCTCGCGAAACGCCGTCGTCTCGAAGTCGATGAAGAGGCGGTAAACATGCCCCTGCCTGCTGACCCTGCTAATTTTCCACCGTATAACCCTGAGTATTGTCCAAGACTGAGGATGGAGGATGTTGATGTCCCTGAAAATGAACCTGAAAATGAAGTCGAAAATGAACAGCCCAGACCTGGCTGTGTTCGATTCCGACGACACGACTTACGTCACATAATGCATATAGACGTGGATATCCATAGACAATCTACTATCCATATTGGCAGCCATGTTGGATATCATCTTGTCTCCGATTCTTCGTTACTGCGCCTTGGTAGAGCGGAGAATGAAAACGTGAATTACATACACATTGGTAGGAATGGACTGCAACATGGGTCTGAGTCGGGCAGTCGGCCGGATAGGTCCAATTTGCGCATATTGTCCGTTACTGGGTATAGGAACATCACGGACAGGAGTTTAGAACATTTGGTAACAGCTGCACCATACTTATTGCATATTGATTTTACTGAAACCAATGTCACTGAAAGGGGTGTCGAGCTTTTCAAAGCTGTTAGACCTGATTGCGATGTGATTTTCAGTCAATTCGACCGAATTATTTAAAAAAAAAATGGGATTTCGGATTTTCGGATATTTATGTCAAAAAAATTGGATTACATTTTTTGAGGATGAAAATTATGCTTGTAAGGATAGAAAGTGCCGGATATAATAAAAATTGTCGGGTATAAGGATAGTGTATGTCGGATATTTATGAAATGGTTTGAATTTTGGGTTTGGAAAGTTTCGAATATCGCAGCTCGGATACTAGGATATCGGATATTTAATAAATTTCCGAAAGTCAGGGTCAAATTCTCGTAAAAAAATATCTCAAAATTAATTTAAATTGCACAAGTCGGATTTTTTATTTGACAAAAATCTGTTCGACATATGAGTCGGATATATCCGATTCTTATAAAGTCGGATTTTCATATCTTCGTATATCGTCGGATACAGTCATACTGGATTCATGAAAGTACGGGTGAAATCTAATACTAACGTACAGATCAGCATCTTCCTGTATCTCTCTCCATTTCTATCACTCAGAAATGCAATTCGCTAGAGCGAGAAGAACATTCGCACCTTAAACCGCTATCTATGTGAACGAGTGCCGATGCTTGCAAGCGGACTTCTAGCTTACATCCGGTTTCAGAATTGACAGTTGGGAACTCGTCAAACTCAAACATTACTTAGGATGATTTCATCAATGCTGTCCGACAAATTCAAAATTTCCTACGATTTTGCAAAGACATTTTTATTTTCGCGGGTTTTTACCTTAAGCATCGCTAAAGTAGAGAATGACGAGTGCTCAACATCGAATTCTCAATTAAGAAGCCGGTTGTAAGTCACATAAATAGATAATAATGCTGATCAGCACCCTAATTGCGTAACACACCATCAATATCAATCTTAATCATTTTGAAGGATATTGCTAATCCATTGCTTCATATGTTCTAAAAATTTGTCTGCTCAACAACGTAAATAGCGCAATGAATGTTGTTGAACTGTCAAAATGAAAGCCATTGCTACTATTAGTGTGTTACGCAATTACCCCGCTGTTTGATTTCACCCTAAATATGCTATAGAGTGTCAAAGAATAATCTTTAATTTGAAGATTATTGTAAAAAAAAAACTTTCGTAGTGATAATATATTTAATGGGTTAGCTTAGCGAGTTTTAGATTCGGCGTTTTAATTTGCAGAACTGTTATCAGCGTGTTATTTGCTTATTATAGAATTTAATGATACCTGCAACTTGTCGAAGTAATTTAAAAAATACATTTCACAGCCCTATAAAAAAATATGTTGGATATCTCCAGCGTGTATCAGAAAGGTGTGTTCGTATTTAGGAAATGAAATGAAATTTATTTGCAAGAATTGTAGTATATTACATATGGTAGTTTTATTTTTGACAGTTTCTAAAACATGTCGCTAAAACTACCATGCAAAATGATTGATTAAGTACATGAATTACATAAAAACTAATAAAACTGGTAAAGACCCCAGCACATCAAGCTACCCGAAACTGTCAAATATTCCCAATCAACTTGGAACCTTAATGCTTTAGTGATAAGGTTGAAAATGTATTAAAGAAATTCGACAGATTGTAGTAGCTTTATGTGCTGGCTTGTGTACATTACAGATAGTCGGGCTTTTTTGAACAGTTTATAAAACAATTCGCTAAATATTAATAAATCAAAGTTATTAAATTTAAATGTCAAGTATTTTTCAAATTACCATAGTAACTTGGGGTACATACAGGTCATCAAACTGAACAACTTTCTCCATGGGACCAACATCGTAATGCTAAAAAAATATCAGCTGTCCCATACGTTTGGGTCGAAGAGGTTTGCATCTCGCAAGCAGAGTTTACCATGCAACTACCGTATGTACAAACGCCCCGACATGAATCATTGGGCAGTTGCCCGCTAGACACAACACCCGTCTGGTCGGACGATCCTCCCTTTTCTGTGGAGGATGAGTGAACTTTACACCCTGTTCCTCATTCTTCTATAGTTGATAATTTTTTCGCGATTACGATGTTGGTCCGATGGAGAAAGTTGTTCAGTTTGTTGGTACTCTGACCTTAAAGATGACTACGCTTTTCTAATATATGCTGTAAATTACGCGTAAAAATAAAATCTCGAAAAGGGATATCGAAATGTAACTTTTTAACTAAATATATCAATAAAACAATGTTTTCGCTTTTTTAAGTCAACTTCTAAAATACACCAAAAAATTTGGCCTAAGACTTCGATCACGAGACAAAAATCGTTGTCTCTTTCCCTCTCACGTTACCCGTGTACATGTCTGTCCTGTTCTTGAACTATGAAAAGGTTATAAGACAGCCTACAGGGTGGAAGGGACATCGACGGGAAACCTGTTACCATGCACATGATTCTGGACCACTCTGGGTTGAAATTATTCGACAGTTAAGAAAAAAAAATTGCTGTTTCATACATTTTGACCGCATAGGTATTGCACTTTTGTAGGCAACAGCTGGTGGTTAAGATTCCGTACCTGAAAAGGAAAAACTGAACCCTTTTGAGATTACTGTCGTAAGTCCAGACCCTTTTCCTCAGGAACGCGAGGAGTTATCAAGTTGAAATTAAAGCAAATACTCAGGGCTGCAATCCCTTGAAGCAATGAAAAAAATCAAACTTCTAAGTCAACTCAATCAAAAGATACGGGCGTATATGTTCCGAAATCATAACCTATAATACTTCCCGTTGATATAGAATCATGAAATTTGGCAAGAAGTAATGTCATGTAGCACAAGGAAAGGAAAAAACCGAAAGCCGTTTAAATAGTTAAAACAAATTTTTAAAACTATTTACATACAAAGTACGGAGCCCACGGTGCACGAGTCCGACTCGCACTTGACCGGTTTTTTTTTTTTGTATAACCGACGAAACATTTCTACTGGGCTTAGAATCATGTACTGAATCGGTAGCAGGTTGTGCGTTGATATCCCGGCCACCCTGTGTATCTGTGACTGTCTTCAGAAAAACAATTTATATTTCAAATGATTCTGCATGCTTTAAGTTACTGAATATTGTTAAAATGGGCTATCTTATTTAATTTTCGTATTAAATTATGTAATAATAATTGTATTTCTATTTAATTAATTTAGATTTAGTATTTAATTGTACTGTAGTTTTAGTATAAGATCAGTTTGACTTTCAAGTAATATTATGTTGTTTTTTTTGAGTTATAACATCCTAGGTTGTAGCGGTATCTACAACGTCACATGCGAACTACGCGTCTTACTGACGTCACGCAAAATCCTGCATCTCGCAAGCAGAGTTTACCGCGCAATTAGCATACATACAACAGCCCGACATGATTCATCGGGCAGTTGTCCGCTAGGCACAACACCCGTCTGGTCGGACGATCCTCCCTTTTCTATGGAGGATGAGTGAACTTTACACTCTGTTCCTCATACCTCTATACTAGGTCTTTAACATACACTCTCAAGATCATCTGCCTAGCCTTTTCCCCAACTATGTTGGGGTCGGCTTCCAGTCCAACCGGATGCAGCTGAATAGCAGTATTTTACATGGAGCGACTGCCTATCTGACCTCCACAACAGCACTGCGTCTTCGCTTTCTCTAACTATAAAGTTCAAATTTTCTCACAAATTCTCAGTAGATTTACTTGAGGCAGAAAAAGGGGTTCAAGTAGTAGTCCATTGTCATAATCAGCTTACAATGTTCCCACTGCTGGGACACAGGCCTCCTCTCTGTGAGACGGAGTGGACCGTAATCCACGCGGGCACAGTGCGGATTGGTTTCACACGTCTTCAAATCGTTTAAATATTGCAGATATCTATTTATATATGAAAAAAAATTGTATCTTAGCAACATCTTTTGTTTTTCCTGAATGTCGGTAAAGATTCTGCAAACCCTAAAGCGTAAATTGCCATCTGCCTATATCCGAATTTATTTGAGGTCGTGCCAACATATATTTTTCTTCCATACTTCTCTATAAGTCGTCATCAAACGCGCCAAACAAGTAGCCGAATTCTGGGCCGAGTCCATTTAGATTGCCAACCATGCCAGCCATGTTAAGATGACCCCATATCATCTTTCACACCGTCCATATCTTTAGGCTATGTACGCAGAGACACGTGGCTTGCTTACCGCTTAGAGCCTAGCGAGTCACCTTGCGAATAGCGAAGTGAAACGAACGCTCTAGAATTTTCACAACCAGCGCCACATGCGACATGCGAACGCCACATGCGAACCACGCGTCATACTGACGTCACGCAAAATCCTGCATCTCGCAAGCAGAGTTTACCGCGCAATTAGCATATATACAACAGCCCGACATGAATCATCGGGCAGTTGCCCGCCAGACACGATACCCTTTCTATAGAGTATGAGTGAACTTTACATCCTGTTCTTTACACCTCTATAGCGCCTTCGCTAGTCGCTTAGCGTGCATCGAAGGATCACTAGTCGCTAAATAAGCTACCTGTCAGTACCTACGTAGACTTACAGGCGGGACTAACTACGTATCGTCAGGTGGACTATTTGCCGAGCTTTCAAACTTAATCGTCTAGCGTTTATTCAAGTACGTTGGGGTCGGCCTCAAATATAACCGTATGCAGCTGAGTACCAGCAATTTACATAAAGCTACTGCCTACCTGACCTCCATAACCCAGAAAATGTAGCTTAATATTGCTTGAAATTCTTCCTTAAAGATAATTAAGTATGTGAATATTGTATGAATTACAAAAAAAAAAAAAAATATCTCAAAATTTAGTTGGTTTCATCTTTGGTATGTACCCAGTCTTTGAACATTGACACAATTTTAGTAAACGTGTGCTATTTCGTATGTTTTTAACACCTGAAGTAGTTTTTTGGGTGAATTTTTAGGAATAAATGCTACTAGCACAAACAGACGGACGAAGTAACTAACTGTAGGCCTTCGTCACCCTCTGCGGCCGTCACCCTACGAGCTCCCCTGCCATAGAACGAAACTCAAGTTTGATTAACTGATCTATTTCGTCCAAATCTGAAAGATGTGATTATGGCGCCATCTACAACGCCACATGCGAACTACGCATCACGCAAAACCCTGCATCTCGCAAGCAGAGTTTACCGCGCGACTACCATAATTTACAGCGTACCGACACCAATCGTCGGGCAGTAACCCACCAGACACGACACCCGTCTGGTCGGAGATCCTCCCTTTTGTATA
Source organism: Apamea epomidion (assembly GCA_947507525.1). Lineage (NCBI taxonomy): Eukaryota > Metazoa > Arthropoda > Insecta > Lepidoptera > Noctuidae > Apamea > Apamea epomidion. The sequence goes on from OX382255.1 coordinate 2,368,142, forward strand.
GAGGATGAGTGAACTTTACACGCTGTTCCTCATACCTCTATACCCCTAGTTGATCAATGCTTGAGTACTGTTCTAAAACAGGGGTAGTAGACTCAGACCCATAATGTTGCCATTATATTTATTGCACTGTGTTAAAGCCTATGATTTTCTCAGATCTCGGATAAGTAAATTGTTAGTCTTAAGTATAATTTATTAGTAATTTAAATTAAAAAGCAAATTCAATGTAATTTGTGAGGCGCTACAGTTTTTAAGGGGTGTTAAACACAGGAGATGGGGTTTGTAGTCAACGCTACAAATGTGTATGTTAGGGGTGGAGTCGCCTATTCAACGCTACAGGTGACGTTTATCCAAATGACAGCTGCTTTCATTAAGGTAAACGTCACGAGAGTATTTTTTTAGGACTGTTCAGGTTGCGTTCACGCCGACAGAGGGAGGGTGCCTTCCGGTATTCCGAACAAAAACTGATATTTTGAAAGCGACGATCGCGTATCCGCACGATCATTTTTTGTTATACGCAGGTTCGTGCTAAGGCGAGAAGCGACTGCGCGCGTCAATTGTTTTAATGATTTGGAAGTTACTCGCGTCAAAAGCTAGGTGCACGGTTCCAATTGGTCGTTTCCTATGACGAAGAGCCGGCAAGAAACTCCACGGTTACTCTTTTAATAAATATTGTCTTTTACAATGTTTTTGAACTACTGTGTTAATAGGTATGGGGGGACAGTGTAGGTCTGTCACAGAGTACCGTTTTAGGAGGCTTCACCCCAAAGTGATAGGTATAATTCGTAGCGCTAAAATTAACTTTTAGGTATAAGTATGGTATGGATTATTGATAAAAGGAATGTATATAAAGATTGTATGAAGTAAAAAAACGAGAAGGCATTTTTATCAGCGTTAAGCCCAGGACCCTAGTTATACCGTAACACACTTTCAAACGCAATCTGAAGGATGTTGTTAATCCATTGCAACATATGCTCGAAAAATTTGTCTGCTCAACAGCGTAAATAACGCAATGTATTTTGTTGAAGTGTCAGATTTAAAGCCATTGCTACTGATAGTGTGTTACGCAATTGCCGGCGATTTATTATCGCGGCGATTTTTTTTGCGCACAAAATTTTTAACTCTCCTGCTTAGAACCGAGAGTTGAAAATTCAACAGTGTGTTTTCTTGACCCACTGGGATGCGCTCTGTTCGATTCTGAACTCTCGGCTCAACACCGAGAGTTGAAAGTCCAATGCGCGATAAAATCCCGCCGCGATAATTTTACGTCTGTGGTAACATAGGCTTGAAATTAAAAATACTGGATATGTATGTATAATTTATAAGGTGCGTAAAACATTTAAAAACACCTACAAATATTGTAATAGTAAAAATGTAACGTTTGGTAGCAATACATAGCTAAATAGGTGAACTCGTTGAGATAACTCTATGGAAAATTAAAAAATAAATATACATTGTCAGTTTGGTCTTCAGATCCGTCTGGGTAAGATTCGTACGTGTGTGGTTGTTACCGCCTGAGGCCAATTTGCTAATCAGTGTCAAGTTTTATGTTCATCAAAATGTAATTGGCTATCGTAAAAAGTATGTGTTTACAGAATTATAATCATTAGAATCATCAATACTACTCTCTAAGATAGAATTTGCCATAATTGTCATGGTTTCATGAAATAGCCATTCACTAAGGTAATTTGAACTTAATGTCTTATGAAACGAATGTTTCAAATTGATATTATTTCAAGTTAAACAAATATCAACTTTATTTTAATGCTACCTAATTAGGTTGATTTCAGAGTGACTAGCACTATTGAAAAAGTTATAAAAATGTTTGAAGTTGTAGCGTAAACTGAACTTTATTGAGAAGGAATTAAAGTTATTTTTTCCATAAACTCTTATTAGTTTACATTTTTGGCGAATAAATCGCGAATGCAGATTGGAGGGATTTTAATATTTATTTATTGGTCTAGCAACGATTGTTTACGCCAGTTATGGGCATAAAAAACAAGCAAAAACAAATAAACAATAGTGTACAATCACTTACAGGTAAACTCAACATGCAAAACGAAAGTTGAACGTACGATACAGAAAAAAAATAAAAGGAAACTACCCTAATTTATATCAACCACTAGCGTCCAAATTAATAATAATAATTCTGTAAACACATTTGCTACGGTCGCGAATCATATTTTGATCAACATACAATTTGACACTGACCTGCAAATTACAAAAATCGTCGTCCTAATTTAATTTTCGGCACAATATGTACTTTTCTTCCAAACGTCTCTATTAGTCGTCGTCTCGTATTTAGTCGTTTGTCATGAATAAATGTGCTTGGTTTAAATTCTATCATTTTTTTTTTTGACATTTTAAATTTGACTGATTGGTAAACCCTTTATTTAGGGATACACCTTTATTTTATGTACCTTGTATTGTACTTTCCTATTGTACAGACACCAGTCCATCAAGCTACTACAATCTGTTAAATTTCTTTAATAGATTTTCAACTTTATCGTTAAAGCATTAAGGTTCAAGGTAGATTTGGGAAAATTTGACAGTTTCGGGTAGCTTGCCCTGTCTGTACATTCTTAGAAAAAAAACGGGTATGATTATGAAATTATCTCTGGTTTTTTCCATGAAATTATCTTGGCGGGAATAGGGTATAAATGCAAAATTCAAATTTTGTACAATGCGCTACAAATACCTGTAAACTGTAAGAAAATGATTAGGTACTTTGTAGTGGTACAATACGGCTGAGGACAAAAATATGTATGCACTTAACGGACAGTCGCCTATGTAGGGCATGCATGGAGGCTGACGGAACCATGCGCCGTGTGCACAGGCGTCACCCAGATTAGGTCAGAAACCCTCGGGACACTCAAATCACACACACATGTTCTCAACAGGCCACGAGACGTAATCGTCTTCTGCAGGCAGGTGGGCTGGTTGGAATAACCGACGGCCGCCACGGCCCACGCACAATGGTCCTTGAAGGACTAAGTGCGGAAACCAAACCCACAACATAAAACATAAGATTTATGTACATTGTGAAATTCAACTACGATTTTCTCCTAAAATGTTACTACAAACACTTAAATTCACGCGTTCTGCTGCGCTGTTCAGATACTACTTTTGCTCCAAAAACCATACGCTCCGCCCCCTTTCTAACCATATCACCTACTGTAGTACACAAGAATGAATTTTGATGTTTGCCTAGTGCATACATATTTTTGCCCGCCGTACAAAATGTTAGGTATTTTGTTAGCGATACAAGATGTAAATATCTTTTTAAAGTGATGGCAAACGGAGGCGCGCCGGTATTTGTAGTGAAACGCCCTAGAAACTCTGTTTACACGAGTTTAGTAACTAACGATTGGTACACTTGTTACTTGCACTAAAACGTTGTGTATTGCATAAGCATAATCCGCATATAACTTTCCCACTGCTGGGACACAAGCCTCCTCTGTGAGACGGAACGGGCCGTCCACCATGCAGGGCCGGTGCGGATTGGTGAATGTCCCATATCTGCGAATTTTCGGTTCTAGGACATTGTTTCCTCATGATGTTTTCCTTCACCATTTTGAGAGCAGTGGTGATAGAATAAATCACACAAAGTTACCACGGGGCCTTTAGCACTGGGTGGGTCATCACTGCTGGCAGAACCTTTTTTTGAACATGCTGAATTAGTACTTAGTGTGTCGAGTAAAGGTTCATTTTTGTTCATTCCACGTTCACACGGCACCAACAAAATATTATAGCAAAGAACGTTCATCTACTCCTTTCATTTAATTTTTCTTGCAAGATGGCGAGTGCCGAAATCCAACCGTTGGATCAATTCACCAAAGGATTACTTTTTCACCTTTGATTCATTTTGTGTTCAGACTTTTCACTTCGACTGAAAGATGCTAAATGAAAGGCAAAAATTAACAAAAAAAAAAAATGAAATTATATGAGGAGATGTGCATTTCCATGTAATTTAATTTTGTCAGTGTTGTGTGAACCTGGAATTAAACAAAAATGAACGTCCACTCGAGTGAAGCGTCATATATACCGTCCATACCGTTCGGTACTACTTAAATAACAAGTGCTAAGCTCGTGCAAACAAGGCATAACAGGTCTGGTACCTACTAAATGCTATTTGTTTTAAAAACCAAACGTAGATTGGGTCATTATATAATTACTATACATAATTAAATTGGCTAGCGAAACTCCGCAGATGTTATAGGTATCGGTATCGAATGCCGATAAAATAAAGAAGATTTTCTAATCTCATAATTTCGTAACTGTACAAACGTCAGCACATCAAGCTACTACAATCTGTCAAATTTCGTTAATAGATTTTAAACTTTATCGCTGAATATTAAGGTTCCAGGTTGATTGGGAAAATTTTACAATTTCGGGTAGGATGACCTGCTGGCGTCTGTACACTACCAGTGGATATTGAGCCAATAGTCAGCTGAAGTTCTTTATTTATTTATTTTTTTAAATTTATTTATCATTTATAAAAAAGAATACAGGATTATTCATAAAAAAAATAGCAACCAAAAACCACTAAGGTTTAAACTTGTGCTATCACGAGTCTATCTCAATATCGAACTACTACTACGATTTAAAATTAAGAATTTTGTTTTTGAAGTAAAACTTCAAATTCGATAATTGGACGAGAATTGAGAGTGACATTTCAAGGGCGCGTCACGTCTAGGCACATTTCGTTACAAGAGAGAGAAGAAAGATATAACTCTGTCTCTCACACTGAATCTCTTATTCTTAAATTTTCAAGAAGTTTCACTTTTTTCATGTGTACCGTGCTGCGCGTGTTTTTTTTTCGTTTTGTCGTCATTAGATATGATATAAATACTTATCTCATCTGCGGAGTTTCTCTAGCTAACTTAATCTGACCCTGTATAGTTCACAATTTTTTCAATGTCTTATTATAATTGTATTATATCAAATACAAATTAATATCCCGGTATGATGATATATGTAATATGTAGTAGATGTTTGTAATATCACTTTTAAAATTTCAATTTTGTTGTTTTAGGTAGCTTGCTTTTGTATCAATAGAATGGTTATGGAACATAGCATTATGACTCTTTTTCCCGAAGGGGTAGGCAAAGGTGTATTTAACACACAATTTGCGCCGAGTTATGTTTTAAGTCCCATGTAAAACGGGGCGAGTCTATAAACTTGATTTTTCTCTGATAAAAAGAACTGTTATAATCGTCAAAGAGTACTTTTATATTGATACAAATTTAATGTAAAATAGTCCGAATGATTTGGTGCTTAAGCATCTAGTTTCCATGGTTTTTTTTTTTGTAGACATGTATGTTTTCAATTTTTGAACTTCTGAATGTGTAAATGAAATAAGATTAAATAAAGTCTTTGAAAAATTTGTTGTTTTTTATTGTTTATTTTTATCATCATCATCAACCTATAGCAGTCCACTGCTGGACATAAGCCTCTCCTATTGCACGCCGTTCAACTCGATTTTCGGCAACTCTCGGATTTGAAGTTGCGGAGTGGTTTCTCCAGCGAGATTTCCCTCATAATATTTCATGGCAGCAGATCCTAGTTGAAATTGACAAGGTCCATTACAGCTTACCTTTTCAGCCGCCTTTTATGATCCAGCTTAGTGACTTGGCTTAGCTTTAGTGAGTTAGATAACTAAACATAATAAAATAAATATTTGAACATTTTTTTGGGGTCAACGACCGCAGTGTACGTACAGACGCCAGCAACTTTCCGTGGTGCACTTGGAAGTCCCTGAACTGTCTCCGGATACAAGTGGCAAGATGTAAGTCCAACCTGGTAAAGTGGGGCTACCTGGACGGAACGCCATTAGGGTGTGATTATGTGGTGTGAGAGCTATGTCACAAACCATGCTGCACCTCCTATCCTGCCCTCTGTGGCTTTGTGTCCCAAAAGATGCAGTCTTCTACGCTGCCACTGACGACGCCTTGGAAGTGACAGTTTTAGGCCAACAAGACATAAGATTCGTGCCAGCAAATCGAAGAAGCAGATGGAGAGATTAAGTAACCAAAAATCGAAATAAATGATTGAAAATAAATTAATATTTAAATGAAATAAATATCAAATAGGTACCAGCCTACCTATACTGTTCCCACTGCTGGGACACAGGTCTTCTCTTTAAGAGAGGGAGTGGACTATAATCCACCACACGGGCCCAGTGCGGGTTGGTAGATGTCACATGCTTCAAATATTTGGTTCTAGGTCATGTCGGTTTCCTCACAATGTTTTCTTTCACCGTTTTGAGAGCAGTGGTGATGAAATAATTTACACAAATTAAAGCGCCTGTCAGAGTTCAAACTTACGACCTTCAACTCTTAAGTCGCGGTCGGTACGACTGCGCCACCAGTCACCACTGCCACATAATTTATATTAATAAAACAAAGTCTGGATAGTTACACCCATAGAAATGTAAAAAACAGTCTTCTTTCCGATATCTATGGTTAGTTACATTTCTATGATCTTTGATTTGTTAGATTTGTCTCCGCCCCGAATAGCAGAATAACAGCTATTAAAACTGAAAAATTCACGAAAAAAGAAAACAAAGATAAGTCATTTCCTCATACAAAGACATTAAATGATATACTTGACAATATCTTAAATCTCTTTGTCCTCATACAACATTTATTGATTCTGAGGCGCCACGAAGTCCGGCCGGGTCAGCTGTTGAAAATAAATTAAATTGAAATAAATAATGTTTTCAAATATCAACATCGAATAATTTATTCCCAAAGACACAACAATTAGAATTTACAAGTTAACACTAAAATATAATAGGTATTATCTGTATAAACTCGACGGCACGGTTGGCGCAGTGGTTAAGCGATTGACTGCTGCGCTGCGAGTCGCGGGTTGGATTCCCGCACGGAACAAATATTTGTATGACTTACAAGTACTAGCTACTAGCTTCATCTTTTTGACTGACCGACCTTGACAATTCAAAAGTGCCTGTAATTGGTTTATTTGAAATAAATAGTTTGAGTTTGAGTAGTTGTTCCGGGTCTGGCTGTTTTGTATGTGAGTTTAAATGTTTGTAAACGCACCCACGATACAGGAGAGATTCCTAGTGTGAGGCAACGACATAAATATAAAAAATAAAAAAAAAAAATCAACGAAATGTATGTACGCTCATAACTTCCGATCGACTGCAAATTGGATAATTCTTTTTTTTTTTTGTTTTATTGTGAGGACAAAGTTTGTATAGAAGCAAATTAAAAGAAAAAAAAATATGGCCGTACGACGTTCGCCGGGTCAGCTAAAATTATCTACAAGTATATAATAAACAATTAAAGAAAAAGGCAGGAGCTCATCAAAAAATTCGTCCGCATCGCTGTCAATGGGATAAGTGTCCAAAAAATCCTACTTATAATATAAACGCGAAAGTTTGTATGGATGGATGGATGGATATTATTGTTCCCGTTCACGCAAAAGCTACTGAACGGGTTTGGATGAAATTTGGCACACAGATGGTTTGTAACCAGGATTAATATATAAGATACTTTTTATCCCGACACTTCCACGGGATCTAAATTAATGCGGGTGAAACCGCGAGGCACAGCTAGTAATAAATAATTGTAAATAATAATAAATAATGTTCAGAGAAAAACATTGTAATTTCTAACGATTATGTATATGCTTGATTACGGACAAAAACCTCACATTACGCATTACACAAACACCCGGAACAATGTCTGTAGGTCATATTTAAATGTCTATCGGTGTGGGAATCGAAAAAGGTTCATTGCGCAGTACATACCAAATACACCACTTTTAAGATTTTTTACGTTATAAATGTTATAATAATAATAAATTCATTTATTTCAGGCAAATAACACCCATTAATAGAACACGTATTAAAATCAACAAAATCAGATAAAATTCAAATAAAATAAAATCAACACAAATCAAATTAGACGGAAAGAATAAATCAAACTAAAAATTATAATCACAATAAATATAAGTATGTCGGAGAAGGTATATCTGTCTCTCGTCAGCATCAGGCATATTTTAATTACTGTGGGCGTACTATGGGTAGTGTTGGTTATAACACGATAGAAAAACGGTTTACAGTTCAAATCAGATTACAATGTACGACCAAGTTAGTCACACTAGCGAATCACACACTCACATAACTCAACGATACGGAATCGCGAGACAGTTTCTAAGCACATGTTGTTCGTACGATGTCCAATGTTTCGATGATCCCAAGAGCTCGGCTCACACCGTTCTTGTAGCTGTAGCTCTCCGTCCACCTCCACGAACTCAGGCTAGACTCCTTCTAGCGCCACGAGATGGCGCTGGCGTTCCGAATAAACGAATAACTCCGACAAGTATATAATATAAAAATAATTATTCAATAATATAAATAAAATTATAAAATTTTTAAGCTTTTGATTCCCTTGTTGGTCTAGTGGTCGCCAGCTCGCCTGCTGAGCGTGGGGTACGGGGTTTCGATGCCCAGCAACCTAATTACGTAACATACTATAAATCACAATCTGTATCATATTGAAGGATGTTGCTAATCCATTGCTTCATATGTTCGAAAAATGTGTCTGCTCAACAACGTAAATAACGCAATGAATGTTGTTGAACTGTCAAAATGAAAGCCATTGTTACTGATTGTGTGTTACGCAATTACCCCGGAGGTCTAGGAGTAGTCTAGGAGTAATATTAGAATAATCACCAAATGGTGATAAAATCAAAAGTCATTTATTCAAATTAGGCTGAGAATCGGCACTTTTCGAACGTCAAAATTACAAAAGACAGTCCCCCAAAACGCCCGTCCTTCACCACTTCCTAGTGCTGTCGCTGGGATGAAGAAGTGGCGCAACAAACTCCCCAGCAGCACAGCTGTCTGTCCATAGATATCTTATGTTTTTTATAGTATAACCTGCACCCTAATTGCGTAACACACGATCAATCAGAATCGGTTTCATTTTGACAGTTCAACAACATTCATTGCGTTATTTACGTGTAGAGCAGACAAATTTTTCGAACTTATGAAGCAATAGATTAGCAATTTGCTTCAAAATTATTTAGATTCCGATTAATCGTGTGTTTGCAATTAGGGTGCTGGTTCTATACAATAATAGGTATGCAAAGTATAAAATTGACAATTCATAATCTGCTGAGAATTCGGAAAATGATGCGCTTCCAGATGAATTGCTCAATGTGGCCTTTTAAGACAAACGGCCACTGTTATTGGGTTATTCATTATGAATAGCTTGCTTTGCTTGCTTGTTTGTTTGTTTGCTTGCTTTTTAGCATTGGCTAGATTTTTGGAAGCTGATGGAGGCAATCTCAACGGAGATTAGCCAGGTACGCAGGAGATATTATAGTGCACAAGTGTGCGCGTAAACACAGGAGCACTCTCTGTTCCTTTACTCTCATAGTCCGATGGGACGGCAATCCGACACGACCGGGGAGAGATCAGGCGCAGGACCAACAGCTTTACGTGCTTCCCGAGGCACGGGGGATCACACCACCAACTTCCAAACTCCGGTCTGTTACTGAGAACTTCCTAATGGTAAAATCCAATAACATTTTGTCCGATCCGGGAATCGAACCCAGGACCCCATGCACAGAAGTCGCGCTTGCAACTACGAGACCCACGGGGCAGCTAATTAAATAGTAGCCCTTATCGTGCAAAAAATAATGTTTAAATTCCCATAGCATCAAGAGGCATTCCGTCTCCTTTTCTCACGGAGATAAGACAAGGTTTCATGGCCAGATAAGCATAGATAAAGTACGAGCCCAACAGGGCAGTCAAATCTAGCGGTCTAGTCTGATAAAAAGTGGGTGTGTATTAGAGGTATCCCGCGTTCGCACTTAACCCCTTTATTGATAAACATTGCTTAAGGTTAGACGTTTGTTGAACGTCACTTAACTTTAATCATGGTTTATAAATAAACCCTTTCGTTTCCAAAATGTAATCAAATATGTCTGCATTTTTTTTAAATAACTTAAATACAAAAGTTATGTTTGTGCTACTTTTTTTACACTTTGCATGACTTTGACATAGCTTGCAGAGTAAGCAAGCTGAAGTGACAGTGGGCTGGACATGTTTGTCGAAGGCCGGTGGAGCAGACGAGACCGTATATCTGCAGGCGTAGTGTGTGGACGTTCCCCCGCCAGCAACGATGGGCCGACGACCTTAAGGTGACTGGGACAGACTAGATGCGGAAGGCGGTGGACAGGGCGTTGTGGCGCAGCCTGGGAGAGGCCTATGTCCAGCAGTGGACCGCAATTGGCTGAGTTGATTGGTTGATGCCTTTTTAAGTTTTGAAATAGTAGTATCTACTATTAATTCCGAAATCAACATAATTTTCACTTAAAAACTTGATATTAGAATTAACATCAATCGGAAACAAGGATTTCAATATGGCATAACCTAAATCTCTACCCACTCCTTGAGGGAATACAAAGCGCGATGTTATGCTAAGTAGTAATTATTTTGAACGCAAACATTGCAAACTTTTTATACACGAACTGCGTATACTACTTTCGCCGGCGCCGGCGCGTACAGACAGAAATGCGAAATGTAACTGTTCAGTGTTCATACATTTTAATTTTTAGTACGATTCGAGGAACCGAGGTGATCGCACGCATGCGTAAACCGTGGGGGAGCGCGTCGTAAAAATATTTTGACATAAGTAATAAAAAGTGTTTTTATTGATCTCGTTCATTGAGCAATTGATTTAAAATAAGCGAATTTCCGGTTCCCGTGTTATTTTTATAGTTAGTGGCAGTTTGGGTTAGAATACAAGTTTTTTTTTATTCACGTTGTGTGTGGCGATTAGGTGAGTTGTATTGTCATTTAATTTGTACATAATTGTATGTGTTTGTGTTTATTATGAGACAATGTTGATAGGTCATGTTTGATGTTACTTACTACCAGTGGCGTAGCTCATCCTAATGGGGCCCTGTATCAAATTTTTTTGGGGGCCCTTTTTACCGAACTGTGAAGCTACAGAGGGTATTGTTTTTACAAAATAAAGAATATAGCATACTGACTTAGAAGGTGAGGGGCTCGTGGCTAAGTAATAACAGCCGCACGAGTCGATTGAAGGATAAGCTACGCTTGCCGCGGTAGATCCGTAGATGGGTGACCATCCTAACATACCGAGACCCTTCCGTGCCTCGGAAAGCACGTTAAGCCGTTGGCCCCGGATGTCATTCGTGGATCTTTAACAGTCTTCACGGGTCGTCAGAAGCCCGAAAGTCTGACACCCAGTATTACCAAGGGACATCGTATTACCCAGTAACTGGGTTGTGGCGGTCAGATAGCCAGTCGCTCCGGAGTTAAATACTGGCATTTAGCTGCATCCGGTTAGTTTGGAAGTCGAGACCCAATAACACTTGGCCCGACCCGGGAATCGAATCTAGGACCTCATGCTCAGCAGTAGCGCCTGCGACCATTAGAGCAATTAGTCGTCATCTCGGCACTCACCCCCTTTTTAAACATATTTTTGAACTAATTTACAGAAATAATTATTATTTATCAACAAGAATTTTAGGTTCTGGATATTATTTTTAAAAAATTTGCTTATGTACACGTCACGTCGGGGGCCCCTGTAGCTCAGGGGCCCCGTATCGATGATACGGCTGATACAGCGGCAGCTACGCCCCTGCTTACTACTGATGGATTCCTGTAACTTATCTATCAGCCGGTATTAAACTTGTATGGTCATAAAAATAACTGTACTGTGCTCTTACGGCTTAATTTAAATTCAGTTTTGTATCCTCTCTGGAAACTCATAATTATGGTGAAGATATTTTTTTATACGGAAAGTTAGGGAGACCTTTGCCCAGCTGTGGGACTACACAGGCAAAATAATAAAATAAAAAACTAATCTTAGAACAATCCATACTTAATTGAAATTATTTGCTAAGTGCAGGTTTTTGTTTCTGACTGTACAAACGCCAGCAGGTCAAACTACCCGAAACTGTCAAATTTTCCCAATCAACCTTGAACCTTAATATTTTAGCGATAAAGTTGAAAATCTATTAAAGAAATTTGACAGATTGTAGTAGCTTGATGTGCTGGATTCTGTACTATGCAGTATACACCTCTGGCCAAATAATTGCTGCATTACCTGCACGAGTAGCGATATTTAAATATAGAAAAGTCCGGCGAATCCTGGACAGTCAGTCAACTCCGTTACGACTTTGCTGACTGGCTAATATTTTAACCACAGCATGCAAAGTCAGAGAAAAAGATTATGTAGCAAGTTAACGATGAGAGAGCAGTTGTGTCCCAGAGTTAACGGCCGTCGTAGGTTCGATCCCAGTCAGGCGCTTTACTTTGTGTAAATTATTTCATCACCACTGCTTCCAAAACGGTGAAGGAAAACATCGTGCGGAAACCGGCATGTCCTAGAGCCAAATATTCGAAGACATGTGACATCTACCAACCCGCACTGGGCCCGCGTGGTGGATTACTGCCCAGTCCCTCTTACTGAGAGGTCTGTGTCCCAGCGGTGGGAACATTACAGGCTGATTATATAAGTTAACTATAAACTTAAATTGTCCGTACCTATTCATGGCATAGGCTTGCATCAATCAAGTGTCGGCTTCAAGTCCTTACCTCTTCCTGTTGATAACGGATGCTCTGACGTTGGGCATGAGGGCACGAGGAGGCACTCTAGTGCATGCTGCTTGCCGATGACATTATTCTTGTCGGTGAAGATAGATGTCAGATCCAGAGCAGATTGGAGAAATAGCAACGGAAGCTGGAGAATGATGCAATATCCTGATTTTCATTTTGTTTGTTCGACACCTTTCGACACGTCAACCTCACCTCAACTCAGCCTATCGCAGTCCACTGCTGGACATAGGCCTCTCCCAGACTGCGCCAGAACACCCTGTCCTCCGCCCTCCGCATCCAGTCTACCCCGTCACCGCCACCTTCTATGTTCTATGTTGTGGGTTTGGTTTCCGCATTTACGTAGTCCTTCAAGTGGAACATTGTGCGTGCCCCAGTCACCTTCTTTATGTCACCCGTCCATCTAGCTGGGGGTGTCCCACACTAATAAATAAATAAATAACTTTATTTCCAATTTTACAATTTACATAAGGCAATCGTTTAATTCTATGACATTCTTGTCATGATGTCATGTCATGATGATGTTCTTTTTTAAAATTACACAAATCACTGATTACTCCACCGGCATCGGCACCCAAGCTAAGATTAAACTTGTTTTATGGGTACCTACACTACGCCTACCTTTCGACACACAAGTATTTTCCAGCAATTCTAATTTATCGATTATGTTTTGTTTTAATGTATATCTGACACACATTTCACAATATTTCACATGCACTTTCTCTCATAGCAATGCAGTATTATGATTTTAATTTGGATTGTTTACTCACATACCTATTAAAAATTTGCGTATACACAATACAACATAAACTCTTTTTTTGCAAAAAAAAAACAACCGACTTCCGACGACCGAAGTTATTTTGTCTTTTTTGGAAGTCAGTTGTTGTTGTTTTTTTGCAAGTTTTTATTTTTCACTTTTAAGTTGTAATTTCTACCAGTTATTTTGGTTTAAAAACCAAACTACTGAACCGTTTTTGGTGAAATTTCTATGAGACCAATCTGAAAGTATATCCTTAGAAATAAAAAATTTGCAAATCGGCTTGTAAATAACGGAGTTGTAAGGTAACAGACATAAAAAAAAATACAGTCGAATTGGCAACCTCCTCCTTTTTTTGAAGTCGGTTAAAAATTACAGCCACATTTTATAAATCTCCTTCGGCCGCCGACCTACCGTATTGCATCGCATAACCCGCTCGCACTATTAAAACAGCTGGCACCCCCGGCGGTGACAAGAGCACGACGGATGATGTCATTAATGCTGGCGTGCCATATCCGACCTGCGCTTCTACTGCAGGATAGGCCATGGTGTCCGAGGCAGTCGACAGCTTCACCGCACTGACAGCGATGCAGAGCCCCACAAGGAGCGCCCAAACGCAGACAGGTAGCGAGCCGGAAGGTGGTGTCACCCAGCATAGTGCCAGTGACAGTTTTTGTATGAAATACCTGTCAAAATTTTAAAATTATTCCTGGAACTAAGTTATCAGATGATTGATAAAACCAAACTCTTCAGCTTTATTATGCACCACTTACAGGGTGTAAGAAGACCCAAAACATAGCCGTCAACTACGCATTCTGTACCTACATACATCAAACTAAGTAACATTGCAAAAAAATAATTGCTGGGAAACGACTTTTATTTTTGGCGTGAAAACTTGCTGTTTGCTGTACTTAGTCCACAATGTAACACACGAATCACGATGCAGGGGTCGTGGGGGTATTTAAGGTTGTGTAATAAGTAATAACATTAAAAACTTGTTTTCGCAAGAAAACATCTGTAAAAGTAGGAACACTTCAATATCTCCGTAACCGGAAGGTTCCCAGCACAGCTTCTATTCACCACCACTCGATACACTTCCGTACCGTATGGAAAAATCAGCCCTAAATCGACGGATATTTTTTATTCGTGCAAATCAGCTTATCGAAATGTGTAATTTTCGATACGATAGCTTGTGATTGTGATAGCTATGCTGGTATGGTCCAATACAAAAAAAAGATTATAATAACGGAGAATACAAGTGACTCACGTTGTCTTTAGACACCCGTTACGTTATGGATTATTTTTCAGCCGTCCCAATTTCTTGTTTAGTTTTGTTTAAATTCTGACATACTTATATACTTTCTCCGCTAGTATTTACTTATTAGACCCTGGTTAGACCTTACGTTACAATTGAAGAGTAAACGAGGTCTATTTCCATATTGTTCGCAGATGCGCGCATGCGCACGCCTTTCACCAGTTATCACAAAGTAACGTGGACTCAATACGGTTGCTAAACAAGCTGACCTTTGGCATTTAGCGGTTTAAGAATGAGATGCTCTCCTTTAAAATTGTCTTCAACAACTGTTGAACTGTCAAAATTAAAGCTATCGTTAGTACGATATATCGAGTTACGGAATTACCCCGCTGGGAATTCGGTTTAAAGAATTTTTATTTCTCAAAAAAAAACAAACATAGTTCAGTCAATTATGAGAAACTTAAAAAAACATAATAATATTCTTAAGTATTAATAATTGTCAGAGTTACTATTCTTATCGTTGGTTAGCTAAATACATCTTCAAGCTATTTTTAAAACTGCAGTTGAGTCTCTAATGTCTTTGGGTAACTTATTGTAAGCTGAGTTGTCCCTCAAACTGTATAGGTAGTCTTCCTTCCGTACAAAGTTCTAACTGAAGGCAGTGCTTTATAATCTCTATTTCTGGTGTAGTATTGATGAGTGATTTGTGAATGTATTTTGTTTGTTATTTTTTTTTATTAATCTCATATGTGGTAAAAATTTAACTTGTAAACCCATGTTTAGCTAAGTCTGGAGACTCGTTGCGACCACTACTCCAACGAGACAGAGCAAATATTGGAAACTTTAAGTAAGTTTTGCTTGCTTGTGGCGCGGACATCGCTTTGGCCCATACATTTGACATAACGGCATAAGATACAGGTTTCTTAGGCATTCAGTAATATTCTGAGCTAACGGTACGCTGAATACCTAACTATGTAAGTAAATAAGTGAATATATTTCCCATTTCTGTCGCCAAGCGTTGCTGTGTTCCGATTTGAAAGGTACGGTTTTTTTTTTCTGTGTGGGAAATCATCGAATGACTCCTCCCGCTCTGGGCGGAGCAGAAGGGAGTGTCAGACTTTTACTGACTAAACCCCACCCGTGTTCCTTCAGTTGCCTGTGCCAGGGGCCACGGTATCTCTTTCGAACAACCCGCAGCCCCGGCGGCAAGGTATGGGTGGCGTTACAGGCACATGACACATTTCAACTTCGTCTCTGGGATGACAACGCACCTTAACAGGTTGAATGCCATAATTACAGAAACAATTAAAAAGCCGTTGTGTCGCGCGTGGAACACGATACGACGGGTTAAAGTACTACAAGGGTATATTAACGCCTGAATGACGTTGACAGAGGGGCGTTGTTGATAAACATTTGTTATAGGTTGTATGTGAAATTGTGTAACGGTACTCGAACTACATAATATCATAAAGAGTAAAGATTTGATTTTTTGTATGTTTGTTTCGTTTTCACACTAAAACGGCTGAACGGATGTGGATGAAATTTGGCAGATGACCTGGATAAGAACATAAGTATGGATACTTTTTATCCCGATATTTACACAGGATCGAAACGTATGCAGATGAAACCGCGGGGCGTAGCTAGTTGTCTATATGGTACCAAGGATAAATAAATATATATAATACGATAGTTCTTTATAGTAGATACTAATTCCATGTACGTACATACTAATTCTATGGAAATTGCATTGACAAAACAAGATGGCGGTTAGTTCTGATTTTGGCTACAGATGCTTCTGATATGATGGTTTTATTAGTCCTGTAAAGCTCAGTAGTCTCCAGGCACTGAAACAGTTATAATTGTAGCACTTTAATTTATGAGCGTGACACATTGTGCACGGTCAAAATTAAGTAAACATTCAGTTCTTGTAAAGTATTGAATGAAATTATACGGTCTTTGCACACAGTATTAAAAGTACTTTTGTGAATTAACTAGGTAATTCCAACAAGTGTATTGAAAGAACGAAAAAAAACTGTATTGTTGTTTTTTTTTCGCATTCCCCGAACCCATAGGGGGAAGTTTCATAAAACAATCGTTAGACCTGCTGTCTTGTATGGATCACAATGTTGGGCCACAAAAGGGATGAATGAAAGGCAATTGCATGCAGCTGAGATGAGAATGTTGTGTGGAAATTGGAGGAAATTGTGATGAAAGTTTTGAGTATAAATGTGGATGGCTATGGCTAAAACCAAAGAAGTAGTTTCTTACTAATCCATTGCTTCATATGTTCGAAAAAATTGTTTGCTCAACAACATAAATAACACAATGAATGTTGTTGAACTGTCAAAATGAAAGCCATTGCTACTGTTAGTGTGTTACGCCATTACCTCGCAGGTCTGAATTTCGGGGATCAGGGGCTGCAGTCTCGACATTCATAGCGATCGCATCACGACCGAATTCGGTCGCAGAGTCCCGGAGACAGGTGTAATGTATGGAGTGACAGGACTTTGCGACCGAATTCGGTCGTAAAGCGGTCGTTATGAATGTCGAGACTGCGGTCCCTGGAGTTTCTCAATAGCAGCCCGCAGTCTGCATTTGTGCCCGGTTGATGGCTATAGGCTCGTCCCCTATTATGTACATAAACTTAAACATAATTTATGCATATTTTTTAACATACGCATATATGCCACTGTAACGGCTAGGGCTTTGCAGGTAGGCTACGCAGGCCGTCAACAAATTAGGTTAGGTAAAGAAACGCTTAGCCAAGGTTCATAGGTATAATATTCTTAGGTTTACAATAGACTATTAGTAGACTAGGTCGCGGGTAAGGACACGCTATCGTTCTGAGCACTAGCACTTGGTAAGGTAGGGGAAGGTACCGTCCTTGGTTCCCGGGACACAGAGGCTTGCACACCGGGGAGCCGGGCTTGGTAGCAAGGTTCCAGCAGGCCGGTCAGGCCCTCAGTAGGCCGCAGACCGCCGCGCGTCAGCAGGACGCCGGTAGCGCGTGGATAGGTTTGCGTGCAACGCACAGTATAGCACACATGCAGCGCGCGGTTAAGCAACGTGTGCAGCGCGCGGTAGGTGAGCGCACAGTACAGCTACGCATGCAGTGCGCTGTTCAGCTACACGTGCAGCGCGCAGTAGGTGAGCTGCCCTGTCCTCAGCCTGGACGTAGAATCCGGTACGTAGAACAACCGGTAGGTAGAACCCTTAGATTTGGGGTATCAGTATCTTGAGGATCAGGGAATCAGTCCTGCTAGCTAAGCACGGGGATGTCAAAAAAAATATGCGGCGAAATGTGTCTGAACTGATACACCTTTGCCTGACCCTTCGGGGATACAAGTGTGATGTTATGATATCATTATTTTATTAGTAAGTATAAGTATTACCTTCTATTTTTCTGCAGTTGCAACACCACAACGTTGGTTATGACAGCAATACTTCCTCATAGTCTTAGATATTATGTCATGATTACCTATTACATGTTCGTGAGTCTCGACTGTCTGCACCGCCTCGATCGTGTAGTGGTGGCAAGCGCTACCGCTGAGGTTTAGGTCGTGAGTTCTTTCGCCATGTGGGTTGTTTGCGCGTATAATATGCAAAAAGCATTTAGACACTTATATAGGGTTATTTTTCAAAGACCAGCCAAATTTAAGGATGTGGTACATACCATCAAACTGAACAACTTTCTCCATGGGACCAACATCGTAATCGCGAATAAAAATTCAGCCGTCCCATACATTTAGGTCGAGTAGGTATTGAAGTTTTCTATGGGACAGTTGATAAAATTTTCGCGATTACGCTATTTGTCCCATGGAAAAAGTTGTTCAGTTTGATGGTCTGTACCACATCCTTAAATTTGGCTGGTCTTTGAAAAATAACCCTGTATACACACTCATGTACACTCACATGCGATCGCTCACCATCACACATAAAAACACTCACTCACGTACACACGCGCAATCACACGTTCGCTTTGTTTCTTTTTATTGTTTAGTTTTACTGTTTTAATACCTACTAGTGTTACTTGTTACTTGTTTTTTATTGCATAAAAATTGAAATGTGTATTGATGTAAGGCGGAGCCCGGAGGACACTTGATTCCTGTAACACAGGTTCGCCTAGCATGGGAGTGAGGGGCTTCACATGTATGGTTGTAATATTTTTTATGTCAATAAAGTTTATTATTACTGTTATTATAACATATTATATGCTGATGATAAACGGTTTTTTCATCAGTAATTTCATCTGGTACCTTCATTGTGTAAGGCACTATCAATCAGAACATGAATCATATTGAAGGATATTGCTAATCGATTGCTTCACATGTTCGAAAAATGTCTGCTAAACAATGTAAATAACGCAATGAATGTTGTTGAACTGTCAAAATGAAAGCCATTCCTACTGTTAGTGTGTTATGCCATTACCGCGCGGAGTCTAGATGTGTGTTGGGTTAGTTTACGTTTGGCAATAGGTTCCTTAATGCTGTTTAATCCTTTTAATATAAATATCTATGCTTTTAGGTACCAAATATAACTGAGTATATGTGGGAATGTGGGTGAAATTATATGAGCTAGCGAAACTCCACAGACCACAGAGATTTATTTTATTGTCTTATTCTACTTCCTACTAATATTATAAACGTGAAAGTTTGTATTGATGGATGGATGTTTGTGACTCTTTCACGCAAAAACCACTGAACGGATTTGGATGAAATTTGGCAAACAGATAGTTTATAACCAGAATTAAGATATAGGATACTTTTTATCCCGATATTCGCCCGGGATCGAAACTTATGCGGGTGAAATCGCGGAGCGCAGCCAGTCACTTAACTAGCTGCGATGAAACAAAAAAATGGATTTATAATGTTTTTTGGGGTCAACGACCTTAAGCTGTGTTACCTACCTAAAGTTAGTTCAGAAAATCAGTTTTTTTTTAAATTTAATTGCGTTTAGATATCGATGTCTGTAAAGTTTATAGAAAAAAACTGATATTTTAATTTTCAAAATAATTTTTTTGTTTTATTAGTTTAAGTATATGATACAGATTAAATTAGCTAGCGAAACTACGGACGTGATGGGTATCACGTCCGTAGTTTCGCTAGCTAATTTAATTTGTCCTTGTATACTCTGCCAAACCTTCCGGGGAATGACAGCGTGGTGTTACGAATAAAGCGCTAAGTTATTATGCATGTAGGCGAGTAAGGTTCAAATGTATTGCTATTTCGAATTTTAAACGATGTTCATTTGTTAGTCAAATTATTGAATTTGTAATTCTGAAGTAAGAAATGAGTCAAGTGATCGCTTTTGTTGTTACGGTCGAAAACACGTCAGTGTTGGGGTAGTCGACTTATGCACAATTATTATAAGTACCTAATGGCGCCGATTCCCTTGTTCACATACTAAACTAAATTTAAGTTCAGTGCATCTTTTTCTTTCTATTTCATTAAGAAAAGGACAGAAGATAAATAAAGACAAACATTTAAACTCTCATACACAAACAGCCAGACCCTGAACCTGTAGGCAATACAAATATTTGTTCCGTGCGGGAATCGAACCCGCGACACGCAGCGCAGCAGTCGATCGCTCAGCCACTGCGCCAACCGTGTCTCGAGTTGGTACTTAGATGTCACATGTCTTCGAATTTTTGGTTCTAGGATATGCCGGTTTCCTCACGGTGTTTTCCTTCACCGTTTTGAGAGCAGTGGGGATGAAATTAATTACTCAAAGTGCCTGTCAGGGTTCGAACCCACCACTTACAACACGTATAAGTCGGATTTACGTGTTGTTACTGTTACCACTGGGCCACCACTTCTTGTTCGTGTCGCTGGCACGGCTCCTAAGCTTAATACCAGAATCGCTAAATACCAGATTCGAAAATTACCAGACTCGCAAAACACCAGAGTCGCCATATACCAGAGGGGCAATTCTCGTAATTTTAAAAACGTTCACAGTCTGATCTCAGTCTCAATCTGTCAAAACTACGTCAAATTTCCTTAATTTTTGACAAGTTTTTGACATTTGTTTGTCGCCGAGATGACACTGCAACTAGATTTTGAACGTTTTAAATTACGAGAATTGGCCTTCTGATACTTATGCAAAATACTAGAAACGCAAAACACCAAAAGTACAGTCCTAAACAATTGAGTTCTGTTTATAGACTATCCTGTGTAAAACAAAAAAAAAAACCGACACTATTTCAATCAGTTTAACTTTTGAAGAAAGAGGCACTTTTACAAGATGTAAAAATGAATGCTTTTTTCTATCCTGGCCAGAAATTAAATTTAAGAAATGTAGAAAAAGATGAAAAGTTAATTCCTCAGCCGGAGTCTGGATTTGGATCCGGTTGACGGCAATAGACTCGCCCCCTATTTTTTTAATTACCCATTAAATGTCCCACTACTGAACCACCTCTCTCTGTCCAGACCAGCCGATCTATTCTGTAGAAATATCACCGTGAAAACTTAGGTGAAGTGAGCGTGGAGTGAGCTGTCATTCCAACTAATGATAGGGATTGACACTATTGACAGCTCACTCTAAGCTCACTTCATCTAAGTTTTCACGGTGAGATTTTTACAGAATCGATCGGCTGATGTTAGAGATTGACAATATTGACAGCTCACTTCACCTAAGTTTTCACGGTGAGATTTTTACAGAATAGCACAGCCGCTCGATTCTGTAAAAATCTCACCGTGAAAAGTTAGGTGGAGTGAGCTTAGAGTGACCTGTCAATAGTGTCAGTCCCTAGCATTTAGTTTGGAATGACAGCTCACTCCACGCTCACTTCACCTAAGTTTTCACGGTGAGATGGTTACAGAATCGTACTGCTGGTACAGCAGTGCTATTCTGTAAAAATCTGGCGTAAAAGACTGGTCCTTGGCACTGGCCATGGACCAGTCTTTATTAAAGGAGTCCAGCTCTTTCCGCCATATCCGTTTCGGCCTGCCCCCTATAACATAGGACTTTAACCTATCTAGCGAATGGTGGCTGTAGTATAGGTAGATACATCTCCGCCTAAGTAGTTTGTCTTTAGTTGTTTATTAGTTTTACTTGTTTGTTAGTTATTTTTGTGTATTATTGCTTATAGTAAATCCTTATTTATTGTAAATATCAATTTTTATTGAAATTTTATCGTACAATAACTTGGATCTGGGTCTATATAGTTGTGCATGTTTTTACCAAATAAATAAATCACCAAACGGCTGATTGACATTTCTCGTGACCCAAGGGCTGGCTTTTACCTTGGCCAGAGGCTAAGCTTTGGCATACAACGTTGCGATGCCGCCAGTCTTTTGGGTTAATTACTAATTGACAGCGATGCGGCGGAGTATTTCGATGACATATTTTAATTAATAAATAAATCACTGCATCTGCACTACAAAAACAAATATTTCTAAAACTTATGAAAAAACGGTTGGGTACATTCTCTTTTGACCTTTTTAAAGTAGGTATACCTACGATTACGAATTTACGATTGATAAAAATTACCAAATAGATTAATTATTAATAACCAACACGCACGCTACAGTATTGGCAAATTATTTCAAATATATTCGTTTATACATATACAAGGTGTCGTTTTGCATCCTCGTCAAATTCAAGGAGGTAACTATGCTAATGATTCTCGACATGAATCAATAATAAAATAAGTAGGTAGGTTTTTTTTTTTCTAATTTTCGGAAATCGGCATCTGTGGGACACGCATTTTAAAACGCGGCGTGTGTATGACCGCACTGTAACTGCCCTTATACATACACATAAAAACGCGGCCGCTTATACGATACCATAACGCGATTCTGTTCTTTGAAAGTGGTGTATTCTGAAATACTGTCAAACTTAAATAACTAAAAGAACAAGTATTATTTACCAGGGATCGTAATTTTATTTGATTATTTATGTCTTTCATAACAGCCTCCTAAAATTTGACGAGGATGCAAAACATCAGATTGTATATTCGCATTGGTGATCTGTAGCACCAGGTATTTAAGCTTAGGACCCGCGACGGGGTGGGTCGGTGGATCAAAATCCACGCGGACAAGTCGCGGGAGGAAGAAGCTAGTGCTTAATAACAATAAACAATACATATATTATATTTATAACTCATTATTTCTCATTTATTTGTTTAATCAGACAAATAATGTTATCTAGGATAGTTGAACGAATTTTTTTGATAGCTAATAGGAACACGACCTTCCTATATTTGACACAATAACTAATTACTGTTTTGCCTTTATACAAAACTGTCTTGTTTCTAGTGTGTGCACTGTGCATTGTCTGATAGAACGGACTTTAACATCTAGATCTTGATAAATCGTCCAATACGTATACCAACACCCTGATTCCGTAACATACTTTCAATTTCAATCTGAATCATTTTGATTTCTTCATATATTCGAAAAAAAAAGTCGCAACAACGTAAATAGCGCAATGAATGTTGCGAAACTGTCAAAATGAAAACCATTCCTATTGATAGTGTATTACGCAATTATACCGACGTTCTGTCTTTAGAAAAACTGTTTTTTTGCGCGAAACCTAATTATTTCTCGAAAATTAAAGTCTAAGCCTATATTACTCTAATACCAGCTATCCTTATAATACCAGCTATCCTTATAATACCAGCTATCCTTAAAATACCAGCTATCTGTCAGTGAAAGTCCCGTCAAAATCGGTCCAGCCGCTTCGGAGATTGGCCGGAACAAACCAACACACACACACAACACTTGTACGAGGTGTCTATGGGTCAATTTAGCTTTTTAATCTTTGTTTTTTTTTTATGTTTCACCTTTTTTTGATGTTTTTTTTATTACTTGTTTTGTGTCTTTTGTTGCACTGAATAAAAGTTTTATCTATCTATCTATAAGACAGACAGAAAGACAAAAAGTCTTTGGACAAAAATAATGTTGTTTTGTTATAAGTAGATACTTACCTTATAATTATACTTTCAATTTCGCATTTACTAAAAAGTTGTCATTTTGACATTACAAACAGACACTTCAGTTTTATTGATTTGTATTGTACAGATTAAACCATAATTTCCGCAGTATTGAATCGTTACCAGAAAATTCACAAAATAAAAAACAATAGGTACTCTGAGATTTGGCAAAGATTATGTAAATTGCAATTAATTTTAATTAATCACAAATGGTAAACTCCATTGTTTCCCGTCTCTTGAGAACGGAAGCCATTTTGGATTCGAAACTTTAATGCATTGAGTTGCAATTATTTAGCTTTGCGTATTCGTCCGTCTTTTTTTAGGGTTCCGTCAAATGAGTCAGCGCCTGACGTAACTTGACGTATTTTTAGTAGTAAATTTTTTATCACGTCTAAACTTGTCTATGGAGTAAGTATCTTAATTTGACAGGACTAAACTAATATTTATCATCTGTCCTTTTCTTGATGAAAAAAAGATGCACTGAACTTAAATTTAGTTTAATTTGTGATAAAGGGAATTGGCGTCATTGTCAAAACTATTCGTGTTCGGCTTACTCACAATGCGAGCTACAATTGTCATCTGTAATATACGTTAACGTGACTATCTCACGTGCTACTTACGACGCTAGTAACTTAAGAGCGGTCTTCTACACGCTCTGTTTGGTAGCCATACTTTAATGATATTATCTGTCGTCTCGTATCCGGACGAGTTCGTTGACTCTAAAGTGCAATTCGAGAAGAAAAGAAAGAAAGAAAATAAAGGGGATTGAAGATTTTTACATGGAGCCTGGCATACCTACTGACGCGCCATTTTGTTTTTTTTTTTTCAAAATGGCGGCCTTCTTGCTTGATATAGATAGCTTGATAGTTTAAGGGGTTTGGTCTTATTATGTTTTCTGTTGGCATTATTGGCGCCGATTCCCTTGTTCATAAACTAAACTAAATTTAAGTTCAATGCATCTTTTTCTTTCTGTTTCATTAAGAAAAGGACAGAAGATAAATATTAGTTTAGTCCTGTCAAATTAAGATACTCCATAGACAAATTAGACGTGATTAAAAACATGGCTACTAAAAATACGTCAATTTACGTCAGGCGCTAACTAATTCGACAGGACTAAACTATTATTTATCTTCTGTCCTTTTCTTAATGTTATAGATAGAAAAATATGCACTGAACGTAAATTTAGTTTAGTTTGTGAACAAGGGAAACGGCACCAATGAGAGCTATCGATTTATTATATTTTGACATTTTTGACTGTGATTTACGTCGTCATCTGCTGATCACGTGTATGAAGTTACATCTCGTAACGCGATTATAAAAAAACTACAAAATATGTTATTTCGCTACTTCGTTTTCCCTTAGCGTTCTACCTGACTTTTTTGTTTTTGCTCGGCGCCTAAGGGTCATAGCGTGATGTTAAGTAACCTATAACCTTCTTCGAGGATTGGGCTATCAAATGCAAAAAGAATTTTTCAAATCCGACTGATACTTCCAGAGATTAGCGCGATCAAACAAATGAACTAACTCTTCAGCTTTAATATATTATTATTAGTATTAGATTTACAACAATACTATACAAAATACTTACAAAATAACTTTAATTTCGGAAGTCGGTGTCGTTGGTTCAGCATTTTCGTTTTTTGACACCGACTTCCGAAATTAAAGTTATTTTTCACTACGTAGTGTTTTTTTTTTGTAAAAACCATTTTATTTTTCACTTTTTAGTTGTACCTACCTCACACAATTTCATATAACACTACTTGCTATGTAAATATCAGTGACAGGAAGTTATTAAAACATCATAAATATAAACTAAGTGGAAACAGTCGTATTATTGAAGCTAATTCAAAAACTAGCCAAGCAAAATTAATAAAATCTATATGGGACAACCACTGAGGCAACCCTTATCCATTGAAAATTGTCCAGGAAAAAAATTTGCAAATCGGCTTATAGATAAATAACGGAGTTTTGAGGTAACAAACATAAAAAACCGACCGAATTGAGAACCTCCTCCTTTTTATTGAAGTCGGTTTAAAAAAAAAACATTATTTAATCATTTCAAAATTAAAAAGAAAAATCAAAGTCAATTTTATAATAAAAAAAGTGACACGTCAAAGATTACCACCCCGCTCGATAGATGGAGTTGTGCCCCCTTGCTAAAACTCGCAATGGTTTCGTAATCAGCGATTACTTAGGGCATCCATCCATCTTCACTAAACTAAACAGGTTTATGTTACATTAGAATTAAACACAGACAATTTTTGACAGAATCTCTGGAATTGTTCAGAGATTCTTTATAAATAACATAACATAAAAGTGGCTAAGTAATAATAATAACAGCCGCACGGGATAGTTTATAACCAGGAATAACACATAGGATACTTTGTATCCCGATATTCTCTCGGGATCGAAATTTATGCGGGTGAAACCGCGGGGCGTTGCTAGTTAGAAATAAATACTTGCGGACACTGTCTTCACTCCTTCATTGTCTCTTCTTCATTTTGGTAATTTATTCTTCGGGGCCATTACAAAAATACTGTTCCTGTATAGTGCGGTCTACCAAACACCTCCGTGCCTCGGAAAGCACGTTAAGTAAGCCGTTGGTCCCGGCTGTCATTCGTGGATCTTGCCGAAGCCCGAAATTCTGACAACCAGTCTTACTAAGGAGTATCGTATTACCCCGTAACTATGTTGTGGATGTCAGATAGGCAGTCGCTCTATGTAAAATACTGGTTCTCAGCTGCATTCTCTTCTACTGTTACATACGTCATCTACATCTCTTTTTATCTACTCTCCTATCGCAGGTATGCTGGAGGAGATTTCTGTAGAAATAAACATCGCCTTTGTACGTATTTTTCTGTTCTTTTCTTCTTGTCGGTTTATTTGTGTGTATAATAAATTATTTATTTCGGACAACGTAAGATCCACTGTGTTAGTAAATTGCTTATAATTAATGTTAGTGCCATATTATTTAATACTTGTTTATTCGAGATCGCTTCATGTGGACGACGCACAAGCGAAGGGAAAGTACTTCACACGTTCATCACCCCCACAAAACGTCTCAGAATAGGAGAGTAGATGCTATCCGCCACTGTCCTCAGAATACTGGTGTCGTCACTGTCCCGCATTCTGGCTATTAATTAAGGACGAGATTTTTGCCGCATGACCGCATAAAAGTCGTCGGTTCGAATGAGCGCAAACATCTCAAAAACGGGGCAGTCCCAACAGCATTCTGAAAACATTATTATATTGGATGCGCAGGACCTCCAGCGATCTTTTAATAAAGCTGACTCACAGCTAGGATCCCCGTGTACATACCCTGACAATATGCTTTGAAAAGGATTATTTTAACCTGACTAGTACAATGGTAAAACCTGCGCGCCAACATATTCCCTCTGACCGCCAGTGCCCTGCGCTCCCTCTCTATGTCCACGTTGTCTTTAAGGTCGTCGGTAAGTATCTGCCCCAAGTACTTAAAACTATTTACTCGCCTTATATTTAAGCCATTCAGAGTAAAACTTGGTAGATAGTCGAGGGCCTTACCAGCGGCCTTAAAAACCATGTATTCACACTTTTTTACATTATAAATGAGTCCGTGTGTAGCTGCATAGTTCTCGCACACTCTCAACATCTCTCTAATCGATCCTGTAGTCGGGCCCAGCAGCACCATGTCGTCCGCGTAGCTGATATTATTAATGGTAACACCACCCACGCGGCATCCAACCCGCATGCTACTAAGCCCGGCCAGAAGATCGTCCACATATAGGTTGAAGAGTCTAGGAGACGTCAGACCCCCCTGTATATAAATGGTTACATAAATAAATAAAACATAAATAATTCAATACTATTATATTTTTAGCCCAAAGAATCAGCATTGCCATCCAACGTGGTAATGCTGTCAGCCTTTTGGGCACTTATCCCATTGACAGTGATGCGGACGAATTTTTTGATGCCCAATGAGCTCCTGCCTTTTTCTATATTATATCGTATTATATACTTGTATATATATTTTAGTGTTACCTTGTAAAAATAGTACTTAATCAATGTATACCACGATAATAATTAAACATTGTTACTGCACACGACTTCAATCAAAACAAACAAACACTCTCTTTCACTCTATCACACACACACACACAGAGAGACACACCTTCACACAGAGACACACACAGAGAGAGACACACCCTCACACACACACACACGCCACTTACATTTATATAATCACTCACACTCACATACAAGCGCACGTATTCAATTATAATCATTGTTGTAGTATTAAAAAATAAAAAAAAAAGAATACATATAATTGTACTAGTTTATTGTAACTTTTTGTAAGAGACGGGGACTGCTATTAATACAGGTTATTCTATAACCTAGCTAGGAAAGCTGAACTTCACCCACCAGATTGTGTTTGACATGGTACAAACTTATAAGAATAACTGTATGTATGCCTCATGTACTACAATCTCCTTTTTATGAAATAAATTTATTATTATTATTATCTCCTTTATTTTAATGTAATCAGATAAATAAAATTTTTAAATATTAGAATATAAAAAGTATAAAAACATTTAAAAATATAAAAAATAGTAGCCCATCGGTATCAGAAACAGGGTCCAAGCTACCGGTGGTCAGGGCTCCAGAGAGAGGAACCTCCTGACAATGCGAGCCGTGTCCAGAAGTACCGCTTTCTGAATCAAGCCCTTGATCCAGCTGCCCAACGAGAGCCTCCTCAGGTGTTGGTCGAGGCTCTTGGCTATTAAGCCATTGGCTGTCACGACTATCGGCACAATGATCGCTGAGTCCACATCCCACATGTCGACAACCTCGCGAGCCAAGTCAACATATTTGATTATTATGTCGTTTATTTATTTAGTCGTCTTATTTTGTTACATTTTTAAATATTAGTATGATTAAATAAAAAAATTAAAAAAAACATTTAAAAATATAAAAAAATAGTGATCCACCGGTGTCGGGAGCAGGGTCCAAGCTACCGGTGGTTAGGGCTCCAGAGATAGAAACCTCCTCACAATGCGAGCCGTATCGAGGAGTACTGCCTTCTGAATCAGGCCCTTGATCCAACCGCCTAACGAGAGCCTCGATAGATGTTGATCGAGGCTGTCGGCCATCAGGCCATTGGCCGATATGACAATCGGCACAATGACAGTTGAGCTCACATTCCACATGTCAACAACCTCGCGTGCTAAGTCAAGATATTTGATTTGTTTATCTTTCTCAGCTTTCACGAGGTTCCCGTCATGTGGAATGGTAACATCAACAATCATTGCGCGGCGCACTAATCGATCTATCACCACTATATCAGGTTTGTTGGCGACAACAGTCCTGTCAGTGATGATAGACCGATCCCAGTACAACGTGACATGGTCATTTTCGAGAACTGGGTCGGGCACATACTTGTAATACGGTACCTCAGAGTCGACAAGTTTATATTTCAAAGCAAGTTGCTGGTGAATAATCCTGGCTACTTGGTTATGCCTGTGCAAGTACTCGCTGTTAGCCAGACGAGAACAACCAGAGATAATATGTCTGATGGACTCACCCGGACGGTGGCATGCCCGACACACGTCAGCCGTCCCGTCCTTCATAATATGTCTCCGGTAGTTATTCGTCAAGATAACTTCGTCCATAATTGCACAGACAAAACCTTCAGTTTCCCCGAAGAGGTCACTGAAACGCAGCCAGGATACGGACGCTAAGAAATCTACACCGGGCTCATGAAGAGCCCGATAGAAGCGCCCGTGAAGCTCCTTGCTTTGCCATACCTTCTTGCGGTCATCGGTAGTAAGTACTACAGGTTTGCGCCAGTTCTCTTTCGCCATGGAGAGCGGGGTGAGCCCCTTGTCCATTGCGACCACATCACGGTGCATACCCACTTCGGCTTTTAAAAAATATTCCCTGAGACTGCACACCTCGCGGTTGTGGAGGGTTTTCGCATTTAAAAATCCTCGACCCCCACACTTCCGCGGGATATACAGTCTCATCACCGATGATCGTGGGTGATGCATCCGGTTTGCGGTCAGCAGTGTACGGACCCTTCTATCTAGGGCGTCGAGTTCAGTCTGAGTCCATTTGAGTATGCCAAAAGAGTACATCAAAACCGGCATTACCCAACCATTGAAGGCGCGCACCTTATTTCCGCCCGAAAGAAGACTAATTAATACCTTCTTCAGGCGACAAAAGAAGCGCTCCTTCAACGATTGCTTCATGTCAGCATCGTTGATGCCTAACGCTTCCGACATACCCAAATACTTATAGCTTTCGGATGAGGAGAGGGATCTAAGGTGTATGGAATCCGAAAGTGGAATTCCCTCGGATTCCATAATCTTCCCCCCCTTTACATGCATGACTGCACATTTGTCCACACCAAATTCCATCCTGATGGCACTACTAAAAGTTTCAGTTACCTTCAGTAGCTCCATCAGATGCAATTTGTTAGGGGCAAAGAGTTTCAAATCATCTGATTATTATTATTATTATTGTATATTAAATCCTTACACTCAGTAATCTATCTCGTATTTACAAATAAATAAAATTGAATAATAGCTTTATCATAGCATAATTTGTAATAGCATAACCAGCCTATAACGTTCCCACTGCTGGGACACAGGCCTCCTCTCTGTGAGAGGGAGTGGGCCATCCACCACGCGGGCCCAGTACAGGTTGGTAGATGTCACAAGTCTTCGAATTTTTGGTTCTAAGACATGCCGGTTTCATCACGATGTTTACCTTCACCGTTTTGAGAGCAGTGGTGATGAAATTATTTACACAAAGTAAAGCGCCTGTCTGGGTTTGAACCTACGACCTGCAACTCGTAAGTCCACCACTGGGTCACGACTGCTCTGTTTGTAATACATACTGAGAATTTTAAAGTTTTTTTTTATTTCAAGTACCGTATGTACTTTTATGCAATTAGTTAAAACCTGTTATTTTGACATGACAAACAGACACTTCAATTTTATTTTATTTGTATAGATTTTCTTGGTAGGTTGTGCTATGCTCCTCAATCATCCACAGTTTGTAAAGGCACTTAATGTAGATTGCACACAAACCACTTAAACGCCTTGTTTTACACTGAAATATATAATTAAATAGTAATATCCTCCCGACCGATTTCGGTCACGGTGGCCAATCTCAACGGAGATTAGCCAGGTACGCAGGAGATATTATAGTGCACAAGTGTGTGCGTAAACACAGGAGCACTCTCTGTTCCTTTACTCTCATAGTCCGACGGAACGGCAATCCGACACTCGCGGGGAGAGATCAGGCGCAGGACCAACGGCGACACGTGCTTTCCGAGGCACGGGGGTATCACACCGCCAACTTCCAAACTTCGGACTGTTACTGAGAAATTCCTAAGGGAAAATCAAATTACACTTTGTCCGACCCGGGAATCGAACCCAGGACCCCATGCACAGAAGTCGCGCTTGCAACCGCGAGACCAACGGGGCAGCTAATTAAATAGTAGTGCTTATCGTGCAAAAAATAAAGTTTAAATTGCCATAGCATCAAGAGGCATCTCGTCTTTACTATTTCTCACGGAGATAGACAAGGTTTCATGGTCAGATGAGCATAGATAAAGTATCTGTGACAGAGTACGGTCCCATGGACAGTGAAAGACAAACATAGACAATGTATCTATGGAGAACGTTGTTGGTTACACATTCTCCTTATGTTCAATTTCCTTGTAAAATATAAGTGTAATTGTTTGTTCTTCCGAATAAATAAAATAAAAATAAATGTTAATATAGACTAGACCCGCGGGGTAATAGCGTCACACTA
This sequence comes from Apamea epomidion, assembly GCA_947507525.1. NCBI lineage: Eukaryota > Metazoa > Arthropoda > Insecta > Lepidoptera > Noctuidae > Apamea > Apamea epomidion. Next base: position 2,399,508 of record OX382255.1, read on the forward strand.
TCAGCAGCAATGGGTTTCATTTTGACAGTTCAACAACATTCATTGCGTTATTTACATTGTTGAGCAGACAAATTTTTCGAACATATGAAGCAATGGATCCTTCAAAATTATTCAGATTGAGATTATTAGTGTGTTACGCAATCAATGTGCTGGTTTGAACGGTGTGGTGTAATTACAGGCCCCTAAGACATTTGAAAGAAAGAAAGAAAGAAAAAGTATTTATTGCGACTCGCACAGGAAGATCATAAAACTAAACTAAACACAAACAAAAATAAAAAACCCAAATTATATAAAAAAAGTAGGTAACAAAACCAAATTATATAAAAAATTAAGTAACAAAAAGAAAAATGAAACAGAAAATCCTGTACGAGGCCAAAAGGCTCCTATCTCAGCATGATGCTACGACATTTAAAAAAAACACTAGTCAACCAGTCGTCTCCACTTCAGTAGAGACACCCACCTCTTTCATAGCTCTGTTCCGCACCCTAATTGCGTAACACACGATCAATCGGAATCTGAATCATTTTGAAGCAAATTGGTAATCCATTGCTTCATAATTTCCAAAAATTTGTCTGCTCAACACGTAAATTACGCAATGAATGTTGTTGAACTGTCAAAACGAAACCGATTCCCATTGATCGTGTGTTACACAATTAGGGTGCCGCTCATCTCTGCACAGAAACGCACTCTTACAAGCATAGTCATCCTTCTGACATGTTTAACTGACAACTGCATATCCGCCGACACGCGTCGACAACATGCCGCTCGTGTATTTGAGCATGTGCTCAAATAATAATAATAATAATAAATCGTTTATTTCTCACCACAAACCAAGTAAAGAACAAAAATAAATGATACATATAATTATGCTAATAAGTTACAACTTAGGTTGTGGATCGCTGGTGCCTGAGGTAGGTAAATAACACCTGTGTTACAGGACACCAATCGCATTAATTATAAAACTAGCAAAAAAAGTGCAATGGCGCGTATACATTGTCAAAAAATAGGTGAGTAAACTAAAATAATGAAGACAAAAAAGGGAGTGTGATTGTGTGTGTGTATGTACATATGTGTGGGGGTGTGTGGCTCGTGTGTGGGGTGTGGGTGTCTGGGTGTGGGGGTGTGTGTGTTGTGTATGTGTGAAGAAGGGATGTGCCTAAGTTAGTAAACCTGTATATACCAAAATTTCATAGCCTAAGTAACTGTAGAATAAAGAGTGAAGACAAAAATTACTGGGGGACTTCCAGAAGGGCTTCAGTTTGTGAGTATGATTGTGTCAGAAGCCAGTTTAAGAGTGTAGTTTTATATAGACGGCGATTTAAGTGATGTATGGATAACAATTTATGGAGCTTGTTGTACAAGTATGGTCCAAGGAAGACAAAGAATCTGTGGCTAAAGGAAGTTCTTAGTCCGGTAGAAGTTGCAACGAGATGGTTACGAATGGTAGAATTTCGATTGAAGGGGGTAATGGAATGTTGCTTCATTGCAGTAGCCATTATAAATAGCTGCCTGACAGTGGGAACTTGGCAGAATTCATATAACTGGATTGTAGGAAAAAGGCGAGGCTTAAAACAGCACACCTTGAGCACCGCTCTTTGCGCCCTCTCAACCTTTATCAGGTTGGATTTAGCTGCACCACCCCACGTGATTGTGCAGGTACATAAATACACGAGCTGCTGCAGCGGATGCAGTTGTCTCTGTCGTCAATGCGTGTCGCTCGTGTCTTTAAGCACTTATAACCCACTTTCAAATGTATAGGTACTCCGGAATGAGAAATTCCTAGTGAAAAGCCTAATATTAACATTCTGCTTGACCCGCTGTCAAACCCAAGACCCCATAGTCAGCAGACGCACTAGCGACCACCAACGAGCAGTATAATTTGAAATTAACTTTCAGTCTTCAATTGTTTCAGAAAATGTTTCAATACGAATACGAGAAGCGGCCGCCATCTTCAACATCATGCGACAGCCGCGCCACGATGACTACCGACTGGAGCCGAACGTACCCGAGTGTTCCCGAACGCATGCCGAACGCGCACCGACCGCTGCCGCCGAGACCAACCGTCATTCACCGAGTTCCGGACAAAACTACCGTGAGTTGTGAAAAGTTAATTGGTGATGAGTTGTGCCACAGTTGCGCAACTGTACTAGCGCTTGGTTCTAGGGTAGCTATAACATGCGTCCGTCATCCGACCAGACAGGCCCGAGTTGGCGCCGCAGTTTTCCACGCGCGCCACTCGAGAATGGCCGCACGGGGAGGTGGGACCCGCTGAGGAACAGCGGGTCGAAGCCTGTCGGGGGAGCGGTGAATGCTTATGCCAATCCCGCACCCCCGGCCATAGGCAGAGGTGGAACACCGCGTTGGTTTTAACCGGTAAGAGTCCCCTCTGTCACCCCTACGATGGAGGAAGTGAACGAGGATTGCCACCGGGCAAAAAAAAAAAAATGGGGATCCTTAACATCGTGCGGCAAAATTGGGGCTGTGTCGTCGTCGAACAGTCAGGCCCAAAGAGGAGGCACGCAGTGTTTAGGAAAGTGGGGTTCTCCCCAGGCGAAGGGTATCCATTAGACTGCCATAGCAGACGGACTGCACCGCAGCAACCGCGTACAGTCGATTTATTCAACTGCATGCAGTAGTAAGTTCGACTTCGTTCAGTCATGATATCAACTTCACGCGGTCGGCTAAAGTCGTGTGAAGTCAATATTAACTGCATACAGTCGTGACTTCAACTTTACGCGAACGGCTACAGTCGTGTATTGTGGACGCACGCTGTCCATCGCTAACCGCATACAGTAAGAGAAATAACGTCTGTGCTTCCATTTCGACGTCAAATCTTACACTGAGCTCCCAGGTTAGATGCGTGGCGTCAACTGCGCAAAGTCAGATCTGACTGCAGATAACTGCATGCAGTTGAATATATCGACTGCGCGCGGTTGCTGCGATGCAGTCCGTCTGATGGCAGCCTTACACTGAGCTCCTAGGCTAGATGCGTGGCGTCAACTGCGCAAAGTCAGATCTGACTGCAGATAACTGCATGCAGTTGAATATATCGACTGCGCGCGGTTGCTGCGATGCAGTCCGTCTGATGGCAGCCTTAAGCCGGGTCCAGACGTGTGTAACGCGTAATGTAATGTATCGTGATATGTAACGCAAATTCTGTGTGTGGACAGCACTACGAGTATTACATGTAACTCTGTAGTACCGTCCACACACAGAATTCGTGTTACATTTCACGATAAATTACATTACGCGTTACATACGTCTGGACCCGGCTTTAGAGGTGTGACTAATATATTCGTATTAGGTACAGGTATCATAATACAAGCCATGTATATTCATATTAGGATAAGCGAATATAGAGTAATAGGTTACCAGGTATTAGTCAAATAATAGGGACGCGTAATAGTGAGGCGACTCGCCTTGTTATGCTATTAGTTTTTGCCGACCTGATCAACGATGACAGTCCTACGCCTGTTAAATATGAAGGAAAATTTAATCACCGTTTCACTTCTGTAATAGGCCATACATGAATATTAAACGTGCATAATCACGAGAATCTTGTATTTCATATGAATTATTATGGATAGTAAATTACGTAAGTATCAAGTTAGATTGGGTAGCTAATAATTAATCGGTTCACTAATATTTGACTAATACTCAGTAATAGTAATTCATTCATTAGGTCCTTATCATAATAGGCGATACCTAACTAATATTATATTCAATGATAGGATTGCCTAAAAATTACCCGAATATAACATCTCTAGATCCATAAGGATTTCCCCACGGAAAAAAAGAAAGAAAAAGTATGTATTGCGACTCGCACAGGAAGATCTAAAAAAAAAACTAAACTAAACACAACCAAGAATAAAAAAAACCAAACCAAATAAAAAAAAACAAGGTTACGCTTATCATTTCGACACGCTGTATTCTCAGAAGGAGTAGGCAGAGGTGCAGCGAGCCTATTACCAATACCCAGACACAAATTCCTACTGAAAAAACCCATTGGGAAACTCCAGTAACTCGTTGCCCTAAGATCGAACCCATGACCGTCCAACGCTATGATAAAATCGAAATCAAAAGTCATTTATTCAAATTAGGCTGAGAATCAGCACTTTTCGAACGTCAACATTACAAAAGACGGTCCCCCAAAAACGCCCACCCTTCACCACTTCCTAGTGCTATCGCTGGGAAGAAGAAGCTGGGATGAAGAAGAATTTAAAACGTTCAAAATCTAGTCGCAGTCTCATCTCGGCGACTAGATTTTGAACGTTTTAAATTACGAGAATTGGCCTACACACTGTGAACGTTCTTAAAATTACGAGAATTGCCCCCCTGGTTGAATGACAGGTAACTTCAAGCTCACTTCATCAAAGTTTTTACGGTTAGAGTTAACAGAATAGACACGTAGTTTACATAAAACCCAGCGGTAGCCCGTAGCGGCCCCGACTTACGAATAGGTCGTGCGTTCGAACCCAGTCAAGCGCTTTCCTTTGTACAATTTATTTCATCACCACTGCTCTCAAAACGGTGAACTAAAACATCGAGAGGCAACCAAACCTAGAACCAAAAATTCGGAAAAAGACATGAGACATCTAACAACTGAGCCCGCGTGTATTACAGCCCACTCCCCCTCGCCAAGAGGAGGTCTGTTGCCCAGCAGTGGCAACCATAATCTATAGGCTGATTTGCACGTGTCACATAAAACGTAAAATTTTCATTATTTTATAAGAGAGATTTCTGAGCAATAGGTTACTATTTCGATTGCCATAGATTAGCAAGATAACTATCGTGCTAGGTTCCGCGTCTGGCTGTTTGTGTAAGTTGTGTGTTGTAAGGTTTGTGTCTGCACGCGATGTACAGGAGAAATTGCTAATGTATGGCAAAATTCACTTTTGAGAAAGAGTTCTAAAAACTGACACACATGGAAGAAAAAGACATGTTGTGCCGAACCCAAAATAAATTGGGAGAAAGAAGGGTGAAATAAATTGGCATTAATACGAAAGTAACTCTGTCTGTCCGTATCTTTTTATGTATGCATAAACCACTGAACCGATCGTTATGGAAGTTGACAGATAGGTAATCTGGGCACAATCTGAATCATTTTGAAGGATATTACTGATCCATTGCTTCATATGTTCGAAAAATTTGCCTGCTCAACAACGTTAATAACGCAATGAAGTAGCTTGGACCTTGTTCCTGATACCGGTGGGATACTACTTTTTTTATTCTTATGTTTTTATATTTTTTTTATTGATATTCTAATATTCGAAAATATAATTTATATGTGTTAAATGAAATAAATAAAAAAATAAACTATTATAATTAAAATATAGATGTTTTTCTCTTCGGTACAACTTTAAACGGTTTAACTTTAATTTCCAGGTACCTCTAAAGGTGTGGATCATAGCCAGCGCTTCCTGCTTCGCTGTCTGCGCCGCTCTGGTACTCGCCACCGTGGTCATCACCAAGTGGGGCACCTCTGACGCCTTCACCACGCGAGAAGTGTTCCAGTCACCGGTGATTATTAAGTTTTATTAGATCTGTCGTCGTAGTCAGATATCAGAAGGCCCAATTCCCGTGATTTAAAATTCAATGTCAAAAATTTGTCAAAATTGTAGAGAAATGACTGAGATCAGACTGTGAACGTTCCTAAAATTACGAGAATTGCCCCTCGTTGTTAAAATAGTCTCCACGATTGGCGACACTTCAGGTCCTTTTATTGTAGCGTGGATTTGTTCGCGCTAGGGGGCAAAAAATTTGCTGTCGCGGGAAGCTTGGGGTATGTGAAACATCGAAACTATTTTGTATAGAAAATACGCTACTTATAGATACTATCGTCAGAACCTATATCAGGGGGCTTACCGCCAGCTCTTATAGCAGGGCAGAAGTTGAACTGCACTGCTTTTCTGTACTAACTCAACTAAGTCATAGAACAAAAAAAGCAGTGCAGTTAACTTCTGCCCTGCTATAAGAGCTGGTGGTAAGCCCCCTGATAATTTTGAAAACAAAATCCCGTGCTCATGATGACCACAGCTGCGTCCGTAAATAAAACAAAAGAGGATCCTTTTTAGTCAGACTAATAATATGCGCTGCAAACAGGAATAGTCCTTACGGTGGTCAGATATAGATTTTGGCGATACGAGTAGTAGGTACATATACGAGCTTACCGCGTCGAGAGAGACGGGGATCGGAGTGTGGTCAAAGGGGATTGAAGATTTTTATATTGGGCGCTGGCTATCTAGCTCTCCGCCATTTTTTTTTTCAAAATGTCAACCACGCATAGAACCTATATACATCGTATACCTACGTTCAGTTTCCAGCAAACTGTTCCGTTATTTAAAACAAAAAAACATCTATTATAGGTCCAAACATTTTTCTATATTAATTCATGCATGATGTTGACGATATATTTCATCTTTCCAGGAACCAATCCGCTCGCCACAGTACCCAAAAACAATAGAATTCACGCAAGAATCAGACGAATCGGAAGAGAACGCAATTCTAGAAAAACTATCCATATTCAAGAACATTGTCGCAAACCGAGAACACAAGAATTTAATATCTAAAACACAAATTCACCCTGTACACGACGAAATGCCACATGAAGAGAGAAATACTAAGAAAAAAGACAAAGCGGTCATCGACAATGTTCAGGAGGAAAAAGGTTTTAATACAGTAGAGAAAGAAATGAATGAAACTCCTCTGGACGCTGTGGGTGAAAAAGTTGAAGTTAACGATACTAAGATGAAGATTGTTGAAGATTATGTGCCGAATTTTAAACCAATGTTGCCAGTTTTTGGGAAGAACTTGGATTGGGTGTCGCCTTACGGATATTTGGATGGTACGTGTGAGTTTTAAGAGACTTTCTTGTTATCTAGTGGTTGCAAGCGTGACTGCTAAACGTGGGGTCGTAGATTCGATTCCCGAGTCAGCCAAAGTATTATTGGATTTTAGTAACTGCCCGGAGATCGGAAGATGGCGGCGTGACACCCCCGTGCCTTGGAAAGCACGTAAAAGCCGTTGGTCTTGCGCCTGATCTCTCTCCGGTCGTGTCGGATTGCCATCCTATCGGACTATGAGAGGGAGGGAAGAGAGAGTGTACCTGTGTTCGTTTTAGAGATTAGCCGGAACAAACAGACAGATAGGCATTTTTTTAAAACGGTGTTTTATTATATGTTGCGTAAATACTTTCATATGCATTACAAACAGACACTCGATTATACTTAATTGTATATATCTATAGATGAAGTAAATTACAGCAACTTTATTTCCCACAGCTAAAGACGACTACTCCATCTACGACGAAAATCTCTACGACGACTATATGCAAAGCAACACCATGACGAGTTACCTCATAGAAAAAGTCCAAGAGCTGCACGAATGGGTCTCCTCCGACCCGGATCTTTTAACCAATGAGACTAGAACCGACAATGATTTCGGAAGCCTTTTAAAAGCACTGAACGAGAGCCTGGTTGAAGGCAATGTGACTATAGTCATGCATAAGCTCAGAGATATGTATTTCGGGGATAATTACACGCATTTTAATAGCAGCAGGAAGGTTATCGTGACGAATAGCACTGATTTGTTGTCGTTTGGGATCTTGACACTCGATGTGATGTTGCTACATAATATTCAACTTATGGCGTGGGAGAATCAGGTATGTAACTTAAGCTCTAAATAGATATCCTCGTCTGCCTAGCGAAATCAGCTTATTATGTCCCCACTGCTGGGACACAGACTTCTCTTCGAGAGAGTGGGCTGTAGTGTCCCACGCGGGCTTAGTGCGGGATGATAGATGTCACATGTCTATACAACGTGTTTTTTTTTATATCCCGAAGCTCTAGGGGGTCATTGTACTCATCATTATGAACAACTTTTACTATGGGAACAAACCTGAAAGCGCGAAAAAAAAATCAGCTGTTCCCTACATTTATTTTCATATTACTCGTCAAAATGTAGGGAACACCAGATTATTTTTTCGCGATTTCGGGTTTGGTGCCATAGTAAAAGTAGTTCATAATGATGAGTACAATGACCCCCTGGAGTTATGGGATATAAGAAAAAATACGTTGTATAAAGTTTTGGTTCGAGGAAATGTCGGTTTCCTTACGATGTTTTCCTTCACCGTTTTGAGAGCAGTGGTGATGAAATAATTTATAGATAGATATAGTTTTATAGATCCTCCCCTTTAGAGTAAGGAAAATGTTATCGTGTTACCTATTAACTGGGTTGTGTAGCTCAGACGGCCAATTGCCGTAATTAAAAATCGTTCAAAATCTAGTCTCAATCTCATCTCAGCGACAATCAATGTCAAAAAGATAGGGAAATTAGAGGTATTTTTGACAGATTAGACTGCGAACGATAGGTGCGAAAAATGGGTATTCAGCTGCTTCTGGTTAGACTGGAAGCTAACCTCACTATAATTAGAAAAATGCTTAGGCAGAAGATGAAATGCACGAGGTACAGATTGTTCCCGAAACCATTTTACCCATCCTGATTATGTTCTTGAATGTGCAGGAGAAAGCCAGAACCAAGATGATGAAAGACCCTGATGTATTTGCGTTTAACGCCCTCTTCCTGGAACCGAGCAAGGTGGAGACAAAACAAAATGAAGTGGCTTATGATGGATCTCTGTTTTTGTAAGTACATACTGTAGAGACTATAGCCTATTTGGTGCTTTGCTTAAATGCAACCTCCGCGAGTCAGTTAAAAGTGATTGGCATGAAATACGAGACAAACATTAACATATTTAAAGATTAGAAGAGATAGAACGTCAGATTTCGCTAACAAGCCAAATAAAAAAGATGTAAAATACGTAGAATGATTTCTAGGAATAATTATTGAACATACGTGGTTATAAACCGTGGTTTAATTGATTCCTCCCGGTACCCTGAAGCTCGTAGAAAGCTTCAGTACACATAAAGCATGCTTAATGGAACACTGACCCATTAGTAGATAGGTCATATGTGATTTCCGTTTTTTTTACTCAGATCTCATCAATAGTTAATCATAGACGTTCAAAATACAAGCATTCATGATTAATATAAACCAGTTTTATTTTTATGCATCAACAAGTAGGTTAAGTCCTCATAGCAAGATCTCTTTTTGCGATTTCCCAAAAATCGTCTTTTTTGAGTTAAGTCAGTATTCCATTAAGCATGCGATAATATAACCTCATGCACGTATTCCCCGAAGGAGTAACTAGAGGCATACATTCAGTACACTTACATTTCGCCAGAAGCCTATCTGAATATATCGCTTTTTTTTTTTAAACATGAGCTTACTGTGGCATGGGCTTCTACTCCGTTAAGCTTTTATATCCGACGGTAAAAAAAGTAAAAACTTATTTGATGTAAACTTTTCATACTAAAACAAAAAAAAAAAACAAATAAATCTACAAATAATATAAAAATTCAACTCATAGGCACCCTAATCTACTCACGGAATTTATCAATGAATTCGTAGCGACATTCAAACCAACCACAATGGTGCTATACATGTAACACATGAACAAAGTGTTTTATCAATTATCAGACCCTAAGAAAGTGCTACGAAACTGTGTAAAGGTGTGCAAATTGATACTATTCTTAGTTATAACATAATCTATCTCGTAAAATGTTAAGTTAGAGTTAAATTGCTTATTAGTCTGTTAGGCTAGATTGTAATCCATTACTAAGAACTTTAGTTCTTATTAATAAAGAAAAAAAAAAATTCAAACCATTGATTAAAGCCATCGCCCAGCTTCAATTAAAGGATTGAATGGAAAAAGATGACATTTTATGTTTTGTGGAAAAAAAAGAGATTTCTATGCCAAAACACCGCTTACCTTTTTAACCGACTTCAAAAAATGGAGGAGTTTTTCAATTCGGCTGAATATTTTTATTATGTTCGTTACCTCCAAAGAGATTTAAGATAGTTGTCAAGTAAACAATTTAATGTCTTTGGTTACCTCATTCTCCGTTATTTATAAGCCGATTTGCAGAATTATTTTTCTATTTGAAAGGATATACATACTATCAAATTGGTCTCATAATTTCCCAATTTCATCAAAATCGATTCAGTAGTTTGGTTTTCAAACAAAAATTACTGGTAAAAATTCAAGTACTAAACAAGATTGCGTCGTTTGCTTTCCTATGACTTGTTAGTGGTGGCTAGTGGAATTGTCATGGGATGCATTAAGATTTAAGGGGATTTTGGTGTGGATGTACAGCATGAAAGTGAAAATTAAAAGCTTTTTTTGAAGTCGGTTGTTTTTTTTTTAAGTTTTTTATACCCTGTTATTGTCCAGACGGTAAAAAGAAGCAAACTGTAACCATGGATTCAGCACATGAGATTAAACCACATAGCGTCGAAATTTTTCGTCGGTTATTAAAATAAATATTGCTATTCCATACATTTTGACCGCGTAGGTATTGCACTTTTCTATGAAACAGAAGATTTTTTTTTTGATAACCGACGAAAAATTTCGACGTTATGGGGTCTAAACTCATGTGCTGAATCCATGGTTACAGTTTGCGCGTCGATGTCCCTGCCACCCTGTATGTAATAGGCACACTTCTGCCTTACCTTGCGTATGGTTAAGGGTCAAGTAGGGGGTGAGTCCTTTGCCATTAAAGAAGAATAAATCAAAAATGTTTTTGGGAAAAACTTTCATTTTTACGACATTTTTTTCAGTACGAGTCGTTCTTAAATAAACTAATTACACTTTACAAGTTGATATTCGCTTAAGTGGAAGTAAAATCAATCAGAAACGGATTTGAATAAACTTTAGACTACAAAAGAAGTCATACTAAATGAACGATTATTATTATACTTTGAAAGAAAGGGAAACTGGGTATTAAACGCAGTTTATTTTTTATTCTTTCAGAAAACGCTTGAATCCTCGCCAAGATGATTTAGATCTTGGGAAGAATCTTCTAGAAAATATAATGGAAGTCGGCATGAGCACTGCTCGCGCTGCGATACATCTTGGAAGGGCTTACAAAAATACTAAGTAAGTTTTATTTGTTTTTTTTTTATTAACAAGTGTACTGTCCGCATTTCTCATAGATCTCTGAAGAGTAATGGATGATGCCTCCAATGGAACGAGCGTAGGGAGCAGTCAAGGAAATTAATTGTTAAATAAATCGACCCTACGTCAATTTGCCGTGATATAGCCATTTCATACAAATGTCAAATAATGACAGTCGTGATTTGCATAAACGGACAATTTAAGTTGGTACCTTGTCAATTTACATAACAAATAATTTCTGACTCTTAAGTTACCTTCTCGGTCGTAAATATGGCACATCTAGATTTAGGGAAATGTGATCCCGTTTTAGGAACTGTTGAAAACTAATAATTTATCTTTTTCACAGAAACATTCTCAATCAAATTTCAAATAAAGAAGTGCAAGCTGCCAACATACAGAACCAACTGTCACGCAACCTTGATGCCAACACACACGCGCTAAATCACTTACAAACATCATTTGACAGCACGCACGGTGTTGCCAGCAATGGTAGTTTTTACACAGAGTTGGATTGTGTGTGGTTGCTATATTGTAGGAATCTTGTTGCTACTACTAAATTAAACCCACCTTATGGTACGATGGCTAGAATTAATGGGTAAGTGTTTTTTTTATTTATATTTTATTACATACCGTACCTTTACACTCGTTACTCCCCCCTCCCCCCCCCCCCCCCCCCAATCATTCAAGCTGTCAAGAGCCTATATGAGACTCGCGTGGCTTAAGTACAGTGATTTTTTTCTAGGCACCCTTGGTGGCCCCCAAAATCTTGGGCTGCGACCGCGCCTGCCTGTATTCCCTCGGGTTAGCAGAAAAGTGCCTCGGAATGTACACAAAGTCTGCTAGCAGCTAGTTGCCAGTGCCTACTACGCTTTGGAATGGGCAACTAGTTTCATCTTTCTGACTGGCCGACCCCTTGACAGTTCAAAAGTGCCTGTAATTGGTTTATTGAGTCAGTCAAAAGTCGTATAGGATTGCTGTCCCATCGGACTATGAGAGTGAGGGTACAAAGTTTGCACCTGTATTTGCGCACGCGCTTGTGCACTATTTTTCCTCCTGCGAACTTGCCTAGTCCCTGTTGAGACCTGCCACCGAGACCGGAATCCAGTCAGAAGGATATAATAGTACACCCACATTCGCCAGTTATATGTTTAAGTCCCATAAAAAAACTTTTTTGCTAATAAAAAAAACAACCGACTTCCTAATTCCAAAAAGACACTATAAAGTGTTAATTTTAGAAGTCTTTGTCGTTGGGTTCGCGTTTTCGTTGTTTGCCACCGACTTCCGAAACTAAAGTTATTTTTCACTCTGAAGTGTCTTTTTTGGAAGTCGGTTTTTTTTTTGCAAAAAAAGTTTTCATTTTTCATTGTTAAGTTGTAATTTTTACCAGTAATTTTGGTTTAAAATCCAAACTACAGAACCGTTTTTGATGAAATTTCTATGGGACCAATCTGAAAATATATCCTTAGAAATAAAAAAAAATTTGCAAGTCGGCTTATAAATAATGGAGTTCTGAGGTAACAAACATAAAAAAAATACAGTCGAATTGGGAACCTCCTCCTTTTTTTATGTCGGTTAAAAAAGAGAACTGGGCATGAGTCTAGAGTCCGGGTAGCTATTGAGAAATTCCAGATAGAAAAACCCATTACCAGTTTGCCTGCCCTGGCGATCGAATCAAGGCTCAACCTCAGTAGTTTGACTAGCGATCACTAGACTGAAGCTTCAGTCACGATGTTCATTCCTCTTTTATTATTCTAACTTCTGTCAGCGACTTCGTCCGAGATAAATTTAGGCCCTGGACCCATCGCTCGCCCGTCGGTGCAAACATTTTCTTATTCCATTCTCCCCTGTCAACCGTCACGCTATCATTCACTCCCTTCTCTCCCTCACACAATCCATCCATCTTTTCTCCGGCCTTCCTCTCCCTCTCCATCCATCAACATGTATATTCATCACTCTTTTAGTCACATGCGTTTAGTCCCTTCTCATCACATGCCTATAACAAGCCAAACGATTTCCTTTCAACTTTTCTGTCACTGGCGCCACTTTCAAACTTCCCCTTATATACTCAATTCTTTCTATTCTCGTCACTCCACACATCCATCTCAACATTCTCATCTCCGCTGCATGCAATCTTTTTTCATCCGTCTTCTTCACAACCCAGCATTCAGATCCATAAAGTACGACAGGCCTTATCACGGACTTATAAATTTTCCCCTTTAACTTGAGGGGCATCCGTGGGTCGCAAGTTGTTTCTGTGACCTGTCGCCATTTCATCCATCCTGAGTTGATCCGGTGCGTGACGTCTCGGTCTACTTCGCCATCTCCCTGGACAACTACTTTATTTTCGCTTAGCGTTCTTTCTATTTTTTTTCCTTTTTGCTCGGCTCCTAGGGGTCGTAACTCGTAACGTGATATTAAATAGCCTATAACCTTCCTCAAGAATCGAACCCGACTGGTAGTTCCGGAGATTACCCCCTACATACAAGCCTACAAACAAAACTGTTTACCTCTTATTAATATTATTATAGTATAGAAGAAATTAACATTTCGCCAACCATTTCAGCGTGGCGCTAAGAATGCTGACTGGCGAGCTGGCAGCCAACAAGGCACTTGACACAATGTTGTACGAAGTACTGACTGGCTGGACTGAGCTTAAGTGCAATGATATGTTTCCAAGGTAAGTCTTGTTCAGCTTCTAAAGCCAATTACATTGTCTTTAGCCAAAAGCGTCACACAGTAGAGCAAAGGTGTCACTACCCCTTCTAACCCTCCCCCCTATTCCCGAGCCCCGATCCCTAACAACTATTGTATCGCCAATTTTTAAGAAAACAGTTGAGTTCGTTCCGCCATCTCCTTCTAGGCCCTTATTTAGTGGGGAAATCAGCTCATGCATACCCTCCGTATGGGAAGAACTAGGGTTATGTCGGACTCCTACCGACTATAACCCCACGTTTCCTTCCAGTACCATGAGTCGGGGGCCCGGGAGATACGTGTACATTCGCAGCAGCCCCGATTGGTATCAGCCTACCATGCCTAGTGGGCCCCATCACGCAGGACGTGCGGCCAATCCCACGACCGCACGTCCTGCCATTATGGCGCGCATATAATACTGCGTGTCACCTCTTTGAGCCTGACTGCTCGAGCGACGTCACAGCCCCCATGTCACCGCCCGCAGGCCTATCTACTTCTAGACAAACTTTTATTTAATTAAATTAAAATTATTTTTTTATAGATGCAGTAAGGTGAATGCTGCGTCGGTAGTTATCGATACAATTCTTCAGTCGCACCGAAAATCACCAGCCTCTAACAGAGGATGATAAGAGGTTGTAAAATAGTAAAATTATATAAGTAATTTAAGTCAGAATCCCAATTTAATGATAATTAACGAATTTCCCAGTAAGTTAAGCCAGTAATTTAACGATTTATCCCCGAATTCGCTCACAGATTCATTAAAATCAATAATCGTATGTTTTTAAAAGAAACTGTGTACTAAAATAGTAGAATTTTTATTACACTAGCAACTTTTTTTGTTAACATCGTTAAGTTGGTAATTGTTAAGTTTTTAGATTTTGAATTTTTACTTTGTAATTCTAGGTTTTAAGTTAATTTTCACGTCATTTTTAAGAAATTTTCTTTTGATAATGATAATTTCTTATTGATGCGCTAAATCCAGGGGCTGAAAGTGAAAAATTCCTATTGGAAAAAACCCAGGCCCTAATTAAGTACCTAGTTTAAATAATAAAACTGAAAAATGATTTTCAAAAGTACAGCCGATCGATTCTGTAAAAATCTAACCGTGAAAACTCAAGTGAAGTGAGCTTGATGTGAGTTGTCAGTGGTGTCAATCCCTAGGATTATTTGGAATGACAGCTCACTCCACGCTCACTTCACCTAAGTTTTCACGGTGAGATGGTTACAGAATCGCACTGCTGTAAAAATTTTACCGTGAAAAGTTAGGTGAAGTGTGCTTAGAGTGAGCTGTCCATAGTGTCAATCCCTAGCATTAGTTGGAATGATAGCTGACTCCACGCTCACTTCACCTAAGTTTTCACGGTGAGATGGTTACAGAATCGCACTGCAGAATTACTTATAATATTAAGTACAAACATAAGTTATTATTTTTAATAAAATATAATAATGTTGAGGCTTCATGTTGTTAAATGATAGACTGATAATTTAAAAATAAAAACTTTGATTTTAAAATATGTTTGATTTTTATTTTATTTATTTATTTTACTATTTATGTACACACATATATAAACAGACAAGAAAAAACAGAACCGAAAAATAGATACAGAGGTGATGCTTATTTCATAGAAATAAGAAATCTCTTCCATCATACCTGCGAAAGGAAAATAGATACAGAGATGTAGACAGCGTGTGAAAGAGTAAAGGAGGCAAAAAAATAATACATAATATCAAAAATAATTCATAAAACTAAACAAAAATTATGAGAATATACTAGTAACATACATACAAATAAACATACATACATGTTTAACTAGCGACCCGCTCGACGCTCCTGCTTCGGACGGGTGCAAATGTGCAATGTGGCGACGATATTTCGGTGCCATATCTAAATTATACTGGCCGACTTTTTTTACCGTTTGCACAAAAACAAGGTATAAAAGGTGAACGCAGTAGAAGCCAACACATATTTCATTAAAAAAAATCTTCGACATATTTGTCTATTAAGTCGTTTTGAGTGAGGCCGTATGATGAATGCGACAGAAGAATTCCATTTAAATTGTGAATGTAAAAGTTTGTGATAGTATTTGTCACACAGTCACGCATAAACGGCTGAATGGATTTGATATGTATATGGCACACATAAAAATGGAAGTAAAAAAAGTCATTATTCAAAATAAGCTTTATTTATTCATTACAATTAAAAACCTAACTTACTTCCTAGGTAAATACTTCTTCAACGATTCTATCAAACTTGTAGCAACCGTGTTAGTCGCTTTGATTCTATCAAATAAATCCAAAATCTTTTCATCGTCCCAGAAATGTTGATGCAAATTCATATCGTTTTTCAACTTCTTCAAATTCACTTCCAAAGTGTCTATTGTAGCTATAATATAACCAATTCTATAATGATCATCGTTTGATAAAGCAATTTTGATGTTCGTCAACGGTTTAATTTTTCTTTCGACTTCATTGAAAGTATCCTCAAGATACGAAAGCAGTTTGTCTTTGACTCTCGAAGTAGTAGTCACGTATTGGGGTGGAGGTGCCATCATAGGATTCATTCGTCGACCACTGAGAGCTGGAGCAGTATCGTTACTTGCTCGCAAAACTTCAGTTTTCACAGTTTCATTATTACCTCTTAAAACTTCAACGTTCTCCGTAACCGTTGCAGGTATCTCCGTAGAAGTAGTGGTTACTGTAACGTTATTTTCCGTTAACGTTGCGTTTGTAACTGTATCATTGGTTACATCTCTTTTATATCTTCTTTCGTTTTTGGCAACTGGCAACTCTACGGCTAAGACGCCATCATTGTTGAATTTGATTAATTCTTCTTTAATTTTGTCTAACGCGCTCGTGACTTCGGCTAATACTTCATCAAATTCTTTTTTGTCGTCATTTTTACGGTTATAGTTGAAATCGTTATAGTCATCGTCGCTTTTACTGTTGTCATTGTTGTCCGCTGATCTTTCCTTGAATAAGGAATGGAGGTTGGATAATATTTGATCGTATCGCTGTTGTTTGGACTGTCTGCCGTAGTTCGAGAATTCTTGGTCGTCCAGGTCTCGTTCGTAACCATATTCCATGGCACTGGTGGCTGCGTGTAAGAGGATGTCTGAAAAATATTGTCGTTAAGGCATTTTTTTTTTAAAGAAAATATTTTATTATAATGGCAAGCAAGCCGAGCGGCCCACCTGATAGTGGTCACCGCTTATTTTTATAATGACATCTCGCAGGTCAACCTAGAAGGGGGTCAGCTACTTGACCAGGTTTGCCTGTGGGTCAATAAATCAAGGCTAGGTCTTAAAAAAACTTAAAACTAAGCAGTAGCGGTGTACGGTCTTAGGCTTAGGGCGTCGCTGGGCAGGGCAGCAAAGGTATCGGATTAAAAATGGTCACCATTGCATGTGTCCACACGTTGTCCGTAAAATTGCAAAATATTTCCAAAATATAATATCTATACGGCGGCGGCGTGGAAATAGAGATGGTGCCCAGAGGGAATCAAGTACCTACTAGGGCAGGTACGTATTTACGCAACCAGGTTTTTATACCAGGTATTTGCTTCCAAGTACGCACACCAGGTACCGAACCGAAATACTTCAAAGTATTTTATACGGCTACTCGCTCAACTACGTAGGTACTCAACTGTGTTAGTTTTCGCAAATGCGATCATGCTCCTTATCAGTAAGAGGCTAAGTATTTTTTTACCTTTTTGGCTTGTAAGTATTTATTTATAAACGCGATTGTGCTCCTTATTTATAGGAAGTCACGGATCAGTTTCCTATGCAAGTATTTTTTCTTCTAACAGGGCTTGGAGTGGATTTGATTTTGCTCCTTATCAGTAAGAGTCTACGGAACAATTTCGTATGCAAGTATTTTTTTATTTAATTGGTTTGTAAGGATTTATTTGTAAACGCGATTTCGCTCCTTATTTTAAGAAGTCACGGATCAATTTCCTATGTAAGTATTTTTACTTCCAACAGGGCTTTTGAAAACGCGATTGTACTTTTTATTTGTATGAAGTCATGGATCAATCATTTTCGATGCAGGTAGAAAATACTTGAAAGTATTTGAACCCTGGTTTTAGGCCCTGGTTTTTTAAGGCGGACGTACTTAGAAGCCCTGGTACTCGATTTTGCAAGTACGACCCATGTCTAGTACCTACCTCAAATATTTATTAAAGCATACTTACTGAAAGCATACCTACTAAAAGGAAACACCACAAAAAAAAACCGGCCAAGTGCGAGTCGGACTCGCGTACGAAGGGTTCCGTACCATTATCTATAAAAATCACGTCTGTTGTATGGGATTTATATTATTTATTTTTAAACTGAATATACAACTATATTCTGTGAATATTTCAAGCGTCTACCCGTTGCCGTTATTAATAGGTATCGAGCAAAAAACGACAAAAAAATCACGTTAGTTGGATGGGAGCCCCACTTAAATATCACCATCATCTGTGAAAATTTTAACTGTCTAGCTATCACGGTTCATGAAATACACAGCCTGGTGACAAACAGACAGACAGACGGACAGCGGAGTCTTAGCAATAGGGTCCCGTTTATACCCTTTGGGTACGGAACCCTAAAAACTATTCTCGCATCGTCTATTATCTAAAATTCGCTTGCAAACACAAATCAACAACATCCTATATTTTCGGTTACCAATCGATAAGAGAAATTTAATATTACAATCAATTCACAAGGAGATAAGTAACCAGGGTCGTCGGATTTAGTAGTAACTAAGTTTAGTATAGTAGTTCACAAGTTTAGTAAGAAACCGATGGAGGTTTTCGAATGAAATTTAATTTGATAAATTAACCGTTTGTATTCTATTATTTATTTTTTATAGGTAAATTTCTTTATTTAACTTACACAGATTAATTATTATTTTTACAAGCTAACACTAATATATACTACTTATATACAATTATATACAAGTATATAATACGAAAAAATATAAAAAAAGACAGGAGCTCATTGGGCATCAAAAAATTCGTCCGCATCACTGTCAATGGGATAAGTGCCCAAAAGGCTGGCAGCATTACCACGTTGGATGGCAAAGCTGATTCTTTGGGCTAAAAATGGGCCAGCCTTCTGGTCACGTGAAGAGTCAACCAACCGCTTGGCGATGTCCTGAAAAATTCGATGAGCACTCGGACCCCAAGGCCCTAGTGTTTCCCTAAGTTTTTGTGTGTGGCCCTAAGTTTTTGTTGTTATATTAGCGCCGTTTGAGGTTTTCTGCTCCTGTAGCAGTCACCCCAGCACAGCCCACCGTGCTAGGAAGATGGGATGGCGCGAGGGTGTCAGCACAGGTTGCATCCCACACCAAAGGCCTACCCAACTTCCAAGGCATTATGGTCATTCCATCGGGCCTCTTTCCATCGTCATTAAATTAATTAATTAATTTCCATTAATTGAATTAAATTTTATTCTAATACATCCATCTGTTTCTAACTAAACTTCAACTATACCCGACGACCCTGATTACTTATCTCCTTAGGGGTCACTAAAGGACCGCCGGGGCTGCGGGTTGTTCGAAAGAGATACTGTGGCGCCCCTGGCACAGGCAACTGAAAGAACACGGGTGGGTTTTAGTCAGTAAAAGTCTGACACGCCCTTCCGCTCAGCCCAGAGCGGCAGAGGTCATTTGATGGTTTCCCACCCAAAAAAAAAAACAAAGGAGTCACCAAAGGAGGTACCTACGTTAAAGTCTGATTATGCTTATACTTTTTATTTCTACGAGTATCTTTATTGGTAAAACTATTTATATTACGAAACCATGATTAAAATACAAGCTGTGTCCCCGATTAGATTTTCAAAAATGACAAACTTCCATAAAAACTGTACCTATGGAATACAGGAATTGCGCATATCGATAAACAATGCGTTCATTCGCATATCGGAATTCATTTGAATTATTATTATTGACATTATTTACTTGAACGTGACTTTGTATTGTATAGATTCAGACTTATTACTGAAAAAACTAATATTTGTACACCAATTTCATTGGTAGGACATAGAGCTCGACCAAAATGTATATTTAAGACCCTAATGTAATACCTGTGTTCATAAATAAATAATGATTGATTGATTGATTGAAACTTTCATCCCCTCTAGGGGTTAGATTTTCAAAAATTACCTCTTAGTGTTCCTTAATACATACTAGGAACTCTTGTGCAAAATGTCATGCTGAGCGTTGTCTGTCAATGAGTGTATTTAAAAATTTTATCAGCGTAATCAGCCAATAATGTTCCCCACTGCTGGGACAATTTTTTGGTTCTACTACATCCCGGTTTCCTCACGATGTTTTCCTTCACCGTTTTGAGAGCAGTGGTTATGAAATATTTACACAAAGTAAAACAGGTCCTGTCAGGGTTCAATTTTATACAAATTTTGTATCTCAATTTTACACAAATTCTGTTCCATTTTACTTATTTGGTGAGTAATTTGGCAAATGTGAATCAGGCCCTTAACCATTCGTGTTATTTTTGCCATAAACTTATAATTTAATTAAACTTACAGAATATAAACAGCTGCAGCATTCTCTCTCTATAATATCTAAAACTATCCATGACTATTTACAAAAACTAAATGACACAAAATGCATTTTGTAAGTAGGAAATGTTGCCTATTTAGAAAAACATGAATCAATCAATTCGAACGTAATGAAGTACTATCGCGGACACAGATTGTCGAGTACAATATTTAATAAACATGTGTTTATTTTTTCAGTTTCGTTTCGGATCTTATCCCAAACGGATTTCGACAGTTGCTGAAACTGTTGTAAAACATTCAAATTTTAATAGCGACGCGCGACGGCTTGTTGACACCCGGTTTTGGTGTTTTGCAAATGTGGACGTAACTGTACATAAACGTCGGATTATTCGAGTAAGTAAAGGTCTTAATCCACTTGACTGAATTCAGACGTCTGAATTTAGTCGTATTTTTATTTATTTATTTATCCTCACACTGGAACGCCACAGGGCAATTACACCAAACGGAGCAAAAAATCACTTCATGTGCGGCTTTCCATCCATCCTGTGCGCGGTGGACATCGAACCGCAGCATTTCTCCATAGAAATGAATTTTCTTTTATGAAGCAAGGGATTATTTTTACTGCTTCTTAGGCCAGGAATATACGTTCGATTTGGTTTCCAATCGTCTGACCAGAATTTCTAAACGGATTCCCGGAGTACACGTCTGATTCTTTTGTCTGACTTGTTTAAACTCAGCTGTTCCAGTACTAGAAGTAAGAGTAGAAGGACGTAGGCAATATTTTTTTTGCCTATTTTTGCCTACAGCTGTGCTGGCTTCTCTCAATGGTTCCCACATACTGACAGACCGGCACTCACACAGACAGCATAGGTAAAGTTTTTTGGTGGAGACATTCTTTGGAATCGTACTGAGTGGCGCGTAATTGGAGAGGCCTATGTCCAGCACTGGGCTGCTGTCGGATGATGATGGTGCAGCATGCTTTGGAGACGATATTCTAAATCTTATGTTTGTTTCATACAGAAATGCTTTGTAGAGCGTCATCTCTATCACTCACACGTGTGGCAGTCTCTTTCTAAAACTGGTTGTGCCATATTTTCGCCTGGATACTATACAAATTTCTACTCAACTTTAGTCATTCATAACTTATGTGATCCGGCAGGTTTCAGGAAAGGGTATTCGACTATTGACCATATCAGTACGGTCAAACAGGTCATCGAAAAATACATTTAAAGAATGTAATAAAATTATACAGGATAGATTTAACCAGATCGCAAACTGAAACCACGAATTCAGCACATGATGACGGACCCCCGTGCAATGAAAAATTTTGCTCTGCCATATATTTTGATCGCGTCGGTATTGCTCAATGAAATGAATGAGACACAATGAAATTCGAAACATTTTGTGATTTTTTTGTTGCAACCATTATTGTCATGACATACGGTGCCGAAACGTGGACACTGACGGTTGGGCTGGTCCACAAATTCAAGGTCGCTCAGCGCGCTATGGAGCGAGCTATGCTCGGAGTCTCTTTGAAGGATAGACTCAGGAATGAAATTATGACAAGAACTGGAGTTACCGACATAGCTTGCAGAGTAAAGAAACTGAAGTGGCAGTGGGCTGGCCATGTCTGTAGAAGGACCGATGACCGCTGAGTCAGACGAGTCCTGGAGTGGGGATCGCATATCGGCAAGCGTAGTGTGGGACGCCCCCCAGCTAGATGGACAGACGACTTAAAAAAGGTGGCTTGGACAGACTGGATGCGGAAGGCGGAGGACAGGGTGTTGTGGCGCAGTCTGGGAGAGGCCTATGTCCAGCAGTGGACTACGATAGGCTGAGTTGATTGATTGAACCAATATTATAAACCATGCTGCCTAGAATATAATAGAATAGTCTTTATTTTATGTACACCATATAAATTACATAATACAACTATATAAATTTTACAAAGGGTCTAATTTCTGAATAAAAGGCTTTATTATTAAACTTATGTGATGACGCACATATATACCATGTTTTACAATAAACGTGGAATTTCCCTTCAAATACAAATTAACTTTTCCATAAACACGTTATTTTGATTGAACATTGTGACACGACGTTTGTTATCGCTGAATAACTAAACGGTAGGTACAAATTCGCGTTAACAATTTCGCAACTGAGGGAAAATATAGCGAGGAAACCGGCATGACCTAGAACCAAATATTTGAAGACTTGTGACAACCACAAACGCGCACTGGGTCCGCGTGGTGGAACACGGCTCACTCCCTCTCACAGAGAGCAGGCCCAGCAGTAGGAACATTGTAGACTGATCGACGAAAAAGGAATAATTCTCGCCAACACGAAAGACTAGCGTTCTTCCAGGTAGATTCAAAACGAACGCGACAAAACTGTTACTTTCATCATAGATATTGTCCACTACTTGTTTTGCACACCTTTTTCATATAAGATTGCGGTGTCTATAAGCAATGTATAACACGAATACTTGACTTTCAGTATTCGTCACTCAACGCAAACAGGGAGCAACTACAATATAGTCCCTCACCAATGTTCCCTAGATATACACTGTACTTGTAAACCAATAGAACGTGTTATTACAATAAAATGCTTAGAGATCCTCTTCGACGGCAATCTCAGCTTCGAGGACCATATAAAATTACTCAGCGCTCGAGTCAGAAAGCTTATCTATGTGTTTAAGAGGCTGCGTCACGTGGTTGATGCTTGGTTATTAAAACAAATCTACTTTGCCTTGTGCCAGTCAGTATTAACATATTGCATTTCATCCTGGGGAGGAGCTCCCAAAACAGTAATTAAACCTATTGAGATCGCTCAACGCACAATCCTGAAGATTTGCACTTATAAGCCTCGACTGTTTTCCACTACATTGCTATATAAATACTGTGAAGTACTTATTGTTAGACAGCTTTACCTACTAACTATAATTCTGAAGCAACATCAAGACTTAGCATATGACCCCAACCTTAAACATAGGCGTAGGAAACAGATAGTGTGTACTCGTGAACATAAACCTGAAACTTCTTTTATTAGAAGATTTTTTGTATTTTTGAGTCCCTATGTCTATAATAAAATTAACTTTCTTCTAGATGTTTACTCTCTTAATAGGGTGCGTTGCAAAGACAGGGTGAAAAAGTACTTACTGACCCTAACTTATGATGACACAGAAAGACTATTAATCGTACCAGAGTAAACAGGGTCCTTTGTGCAACTTTTAATGTATTTATTACTCTTCATTTCCATATCACTCAATCACACACACCTACCTACACTCATCATTCCACACATCACCACACGCGCACACACATTCTAACACTCACCGCCCCGTACATGATCCATATCTACACACCATACATACCTACACACCAACTCACTTAGTTTTTAGCTTAGTTTACTTTATTTTATTTTTACTTGTTTTTCTTTAATCTACATAAGGCTGTACTCGTTAGTTTAATTTCTTAGATAAATAACATACTGAGAGGTTTGGCGCTGTTGCCGAGATACAGGTGTCACCTAGTTCGGCTGCAGATGCTACTATTTTGTATTGTATTTATAATAGCTTCCTATGCAGTTTTTAAGTTGTTTTTGTACAATCCTTTTTTGGTAAATAAACATTATTATTATTATTATAAGAAAATGTTGTAAGTCACAATTTTATCGCACACCACTTGTCTATTATCTATCTCTTATGTATCTATGGCCCGTAACAGCATTAGTAAAAGTCTTAACCTAATGTTTGTAAAAAAAAAACTAAAATATTGAAACGACTGACACCTACGTGTGCACGTGCAGCCGTATCCAGTGAGCCAGCATAGGACTGTCCCACCTTTATATAAGGCAGTTTATATATTTATTTTATTACGCATTTTAAAGCTTTTACGTAATCTGGAATAGTACGTTCTAAGACAGCTGTCAAAAAACGGTTAAAAACCTAATGGACAAGGTATAGGAATACCAACGAACCCTCGGGAAATAAAAATCCATGAACTGAATGAAATTGAATCATCTAACGCTTAGAGCGTAGCGAGAAATATATTCAGATTTTTAGAGAAAATTCTTTGACTGTTTTCGTCCAAGCTCTTAAGATTTGACTTCATATTCTTTGCCATAGCTGTCATTATTTCTAAGATGTCATGTCTTTTACCTGCTGCGAATTCATCAAGACTATTCTTGATGTCAGCCCATTCCAGAGTATTTGACTCGTTTCTTCGAAACTTTGTGTCCATCAAATCGATGATTTCTAGGAGTGCCAGCGTGGAGTTCACTTTACCTTGACGCTCACCTTTACCATACACTATGAGCGGCTCATATTGACGCGTAATTAAATTCTTTATTATCATAACGCCGGCCCTCAAGGTTATTGCGTCCTGCATTTCAATAAATCTGACGAGATTATCAAGTTTTTTCTGCGAATGTCCCTGTAAACCGGGAAGGAAGTTCGGGTTTTTAATTGCCTCTGTAAAAGCATCAAAGTCTTGTTTGAGTTTTCTGTCATCACATAAGAGCATTGCGGTCAGAACCTTGGTTAGGAATGCTGAATAGCCATCTCCACTGCGACATATACCAATTTTTTTACACGCATGGCCTAATTGCAGCTTCTGCTCCATGTCGATTGCTTTCTGGAATATGTTTGCGCTACCTGCATTATGTCTGAGAACGCCTTTCCTTTCTAGATCCCCGACCATAAAGTTCATGAGTCTTCTAAGAATTCTATTAGACATATCAATGGTGTTCAGAATTACTTTTTGTGTTCCTAACCTCGTTTTGATCTTTTGATTACTTGTACCTCTGAGGAATTCTTTGAATTTAACTTCGTAGCTTCTAGCGAGACGATCGATTTGATTCTTCAAATGATCCTGGTTAGTCTTTTGTTTGACAACATCAAACACTTTTAACGTTTGTTTATACAAGTGATTGGTAAATTCAGTGATCTTAGCATCGTCTTTGACTTTGTGCGGGTCCGTGTAGATATCATCCGTTCTAACAGTCGTTATTCGCGTAGACGTAGATAATGTAGTTTTATGAACCATACTATTAAAATCTCTTATAATCGTCTTATTTTTTAATGTTTCTAGTAGGATTTTGCTTAATATACCTCTCGGGGCTCTGGGATTTACGTAATGATTTATAATATTGATATTGGAATCATGACTGGATGCCGTAGACTCATCCTCAGGAGCGTATCTCGTTTCATCTATCCAACTTGCTGAACGTTCTGAAGAATCACTTGTGTATGACGATTCTTGAGATAGTGTGTCTGAATAATCTCGTTCCTTTGAAATGAATCTTAGTATTTTCTTGGTCTTTTTCGTTGTGTCGTCGTAAATCATTATGGTTGCCTTTTTCTGGTTTCCGGACTCGCTGTCAGATGAACTGCTTTCACTACTAGAAGTTTCACTAGCTTTTGTTTTGTGTGTTTCGACAGTGTTCTGAATGATTGCATTTTCCGAAACTCTGACTTTTTCTCGTTTGTGCCGTTTATCAGTATGTTCTACGTCTTTCTGAAGAACTTTTTTGCGGTGATCCGCCGCCTCTTTGCGCAGCCTGTCTTCAAGCATGCGCAGTTGCTCTTCATCTTTTTGCCGACCCGCTTCGTTATCATTCTGGTGATGGGAGTGTTTTGCTCCGGATCTGAGGACACGGTACTCATAGCTCCAGTTTTCGCCTAAGTTTATCAACCCATCTATCTTTAGGCTCACTGCTTTTATTATGGGAATGGTACCTGGAACATATTACATGGATAAAATCGCTTTAAAGTCCATTTTTACTAAGATTAGGCCATATTAGGTTGGTTTTGGCTGACCATGTCTGCTGTATGTTCTATGAGCTGTGGGACAAAATAACCAAGTTGCTATGTGGAGCCCTGACACAGCCAGAAGACGTCGCGGCAGACCGTCAAAAAAAAATCAGTTGATCCATACATTATGTCGAGTTATATACCTACGCATAATTTTAATCAATTCATCCGCAAACATATCACATTCAGGGTTGGCAGCCAGAAGGGCATTCAGCACCTATAGAGTACGACAGATTGGGGATTCTGTTCTCGCTACAGTTTTGCATGGCAGTTGCGCAAACAGATTGTGCCGGCGGCTCTGACGGTGTCCGATGTATTTGTCGGGCACAAACAATCGGCAGAAAAGGCTATAGAGCTTTGGGCAGTCGATACGTCCCCGTAAGGTCTTACAGGCTACCGTGAGCTGATCTAGGCCTCTTCTCACATCCAACGAGTTAAAGCCCGACGTCCCTAAAAGATAGTTGGTAGGGTACAACGCCAGCACATCAAGCTACTACGATCTGTCAAACTTCTTTAATAGATTTTCAACTTGATCGATAAATCATTAAAGTTAAAGATTGATTGGGAAAATTTGACAGTTTTCGGGTAGCTTGACCTGCTGGCTTCTGTACATGTAGGGAAAGAAATGATATAACCTTTGGAAGAGGCATCTAAGATGTTATTGGATCGCAAAAAATAACAGTTCACCTGATGGGAACTGGTCACGCCGCCTATGGACTACTGCAAGACCAGAGGCATAGCAGTTCCGTTGCCATCCCAGAGACAAGGCTGAAATGTGTCATATGTCTGTAATTACACCGGCACACATACCCTTCAAACCGGAGGGGTGATTGCGTATCATACTATCAATAGCCATCAATCATTTATTTTGTTAAACATAGGTATGGTTACAGATATTATATAGTCTAGATATGTGCACTATGTTTTGCCAATATATGGCGTACAAAATTAACATAAACGAGCAATTAATAATAATAATAATAAGGTACAATCAAAAAGGCATGTCAATAGATTACATTTAAAAAGAAAAAGAATGTCAAATATATTGAATTCAATAAAATCATAAGTGTTTGATTGGCATGTCGCAATCGTCATACCTCTGTTTATCATTAGTAAACTCAGTGATGGAGTAGTAACATCTATCTAAAAGGAATTTAAATTTGACCTGTTAAAGGATCCCAGACACTCTTTATTTCTAATAGCTGCTGGTATACTATTATATGTATATTCGTGGGGCCATACCTAGCGCATTTTTAGCGAAAAATGCGGTTTTGTGAGGGGTAACTCGAGCAATGGTTTTCATTTTGACAGTTCAACAACATTCATGCCGTTGTTTATGTTGTTGAGCAGACATTTTTTCTGGACATATGAAGCAATGGATTAGTAATATCTTTCAAAAGGATTCAGGTTGAGATTGATAGTGTTTTACGTAATTAGGGTACTGCAGTGCGATTCTGTAACCATCTCACCGTGAAAACTTAGTGCCATTTAAGGAGACGCGGGGCGTCGCGCGTTGCGTTGTGCGGCGCGGCCCGCACTAAATTCAAAAATATGGCGTTGTATGAGTGCGTTTACTGAGAAGCGATTTTAGACGCGTTTACTTGAAATGGAGCGTTTTTTGCGGCCGAGCCCGCGGCTGGCACCGCCGCGTCTCACGCGGCGTTTATCGCGGCGGGGCGGCGGCGGCAATTCTCGATGAAGCGATGCCCGCGGCGGAGTCTTCTGTCAGTCATATTTGGACATTTGGAAATTACAGAACGCAGACGTAGTCACCGTCACAATGGAGTACGATATTATCGATTTTTTATTGGAAGACAATTCAATGTTAAAAAGTGAATTATTTATATGGTCGGTTTGATTGAGTATCCCGCGTGCGCCGCAGCGTTGCCCGCCGCGTGCTTTGCTACACGCTTGAGGATTCGCCGCGGGTGCAGCGGCGGGCACCGCCACGTTTCCCGCCCCGCGTCTCTATGACCAACGTCTTATATTGCCATACGTTTGTGTTTGCGCGTGCGATGATAAGTGCCGCTTGACGCGCCGCCGCTCCGTAAACAGAAAATCGTACGACGCGCCACGAGACGCCACGCTGCACGCGACGCGCGACGCCCCGCGTCTCCGTAAATGAGGCCTTATTAGGTGAAGTGAGCGTGGAGTGAGCTGTCATTCCAACTAATGTTAGGGATTGACACTATTGACAGCTCACTCTAAACTCATTTCACCTAACTTTTCACGGTGAGATTTTTACAGAATCAATCGGCTGGTTAAGTTATTTTTGTAGAAATATAAATTTAAGTACCTACTCACATAATATTAAACAAAACTTCGGTATGCAGTACATTCCATGTCCTTATCGTTACAGTTTGGACGATATAATATTTTTACTGTTAGTTTTATAGCAACTAGTTTTAAAAACCATCAATGTTGTGATATATTAAAATCGGTCGTTCACTGCTAATCTGCAATCGTCACCTATTCGCTAAAAATGTAAACAAATATATGTTTATGGAAAAATAACTAACTCCTACATGATAAAGTTCAGTTTACATTTTTATAACTATTTCAAGAGTGCTAGTCACTCTAAAATCCAACTTAATTACCATTGAAATAAAGTTGATATTAACATCAATTTGGAATAGACTTTACCTTACGTAGAATATGCTCAGAGGTTTGACACGTTAGCTGGCGGTTTATTTGCTTGTCAGACACGCGTCCGTGCCTAGGGTGGCCGTGGGTCGCACATTGGGTCCACAATCCAGACAGGGATTGTCCACTGTCCACAATCCAGACAGGGATTGTCCATTGTCCACCATCCAGACAGGGTTTGTCCACGGTCTACAATTCAGACAGGGATTGTCCACTGTCCACAATCCAGACAGGGATTGTCCACTGCCCACACTCCAGACAGGGATTGTCCACTGTGCACACATGTTCATGCAAAACTAAGTGAAACTTAAACTGGTCTAGTAAGGAATTCTGGTTTGCTTGGTAAATATTAAGGAAAGCGGCTTTACAAC
Source organism: Apamea epomidion (assembly GCA_947507525.1). Classification (NCBI taxonomy): domain Eukaryota; kingdom Metazoa; phylum Arthropoda; class Insecta; order Lepidoptera; family Noctuidae; genus Apamea; species Apamea epomidion. Next base: position 2,428,539 of record OX382255.1, read on the forward strand.
GAGAAATACTGATGGGTCAACGCAACCTCAACAAAATGCTAAAACAGTTTTTCATTGATTTGACAATGGCACCGATTCCTTTGTTCACAAACTAAACTATCGATGGCCGGTGGAGCAGACGAGTCCTGGAGTGGAGACTGCGTGTCGGCCAGCGTAGTGTGGGACGCCCCCCAGCTACATGGGCAGACGACCTTAAGAAGGTGGCTGGGACGGACTGGATGCGGAAGGCGGAGGACAGGGTGTTGTGGCGCAGCCTGGGGGAGAGGCCTATGTCAGTGGACTGCGATAGGCTGAGTTAATATGGTTCAAAGTTTTTAGGCATAAAATTAAAACAAAAATCTTTACGAAACATTATAATTATTTTCATATTTACAAAAAATAGTAACACTAATATAGCCATATGCTAACTTACTACATATAATATTAGCTTAGTCCTTAAGCCGTTAGGGCCGAGGCAGACCTGGTGAAGCGCAGCGGAATATCAACCTTGCAAACTTGAAATAAAATTGTAAATAAAACAAGTCCCAGAGAGCGTCAACGCAGACTAGTACGCGGTTATTTATTTTCAACTTTATTTCAAGAGCGACAAGGTTGATATTTGTATGGCAGGGAAAACCGGGATTTTCTGCGCTTCGCCAGGTCTGTGCCAGCCGATAAAATTCTTACTATTACACAAGACAATATACAGAACTAGTACATATATACTCATTTAGTTTCCACGAAAAGCAATTAAAGGCATATCTCAATAAGAAAGAGACAGAAATATAAAGCGCCATCTTTGAATTTTATTGCCTAGGTTACAAAATATATTTATTAAACAAAAAAAAAAAAAAAAAAAACAAATTATTTCCGTTTTGAAATCCCATGTCGACTAATATGATTGGTCCTTGTTATTTTGATGAACCAATCAGAACGGCTAAGATGAGATTTGACGGTATAAAATTTAACATAGGTACTATATAAGGGCGAGCGCTCAGCCCTCCCTGTCGAAGAGAGGAGGCCTGTGTCCCAGTAGGGGAAACATACATGCTGATTATGCTAAGGACTTGCGCGCCCTACGACTTTTTATCGTGCGATCATTTTGTCGCAGTACTGCAACGTATTCACTTATGGAAAATGTCGCCGCGATTTACCATATAAACTAATACGTATTAAATGAATGCTAATTCAATGAACTCTCTAAACGACTGGTTAACACTTCCCGTGAAGGAAGTGTCAAGTGTCTTCTGGCTTTTACCTTGGCCAGAGGCTAAGCATTGCCATACAACGTGGCAATGCCGCCAGTCTCTTGAGTACATTACCAGTCGACAGCGATGCGGAAGAATATTTCGACGCAATATTTTAGTTATTTAATAGTTTTAGATAGTATAGGATATTTAATTTGTAGTTTATTTACCAATACGTTGCATTTGTGCGACAAAATAATCGCGCGATAAAAAGTCGTAGTGCGCGCTGGCTCTATCGCACCTTAAGCCTTCTTGTCAGTCACGACGTGCAGCTACCGACTATTTCTGTCCAGGGGGCTTACCACCAGCTCTGATAGCAGGGCAGAAGTTGAACTGCACTGCTTTTATGTTCTATGACTAAGTACAAACACAAGTGCAATTCAACTTCTGCCCCGCTATAAGAGCTGGTGGTAGGCCCCCAGTTCTCGTAGTCCACACTTATTTTACCCTTGACAGTTGCAACTTAACACCAACCTTATTTTAACCAGAATAAAGATCACAATTATTTTGACAGCCTTGTCAGTGGCAGCCACCCAATATCAACCTTATTTGAATGAGAACAAAGGTCACTGACAAAGTCAGAAAACTGACTGTCGATTTTATTTGTCTAATAAAGACAAATAAAATCGGCAGTCCGTTCTCTCAGGTATTCGAGTTTAACATAGGTATACTTTGTATGTGTCGCAGCCAACTGGTTTAATTAGCCGTTTAGTTAGCCGCCTAGCCTTTTAACTAAACGGCGGCCGTTCAACTAACGGCCTTAATGATATTTAATAAATTATAGTTTAGGTTGGAACTGTAACCAATCACGTGCGAGCCGAATTGGTCGCTGTAACTAAGCCAGGGCACCCCGACCAAATGGGTTAGGTTAGAACTGTAATCAACCGCGTGCGAGCCGAGATAGCGAAGCGAGGCGAGCACTACTTCCAAAGGCCACGCGGTTGACTAAACTGCTAATTAAACCAGTTGGCTGCGACTTTTACACAAATTGAACGTGAATTAAAAAAAATTGAATATTAATCTCAAGACAATATGCATTTACTGTGAAAACTCTAGAATAAATCTGCATAGCCTTTTCCCAACTATGTTGGGGTCGGCTTCCAGTTTAACCGGATGCAGCTGAGTAACAGTATTTTACATGGAGCGACAGTCTATCTCCTCAACCTCCTCCAATATCCTCTACAATCCAGTTATTGGCCGCAGCAAAAGCACGTTAAGCCGTTGGGCCCGGCTGTCATTCGTGGATCTTTGACAGTGATTACGGGTAATCCGAGGCCCAAAAGTCTAACAACCAGTCTTACCAAAGGGCATCGTGCTACCCAGTAACTGTGTTTTGAAGGTCAGATAGGCAGTCGCTCCATGTAAATTGCTGGTATTCAGCTGCATCCGGTTTGACTGAAAACCGACCCCAACATAGTTCGAAAAAGGCTAGATAACATGCTATAGAACTACTGACATACCTCTTGAAGTTTTTCTTAACACATGCTACCAAAAACGTCAGTGTATTTACTTCTTTATCATCATCATAAACAGCCTATATTATTCCCACTGCTGGGACACAGGCCTACTCTCGGTGAGAGGGAGTGGGCCGTAATCCACCACGCGGGCCCAATGCGGGTTGGTAGAGGTCACATGTCTTCAAATTTTTGGTTCTAGGACATGCCGGTTTCCTCACGATGTTTTCCTTTGAGAGCAGTGGTGATGAAATTATTTATACAAAGTAAAATGCCTGTCTGGGTTCGAACCCACGACCTACGACTCGTAATTTAAGGCCGTTATTGCTTTTTTTCTTTTTCACATACGGATATAAATTCTGATTTCCTCATTGAGAAATAAAGTGTCGAGGGACACCCGGTTGGAGCAAAGTTATTTTCGCTTTATATTAGGTATTAAATAACAGGCACAATCAACCAATAAAATAAACAACGTTTCAGAGTAATGCGGGCTTTACACAGGTGACAATAGTCACACAGGTGTCCAATGGGGGATTTACACTACGTCGATTTTCACCGTGCGGCTGGTCGCTTACGAAATCGTCTCGCAAGCCGAATCGCCACGCCATTTACACAGGTCGATAAAAATCGCAGGTGACTACTTCATTTTGCATCAAAATGGCGCCGATTCCATTATTCACAAACTTTCTATTTCATTAAGAAAGGGACAGAAAATAAATATTACTTTAGTCCTGTCAAATTAAGATACTCCATAAACAGTTTAGACGTGATTAAAAACGGGGCTACTAAAAAACTAAAACGTGGATACGTGAATTTACGTCAGGCGCAGACTAGTTTGACAGGACTAAACTAATATTTATCTTCTGTCCTATTCTTAATGAAATAGAAAGAAAAAGATGCACTGAACTTAATTTTAGTTTAGTTTGTGAACAAGGGAATCGGCGCCATTTTCATGCAAAATTAACTAGTCACCTACGATTTTTGTCGACCTGTGTGAATGGTGTGGCGATCAGCCGCACGGCGAATATCGACCAGAGGGGCAATTCTCGTAATTTTAAGAACGTTCACAGTCTGATCTCAGTCTCAATGTGTCAAAAATACCTCTAATTTCCATTTACATTTTGACAAGTTTTTGACATGTGTTTGTCGCCGAGATGAGACTGCGACTAGAATTTGAACATTTTAAATTACGAGAATTGGCCTTCTGGTGTAACAAATGTGTCGTGACGGTCAAAACGTTCCAATATTTTCGTTGTAGCCCTCATACGCCAAGTGTGCAGCGATAATAACATGCGATATGAAACTTCGTACCAAAACTTAAAACGCTTAATTTCATATTAAATTCTAAATATTTGACAAATCATATTGCAAAAGAAGCTGCGCACAGGCATCTCCAAATATAACTACAAAAAAAAACATTTAACAAAAATATAATATTCACTTTTTTATATCAGAAACATTATTTGTTCAGAATAGTCTTTTTAAGAATAGCGCGAATGATTATAACGTACTATCGCCAAAATCTACACCTGACCACCGTGAGGACTATTCCTGCTTGCAGCGCATATTATTAGTCTGACTAAAAAGGATCCTCTTTTGTTTTACTTACGGACGCAGCTGTGGTCATCATGTGCACGGGATTTTGTTTTCAAAATGGTCAGATATAGGTTTTAGCTATTTCTGTCTTTTCTCGCACATACATCGAGAAAGAGATGGAAATTTGAAAGATAATGGCGCCGATTCCCTTGTTCACAAACTACACTAAATTTAAATTCAGTGCATCTTTTTCTTTCTATTTCATTAAGAAAAGGACAGAAGATAAATATTAGTTTAGTCCTGTCATAATAGTCAGCGCCTGACGTAAATTGATGTATTTTCAGTAGCCATGTTTTATTATTTAATCACGTCTAACTGCCTATGGAGTATCTTAATTTGACAGGACTAAACTAATATTTATCTTCTGTCCTTTTCTTAATGAAATAGAAAGAAAAAGATGCACTGAACTTAAATTTAGTTTAGTTTATGAACAAGGGAATCGGCGCCAATAGCTGTCGAATTAGGAAAACAAACCATGGTTTATAAGGGTGCTTGCAGAAAGAAGCGGGTTCCCGGTCAGGACAAGTCGGTACCGATCGGTGCTCGTAAAAAAAGTCCTACATAAACTTATGCGCTCACACATAAAGGAACTGGTAAAACATATAACCGTTTCCTTCCGAAGATCAACCTGCAGAGACCTGTACCGGAAGTCGGTCCCGACAACCCGCTTCTTTATGTAAGCACCCTATGTAGATACTATACAGAGTGGCAGGGACATCGACGCGCAAACTGTAACCATGAATTCAGCACATGATTCTAGACCCGCTAGCGTAGACAGTTTTCGTCGGTTATCAAAAAAGCGTGTGAGGTTATGGGACTCCGGCAGTCAAGTTCAAGTTCAAAATCAAAATCCAAGATGGCGGCTGCAAAAATTTCAAAATCACGAAAAATTTTCGTAGTCGACATTTTGGATTTTCATTTTGACCTCACTATTGGCTTCAGAACCCCCGAAAACGATGAAATCTCTTTCTCTCTCTCTTTCTATTATATATATGTTTTCCGGGTTTTCGTTACGTGACGATTTCTCCCAGTTTACTCCTACCGCAAGCTCCGTTCCAAAAAAATCAGCTGTTTCATAGAAAAGTGCAATACTCACGAGGTCACATGAACAGCAATTTTTTTTTTTAATAACCGACGTATCGACTTACGACCAACGCAGTGTGGTTCAGAATCATGTACTGTATCCATGGTAACAAGTTGTGGGTCGATGATGCCAGCCTGTATATTGTATTGAATTTTTTTTGAGAAATATTAAATTTATTTAAAATTATTGCGCGTGCAGAACTGTTCACGTACAGATGCCAAGCACATTAAGCCACTACAATCTGTCAAATTTCTTTAATGCATTTTCAAATTTATCGCTAAAGCATTAAGGTTCATGGTTGATATGGGAAAATTTGACAGTATCGGGTAGCTTGACCTGCTTGGGTCTGTACAAAGGGGCTAATAGAGAAGTATGGATGAAAGATATATGTTGTGCGCACCCCAAATAAGTTAGGTTATGAGCAGTAATGATGATGAAATAGCTATTGAAGGAGGTAAATGTTTAATTTTTCGACTACTTGCACAAGAAACAGAAATATGTACTTCTTAAGCGTTGAGCGCTTATTTAGAGCACAAATTCAAAATTGCTTGAATTTTCGTCATTTAATTTAAACTCAAAATACAATCTAATAAAAAAAAAACTTGTGAAAATTACAATTATAATCCATCAATTTTTTTAGGAATAACACTGTCCTATATTATACAAGTACGCTGAACTAAATATTGTATACGAATTGATAGTCGTTTTTTGTGCCGATTCAAAGCGCCCCGTTCGAGCGTCTCAGGAACTAAAGTTGACACATTGCCGCAAATGGCCGTCGTTTTGTTTTGGTAAGTCTCTGATGATTTAGGTCTAAATCGTGTAATAAGTCTTTTTTGTGTATTTTGTGTTTACTACGAGATATTTAGAACATTTTTATCATGAGAGTATGCGCATCTTGTAAAACTTGCTATCAAAAATATTAGTTCCACGGACGCTCACGTTGCTGTCAGCGCCAAAATAGCGAAAATTAAATGTCTTCATTTTGTCATCGATAGTATGAAGTCCAGCGTACTTGTTTATAATAGGTCAGTGAGGAATAGCCAAATACTGGACCACTTTTACTCAATAACTACAGTGCGACCGTCGAGAGAATGCGTTCTCGACACCTGTCAGGGTCATACAAACGAATACGTGTTATGCGAATTTGATCTTTACTAGCTTCGTAACTCGTCGTATCGCATCGCTAGTACTTTATTTTCACTTAGCGTTATTTCTGACTTTTTATCTTTTTGCTCGGCTCCTTAGGGTCCTAGCATGATTTTTATACAGGGTGGCAGGGACATCGACGCGCAAACTTGACGACACGGGTGGCGCAGTGGCTGAGCGATCGACTGCTGCGCTGCGTGTCGCGGGTTCGATTCCCGCACGGAACAAATATTTGTATTGCCTACAGGTTGTTGTTTTTGTATGTGAGTTTAAATTTTTGTAAACGCACCCACGATACAGGAGAAATTCCTAGTAAAAAACGTTGCCCCCACGCAACGTTTTTTTAAAAAAAAAAAAAATCAGCACATGAGTCTAGACCCCATAGCGTAGAAATTTTTCGTCGGTTATTACAAAAAAATAAAGCTGTTCCATAAATTTTGAACGCGTAGGTATTGCACTTTTCTATGAAACAGAAGATTTTTTTATTGATAACCGACGAAAAATTTCTACGCTATGGGGTCTAGACTCATGTGCTGAATTCATGGTTACAGTTTGCGCGTCGATGTCCCTGTCAACCTGTATACCTTTCCTCAAGAATTGGGCTAACGAATGCAAAAAGAATTTTTCAAATCCTACTGACGGTTCCGTAGATTACCCCCTACATAGCATAATCTGCCTATAATGTTCCCACTGCTGGGACACAGGCCTCCTCACTGTTAGAGGGACCCCCTACATACAAATACAAACAAACAAATTTTACCTCTTTATAATGTTAGTGTAGCAGTATCTACAACGCCACATGCGAACAACGCGTCATACTGATGTCACGCAAATCCTGCATCTCGCAAGCAGAGTTACCGCGCAACTAGCATACATACAACTTCCCAACATCAATCGGCGGGCAGTTGCCCGCTAGACAGAACACCCATCTGGTCGGAGGATCCTCCCTTTTCTATGGAGTATGAGTGACCACCCTGTTCCTCATACCTGCATTCTAGTATAGACTAGAATTGTCGCACTGACAGGTGTCAGAAACGCAATCTCTCGTCGACCGCACTTTAAAATATAAACTTGAACTCAAGCATCAAAATTAAATTCCTCAGGAATCATATCCATATCACTACTTTTAGCCGAAATTAAATCTTCTAGCGCAATTTTTTCATTAAAATTATCATTCATTTGTCCTCGAGAATTATCATTTATCTGTTCCCGAGAATTATCATTAATCCGTTCTCGAGAATTATCATTAATCCGTTCTCGAGAATTATCATTAATCCGTTCCCGAGAATTATCATTAATTTGTTCCCGAGAATTATCATTCCCCTCCCCGATTTGAGCGTCCAAGGCTTCCATGAGCCTAGAATCCTCCAATTCTTCAGATTCTGTTGAAACTTTACCTTTCCCACTATTTACAATGACACTGATCGCATTTGTATAATCATTCTCATTCACATCTTCATTCACCTGGTTACTGTCATTAATTTTTAATTGCGAAGTCGAGTCCTGACTAAAATTATCGACTGAGAATTCGCTTGACTGAGATTTATTATCAACGATATCAGTATTCTGCTCCGATAGTGATGTAGCGTTATCGATAGTTTCTTTGTCGCCTACATCGTTATCGTTGAGCAAGCTTTCGCTGCCCCCACTAAGAGAATTAGAATCTTGATTATTTTCAAAATCTATTTTGTGACTGTTTTCGTCATTTTTTGCCGTAAGACCATCATTTTGATCCTCATCCATACTGTGAGATGACGAACTGTCATTTACTTTAGAGCTACTATCGTTTTTACTGAATACCGGACCGTCATCATAATCAAAGCTAAAATTATTTAAATTACCATTATTAACATTATCTACCCGCGATAATCCCTCATTATTATCATTATTATCACTACTTAAATTATTATTTGAACCTTCTATATCATTGCACGCACTATTAATTTTTTTTAAAGCACTATTAACGTCTTGTTTTGATACTACATCGTCGCACGAATCATTTTTATCATTTTTCTCATTAGTACTGTCAATCACATCACTGCATTTATCATTTTGTGCTTTTAGATCATTTATCTCTGAACTATCACCGTCAGCTATACTGACATCGTCATTATTTTTCTTGTTGACAGCATTTTTGTCACTATCATCTTCTTTTCCATCACCAACATCAGCATCCTTGTCATCACTGACATCCATACTTCTGTCTTTATCACCTTTCTGACTTTCATCGCCACCCTTCTGACTTTGGCCATCAAAATCATCATCGTCACCCAAATTATCGATGATATTGTTAATATCTCTCGTCACATCATCTTCTGTATCAGCAAGAAGAGAATCAAAGATACTCTTCTCTTGTTTGACTCTTCTTTTCTTCTTGGGAACCTTGCCCAAGCATTTTTTAGAGAAGAGAGTTTTTAGAGTGAGATTGGCTAGGGTGTCAATCTTCTTCTTAGGATTCAGAACTGAACTGCATGTTACTTCTCCGTCGGATTCACTCTCTTCTGAGTCCCAGTGAACGTAGTCTTCTTGTATATAGAATTCATCTTTGATTTCGTCTTTTATGTTCACCATTCGGTCGAGCTCGTCAGGATCGGATTTGATTCGGAGACGCGAGACTGAAGATATGTAGGGGTACACACAGTTTCTGTCCAAGCCGAAGTCCTGTGGAAAAGGGAATTTTATTAGATGAAATTTACAAAAGTATAGGAGATACCGTTGGGTTACTATCTTAAAAAAAAAAACCAGTCAAGGGCGAGTCGGACTCGCGCACCGAGGGTTCCGTACAAATTTGTAGGTATGTAACTAAAAATTTACGGTTTTCGCAATTTTTTCTGTATCTGTACTATAAGACGTTGCTTCGTACCAAACTTCAAGATTCTGGGTTCACGGGAAGTACCCTGTAGGTTTTGATTCCCTTGCGAGTGTCGAAAATTTGCTGAAAAGTGCGGCATAACCGGCTGTATCTTTTGATTGCTTTGGCTTAGAAGTTTGATTTTTTCAAAGCTCCAAGGGTCAGTAGACCTGAGTATTTGATATAAATTCCCAATGCAATGTTCGGGGCTTGGCTAAAGTAAGCATGAAAAGAATGGTGGCAATGAGTCGGTTAATGCCTCCCTTAGGCATTCTCTACCAGTTAATCAAGGGTGGTGAAGAGATTAGAGGGGCAATTCTCGTAATTATAAGAACGTTCACAGTCTGATCTCAGTCTCAATCTATCAAGACAGATTCAGGATTTAGCATGTAAGGCCTCGCTATCGCATTGGATCGCTGATCTGTAATGGTAAGATTTGAATAAATAAATAAATAAAAATACCTCTAATTTCCCTACATTTTGATAAGTTTTTGACATTTGTTTGTCGCCGAGATGTGACTGCGACTAGAGTTTGAACGTTTTAAATTACGAGAATTGGCCTATAGATAGCAGGTGCTTTGGTTGAGAGGAACAATGATAAAAAAAACTCTTAAATCTAGTTACACAAATAGGTACTTAAATAGGTTATATACATACATATTATTACTATAATATATACTTCTAATATATTATATACAAAATCAAGGGAGAGGGGTGTTGAGATGACTCTACGCTACGTGTTTCGAAAATAACTCTGCGATTTCCGCTTAAATTATTATTGTATTGTGTACATCTGTAGTTGGAGATCCTAAATAAATAAAATACTGTTACTCGATACCTGGAGTCCATTGCCACTCCCAGTACAATCTCCTAGGAGTAGATAAATAAAACAGTTTCTTGTTATTAATAATTCTATTTAAATTTATCCTAATTCTATCTAATTTTGTCCAATTTTATCTTATTTTGTCTAATTTTATCTCATTATATCTTATTTTATCTAATATTTACAAATTTTGTTTCATTTCATTTAATTTCATCAAAATTTGACCATTTTAATTATAACTTAATTTTATGATTGTATGACATGTGTGTATTGACTAATAACTTGTATGTGTGATGCAAACTGTGAATATAAGTTGGTTATTAATAAATTAATAAATAAATAAATAAAAATAAATAAATAGTGGTACTTACCGCTGTGACATTGGACACGTCATAGTGTTCTTGTGTGAGGTTCGACAGCAGGGGATCGCAGCGTGAAACTCGGATCTGTATCGGCTTTAACTTGCCTAGTAACACCGGGTCTACTGTTAAGTCACCTGGGAAAGAAATAAGGATTATTTATTTAATAATAACAGTAGTAGAAAGTTTGTACGGATGGATGTTTGTTACTCTTTCACGCAGAAACTACTAAACGGATTTGGATGAAATTTGGCACACAGATAGTTTATGACCAGGATTAACACATAGGATACTTTTTATCCCGATATTTCCACGGGATCGAAACTTATGCGGGTGAAACCGCGGAGCGCAGCTAGTAACAAATTAATAAAGATAAACAAATCAAGTATCTTGACTTGGCTCACGAGGTTGTCGACATGTGGGATGTGGACTCAGCGACCATTGTGCCGATAGTCGTGACAGCCAATGGTTTAATAGCCAAGAGCCTCGACCAACACCTGAGGAGGCTCTCGTTGGGGTCTGGATCAGAAAGCGGTACTTCCGGACACGGCTCGCAATGTCAGGAGGTTCCTCTCTTTGGAGCCCTGACCGCCGGTAGCTTGGACCCTGTTCCCGATACCGGTGGGCTACTATTTTTTATATTTTTTAATGTTTTTATAGTTTTTGATATTCTAATATTTAAAAATATAATATATAAATGTGTTTAATGAAATAAAAGATAGTAACAACAGTAGTAACACACGCTCCAAAACAGGGATAGCTGACGTGGCTCAAAAGGCTGGCCTACTTAAATGGGACTGGGCAGGACATGTCTGCCGCATGCCGGACAAACTGTGGGCCCAAATAGCACAGAACTGGTGCCCTGAAACAGTGAGGCGGAGTCGCGGCAGACCACGTAGGAGACGGCGGGACGAGCTGGATAGGTTCCGTCAAAACTGGAAGGAGCGCGGGGTCGCGAAGGAGTGGGGGGAGGTCTTTGCTAAGGAATGGGACAGCGAAGGCTAGCAATATAAAAATAAAACATCTACATATAATGAAATAGTAACGAAGAATTTTTGTGACCTGGCTGGGGGCCTACTCCGAAGTGCAAAGTGCAAATGTTCGGATCGGACCGACACATGGCCGAACCGAATATTATTGAAAAATGCGAAAAAAAATTAAATCGGCTCAGTGGGGTCGGGGACCATAGTCAATATTCGAAAGAGTGCAGGAGTGTAGGGTCGGAACCGACCGAACCAAATAGTAACTTCGTAGCAGGAAACGGCCGAACATTCGGCCGATACTACTTCGGAGTAGACCCCCAGATTTGAATGAAATTTGGCACACATGTCCGTTCGGTAGTTTTTGAGTTTATCGCGCTCAGAAAGGCAGATAGAAATGGTGGGGGACTTTGTTTTATAATAATATGTAGTCATTACCTTTTTTCTTCGCTGTGCAGCTTTGTTCATGCTTCTTTAAATTCTTTAGCAACGCATAACTTCTTTTGCATTTCCCGCATTTGCCTGTAAAAAAAACAAAAAAAATACAAACTCAACTCCCAATAAATGTAGTGAAAAGATGGAATCAAGATAAAAATATAAAAGTAATGCTTAAGCTACACATCATCATCATCTCCCTGCCCTTATCCCATGTTACTTGGGGTCGGCGGAACACGTTTTCTTCTTCCATTCTCCCCTGTCAACGGGCACGCCATCATTCACTCCCTTCTCTTTCATATCATTCCTCACACAATCCATCCACCTTTTCTTCGGCCTTCCTCTCCCTCTCCATCCATCAACATGTATATTCATCACTCTTTTAGTCACATGCGTTTCGTCCCTTCTCATCACACGCCCATACCAAGCCAAACGATTTCCTTTCAACTTTTCTGTCACTGGCGCCACTTTCAAACTTTCCCTTATATACTCATTTCTTACTTTATCCATTCTCGTCACTCCACACATCCATCTCAACATTCTCATCTCCGCTGTATGCTTATAATGCTTAAGCTACACATAATCAACCTTTAATGTCCCCACTGCTGGGACACAGACCTCTTGGTGAGAGGGAGTGGGAAATAAACTACCACAGGAGCCCGAGTTGGTAGATGTCACGTTTCTTCGAATTTTTGGTTCTAGGACATGCCGGTTTCCTCACGATGTTTTCCTTCACCGTTTTGAAAGCAGTGCTGATGAAATAATTCACACAAAGTAAAGCGACTGCCTGGGTTCTAACCTACGACCTACAACTTGTAAGTCCCGGCCATTACCACTGCGCTGCTCTCTCTGCTTTTATTTGACAATAGGGTAGTTGCCTGGGTAAAAAAAAAATAATTATATTTAGTCCGTCAGTTAGACTATCGAAAAATAATGGATACGTATTTATTCTTTTGTCAATCAAACAAAAAATGACAAAGATAAAGCGCGTCAAAATTTGGGAGTGGGGGGTCGTGACGTCACTTGCTTGCGAAAGTGTCGCGAGCAATTGATGTCACGCGGAACTTTAACGGACGATATCTTCATCATTTTTTATTATAATTGACAAAAGAAAAAATACGGGTTCAATATTTTTTGATAATCTAACTGACGGACTAATTAGATTTTTTTAGGAAAATAGCCTATTGAGGTTGATTTTATAACTTCAATTTGCGTCGATAATTTTCCATAATTAAGTCAAACAATTATTAGTAATTCAAACAATAATTGTTGGAAAAAAGTGGTGAAATATAAAGTTGAAACCCTCTAAACACAGATAAATGTGTTACTTTCTCCCATAAGTGAGCGATTGCGTTAGAATTTAACCTGAACAGATTTTGTTTACATTTTCAACAGATACTTTTGGAGCAGAGTAGGTTCTCTGGTATACAGGGTCAAATTACATTAGCTAGCGAAACTCCGCTGGCGTGATGGGTATCGATATTTAAACATAATTAAACAAAAAAAAAACATCATGATACAGTTTTTACCGTCGCTACCTAAGAAATGTCAGTTTGGTAACAAAACTTCATAGACGTAAAGGGTATTGATATCTAAACATGATGAAATAAAAAATAAACTCATTTTCTTCCCCGCTGCTTCAAGTAACTACGGTTACCAGCGGTTATTAACCCCAAAAAAAATCATCAAATCATATTATTTTTTTATATTTAAACCCATCAGGTCTGTCGAGTCTCGCTAGGTAATTTAATTTGACCCTGCAGTTTATGGTATGAGAGAACAGGACTCACCTCCAGGTCTATGGTCTTCTCCCTGACACTTGTGTTCATCGAGTAGTTTGTTGGTCGCGAACAAATGCCAGCACACGTCGCATTTGACGTCGGGGACTTCATTGAACGGTATGCATGTATTGTTGTCGAAATGCCTGAAACCATAAATATGTCGGAGTTATTCGTTTATACGGAACGTCAGCGCCATCTCGTGGCGCTCGACAGTGTCTAGCCTGAGTTCGTGGGGGGACGAGAGCTACAGCTACAAGAGCGGTGTGAGCAGAGCTCTCGGGAACATCGTACGAACAACATGTGCTTAGAAACTGTCTAGCGTTCCGTATCGTTGAGTTGTGTACCTACAGTGTGAAATTCGCTAGTGTGACTAACTTGTTTGTAAATTATAATCTGATTTGAACTGCAAACCGTTTTTCTAATAATAGGGTAGTTGCCTGGGTAAAATAATAATTATTATATTTGGTCCGTCAGTTAGATTATCGAAAAATAATAGACACGTATTTTTTCTTTTGTTAATCAAACAAAAAATAACAAAGATAAAGCGCGTCAAAATTTGGGAGTGGGGGGTTGTGACGTCACTTGCTTGCAAAAGTGTCGCAAGCAAGTGACGTCACGCGGAACTTTAACGGGCGATAACTTCCTCATTTTTTATATAATTGACAAAGGAAAAATACGGGTTCAATATTTTTTGATAATCTAACTGACGGACTAATTCGATTTTTTTTAGAAAATAGCCTATTGTGCTATAACCAATACTACCCATAGTACGCCCACAGTAATTAAAATATGCTTGATGTTAACGAGAGAGACATACCTTCTCCGACAAATATTATATTTTATTTATCATCTCTGTAAGGGTTTCGCGCGACTGCTTAGCATGGGGTCCTGGGTTCGAGTCTCGAGTCGGGCAAAGTGTTATTGGGAATTTCTTAGTAACAGGCCAGAGTTTGTAAGTTGGCGGTGTGATACCCCCGGGCCCGCGCGCGTGCGCCTGCGCTCTGCCGCGAGTGTCGGATGACCTTCCCGTCGGAATATGCGAGTGCACCTGTGTGTATATTATAGTGCAGGCGTGTGTGCGCACACGCCTGCACTATAATATCTCCCGCGCCGAAGGCTAGTCTCCGCTGAGATTTCACACCCCACTTCTACATACTCATACACACACCCCCACTCCCACATACACATACATACACCCTACACATACATACACCCTACACTCTCATACATCCTTTGCATGTTTCCTACATAAAAAATCAATAAAATCTTATTTGCAATAATTCTATTAATAAATTAAATAATTTTAGTAAATTAAATTATTTTTAATCCTACTAATGTTATAAACGTGAAAGTTTGTATGGATGGATGGATGTTTGTTACTCTTTCACGCAAAAACTACTGAACGGATTTGGATGAAATTTGACACACAGATAATTTATAACCAGGATTAACACATATGATACTTTCTATCCGGATATTCCCACGGGATCGAAACTTATGCGAATGAAACCGCGTGGCGCAGTTGGTATCTAATAAACTAAGCGACTACACGCTAAAGGCACCCCCTGTGTTACTTACTCGTCATAAGCTGAAAGATGTATGAAGTCGGCCTCACATCTTCGACAGGTGTAGGGATTCGATTTGTTTCTGTGTTGCCTGTGATGCGTCGACGCTTCCTCTGCCGACACGAACCATAGGCCACAGGGGTTACATGCCAACCTGCAATAGAGAAACACAATGTTTTAAAAAAAAAGAAAAGAAAGAACTACAAAAACGAAAACGAGAAAAAAAAAATAAAAAAAATATATATATTTTCAATAACAAAAACACCAAGGGGTATCCCAGCCTGGGCAGTAACTGGGTTGTGAGGGTCAGAAAGGCAGTACATAATCAGCCTATAATGTTCCCACTGCTGGGACACAGGCCTCCTCTCAGTGAGAGGGAGTGGGCCGTAATCCACCACGCGGGCCCAGTGCGGGTTGGTAAATGTGACATGTCTTCGAATTTTTGGTTCTAGGACATGCCGGTTTCCTCACAACGTTTTCCTTCACCGTTTTGAGAGCAGTGGTGATGAAAAAATTTACACAAAGTAAAGCGCCTGTCTGGGTCCGAACCCACGACCTACAGCCCGTAAGTCAGGTCCGTTACCACTGGGCCACCACAGAAACAAAAGAAGGAACAGTTTTTTTTTTCCACAGTCTTCAGGAAGGCAGTACCTTCATGTAAAATACTGGTATCACACATGGAATACCTGCCTCCTCCATGCCTCGGAAAGAACGTTCTGCACGATAAGCCGTCGTTCCCGACAGTCATTCGTAGATGTGTCAGTCGTTATGGGTACTCAGAAGCCAAAAAACTGACAGCCAGTCTTACCAAGAGGTATTGTGTTACCCAGTAACTGGGTTAAGAAGGTCAGATAGACGGTCGACCTATAAAAAATAACTGGTATTCGGTTAGACTGGAAGCCGTTGGTGCCGACTGTCATTCGCAGATTTTTTTGCCAGTTCTTACGGGTAGTCTGAAGCCTACTCTGGCAACCAGTCTTACCAAGTGGTACTGGGTTGTAGAGGTCAGAAGATAGGCAGTCGCTTCATGTAAAATACTGGTATTCAGCTGCATCCGGTTAGATTGGTAGCCCACCCCAACATAGTGGGGAAAAGGCTAGCCATGAAGCGACTGCCTATCTGACCTAGGTAAGACTGGTTGTCAGACTTTAGAGCGATTTACTATCTGTAACGACTGTCAAAGATCTACAAATAACAGCCGGGACTCAGCTCATCGTGCAGAACGTTCGTTCTGAAGCACGGAGTGGTCTCGATAAGTAATGGATGGTCACCCATCCACGGACCTACCTTGGCAAGCGAAACTTAACCTTAGAGATCGACCCATGTGGCTGTTTATACTTAGCCACGAGTATCGTATTAACTTTATAATGTGCTTACCTGGGACGTGACGCAGTTACTGGACACCCTTGGTAAGACTGGGTGACGATAGAATTGACCAATATTTATGCGTATAATATAAAAATTCTAGTACTTATTCTTTTTTTTTTTCTGGGTGGGAAATCATCAAATGACTCCTCCCGCTCTGGGCGGAGCAGAAGGGAGTGTCAGACTTTTACTGACTAAAACCCACCCGTGTTCCTTCAGTTGCCTGTGCCAGGGGCCACGGTATCTCTTTCGAACAACCCGCAGCCCTGGCGGTAGATTCTAGTACTCACCTCGGATTGATAAACCCAACATAATGCACTTTCATATGACTCATGTATCCTTGAGAGTTCTTGTTGGTCTGCCCGCACACCGTACACTTGTACAAGCGAGTCGGTGAGGGCGCCCGCTTCGGTGATATTTTTGGTGACTTCGGCTGCGTTGTGGTGACACGTGGTGACGATTTCGGTGATGGCTTTGGAGTTTGCGATGACGGTGCTTTTGTTTGTATCCTGTAAGGAAGAATGGAAGATTTTACATTACTGTAGCGGTATCTACAACGCCACATGCGAACAACGCGTCATACTGACGTCACACACAATCCTGCATCTCGCAAGCAGAGTTTACCGCGCAACTAGACACAACGGCCCGACATGAATCATCGGGCAGTTACCCGCCAGACAAGACACCCGTCTGGTCGGAGGATCTTCCCTTTTCTATGAAGGATGAGTGAACTTTACACCCTGATCTCCACATACCTCTATACTACCTACAATATAATACATAACAGTGTCACCCCGCGACTTCATCCGCGTGAAATTTCAGCCCTCGACCCAACGCGTCGCATCGCATCTCCCGCCAACGCTATTACTTAAACAAAGTGTTGTGTGTTGACAAACCCGCGATACAGCAGTAATCCCTAGTGTGGGGACACGTCTAGCGGTGTTTCTCATTTTTATGCGACTGCTAAGCGTGGGGTCCTGGGTTCGATTCCCAGGTCGGGCAAACTGTTATTAGATTTTTCCCTTAAGAATGTTTCAGTAACAGCCCGGAGATTGGAAGATGGCGATGTCTCAGTGCGCACGTGTCTGTGTGTGTCCGGGGGGCCTAAAAAGGCCACTTTGGCAGAATCATAATAGGATAACAATATGAATCATATTAAAAATCGTAAAATGGTCACAAACTGACAATTCATAACATCATTCATTTCATTTTTTTTTTCATTCATTTTCTGTGTGCAATTCATATCACAATGAAAAAACATATAAACTGTAAAAATAAGAAAACCAATTTGATTAATAAAAACTGAAATGTTTACACCAAATATGAAATGAAATTTTACGAAAATTACAGGAATTGCTAATGATCTGCTGGGAATTCAGGAAAGGAATAGCTTTTAGAGGTATTGCTTAAAGTGGCCTTTTTAGGCCCCCTGCGCCTGATATCTCCCCGGTCGTGTCGGGTCGCCCCCCATCGGACTGTGAAAGTGGGGGGAGAGAGAGTGCATCTGTGTGTACGCACACACGCCTGAACTGTAATATGTTCCGCGCCGAAGCCCGCACCTTGTAGACTTTAGATCTCTAGACCATTTTTTATTTTATCAAGTACCTGGTACTTGTTGACAGGCCCACGCTGTCCTCATATACCAACAGTAATTTGAAAACATTGTTAAAGTCAGTTATTTAAAAAAAAGTAACCGTGGAGTTTTTTGCCGGCTCTTCTCCATAGGAAACGCCCAATTGGAACCGTGCACCTAGCTTCTGACGTTTCATAAGTGCCCATGTTGGTTTATATGAAATAATATATTTTGATTTTGAATGCTTGTCTCCGTTGAGATTGGCCTCCATGGCCGCAATACGGTCTGGAGGACTATACTAATAGTACAGTCAACAAAAGAGATAGGTATGCAGGGTCGTCGAATATAGTTGGAAGTTAAGGAAGAAACTGATGGATGTTTTGGAATGAAATTTAGTTTGATAAATGAACTGCTTGTTTTCTATTAATTAAATAAAATTTTATCCGAAAACATCAATGCGTTTCTTACTAAACGTCAACTATATCCGACGACCCTGCATACTTATCTCTTTTGTTGACTGTACATACTTGACTCTTTTCGGCGTCTCCAATTTGACAGGCCCCTTGTCTCTGGAGCGCTTCAACCGCGGCGTTAGCAACGAATTGTCTTCTTTCTGGGCTGGATTCTGAAATTGGTGACAATTATTATAAAATTACTGACATGTGGATGTTCTTTACATCACTGCCAATGCCTGCGTGGATTCGGGCGTGATGTTGTTATGTAATTGAGTTTGTTTTGGTGTTTCTTCTCAGATGAAGATGTTAGGAAACAGCAACCACATCTATTATTTATTATTATTTGGTTTGACACACTATACTCTGTGCACTAGGTTCACCGTTTTTTGACAGATCGAACTAGTGAGAAATCTTTTTTTTTTTTTGTCTAAACTGATACACGTCCGGTATTATAATGTCTGTAAGAAGCCATAAATAAGATTTATTTCATTACGCATTTTAAAGTTAACTTTTACGTAATCTGGAATAATCAACGTCAGATAATTTTATCCGAGGAATAATTTTGAATTTTTGACAGTTCTTCCATACAAAAACTGTCAGACGTCCATTTTATTGGTTGCATATTAGAAAATCAAAACTTTCTCGAGCACATTTCAAAAGAACAATAAACGAAATAACAAAATTTAAATGACCAAATGTTTTATTTAGAAAAAATTTAAAATCCCAATGTATGTGACATCAAATGAACGACTGATCAAAAGTTGCTAGATGTAATTTTAAAATATCAAATCATTACTAATCAAAAATCATCATTAATCATTAATGTTAACACATTAATTTGTCCAAAAATTAATGTGTTCCAAAGAACGGCGACGTAGTTCCCGCGATTAATATGTTTCTGCCACTCGCCGGCCGCTGCCGCGGCACCGCTCGCTGCGCTCGCTCGGCTCGTGCGTTGTGTGGTCACAGTTCTAACCTAACCTAGCTATTTCGATGTAAAAAGGTGCTATTCGCTAATATTAATATTATTTTTACCTTTATCAGTTAATCCATTTGATAATTAATAATTTATCCAGTAATCCATTTTGACCTTTAAACGATTTGGTCAATAGTGTAATAAATAATTTAAACATTGATATTCCAGACTTTGGTCAGCTGAACTTTTGATCAAATGACCATCGTTATTTTAAACTTTGTTGATTTGTACGTTGTTCTTTTGAAATTTGTTCAGGAAAGTTTTGATTTTCTAATATGCAACCATTTTATTCCATGTATAAAAATATCTGTCAATTGAAAAATCAGCCCTAAGTCGTATAAATACGCTTTTATACCTTTGTCTCCTTCTTCAAAATCGATTTCGGAGGACCCTTCACTGATTTCGGTTTATCCTGTAAGAAATTTATAATGATTTAAACTGATACTTCAAGTAAAATTACATAAGATCGTTGACCTAAAAAAAAAAAATCACCAAATATTTTAGTTTTTTTGTTTTATCATCGTTTAGATATCGATATACCAAACACGTCAGTGGGGTTTCGCTAGCTAATTGAATTTGACCTAGTATTATAGCGACCGTAATAGGCAACCTAAAAGAGAAAGCTTCATACAAACGCGCAATGATAGCTGCATTGTAGTATTTTTATCTTACGAAACGTCGCGCGCTTGACTTGTGGTAACCAAGTTTACAAGCTGTGAATGTATGCCTCACGAAACAGGTTCTCTGTCTAAATAAACTAAAGCTACGTACAGTTACTGCAGCTTTAACCCAGGTACCCTACGTGAGTCGGTCAGTAACATCAAGGCGTTGCTGGCCTTCCTTGAGGAGCTGGGGTGGATGGAATGATCGATTTTCCCACCCGTACGCAAAATACGCGCATTGTCGTAGACTTGTGGACACCAGCCCGTATTACCTATAAGTACCACAACTAAGGGGCCTGTTGCTAAGTAATAACAGCCGCACGGGTCGATCGATCAGGTTAAGCTACGCTTGCCACGGTTGGTCCGTGGATGGGTGACCATCTTCACATACCAAGACCCCTCCGTGCTACGGAAAGCACGTTAAGCCGTTGGTCCCGGCTGTCATTCATAGATTTTTGACAGTCGTTACGGGTCGCCGTAGCCCGAAAGTCTGACAACCAGTCTTACCAAGGAGTATCGTATTACCCAGTAACTGGTTTTGTGTGGAGGTCAGATAGGCAGTCGCTCCATGTAAAATACTGGTATGCTGAATACAAGTATTTATATATTTATATTATACGTATATTTAATCGTCATTCGCCAAAGGGTATCGTGTAACTGGGTTGTAGAGGTCAGATAGGCAGTCGCTCCATGTAAAATACTGGTATGCTGAATACAAGTATTTATATATTTATATTATACGTATATTTAATCGTCATTCGCCAAAGGGTATCGTGTAACTGGGTTGTGGAGGTCAGATAGGCAGTCGCTCCATGTAAAATACTGGTATTCAGCTGCATCCGGTTAGACTGGAAGTCGACCCCAACATAGTTGGGAAAATAGGCAGATGAAGGTAGCACAACTAAAAAGTGCAAGATAAAAAAACGATTTTACAATATTATTTTTTTCTTTTATTCTTACCTTTAAGCAACTGAGTGACACATTGTCATCTTTCGAGTTAGTACGATGACGCGTCATTCGGGGAGGAGTAGGAGCTCGCTTGTTGAAGCGACTGGCCCGGGAGTTCGTTAATATTCTGCTTTCCAGCTGTTGGGGATAAAGAAAAAGATATAATTTATAAAGAAAGAACGAGACAACGTTTATGTGGACAGGACACAGTTCGTGAAACACAAATAACAAAATAGAAATTGAAAATAATGTTATAAAGGTATGAGGAACAGGGTGTAAAGTTCACGCATCCTCCATAGAAAAGGGAGGATCCTCCGACCAGACGGGTTTCGTGTTTGGCGGGCAACCGCCCGATGAATCATGTCGGGCTGTTGTACATATACTAATTGCGCGTAAACTCTGCTTGCGCGATGCAGGATCTTGCGTGACGTCAGTATGACGCGTAGTTCGCATGTGGCGTTGTAGATACCGCTACAATGTCTTTACTAGGCTGCGTTGGAATTTTTGTTTCCAAAAGTGTAAAAAAATATGTGTTTTTGGACAAATAACTGTAATGTAATGAAATGTGTAAACACGTAAAGTCTGGTTTGCGCTACAACTTCAAATATTTTTATATTACTTTTTCAATATTTCTAGACATTCTTACTTTACACTGCAATATAGTTGATATTTGTTTATTCTACTAATATTATAAACGCGAAAGTTTGTGGGGATGGATGTTTGTGACTCTTTCACGCAAAAACTACTCAACGGATTTTGATGAAACTTTACAGCAATGTAGCTTATACATCAGAATAACACATAGGATACTTTTTATCCCGATATTCCCACGGGATCGAGACTTATGCGGGTCAAACCGCGGGGCGCAGCTAGTATGAAAATAAAATCAATTGGAAATAAGATTATAAATAACGAACACAATAATTTACACAAGTGTGTGTAGTACATACTCCTAACGAGTTCGGAACCACCCAACTACCTGGTACTTGTCGACAGGCCTACGCTGTCCTCCCATACCTACTGTAATTTGAAAACATTCTAAAAGGCAATTTAAAATTATTTTTATTTTTAAAAGAGTAACCATGGAGTTTGGAGTTTCTTGCCGGCTCTTCTCCATAGGAAACGACCAATTGGAACCGTGTACCTAGCTTCTGACGTTTCATAAGTGCCCATGTAGGTTTATGTGAAATAAAATAATTTGATTTTGAGGTCACAAAAAGTTGCAATGGAAACTAATCTTTATGCACACATAGATTAAGGTAACTCTTCCTTAAATTATGAACAAAAATGAAACATGTTTATCTATCATACCTTGACTTTCAACTCCGGCTCCCTCTTGACCTTGACCTTGGGATTCAGTTTCTTCTGCTTGGAAAGCGGTTCCCCATCCGAGTCTTCGTTCACGTACACTGGCTCCGTAAGACCGAGGATACATTCACCAGCGTCAGGCTGAAACTTCCGGAAAATTAATAATGAATTCATGATATCAATATTACGCACTCTGGTAAGGAAACGCACCAGAGACCAACATCACAAACTTTGATCGCACCAAGGCGAGTGCAGACTGGCTTAGGAAGCACTTCCTACAATTGATGGCCGCCTCACGAAACAGGTTCTCCGTTTAACCAAACAACAGCTGCGTACAGTTACTGCAGCTTTAACTGGCCACGGGTCATTTAATAAACACCTCTTTGTCATAGGAGTCACAGACAGTCCGCTGAGCGGGGCCTGCATCCGCACCTCCGCGGGCGCTGCAGCCGCCACCTCCTTCTGCGCGAAGCAGTAATGCTCGCAAAGGAGGAGGCGGAGCGCGTGATGGAGAGGCAGTCTCTGCGCCCTCACGCCCCTAAGACACCTGAGACACCCTGGAAGTCGGCAGTCACACACAACAGCCGACTCCCGGCCACCATAGGCGCGGGCTTGCGGACGGCGAGCAATGGGCAGCTCGCCGCCCGGTAAGGACCAGGCCCGGGTCGACGACGGCGCGTTGTGTTCCAAGCGCGCCTCAAAAGATGTCAGCACGAACTGACGGGGTCCGCTAGGGCCGATGCCTGCCAGGGCCTCGGGTTGTTCGAAAGAGATACCGTGGTCCCTGGCACAGGCAACTGAAGGAACACGGGTGGGTTTTAGTCAGTAAAAGTCTGACACGCCCTCCCGCTCCGCCCCAGAGCAGGAGAAGTCATATTCTCACCCAAAAAAAAAGGCCTGCATGGAGGACGACGAGACAGCGGCACATGTGCACACACATCCATTGCTTCATATGTTCGAAAAATGTGTCTGCTCAACAACGTAAATAACGCAATGAATGTTGTTGAACTGTCAAAATGAAACCCATTGCTGCTGATAGTGTGTTACGCAATTACCCCGCTGGTACCCTCCGTGAGTCGGTCAGTAACATCCAGGCGTTGCTGGCCTCCCTTGAGGAGCTAGGGTGGATCGAATAATCGATTTTCCCACCCGTACGCAAAATACGCGTATTGACGTGGAGTTGCGGACACCATTTATTACCTATGATATCAATATAAAAGTGTCTGTAAATTTAAATCCCAGGAACACTCCTATTCTTATCTAACATAAAATGTGTTGAAATAAACAATTTGTGTCATTCAACACTATCATTCTGATGCATTTGACAACTATCTAGATAAGGTAACACTTGACTTGTTTCAAATATTTCAACTAATCGTCAGCTAATCTTGATTGTACAGGTACCAGCACATCAAGCTACTATGGGGCAGTTAATATTAATGGAGTATTCATTGTAAGTTAAACTAGAGTTTGTAAGAGGAGGTGTGAAAAGACTGCAATTAGATTTTTTAGCCCGCCGTTTAAATGATCTTTGTTTATTGATTGTTTGTCGCCGACTCAAAATGATTTAGGTATACTTACATTCGTTTAAGAACTTAGTTATTAAGGTTAAATAAAAAAGGTTTATTATTTTTTGCTTTTCAGTTTTTTCGGCGGTTTAATTTTTTTGTTAAAATGTTTTTGCAATGCAAATTGTACTTTGGGGTATACCCTTTCCAATAAAAAAAAAGAATTATCAAAATCAGATGACTCTGTAAAAAGTTAAACGGAGTCGTACACAAAAAAAAAAAATATACGCGTCGACTTGAAAACGTCCTCCGTTTTTTTCGTCGGTTAAAAAACGTAACCAAATTTGAATTTCGGTGGCTTCCCAGACGCTTTCACCTTAAAGAAACGGCAGCGTGTTGCACGCCGTGATGGCCACAAATAAATTGGGAAACAGCAGAAAAATGAGCAAGTTGGTGGAACTCGCCAGACAGAGAAATGGCGTTCAAAGCCCAGAAACAATGCATAAGGGCAATGTATGGCATACAAAGCACAGAAAGTTGTAAGCCACATTTTCAACAGTTCCAGTTACTAACATTCCCGTGTCTTTATACAGGCTGATTTTTTAAAGACCAGCCAAATTTAAGGATGTGGTACAGACCATCAAACTGAACAACTTTCTCCATGGGACAAATAGCGTAATCGCGAAAATTTTATCAACTGTCCCATAGAAAACTTCAATACCTACTCGACCTAAATGTATGGGACGGCTGAATTTTTATTCGCGATTACGATGTTGGTCCCATGGAGAAAGTTGTTCAGTTTGATGGTCTGTACCACATCCTTAAATTTGGCTGGTCTTTAAAAAATCACCCTGTATATATGAAATGGCAATCTTTGTCAAAGCAAATCTACATCTTTATACCCATCTAAGAAGTGCACGACACAAAAATAAAATATGCGTAAGGCGTCATAAAAAAGCAGTCTTTAATAAAAAACATTTTGGGCATGGCACCAAAAGTATACAATAAGTTTGCCAAAAAGTATCACAGACCTACACAAAATTAAGCAATTCAAATTATGTTTGCATGAATTCTTAGTTGCAAAATGTTACTATTTAATTAATGATTATTTAAATGAAAAATGAGATTGTATCTGAAATGGCACCACAAATATAATTATTATTGAAATTTTGATCTGACTTGTGTATAATAATTTGACATTTTTTTAATTTTTTATTTGACATTCAATTTAAAATTTATGCACCTAATATATTAATTTGCACACCTCAATAGGTTATAATACAATGTACCTTTTATACCTGTAACACTTTTTTAACATGTATTATGCAAATAAATGATTTGATTTTGATTTGATTTGATTTGAAGTTGCAAGCTTACCGCTCCTCTGGGCATGGATTGCGGAGGCAGGCCGAGCCGCAGTCGCGTCCGCTTGTTTGTCTGCCGACACATCTCCAGGAACTCATAGAAGTCGTTCACTTTATCCACACATAGTTCACAGATGAGGGGAGGCATCTTATCGTCTTGGTGTACCTGAAAAAATAAAACATATATTTATTTAACAAGTTACATAATGAAAAGAAGAAAATAGGTAAATAGATAGATGGTTGCTGGGACAGACTAGATGCGGAAGGCGGAGGACAGGGTGTTGTGGCGCAGCCTGGGAGAGGCCTATGTCCAGCAGTGGACCGCTATGCTCCCTATAGCACTAACAATAACTAACGTCGACAGCACGGTTGGCGCAGTGGTTAAGCGATTGACTGCTGCGCTGCGAGTCGCGGGTTCGATTCCCGCACGGGACAAATAATGGTATGGCCTACAAGTAGTTGTTCCGGGTCTGGCTGTTTGTGTATATGAGTTTAAATGTTTGTAAACGCACCCACGATACAGGAGAAATTCCTAGTGTGGGGCAAAACTTTCAGTTTGACTATTCAACAACATTCATTGCTTGCTTTACGTTGTTGAGCAGACAAACTTTTTTAACATGTAAAACAATGGATTAGCACAATCTTTCAAAATGATTCAGGTTGGGATTGATAGTGTGGGTTCAATTAGGGTACCATGTTACCCAGTATCTGGGTGGTGGAGGTCAGATAGGCAGTCCTTCCATAATTATTTATTTATAGCCCTATTTCAAAATTAAAAACAGGTTTACTATCAGTTCTGAGTCTTTGTGTGTCCGTTGGCAAAGGTCCTCAAACTCCTTTCAATATTTCCCTCCATATTTGAATAAAAAATTTTAGATGAGTTTTAAGCTATGGAACAACGAACTCATGTCTTGCTTAACAAATTTCAAATTCCATTGCAACCAAAAATGTGTTAGGACTTTTTTTGTTACAAATGGTCATTAATAAATCGACTTCTCAGCGGAAGCACTAGGAAGTGGTGAAGGGCGGGCGTTTTTAGGGGACTGTAGTTTGTAATTTTGACGTTCTAAAAGTGATGATTGATTTGCTGGCCTTCCTTGAAGAGCTGGGGTGGATCGAATGATCGATTTTCCCACCCGTACGCAAAATACGCGCATTGTCGTGGAGTTGCGGACACCAGCCCGCTGTACCTATTACCTATTATTATTATTATTAAGTGTTGATTCTCATCCTAATTTGAATAAATGACTTTTGATTATGAACCGATACAATTCACGAAAGTTGATAACAGCGGGGTAATTGCGTAAAGCACTATCAGTAGCAATAACTTTCATTTTGACAGTTCAACAACATTCATTGCTTTATTTACATTGTTGAGCAGACAAATCTTTCAAACATATGAAGCAATGAATTAGCAATATCCTTCAAAACCATTTAGATTATGATCGATGGCGTGTTACGCAATTAGGTTGCTGATTAAAGGTCTATCCACACAAATCAGGGCCGTGTCTCAGACATGGACGAACCATGCTCTGTCCAGTAGCTCAAAAAAATATTGATATGTACATTTTATATGAACTCGTTCACACACATCTGTGTCCGGGACTGTGTCGGAGCTTCAGTGCCCGCCTTGTGTGTGCCACGGCCTTGTCAGGTCCCGGACACGGCCCTGATATGTCTGGATAGACCTTAAGTGGCGATGGAATGTAAAATAACTGAGATATTGAATGGAAAAGGGAAGTAAAACTTAAATAACATTTATTTAGTACCTAGTTCAGGCACGTAAGTCTTAGGAATATAATTTACATTTAAGCACTGTACTAATTTTCATGCCTTATAATACTTATTTCCATTGAAGGACACTGGGGGTCGGCTTCCTGTCTAACCAGATGTAGCTGAATACCAGTATTTTGCATGGAGCAACTGCGTATCTGACCTCCACAACCCAATTGCTAGGTACCACAACACCCCTTGCTAAGACTGGTTGTCAGACTTTCGGGCTTCTCATGACCCGTAACGACTGTCAAACATTCACGAATGACAGCCAGGACCAATGGCTTAACATGCTTTCCTAGCCACGGAGATAGATAGATAGATAGATAGATAGAATACTCTTTATTGTACACCATACAAATCACAGAAACCTAAGTATATAAAATTTTACAAAGGGTGACACAATGGGCGGTCTTATCGCTAAGAGCGATCTTTTAAAGACAACCTTTGGATGGATTAAAATGAAGGAGAGACAAATATAGGTGGTAGTCTGTGGTGGTGTACCATTTACATTATACAATTAATATATATACATATAGTATATTTTACTCGTCTAAATAAATATATACATATAATAATAAACATGAAACAAAAGCGGAGAGCTATTGATATGTAAAGATGGTCCTCTATCCACGGACCTATCGCGGCAAGCGTATCTTAACCTGATCAATAGACCCATGCAGTTGTTATAACTAAGCCAGAAGCCCCTCACTGAACAACACACAGTAGAAGTGTTATTGTCAATATGTCTGGGGGTTTTTAGTGTCCCGCAGTGTTAAGACGTTTGAAAGTGACTGTTAGGTTGAAACGGAATCATTTGTCTTGGCATAGATATGAGTCCAGGAAAGCATGTGACTAATTTGATGATGAATATTTAGAACGAAATAAAAAAAAAAGGTGGTTGGATAGTGCCAGGAATGCATTTCAACATAAAAGTACTATTACAACTACATTATATTATAGCTGGCTGTTATCCACAGACATATTGATAAGTTTTAATGAGAAAACTCACTATGCAAGCCTTAGTTAACCTATTTTCAAAGTAGTTTTTAATGGGTAACAAAAATGAAGCCTTACGGGAAATATATCACATCTGTGCCTTTCAAAACACCCTAATAGTATTTTAATGTAGTTTATTATTGTTTCGAATAGTTCTTAACCAATTTTAGCCTACTTTCACTCATTTGTTTGACAACAAACAATATATTTTCAAATGCCATTATTTACAGGAAGATATGATTGGGAAAGCTTGAATTAAAGTCCAATAGGTTGGAAATATGCGCAAATTTGTTAGACATGAAGTATTTTTGTTTTAATTACCTCAATTTGTACACAATCGCGAACTTTTTGCTTCAGTTCAACATCGGTGTCATCTATGTCGACTACATTCTGAATTATAGGCATTTTGTAGCCGGCACCAGCTCCACACAGGCGACATGCTCTGTATATCTCATAAATCGTCTCCTTGTCCTTTTTAGAATTCAACTGGCGATCCATTTTCGACATTGTAGCATTTCTATGCAATTTAACAACTATGACGACGATTGCCGCTTTTCCGCCATTAGAAATGATACCACAAACGAAAAGTATGAAAATCACAGCTCTAAAAATCAATTTATAAAACTCTTCATTTATGATAATCGACTAAACTGTTGAATCCACAAAACAACAAGCCCAGTGAGTGACAGCCAGCGGCGCTGTCGGTGAACAAATATGATAGGGTTTTAGGGTTCCATAGTAAAAGGGATCCTAGCCGGTTGCCCTCATAGTTTCACCAAGTCTGTTTATCCGTCCGTGGTTAAACTGAGAGACTTGATTCTAAATATGTGTAATTAATTACACATGGTTTTACAGAATAATGACGACGATTCACGCCTACGAAGTTGTGAAAAAATCATGAAAATCGGTTTTTTTATAGGTACTTTTAATCAAATGTGTGTTACAATAATTATAAAGAACAAACCGATGTACTTAACCGAGAAAATAGATCTTCCTGCCCAAGGTATAGAATTAAAAGTAACCCACCTCGGAGAGGTTCATTCATATTCCTATTATTAATTTGCAAGTTCGGTTTTTGTAGGTTCGGTTTTCTTTTGACCATTCATACAGAAATAGGAGAGCTTACTTTATCGACGTATGCAGAAAAGCTGTAGCTCGTCTTCAGCACCTAAGTATTGTGAAACGTTTGTGTTTTGTTAGCTCTTTTTTTCGCGACATCATTTTTCTGAGAAATTGCATAGAACCTGTGACGTCTGCAATAGTCGACTTTTTATGTCCTACCACTATTTCTTCTATTCTGTCTAACTCACAGACCACTAATACCCTAGCTAACTTCTATATTATCTGTGGGTGGTTTGTCAATGTGCAGTGGTTTTGCGTGGTGTTTATTCGCTGAATTTTGCAGAAAAGTGCTAAAATAACCGCGTTTCTGTATTATTTCATCAAGAAAGTGTCGGCGTGTGCCGATTCCACGTTTTTCAGTGTATTGCTTCTTGTAAGTATTGCGTTTTTCAACTGAAAACTGCGTATGTTTGTATAAACCTACCGATTTGAACGGTGTAACCGCCTTTCGGCTTGCACACATTTGTTCATGTCATGACTGCACTATTTACTTTCTTTGCAATGATCTTGTGGGTATTACAAGAAAGATTCACCTCCTACAGATATTTCTGGTATAAAAAATATTTTTATAACCTTACACCTAGAATAAAATGCGACTTTATACGATTTCTTTTAAAATATTCGCCTGACCTCCGCAGCGTTGAATTTGGTCGCATAATATGTCATATTTTGGAATGTCTGACTAAATTCTTGTGTTATTTATTTGCTACTATATCAAAATTAATAAAAAATAAACAATTTGGCAAATCAAATTGCAGTTATATTTTTTTCTTCAGTTTCAAGTTTGTAAAAATTAGAATAGCTTAATTTCTTTGTCTGAAATAGTAACTTCAGAACTAAGGATACATTAGAAACTTCAGTTTTGCCTAATAGTTAGCCTTGGCCTAATATGAAACTCAAATTCCTTCAATATAGTGTAATTTCGTTTTCGCGCCTATACTAACCTTATTAAAAAAACTAGAAAAATAACTTAACATACTTTACCCAGGCATGACTCGGGTAAGTAAGACTGGAAGACGATCCCAACATAGTTGGGGAAAGGCTAGCCAGATGAACACACTTCCTAGCCTCTTCCCAACTATGTTGTGGTCGGCTTCCAGTCTAATTGGATGCAGCTGAATACCAGTATTTTACATGGACCAACTGCCTATCTGACTTCCGCAACCCTGTTCTGGATATTACATACTCCGTTTGCTCATTTACGTTTCCCTAATTACTGATCAATCAAATATTAATGTTTACTAGAGAACTCCGCCCCTAAGATGACCCACTGACCAAAATTTGTTCCAAAAAAATTGTAGACCTTTGCCTTGAACCAGAACTGTTATAGTATCAGTTCTCGTTCAAGACAGGGTCTCTAAATATTTATTACTAGCTTTTGCGCAGTGCTTCACCTGCATGGAGGTCAGAAATTATCCCACACATAATACCATCAATAAATAATCACATAATAATCATAATCACATCAGACATATTACCGGGATAAAAAGTATCCTATGTGTTATTACAGGTTATAATAAACTATCTGTGTGCCAAATTTCATCCAAATCCTACTAAAACCATAATACTAATGATTCAAACTCAAACCATTTATTTCAAGTAAGCACTTTTGAAATGTCAAATAGTCGGTCAGTTAGTCAAAAAGTTGGAGTTAGTTGCCCATTCCAAAACATAGATCTCTATGGAAAAGAACAGGCAAGAAACTCCAAGGACACTCTTTTAAATCAAGATATTACAAAATCCTGGGTACATTATTCTTGTTGCTTCTATATGTGAGAACAATGTAAAAAAAACCTTTTGAACGCCAGAGCATAGACGCACGCGCGTGCCCTCCACGCCAAGCCACAATTTCACCGCAAATACCTACAAAAAGAATAGGGTATTCCAAAATTTTATCGAGAAACAATATTATTGTAACATTTTTGGCTGTAATTTTCGAATAAACACTACTCATGACATTGAAATTTTATTTAACCTCGCACTAATTCCCACTATAGTAGTCATTTCACGGCATTTACAGAGTTTATCAATGTAAAAGCAGAAATTAGGAGACAAAAAAAAAATATATATAATATGGTACAGCAGTATTCTCGAACTGCTGTCTTGATATTGTGACAATGGTGTGGGCTGCCAGCCATTATATGACTTCTTCGCATCTGATTTAGGGATGTAGCAGTACAGAATGTCACTTATTGATTCTATCTAATAATAAGTTTCGTAAAAAACCGATAAGTATTTATTGTAAATATCAAAATATCCAATATTTGATATATGTATATCGAAATTAGGGATCTAGCAACGTAACATCAACATCTCGCTTATCGATACTTTGTAGTATGACATTAATTTCTAATAAATAAAACACATTTTAAATTTGCTTTTAATCATTTTTATTTTAATCAGTTGGTATTAAAAAATAAACAATATTCGAATAGATAATAGTAAAATCAACAAAGTGAAATATGTACTAATAAACAAGCATTATAAGTTATTGTTCTATTCTATAAATCGTCTTTAAGTACCAACTATTTTGGACTTCTTTTCATCCATTTGGGCTTAAACTGCGTTAGTTTTATTTTTTACCATAGATCCTTGTTGCGTTCCAGGTTTTTTTGACAGGTGGGTTTTGTTCCTAAGTATTTAATTATTTATAATATGGATATCACTGTGGTTTTTAAACAATTTTATATTGTTTTTGTATTTCAAAAGTTTGGAAGAACAATGGTATGTATGTCATTCGATTCAGTAGGAATCGGGCTATTTTAAAAAAAAAATAGTCTCATTGCTTTAGATTTTGAAATAATATTTGTTTTGTTTTTTATTTACGTAATGTAAACAAATAAAATAATAATTATTTAAAAAAATCAAAGTCATTTAAGTATGGGTTCATAGAAATATCACTGTTATAATACACTAGGTACAATACTACTATAAAATATCTAATGGACTTCACTAAACATGTTCCCTGCGCATATGACGTCACGATTTTGTCGTCTATTTGTGACCATGGCGTACAAGGGACTGATAAGTGATAATCGGTGTTGCGCTAGGGATGCGCGAGATGAGATTAGCGTATATCGAAATTAGACCTAACTAGATTTTGTTTTCGATTCTATAGCTGCTATAGTGCGGTTTTATAAGACTGAATGTTATAACTGGTTTATCCAGATACCAATTGATGCAGAAATAATATAATCACATTAATTTAAAGTTAAAGTTTCACATGAATTTTAGTAAGGATTTATCGATATTATCAATCATACGTCACGTCACTAGCGGTCACATATAGAAGACTTTGGCGTGTGAGAACACTCCTTTTTAAACGTTTAATTTCTCCTTTTTTGTCACCAAATTTCTCAATATCCATGGTATAATTTAATTCGTTTCAAGCAATTAAACATGGACAAGAGCTTAAATATTTAAGGTATACAAATAAAAACACACAAAAGTAATGATTTAATTGTTTATTTCGTGATAAAGTGCACTTTTTTGTCACATATTTGTGTCGTTGGCGTACATGGCACGCGCTTGCTTGTCACGTATACTATGTGACAATGGTGTTCAAAAGGTTAAAATTAAGTCCTGGCAGAGAGATGAGCAGTCTCAACCGGACGGCGCCCGTTCACGAACATGACGCGTGGGTCAGCACCATCCAGCTCAACCATTTTGTAGGGAACCGAATGATCCAAATCCCGCACCAAAGAGTGAAATAATATTGTGGATTCATCCAAGCCTAGTACTTTTTGTTAGAATACTGCTCAGAAAGTCTGGTCATATTTCAATCATGATTCGAAAGACACTACGTGTCTTAAAGCAATAGGCTATTTTCCTAAAAAAAATCTAATTAGTCCATCAGTTAGATTATCAAAAAATATCGAAAAATACTGGACACGTATTTTTTCTTTTGTCAATTATATAAAAAATGAAGATATCGCCCGTTAAAGTTCCGCGTGACGTCACTTACTTGCGACACTTTTGCAAGCAAGTGATGTCACGACCCTCCACTCCCAAATTTTGACGCGCTTTATCTTTGTAATTTTTTGTTAGATTGACAAAAGAAAAAATACGTGTCCATTATTTTTCGATACTCTTAACTGACGGACTAAATATAATTATTAGTTTTTTACCCAGGCAACTACCCTATTGTGACCATCGAAAGATAGAGTTCTTTTCCTCGGGAACAGTATTTGTTCTTCTAGGACATGCCGGTTTCCTCACGATATTTTCCTTCACCGTTTTAAAAGCAGTGGTCATGAAATTGTTTACACAAAGTAAAGCGCCTGCCTGTTCGAACCCACGACCTACGACTCGTAGATCGCTGCCATTACCACTGGGCCACCACTCCTCTTTTATGTAGTTCTCCGATAATCTCATTAGATGTCCCACGATGCTAGAATGGCTGCTCCGAAATTGCGGCCAGGCCCTGCCACACTATGCTCCTCGCGCTGCCGCAATGTTGCCCTCTCTGCCCACACTCTGCTCTACTCGCACAATTGAAATACAGGCCCTTAAAGCCTAGTTTAGGCACCAGTCTCCCACAGTAAACTAAACCAAATAATATATCATGTGTAACAATGTCTGTAATGTTTATTGTGGTGAGAAAATAAATACTTATTATTATTATTATAATTTATGGCCAGTCCTTTGACTTGCGCCCAAAAAACCGAAAAAACCGGGAGCAGTGAAAGAAAGAAGAATGAAAATGCATTTATTTGCGGCAAACATGACGCATAAAAAAGAACATAAACACACACAAAAAAAAAAAATAAGTTGGGGGTAGACATGCGTCACATCCACGCAAAACGGCCATCGCTCAGCATAATGCTAAGACCCTATACGAGACAGAGCCCCAGCGCTGGTTTTCAGCGGCAGCCGGCGTTGGAGTGATGACGTTAACCAGTGCAGCATGCAATTATACATAAATAAATAAAAACAACAATCAAAACAAGAAATAAAATAAACTATTGCAACATATGATTCGACACAAACAAAAAAAAAAAAAACAACAATCAAAACATGAAATAAAATAAAATAAACAATATATTAAAAAAAAGATGGTGAAACACGAAACATAATTATGATGTGGTAACATTCCAGTGGACATGACGTGCGGCATGACGAATAATGTCTAATGTCGCTACACTGTGTCTTCCTCCTTTCCTCGCTACTTTGCATGCCACTCGACGAGTGTGTGGCAGGCCAGGGGGTCTACTCCGAAGTAGTATCGGCCGAATGTTCGGCCCTTACCTGCTACGAAGTTACTATTTGGTTCGGTCGGTTCCGATCCTACACTCCTACACTCTTTCGAAGATTGACTATGGTCCCGACCCCACTGAGCCGATCCGAACTTTTTTCGCATTTTCCAATAATATTCGGTTCGGCCACGTGTCGGTCCGATCCGAACATTCGCACTTTGCACTTCGGGCCCCCTGTAGTGCTACATTTACATTCAGCCAGTAGTCAGCCAGCAGGACGAGTGTGTAAACACGATACTTCTCATGCCACTGCCATTGCTGCTCGCGCTTCCCGGCGCCCCCCAACAGAGCGGTTTTTTGTGCGAAAGTCAAAGGACCGGCAGCGCGAGCGGCAATGCGTGTTTACATTCTGCTCCGTCGCTCAGTTCTCGCCACGCCACCATCTTCTACGACGACGAACTTTCCTTTTTTGTATTTGATATCTTTGAACATATCGAACATAACTATGTATCGCAAAAAGACAGCGTGGACGCTGTATGTGTATGTACTTTTTTTTTTTTTTTTTGAGGATGGGAAATCATCAAATGATCCCGCCCGCTCTGGGTGGAGCAGAAGGGAGTGTCAGACTCTTACTGACTAAAACCCACCCGTGTTCCTTCCTTAGCCCTTTATGTACCAGGGCAGCGGTTACCCTTTCGGACGATCCCGCTACCCTGGCAGGATGTGTATGTACTTGAATGTGCCTTGGCGGATGAGAGTATGTCATGCTCACTCTAATGTCTCGCTGATGGTGGCACATGTGTTGGATCATTTAGCTCCCTTCAAAATGGTTGAGCTGAATGGTGCTAATCTATGCGTCATGTTCGTGAACGGCGCCGTCAGTAGGGGCTGGTCAACTCTTTGCTGCCATGGCTTATTTTAATTTAATTTAATATTTGAATTGTTTTTTTTATCTTTTCATTACGGACGCTTTTAACGTTCTGCATCGTTCTCACATGCATAATTTTGAACATGAATGATGTAACCAATACTTTGTAACAATATTATTATAATTAAAAGAGTGTCCATGGAGTTTCTTGCCCGTTCTTCTCCATAGGTACTGCCTACTACACTTTGGAATGGGCAACTAGCTTCATCTTTTTGACTGACCGACCTTGACAATTCAAAAGGGCCTGTAATTGGTTTATTTGAAATAAATAGTTTGAATTTGAGTTTGAGTTTGTAATTATTTCGACGTCTGCCATTGCCGAAACTCGAGTGAAGTGAGTGGTCGGGCAGTATGTAACACTCAGTTCTCTCGATCCTACTGCAGCAGTATTTAGGGAATTATTGCCGGCAGCGCGAGGAGCAGCGGCAGGGGCTGAATGTAAATGTAGTAAAAGAATTTGAATTTGGCGCGCGACCTTGGAACTCTCGCCGTACGAATAGGCAGACTGCCTAATTTTAGACTTAACAAAACAAAAAAAATACCTTGAACTATAAAGTACAATGTTTATAAACATAACTTATCATATACCTAGCATTCTACGTAGGTACCTATATAAAATTCGCAGAAATGATTGCACAATGTTTACAAAACATTGCGTAATACTTACTCAATTATAACTTTCTAATTTCGAGCTCTGTTTCTCTTTTAAAAACTATTATCCTTAGTCTATGCATATGTCATTAGTAAGTAATAACAAAAAAGGTTTTGTCATTAAAGTTTCCTCTAGTTTCATATCAATGTGTTGTGTTTGCTTCATGTTTTAGCATTTTGCACACCTCCCCTTGGTATGTTGCACAACATTTCATTATAAGGAAAAACTGGCCAGTATAAATACGCTGTCTGACGCAAATTTTGCTCAGTACGACCAAATCACCTTGTGATGCTGGTTGTTTTAACAAAATACGTTGTATGAGGTTGAAATTATATACACTATATTTCGACATATACACCACACTCCATATAAAATATCCTAAATAAGTTTGTTGAAAAAAAATTTGGTGAAAAAAAAGTTTAAAAATATTTGACTTTTTTGTTATATAAGAAGTTGAAAAAAAGTTAAAGTATATTTAAAAAACATTGTCCAGTTCCAATATAAAAAAAAAAAACATAATTTTAAATTGTTATATGATCTACAAGTAAGTTATTTTCTTCACTCTTCATAGTATATTTTAGTTTATTTATTATAGTCTTAATTCTTTTTATATTAATTTATATTCTGTATATATTTAATCGTCATTCGCCAAAGGGTGGGTTGTAGAGGTCACAAGGCCAATTCTCGTAATTTAAAACGTTCAAAATCTCGTCGCGGTGTCATCTCGGTGACAAACAAATGTCAAAAACTTGTCGAAATGTAGGGAAATTAGAGGTGTTTTTGACAGATTGAGACTGAGATTAGAGGGGCAATTCTCGTAATTTTAAGAACGTTCCCAGTCTGATCTCAGTCAATCTATCAAAAATACATCAAATTTGCCTACATTTTGACAAGTTTTTGACATTTGTTTGTCGCTGAAATGAGACTGCGACTAGATTTTGAACGTTTTAAATTACGAGAATTGGCCTTCTGACTGTGAACGTTCTCAAAATTAAGAGAATTGCCCCTCAGATAGGCAGTCGCTTTATGTAATGCCGGATGCAGCTGAATACCAGTATTCAGCTGCATCCGGTTGGACTGGAAGCCGACTCCAACATATACGAATACGAAAAGGCTAAGCAGATGATATAATTATTTAATCGTTTATCCGCTCGCTTATCCGCATTTATTTGGTGTCGTCGCAACATGTCTGTTTCTTCCACACTTCTCTATTAGTCTTCATCTCTGTAGTCACCCCCCTTTCTACCCACATCTCTCACACAGTCTATCCATCGTTTCTTTGTATACAGTTATACACAAGGTCATTGTCATTTGCAAAACCTGAGTCATCTTTTGGTGAAAGGTTTTGTGACTACAAAAAACGGGTTCAACAGTAGGTCATGTTTTGACCAGCTTTGAGCTAGAATAACCTGAATTTCTGGTTATTTACACGTAACACAACGCCTGTAATCCCCGAAGGGTTCGGCAGAGGTGTACACACGACGACATATCGGGCTATATTATTCCAGTTTTAGCTTAGCTCACATTGTATAGGCTTTTCGTACAATGAAAGGTCAGGCTATACTGGTAATGTGAAGCTCGATATGTCATGGTGCGAACCAAACCTATCGTGCATCTACATTTCACCAGTTATGATTAAGTAATGTCCATGTAATAAGGAGCGAGCCTACTGCCATCAATCGGGCAGAAATCTACACTATTTTGGACATAAGTAGTCTTTTAGACCCCAAGTTAAGGGCATTTAGTAAAGGCATTTAGTAGTTTATGGGTCACATTCATACACCCAACATTTTACAAAGTAATCTAGTTATTTTACAAAAATTGTTACGAAATCATAAATAACGTAACCATTTTTGAGTAAGGTAGGATATAACTGAGCGAGACTGCCTCATTGGCGTCGTGTTTGCAAGCACGACTCCTTAGCGTGGTATTCTGGGTTCGAACCCCCAAGTTAGGCAGTGTCGAGTTCGAATCCCAAGCACTGACAAAACGAAAGAAACATACTTTAATAAACTTAGTTTATTTAGCATGATATATTTCAAAGCCTTATTATTAACAAAATAGTAAAATATTAAGTCTTGCTCTCGTAAAATACATCGATAGTTGTGGCGTAGATGTGACGTCATACATGAAAGTACAAAGAGTATAATGTATAATGCAATCTGTTGAGCAATTCACAACCGTTCGACAGGATTCCGAGTCAAAAATTACACATTTTCGGTTACTTGAATTTCCTCGTCGTGACAGCAATACCTGTCGGAATAATAGCGGTCGTCTATATGATTTAAACAGACGACATTTTCGGGTTTTGGACTTATGAACAGCCTGTAGAGGACTCTTTGGATAACATTGATTTATGTTCGATTCGGCACGGAAGTGTATCGACCGGTTGTGAATAGCTGATCTGTAGAACAAAATGGGCTGTAGTCTGAAGCCTAGTCCGGCAACCAGTCTTACCAAGGGGTATCGTATTACCCAGTAACTGTGTTTAAGTCAGATAGGCAGTCGCTCCATGTAAAATACTGGTATTCAGCTGCATCCGGTGAACTGGAAACCGACTCCACCGTAGTTAGGTAAAGGCTTGGTAGATCATGATGATTATGCGTCGATATGCGCAGTAGGTTTGGGTCGCAATTATATCACTCTGACGTCATCCTACGTCATGTTAACTGTGTAATGAAATGTACCTAAACATTGACGACACGATTGGCGCAGTGGCTGAGCGTTCGACTGCACCGCTGCGTGTCGCGGGTTCGATTCCCGCACGGAACATATATTTGTATTGCCTACAGGTAGTTGTTCCGGGTCTGGCTGTTTGTGTATGTGAGTTTAATTGTTTGTAAACGTACCCACGATACAGGAGTAATTCCTAGTGTGGGGCCACGTTTTTCACGGCTGAACGGATTACGATGAAACACACACAGGTAAACCATGACCAGGGTCAGGTTTTTCCCGCGGGCTAATTGTGTAACACACCAAAAGCAGCAATGGCTTTCATTTTGACAGTTCAACAACATTCATTGCGCTATTTACGTTGTTGAGCAGACGAATTTATCGAACATACGAAGCAATGGATTAGCAATATCTTTCAAAATGATTGAGATTGTGATTGATAGTGTGTTACACAATTAGAATGCCGGTAGTACATTCCCGTAGGACAATTTCTAACCCCCACGCAGGCAAAGCCGCGGGAAAAAGTTAGTTAGTTATTATTTTTGGTATTAAGACCACCTTTTCTGGTTTTCTAGTATTATTATTCACTAGAAGTTAAGTAAAATTGTTACTAACCCTATGGACTCCTGTCTGAACTAATAGTTTTCTATTCTATTAATAATTTGCGTGCACTGACTGGTCAGGTCTGGTTCTTTCCTCAAAAGACCATTTCAGACCAATCTACATGATCTGACCAAGATTATGTCTGGACTTTAAAAGAGACTGTGGCCTCTGAGTTT
This sequence comes from Apamea epomidion, assembly GCA_947507525.1. Lineage (NCBI taxonomy): Eukaryota > Metazoa > Arthropoda > Insecta > Lepidoptera > Noctuidae > Apamea > Apamea epomidion. The sequence continues at coordinate 2,468,122 of OX382255.1, forward strand.
GATTCGGCCTTTCCTCTCAGAGTAGTCAGATAGGAAACGCCGACCCCGTCTACTTTTTAAAGTATGATTGACGTGTAAAACTGTTTGTACAAACCTAGTTATAAAATTAAATCATTTATCATTTAATAATAATCTTCTTTTGTTGCAGAAAATGATGGTGAAAGTCTAGCATAGTTAATAAGCGAAGTGAAAAGAGAATTATAAGCAAAACCAGTACGGAAAACTCGTCAAAAATGTTTCAAAAACCAGCATTTGGCTCCACTACCGCCAATTTTGGTAAGTCCTACTTCATCATACTAATCCTACTAATACATTTATTATAAACGTGAAAGTTTGTGTGGATGGATGGATGGATAGATGTTTGTTACTCTTTCACGCAAAAACTACTAAACTGGTTTGGATGAAATTTGGCACACAGATGGTTTATAACCAGGATTAACACACAGGATACTTTTTATCGCGATCTTCCGTGATTCGGAAAGCACGTTAAGCCGTTGGTCCCGGCTGTCATTCGTGGATTTTTGACAGTCGTTACGGGTCGTCAGTAGCCCGAAAGTCTGACAACTAGTCTTACCAAGGGGTATCGTATTACCCAGTAACTGTGTGGAGGTGCAGGCTGAATATGTGGTTGAGCCATTTTCTTCCATCTTTTCCGAATTCTGATCGAAGCTTATGTAAAACATGAAACTGGAGCTTATGCAAGCGAGTGAGTCGATCAGCTTATGCCCTACATGAACTTTCATTTAAAATTAACTTTAGTACACTCGTGACTGCATACCATGGGCTTGTGGCGTCTATACTCAGATATGGCATAATTTTTTGGGGGAACTCCACCAAAAACCACCAAAAATCTCGTTTTTAAGGCACAGAAGCGGTGCGTTAGGGCTATATTTGGTTTAAAATCCACCGAGAGTTGTGTACCTTTCTTCAAGAAGTACAGTATCCTACCTATTCCTTCACTGTACATATTTGAAGTAGCTGTCTTCGTGAAATAAAATCCTCAACTTTTTGTGTTAGCATCTGAAGCTTTTAATCGTACTCAAAGACATGAAAGTCGCCTCTGTGTTCGCAAAACTAATACTGCCTTAATGTATAAGAGTATCTTTCATATGGCACCAGTCGTTTATAATAAATTGCCAAAAGAGCTAAAAAATTACATGTTAATTTATTTAAGCAAAAATTAAAAACGATGTTATGTCAAAAATGTTATTATAGTGTCTCAGATTTTTTAACATACATTTTTATATTACTTAATTATTTTGTACTGTTGACATTTTTTCATTATTATTTTTGCTGAATTCACTTTAAATTAATTATTGCTTATTCATATTTGTACGCCGTCATGGTCAAAACATAGTGTACCTATATATTTTAATAACAACACTTGTTTTTACACCACCTATGTTTTACAAATAAAAAACCTTGACTTTGACTTTATCGAAACGACGAAAAGGAATTGCGGCGCAATTTAAATTGTGCAATATTAGAATATTTTCCATGACGTTGTATGAAAACATTAGTGACTCATACATGCAAATATTTGTATGCATGAGTCATCTCCGTTTACTTGTGACGTAACGGCGGGAAATCCATACTGCGGTATACAAGTTCGATCTCATGTTGAGGAAAATTAGTTTCGATTAATGTTTTGTGACTGCCTTGTTCGTTTAGTGATCACTAGGGTCTGGGGTTGGATTCCCGACTTGGGTAAAGTGTTATTGGGTTATACTATCAGGAACTTCTCATTAGCAACCCAGCATAGCTTTTTATAACTGGTCGATACGCTTCCGTGCCGAATCGAACATCAATCAATGTTATCAAAAGTCCTATAATGGCGGTTCACAACACCAAAACCCGAGAATTTGTCAGCTTAAGTGCTGATTTTTCCATCGCCAGATAACTTGTATTCGAGGAATAAAATTGACGTTTGACAGTTTTTGTATGACAAAACTCCTCCCTCTCCTCGACCTCGGCAAGCGTTGCTTAACCTTGAAGATCGACCCGTGCGGTTGTTATTTTTAAGCCACGAGTGGTAATAAAACCTCTTACAATTTTCTCAGGTTCCTTCAATTCGGGGACATCGACAGCTTCGCCCTTCGGGGGCTTCAAGCCAACGACCGGGACGAGCGCGTTTGGCGCTCCGCCCGCGTTCGGTGCAGCTACCTCGACACAACCTGCTACTGGTGGAGGTATGTATTCTATATTACATTCACAATTTATGTGATTTCGAAAATGTAACTTTATTGCATTCGTATAAAGTTTAGTTTCACATTCACTGGTTTGTACAGGCACGAGCGTTAATATGTCAACACTTGGAAACTTTAAATAGCAATTTTTGTGTGAAATAACGAAAACAACAATGAAATACGACACATTGCAAAAACCTATGGGTTCGATAATACTATGTTCGTAGCAACATAAAATTTCATTAAAAAATAAAGGACTAAATCGCTTTTGAATAAAGCAAATATTCATACTTGTGCTCGTGATTGCCCGTGACATCACAGCGGGCCCTATACCAGCGATGCGACATTTATTTTTTATATGTCGAAGCATCATGCTGAGATAGGAGCCTTTTGGCCTCGTATGGGACTTTCTGTTTCATTTTTCCTTTTGTTACTTTTTTTATATAATTTGTTTTATTTTTAAATGTGTTTAGTTTAGTTTATGATCCTGTACGAGTCGCAATAAATACTTTTTCTTTCTTTCTTTTCTCGTGACTGTAAACTTGGTTAACACAAGTAAAGCGCGTGTCGCTTCGTAAGATTAAAATGCTTAAACCTTGTATGGTGAAAACCACCTTGTAACCACCTTGTGTACCTCTATTATATCTCTAGGTCTGTTCGGCACCACCAACACAACCGGAGGCCTATTCGGGGGCTCCACAGCCTCAACATCGACCGCAGGCTTCGGCGCCAGCACCTCGGGCTTTGGATTCGGGGCTGCGCAGCCGGCCACGGGAGGCCTGTTCGGAAATACTTCGACAGTCGGTGGAGGGCTGTTCGGGGCTACGCACAATCAGACTGCTTTTGGGGCTAAGCCTACTGGTGAGTTCCCATTCTTAAACCTGATTTATACAGTGCGATTTAATTGCCAGTAGCATGCAATACGTTATAGCTACAATAAAAGTTACATCGTAATTCAGTTGTTGCTTCAATGTTATTATATTCCACAAGCAAGAAAGTTGTATTGTGTAAATCTGGCTTTATGGACTAATTCTCAGAAAAAAAACCGCATTTTTTATGGCTATTGACATCTTTGGCAAAGAACTTACTTAAAATCCCCATCACCAGGCTTCGGCTTCGGCGGAACCACCACAACAGGCGCTACGGCCGGCGGCAGTCTCTTCGGATCCACACCATCTACGGGAACTGGCCTGTTTGGGCAGCAGACCAACACCCTCGGCGGTGGAGGACTGTTCTCCACTAATACTGGTAAGTGGAGAGATTCATCATCGTCATCATTTCGAGAACTTTCTCTCGTCTTCATTTGCCAGGCTTTATTTCCTAACTATATTGGGCTCGGCGTCCTGTCTAACCGGATGAGCTGACTGTCAGTATCCTACATGGAGTGACTGCCTATCTGACCTCCACAACCTAGTTACTGGGTAACACGATACCCCTTGGTAAGACTGGTATCATGTTACCCAGTAATTAGGTTTTGGAGGACAGATAGGCAGTCGCTCCATGTAAAATACTGGTACTCAGCTGCATCCGGTTAGACTGGAACCCGATCCCAACATATTTGGGAAAAGGCTAGGTACATTGATATGATTGAAAGTCTTCACTAGCATTTTTCGCAGACAACGCGTTGATTTCACCAACGTCATATAATTCTGTTAGCCGATAATACAGGGTGGCAGGAACATCGAAGCGCAAACTGTAACCATGGATTCAGCACATGATACTAGACCCCATAGCGTCGAAATTTTTCTGTCGGTTATCAAAAAAAAAAAATCTTCTGTTCATAGAAAAGTGCAATACCTACGCGGTCAAAATGTATGGAATAGGAATAATTTTTTTTAATAACCGACGAAGAATTTAGACGCTATGGGGAAACTCATGTGCTGAATCCATGGTTACAGTTTGCGCGTCAATGTCCCTGCCACCCTTTATTTTATTTCAATTTTATTTCTGGACTAGCTCCAGCCCGCGACTTCGTCCGCGTGAAATTTCGGCGCATCGCTCGCCCGTGCTACTACTTAATTTTAGCTTTGCGTTCTTTCTGACTTTTATTCTTTTTGCTCGGCTCCTAAGGGTCACAGCGTGATGTTAAATAGCCTATAGCCTTCCTCAAGAATTGGGCTATCAAATGCAAAAATAATTTTTCAAATCCGACCGGTAGTTCCAGAGCTTACCCCCGACATACAAACAAACAAATTTTACCTCTTTATAATATTAGTATAGATATCTGTCGTTGGTGAAATCTGCCCTAAGTCTGTCGTAAATGATATACCCAAAGTGTGGAACGCTGCTCTCTCTCTCTCCCACATAACCCGTCTGCCTTCAAAGCAAGAGTGAACAGGCATCTTCTGGGCTCGCTCGTTCCATCATAGACCTCATTCATCGCTTTCCATTAGGCGTGAACTAGGTCAGTTGTTATGTAAATAAAAAAAATGAGAAGATGTTATGAAACTATTAACTAATATGAAATGTAAACAAACGAAAAATCGAATGTATAAACTTCTTCTTGTAAAAATGTTAATTTATTCTTTAATACATGAAATAAAAGGCTTTTTTATTTAATTTTATTTATTTATGTAATTAAATATATTTCCTATCTTTCTAGCGGGTGCATTCGGTCAACAACAGCAGCAACAATCTGGCACAGCGCACATCAAATACAACCCGGTAGTGGGCACAGACGTGGTCGTGAAGTCAGGCACCTCGCAGAGCGTGAACATCAAACACCATTGTATTACATGCATGAAGGTAAGCCATCATCATTATTTATTTAAACTTTTCGCACAGAGAATTCCATACTCTGGTGTACAAATTGTTTTATGTCAATAAATAATTTTTATGTTATTTTATAAAAAAGGTACAAATGCGGACTTAATACCTTAGGCATTCTCTACCAGGCAACCAAAAAATCATATTCTTAAAATGTAGTCATACCGCATACCTATCAATTACTGTTAGCAACTTCTTACCTACCTACGAGTAATATTTATTTGTATAACTTCACCAACTCGCACCTGAGGCAAAATGTATTTCCTTTAGATTTAAGCAATTACTTTGTATCTCATTGTAAGTGAACTTATATATTTTATTTTTATTTATTTTTATTTTACCATTTATGTACACACATATATAAACAGACAATGAAAAACAGAACAGAAAAAATAGGTACAGAGATGATGCTTATTTCATAAGAAATCTCTTCCAGCATACCTGAGATAGGACAATAGATACAGAGATGTAGACAGCGTGTGATAGAGCAAAGGAGACAAAAAATAATACATAGAATCAAAAAAAAAACAATTCACTTAAAAACTAAACAAGAATTACGAGAATATATTAACATACATACAAATAAACATACATAAATACTTCTAAAATAAATATTACACGAATGATAATAATTATATCATACTCAAAATAATAAATACATACACAACTATGATGAAGTGGACAGATAGTGTTCTTTCACTCCTCTTTTAAAAACCGCAATAGTTTATATTGTTCTTATGAGAATAAAATTCTTTAAACCTAACCAAGGGTGGTGAAGAGATTACGTGGCATTACATCATCTGCCATCCTTTTCCCCACCATGTTAGGGTCGGCTTCAATCAAACAAACTCAAACTATTTATTTCAACTAAACCAATTACAGGCACTTTTGAATTGTCAAGGTCGGTCAGTCAAAAAGATGAAGCTAGTTGTCCATTCCAAAACGTAGTAGGTACCTATGGAGAAGTACGGGCAAGAAACTCCATGGACACTCTTTTAAATCACAATAATATTGTTACAAAGTATTGGTTACATCATTCATGTTAAAAATTATACATGTGAGAACGACGCAGAACGTTAAAAGCGTCCGTAATGAAAAAAAACAATTCAAATATTAAATTAAATCAAAATAAGCCATGGCAGCAAAGAGTTGACTCCCTAGAGTCCCCTAGAGCTAGAGTTATCCCTACTGACAGCGCCCGTTCACGAACATGACGCATAGATTACAATCTAACCTGATGCAACTGAATGTTACATGAAGCGACTGCTTATCTGACCACCACAACCCAGTTACAGCCTGATTCATACGATCCAAACACAGTAACTGGGTAACACCATACTCCAAGGAGTATGCCCAGTTACTGTGTTTGGATATAAATGGTACAGTCCGATTCAAACTTTGTAGCGGCTCGGAACATTCGGTGAGTCGTTGCGCAGTAAGAAATTCACGTGGCAGCGGGGGTGAGGGGTGAGGTACTGCGCAGCGTATAGTGCACTTCAGAGCCGCCATAAAGTTTGAATCGGATTTACAGGGTAAAACGGTAGCCCTTGGTTATCTAGATGGTATGGAGCCAATAGTACCCAGGCGTTAATATGATACATTGGGTACAGTGAATGAAAATACAACCCCGTAGTGGGCACAGATGTGCTTGTGTAGTCAGGCACCTCGTAGAGCGTGTACATCAAACACCATTGTATGACTTGTATGAAGGTAAGCTTTCGTCATCATCTGCCACAGAAAGGAGGCCAGTAGAACATTATGCGGTTAAAAAAACAGCTGTTCCACACAAAGAGTTACCAGAGTTGGAACTATAAAAAACGTTGTTCCTACTCATCACAACTTCAAATATTTTAAAATGTTCCTTCCATTATCATTTGCAGAGTAAGAGCGGGTTGTTTCACGTCCACTTGACGCACGCGTATACGTCAAAAATGGCGCTAACTATCGTCAAACCAAAAAAGCGTTGTTTCATTATTGTGTGTTGTGTTATTACAATTACAAAATCATGGCCTTGACTTACGTCAAATAATTACGATTACGTACTCGTTATTATTTGACGTACGTGTGTTACGTTAACCAACCGTTTGAAACAACCGGCCTTTAGTCAAGGTGACAGTTAACAGTTGCAGCACATATGGTTCAAGATCGCTTGACACTTCACTTTTTATCTAATATTGATATGCTGTAAGAATGTATGGTAACTTATATTGAATTGTTGTCTACAGGAATATGAGAACAAGTCGTTAGAAGAGCTTCGTCTTGAAGACTACGTGGCTGGCAGGAAAGGCAACACCAGCGGCGTGTTCGGAGGGTTCCAGCAGCAGCCTGAGACTAAACCGCTGTTTGGGAATACTTGTAAGCAAATTACTTTTTACCAATTGGCAACTGTCGCTACTTACGAGATTAATTTATTTATTTATTAACTCAACATCACTATCATTACAGGAATTTCCTAATTCAATAGTGTGGCCATAATTACAGTTTTATTATTTACAATAACATATTCTGTACATCGTGTTTTTTGTGAACTCACTCGGAGAACAAGTAAAAAGATCTATGTTGTAGGTGGTGGCTTCGAACCCAAGTAAGCGCTTTACCTTGTGTAAATTATTTCATCACCACTGCTCTCAAAACGGTGAAGGTAAACATCGTGAGGAAACTGGCATGTCCTAGAACCAAAAATTCGAAGACATGTGACGTCTACCCGCACTGGGCCCGCGTGGTGGATTATGGCCCACTCCCTCTCGCAGAGGTGTGGCCTGTGTCCCAGCAGTGGGAACATTATTGACTGATTATGCCATAATTGATACAAATTTGTTTCAGAGCATTTTAGATACATTTTTCTCCACAGTTCTGGTGATATATTAGCCACACCGCTTGCCTGTGTTTTTATTTATTCTGAAGTATAGCAAAAATGTGAGCTTTTTTCCGACAGGGTGATAAAATTTACGTCATCCTGTAGAACATTTAATTAAAAACCATTTTCTCTTTACTAGCATTCGGCCAGCCAGCCACAACGAGCGCCCCCTCAGTGTTCGGCGGTGGAAGCCTGGGCGGTGCGGGCTTCGCGCAACAACCCTCGTCGTTCTCGTTCGCGAACAATGCACAGGCGACCAACACTACGGGGCTGTTCGGAGCTAATAAACCGGCTTTCGGGGCTGCACAACCCACCGGTATGTTGACGCAACTTTCTTAGGTTAAGCCACTATTGAACCCATCCTAAACCTGCCGATCGATGCTGTAAAAATCTCACCGTGAAAAGTTAGGTGAAGTGAGCTTAGAGTGACCTGTCAATAGTGTCAATCCCTAGCATTAGTTGGAATGACAGCTCACTCCACGCTCACTTCACCTAAGTTTTCACGGTGAGATGGTTACAGAATCGCACTGCTGACCTCAGAAATATGCGGAAACTTTCTGAGGGATTTCTTTTCATGTCTTGGATGGGTGGCCGTTCAAGGAAAATTGTTGAAATTAAAAATGATGAGAGGAGACGGTCCAGTGGTAACGACTCCGACTTACGAGTTGTACATCGTGGGTTCAAACTCAGTCAGGCGCATTACATTGTGTGATCTACATATTTCATCACCACTGCTCAGTAAAAAAAGTATTTTAGTGATGAAAGTATTTTTTGAAAGAAGAAAGAAAATACATTTATTTGGCACAAACTAAAAGACACAATACACCAGATGAAACAAACAATAATATAAAATAAAGATTAAATAAAAAGCGTGAAGTCCGATGTAAGAAATTATCAGGAAAGTGTGCCTCATGGCTGTGCCAAAAAGGCCCAGTTCAGCAAAAATGCCAGACAACTAGTTCCTGACGCTGGTTTTCAACTGGACCTGATGTGTGAGGTGACGGATGTAAATCAGTTTTATACTGCAACGTGACGTGTGTATGCATAGTTAAATATATAAATAAAATAAATTTGTGTTAGATAAAAAACAGAATCAGAATCAGAATTATTAAAAGAGTATTTTGTGGTAAATGATAATATGGTTAGAAGAGGAGTGACTACCGAGATGACGACTAATAGAGAAGTATGGAAGAAACAGACCCCAAAAAAATTGGAATAGGGGTGTGAGAATGGTGATGATGCTGAACGGTATTTTTTGTTCCAGGTGGTACAGGACTGTTCGGCGCCACTACCACTCAAGCGCCCACTTTTGGTACCAACACCTCCACTTTTGGGTTTGGTGCTACCACACAGAACCAGGTGAGATTTTTTTTTTATAGACATTGCCCCACACTAGTAATTTCTCCTGTGTCGTGGGTGCGTTTACAAACATTTAAACTCACATACACAAACAGCCAGACCCGGAACAACTACTTGTAGGCCATACAAGTATTTGTTCTGTGCGGGAATCGAACCCGCGACACGCAGCGCAGCAGTCAATCGCTTAACCACTGCGCCAGCCGTACCGTCTTTTACTTATTTATTTTATTTATTACTGCTTCGTTGGTCTTATAGAGGCATACCTCTATAAGACCAACGAAGCAGTAATAAATAAAATAAATGGATGTAAAGTTCACTCATCCTCCATAGAAAAGGGAGGATCCTCCGACCAGACGGGTGTTGTGTCTGGCGGGCAACTGCCCAACGATTGATGTTGGGAAGTTTGTATGTATGCTTATTGCGCGGTAAACTCTGCTTGCGAGATGCAGGATTTGCGTGACGTCAGTCTGACGCGTTGTTCGTATGTGGCGTTGTACATACCGCTACAGTCTAGTGGTCGCAAGCGTGAATACGGAGAGTGAAGTCCTGGGTTCGATCACCAAGGCAGGGCAGGAAAATTCTCAATATCAGCTCAGCCTCAATTTATAATAGCCTGCCGACCGATTTCGGTCACGGTGGCCAATCTGAACGGAGATTAGCTAGGTACGCAGGAGATAATGGCGCCAATTCCCTTGTTCATAAACTAAACTGAATTTAAGTTCAGTGCATCTTTTTCTTTCTATTTCATTAATATGGCTATACTTTGTTTTGTATGCCAATGGTGGCAAAACATGTTGAAACTCACAGATTTTCACTTTTACATCCACATTTGCATGTATATGTATAATGTTACACATGTTTACAAATAAATATATCTTTAAGAAAAGGACAGAAGATAAAATATTAGTTTAGTTCTGTCAAATTAAGATACTCCATAGACAGATTAGACGTGATTAATAACATGGCGACTTAGAATACGTTAATTTACGCCAGGCGCTGACTAATTTGACAGGACTAAATTAACATTAATCTTCTGCCCTTTTTTTGTTTGTAGTAGGTTTTATATTTTAGTTGAAGCGTTTGGACAAGATAGGTTTTAGTCCGCGACAAAGAATTTGCGCAGCTCTGCCAGCCTCTTCAGGGATCACAGCTGCTATGTTATATCATGAAACCATTTCTGTTCCAGCAACAGCCAGGCGGGCTCCTGTTCGGCGGCGCCAAGCCAGCCGGCGCCGGCTTCGGAGCGCCCCCGGCCAGCTCGGGCTTCGGCGCCTTCGGCTCCGCCGGAGTGTTCGGCGCCAAGACACAGGCGCCCACCTTCGGCACACAGGCTCCCGGTCAGTTTATTATGTAGACAGTCTTCATCTCCCTAGCTTTTTACCAACTATGTTGGGGTTGGCTTCCAGTTTAACCGGATGCAGCTGAATGCCTGTACTTTACACGCAGCTGTTTGTTTTGAAAAATTCTTTATTAACATAAAAACATTTACAAACCTGTAGTACTTAAAAATAAAGTAACAGTTACACTAATATTACAAACAACACTTTTACAGGCTAGAATCACCTTTATATGTATATAACAGTGATGGTTACAAACTTATTACAGCATGAGGCATTTAATAATTTAAGCTTGCATCAACTGATGAAGTTTTTGTGACAATTTCATTTATAAAAAATAAAAATAAATTTGGGGGTAGCAGCAAATTCTTAACTACGCGCTCAACGTAAGTGCGACCGGTACAAACGGTCGCTCAGGAGATCGCGCGTGGCCGCCAGCGATCATCAAGTATGTCAATCACTTTACACACAGTACTGCCTATCCGACCTCCATAACCTAGTTACAGGGTAACACGAAGACAAACAGTTTGCCAATAATTTCCTTCTTTTTTAGGGTTCCGTACTTCAAAAGGAAAAACGGAACCCTTATAAGATCACTTCGAGATATATCTCGGAACCCGTATAAGTATCGTCTTTCTTTCTAAAGTTCGAAGGTTCCATGTCAAAATGACCTCTAGTTTCCCTATACAGGGTGGCAGGGACATCGACGCGCAAACTGTAACCATGGATTCAGCACATGATACTAGACCCCATAGCGTCGAAATTTTTCGTCGGTTATCAAAAAAAAAAATCTTCAGTTTCATAGAAAAGTGCAATACCTACGCGGTCAAAATGTATGGAACAGAAATATTTTTTTTGTGATAACCGACGAAAAATTTCGACGCTATGGGGTCTAAACTCATGTGCTGAATCCATGGTTACAGTTTGCGCGTCGATGTCCCTGCCACCCTGTATTTTGACAAGTTTTTGGCATTCATGAGATAAGATTGCTTGAATTTTAAATTAATTTTTAAGTACCAGAATTAATCATCTGGGTTCATAAACATTCGATGTCTTTCCAGCTTTCGGCTCAATGACGACGGGAGCGTTCGGCACCACTACCTCCAGCGCGGGCGGTCTGTTCGGAGGACATCAGAGCTTCGGCAAGCCGACCACGGCGCCTGCGTTCGGATTCAACACGCAACAGCCTGGTCTCGGTAAGATGATCATACAATTTTGCGCTTCGGCCATCATCGGCTATCTTCGGAAATACGAACGCGCGATAATGAGATCTATAGAGATGTTACAACCAGGAATTACAAACTATAGATTAACAACTCTATTGACGGTCTGTGACAGACAGCTGTGCAGCTGGGGAGTTTGTTGCGCCACTTCTTCTTCCCAGCGATAGCACTAGGGAGTGGTGACGGGCGGGGGTTTATAATTGTGTAATTTTGACGTTCGAAAAATACTGATCCTCAGCGTCATTTTTTTTTTTTAAACGTTTACCCACAGTTGGAATTTCTCCTGTATCGTGGATGCGTTTACAAACATTTAAACTCACATACACAAACGGCCAGACCCGGAACAACTACCTGTAGGCAATACAAATATGTGTTCTGTGCGGGAATCGAACCCGCGACACGCAGCGCAGCAGTCAAGCGCTTAACCACTGTGCCAACCGTGCCCCCTCATTAGAATAAATGAATTTTGATTTTTTGTCTCGTTGATCTAGTGGTGGCAAGCGGTACTGTTGAGCATGAGGTCCTGAGTTCGGGTCCCGGGTCGGGCGTAGTGTTAGTGGGTTTTCCATCTGGAAATTCTCAGTAATAGCCCCGAGTCTGGATTTGTGCCCAGTTGATGGCCATAGGCTCGCCCCCCTATTAAATGGGACTTAAACATAATTGGCGAAATGTGGGTGTACTATAAAAACACGTCTGCCTAACCTTGCGGGGAATGCGGCGTGAGGCTATGTATGTCAAATCCACAAAAAAATCCGAAATAACTTATTTTTTTCGGCTGATAGCGAATATTTTCAGAAATGGATACTTCAGCTGTAAATTACCGAAGAATTAGGTCGCATTCTCTTTAGTATTTGTCAAACCATGTAGAAAGAAAGAAAAATATTTATTCTGCACAAACACAACGCACAATTAAAAAATAATAATAATAATTAGAAAAAAATAAATAAGATACACATAGTCAAAAGACTCGTACTCAAGCATAAAGTGTCCAATGACAACTCACATTAATTTAACGACACGGTTGGCGCAGTGGCTGAGCGATCGACTGCTGCGCTGCGTGTCGCGGGTTCGATTCCCGCACGGAACAAATATTTGTAATGCCTTCAGGTAGTTGTTCCGGGTCTGGCTGTTTGTGTATGTGAGTTTAAATGTTTGTAAACGCACCCACGACACAGGAGTAACTCCTAGTGTGGGGCAAAGTTAAAAAAAAAAAAATAATGGCATTGACAATACGACAAGACGATATTGGCAGATGGCCACAAAACAATGACAATCATAACAAAAACAAAAATGCCAATTGCAGAGTGGCGAAATAACTAGTATAATTACTTTTGTAACAAAACAAACAAATATGAATCCTTATATCATCGTTCACAGGTACAGGTCTAGGAGGCGGTTTAGGTACAAACCAGTTCCAAGCCAAGCCTGCAGCACCAGCGTTTGGACAGCTAGGTACCACCATGTTCCCTCAACAAGCGCAGAATACCTTTAAGACTGGTGAGTTTCTCGTTAATAGGTATTCAAAGATAAAGTACAGTTAAACCAAAGAAAGTGTGGGCTTCGATAATCTTCGAATCAGCACGAATCTTGCGCTGCAGACGCATAGCTTCAAAATTTTGAAATAAAATAAATATATGTCGGAGAAGGTATGTCTGTCTCTCGTTAACATCAGGCATATTTTAATTACTGTGGGCGTACTATGGGTAGTGTTGGTTATAGCACAATAGAAAAGCAGTTTGCAGTTCAAATCAGATTACAATTAACGAACAAGTTAGTCACACTAGCGAATCACACACTGTAGGTCCACAACTCAACGATACGGAACGCGAGACAGTTTACTAAGCACATGTTGTCCGTACGATGTCCAATGTTTCGATGTTCCCGAGAGCTCTGCTCACACCGTTCTTGTAGCTGTCGCTCTCTTCCACCTCCACGAACTCAGGCTAGACTCTGTATAGCACCACAAGATGGCGCTAGCATTCCGAATAGTCAAACGAATGACTCCGACATGTACATTACCAAGTTTGTGTTTCTTATACATAAATTATATCCTGTTTTCTTTTACACCATTTATTTGCTTATTGTTGAAACGTCCCGATTTTAGTATAATATGGCTTTGTGTCTAACGAAGAATCACTGGCTCCTAAGACACAGGTACCTACATCTAGCTTAGGAGTCAGAGAATTATTTTATTTTATTTTTTTAATGAGAGAAACAGCAAACAGTTACATTATAAGGCCTTACAACTAGTTTAACAAGATAGCAATTTGGTTATAAAGTAACCCACAACGCCGTCCACAAGTAGGAATAGAAGTTTAAGAAAAAAAAAGAACTAATCGCTAGGAACATTAATAGCAGTATGTGTGGCAAAATTAAAACTATTAGAATTAACTAAAAGAATTAAAACTATTGTGACCTACATCGACGCGCAATCTGTTACCATGGATTCGGCACATGATTCTAAACACCCTCACGTCGATAGATTTCATCGGTTATTAAAAAAAAAGTTAGCTGTTCTATACATTTTGACCGCGTAGGTATTGCATTTTCTTATAAAACAGCAGATTTTTTTTTGTTAACCTACAGCAAATTTCTACACTAAGGGGTGTAAAATTATGTGCTTAATTCATGATTATATATGTATGCTCTTAGTCTTGGGATACTGTAATGTGATGGGTTTTGGTGAAATAAAAAGTTTATTTATTGATTAAGTTCTAAAAGTTGGTATAAATATGATGAAGTGGTAACACTCCCGGCGACGACTCACGCGCCGCAGGCTATTACTAATCTGTGCGCGCAGCTGTCACGAAGCTATAGGTCGGCCTGCCCCGTTCGACCCAATACAGTCGTGATGTTTAATCAAGATATTTTGTCAGCAGGTCTGGACAGCGGCCTGGGCGGCGGTATGTTTGGCAACAACAGTTCTTTGGGCGGCATGGGTATGGGGATGGGCGGTATGCTCAACAATCCTGCTGCGGGGATGAAGTAAGTACAGTGTTATTAAATTTCTTGTCCCTTCGACCCACCCCTTGACATCACATCACCGTATCATCTACCTAGCCTTTTCCCAACTATGTTGAGGTCGGCTTCCAGTCTAACCAGACCAGCTGAATACCAGAAGGCCAATTCTCGTAATTTAAAACGTTCAAAATCTAGTCGCAGTCTCATCTCGGCGACAAACAAATGTCAAAAACTTGTCAAAATGTAGGGAAATCAGAAGTGTTTTATGACAGATTGAGACTGAGATCAGACTGTGAACGTTCTTACAATTACGAGAATTGCCCCTCAGTACTTTACATGGAGCGATTGCCTATCTGACCTCCACAACCCAGTTACTGGGTAATACGATACCCCTTGTTAAGACTGACTACCAGACTTTCGGGCTTCTGACTACCTGTAACGACTGTCAAAGAACAACGAATTACACCCGGGACCAACGGCTTAATGTGCTTTCCGAGGCACGGAGGGGTCTCGGTATGTAAAGATGGTCACCCATCCACAGACCAACCGCGGCAAGCGTAGCTTAACCAGCACCCTAGTTGCGTAACACACGATCAATCGGAATCGAGTTCGAAAAATTTGTCTGCTCGACACGTAAATAACGCAATGAATGTTGAACTGTCAAAATGAAACCGATTCCGATTGATCGTGTGTTACGCAATCAGGGTGCTGATCGATCGACCTGTGCGGCTGTTATTATTTAACCACGGACCCCTCGCATCGCATCGCCCGTCCGCGCTAGTATTTCTTTCTTTTTGCTCGGCTTCTGAGAGTCCTAGCGTGATGTTAAATAGCCTATAGCCTTCCTCAAGAATTAGGCTATCAAATGCAGAAAGAATTTATCAAATCCAACTGGTAATTCCAGAGATTAGAGGCCCAAAAATGCCACTTTAAGCAATACCTTTAAAAGCTATTCATTTCCTGAATTCCCAGCAGATCATTAGCAATTCCTCTAATTTTCGTAAAATTTCATTTCATATTTGGTGTAAATATTGCCGCATGAAAAAAATAAAAACCGTAATTGGTTTTTTTTATTTATTTCTACAGTTTAAATGTTATTTCATTGTGATATGAATTGCACACAGATCATATTATAAATTGTCCGTTTGTGACCATTTTACGATTTTTAATATGATTCATATTGTTATCCTATTATGATTCTGCCAAAGTGGCCTTTTTAGGCCCCTAGTACGTTCAAACGAACAAACTCTTCAACTTTATTATCAGTATAGAAGATAATAATACTAGGCCTTGGAAGAGACCTTTGGGTCTCTTCTCATCAAGAGAAGGCACGAGCATTGATCACCACTATAGATGGGCAATCCACCTGGGTGCTTTGGTAAACACCCAATTTTCTGGGTGTTTACGGCTGTTTACCAAAGCAACCGGGTTTAAACCCGGTGGATTGCCCATCTATAATCACCACGCTTGCTCAAGACGGGTTGGCGATTTAAGACTAGACTATAAGTCTATAGAGCTGTGAGGGACAGGGTGTAAAGTCCACTCATCCTCTATAGAAAAGGGAGGATCCTCCGACCAGACGGGTGTTGTGTCTGGTGGGCAACTGCCCCACGGCTGATGTCGGGAAGTTTGTGTGTATGCTAATTGCGCGGTAAACTTTGCTTGCGAGATGCAGAATTTGTGTGACGTCAGTGTGACGCGTTGTTCGCATGTGGCGTTGTAGATACCGCTACAAGTCGCAACTTTCCTCACGATTTTTTCCTTCACTGATGTCAGTGATGTTCAAGATAATAATGTACTAATATAACACTCTTGTTACAGCAGCCTCTCTGGTTCTTCAGCCGGCGGCAATGTTCATGAACAAATATTAACGTTGGCAGCCAGACCCTACGGAGACTCGCCGCTCTTCAAGGATTTGTTGCCAGATTCATGTGAGTGTTTAATTAGCTTTTAATGGACCATTTTTTTTGGAAATCAAATACGTTTTACGGAATCTAAGTACAGTGCAACCTTAATATAACGTACCTCAATATAACAAATTCCTCGATTTAACGAATTCTTCGTAATCCCCTTGAATTGTCAATAAGAGTCAATGTAAAATATACCTTTACATTGCGAAGATTTTTTGCGAACAACCTCTTTATAACGAATTTTCAACTATAAAAAAAAAGTGTAATCCTCCAATTAACGAATTTTATCAACCCAATACCTTTATATAACCTTCCCAATAGTATGTGATTCAGTCGCGACAGGTTTCGACACGTTTTTACCTCTTTATAACAAATTTTAGACCAACCTAACCTCAATATAACAAACCTTAGTTTAACGAATTACTTGATATAACGAATATTTACTTGTTCCCTTCCGATTTGTTATATCGAGGTTGCACTTTATGTAGGGTGGCAGGGACATCGACCGTTTTTAATAACTGCGGAAAATGTTCATCTCATTCAGAATCATGTACTGAATTTATGGTAACAGGTTCTGCCAGTCACACAAGTCAACATCTGCCTAGATTTTTCCCAACTATATTGTGGTCCATTCGAACCGGATGTAGCTGAATACCAGTATTGCGCAAGTGTTTATTGAAACACGTGGCGCCATATTGTTTCGGAAATCAAAGAAAACATTTGCGTTCTTCGTCATTCTAAGATGAGTCAAGCTAAAAAAAAATGGCTGCTAACTTTTTTGTGGATGATGACTGAATTATCAATTAATATTTATAGCATAAAGAACTCGCCATCTGCCCAGCCATTTCCCAACTAATATTAGTCTAACCGGATGCAGCTGAATACCAGTATTTTACATGGAGCGACTGCCTATCTGACCTCCACAACCCAGTTACTGGTTAACACAAAACCCCTCGGTAAGACTGGTTGTCATTGGGCTTCTGACTACCCATAACGACTGTCAAAGATCCACGGATAACAGGCGGGACCAATCGCTTAAAGTGTATTCCGAGGCACGGGTTAAAATGTGATTCCCGGCCGGAGAATTGATCTTTTGAGATCAATTCTCCGGCCGGGAATCACATTTGAGTGTTTGAGTTGATTTTGAGTGAATGACTATATCATTAAATCATGACATTTGTGTCATGATCTAAATATGATTCGCAGCCGTAACAAAAATGTATTTATAGAAATACATTTTTGTTACGGCTGCGAATCATATTTAGATCGACATACAACCAGATACTGACCTGTACCTGTTTCAAGATCTGAGCCTTAATAAATTCAATCATTCATTAAACGTAAGTTGTGCCAGAAAGCTGTTAGTTTTGTCATGGTCTGGCAGTTTGAGTAATTTATGCGGCCTACCCAAATGTCCTTTCTTTGGTATTGTTCGTCGAATCGTTTAGATCCTTGAGTTTTAAGTTGAGCTGCACGATTTCTGACAAATGCGTGCACTAACTGGACAGGTCCTCTCAAACTACGTGGTTCTTTCCTCAAATTACCATCTCAGACATCGATCTACATGGACTTCATATGATGTGACCAAGATTAAGTCTGGACTTTAAAAGAGACTGTGACCTCTGAGTTTGTTTCGGCCTTTCTTCTCAGACTAGTCAGATAGGAAACGCCGATATCATCTAGTTTTTAAATATGATTAACGTGTAAAAGTGTTTGTACAAACATACTTACAGAAATAATTTATCATTTATGTTAGTTGCCAAAAATGTAAGACGATTGAATTTCGCGGGCTAGCCTGGCGCTTTCGCCCTAAACCATAAAATATTTATGCCCTCTTCGTTCCACAGCAACAGCAGCAGAAGACGTGCTCAAACCAACAAACCCGGCGGCTGTGAAGGCAGTACTGGACAGCAGTAGCAGTGCTGCGTACCGCGTGTCGTCACCCACTGCCTTACGTCTCACCGTTACTCCCAGGGCGACGCGCGATGATAAGGTATAAAAACAAAATCAAAATCGGTTCATCCGTTCGGGAGCTACGATCACACACACACACACACACACCCTCACACAGAGACACGTCAAACGTATAACACCCCGTCGTTTTTGCGTCGGAGGTTAAAAATAGCTTAACGTATTCAAAATCAAAATATTTTATTTCACATAAACCAACATGGGCACTTATGGAACGTCAGAAGCTAGGTGCACGGTTCCATTTGGTTGTTTCCTGTGGAGAAGAGCCGGCAAGAAACTCAACGGTTACTCTTTTAAAAATAATTGGCTTTTATAATGTTTTTAACTTACAGTAGGTATATAAGGACAGGGTGGGCCTGTCGACAAGTATCAGGTACTTGATAAAATAAAAAATGGTCTACCTCCCGAAGGGGTACACAAGGGGTATTTTTTCAAAGAGCTGCAAAATTTATGGGTGTGGTACAGACCATCAAACGGAACAAGTTTCTCCATGGGACCAATACCGTAATCGTGAAAAATGTATCAACTGCTCCATAGAATACTTCAATACTTACCAACTCGACCTCGTATGGGACGGCTGAATTTTTATTCGATTGTTGTTGATTGTTGACATAACCGTCCCGCATGATGAGAACCTCGTGAAAAGCGAGAAAGATTAACAAATCAAGTATCTTGACTTAGCTCACGAGGTTGTCGACATGTGGCATGTGGACTCAGCGATCATTGTGCCGATAGTCGTGACAGCCAATGGCTTAATAGCCAAGAGCCTCGACCAACACCTGAGGAGGCTCTCGTTGGGTGCTGGATCAAGGGCTTGATTCAGAAAGCGGTACTTCTGGACACGGCTCGCATTGTTAGGAGGTTCCTCTCTCTGGAGCCCGGACCACCGGTAGCTTGGACCCTGTTCCCGATACCAGTGGGCTACTATTTTTTATATTTTTAAATGTTTCTAATTATCCAATTTGTTAGTAGTAACATGCACATCTTAAACACTAGTGTAACACTTCTTATTCTAATATTTAAAAATATAATTTATATGTATTTATATTGAAATAAAAGAGATAATAATAATATAATTAATGAATTCAGACAACCATTGATCCACTACATTACATTTAATATTGTTAGTATGAACTTAAAAACTATGTTAGTACCTAATAACTAAGAGAGACTTAGTCTTCTGGGTGAGGCTCCACACCATTGGACTGTCTAGCGTACACCCTTAAATTTGGCTGGTCTTTGAAAACTAGCCCTGTATATACAAGGGTATGTATGTCGCAGCCAACTGGTTAAATTAGCCGTTTAGTCAATCGCCTGGCCTTTGGAAGTAGTGCTCGCTTCACTTCGCTCTCTCGGCTCGCATGCGGTTGGTCACAGTTCTAACCTAACCCATTTGGTCGGGGTGCCCTGGCTTAGTTACTGCGACCAATTCGGCTCGCACGTGATTGGTTACAGTTCCAACCTAAACTATAATTTATTGAATATCATTCAGGCCGTTAGTTGAACGGCCGCCGTTTAGTTAAAAGGCTAGGCGGTTAACTAAACGGCTAATTAAACCAGTTGGCTGCGACATATATAAGAGATCCTGCCCGCCAGGTTGGGATCTGTTATGATTGAACCCGCTGACGACCTCTATACCAACTAACATTAACAAACAAGTTTCTCTCACAGAAATCCCTCTTCGACGGCTTAGAGGAATCGGACGCTAGTCTAGAAGACAAGCTGTGTCTGAAGCCGTCGCGCAAGCGCCTCGTGCTGCGACCTAATCAGAGAGCCAACGACAGCCATCACGACTCCGTGGACCATACTAATAATACCGGCAGGTTAGTAGTTTTAGAGAATATTGCCAGGTGTGGAGGAGGAATATTGCCAAAAATTGTGGGGAATATTGCCAGAATGAGTGGGGGCATATTGCCATAATGTGTGGTGGAATATTGCCAGAATAGTTAGGCAATATTGCCAAAATGTGTTGGGGAATATCGCTACAATGAGTGAGGGAATACTGCCAAAATGTGTTGGGGAATATTGCTAGAATGAGTGACGAAATATTGCCTTAAAGTGTGGGGGAATATTGCCAGAATAGTTAGGCAATATTGCCAAAAAGTGTTGGGGAATATTGCTAGAATGAGTGACGCAATATTGCCAAAAAGTGTTGGGGAATATTGGCAGAATAGTTAGGCAATATTGCCAAAAAGTGTTGGGGAATATTGCTAGAATGAGTGACGCAATATTGCCTTAAAGTGTGGGGAATATTGCCAAAAAGTGTGGGGAATATTGCCAGAATGAGTGAGGGAATATTGCCAGAATAGTTAGGCAATATTGCTAAAAAATGTGGAGAATATTGCCAGAATGATTGAGGGAATATTGCCAAAATGTGTGGGGAATATTGCCAAAATGTGTGGGGAATATTGCTAGAATTAATGGGGGAATATTACCAAACCATGTTGTAAAAAAACCAGTCTAATCGTGATGCTGCTGAATACCAGTATTTTACATGGAGTGACTGACTATCTGACCTCCACAACACAGTTACTGGGGAACACGATACCTCTTGATAAGACTGGTTTCAGACCTTCGGGCTTCTGACTACCCGTAACGGCAGAATCGACAGCCGAGACCGACGGTTTAACGTGCTTTTTGAGGAACGAAGGGTTCTAAAAAAAAAAAAACTCGGTCGAAACGTATGGAACAGCAATATTTTTTTTTATAACCGACGAAAAATTTCGACGCTATGGGGTCTAAACTCATGTGCTGAATCCATGGTTACAGTTTGCGCGTCGATGTCCCTGCCACCCTGTATAGTCAACCAATTCAGTCAGCCAATTTGTTATTTCTTTTTCGGTTTGTGTTCTTTCTCTGCGCCATGTTTACCGCAAATAAACATATTTTCTTTCTTTCTTTATTTAGCCCCTCGACAACCATACAATAACATTTTTTTTTTAAACTTATTCTTTGTTCACAGATCCCTAGAAGACCACCGAGAATCGAACGGGGGACTGCCTTCAAGAGAGATGGAGTCCGAACAGCCGAACATGGACGAAGTTGACCGAAGACAAGACGAATATGTTTCGTTGAAGAACGCTTCTGCTGGAAGGCGTAAGTAATTTTTTTAATATCTATTCATAAGACAGTGTGAGCTGTGAGTTGAGCAGTGGCCTGTTGCGCTTTGAGCACCGTGCACGGATCAATCTCATCTAGATTGATCGAGAAAAACAGGTTCTGCTGAGACTTTGTTGTTTTTTTTCTTTGTAAAGATATGTACATGATTGATAGTTTATTTATTGATTTATAAATATGTATTAAGTATGTTGAAACTGTGTGTACTCCCCGTCACTTTACCCTAAAGGTTTATTAGAAAACCAGCGTCAGACAGCATCTCTCTGGCATTCATGCCGAAATTAACCTTTTTGGCGCAGCCGTGAGGCACACACTATTGTTGTCTGAAACATTATTTTTTATTTTATTAATTTTGTATTTTGTGTTTCACGAACTGTGTCCAAATAAACTTTTTTTCTTTCTTTTTCTTGTGGCCCAGTAGAAACGCCCGCAACTCACGAGTTGTGGGTCGTAGGCTCGAATCCTGACAGGCGCTTTACTGTGAGAAATTTATTTCATAACCACTGCTCTCAAAACGGTGAAGGAAAACATCGTGAGGAAACCGGCATGTCCTAGAACCAAACATTCGAAGACATGTGTCATCTACCAACCCTCACTGGGCCGCGTGCGGGCGCGTCCACTTCATCTCACAGAGAGGAGGCCTGTGTCCCAGCAGTGGGAACGTTATAGGCTGATTATCACAGAAACTATGTTCTCTAAAACCGAACTGTTTCCTATAACTGTTTTTTTTTTTTTTACAGAAGCTGATATTAGCTCTGGCTCGGACAGACATGGAAGCTGGTGAGTCGCGTCTAACTATTTATTTCAATTTCAAAATTTCTTTCGATTCAGAATGTCAGAGTCAGTGAGTTAGGGCCGACATACACGGATTGCCTGAAGCAGTCAGGATAGACTGCTTCGAGCTGCGACTGCATAGTGAACTACAGTCTTCTACGTACAGTCACGAGCACCAATATGTCAACACTTTGCAACTTTCAATTGCGATTTTTTCGTGAAATAACGAATCATCATCTGCCTAGCCTTTTCCCAACTATGTTGGGGTCGGCTTCCAGTCTAACCGGATGCAGCTGAATACCAGTATTTTACATGAAGCGACTGCCTATCTGACCTCCACAACCCAGTTACTGGGTAATACGATACCCCTTGGTAAGACTGGTTGTCAGATTTTCAGGCTACTGACGACCCGTAACGACTATCAAAGATGCACGTATGACAGCCGGGACCAACGGCTTAACGTGCAAATAACGAATGCAACGTTGAAATACGACACATTACATAAACATAAAATTTCATTCAAAAATAAAGGAGTAAATCGCTTTTGACTAAAGCCGAGTGTATACATACTTTTGCTCGTGACTGTACACACATACACGAAACCGCTCGAGCAGTTGCAACTGCTTCGGGCGGTCATGCGGTCAAGCAGTCGCCAGGCATACACTGACTGCTCGAGCTGTCGACTGCTCTCGCGCAGTTACCTGATTTGAATGACGAGCAGTTGGTATCAACTGCTCCAGCGGTCCGTGTATGTTGGCCCTTAGAGAGTTGAAGTTGGTTGCCCATTTCAAAGCGTCAATCAAAATCAAAATATTTTATTTCACATAAACCTACATGGGCACTTATGAAACGTCAGAAACTAGGTGCACGGTTCCAATTGGTCGTTTCCTATGGAGAAGAGCCGGCAAGAAACTCCACGGTTACTCTTTTAAAAATAATTTTTAAAAGACGACACGGTTGGCGCAGTGGGTGAGCGATCGACTCCTGCGCTGTGTGTCGCGGGTTCGATTCCCGCACGGAACAAATATTTGTATTGCCTACATGTAATTGTTCCGGGTCTGGCTGTTTGTGTATGTGAGTTTAAATGTTTGTAAACGCACCCACGATACAGGAGAAATTCCTAGTGTGGGAAAGCGTGTAAAGTTTTTTGTTTAAAATAAAAAATTGACTTTTACAATGTTAATAGGCACCTTCTTATGAAGTACGGGCATGAAACTCCATATTTTACCGTTTGAATATTTTTGTTGGCGCCAGTTTCGTGTTTCAAAAAACATGATTGTAATGCTTATATGTTTTTCCAGGCTCAGCTCTTCGAAACTGCCGTGGAATGATAAGGAGAAACCAACTGACGGAGATTCAACACCGCGCCTTTACCCTAACTTAGGTCAGTATCAAATATCACTGGTTTTGATTGATTTTTCAAGGTCTATTTTTGCTATAAAGGGGTTTTACAAATGAGGGGCAATTCTCATAATTTTAAGAACGTTCACAGTCTGATCTCAGTCTCAATCTGTCAAAAATCACTTCTAATTTCCCTACATTTTGACAAGTTTTTGACATTAGTTTGTCGCCGAGATGAGACTGCGACTAGATTTTGAACGTTTTAAATTACGAGAATTGGCCTTCTGATCTTATTCTGTTTGTATATAAATCGTGATTAATTTTATTAACATACAACGTGCCCATAAAGATTACAACAACATAACATAATTCGTATTTTGAAAACTCCGCTCGCTGCGCAGCTCGCCGACATAGGGCTCTCTCTCTTTCCTTCAATTCGCCTACTCTTTGCACGTTATTCGTTTTAATTTCAATGATGCGATGTTATGACCCGTGACCCCGGCAAATGACCCGTGCGCTACAGTTATTTTAGTACAGGTTGCTCCAAGATGCTATTGTAGCGGTATCTACAACGCCACAAGCGAACAACGCGTCATACTGCCGTCACGCAAATCCTGCATCTCGCAAGCAGAGTTTACCGGGCAATTAGCATACATACAAACTTCCCGACACCAGTCGTTGGGCAGTTGCCCGCCAGACACAACACCCGTCTGGTCGGAGGATCCTCCCTTTTCTATGGAGGATGAGTGAACTTTACATCCTGTTCCTCATACCTCCGAACTATTTTAGAACATTGAAAATAAATAATAACGTGTAACTGACAGTCGCTATTGCGAACGTCGTACAGCGGCACCGCTTTCTAAGGGATCTTGGGATCAGTTAATGGCAGTCTCGCCATCCCCCATGGCATCCTATGGGGAGCCATATATATATATATATATCTCTCAGAGAGCAGGCCCGTGTCCCAACAGTGGGAACATATAATCATAACATTTCTCTTTCAGACAAAGACATCCAAACGCAAGTGTCGGAGCGTCGCGCCAGCTGGCTCACGACGAAGCCTCTTCGTCCGCCATTGGTGAACAACCCGGACTCTGCTGAGAACTCGGTCAGGGAGCTTGCTGTGCGGTCTGACCGCTCTCACGACAAGGAGAATATTGATACGCTATCCAGTAAGTATCTCTTTTTAAGTATTCTCAAATAGGCAATTTACAAAGTCCGCAAAGCCACCTTTAGTGGGACTCATATTTAAAAAAAAAAGTCTAAAAGGGGAGTCCGTTTCTACGGTAGTAAGTAAGTAGGTAAGTAGTAATCGGGATAGATCTGCCCTAAATCCATTCAACATTCAACTCAACCTAGCGGGGCGGTTAGTGTACACACGTCGACAACGTCTTAAAGAATCCAACCTTTCGGGATGACGGTACTTTGTGCACTCGTTTCGCTCCGGACCTAACATATCCGAGTAGTGATGTGCCAATTCTCGAGCTCGCTTCGCTCGCTCTTACTTCAACCGTTATTAATTTTAGGGATTATCTTCGCAAAGTAAATGAAAAAAAAAGTCGCCGCAACAAAAACGCGCTCGTGCGTGTCTGGGCTAATGGTCAAGTATACCTTCCTAACTATAGATGGGCAATTCACCGGGTTAAAACCCCGTGCTGTGGTAAACACCCGTAAAATTAAAAATCAAAATCAAAAGTCATTAATTCGTATTATGCTGAGAATCAACACTTTTCGAACGTCAAAATTACAAAACACAGTCCCCCAAAAACGCCCGCCCTGCACCACTCCCTAGTGCTATCGCTGGGGAGAAGAAGTGGTGCAACAAACTCCCCAGCAGCACAGCTGTCTGTGCAGTTAGAAAATACTTGATTGTATGCAAAACTAGGTATATAATATAATATACACCCAGAAAATTGGGTGCTTACCAAAGCACTGCGCTTAAACCCGGTGGATTGCCCATATATATTCTTAACTGATATTCCTCCCTCCTCATCCCAGTAACGTCGATGTGTTCAAGAGCACCAATTTCATGACTCACGAGGACACTTTAGAGCACCAATTTCATGACTCACGAGGACACTTTACAGCACCAATTTGATGACTCACGAGGACACTTTTTTCATACTTTCCTAACTCCTAACCTACCCCTCTATATCCTAGTAACATCGCTATGTACGGGCAGCGGAGATCGGCTACAGTTCTGCCGACACCGCTCGGGAGAACAAGCAGGCTGTTCTCGCTGTGAAAAGATAGCGCATCAGATTGGTGGACTCTATGGTTAATTTTCGTTGATTTATGTAGATTTTTATCTCAATGTAAAGGCTAGCGCATTTGACAACTGCACAGCTGCATCAAGCTGCAGCGCTTCGCATTGTAAGGGCCGACATACACGGACTGCTCAAGCAGTTAGCGATTGATCAACATAGACGGACCGCTCTTGCAGTCATAGTCAACAGCTTGCAGCTGCCATTGATAATTGCTGGAGCAGTTGATACCAACTGCTCGTCATTCAAATCGGGTAACTGCGCGAGAGCAGTCTATAGCTCGAGCAGTCAGTGTATGCCTGGCGACTGCTTGACCGCACGGCCGCCCGAAGCAGTTGCAACTGCTCGATCGGTTTCGTGTATGTGTGTACGTAGAAGACTGTAGTTCACTATGCAGTCGCAGCTTGAAGCAGTTCATCTTGACTGCTGGAAGCAATCCGTGTATGTCGGCCCTAACTCACTGACTCTGAAATCGAAAGAAATGTTGAAATTGAAATAAATAGTTAGTCGGGACTCACCAGCTTCCATGTCTGTCCGAGCCAGAGCTAATATCAACTTCTGTAAAAAATAAAAAAATAAAAAGCGTCTTCTAGTGTGAGTAGTGGTGGCCTAGTGATATCGGGCCCCGACTTACGAGCTGTAGGTCGTGGGTTCGAACCCAGACTTTGTGTATTTAATTTCACCACCAGTGCTCTCGAAACGGTGAAGGAAAACATCGTGAGGAAACCGACATGTTCTAGTAAACGAAAATTCGACATGACATCTACCAGCCCGTACTGAGCCCGCGAAGTGGATTACAACCCACTCCCTCTCACAGAGAGGAGGCCTGTGTCCCAGCAGTGGGAATGTTATAGGCTGATTATTATTATGCTAGTGTGCATAGGTTGGTTAAATGGAAAGGAACGTGTAATGGGAAACTAAAAGGATTTAGGCAGTGTGTAGCGTTGCGGCCCGCCCAAATGTGCGCTAGCCTTTATTTGATATTCATATGTAGTTTTTTTTAGTATAGCCTGTCCATTAGGTTAACCGTTTTTGACAGCTGTCTTAGAACGTTCATATTCCAGATTACGTTAAAGTTAACTTTAAAATGCGTGATAAAATAAATATACAAACTGCCTTATCTTATTGAATTATCTTATTTATGGCTTCTTACAGACATTATAATACCGTACGTGTATCAATCAATGTATTGTGTGTTGCTGCAATCACTAGTTCCATCTGTCAAAAAAACGGTTTACCTAATGGACAGGGTATATATCTTCATTTCTAGTGTCAGACACTACAAGAACATTAGCTCATATACCTTAGTAAAATATTAGTCTTGGTTTACATTAGTTGATATACCACTTCTGCTCAGTACCCTTTATGTTAGCTGTCGTAGTTATTTGATTCCGATATCATCCATAGTTTTAGTAAAATACCATCAACAAATACACCAACACGCTCTGGGCCCGCGTGGTGGGGCTCTGTCTCGTATTGGGTCTTAGCATTATGCTGAGCGATGGCCGTTTTGTGTGGATGTGACGCATGTCTACCCCCAACTTGTTATTTTTTTATGTTTGTGTTCTTTTGTATGCGTCATGTTTGTCGCAAATAAATCTCTTTTGTTTCTTTCTTCTGGATTACAGCCCACTCCCTCTCACAGAGACCAGGCTTGAGTCCCCGTAGTGGGAACTTTATAGGCAGATTAGGCTATACATTCTAATTTGTATTCCTTCAACAGTGTCGGAAGAAGAACACGTGTCTCCTCGGGAAGCCCCGCCGCACCCGACCGGCGTGAAGCTGACGCGTCCGGGATACTACACCATACCAAGTTTGGATGAGATGATTGGTGAGTATATACTTTTTATTGCTTGCTAAGTATGGAGGATCCTCCCTTTTCTATGGAGGATGAGTGAACTTTACACCCTGTTCCTCATATCTCTGTAGTTTCTAGAAATTAAATGTGACATCTACCAATCCCCGTGCGGGCCCGCGTGGTGAATTACGGCCACACAGAGTCCTGAGACCTGTGGCCCAATAGTGGGCACATTATAAACTAATTATTCATCATTAGCCTAGAGCAGTCCAAAGCTGGACAGGTCTCTCCTATTGCACGCCATTCAACTTGAACCTCGGCAACTCTGCAAACCAGCCATCCTGCGAAGATCGTCGCTCCACCTAGCCTGAGGGCGGAAGCAGGGGAAACTAATAAAAACTCTCCCTTCCTCAGCCTACATACGACCTGACGGCTCGTGCCCCATCCCTCACCTGACCATCGGCCGCAAGAACTACGGCAATGTCTTCTATGACTGCGAGATCGATGTCGCTGGCATGGATTTGGACAGCTTGGGTAAGTACATTATTCACTATGGCTATAATCTGGCAAAATCAGAAACATCGTTACAATACAATCATTTATTTGCTCAAACATGAATACAATACATACAATACAAATTGTGAGCATGCAAGAGATGTTTAAAGTAGGGATAAAACAGATCATCACGATTGCCTTAAAAAATGTCATGCAAATATTGATAAAATAAAGTATAATGTCACTATTATTTAAAAATAAAAAATAAATGGTATAATAATACGAGAGATCAAAATCAAATCAAATTATTTTTTTGCTAGAATGCAAGTATACAAAAATAAGGTCGTGAAGAATTCAAGTTGAGCCATATTTTCTGCCCAAGATTCGACATGCAAAATTTAAATGAATCAATATGATGCTATAATAAAAATTAACAGTTCAATACAATTAAAATCAATGCAATCAAAATGTATTTAATAAATACATAATAGTCAAAATAAGATCAAAATGTCAGAATACAATTAAAATGTCAAAATACAATTAAAATGTCAAAATACAATTCCAATGTTAAAATACTATTAAAAGGTCAAATTACAATTAAAATGTCAAACAAAACACAATAAAAAGAAGTCATTTTAGTTTAGAGAACATTAAAAATATTATAAATAATAAATTAGTAAAACATAATCAAAATCTCTCCTAGAAAAATTCATTTGAATTATAATAACAGACATGAAACATGCTTCGATGTACAACAAATAAATGGTTCAAATATGTGACCCCGTGGTATCCAAGAGACGGGACTAGGAAATAGGGGCGTCCAAAAACAAGATGGGAAGACGATATATGGGGCCCTGGGGCCATACTGGACCAGACTTGCCAACGACAGAGCACCATGGAGACAGTTGGAGGATGAGTGAACTTTACAACCTGTTCTTCATACCTCTGTAGCGGTATCTACAACGCCACATGCGAACAATGCGTCATACTCACGTAATCCTGCATCTCGCAAGCGGAGTTTATCGCGCATATATACAAATTTCTCAACATCAGTCGTTGGGTAGTTGCCCGCCAGACACAACACCCGTCTGGTCGGTGGATCCTCCCTTTTCTATGGAGGATGAGAGAGTGAACCTTACACCCTGTTCCTCATACCTCCAAACCTCTTGGTGGTTGCAGTATGTTGTTATTACTGATGGATTCTGATTAGCCTGTCATGTGAAATGATAGCCTGGCCTCTATACTCATCAATTCAATTTTTATCGATCCATTTTTTTTGTTCTTACTATTGCTGACGGCAATTTTTAGATATCTCTATTTTTTTTTTCTATTAATCCTAATCTAATCGCAAAAGTTCTGTATATTCGTGACGTGTTTTATTAATTAATTTATTTTTCTCTTCTCCAGTCCACTTCCTCAATAAAGAAGTAATAATATACCCAGAAGAGTCTGCGAAGCCTCCCTTAGGCACAGCTCTGAACAGGCGCGCGATAGTCACTCTGGACAGAGTCTGGCCGAGAGACAAGAGCGAGAAGAGAGCCATCACCTCACCGGACAGGTAACTTATACGAAACATTACGTATTGTTGCGCGCCACATTTAATAACTGGTACATGGTGAGATTAGTTATCACTAGCGCCATCTAGTATCGAGTAGCAGACCTAATAGAGTCAAGATCCCTATAGACATTTCTATGCTAGAACTATCGACATCTGGTCAGTCGGGACCGGTATGTACTCGAACCTTCCAGATGGAAGGTTCTAGAACTATCTGCGGCACTATGGGATGAGCCACGACAGAGTCAGAGTTGGATTAGCGATACAAGCGAATACGAAAGCGATCTCGCTTTCGATGTATTCTCTTGTATCGCTAATTGCACTTAAGTCGCACTTGAAGATTCAAGTGCGACTTAAGTGCAATTGTGTTTTATAATTAGTGTATTTGAGTTGTTACGAGTATTAGTGTTGTTCAATTAAAGTGTAATTTTTGGTAATTTATATCGGCAGTTTTAATTGTCACGAACCCCGAAGCTCGTAACAGTATGTATTCCCCGAGGGGAGTAGGCAGATGTGTCTAGTACACCCACATTGCACCAGTTTTGTTTGTCCCATGTAACAGGGGGCGAGCCTATTGCTATCGAATCGAGCACAAGATCAAAACTCATTTATTTAAACTAGTCTGGGAATCTTTTTGAACGATAGCTGAAAACAAACTTTTTGAACGTCATATTGACATAAGACAGTATGACGTCTCCCGGCACGCCCGCCCTTCACCACTCCCTAGTGCTATCGCTGGGAATAAGTGGCGCAACAAACTCCTCAGCAGCACAACTGTCTGTTCAGTTAAAAAAAAATAATTGAAGGTTTACGTTTTAAGTTTCAACTGATATTAGGACCAGCGAGGCAGTATTTTATTCTTTTTTGGAACGAAGTCTTTTAAGGAGCTCGTGGTGGGAGTAAAATGGGAGAAATCGTCACCTAACGAAAAAATTTCGTCATTTTGGTATTTTTGCAGCCGCCATCTTGGATTTTTATTACGAACTTCGTTCCTGCCGGTCCCCACACACCCCACAGGTTTTTTTCTATTTTAACTAACATGACGTCATATTTATCCACAGACTCCTCAAAATGGAATACGAAAGTAAACTCCGCCGCGTTTGCGACAAGCACAACACGAAATTCATAGAGTACCGCCCTCAGACCGGCAGCTGGGTGTTCAGGGTCGAACACTTCAGCAAATACGGTCTGACTGACTCTGATGAAGAGGAGGATGTGCCGCAGCTGATGAAGAGGCAGCTCGTCTCGCAGGCCTTGCAGGGGACTGCTGCTCCTGGTGAGTGTTAGCAGCCATAAGCAACAGCCTATAGCAGCCACAGTCACCATCACCTTTTTTTAATGTTTTTTTTTAATGGGAAATCCTCATGAATACCCTCACTCTGGGAAGAACGGAGGGTTATGTCGGACCTTTACCGACTAAAACCCCACTGGTCCTTCTAGTACCATGAGTCGGGGGCCGGGAGACACTTGCACACTCGCCGCTCCCCCGCCTGGTGCCAGCCCGCCGCGCCCCGCGGGCCCCGCGGGCCCCGCCCCCCCGCGCGGGCCCCCCGCCCGCACGTCCTCCCATAAGGCTACCCACTGCGTGCCACTTCTTTGGGCCTGACTGCTCGAGCGACGATACAGCCCTAATTTCGCAGGCCCAGTCATTATCAACTACCTAGCCTGTTGAAACTGGAAGCCCGGCTTCCAGTTTAACCGGATGAAGCTGAATACCAGTATTTTATATGCAACGCCTGCCTACCTGACCTACACAGCCCAGTTACTGGGTAACACGATACTCCATAACAAGACTGGTTGTCAGACTTTCGGGCTTCGGACTACCCGTAACGATTGTCAAAGATCTACGATTGGCAGCCGAAAACCTATGATGGGTTCGAAAATACTGTTTTTAGTAACATAAAATTTCATTAAAAAATAACGGAGTGAATCGCTTTAGACTAAAGCCAAGTGTATACATATGTACTTTTGCTCGCGACTGTACACGATCTAACGATCTCCATCTCTTTCCACAGCTCCCAAACAACCCGTTACCATCCCATCAGCTGGTCTGGGTGGGCTTGGTTCCTCAGCAGGCTTAGTACCCGAAGACAACCTCTTCGCGATGCAGCAGACTTCGCTGAACCTACTCAATGGAGCCGCTAAAGGTATGTAGACTAGTCTTCATCATCATTTAGAGGTACGAGGAACAGGGTGTAAAGTTCACTCATCCCCCACACAAAAGGGAGGATCCTCCGACCAGACGGGTGTTGTGTCTGGTGGGCAACTGCCTAATGATTAATGTCGAGCCGTTGCATATACGCTAGTTGCGCGGTAAATTCTGCTTGCGAGATGCAGGATTTGCGTGACGTCAGTATGACGCGTTGTTCGCATGTGGCGTTGTAGATACCGCTACAAATCCATATATAGTACGGATTGTCTGAAAAAGTGAAAGTGTTTACTTTGAATCTTTCAGAAAATTCGTCTTTCTCTCAAAACGATGAAGGGAAACATCGTGAGGAAACCAGCATGTCCCAGAATTTTCCAAGACATGTGACCTCTACCAACCCGCACTGGCCCCTCGTGGTGGAATACGGCCCGCTCGCTCTTACAGAGGTGGCCTGAGTCCCAGCAGTGGAAACATTATAGTATAGCCTGGTTATGCTCATGCTGAGTAATCACGATTTGGTTCAAACTGGTAGATTGTAACTGCGTGCGTAGGCATTAATATCAAAACACAGGACGGATTTTTAAACAGCATCATCGCTTATCAGAAGTTTTAGGCGAACAGAAATAAAAATCCTACTAATATTATAAACGTGAAAGTTTGTATGGATGGATGGATGGATGTTTGTTACTCTTTCACGCAAAAACTACTGAACGGATTTGAATGAAATGTGGCACACAGATGGTTTATAACCATGATTAACACACTTTTTATCCCGATATTCCCACGGGATCGAAACTTATGCGAGTGAAACTGCGGGGCGCAGCTAGTATATTATATGGGAGCTCCACGACTTGATCCCACCGGACCAGTTTTACTACCGGACTAAGCGTACTATCGCCAAAACCTGTATCTGACCATTTTGAAAACAAAATCCCGTGCACATGATGACCACAGCTGCGTCCGTAAGTAAAACAAAGGTGGTTCCTTTTTAGGTCGACTAATATGCGCTGCAAGCAGGAATAGTCCTGACGGTGGTCAGATATAGATTTTGGCGATAGTACCATTCGCACTTGGTTGATATTCCGACCAGTCGTACTCATTGCTTCTCCTCTACGTTTATTATGCGCGCAGCCAAAATGTGGAACTCTGCCGGCGTATGTTCCCTTGCACATTTAACAGGTCTGCTTTCAAAGCAAGAGTGAACAGGCATCTTCTGGGCACGCTCGTTCCATCATAGACCTCATCCATCGCTTTCCTTCAGGCATTACTACCGGACTACCAGACATACCGCAGCGTACCATTCACACTTGGTTGATATTTCGACCAGCCGTACTCAGCGCTTCTCCACCACATTTATTATGCGCACGGCCAAAGTGGGGAACTCTCTGCCAGTATCTGTGTCCCACATTTAACCCGTCTGCTTTCAAAGCAAGAGTGAACAGGCATCTACTGGGCACGTTCGTTCCATCATAGACCTCATCCATCACTTTCCATCAGGCATGATCGAAGTCAAGAGCAGGCCCATTCAGCAATAAAAAAAATAGTCGAAATAACATTATGATGACGGGATGAGCTGGACTCCTTTGAGAAAGATTGGTCCTTGGCAGCTCTGGACAGAGAGAGGTGGAAAGAGTGTAAGGAGGCATTTGCCCAGAAGTGGGACATTAACGACTAAAAAAATATATACTAATTTAAACAGTTTGATTCCCCCAACCCAACAGGCGAGCAAACAACGACGTACCGTTTTAACCCGACATACGAACCCCACCACGGGGTACAATATCACCCCGTTGAGGTACCTCACGCCCCCACTGGGGTACCAAACGACCCCGAGATGCCGTCAGCGCCGTACAACGAAGAATATTTACTACAAAAGAAAGTGGCCAAAGCTATGCTTTGCACCAATATGTGTTTAATAACTGTACTTTTAATTGTAGTTTTAATATCTTTCATTTTCGTGTTTTTGTTCTTTAAGACATTTTTTTAGAGAAAAAAAAATAGTTTTTACGAAATTTTGAAAAGTGTGGAACTCTCTGCCAGCGTCTGTGTTCCCTCCCACATTTAACCCGTCTGCCTTCAGTGAACAGTGAACAGGCGACTGAACAGGCAACTTCTGCGCACGCTCATTCCATCATAGACCTCATCCATCGCTTTCCATCAGGCGAGATTGAGGTCAAGAGCGGGCTCATGTAGCAAAAAAAAATAATTATATATACATATACAATGTATAACTGAAATGAATGGACATTATGAATGTAGTTTGTTCAAAATCGTTAACTTAAACGATTTCTGTCATTTTAAATATACGTGTAGAAATGGGTTTTATTTTGACAGTTTCAACAACATTCATTGAGTTATTTACGTTGTTCAGCAGATAATTTTTTATTGAAAAATGGACTTTAGTTGGAAAAAAAAAGGACTGTATCAGGAGATAATTTTCTATATTACTTTTAGTTCTTGCTATAAATCGTGTTCCTATAATAATTATTTAATCCTATTTGTTTATTTTATTATAGTTTATGTCCTACTTTACCTTATAGTTTGACCAAAACCGCTGTACCGCGCCTTCGGTATGTGCGCGGCTCCCGGGGGGGCAGTGCAGGCCTCACTCGTCATCGCTCACGGCGTCCCGCCCCCCGCCTCGCCGCGCATTCCCAAGGCGCGGTACTGCAGTTTCGGTCAAACTATACCAAAAATCCTATCCTATATTACTTTAACTAATTAAATTAAGTTACCATTTAGTAAGTTATTTTTTATCATATTGTTTAAATAAGTATTATTCCTTGCCAAAAATCCTATCCTAATGTGATATATGTAAGTAAATATTATATTTATGTATATATAAATTTAAATGTTATTACTTAAACTAATTAATTTAAATTATATATTGTTTAATCTAAATAGTTTAGTATAGTTTGTACTAAAAAATATATAAAACAGAAGTACATTTACTATAAGATAATATTGTAGTTTTTAAATATACATGTTTTACATTCATTAAATCTAGATTTATGACTATCGTTAACCTTTGTATTGAGATTACAAGAATAGAATAAAACGTCGAAAAAAAAAATTTAAAAAAATATTATCATTGACGGTCTTCCCTCCCTCCCCCCCGAATGTTACGTGGATGTGCGGCATATTTTCCCCCAACTCACTTCAGATGACATCCACCTTTTTCACACTATCTGCCAAATATTGTCCTGCTATAAGAGTGCATGGTAACCTGCTTTCCGAGGCACAGACGGGTCTCGATCAGGGATGTTGCGGATGCAGATTTTCTCACATCCGCGCATGCGGATTTTAAGAGGCTCACATCCGCGGATGCGGATGCGGATCTGTACAAAAAACTTAAGTGTGAGTAGGGAAAAAAAAGACAGTAATATTTATCCTTTCTTTATTTAATGGTTAACAAAAGTCAATTTGAATTAAAAAGCAGCACTCACTTTACTTAACGTAATACGTAGTACTTACGTACGTAAACAATACTAGCTACATGTATGCGATGACACTTTTTAACAAAAAGCGCAATAAAAAAGTAATAAACTTGTGATCGACTATTTACGACAAAACAACAAACGTGTGACACAACACAAACAATAGTGAGGCTACACGGTCGACACGCGCCACTCGCCGGGCGCCCCGTTCTTGTCGCGACCTGCCACACAACCGCATCCGCATCGATTTATGCGTATGCGGATGCAGATGCGGATGTCTAAATCGATGCGGATGTTCCGCATATGCGGATGCGAATATTCACAACATCCCTGGTCTCGATATGTAATCGTAGTGTACTGTACTGAGTGTCTGTCCCGTGCGTCTCGTAGTCGTAGGCGCGACTGCTGACCATGGGGTCCTGGGTTCGATTCCCGTGTCGGGCAGTGTTATTGGATTTTACCATTAGGAATTTCTTAGTAAAAGCCCGGAGTTTGGAAGTTGGCGGTGCGATACTTACCCACCCTACCCGGAGAAGACGTTAAGCCGTTGGTCTTGCGCCTGATCTCTGTCCAGTCGTGTCGGATTGCCGACCCATCGGACTATGAAAGTGAGGGAAGAGAGAGTGCACCTGTGTCGCGCACACTCGCCTGCACTATAATATCTCCCGCGCTGAAGGCTAGTTTCCGTTGAGATTGGCCGCCATGGCCGAAATACTGTCTGGAGGACTATTATCATTAAGAACTACATAAGGAACAATAAGTATAACTGTGATAAGTATAAACAATGAGAAACATACTAGAATTAATCAGAAGGCAGATGACCTTGACAGTTTATAAGTAAATGATCTTGACCTTTTAAAAGTAAATGGTATTTTTAAAAGTAAACGGTCTTGACTTTTTGAAAGTAAAATGACCTTGACCTTTATAAAAGTATATTGACCTTGACCTTTGAACGGTACAATGACCTTGAACTTTTAAAACTTTCAATTGTAAGTAGCAATCTCATATCAGTGAAAGTCAATATCAAAAATATAGGTAGGTAAAATTGTATCTTTGACGTATAGAGGCTGAGATTAGAAGAAACCATTATGAAAAATGAATGTTGCGCCGACCCTACATTAATTGGGAATGTTGCGCCGACCCTACATTAATTGGGACTGTTCCGCCGACCCTACATAAAATGGGAAAAAGACAGAAGGATTATAATGATACTTAGATTAGAATGCGAACGTTCTTAAAAATACGGGAATTGCGCCTGTGGTCCGGCAGCCGGCACGTATTGAGATAAGACGCTCTTAAGATATTACGCTCAGTAGATCAGAAGGCCAATTCTGGTAATTTAAAACGTTCAAAATCTAGTCGCAGTCTCGTCTCGGC